>OY756438.1:3524891-4910041 GCA_963576905.1 Mystacides longicornis
TTTCGCTCTTGATTCGAACTGATTTTTAACTTGTAAAAAGTGTTTGTTTAATTCGAGACTGTGATCATCTTGTTGCTGATTTTCGAGTGATTCTGACAACGTATCTCTCGTCGCTCTGTGTTCTCCAGGACGGGTGATTTTCTCATTTTATTTTGCTCTCTAAATACTTTTTTGAGTATTATCACATTTATTTATGCGCAGCGCGGGAATCTTACACTACGACAATCACACCTGTCGCTTGTAGTAAACTGGATCGAATCAACAGTGCAGGGCCGCATCGGCAAGCAAGAGTGGAAAGTTGAAATACTTATTTTTATTTTTTGCAATTTCTTGCTCTCGTTCATCTCTGAAATCAAAATACAGGAATGTGTCATCCCCAAGAATACATGGATCGCATGAGGGAGATGTTTGCGAACTTTAATGAATTTCTGTTCGGTGAGAACAGTAAACTTACCAAAGATCACATAAAAAGAATATCACTGTTCCATAACGAGGTGATGGGTGTAATGGGTGAGATGGTTGTCCAAATGGGCACTTTGGAGGGAGAGGTCAGGGGGCTGGATGCGGCGGTCAAGACCCTGTCCTGTCAAAAGAGTTTCCAGACTGATACACCAGATGTCTGTGAACTAATATCCGAGATCGAAGAGAGAGTGGATAGATCAAAGAACCTGATTTTCTATAATGTTCCAGAACCAGGAGTTGAAGGCAGGGAGGCATTCTTAAGAGCGGACCTGTCGGTAGCTTCCTGTACAATCCAGGGAATGGTGGACCAAGATATTGAGATAAGGAAAGCAACCAGAATTGGTAAAAAATCGGACAAGCCACGACCGCTAAAGGTAGAGCTTAGAGATAGATCTGAAGCCATGTTGGTTTTGTCTAACAACAGATCGGCGCCATCTGGAATACAAATCAAGAACGACCTTACCTGGCGGCAGCGCAACAAAATTAGGGAACTGCGCCAAGAACTTGATGAGAGGCTCCGCCAGGGGGAAACAGATATTACGATTAAATACATAAACTCCATCCCTAAAATAGTTAAGACTTCACCAAAGCACTTAAAAAACGGGCCGGACAATTAACGTGCTATTATCAAAACGTAAGGGGAATGCGGACGAAATTGGAAACATTAAGGACATCAACAGATATGTTTGACTACGACATACTCTTCTTTACTGAAACTTGGCTAACTCCAGACATAAAAACTGCAGAGCTGGGGCTCTCTTCCGCTTTCAATGTGTATAGATTGGATCGTTCTGTATTAACAAGCAGCAGGAGCAGAGGTGGTGGAGTTCTAGTTGCTGTGTCGAAGAAATATAAATCCAGATTGGTCAAGACTCAATACAATGATATAGAACATTTATTTATTAATATTGTTGTTAATGTTGACTTGAAACTATTAGTCTCATGTACCTATATACCTCCTAATTCAGATCGTTCCCTCTACCTCAATCATTTCAATGATCTTGAAAGAATTTGTCAGTCGTTACCCTTGAACAAATATATTATTGTTGGTGATTACAACCTGCCTGGTATCGACTGGTCTCTTGGCACCTCAGCTCCGAATGGAGTGGGCGATGTGGTTTTCTCTGAAGTGGAAAGAGATGTGGTAGACTCTATATATTTTCTAAACTTGTCCCAACTTAACATGCACGCTAATTTTAATGGTAGGATACTTGACTTGGTAATGAGTGATGATACGATGGTTCGTGTCTCGATGTCGTTAACTTCGATTCTTCCCATGGATCTTCACCATCCGCCATTGACAATAATAGTGGATTCACGTAAATTAGACAAGGCGAATCTTATTGAGCGCAGATGTGATTACACTGCGGTTGATTTCCATTTAATTAACGACGCCTTATTTCATACAGATTGGTCTCCTTTGGAGTCTCGTTCTTTGAATGAGTCTATTGATTACTTTTATGATGTCGTCAGCGTCATAATGGATCGCTTTGTACCTACCAAATCTTTGAAAACAGACGCGTTTCCTAGGTGGTTTAGTGGTGAGTTGAAGAGTCTCATCTCACGTAAAAAGAATGCACACAAAGCTTACAAGCAGTCTGGGTGTGCTGATGATTATCGAAAGTTTAGCGACTTGAGGCGTGAATGTCAGAATCTTTCTAGACTTTGCTTCAACAATTATGTTGGGGGAGTGGAGTCCTCTGTATGCTTCAACACTAAAAAGATTTTTAAGTATACTAAATCTTTGAGGGATGATGACTCCCCGGTGCCGAGTACTATGCATTTCGGTTCGTCGGTTTCGAAACGGTCCCGCAGACGCTGAAACTATTTGCCGACTACTTCGGGGGTATCTATGACGGGGGTGAGGTGGACGATCGCGGTTACGAATTCGAATCTCAAATCAACCTTCAACTCGGTGGATTTAACATAGAACTTGTGATATATTTAACGTAATTAGGGGTATGGAACCTAAGATGTCGTCGGGTCCCGATGGTGTCCCACCAGTATTTATCAAGGGTGCAATGCGTGGCCTCTCATTTCCGTTATATTTACTCTTCAACAGATCGCTTACAGAAGGAATTTTTCCAACAAAATGGAAGCACAGCTTCCTAGTGCCCATATTAAGTCTGGTGATAGACAAGATGTGACCAACTATAGACCCATATGTATTCAGGTCGTCCATCCCAAAATTGTTATAAAAGGTTATACTTAATAAAATTTCTTCCTCGATTTATAACATAATTTCACCTCTGCAACATGGATTTATGCCTTCCAGATCAACTCAGACTAATCTTGTTGTGTATGAGGAGTATATCATTCGCGCTTTCTCGGAACGTCCGTCAGGTTGATTCCATATATACGGATTTCTCCAAAGCTTTTGACAGAGGTAAACACAAAATTTTAATAAAAAAGTTAACGGGCATGGGAATATGTGGCTCATTGCTGGCTTGGATCGCTGATTACTTGAGGGGCGCAGTCTGGTGTATCTCTGTGCCATATCAACTCTTATACTTTTGAAGTTCTGAGCGGCGTTCCCTCAGGGCTCTCATTTGGGTCCTATATTGTTTAACCTGTTTATTAATGACATCACTGATGTATCGACGATGTAAATGTTTTGTTATTCGCCGACGACCCTCAAGATCTATCGTACGGTGCGAGACATCAGTGATTGCGAGATTTTGCAGAGGAATGTTTGGGCGCTGGGCGAATGGTGTGAACGTAACGGACTCTCGCTCAACACAAATAAATGCCAATTAATGCGCCTTCCATCGTATAAAACACCCGGTTATATTCAATTATTTCTTAAATAGCCAGCCACTCGCGTATGTGTCCAGACCGTTCGTGACTTGGGAGTCACACTGGACGTGAAAATGAGGTCTGAATGCCCATGTTAACAACCATTACTGAGAAGGCCATGCGCTTGCTTGGTTTCATAATAAGAATTTGTAGACCATTTTTCAGTTTATATACACTCAGAGTCCTGTACGTGTCCTTGGTCAGGAGCATTCTTGAATCATCGTCGGTCGTCTGGAACCCGTACTACGCTGTTCATGTAGCACAGATAGAGCGGGTACAGAGAAAGTTCCTTCGTCATGTTAATTTCAGGCTTGGAATTCCATATGACCAGTTAGACTATGAATTCTTGTCAGGTGTAATGGGCCTGCCTGCTCTTTCAATCAGACGAATTCTATTAGATTTGTCCTTTCTTCACAAGATCGTAAATGCAAAGGTTGATTGTGCCAATATTTTGGAGCTTGTGAACTTTCACATCCCTACTAGACCAACAAGACAATTAATAAGCTTTGGTATTGTTGGCGCTAGTACAAATTACGGGTTGAACTCTCCGATTAACAGACTGTCTAGGCGGGCAAATGAGTTCAACCATTTAGATATGTTTAACGATGGTCTGGATAAGTTTAAGACTGAGGTCATTAAGACATTACATAGACGTGATCATCCGGGTCATTAGAATGTTAAATTTGCTTATACTTTGGTTTCTTATAATTGTTTGACTCCCCTTTTTCTTCTTTACTTCCCTTTTTTTATTATACCATCTCAATCTTTTGTTTTACTGTTAGTATCATGTTTCTATTCATTTTGATATTGTAAATTGTTTATAGTATAGTATTTCATAATGCTTTTATATTTTCTATGTTTTTTTTTTATTTTTTAATATTGAATGTGATTTATCACGTGTTTTATCTATTATGGTTTTTTTTTTTTTTTTATCTAAATTTTATTCTGTTAATTAATTTTAGTATTATCATATTTGAATTGTATCTAAGTATGTTATATAAGTATTTGAGTTCTTTTTTAACAATATCTCAATGTTTGTTTTTTAAAATTTATCTAAATATTTATTATTGTATGTTTTTGTTTGTTTGTTATTTATATATGTGTGTATGTATGTATGTATGTGTATGTATATGTATATATGTATGTATGTATATATGTATGTATATTTTTTTCTTGATATATTTCTGTATTTTTATATTGTCTAAATGTTGCATTTTTTTTTTTTTTTTTTTTTTTTTTTTTTTTGTTTAATTTGATATTTTATTCGGATATTGTCTCTAACAATGTTTTATTTAAATTTTATTTTAATGTTTTTAATTTAGCATTGAATTATTGTTTTATTTTAATTTTATCTTAATGCTTTATTTTTAGTGTTTAATTTTATTATTACCTAAATGTTTCATTTTCATTTTTATATTATCTTATTTTACTTTAATTATTGAATTATGCATTAATTTTATATAAATTTATTTTTCTTAATAGCAATATGTAAATAGATGCACGAAGTGCGGCCCTGCCCCTACTGATTTATGATTTATTATTATTTATTAATAATAGGCCGAATAGGCGCGGTGTTGAACAGTGGACACAAAGAAATTATTACTATTTTACCTTTGTACCTAAGTATATCAGCTATAACAGTGCAACACGCTCAGCACCCACTGTGAATATTGTAGTGTCTATCTATACATGCGCTAATACACAGGATCTGTACTATATTATCATCGTTGAGTTAGTACTTACATATTGCTACCACGATTTCATGTTGTCCTATTTTTTAACATTCGAATCAATACTATATCAATATTAATATAATATTATACTCTTTCACGTGCAACCAGTAATATTTTTAATTTATATATGTATTATATTTTTTTAATGTTATAATTTTATTTCTATATTCTTGGGTATATTCTTTTCATTTGTATGTTTTTATGTAAAAGGCTTTTTTAGGCCGTTAATGAATTCATAAATAAATAAATAAAAATAAATAATAAATATCCAGTGGGACAGTAAATTAAGTTTCCATTCCTATGAGTATAGTTATACAAATTGAATATTAATTATGTGTTTATACAGAAACTTTACATTAATTATTGTCTACACTACTATTATAAAGAGGAAAGTTTTGATTGATTGTTTGTTTGACGGGAATAGGCTCCGAAACTACTGAACCGATTTGAAAAATTCTTTCACTGTTGGGAAGCTACACTCTCCCCGCTGAACATAGGCTATATTTTATTTTCATATAGCCTTTGATCCTTACTAAAACTCCAGTAAGGTGCAAAAATTACCTAAAATATTCTTTACATCGCGTACGCTGCGAAAACTATTGAAGATAGAGTAAAATAATGTATAACGATTTTGTAGATGAGATCATTATTTACAAAAAATGTCGCGATAGCATATGTCTAACTATTATAGTTATGCCACAATAAGTGTTTATTTATTTTAAAAAAATAATTGAAACGCCATTTCATAATTTGAGTACTTAACTGTATCTAACAAGAAAAAACATATTATTTTATTTCAATTTTCAAAAAATATTCTTCGATTGTCATGTAATGAATATAACCAAAGAGACGTAGAAGTTTTTGATATTATTTGCCGAATAAGTATCAAACTTTTTTTTTTTTTCTAAAGAAGCGTTTCAATGTTAAAAACGCTTAGTGAATATTTTTAAATTCTAACTGTTGGTTGTCGAGGAATATTTTAAGATATAAGCATAGATGAAGATTCTTCATTTCGGCGTATTTTTGATTCCCTCGCCTGGGAACTATTTCTAGATAGTTGGGTTCTTGATTTTTTGCATGCTTAAAAATATTATATTTTTAATTATTTATAACTACTGAACCGATTTCAAAAATTCTTTCACTTTTGGGAAGCTACACTATCCCCGGTGAACATAGGCAATATTGAATTTTCAAAAATATTTGGGATCCTTACTAAAACTCCAATAATGTATCACAAGGTGTAAAAAAATTACCTAAAATATTCTTTACATCGCGTGCGCTGTGAAAACTATTGATGATAGAATAAAATAATGTACTACAACTTTGTAGAAGACATAATTATCTACAAAAAGTGTCGCGATAGCATACGTCTAACTATTATAATAATGCCACAATAAGTGTTGATTTATTAAAAAAAAAATATTTGAAATGCGGCAGATATATAGGCGTCACTGGGGTACGAGCCGGACGGGAGGGGACCATTAGAATGCTACATTATTCCAGATTAACATAGCCTATAGGATATTTTGATAAAGTTAGGGATCTATAAAGATCATAAGAAAACTGAATTATTTTTTTAAATAACTACCCTTTAAATACCTTTTTTAAGTACCTATCTTTGCGAAGCAGGGACAGACTGCTAGGTTGGAATAAAAAAACTTAATAACAACAGGTATCTGGGGATAATATTATATCGTAGTGATGTGATACTAGCGTAGAGGTAGGATAATCACACAACGCTGTCAGTTTTTGAAAAAAAGTCGAATGTTATAAAGGTTGCTATAATACAGGTGTTTTGAGGCAGTATCAAAAACAACCTTGATTCCTGATATTTTTTAAAGCGGCAAGGTATAAAGTTAAGTGTCCGCTGATGCAGATAATTAAAATATAACAACCATGTAAAGAACCTGTTGACAAGGCAGGACATGTATTGTTTTTTTTCCTATTATTTTAACGAATAAAGAGAATTTAAAAAATCAACCGATTTATTATGAAAACAAAAAGTTCACACGAAAGCTCATGTGTGTGGAAACACCAAGTAACGACTGACCCCGAGGTGTTGTTGACGGATTAGTCGGTAGGTAATATTTATAGATTGCTCCTGTGGGAATTTCGGGAGCGCGTTGGACGCACACGGTCACAATGTTCCGAGAACCGGCGTCCTGGTGTTTAAGCTACATCACGTTCAAGGGATCGAGTGACATGGATGTCTGCATTCCTAAAGCTGGCTGGCCCAGAATGTAATCGAATGGTATCGCTATATTAGAAGAGTAATAATTGTCCTTGTCACAGCCTCACTCGCTGACTGATGTCATTAACGCTTTTAGTTCCTGAGTTTACCTAAATCCCGGACCTATATTCGGCTTCATTCCCTTATTATATTAGGTAAGCTTTTGAATACCTGGCGAGTCACGGTTTGCCTCTGAGGTCCAACAACCAGCGCATCCTTTCAATCCCGATACACGGATCAACTTTCGTCTCGAACTCTTTTGCAGTTCAGGGTTCTCGTTGCTGAAATAATCTGTCATCGAACCTTAGACTAATCCAAAGTCTGACGTCGTTCAAGCGAGCAGTTAAAGAGATGATGATCTCCTCAAATACAGTCTCTGCGTCCTGAAACCCCATCTATCCTTCCCTCTCTCCCATCCCATCTACCTCCTTTTCCTTTCCTTTTTTTTTTCGTATTCTTTGCTTTGTTTTTCTATTTTATTTTTTCTTTATATTTGAGTCAGTTGTTTGAGACCACCAGCTCGCGTGTTAATTCTGTGATATCTTTGTTATGTGAATTTGTTTGTGTTACTCATACACACAAGAAGTATTAGAAGAACACCCTAGTTTATCCTTCTCACTTATCTCTTTCAGTTGACTCTTTGTTGCTGTATTCACTTTGGTCCTGTGTGTCTTTTTCCGTTATGCCGTTTCTATGCAGAATCTCATTGTATTACATCATCCAGTTTAATATGCAGGGCAGTGAAACTCTACTTCAGGATCAATGTTTAAATATCTTTATTTATTTATTTTATTTTGCCGGCTTAGAATAGCACCTCTGCTCTTTTTGCTGGTCTTTTGAGCATCCTGTAAGAGGCAGGAAATCGATAAATCACATCGGGACCGTGGGGTTGACCATCTCACGTCCTTAAAACAACATTGGTCAGAAATGGCAACAGAATTAAGCCTCGGATGCCTGGAATCCATCAGGGGGGGGGGGGTTCAGGCAGCTGGTGTCCACCCTGTGTTCCCATCACCTCTACCATTGTGGGGAGGAGATGGACTTGGCTGGGACATGTGTTAAGGATGCCGAATGACTTGCCGTTCTTCCTCCCATTAGGGTCCCGAAGACGAGGAAAACCCTCTCCCACTGTTTTCCGCTCCTTCAAAGCAGAGCTGAGGTATTTGGACATGGTGTGGGAAGAGGTCATAAACATTGCGCAAGATCGAGCGCAATGGAGAGCTCTTGTTGCCTCCCTATGCCCCTGAGTGGGGTGTAAAAGGGAGTATTGATTGATTTAATTAATTCATTCTTAACTGTACATTGAACATATAATAAACAACACATAAAATTTGACATAAAAAAGACTTATCTAACAACTAATGACTGTAAAAATTCATTACTGATGTTCGATTTTTGAATGGAACAAACCACCACGGGCTTACGACCGTCTTCTACTGTTGTTTCGAAGGCTGGCTAGGTGTGATCACTTTACGTTAACAACGTTCGCCATTAGGTGGCAATGTTTGTCTACGAAACTCCTTATCATGAGAATTCTCAACATGTTCAACATGTCGAAAAATCTCATGTATGTAACAAGTAGAAATTTAATAATAAATGAAATATAGAGATAAAAGTTGGAAATTATTGAGAACAAGAGAGCAACCAAATATAAAGACTGCGACTGCTGTCATGTATTTGGCGCCAGGATATGACTATATCCATTTTTGTTAATGTCTCATATTTATTGCCTATTGGCTCTGTTGGTACACAACGTTCTAATTATGTCTAGATTATTGTGACCTTTTTCGGGACTAGATCTTAAAGAATTATCTAACAACTAATCTACATAATATTTTAGTCCGTTTATATATATATATTTTTGTAACAGCATCAATCATAGAAAACAAACGTAAAGGTCAGATATTAATATGCGAAAAGCCGTGCAAAATTCCAGAGAGCGTTCTTAAATACTCTTTGATAAATTAACATTAATATATTTAGAGCTATTTAAAAAACTTTATTTTTTTAAGATCTTCATACAAATTTTTCACAAAAGACAGTAAGCCATCTTTTGGAAACAAAATTACTCATGTAAACGTAGAATGGAATCTTGGTATTACTGTATGAAAATGTAATAAAATAATTGGAGATTGATTTGTTATACATATAAATGTTATTCAAATCTTATTATTCTCAATAAATAAAGATTTAATGCAAAATTTTGTAAAAATCATTCCTCCATTTTGAAATTGACATATTTTAGAAAATTTATGGCCATACTTTTTACAAAGCGTCGTAGCCACTGTAATAGATAAGTAATTATGTAGGTGCCTGATAAAATAATATTCTAATGTAGATAGGTATTAAATAATTTAAAAATAATTGTTGAATCATTTTATATTTCTGAAATATAAATAAAGTTTAAATCTTAAATTCATCGTTGAAAAATATTAAATTTAAAATCATCGTTGAAATTGGTATGAACATTCCATAAACAAACTGGTCGGTAAAACAGTAGCCGATAAATTAGATCATAACGTACAGTGAACTTGACAGAATTGTTGAGAGAAAGAAATAAAATTGACAATAATTGAGAATCTTTAAATTAATGTCTTCGGGATTTTAATCAGTTTAATAAAACATTTGTTTTATCCAATGAGATTTATACTAGAGATGCAATCGAGTATAAAAAATGGCATGTAAAAAATTGTGCCACCACCGAAAATGTGCCACGCTCGTGTTTTAGTCGTTGACAACAGCTCGAGCTTGACAGTTGTGTCCGCGGTAATACGGCGTTCTTGAAAATGGTGGATTTGTGGTGAAAAAAAGTCGTTCCTCAACAGAAATCAATATAGGAAAATCCTTTTATCAAAAAGGACGTATTTTATATATTTTAAGTGCATATTATTGTGATAAAATGTTTAAAATATAAAAATATATTTGACAATTATTTTTGTTTTATTAGTTAGGCCCACATCACACTACGGGTGCATACCGAGCGGGGTTAAAAAAACCGCGTCTGTATGAAACGCGTAGATACATTTTTATTTGAATTTATAACCCAGCGGTTCAGTCGACGGCTTTCTTACTACAGCATACGTCATGGGCTCGAATCCCTGTGCCGACTATTTCCACTTTCACAACACAACTCTTCCATAGTGTGTGCAAGTTTCCAAATGTATTTGTGTTCACTTTTAATTAGCCTAAATTCATTTAAAAAGATACACCCGTACGCGGCGTATGCAACAGTGCATAGGTATAGGTATATTTCTACAATTTTTTTTATTCTATCAAGGTTTTTTTTTATCAATTTATTTAGAAAAAAGAATACAACTTATATTTAAACGGAGTGCCCTCTAATTAAAATTATATATGGAATTTAAGGATGTTCTGCAAACAGAGGTTTTCCACTATCAATGAAATTTTTTACGAAATCCATCATACAACTGAGAAATCGCCAGCGTTTTTTCCCACGGTGCCGTATTTCTGACGGTTCTCGTTTAAGCTGTGTGTATGAGCCCTTACCTAGCCGGACGAAATTTAGAAGCAAGTACACTATAACTAGTGTTTTTATAAAAAGGGTCATTTTTGATTCAAATAAATAAATCATTTTTTCCATTTTCGAAAAATATTTTTTATGAATGTGCTTTTAAACTGTTCGTTGTCTGCCTCGCATTAATAAAGACGAGAGATCTTTTTCAAAAGGTTCTTAGACAATTCTGACAAATACATTCAAATCTCACGCACAAAAAGAAATTTCTATTAATGTGTACCGGTAGAAGGTGACAGCACTTAGCCGTTTGGCGTATTATGTGTGACAAAGACAAAAATATTCGTCAGTAATGCTTGATTGCATATTTTTATTTAAGTTCAACTTCAAATTTACTCGTGATGCTAGTTTCAAACCAAAAATTGTATGGAATTGCATCTCCAGTATAATATCTCATTGGTTTTATCCACATAATATTTGTATTCCAATTAATCACACTCAACAACGGTATTATATTGTATCTAAATTAGTATGTAAATAAACTCAAAACCACTTTAGCATAATTACCTTCGATTCGTTAAAAAAAATATTCATAGGGTGTCGTATACTTAATCATCGTGTTAAAAGAAGTATTCTTCAAAGACAGCGGCCAGTAAGAGGTTTGATTGGAAGCCTTTCTTGACGACCTTCCAAGGTTTGTAACAAATCATTCATCCTAGAAAAAATACAACATTATTATGATACGACATATAATATCATTCCATCTTCCACATAATTTACATTATGTAATATCATGTAGGTACATTAATTAAAGTTATAGTAGGTATATAATACATCTATAAGTAGCCAAAATCAACACTCTTTTTATAACAGAGATTTTTTTGAAGTATTTAAATGAATAAGATCACAATGAAATCAATATCTACTCTTCTACTCTCTACATAATATTTTAGTCCGTTTATTTATTTATATTTTTGAATGCGCATCAATCGTAGAAAACAGACGTTAAGGTCAGATATTAATATGCGAAAAGCCGCGCAAAATTCCGTAGAGCGTTCTTAAATACTCTTTGATATATTAACTTTAATATATTTAGCGCTATTTAAAAAACTTTATTTTTTTAAGATCTTCATACAAATTTTTCAAAAAAGACAGTAAGCCATCTTTTGGAAACAAAATTACTCATGTAAACGTAGAATGGAATCTTGGTATTACTGTATGAAAATGTAATAAAATAATTGGAGATTGATTTGTTATACATATAAATGTTATTCAAATCTTATTATTCTCAATAAATAAAGATTTAATGAAAGATTTTGGAAAAATATTTCCTCCATTTTGAATATTGACACATTTTAAAAAATTTATGGCCACAGTTTTTTTTCAAACTGTCGTAGCCAGATAGATGAGTAATTATGTGGGTACCAGATAAAATCATATTAAATATTAAAGAAAATGTATTAAATATTAAAGAAAATATAATAAAGCTAAGGTAATAAAATATATTAATGAAGATTTAATTTGAAATTTGTATGAACATCCATAATAGCAAGAATTGGATGGTAAAACAGTTTGCGTAGTGTGTACTTACCCACATCTAAATCTCAAAATATTACCAGAATATGAATTCACGAAACTGTATCGAGCTCAAAATTCTTATGTAGATAAATGCAAACTTATATTCTCTTACCTTTTACTTATTTTATTTAATGTTACATTCATCACAAAACAAGGTGGGTAATATTTTTGGCAGCGTTTCTTGACATATCCAAAATCCTTGCAAGGTTCTGACCTAGAAAAAAACATAATTCATTTAATATATGAAAGCAAAATAAAGTGATTACATGGTTGCAAATATATAAGACAAGATTAGAAAATTTTGCATTTTTCAGGGATTTGTTTTAAAAATACACATTGTGAGAATTTGATTAGAATCAATATTAAGGATTTAGAAAGTATATCAAACTTTTAAGAACTTCATATTATATTAAAGTGTAGTATTTATACCTTTTAAAGATATTCATAAAATCCATTTAGACTGCATAATGAACCATATTTGATATATGCTCTGCATAAAACCTTCATTTGGAATCTTTCATTATTTGTTTGAAAGTGTAGCATTTATACCTTTTAAAGATCTTCATAAAATCTATTTAGACTGCATAATGTACCAGGTATTATTATTTCAAAGCTGCTACTCCATGTCTAGAACATAGTATACAAAATAATCTTCAAAACCTGTCATATTTTAGTTACAGGGACAGCAAATTCAAAAAGTATCACATATTATGCCCCTATATCTTTACAATTCATGAATAGCCTAATCTTAGTAATTATATATAGCTTAGGTACCTACTTAGAAAAATATATTTCAATATGTTTTTGAATTTGGAATTCAATCGCTGTTTCGTTTTGTTTGTATGAGCTGTCAGAATCTGAATCTAATGACAATCGGTCCGCGGTCGCCATAGATAGTGAGCGAGAAAACAAAAAAGAATGAAGAAATTTTTTATAATAATTTATTGAATGTTTTATAATTTTTTTTTTACACAATAATGTAGTTTTTGTGTGAAAAATATTTTTTTAAATGAATCAAGTATTTAAAGAGGCCATTATATAAGTAATTCGAGAAAAAATATAATTTATTGAATGTTTTATATTTTTTTTTTCACATTTAAGGTGGTTTATGTGTAAAAAATATTTTTTTGAATGAATTAAGTATTTTAAGAGGCCATTATAAAAGTAAATCAAAATATTATTATACCATAAAATAATTTTATAGTACTTATACCTATATTATAACTAATGTTGAATTGTAATAATAATTATCTTTTGTTATCCATGGATCACACCACGATGACAGGATGACACTTCCAGTATATATTATATTATCTATGGACACTTCACAATAAATCGTATTTTGTTGTCAAACGAAAGTTACGGTTCGATTTTGAAAATAATTATTTTCAATTGAGTTTAATGAAAATAAAACTGGTAAGTCATTAATTGATTAAAATATTTGTAAGCTTAAGCCATAACTTCAAACATTTATGCGTTGCAAATTGCAGAATAGTTATGTTATAAGGCGGAAAGTACCGTAATTACAGGATCTTAATAGTAATTAAAGTAATTAATTTTGTTTATATTTTTTCAGGTTCCTCTGGCAAACGTGTTTTCAACAAGACTAATTGCTTTCATCCCACCTTTTTGACATAGCAATTAAGTACATACTTCTAATGATCAAATTGATTGATAAAAGTGCATTTCTATTTAAACAAACTCAAAAGTTTTATTTTTGCAAGACAACATTATTTAACAAAATGGTAAGCTATGTAAGAATTTCATTAATTATCTTTCTTGAATTTCTTTATGTGTATTTTAATTCAGAAACATTATGTTGCAGATGAATAATTTTAGAGAGTTCCTTAAAATTTCCCATTTAGTTGAGAAGGGAAATAATTGTATTGAAAAAATATTCAATGGCAGCTTATGGGATGTAAAGAAGATTGACCATAATCAATAACAGACTCTTGCGGGTGCCAGTGATTTTATAAATTTTTACTACATATCATTATAAATAAGTTCTCTTTCTTCTTTTGTGTTGTGGCCCGCTAAAAGCATATTATCAGCTTCATACAGAGTCTAAATGTATCTTAAACCATATTATATAAAAACAATAATGCTTCTGGCTCGACACAACACAAGCTGATACAATTAGTGTGTTTCTAGCAAATAGATTTTTATATATAACTACCGAGATGGAGTACTCCAATAGCTCTTCATAGTAAATAAGTGAAGCCGATTTGGCCGGCAATTTTGACAGTACAGTAGTCAAAACGGAACGTAAGAAATGATGTTGACATTTATAAAGATACTTAAAAATGATCTAATTTCACTTAGGTATTTCAATGTAAAAATATATTTTATTGTAAAAAACACGACAAAATCGACTGAATAAATATACACCGTACCACGTTCTTTTGGGAACCAAACTGTCAAAAGTTGCAATATTTCGGCTTCATTTTTGAATGCGAATCGGGATTCTACGTTATTTATTGTATAGAATTCTGTGTTCTAGCATCAGATTTATTTAAACTTTAAATTTTTGATTTCGGTTATGGAATAAAAATGATATAATGTTGGGTTAAGAAGTGAATAACTAATATAACGGTGGGTCGGAATATCTTTTCTGGTTTCCATTTGTTTGGGAGAATATTTTTTTTACTCTGCTGATTTAACAATAAAACTTTGAGATTATACATATTTTATTTTTTTTATATAGCTTTTCAATTGTTGATTTTATGTTTTATGAATTAAATAATGATTGGACAAAAAATAAATAAAAATTCTTTCATTCATTCATTCATACTCATAAATAATACTACTACTAAAATGGTTCTACCTTGAAAAACTTGACATTTTTCAGAAGCCAATAACTTAAATTTGAATTTGTTTCCTATGTACATTTTGGTTCAAATTTTGTTTAATTTTAATAGATAATGGCATTTATCAATAAGGAGAAGAAGAAATACCTAAATTGGATATTGATATACCTGCATTGATTCATTGAAAATTTCCTTATAGGTAACTTCACATATTTTTTTAAATTATATTGTAGTGGTGTAGTTTTGTTTTGATTCCAATGCCTTTCTCAAAATGACATTAAATAGTTTTGCCTAATTGCCATAGAATTTTTCACCTAATTTTTCACATAATAATAATACAACATCTATTGACGTCAAGTGAGCATCTCGGTAGGTTTCGAATCCTACTATGGGCAATTAATTCTTCAATTTCCTGTGACGAGTCTGGGGATTGCAGATTTATAAGTTGAACCACCAAAATAGAGAGTATTGTTAATCTATGTAGGTGAGTTTATTTGCATAATCAAGTTGATTTTTATTCGCTCAGTAATAATCTACCAGATGTTGTTACTTGCATCTTGAAGTTATAACACATCAACCATTGATGTCAAGTTAGATGCAAAACTCTTCAACAATTTGTGGCGATTATTTTGAGTTTGATGTATCCAGACATGGAAAAGAAATTTATGGTAATCATAGATACAAATTTTTACAATTTCTCATATATATTTAATGTGATTAATAAATTTCTAAAATTACAAAATTTTCATAGTAAAATCTGCGTAAACACAGATGGCCATCTTTTGAAAACAAAATTACTCATGTAAATGTTGCATGGAACCAAAGTTTGACAGAATAAAAATGTATTTAAAAGATTCAAGGTTGTTTTGAAGTAAAAATAAATGTAATTCAAACCATATAAAACACATTTTATCAACATTAAAATGAAAGTACATTTTCAGATTACTTTTCGACTAACGTTTGAGGTCGGTAAAACAGCTGCCTTTATCATTAGCCAATCGCATAAAATTTGTACCATTCCACACATAGAGGTTGTAGGGAATGTAGTCAAGACTCAAACCATATTGAGAGTAAAACTTTCATATTATTTAGGTAGGTTTGTATTATATTACTATTAAAGGAATTTTTTACCCTTCTATTGAGCAGTGGAATTGAATCAAGTGTAAGATGTAACATATTATGATACATGCAGTTTTTTCCATGTACCTAGGTATGTGGCAGACTATAATTTTTCTTCTTTCTTTTTTATAAACATTAAAACTGTCATTCTTCTCTCTTTTTATGAATTGTGAAAGTGTAATTCTTCTTTTTCTGTGCTTATGTCAGTTATAGAGGTCAGTTAAGCAATGGGAAGCTAGACTAGAACAATAGAACCTGTTTAATTACCTACCAATCAAGCTTGACATTCGGAATTAAAAACGTAAAGCAAGACGGGTATTAGCTAGTGACTAAAATAAAATAACAAAGACATCACAGAATCAACATACAGGGGGCGAGCTTACCACAACGAAGTTGCGGTCTCCAACAACCCAATTCTTTCTGTTGACAAATTTCACTTTAATAAAATTATAATCTGTTATCCACTTTGATTATTATTTATTTCACTCAGTTAATATTTATCGTATAACTCTAATATTTTATCTCATTTTGATTATAAGATTTAATCATCTTTTTGTATGAAATTAGGTTATTGAGGTATTTTTTTGCTCCTTGCCAGCATTTTCGTTGTAAATTATTTTGTAAAAATGTTGATTATTATAACTTATTATGTGGGGCTAGTACGAGTTTTATCGAAACCTAATTATCCGAATATATAAAACCGAATCATTCGATCGTTTTAGTACGAAAATTTTTCGAAACTCTTTCGATGATCGTTTCGATATTCGATCGTCGAAAACTTAATGGAGATATAATTTTAATGTGATTTCGAGTAAATAAATAAATATTTGAAGTATTATCTCTACGTTTCATCCTCAACAACAATCAATGGTATCATATTATAGCAAAAAAAAATTGGAATAATTTTGATAGTTTCAACAATAGTTTTATGACAATTTTTTTATGATTACGGGGAGGCCCATATACCTAAAACCATGTCACCAACACGGCAGAAGTCTGATGATTTGTTGCAAGCATGGGTTGTAATATCACTGAAACAACGATGAATTGTATTTTATTTATACACTAAAATGTTGGATATTATTTTTAAATAAACATTTTAAGCTACAAATTGGTATAAAATACTTGTATCCTACATGATAACAGACGAATTTTCCTATTGTTCAGGAATTTAGGTAGGTAAGTACTTAAATGATTTGTTCAAAGATAAAATAATGAAAATAAAAATGAAAGAGTCTTGTATAATTCTATCACAAAATTAATCTGTTCAGACATGAACCAGTTTTCGAAGACTATAGCGTTTCCATGATCAGCGATTTTAGTCTTAAACAATTATTAGATTGATTTAGATATTGCGGAGACTAAAATATCTTAATGTTTAAGACTAAAACACAATGACATGATATAAGCCGATAGTCTCCAGAAACCGTGGGGCTAGTACGATTTTTATCGAAAGCTAATTGCACGCAAATAACAGCTTATTAGCTTGCATTTAGTGTTCTAAAATCAAACGGTCGAATCATTCGATCATTTTAGTATGAAATTTTTTCGATGATCGTTTCGATATTCGATCATCGAAAACTTATACTATAGCTACCGCTTCATGTTTCAACTAAAAAAAAATTCTAAAACTACATATACTAGACTCTTCATTTAAACTTTGAAATGGACTATCACCAAGCACCTAATTTTGAAATGGACTATCACATGCTCAAAACATAAATAAATCTTAAAGTGATGAAAACATAAATAAAATAAATGTTGGAGAGGCCTACGCCACTGTTTACGAATTTTCATAAATATGTAAGACTTTTAATACACATAGGTACATAAGATGTATTTTTTATTTCTTCATAAATCTATGTTTTTTTGGCTTGAGAAGTGAGTGAACCCTAAGTGGTGGGTGAAATGGAAGATAACAACCCCCAAATGAAACATTGTAGAGTTTTGTGATAAACGAGGAAGTTTAAAAATCTTTGAAAGGTCAGTCTACTCCACTGTTATTATAAAAGTGAGTATTAGGAAGAAATCTACAATAGCCCATGGGACCAATATTATTTTTTTGGCTTTCAGAGTTCATCGCCCTGACAATATAAAAGCAAAAATCCATATTAAGACTTTCTTTGTTCAGTTTTATAACTATAATATAAGATCAAATTTCAGCCTCTTTTGTATTTTGTTTAGATATTTTTTGTTTGAATAATCTCCAATGAAGAGCGTAGGGCCCCCGCGCACTAGAATCCTCATCTAAAGCACCTATATAGTTAGTTGCTTCCAATACCTGGATACACACGTAACGATTTATCTTTAAGATTTGACTGATAATCGCTCATTTTTCAAATCTTCAAAAAAGAAAACAATTGATGAGCTAATGAAACACGGGGTATTGAATGCGGTACCACGTATGGGCAATTGTTTAGTTGCGGCGTTTTCGTTTGAACTCACCCACGTGTTGATCATATTCAAAATTCTCATAAGTATTAGGATTTCAACATCACCGCCTAATGGCGAACGTTGTTAACGTAAATTCACACACTAAGCCAGCCTTCGGAATAACAGTAAAAGACGGTCGTAAGCCCGTAGCGGTTCTTCCCCTAATAAGTCAGTTAAACAGAAAACTATAAACAGCGGTAAATCTTTCAGTGAAAAACATTGTCTATACGGCTACCATAGCGACAAAAAACATTGTGATGTTCATCATTAAGACAGCCAACTTGTCAGACGACGCACGCGCTCCATAGAAACCCGTTGCATTCCATCGAGGTATTTTTCCTTCATAATCTTACTGGCTCTCCAAACCCCAAACCCGCATTCAATATATTATTTTGTCAAAAGCACTTATTAATATTATAAGTAGGTATTAAATTGTTCAGAATTTCAGAAGTCCATTCCAGCACTCGCTGCATCTCTTTGTTTGTTGTTTTTGTTTTTTTTGGCACAAACATCTTAATGGATTGCACTCACTAGTTTTACCAAAAAACTTTGAACGTTTGACAAAAACTGTCACTTTTTCAATAGTGGGTGCGATAGTCAAAAGTGTCATGTAATTACTGTTTAAAACAGATATATATACATGGGTCGAAATTATATTAATTAAATAAATAAAATTTGAATTAGATATATAACCATAGTAATAACAGGAAACGGTATGTTGAGCAAACAAGTATTTTTGGAACAGATATACAAAATTGCATACAATACATATTTCTTGAATTCATAATCGAACGAATTGCTTACATCGAGACTCTGAAGAATGCATCCATTTATTTATTTGGCAAGCGAATGCATCAAGAAACTACTATGTAAGTATTTGCATCCCAAGTGTTTGCATATGTGTGTCGATTGGTATCAAAAATGGTCAACTCCATTGAACAAGATTGTTGAGAAGTCAATAATCTATCACAGCGTACTGCAGCCAAATTTACTTCTGAAAAGTAAACAAAAAACATGAATTATAATTATGTTAATTTGACCTTATAAATAAAAAGATTTTTTTTGTAGAATTAAAATAAAAATATATTGCAATTATAAGCTTTGATTTGACA
This sequence comes from Mystacides longicornis, assembly GCA_963576905.1. Taxonomy (NCBI): domain Eukaryota; kingdom Metazoa; phylum Arthropoda; class Insecta; order Trichoptera; family Leptoceridae; genus Mystacides; species Mystacides longicornis. Next base: position 3,544,634 of record OY756438.1, read on the forward strand.
TATTTTGATAACGAGGGGCGAAGACTGGAACTGTATCTAAACAGGAATTTTTCCATTGCTAATTAATTGATGCCAAAATCTTCCTGGACCTTTATAAACTAGTTTCAACTGCAAACTATTCGTTCTTTTCTATTATTTACAGTAAAAACTAAGATAAACTAAGAGCAATCGACGACAGCACACCACACAATTTCAAATAATCCAACTATCGATTTGTTGAAGAGAAATTATTTCTCGAGACAGATCGGCAGTATCAAGCCAAGATACGTGAGATTTGTATGACCAGGTCTACATTTTAAACGGCTTTTCAATCTTTGACGACAAAAAACACCAACTTAGAGGCTTCGCAGCATAATGTTCCATATATGGATTTACTCAGAATTCGGAGGAGAACATTTAGTGTGTGTGTGTGTGAGGGTGAGGGTGTGTGTGTGTGTGAGAGAGAGGGTGTGTATGTGTGTGTCCCTTATAACTTTTGATTCGCACAGATCATAAATTTCAGAAAATATTCAAAACATTAAGCCTACAAAACTTGTCAGAATTTTGAAATTTTCTGTCAATCAGGGGTAATCAACCTTTGAATTTTTACTTAATTTTTTCATATATCTCGAAAACTATAAATAAAAGCTAGAACCCTAAAAATGTGTATGTATACCCATAGAAAAATACAATATCTCAAATGAAATTTAATAAAAAGTTCCAGGATTTCTCAAACTTTTTTTATATCTAAAGAAAAATATTTTTTTTATGAAAATATTACGAGTTTCAATGCCTATATTTCAGAATTTTATAAAAATATCGAAAAACGCCGAAACACACCAATTAGATAATTAAATTTTCTATAAAAAATATTAACATTATAGCAGTACATCTCAAACTTTTCTTAGCAATTTTTGTAAGAATTTAATTTATTGACGACATCGTTTCATACAATAAACATACCGACTCAGGCCATCGACAGTTGGATCTCATGTTTACGTTCAACTAGTTAATAAACAATATGGCCGCCGCCTCCATAGAGTACCTACAACGGCTTCTGATTGGTCAATGGTTGGGATCTATTTGACTAATTTTGATACTAAATTTCTGCTAATGTGACTAGTTTTGAAACCAAACCTTATTTTTAGTCCTTTTTGCCCTTTTTCAAGTAATTTCGTTCATTTTGTTAATTATCAGGTGTCTCCTTCACTTATACCACAAAATAAAAGAATAACCTGAAAAATGTATTTTGTGGATTTGACCACTATTGTTTCTAATCGACACTTAACTTCTACGCTTGTTCCAGAGACCAAATTGTTTCAAAATAATTTGAATTTAAATGCTACTATTTTGGTCTTGAAATACTTCGCCAATAAGTAGAACGGATTAAAAACGAAACGATCTCATGTTTTCTTGAAATACTAGCTTTCCCCACAGACGTTGTCCTGTAGTCCTAACGATGAATATTGTTTTCCAATTTGTAATTTATACAAAAATACGTTTGAAATATGTTTGAATGTAAAAAAAATATTTCTGAAAGCTTGACAGAAATTCTATCAAAAATCTGCGTACCAATGTTTTGAAACTCAATGGTTATATATAAAAATTGAGTTTTTTTCACAGGTGGCTTTGTTGTGAGTAAATCCGTTCCATACTAATTTTAATGTTATATTATATATTATTTGCTATCCATTTTGCTGCTGTGACGATACAGGGGCCTTATTCTCGTAACGTTTGAATTGCAATCTAGTTGAAAAGATTCTTAAAATGGCGGCTCGGATAAGGATTGGACCAATCAGAGAGAAAGGGGGATTGTCATGATCGTTCCACGATTGGCTACATCGTATTGTAGACACTCCCTCTTTCTCTCTGATTGGTCCAATCCTTATCCGAGCCGCCATTTTAAGAATCTTTTCAACTAGATTGCAATTCAAACGTTACGAGAATAAGGCCCCTGGATCCACTAATGAAGACTCAGAAAATGTTTATAAAGGTTATGCTTAGATTTGGTTATTTGAACCCTTCTTTAAATCTTTTTAAGAATACAGAATCACAGTTAATCTTCTAGACACAGTATTTATATTTGAATTTTTAATATTTATTGTTTTTAAAATGAAAACCATCTACAAAAATCTAAAAAATTAAATCAAATTAATCTAAAGTGGTGAGCAGGGATACTATTATACATAGCTTGGTATACATATAAAAAAATATAGGTATTGTTATTGTTAGTCGAAGAGTTTATTTTTTAATAAATCTGGGTTCAATCATGACATTTTTCACATAAAGCAAAGCTTGTGTTGTGAAAGCGGAAAACGTCTGCTTCGGGATTCAAGCCCACTACCTTCAATATGCTGAACTTACGATAGCTGTCGAGGGTTATCATTTTTAACGGAAATCTCGATTGACGACGTCTTTCGCAAAGTTTGACAAACGGGTTTAATAGTGTACGGTGGTATTTGACAAACAACGGTCAGCACCATGGGTTGTAGGTACTGCGCATTTGCGCATAGCGACAACGGTAGGTAATGTATTTTTTTTTGGAAAGGCAATGTGACAGCGGCAATTTTCTGTAGGCCAATGTCTACTCTTTTGTTTTAATACACAGCGCTACGGCGAAAGCCTGCTTTTTCTGTAATACTCATTGTTTGCACGACTTCAGGTCAAAAAAACAAATTCCAGATTGACAATTTGGTAATTATTAACTTCGATTTTTGACAAAACCCTTCTAAATGAATATCTTTCAAACTAACAGAGTGTAGAGTGTAGTGTTATCATTCGGGGAGGTGTCCAAAGAGGAATGGGGGGTTCCACCCCCCCCCCCAAACCCCCATTAAAATCTACGTTCCAACCTTAACCTAACCTATTCAAATCGTAATGTTATCATTAGAGGATGTTACCAAATCCCCTAATCTATCCAAATTGACTAACTAAACGACAATGACCAACAATATCTTCATTTTTCAGACAAAAACACCAATTTTAGAATCAAAAAACAAAATGTCACTCCATGAAAGAAAAGGTTGTATGAGAAAATATGCAACTTTTAAAATTGATTTTTACTTATAACTGGTTAATAAAATACTTAAAATATTATTATATCAATCCATAACATGTTTATTTACCAATCTGCATATAAATTTGATACGTGTTTCATATAAAAAATCGCGAAATATCGAAGTAGCCCGCGAAGTAAATAATTACCGACAATTTTGTTTGATCTTTAGTATCCTCTAACGAAGTTTGACAAACAAATTTGATCGTTCACGCGATCCTTTAGTGAGTTCTGTAAAATGTTTACCATCCATATTGTGTTTGCGGTAATTTCCACGAAGTGCTGTATCAGTATTAGGTATAAGCGACACGTGGTTACCCACGCGACTCATCCACCTCTGTCATAGCACCGTAAACAAACAATATAATATTCAGAATGGATGGTTAGTTATATATATTACTTCCGAAAGCTGACATAGTAAAGAGAGACCTCGATCTGCTATTACACAGCTTCGATTGACATGTAAATCTTTTGGTGATCTCTCTTTTTGGTATCTTCTAATGTTATTCTCATGGGATTTTCATTGATCCAACATGTAGTCAAGTGATCTATAGTTTTTCTCTACTCGATTATGGTGTTTGCCACTTAGATCTTTAACGCTTGTTATAGAGATTTTATGAGTAATCGCATTTCAGGCATATTTTTAATGTTTATAATTTGTGCAATTCGCGTGTCGCGTTCTTTTATTTTAACCGCATTGAAGTGAAGTTGGTGCACAATCAATATATTATGTCAAAACAAAAACTCTAATATTCATCAGAAAGTTTTATTATTTGTGTTTATCGCGTCGATCATTTAGTTATAATATCTCTTTTGTGTTAATATTAAACAATCAATACCCCCTTTAAAACCCCACTTAGGAGCAAAGGGACGTCACATAAGCTTTCCAGTACGCTCGAGAAAATTCTCCCAAACCATGTCCAAATCCGCAACCTTGCTTCAAAAGAACAGGACACGCTTTGAATGGGTCTTTCTCGAAATAAATAAATTGTATTTGCCATCTGTCTACAAAATCCTTTAAAGCAAAAAGATGGAAAGAGATAGGTGTTTAATCCCTCCCTTGTCAATCGTTGGAATATTATATTCGCTATGAAAAGGGACTTGCCTAGCCTAGTAATTATTATAACCTAAGACAATATGTGGTTAAGTTTTGACGCAGATATACTAATTATCCTTTTCTTCGACGTCCCTACCGCGTAAACGAAAAATGGCACAACATTTTGAATTTTTTGTTCCGAATAATACATCTAGTAGCTATCTTCGTAATTTATCTAATGTACACATGCAAAGATAATATAATACCTTACGGATATACACATGTACTTAAATCGATGAACTAAATCAAGAGTGATCATAATAATTATAAATACTTAAACAGATATCAATAAGGGATTATTTCTAAATCAAGTCAACATTTTAATTGATTTTATCCATGAAAATAAACAATCTGGTTTTATTGTCGTTAGTGGGGATATCAACAATAATACATAACAGTTACAAACATATCTGTTATCTTGACATTGGTTTTCTGTTTTAATGTCAAAGTGTCAGATCATTGTTGTTTACTAGTAGACCAACATCGCCCACTGACTGTTAAGTTCTTATCGCTGTAACACGAGCGGCACCTACTTGATTCTGTATGACTCTTTTTAAAGCGCTTTAAATAATAAAGAATCCGTTATTTCGAATATGGATACAAAAGAGCTTGAAGAATAATATATAGTGCTTTTTTTTGGTACCAGCGTTCTACACCTGAAAATCTGCGCATCTTATACCAACATAACCTTTTCTCTTCTTGCAGTATACATACTTGCTATAAACAATCAAAGTTTGCAATATTTCAAACTTGGGCCATGCGATGCAGACCCGCAGGGGGGGGATATTAAATCTTACCTACTTGAAATTGAAATGAAATTATAAAGGTATATAGGTTTGTGGAAAAAATGGGTCGTTAAGAGTTTCTTAAACTTGTCAACTGTTCGGCTTGTCTTAAACTCAGAGGGAGAGTATTCCATAGTTTGGGCCCCACCACGCACAAAGCGCGATCACCGTAACGCGTAGGGTTTCGTCTGCGGACCTCCTCCAATACCGTCCAGTTTATGTTATAAATTTATAGTTTTCTGCAGAAGTGGCTTCAATTTTTACCCTCAAATTAATAAGTGCTTTAAAAAGAACCTCTGGTCTTCAAGAAAGATTTTTATTTGGTACTATTTGTAGGACTTTGGGTTTGAGCTATGATTATAATAAATGAACATTTTTGTTTACAGTACTAAACGAAGAAGAAATACTTGTGATTTTAGACACAGCTGTTGCTTAGATTCTATGAAACGGAATTTGGTGGAACGCTAGTCGAAAAGACGCGTCGCAGATATCACGGAACAAGTATCGATAGAATCAGAGAACATTCAACGAAAAATAGAACGACTTACCGTTGTTCCTTTGTCCTAAAAAAAATAACGAGAACCCATGGAGCACACCATGATATGCCTGAAATGGATTTTGTGTAAAACATAAGTGTAGGAAAGAAGGCTGCAAAATGAAAACATTCGTCAAATTTTCTACATGAAACCTGTTCCCGTGCCTCACAAAAAACAGAAACCGTGGTTTCCTTTTTATTATAACAAATTTGATCCAAATAAGAATGACTTTGAATGTTATTTTGAAACCCTAACTGCTTTATTTAAAAACTGTGATCAGTGGAAAATAAGAGTTCAGCGGTAGAAAATTTGCGATCAAGCCGTCGTCGAGGTAGTTTGATTGCGAGCTGATCTCTGTAGATTTTAGCCCGGCATGTTGGATTTTATGTCAACCGATAATGGTTTCGAGTGTACAACAACGCTTTCTGTAATAAATATGTATACTGTTTTTAAGTTTTAATCCTGTCCAATTAGGTTCTCCCTTCATATTTTGGTCCATTTTGTTTTGGTTTATCATTTTGATAATAGAAATTTGAAACAAATAAAGCAAATATTGTTGTCCTGTAGTCCTAACCAGAGGCGACCCGTTCATATGTGCACTGCGCCCCCAGAAACAAAAATACATTATTAATCCGATTAAGTTACTAATAAAATAATAATGTTAAAATATTTCAAAAATATCCATATTTCATTCGTATTCAAAGCTCAGGCGGAAACAACGTGAGAATATATGCACACATTCTACCTCACCTACATATTATGAAGTACCGAAACGAATGTGCCCGATAATTTTGTTGACTTTCTATGAAAATTATCTAAAACGATCGAAACGGTGCGGTGGAGTAAGTGGGATGGGCTACAGTAAGAGCGGCAATCACGTATGCGAGAATGAGAGGGATGGCGTTGGCGCGTCGTAGGTGATCCGTTCCATACTAACTTAAATATTGTATTTTATATCATTTCTTACCCATTTTTTAAAATTTTTATTAGTTATTCTGTTAACCGGAGCGGAGAAGAATCCAATAAATCAAACATTAAAAGAATCTGTTCAGCCGATCTTGAGTTATAAGCGTTTGCACTAACCCGACTTTCATTTATATTAGAGATATGATGAAGTTTTGAAGAAAATTTTCAAAGAGTACCTACCTACTTTTAAAGTAGGTACAAATATTAAAATTGAAGTGATCAAACATAAATTAGTTCATTTTGGCTAAAACATAAAGGTTCCGTGTGATTTTATAAAGGACTTAAGAATATTTTGATAATATTAAATGAAAAATTAAAAAAATAAGGTCTGGCACCTATTATTCTGCACCTACTCGAAATCATTCAAATCTGACATAACGCATCTCGGTTGTAAGCACTCGCATTGCCGGGCTACTATTTTGTTTGTTTACAAAATTTTGTATGAAATGTCATCTTCATACATAACAAACACGGATTAAATATTTTTTTATAATTGAAGTAAAAACTGATCAGTGAATTATATGTAATCTTATCTGAATCTTATGATTAAAGATTTTTTTAATAAATGAGACGGTAATTGTTTGTGTCACCCCACATGCTCGTGCTGGTGAGACCATCCTCCCCCATTTATGTAGGTTTGAACCGGTGCGGGTTGACTCTACAGTCTACACCATATCTGTCTGTAACTATAATAGTTAGACATATGCTGTCGCGATACTTTTTGTAAATAATGATGTCTTCTACAAAATTGTCCTACATTGTTTTATTCTATCATCATTAGTTTTCACAGCGTTCGCGATAAAAATAATATTTTAGGTAAATTTTTTACACCTTGGGTTACATTATTAAAGTTTTCGTAGGTTACCCAATTTTTTTTGGAATGTTCACCGCCGATATTGTAGCTTCCCAAAAGTGAAAGAATTTTTCAAATCGGTTCAGTAGTTTTGGAGCAAACAAACAAACAAACAAACAAACAAAAAATCAAATCTTTCCTCTTTATATAATACTAGCTTATACCCGTCTTGCTTTACGTTTTTGATTCCGATTGTCAGGCTTGATCGGTAGGTAATTAAACTGGTTCTAGTCTAGCTTCCCATTGCTTTGTAGACCTCTATAACTGACATAAGCACAGAAAAAGAAGAATGACACTTTTAATGTTTATTAAAATTTTGTATGAAGATCCTAAAAAATAGGGTTTTTTAAATAGCTCTAAATATATTAAAGTTAATGCAGCAAATTGTATTAAAGAACCTTCTCCGGCATTTTGCACGGCTCTGTGCAGATTTATATCTGACGTAGCATTTGTATTTTGAGCCTCATGCTATGACATACGGTAAAAAGCAAATAAAAAACATTTCTGAATTATTATGTAGATAGAGAAGGAGGGGCTAATGCGAGTTTTATTTAATTTCCCAATTTACCACGCAACTTTCTTAATTTTTTCTTTCATAAGAACCTTCTACTGATAAAAGCCAACACGACAAAAAAAGAATTAGTGAAATCGGTTCAGCCGTTTAGGCGTGATGCTCTAACATACGATAGAGCAACGATAAAAGGCAAATTAAAAAACATTTCTAAATTATTATAATAGAAGATTAGTATTTTAGTAGCTATATAGATGACCTAAAAACATAATATTATTATTATTAGTAGGTATTTCATATATCAAGTTGGTAGACATCTGGCCGGGTAAGTACCTGGGAAAATCGTTGATCAAACATAACAATATCAGATACCCGTCGTACGCCAGATACTCCAGTTACCTAGTTACTATAGAAACGGAGCCTGTAGTATGTAGGCTCTGCAGACAATATTTTATTATTTCCTAGTGTTTCCGCTTTCGCCCGCTCGCAGCGCCTCCTGTGTCAGGTGCGGACAATAACGAACAGATTATAATAATATACCATAGAGAATGTCATTAATAGATACCCTCTCGTTAATAATTAAAAAATTATTGATTTGAATTGTTTTACGTAGAATCAATGTCGTAGAGAAAATCTCAAACAAACAGCTAACCCTATGTAAATCTCCGTCAATATTTTTCAGTATCGCTCAAACAGACTGTACGCGCTCAAAGAATATCGTACCCAAATGATTATACTTATAGGTAAGCACTATAATGAGGATCTAGGTTCAAATCCTGAAAATTGATGTATAGAAATTAAAAAACAGATTGAGAAGAAATTTAGAAAACTTATACTATGTATGGGCTTTTATTTTCTTTTATGCGTTTTTAAAATATATCTACTGCAGCTCTCTTTGTTTATAATACAGATAATATAGTTGTTAATCATTGTTTTTTGTACAAAACTGTTTCATGGCGCTCAGCGAAAATGTATTTACTGTTATGCTGAGCGACATATCATTGTACCATAAATAAATAAATAGCTCTGTCATTTCTCATGAATACTTACTTCTCTACTGAGTCGATAAGTTTTTTTTTAATATTTACCTACCACTTACCTAAATTTAACATACGCCTTCCTCGCATCAGGATCCCGAAGACGAGAAAGACCCTTTCACACCGTGTTCCGTTCCTTCGAAGCAGAGCTGATGGATTCAGGCATAGTATGGGAGGCGGTCATTGAACCCGCGCAATATTGAAGGTGGTGGAGGGTTCTTGTTGCCTCCCTATGCTCCTAAGTGGAGTTCAAAAAGGGAATATTGCATATGTAGGTACTAGATGCGAAATAAACAATTTTAGGTATGTCCCATTACGAAGGAGAAGAATTAGTAGTATCTGAGTAAAAAATTCATCTCAATTAGGCTTAATTAGGAGTTGATGTTGCTGCTGAAGCTTTTCCAGACTCTTGGTCTCATCAGATCTCATTGAGGCCGCGCTCAAAACCAAAAATTGGACACTCAACTATATGGTCCATCGTCTGGCGGTGACCACACTCACAGTCGGGGCTCTGGGAAAAGCCCCATCGATGCATAAGGTATGCGCATCTTCCGTGGCCTCTCCTGATTCTGTTAAACGCGGTCCACTGTTTTCGGGTAGGTCGCTCGGCACACGCTCATTGGGATCTTCTATAAGGTGCCCATTTTGCACGTTTGCCTCGTTCCAGAGAGAGCCATTCCTCGTCGAGCGTAGGATGCCGGAGAGACGATGTCAGCTCCCTCCACAACACGTTCCTTGTTGGTAATCTGGGGGGAGGGGGTGAGAAGATATCATCGTAACCCGGCAGTTGAAGGTTTTGTTCCAGTTTGGATATCTACCGGGACGTTATTCGCTTACTGCGGAAATCAGGGGGAGCGATGTTGGAGAGGACCGGGAACCAGGGCAACGGCGTTGATTTTGCTGTACCACTCACCATTCGCATCGAACAATTCAGCTGAGTGTTTATTCCAGTGACATGGCAGCTATGTGCCCATACTGGTGCACAGTATTCCGCTGTACTGTATACAAGCGCTAAAGATGAGGCAGCAAGTCCGCCTTGCACCCCTAGTTTGTACGAGCCAGCTTAGATATCATATTGTTTCTGGTCTACAATTTGTTCTTCAAGCCCTCCAAGTGTTGTCTATAGGTATGTGAGGCTTCGGTCGAGTTTAATACCGAGGTATTTCGGATTAATATCGCCAGGGACATCCTCTCCACACATTTTAAGGTTAAGTTTTCTATTAGCCTCCCTGTTATTCAGATGGAACACTATGGATGCAGTTTTGCTGGGGTTTATTTTCCGGAACCATTCTGAGAAATATTGTTCAAGTGTGCTCAGATCCCTGTTTAGCATCTCCTCCAGTTCTTTAAACCTCCCAGACTGATAGACCATTGCCACCTCATCCGCATATACAAACTTTCTAGCATGTGTCGTGGGGATATCTGCAGTGTACAGGTTGAAGAGCAGTGGTGACAAGACAGATCCCTGAGGCAAACCATTTTGTGCCAAATGGTGAAACAGGAATACTCGAGGAGCTATGAAAGAAAAAGAAAGATTGACTAGGTGTAAAGATACAGGGGCAGAAAATCAACATAGCAAAAATACTTATGATATTATTGTGATGCTAGTGGTAAATACTCGCGCCTACATATTATATCTAATGAGGAACTTAAGAAAATAAGCGATACTTACAATGTATCACACATTTTTATCTTCTATTTTTAATCTTTTGGTTTTGTTTTGACTTTATTTGATTTCAATCTGGCTGTATCATCCTTTATGGAAGCAATGCCATTAACAAAAAAAGAATATAATATAATGATTTGAATTGCATTGATGATACGGCCAAAACATCCAAATGGGTGAGCCGCCAAAAAAAAGTATAAACTAATCTGGGCTCATCCAAAGTGAATACAAATACGCTTTTGAAATCTTTCACTCTCAAAGCAAAGGTTTTTGCCGTGAAATAGAAAGACTGAAAGGAAAGGTGTAAGAAAGTGTGGCCGACCCAGAATAAAGATTCCGTCCTCAAAGAAGGCCAGGAAAGAAGTAAGAGAAATAGGAGAGGTTGTACGATAAATGGTATATCGGTGGAAGAAGCGAAAGAAGAATGATTGGATAGAAAATAGTGGAGCTCCGTTCTCTTTGCCTACCTCGTACAGGACGCGGCGTGATGGTAAAAAAATAATGATTAAAGAGAAAATACGATCCTAGTACTTTTTAATAATATGTCATTATGAATAAACGTAAAAGAGTTGTTAAAATCAACTTCAAACATTTCACCCCCGAGCTAGAGAGAATATACAGGGTTGCTAGTAGTAGTAAGAATATTTATTTTTTATCCAACAAGAAATTAGAACTTTTTTTAAGATTCATAGTTCATACATTCATTTTTTACTACTTATACGAAAAACATTAATTGTGAACGAAATATTTTTTTATGTGTAGGTACCTACTTACTTTTTCACTGTACATACACTTCTGAAATTTCTTCAAGATACTTTCTCGATGACGAGGAAGCAGGCTTTCTCATACCGTGTTCCGTTCGTGCGACGGAGAGCTGAGGGATCTGAATCCTGAGTGGGATTAAAACAGAAGTATAGATTGATAGATAACTATAATTATTATTATAATCATAAATTTTCAAATTTAAGCTACCTTCAAGTTTCAGAAATGTCATTTCATTTACATGTCATATTCACCAAAGATTATCCCACAAAAGATAAATGTATAGAAAAGAGACGATAAAACGAGAATATTATTCCAATTCTTTAGCATTTCTGTTTTCTGTTTGTCAAAAAGTATCAAAAAAAAGACAAAAATGAAAAAATAAATAAATGGTCCTATTGATGTACCTTTAGGTATACTTTATGAAAGGTTAAATTCTTGTTTCATTATTTTTTAATTTTCCTTCAAGATAGCAAACAATGATCACCAATAATTTTATTATTTATTTTCTCATTTTTTTTTCATAAGTGGTAACCATTTTTTTTTCTTTTGAAAGGTCCGATTTTATAATACTATAAAAATATTGTATCATTTTTTTTATATAAAATGAATCTGTGCTCACTCAAATACACTGTTTGACTCTTTCACAGTAAGCTACTTAAAGCTTGTGTCGTGAAAGAGGAAGATGGTCGGCACCTGGGATCGAACCCACGATCTCCGAACGAAACAGTACGAAAGCCGGCGTCGTAGCCGCTAGACTGCCAACCACTTCAAATAAAAAAGCTATTTGGATAAGTACCTACCTCATAAAATAACAAATTACGCAAGGGTATATTCGGCTGAAAAAACAAACAATTTGAAAAAAGAAATTTAAAAAATACATGAAAAATAATTTTGAAAATAGAATTTAAAAAATACATTAATAATTTGAAAATAGAATTTAAATAAATACGCGTATCGGTTAAAAAAAATAATCCTTTTTTTTCGTTTAAAATTCAAAAAGTATGACCTAATTAAAATGTTTGTACTTCATAAAATCGTTTAGAAATCTCATAATATACAAGGCGTAATCGATCATCAAAACGTTAATAATTCAATATTCAAGATGTAGTAAGAAGGTAGCCGATAGGTACCTGGTACAGAGTACACGCATCCCGGCGAAAATATCTTCCTGTATTGCTCACAACGCAGGCCTCATACCCGGAATTTTCCGAGGGAGGGTTTTAACCTTCATTTCGTCTGACAATAGTCTGAGCTCGGCTAAAAACAGCAACTGGAGTGTCTAGGAAGTGCCTTTCCCAGCAAAAACATCCCAGGGTGGTTTCTAAACTCCACACAAGCCACCCATTGACCCTGATACCATAAAACATCAACATACATAAACACGAGCTTCATCTTTTAGCAACGCTCTTTTAGCAAAAACATTCCACGAAATCGCCATCTATCGATAACGAAATTAACTACCTCATATTATTAATAAATACCATTAAAGACATCTATGTAACAATTTTAAAACTTTTAACTTTAACTTTTTTTCCAACAGATGGCAAGGCAATGTGGTGGTTAGTTCATTCAACATTCAACAGGTGGTGTTGTTGCGATAAAAGTTTTCCACGAAGTTTTGTACCATAGACCAACTTTTGTGCTCAATACGTCCATGCTTTTGTGCAATCGTAAAAAGTGACATTTCAAATGTCATTCGTGAATCGGATGTAGTCTGGTTGAGTGTGCCGCGAATTTGTTCGCTTAGTGAAAGAGTTTTAAAAAAAAATCGTGCTTTCCAATGTAGTCCATTGTTTTTAATGTCAGATACAATTCTGATAATCACAATATCTCGTATATTTCCGTATTTGTTTAACTGGTGAGTTGTTTTATTAAAATATTATTAAACTAAAAGTGCATGTGGCCTCACACATTCCTCATAACTTAACACACTTTCTTTTACTTATTTCAATTTCTATTTTTACTGTGTAAATGTGTTAGTTGTTATGAAAATTAATACAGTTCGTTCACACAAAACAATTGTCATTTTAATTATTTAGTTTTTGCTGAAGCTATTTATAATTTTATGTCAAGAATTCCTGTGCTCTGACAGTCACACTTGTGTATTCAGAATAGTAAATTCTTCGAGTGTTGAGAGGTTCTCTAACCTGTAAAAACCTATGTATTTAATTAAGACATGCCACGTTTTTATACAGCATATTGTTTGAATTGTACAAATAAAATAATACAATGCTTGTTTAAAACTAATGGAAATTTGATACCTTAGTTACAATTAATAGTTACCTCAATGTAACGTGTTTAAACATGTCGACTGTTTTAATTATAAAAATAAAAGATATGTACCTAGTCGTTTTGACCTTAGTGTCTCTACCACTTAGCATTGATAAAACTGAGTTGAAACTCTTATATCTTTAAAGATTACAGATTATAAGTAGAAAAGAAAAAGCAATGATGGAACTTAAAATATACTATTGTAAAATGTTGATAATATGTACTTTTATAAACGATTGAAATTTATTTCTCAGTGGCGTGCTAGGATTCTCACAGCATTACCATATTTACCAAATTTTTGGTAAATCTACCGATTTTGGCAATTATTTACCTGTCTATTGATTTGAGTCATAAATCTACCGATTTTCAAAGATTTCCTTACGAAATTTTTTATCCAATTAACCTTTTTTAACTAAAAATTAACTTTCAGGATTCTCAATTATCGGAATAACCCTTTTTATCTTTTCGTATAGCAAAAGTCAATGTACCTACTAATTTCTTTCTTAGTCTATATACTTTTTCGAAAATTTGGGTTCGCAACACTCTAAGATAGCTAATGATTCCAAACATTTTCCCACTTACGACATCAAAGTTTTTTTATTGCGTTATATTTTTGTGAATTTTACACAACCGTTATTTCACTTTTTCGATATTATGTATTTAAGACAAGCGCAGCAGGACGTTTAATAATTTTAAAATGTGAACATTCACAACGCATTCCGCTTCACGACACAAGCATTTGCTTAGTGTGAAAGATGTCAAAAGTGTATTTGTGTTCACTTCGAGTGAGCACAGATTCATTTAAAAAAGAATGCTTTAATACACTATCAAAAGTATATCTATTTCCAGCCTTTTTTCACCCATGACGCCGTGTGCCGTGAGAGGGTATTCCACTTTTTCTTAGATAATTGTTCCTACTTTCTTCGCTTCTTATAGCGAATCAAAATTTCCCTTTGAATAATATCTCTTAATTCTATTTTTCTTACTTGCCTTTCCTTGAGAACGGGTTCGATGTCATCCGCTTAGTTCTTGATCGATCACGCTTTGTCATACAGTCCAAAACAGTTGTAGAAAACGTTCGATTGACTGTAATTGTTAAGTTAAAAAAAAAACTCTCTGGTGCCATGTCATGAAGCCAACGTCGGCGAGGACTGTGACGAACATCTCTTTGGCTTGAGCCGCTCAAATTTTTTTAGACAGAATGAAAATCCGTCCATTCTCTTATATTGCTTAGCAAGGACATCTGCCTTTTGAAGCCTTTCTGCGACCCTCGAACTTGTTTTTATCCCAAAATCAGGTGGATCAGGCGATACGTAGGATACTTCTCCCAACGCATATGTTTCAGATATATATATGTAAATTCGTTCAAACCTTTACCTGCGACAGAAATTTTCGCACTTTCCCGGCTAGACTAAGGAATTCGGATTTCATAATATAATCTAATGATCAAATTAGATTGTATATTACTTAATATGCTAAAAACTTGTCCTGTTATAATATAAAAGGTAGCCAACCTATAAAATTTAAGAATATCGTTTGAATAAAAAAGATCTAATTTATAGGCACTTATGTAGGTACTTGTATTTATATTAAATGTATCCAGTGCTGGTATATCTGTAGGTATATTAAAACGACGCAAGCTGTGATGACTAATACGCGCACGCCTCTGAATTGTTTGAATTGCGTCACTATTTCGCAAGAATCCAACTAATCATGCGAACATGAATAAAAACGTCATATTTTGTAAACTCCTCTGGAAGAATATATTATTATGGATTTTCAAACCCATCACGCCGTGTCCCGTAACGCGTAGGCAAAGATAGCGGACCTCCACTTTTTTTCTGTCAGTCGGTTTTTCACTCCATAGATTGATAACACCATCTATAATTTACCCCGATTTACACTATCGCATGCCTTTTCCAAATCCACGAATGCACACGAAGCTTACCTTTACTCAAAAACTCCGTATCATATTAATTTTATTTATTTATTTATTTAAACATAAACGGCGTAAACGCCTTTTGAACTCTAAACACATTATAATGGACAGCAGTACAACAAATAATAAGATTCACAAAATATACATAAGCTCAGTGTTCTTAAACTAGGTAACAGTAAATTTGTTAATAATAATTATTATAAAGTAAAAATTCCACACAGGATAGAAATTCTATGGTAATATCTCAAACACATTCAGTTCAATTCATTCAAAGAAATCTCAAAACAATAAAAAGTCAAAAATGATTAAAAAAACCGAGAAAATTAGATAAAAAATAACTAAGTACGATAATTTAAAGACAAAACAAATAAAAAGAAACAACGAAAAAGCAATAGTTAAATCATTAAATCAAATAAAAGAATAATAATAAACAGTAATAGAAATACAGCAACCGTAATAATGCTCTTAAGTATTTTCAGAAAGGATGACAATCTAAAAACATACACTAATAGAAAAATAAAAAACACACACACACACACACAAATTAAGCAAAAGAAAAATAATAAGAGCTGTAACAAATAAGCAACGGGAAGCGGTATTTCGCGGAAGAGAAATAAATGAACATCTAGTCACATTTTAGTTCCCAACAAGCTCAGATAATGTAAAGAAAAAGTGAAGGCACATCACAGGCAGACGCAAAATATACTTAGTTATATAGCTGTTTAATATAAGAATTTTAGAAATTTAATTTCGATTGGGGTTGGATGACTGAGTTCCGGGATTCGTGAGGAGTTCGAAAATCGAGGCCTTGTATTGGTGCAAGGAAATGAAAAATATATCGGTGTGAGCATCAGCATATTCATTACCCAGGCGCAGGATACGTGGGATTACGGTATTACGAAGGTAGTTAGAGCTTATATTGCCACATTTAAACAATTCCGAGGATCGCGTGTTTCGCTGTCTGATTCTAAAATTGATTTTATTTAAAAGATCAGGGGAATCAAAGCAGCTATTCACAATCTTGTACAACAAAACCAGGTCGTTAACGATTCGTCTGTCTTTCAGCCTTGGTAGTGATGTTGATGAATACAAAAAATCGTAATTTAATTGAGCCATCGGGATACCCAATTTATAGTTATAGTTAATTAACTCAAACCTTTTTTCCTTGCTTGTTTATTAATAGCTAGGTACCTACCCATGTATGTATAGGTACCTACTTGGTTATACCTATTTTTAAATAAAACAAACTTTGCAGTATTACTATAGTAGATTATATTTTTTCCGAAATATATTTTCGGTCGACTATGCGACCATCTTCAGCGGAGAGTTTTATGGACTCCAACTTTTTGGGGTCCAAAAAACTCTCCGTACTAAAGGTTGCCTACGTAGAGTTTTCTTTAATTATTTTTTAATTTTCCACGCACTTTCTTAATTTTTTCATTCATTTTTATGATAAAAGCCAACACGACAAAAAAAAAAGAATCAGCGAAATCGGTCCAGCCGTTTAGGCGTGATGCGATGACCACGCAAAATAGCTCTCCATTTTTATATATAGGTAAGAAAGATGGGGGACGTATTAAAAAAAATGATAATTATTGTAAAAAAAAGAGCTATACGTGTCCATACCTTGGGGGCCATGGCATGTGAAGACTTGGTTCCCAGGGTATACTTCCTGGAAGTGGTCATCGACCCCCACGTTCGTGACTAAAATAATCGAAGAGTCGTGTGAAGATTCGCGCAGGATAAATTTAATGACTAAAATATCGCGCAGGATAAATTTAATGACGGTATACATCGTATCCTACACACAGATACTTTTTGTCCTTTCTACACTTAAATGACATTTCTTATTCTGTTTCGCAGAAAGATATGACGCATTGTGGTTTAAGTGACATAAAAGAAATTGACAAAATAAATTATAAATTTACAACATTTTTTATGGTTAACTAGCTGACCTATCGAACTGCGTCCCGCCTTAAAGTCAATAAACTTTTACTGGGTAACAAAACATAGCTAACATATATGACTACTCATTGTGAAAAAATCAAGAGCTACACGGTTATAATATTATGAATCAATTATTTCAAAAGCACCAAAACTCACCCATTTATATATTGGATATCTATATTGAATTTTTATCATCTGACTTATAAAAAAGTATTAACAGACTTTTTTATAAGTCCGATAGCCATCTGTGGAAATATAGGGAAAACATTGATCTGTAGAATCTTTCTACCAAAATATTAATCTACCAGACATCTCCCTATTTCCCCAACAGACGGCGGTGGCAGTACCGGTGCAATTCGTTCCATACTAACTTTAAAATTATATTTTATATAATTTATTATCCATTTATTCAAATTTTTATTAGTTATTCTGTTGTCCGGAGCGGAGAAGAATGCAATAAATCAAACATCGGAAGAATCTGTTCAGCCGATCTCGAGTTATAAGTGTTCGCACTAACCCGACATTCATTTATATTAGAGATATAGTCCACCACGGGCTTACGACCGTCTTCTACTAGTGCTTCAAAGATAGTGACAGTTGGCTGAGGAAGGCGCTTTTCTTTCTCTCGTCAGGATTCTCAAAACGACGACGCCCCCCTCATGTCATTCCTTCGTAACAGACCTGAGGTATTTGGACCTGGTGTGGGTGGATGAAATCATTGAAACTGCGCAGGATAGATCTCGGAGGAGTACTCTTTTTACCTCTTTATTCCCTAAGTAGGATATGTTTCGCTCACAGGTTTGCTGATTTTCGGCACAAAAACTCCAAGATAATATTCAACCCATTGCATGCCTTAACTTCTTGATACCGAAGTCATTGAATCGGATCATTCGTCGGTGCGTGCTGAAGTTCCTCTTTAAATGCGTACATGAGGCACTCGTTTATTAGATGATCGATTGTTTGTGTCATCCCACATGTGCATGCTTGTCTATGTCCATCCATCCTCGTTTGTATAGGTTTAAAGCGGTGCAGCCTACATCACATCTTATTCGCTTGACTCTACTTACACCATATTTCTGGTTTGTTTTTAGCCAAGCAGTCATTTTGTCGGATCAGCTTCTAGTTCCTTACTGACAATGTGGTCATATTTAGCCCACCAGCACACTGCAAATTAGTTTCATTCATTCATTCTTCCATTAAATCCCGCTCAGGGGCATAGGGAGTCAAGAAGAGCCCTCCATTGCACTCGATCTTGTGCCATCACAGAGGGGACACGCTATCTGCCTGAACCACTTCCGCTGATGGAATCCAGGCGTCAAAAGCTTATTAAGCTTTAAGTTTAAAGGCCGTGAGGTGATCAACATCACGGTCCCGATCTGTTTTTCGATGCTCGAAAAAACATAAAAAAGAGCAGATGTGCTATTCTTGCAAATTGGCTTGGAGGATATGTAGATAGATAGATCCGTCCCAAACTTGATTTGTATGAAGATATATGGGACCGCGCACACTGAAGCAATCATACTATGAAGTTGGTTTCATACAAATGAAGTTTGCTGCGGATTAATCTCCTCCAAACTAAAATAATACGGTGTGCGGGAGGCCTTAGTAGCAGCTGCCAACGATTGGTCAATACCTTATGCGGTGTTCAGACGAGGCGAATATCGCCCGGACACTAAAATATCGCCAGCCAATTGAACCGTGTGAACAGATTGTCGATAAATCTGAAGCGATAAAAATGGTTGAAAGCGATATCGTCTCAAGTTGAACGCCTTTCAACTTTTGTATCTGGTGGAACGATTCACGCATGCGCAGATATGCGCGGCATCCGTATGTTCTGTTTCTTGACAGTTGACAGCACTGCTCTAAATTTATTTCTCCTTAGAATCCAATTCCGCACCCAATATCTGCGTTTTTTTTTTATTTTTCCTCAATTAGGAGTCTTTTTATATCGTCTAAAACAATATTTTCAACTAACTCCAATAATTACTCCGCGACTTCTACCTCGACGTCCGCCATTTTTAAAACAATCAGCGCACCTGACAGATTGAATGTATGTCGGTGGACTCGTGTGAACACATCAGACGATCAATGGGCGACCGAGCGATATTTTTTTTATGCAAGCGAAATCGTCTGGCCTTATATCGCCTCGTCTGAACACCGCATTACGGGAGTGGTGAAGTCTAAATAAACTGTCATACACACGCTAAATTAGCAACACATTCTTATAATTTTAATTACCTTGTGTGTTGTGGTTAGCGATAATACTAGCTCGATAATAAAAAATGTGACTTATGGGCGATAAACGTAATACACGTGCAGGATTCTCAATATTCCCTCGAGAATGAAAAAAGCTGCTAACCTAGGGTAGCCCAGAACTCATAGTATATTATAACAGCCTTTTCGTGTAAAACATATCTTTGCATAAAAATTCATAATTTTACGATTAAAATGAATTATTTATCCTTGGAATTATTATAGAAACTTTAAAATGATATCGACTATTGGAGCTTTTTATTATCTGCTTTAGAACTACATATTCAATATTAATCGGTACTTTAAGGGGGACCCACTAAAGTTACGGACCTCAAATTTTACGTGCTTGTGTAGGAGCATAAGACCAACCCGTATACCAAATTTTATGAAAATCGAAGAAATTTTTCTTTTCTTTTTTAGCCCTTTTTCTAGAACAAGTGAAATTTTCTTTGGATACTTTAAGAGGGTTCCCCTGAAGGTACAGATCTCAACATTTTACTGACTCATCTACATCGAGGGGCTAACCGTTGTACCAAATTTCAATCAAATCGGATAAGAATTACTATGAGTTATGGGTGCGCACACATTTTTGGCGTACGGGTACGGGGAAATTTAAAAAAAAATGCATTTTTGGAATCTACACCCTCGAAAACGTCGAGAAAATTAATTTCAGCGAAATCTATATTTTTTGAAATCCGATCACAAGACTCATGTATATTCCATATACTATGAGTAAGAGACGACTAAAGAGACTTGTTGTAGAGGGCGAGAATCGGGAAGAGGCACTGTCTGGAGACGAGGCACAATAAGAGGCAGCGCTACGTGAATGAATTGAAGGATGTCACAATGGATCTGATTTCGTCGCAGTGACAGAATGTGCACAATGCACACGGCCGTTTGTTTTTCTTTCTGAAATAATAGTCTCAGTATTCAAATCTACTGAAGGTAAATTTGATAATGGTCTGTTGTTGGAGTTCTCCTTTCGGTTTTGTTGGCATATTCGTCCCCTATCATAATATATATTTTTAGATAAATTCTGTACCAACAATACTCATATCGCTGTTAGTTTTCACTTATACTCCATATCATTACACCCACATAATATATTGGATTTCAACCAATGTATCACCGATACTTCAGGTTTTATATTATCTTGGTCTTGTCGGGTCCCTACCCACAATTCTTGAACACATTAACAGTACATTCACCATACTCGCTGTAGTGCTTATTGTAATTACTGTACACATTGTCTAATTACTGGTCATTATTTTGTCAATTGCTAACAATCATTATTGATCGTTGATTGGTGTTACCAAGCCCGAATGCATTCGTTATTATATCGTCTCTGTAGATCATTAGTGTGTCTCTGTAGATCATCGTCACGTTTTATCATTTATCCCCTTTCATCTACTTCGTGGCAAACAATTTCGTCTTTTTCGAGTGCCTTTCCAGAATTAAGGTTGGCGACCATCACTCCTGATAGTCTTGATCCAGCCTTATCAATGATGCCGCATCCGATATTCCAAACCACTGTCTAAGATTTTTGATCAAGAGACTCTCTTCTGTCCCATATTCTTTCTTCCCTCTATTTTCCTTGAATTGTAAGCTGTAGGAGGGAATATTATTCACCACGGAATACGTGGCCAAAGTATGCGGCCTTACGTCTCTTGACGCATCATGCCCAAGGCTCTCTCTTTAGGGACCTTGTCCACCCACGAACTAAATTTCGTATGCTTCTACATGTTTTAATTTTGAGGGTCAGACATTCCACTACATGTAATATCACCGCTTTTTATAGCTCTCCATTGTTCATCTCGTCTGGTAATATGTCCAGAGAACTGTAGGATCCAAATGGACTGTGATCCTGATGGGAGCGGAAGAACATATTGTTCCTTGATCCCATGACAAAGTATCCTATCCCATAAGCGATGGTCGACGTCGGGAGAATCTTAACTGCCATTATTATTATTTATCGTATGGCTTTTTTACAACACGTCTTAAAATTTAGACATAAAACAGTAATAGTATAGCACAGATATCTGGTTGTCAAAGGTTAAGGTCAACATTTAAAATGTATTCAGTTGCTGTGTCAGTCAGCAAATGGAAATCCCTGAAATTCCCCGCGTATGATCTGAGGTCGCATTCGGTTGCGATATGTTGCATGCTCCGCAGTCGCAACCAGGGGAATCCAGCCATCCACACTTGTGGAGAAAATCGGCACATCTGCCATACCCTGTTCGGATCCTGTTTAATGTGGACCAGAGTTTACGTGGCTGGTCGAATCCAGGCGGTTTCGTGTTATGCAGGGCAGGCAGTGATTTACCGGGTTCGAAGCTTCTTCTGAACTGCCATTTGAAGATGAACATATAGCTGATCAAAATGATCATTTTAAATATTGGATAGAAATTTCCCTGATTGATATTTTAAAAGCTTTTGACTGAACCAGTCTCTTGTCGTCTCAGCTAATATGTGCGTGGTATCCGTAATTATCACTATCGACATGGATTACCCCAGTGTTACTTCAGCTTCAGATAAACCATCTTCACGTGTCACTGACCGTTCTGTTGCTGAACGAGACATGGCTAACTGATACCGTATCTCGCGACACTCACATTCACGTGGTACGCATCCGCTTTAATTAATGTAGGTAAAATAGATACAACTTGAACATCTTTAATTATGTTTTTAATAACTTTTCGTTTTACTTGTTTATAAGTGGACCAATTATTAATACAGTGGACAACACGAGTTAATTATCTATTTTTTTCTAATCTTTCTTCTTCTTTCTGGCACCTTCTCATCTTAAGACATTTTTTTAGTTCTCGTGCCCGGGTCTTCTCGAGGTTGTTTTCTCTATGGTTTTGGGTTATCTTCTTACGTTATGCTTCTGAACATAATCTTATTTTTTCATCATTCAGTTTTGCTCCAGTCTGTTTCCTATCTTTTGCTGTCGGCTCTTCTGGTCCTGAGGTTGTATACTCTACGGCGTTGTATATTTGCTCCCATTATGCCGTTTCTCTGCAGAATATTTTGCATTGCGTCATCCAGTTTTGACTCGGTCTCCCTCCATATCTGTTGTTGTCGGATATTCCTGTCTCAATATTATATTTCATACGGTTCTGGATGTTTCCTTCCATTATACCGTTCATCAGTAAAATATTTTTGCATTGCTTCTTCCAGTTTTGTCTCGGTCTCCCTCCATATCTTTTGACGTCGGCTCTACTCTTCTTAAGTTTGTATACTCTACTATTCTGGGTATTTCCTTCCATTGTACCGTTCCTCTGCAGAATATTTTTGCATTGCATCTTCCAGTTTTTTTTTCGGACTCCTTCCATATCTTTGTTGCCGGCTCTTCTCTTTTATATGTTGTGAACTCTACTATTCTGGGTGTTTCTTCCATTGTACCGTTCCTCTGCAGAATATTTTTACATTGCATCATCCAGTTTTTTTCGGACTCCTTCCATATCTTTGTTTTCGGCTCTTCTCTTTTATATGTTGTGAATTCTGCTATTCTGGGTGTTTCTTCCATTATGCTGTTTTTTTGCAGAATATTTTTGCATTGCGTCATCCAGTTTTTTATTCGGACTCCTTCCATATCTTTGTTTTCGGCTCTTCTCTTTTATATGTTGTGAATTCTGCTATTCTGGGTGTTTCTTCCATTATGCTGTTTTTTTTGCAGAATATTTTTGCATTGCGTCATCCAGTTTTTTATTCGGACTCCTTCCATATCTGTTGTTGTCGGCTCTTCTCTTTTATATGTTGTGTTCTCTACTATTCTGGGTGTTACACTCCGTTGTTCCGTTCCTCTTCAAAATATTTTTGCATTGTATCATCCAGCTTTTTACAAATGACCGGGAAGATCAACCGACATTGCCTTAATCACAGTGTGGTCTGATGGTCTCCGTTATGTATGCCCGTTGCCCATTCAATCTTAATTGGCGGTCTTTTTATTTAATGGAACGGCATTAGGGCATTAAGTCTTAAGCTGCCACGAATTTCATCTCTTTTTATGTCGAGTTTAGGACCTCTTCCCACACCATGTTTAAATCCCATGGAGGGCATAAACATTGCGTTAGATCGGGTGCAATGGAGAGTTCTTGTTGCCTCCCTATTCTCTTTAGTGGGGTGTATGAATGAATATCTTAAGTAGCTGCACAAATTTAAACTCGTACAATTAACATCCAAAAGCTTATTTTATAATGATAATAAAAAAATACTGTTTTATCATGAAATATTCTGGCTGCCGCAGCCAGGCTGCCTAGTGCCCGATGGGCCTAACAGTGCCTATCTATATTGTCTATTTTGGCTGTTGAGGAAACCACAAATTGACATTACGCGCAGCTGTATTATTATGGCGGCTATATTATGCAAGATCCGCTCTCCTAAGAAACCATTGCATTAGCGAAAATGAAAAATACGTCCCGTCTACTAACCTTA
The DNA here is from genome assembly GCA_963576905.1 of Mystacides longicornis. Taxonomy (NCBI): domain Eukaryota; kingdom Metazoa; phylum Arthropoda; class Insecta; order Trichoptera; family Leptoceridae; genus Mystacides; species Mystacides longicornis. Next base: position 3,568,730 of record OY756438.1, read on the forward strand.
AAAAAAAACCAAGCAATCGTTACATAAAAAAAACACAATATGCTGGATTTTTTTTTCAAATTAATCTCTATTGAATAAACCCTTTTCTATACTTAAGTGCCTGCTCTTTTTAAGTCGAGGAAATTTGCACGTCTGAACGAACAACACGCAAGAACTGTGTATATCCATCCATAGGCGTGTCTGATTCCCCCTTCCCTGACCTGCCTTAAGGCATTGTCTGTGAAACAGGTCGCGGTAGGTCTGTCCTTACGGGAGGCAGACGGGGTCAATGGTCTTGAATGAATGCCCCTGTGTGGTCTTGTTTTACCAAGAATTATGGCTTCCGCACCTACTTACGGCGTGGATAGCGGTTTTGTGCGAAGGGTAAAGAATTATTACCGCTTTTTCACGCGATATTTATGGCCTTTTGTGAAGGCATTGTTATCGGTTGTTGTTCACACAAGAATACACACTTTTTATACACCGATTTATATCGGATTTCTCAAACCATTTTTCGTGCACATGTAAAAATAAAGAGTCTTCAATTTGAACCTACCTTTACATACCTATATTTTTCTTATATCGAGTGAGTTTCTCAGATAATAAAAAGAATTTTGTTCCTCCCGAAAATAGTTGCATGCAGCCGACTATCTTCCTCTTTTAGGTAGTTACCATCAACACTAACTTTGTCGTTTGCAAAATATGTCGAAATTGTATTTGTGTTCACTTGGGGGAAGCTTCAACTAATTTAAAAAACAATTGATAGTTATCGCCCCATTTTTCAGAAGTAACTTCTATTCTATAAGATTCCTGTCCCTCGCCCTTAGCTAACATCCCTTTACCTTATCGTGCCCACGTAATATACTAATACCTACATGACATAAACTATTTTTATAAGATTGTCACTGTGATTGTTAAGAATATTATTATTGATTCTCGAGTTTAATTTCATTTGATTAATTTATTTGCAATCTAACTTACTGTATCTTTTCTGTACTTCACAAGTATTTTTCAATTTATTTATTGACTGTTATTGCCTGTTGCTGCATTAATTTTGTATCTATTTTGGTGTTCTATGAAATCAATAAAAAATATTACAAACAAATGAATCTGTGCTCACTCAAAGTGAAGACAAATATACTCATTGACTCTTTCACAGTAAGCTACCTACTTAAAGCTTGTGTCGTGAAAGAGGAAGATGGTCGGCACCTGGGATCGAACCCACGGCCTCCGCACGAAACAGTGCGAAAGCCTGCGTCGTAACCGCTAGACCACCAACCACTTCAAAATGTTATGTATTTGTTACTTGTAATGTTATGTATTTGATACTCACACGCACTCTGATGTATTTGACATTGACACAGACGCACATATTATTTTGTTTATCTGTGGTCAAATTCAGAATAGATTAATATTGTTTGTGTTTAATAATAATAGAAAAAAACTTCGTAAATTATCAACATTTCAAATTTGACGAATCATGTCATTGTTTTTTTTTTTATATATATTTTGAAATAGCGTTCGCTCAGTATTTGACAATGGAACTTTAATAATGTTCAAACTTTTAATTTAAGTATAGTTATGGTCGAATCTCGAGCGCTGGTCGACCACTAGTAAATAAATAAATATTCGACAAAGGAATTTAAAAAAAGGTAGGTACATATTTTTGAAAAAAAAATCTTCGATAGTTATGTTCGACATTTTCTTGCGATCGAATCTGCGCAAAATTAATAAATCTGTCTATTGCCGATTCTTCAGCAATAGACGAGGTGTGTGTGCTTAATCAATTATCATAGTTTTCCCTGACCAATTGAATGATGTATGGGTACCTACACTCGCTATGCTGGTAAACATATTATTATTATAACGCAAAAGCATGTGACCTCTCTTTCACAACAAGATCATATTACGCTTAAACTATTTTATCTGTAGATACCTAACTACTAGTTGCCATGTATTAAATACTTGAATAATGCGATTTTCTCTATGGTGACAAGATGACAGATCATACTGTTTCACTAACGAAATAACAAGCACTTAGAACCCTATATCATCACCCACAGAGTTTGTCCTGTACTGACTATGAATATTTACCTAATTCCTATTTTTATAATCATAAATTAATTACCTATATAAACGATATATATCCGACTTTTGCATCTGTTTTAAACGATGTTTATATGACATATTATTCTGACAATCGCGACAACTATCACTATATAGGTATAAATATTCTTTCATATTCTTTTCTACCCCCCTCGAAGCAGAACCAACATACTTGCTAATTCTCCAGTCGCTAGATCCATCCAAATCCTTAATTATTTGTCTGAACATATCGATATATTTCATGTAGGTTATAATCAATTTACCCAAATGATTCAACTTTTATTAAATTAGTAGTCTATTGCATGTAGCCGTGCGTGAGGTTGAGTTGTTGATTTTATTTTTTGATTTGTTGTCTATTTAATTTTAATGCAAGTAAATTTTACAAGATGCAAAAAAAAAAAAACTTTATGTATATATTTTTTTTCATTTGGCTAAAATTGTTTTTTTTATCATGACTTAATTCATATAATACGCACTGACTTGTATCGCGGTGCCGGGCGTGGATCGTCGATGTATCGATGGTTTATGTTTGGTACTGCGATGCACACTCACTACTTACACACTACACCTTGGAGGAATTATTATATATGGAGAGATTGACAGCTGAATTTTGTACGAGAGCAAGGTGATGCCACTAGAGGGGGTGTGAGGAAATACTGGCGGCCATCTTGGTTGCACCATATTTCAACAATTCGTATGGAATAATTGAAAATATATATCAGAACTTCGAGTAGTTTGAAATATCTTGTGTATTTGACTTAAATTAATCATCTCTTCAGTTTAAGGAAGGATTTGAAATAAAGTTCACCAAATAAAACCAACATAACATTAAATCATCAATTTAATATGAAAAAAAAACTGTAATTAAAACTTTAAAAGAGTAATAATGTCTACTCGTAAACGTAGTTATTAACAACAAAACACTAAAAAAGAGATCCAGCAACATATTCGTTAAAACAGAGAATATTATGTTCCCGTAAGTTCCATTAAGATGGCGTCGTAATTCATTTTTCCCCCCGACCCCGCGGCTTCAAAAGTTTTATCAATGAATCCATCCATAACCATAGATTCATCCAAGCACTACACAGTGCGTTCTATCGGACGCGGTGTTGCAACCATGCAAAATGTAATTTTGTTTTGGCGAAATTGTTTTTATTTTATGATGCCTCAATGCATTTTTATATTTGTTTGTTATTTTATGTGTGTATATTTGTATTATTAATTATATAAATTTATTACTATTAATAGGTAATTATTTATTGTTTTCTAGTTTTTATCTATTTATAATATGATTTTTGTTTTATTTTATTGTTTTTTTTGTCATCACTCATCGCAAAGGCGAAAGCTGTTATGATGAGTGGTGTTTATTTTTTACTGTAATAAATAAATAAATAAATAAATATGACAAATTAAATGTCAAACGAAAATTAAGATGATAAGTTAATAATGTCAAAAGTAGGTACTAAAAAGGTTAACTTCGTAAAGTTTACGATGTTCCGCGCAACTTTCTTAATTATTTCTTTCATTAGAACCTTCTCCTGACAAAAGCAAACACGACAAAAAAAGAATTACCGAGCTCGGTCCAGCCGTTCACACGTGTTGAGATAACCAAGAGGAATAATTGTACCCGGAATAAAAAAATAGTTTTGACTTATACCATGAATAGAATGCAATTTACGTCATAAGTAAGAACTTATTAATTTAATTCAGCTAATAATTTATTGCATTACTAGCTTTCCCGGCAGACTGTCCTGTGTTCCTAACTATGAATTTTGGATTCGAATTTGTATGGTGATGAATTAATCATCATTTGACCAATGTGATTCCGAACGATGCGTCTGTTTTAAGCCATTTATATTCCATCCGCATTCTGTCAATCGCACCAATTGACAATTATTTCTGTCAAAATTTCACAATTGGAATAAAAATTATAAAGTAAAAAGTACTAATAAGGTTTTCTACGTAGAGTTTTCTTTAATTTTCTACTTTTCCATGCATTTTTCTTAATTTTTTTCTTCTAAAAGGACATTCTCCTGATAAAAGCCTACACGACAAAAAAAGAATTAGCGAAATAATTGGTCCAGCCGTTTAGGCGTGATGCGATGACATCGGGAAATTGCTCTCCATTTTTATATATAAGATGTAATAGTTCGTCGATTTGGATTTGGGATGAAGTTCGATGGGTTATAAGTTTGAAATCAAAACAATAATTCCTTTATAATTGCTTTAATTTTTAAAAAATCCAAGAGATGGCGGTGTAGTAGGAAATAAATCACATGTGAAACCTGTTACCGTATTGTATAATATATTGTTGAAAGAATAGACCCTATTTAAACAAAATTTTACTCAATTACATTATGGTTAGATAGAGATTTACTATGAGTGAATTCCAGCTTGAAAAGATTTACAATGAATGCTGCTGACGTCTTGTAATATTATTCATTAAGCAAAGATTCTTTATCTGTTTTACGGCAGACGCTCTATTACGAAAGATGAGCAAACCTTGAAGAGGTGAACGAGGAAGTGAATAAGTATGAGAACCAAACGAGGAATGACAATTAAATATTTTACTTACATAATATGTAAGTTAAACCTCTGAATGTACTTATTTGTATACATCACTGCATAGAGAGCTGTTATTCCTACCCCAGGATTTTTTAAAGAAAAACTGTCTTCATCCTTAAGAGGAAGACGCCCTCATACTATGTTCCGCTCCTTCGAAGCAGAGCTGAGGGATTTAGACATAGTTTGGAAGAAGGGCATAAACATTACGCAAGATCAATTGCGGTGGAGAGCTCTTGTTACCTCCCTATGCCCCTAACTGGGGTGAAAAGAATGATTCGACTGATTGATTGATTATAAATTTGAGAAGCACCGTTCACACTACTGCTACGGTCACCGACAGACATGCCATACACGTTGAGTGGAAGATTAGGGAGAGCCGAGCAAAGGTCATAGGCATCTCGCAGGGGATATGGTCCAGTGTCTCCAGGTTTAGACCACACTCGCAATACTCCGAATCCATGTACCATCCGGCATCCACCTATAAACCGATGTGAAAATGTTGTTCTTTATCACCTGTAAAGATATTCAAATGAAAAAACTTAATAATGAATTTAAATTCAAAATTAGCATATAAAAAAATGTATATCACTAACTATTAAAGGTTTGTGATAAATTACATAGTGTGTATAGTTTCATCAGCTTCTTAGAACGTCCGAAATGAAAACGTTGCGACCCATAGCAGGGAGATCCCTAAGAGACAGAGTCCCCAATGATGAGATACGAAGAACCTGCAATGTCGACGACATCGTAAGATGGAGTAGACAGAGAAGAAGGTTCTGGAGGGACCATGTCGAAAGGATGGAAGACAACAATATTGCCAAGGTCGTGATGCAAGGGATCCCAGATGGACGCTGGCCACCAGGACGTCCCCCAAAGAGATGGAGAGAAAGCTGGACTTCATCAATCATCATCACAGGGGCTCGATTTGAGTGGCTTCTAAACAGGTCGTAGATCTAAAAAACGGGAAAAAAGATGATGATAAATAAGCTACATTTTATTTTTGGTTAGATATGAATAAACATTTTATGCAAAATTTTATTACTAGAAAACAGTTATTTTTTTGTGATTTCTGAAATGTTTGTGAAGGCTCTGTCTCATGAAGATTCTCAAATGACCTATTCACAGCAATCAAAACTTGTGTTGTGAGAGTGGAAATAGTCGCCACCGGGATTCAAACTTTGAGTACGAGTTCGCTGTACATACGAAAACTGTTAACTGATACCGATTGGCTTCTAACCACCTCACTGATAAAACTTCCGAAAATTGATTTAATTTTCCAGTTTAGCTATTAATGTGTGTGTTTGTTTGTTTGTTCCAGGGGTGTTTCCACTACGTAGCGACATCTCCACTAGCTGAGGCGGCCTCCGTGTGACTTCCAGATGGGTTGATACGTTTCCAGCTTCCAGTGGGGGAACCACACGACTCTCAGACACCACCTAAATCAAGTGTAAGTATTTCACCACTTCTTCTTATAGATATAGATGGAGCGTATGGACTCCACATGTCGCCCTGTCCTTTGCAGTCCTTACAGGGAACACCGCCTCCCGCTGATCCGCCTCGCATAATAATCTTAGCCTGCCATTCACGGTCACTCCATCCATCCAAATGGAGCGATGTATTGGAATGACTAGGGTAAGTCGGATATACGTCTGGCCAAAATTCACTCCAAAACGAATCGTCAATGAGGAAACTCACGTGAAGGTGGGCCAAGTGGTCACATCACTTGATTGTCAATATTAAAAACGTGGTCCAAATTCTTCTCATTTTACGACGTTTAAAGGTGCATTTATACCAAACGGACAAAGACCCTGAGCTTGAAAATAGAGTAGGTATAGTTTCCTAATCGTTGGTATGGTCACCAAAACAATAATAACCAGAAAAAAACTGTTATCGCCTACTAATAAGTTGTTGTTTCCATGTTGTCCTGGTGCCACAGAGATATTTCCAAAAACAAAAGCGATTCTCTCATTCGATACGTACCTATATACGTTTTTCATACAAAATGTATCGTGTAATACTCACTTTACTACCGTGACTACCTTCCGATAAAACAGAGAATAGGGGTACTGTAAGAGTGGCAATTACGTATGCGAGAATGAGAGGGTGCAGGTGCAGAAGGCAATAATTTTGTTGTTAAGATGTCGTCGCATGAAATTCGTTCCATACTAACTTTAATATTATTTTTTCAACTTTTTATTGGTTAAATTCTGTTATCCGGAGCGGGGAAGAATCCAATAAATCACACATCGGTAGAATCTGTTGAGCCGATCTCGAGTTATAAGTGTTCGCACTAACCCGACTTTCATTTATATTAATGATTTTCAAGCTCTGGTTCTTTGTTCGTTTTGATATAAATGCATCAAAAGCGCTCTCTATTGTATAATCTAAAAGGAATATTCACGAAACGGTTAAAGTATACGGTGGACGTATTTTTGCGACCTTATTCAAGTCCTTGCCTTTTCAGAAATCATTTTTTTGTTTAATTAAATGAATCTGTGCTCGCTCGAAGTGAACACAAATACACTCTTTGACATCTTTCACATTAACCAAAGGGTTGTGTTGTGAAAGCGGAAATGGTCGGCACGGCCGGGATTCGAACCTACGTTTATTCAATTTTACAAAATATTTTATTAAGAATCATGCTAATCTTCAAGCCTGGCATAAAATTAAGACGAAATGACATAGAATTAGAGTTTTTTTTTTCATCTATCGATTTAATGATTTTTCAGTAGTTTTGCACGTGAAAGTAGTTTTTTTTTTCAAGAACAAGTGCAGAACCGTCAAGAAACTATATAGTTATTTTTAATTTGATGGTGTTTGTTTAACCAGTACAAACAATAATTGGTATTGATTTCGACAATTTTTTAAAGATTACCCACAAATTACAATAGCTAATCCCTACTTAATAATTTGTTAAATAACTCGCCTTCTATGTACATACCTATCTAATTTCAGCTTTCAGCAAAATATTAAGTTGTTCTTTGGTTGAATTGTTTGCAAAATGTTTCGAGTACATATCGCTAGAGGGCATTTTCTCCTCATATAAAATTTGCAATTAATTTTCTATTTATTAGCCGATGTGAATGTGTATAATATTATACAAAAGGTTACCTTGAGAATGGTAGAGAAAATCGCAATCATAATGCAAATTGTAATTTTTTACTTTTAATATCAATATCTTCAAATGCAATTGAAGTGGCTGGTAGTCTGGTGGTGACGTCGGCTTTCGTACCGTTTCGTGGGTTCGATCCCAAGTGCCTCTTTCACGATACGAGCTTAGCAGTCGCTTACTGTGAAAGAGTTGGCCGTGGGATTGCCGGCTAAGAATAGCTCCTGTGTTCTTTTCGCTGATTTTTCGAGCATCCTGTAAGAGGCAGGAACTCGAAACATCAGATCGGGACCGTGAGGTTGACCACTCCACGTCCTTAAACCTCCTTACCTACCTTACCAGTCGTCGTCCTCATTGCTGAGGGTCGTGGCCATCATGAACTCTCTCTCGCACCATTGCTCTCCAGGATGTTCTGTCCGCCGCCAGATGCACGGCTCTATGAAGTGTCGTCGCGTGGATATTTTGTTTTATTTGGTCGGTCCAGCGCATCGGCGATCTACCCCATAGTCTTGTACCTGGCGCTCTTCCAACCATTATCAGCTTTTCAAGGCTGTCCTCCCCTCTACGTGCTATATGTCCAAAGAACTTTAATATTTAGTTATAGTTTAGTTGTAGATACATAAAATTGTCATAACTATTTTTTTTTTTTTTTTATATAAAACCATTATAATTGTATTTGATGTATCTCTATATTTGAAATTCTGCAATACTCTGTACATTTTTGTTGAAAAATAAAATTATTATTATTATTATTATTTGTTCGAGACAGAGAGACGACAGTCGAACCGCGATGCGGAGTTCTTGAAGAATTGAGATGTTTGTTCTTCTTGCTGTCCAGGGAATCCTCAGCATTCTCGTACAGCACCACATCTCGAAAGCCTCTATTCTGTCTTTGTCCCTAGCCCGCACAGTCCACGACTCCACTCCATAAAAGAAAATTGAGAACACAAGGGAACGGACAATCTTCACCTTCAGGTTTCTGGATATGTTCCTGATGTCTCTCCATATTTTGTTGAGACTGGTCATCGCACCTTTAGCCATGCCTATCCTTCTGATCTCGGTTTCGCATTCACCTTGGTTGGTAATAGTGGACCCCAGATAAATAAACTTATCAACCATTTCCAAGTCCGAAAGCGCTCCTGTCATTTGTAGGGTGTTGAATCGGTCTACGATCATGAGTTTCGTCTTGTTAATCTTAAGTCCCAGCCTTCGGCTTTCTTCCTCTACTCTATTGAGCAGTTCCTCCATTTCAGCCTCGCTGGATGCGAATAGATTAGTGTCATCCGCATATCTAAGATTCGAAACTTTCTTGCCTCCGATCGAAACACCTCCGTGCCAGCTTTCTAAAGCTTTTCGCATTATGTATTCACCAAAATATTAAATAGATCTGGGGATAAAATGCATCCCTGGCGAACTCCTTGAATTCCTTGAATTCACGTGAGGTATTTTCCCCTACTTTGACAGTCGCCGTGCCAGCCTAGTACAGACTCTTAATTAGTGTGATTAGATGGTGTGGAACGCCCATATCTCTCAAAACAATCCATAGTGAGTCCCAGTTCACACAGTCAAATGCTTTGCTGTAATCTAGGAAACAGATCAGCATTGGGATCTGAAATTCTCGAGATTTTTCTATAAGCAGCCGTACATTTAGAATCTATTCCCTGGTCCCCTTTCCCTTCACAAAGCCTGCTTGCTCGGGTGGAATCTGAGCATCTGTGTAGTTCTTTAGTCTCTGTTTAATTATATGGAGCATGACTTTGCTGGGGTGCGATATGAGGGCTATCGTTCTGAAATTTTCACATTTCATCGTGGATCCTTTCTTATGTATTGGGATGAAGGTAGACTTCACCCAGTCACACGGCCAATCAAAAGTTTGCCACACTTTTTGGCATATACTGTGGATCTTTTTCACACCCGATTCTCCAGTGTGTTTCAGTAGCTCCGCTGTGATGCCGTCCGAGCCCGGGGATTTATCATTTTTCAATTTATCAATAGCTTCTTCAACCTCCCGCAACATTATGTCTGGTTCACGTTCATGCTCTTTCTTTTCACTGGTGGTTTTAATTGTGGAGTCGTTGTACAAGTCTGTGCAGTATCTTCTCCATCTTTCAAGGACTTTTTCGTAATCATCCAGGACTCGCCCGTTTTCGTCTTCATTGCAGCATGTTCTTGGCTTAAATTCACGGGTGAGAAGTTTTATTTTTAATAAAATTAACGAATTGAACGTGCATTCTTGGTGGAATCATTTAAATAAAATAATTTAAATAAAACAATTGATTTGTTTTTCCACAATATTTATTTACTTGACTAGTTTCGCAGGAACAGGTCCTGCATGGTCACAGGTGACTTTTAAAGTTTTATTTTGTCATATAGATCTTTCGTCTGGTTTATGTGGCTATGATTCTCAATTTCTATGCACACATTTTCGATGTAGTTATTTTTATCCCTCCTACACCCAGATTTTATTTTCTTTGACAAATCAGAGTACGTACGCTTCTCTTCTGCGCTTTGTAATCCTTTTTTCAGGAGATTTTTTTCTTTCATTAATCATGAGCCAGGTTTCATCACTCAACCATGGTTTACGTTTCTCCTTCCTGGATGGCTTTGCACATTCTTCTGCTGTTTTGTTGACGATACACTTGAAGTCTTGCCACATGCTTTCCGCACTGTCTTCTGGGGATATATCTAAATTGTTCAGTTTCTCGAGCGCAATGGAGAGCCCTTGGTGCCTCTCTATGCTCCTGAGTGGGGTTTAGGTCCCCTGCATTGCGGATTGGTTTGGGGAGATCCGCGGCGGGCTTGATTTGTGTGGGGCCGGCTTTTTGGTTTGATTGCTTCGATCGAGCTAGAGGGTCGGTTTCGTGCGGGTCGGGTTTGCTGTGGATTGGTCTCCTTCGGGCTGTTTTGCGGGAGGACATAAAGACAGAATGTATGTTTGTACTGTGAAAGAGTCAAAGAGTGTATTTGTTTACACTTTGAGTGAGCACATATACATTTAGAATAAACAACTGATTCTATACATGAACAAGTGCAAAAGGTATAAAATATACAAATAAACACTAGTCACCAAATTTAATTAGCTATGGAACTTTTATGCGATATTTGTCTGCGGAAATATTGAATCAATCGATCGATTTTCCTTTTTTGACCTCACTAAGTGGCTATTGGGGGGGACACATGAGTTCTCCTAAGCGCTCTATCTAGCGCAATTTCAATGACCTCCTCCCACACCATATCCAAATCCCTCAGGAGAGCGCTCTTTTTCCTCCCACCAAGCTTTCGAAGACGAGGAAGAGCCTATTCCGTTCCTACGAGACAGAGCTGAACTGAGGAAATAATATTCACATTCGGAATTTTCGCTGCATCGTCTGTACCTATTTGATTTGTTTGACTTTTTCACATCTGTTTACGTTGAATTGGTACTGTTTTAAGAAGGCAATCAATAATGAATATTTAAAAAAAAACGTTCATAGTAAAACTATAATTGTAATTACAGATTTGCTATAATACGTATATGTAAATGGCCGGTGCAACTCGTCCAAGATACAATACCTTGTAATTAATGTGACAAATGAGAGTTTAAAAACACCGTATCGCTGGTGTCATCGGTAACCCGATAGTTTTCGGTTTATTTTCATATTTTTCTTTTTGAAAAATGCTAATATGTATCATCAAATATCAAAGACGTGTAAAAATCGGTATTAGATAATCGTCAAAGTTGTGGAAAAGATAAAAAATTTGCAAAATTCAATATTTTAACTTATTAGATAGGTACTTAACAAAGCTGTCAGGCATGAAGAATTTGTATAGAAAAAATGATATTTTTCTATTTTCCTCGCTATTTTTTCTCACCTTTAAGAATACCCTGAGCGAATAATATTTCGAAATCAAAATTAGCGAAATCTGTCCAGCCGTTCTGGAGTTTTTGCAAGGTGTCTAACGAAATCGGTTGGATGGTTTTTGAGACGTTAACTGACATAGCACTCAAATAGCCAAAAAGATCACAATTTTATCTCTTTATTAGGTATACATATTTAAATTACGTATTTTTAACGTTTGGTATTTATTACATTTATACGTGTATGTGTATATGTACAAGTTATAGTTAGGCATACTTAGCAGCCAGGATTGTGTCTCCTCCGGTTGTCTCACACTCCATTTGTACCATGTAACGATTGACGTGAACGCTGGCCAGAAATCCTGTCCAGCGTTCGAATACATTGATAATTATAATTATTCATCAAAAAGGTTACATTTCCTAAATTGTGATATTTGTTGTATATAGACTACCCGAAAAAATGCTGGTCGGAGCTCTTTACACTGTAACCAGCATTGCTCTTGTATCATGTTCTGTTGACTGTTCTCTGCCTCTGTATAAACTTTTAATTATTATTTTCCATGTATGTTTCTATGTCTACGCTTTTTCTTGGTTTTGTTTTTATTTATTGGATAAATTATGTTCAAATGACGATTCCAAGTGTCCGAATGGACCTAAGGATGATAAAATACAATAAGCAATTGACAAAAGATAAAATTCTCACGTTCGAAATTTAAAATGTGCCGTTCTATCGCCAAAATCTTTCCGATTGGCGACAAACCTCAAGCTACCAAACACAAAACTAGTTATTCACTCAGTGTTTGGGTAATTTATCACAGAGGCATTAGTTTGTTCATATCGCCTTTCATATGTAAATAGATAAGAGGTTTTTATGTTTGCTTCTCTTCTCTGCCTCCTCAGTATTCTTACTGCGTAGGTACCTACCTACATAGCGAGCGTGGAAAATTAGCAATATGAAATTCAGAACTTCGAACGTCTTTTCGTTTAAATTTGACAAGTGCGCCGGACGTTCCTCATTGGTCGAAGCATTTTATTTTTTCTCGTAGAATGCTGTTTGAATTTTGAAAAAAAAAATATTAATTTAAAAATAGAATCTCTATCTATGGACGTAGTTCCGATAGTACGAGATGTAAACATTTGAAAAGTTCTATTTTGAAACAGTTCGATGGAATAATTAGTCGTTATTGGTCGAAGCATATTATTATAATTTTCGTAGAACACTAATTGAATTTTGAAAAAAGAATCTGCGTTGTATCTAGTTCCGATAAAACGAGATGTAAACATTATTAGAAAATATGTTTTTGAAATAGTTCGATGGAATAATAATTTGACATTATGTAACAGTTATTAGCAAACTTATTTCAGTGTTGCCTGTGTTTAAAAAAAATATCATTTTTATTTATAAAAATAAAACTTTTTAAAATAATAATAATAATAAAACGATTGATTCGATAATTGTAATTTTCGAATTTTCCTATACGAAACGATATTATTATGTTAAAAATTAAATAATATCAATGTTTTAAAAAAATGTAGTTCTACTCTATATTTTTATATATGTACTTATCGTTTACAAATACATATACTTACATTTACAAAAACAATTTGCTGCAAAAAAAAACAATCAATAAATTGAATCGAAGCACATTAAAAACATTTTAAGTGTAAAACCAAAGTAAAGAAAAGCTTCGTAAAAAAAGACAAAACAGAAACTGTGTATTTTACATAAGTGTTCCTTGTATTAAAAATGCTTTGTGCAATGCAAAACATATTCAAAGCAGAGTTTTAAGTGTAAATAAAAACAATAGAATCGAACTAAAAATGTTAATCCTTGCCAATAGAAAAAATAATACCTATGACATAAACAAAAACCACATTACCGTCTTAAGAACTATAAAAGAACTTATAAATATATCCAGCCATATTTTATGATAGTGCCTGAAACTGTTTTTGTTCCGTACCTACCGCCTAAGGTTTAGTTAAAAAAACTTCGGACAGTTGGTAAAATTGTGTGCATCTGTAGTTTTACCAACTGACACTATTTTTCTAAAGCGTGAAGTTTGTTTTGTGGATTCAGTTAAGAAGTAAGTTTTTTTTTAAATTGTCAAAGACTGTAAAAAAATGGAGGGCAAAAGTATAAAATATGTTTTTTATCATGTTTTTAATGCTTAATTTAAATTTAAGTGGAGCATGAGTACTGTGTTGTTAGAAAACACACACATATCCCATACAGGTATATACCTACCACCTATTATAATAACAAAGCATGCTTACACTAACGCCCCCGTGGCAGAAAAGTGAACCAATACAGGGAATTTGAATTTGGAATTATTCGCAATAAATTCCACCGTATTTGTGTGGACAAAAACCTACAACCATCACTTACCTACACGTCGAATCAAAATGTTTGTACCGTTTCGAGTTTAATTTATAATTCTCTAGCTTCTTTCGGATGATCGCTTAGGTATATGAATTATTCCTATCTAATGCAAAGGTTTCCTAGAAAAGCGGACCCCCAATTGTACGAACGTTATACCTACAAAGAAAAATGTGATTTGCAATCTTACTAACTAATATTACAAAAGTTTTTTTTAATTAAACCTTTTTACATAGTTTATACATTTTATATGTGGGATATGGAAAGGAAGGAAGGTGGTTTAGAAGTTATTGTTTTTACAAAGATGAAAGTAATAATAAGTTGAGATGGTTTGGGCATCTGGAAAGAATGTATGTAAACAGGATGACAAAGAGAATTTACAAGGCTGAAAGGAAATGTATAAGAAAGCGTGGCTGACCGAGAATCACGTGGATCTAACACATCGATTCCGTCCTCAAGGAAGGCCAGGTCAGAAGTAAGAGAAATAGGATAGGTTGTACGAGAAATGGTATGTCGGTAGAATAAGCGAAAGAAGTGTGCTTGGATTGAAAGAAGTTGAGATTCGTTCTCTCTGCCTACCCATTACGGGACACGGCGTGATCGGTAAAAAAAAAAGTTTAATTTCAGTGGGCGTTTACTGAGGTACCAAGCTACGCTTAATGATACTAAACGTCAACCTTACACTATCTCTTCAATATTTTACTGCTGGTAGAGAAAGAGATAAACAATGATAATTATTTGTACCTACTTTTATCAAAGAATACCGAATTCGTAGTGCTACCTCCACTGAGTACAAATATTATTAGAGAACTTTTTTGGTTGCGCAGAACGGAAAATCGGTTCATTTTTCAACAGTCACGTGACGGAAGATAATTTTTCAAAAATAATTTATTTTACTTTCATCCACAGGTATAAGACAACACAACAAAACCCATGGGTACTTCCTTAACTAATTAGGTACCTATATGATTAAAACATAAAATTCCTCTGAGTGAATGCTAAAATATTAAAATTAAAAATCGAATGTCACACACCGCTACCGACAAACGTCATAGTTTGCAGTTTACAGCAGTCACGTGGTAAATTTTGGGACCATGAGCACATTATTTCTCTTGTATTATTTCGTCTCAAAAGTTACGTCCGGTTAACTTTTCTAGGAAATCAAACCATAATCTAGGTGCTCAAACTCACCTTATTCGTTGCATCTATGAAAAGAAGGTACACAGTATATTTTGGAATTGAAATAGAATCGCAGTTGTTGCTATTAAATACATTAAAGTAATAAAATATCCATCATTTGAACTGATCTAATGGAAGTTTTATAGCTTGGCAAATTCGTAAATTGAATATGGATCTCAATATTTAATAGTTCACCTATCCCAGATACACAGATAGTTTAATGTAATATAAATCTTATTAATGTAGTTGGAATAATTTTATTGAAATCCCTAAATGCACTATCGGTTTTTGGTAATAGGCCGCCGAACACTTAACAGTATGGATTAAATTCGTACATTTACAGTCCAGTTTCCACCATTAAAAATAATTATTTTTAGTAGGTACTACGTACTCTGAATGTAAGACAAAAATTTATTAAATTTTCCATGTTTTTGCAAACGGCAGGGTAATTCCCGAAATAGTTTAAATTTTGAACTTGTCAAATATATGCAAATTATGGGCCCATTCTCTCAAAATACTCGTGTTTGGCACATTTTCTTAATCGATTATGCTTAATGTAATGATTCCGGTATCCCTTAACAAAAGAAACTGAAATTTACATTACTATTATTGAAGAATGAACTTTACAATTAAATAGTTAAGCTAGTTTAGTTGCGGAAAATGGGAAAATTAATCTTAAGTCAAATAAGTAAGTTAAGTTCGAACTTAACTTTTACGTGAATTAAGGGGCCGTTCTTCGTTCTCTCCATTGTGTTGCTTAAAATCACTGTGATAAGTGGGATAGCAAACAAGTAACAAACTTTTTATTATTATTTTATTCTGGAGTCTTACAAAAAATTCAAAAACCTTTCGTCGAACATTAAACGCAAGGGTGCTTAAAACGGCACTCTTTTCGTAGATACATTTCAGGAAGTGATGCCGTTTCTAGTACGATTATAAATCAATGGTTATATCAAGAGTTTACCGTACTTGAAACAACAAAAAATTTGAATCATCTATCTATTCCGAATGCATGTGATGATTAAGTTTGTACGAACTTGTTGTTGCATTCTTATTATATCGAGTAGCAATTGTTTCGTCTAATAAAATAATGTTCGATGATTTAACGTTTTGTAATTCCGCGCTGAATATTTCACATATTATATTATAGACACTACTTGCCAAAATATTTATTTGATCAGTAGGTAGATACGTCACAACTCGCAAAGCGCCGGACATGATGAAATTGAAGTTAGTTGATCCCACTGTTAAAGTCATTGTTACCATGTTTTCACTTGCAATTATTGGGGTTTTCGAATCGAATTAAAATCAATAGAAAAAAATCAAATAGGCCGGGCAACAAAATTAGAGTTTGGGTAATTTAAAATTCTCCTACCCATTTTGGGGGGGGCGTCCATTAATCACGTGATCCCAAAAGGAGGAGGGGGGGGTCTGGAAAAAGATCACACAGGGGGAGGGGGTCTAGTAAGAAAATCACGTGCATTTATTTTTTCTGATGAATTTAAATAAACACAGTTGAGCATTCAGAAATTTAAAAAATTGACGAAAATAATTAAAATCACAAGTTTCTTAATTATGTGTATTAAAAAAAGGTACACGTGATTTTCGGGGGGAGGGGGGGGGGTATCCTGAAACATCACCAAATATCACCAGGAGGGAGGGGAGGGGTCTAAAAAGTTGTAAAAATCGTCACGTGATTTATGGACGTCCCCTCTCAAGGAAAAAATTGAACCCAGAAGGGATTTTGGTAGAAAACAGTAGGTACGTATTGAAAATCGTGGAAATTGCGTATGGGGTTCGGTGCTTTTCGAAGCATTTTGTAGAAGCGCTGTACACGTTTCTAACAAAATTTTGATACTTCACACCAGCGTAAATGTCACGGAAACTCAGAAAAGGGGTACAGACCTAAAGGCTGAGGAATATTCGAGATCGGAAGGGCTTTAGAGGATCAGGATTTTTTGGTTTAAAAACATCAGTCAGTGATCGTCGATGCTGCGGAGACCTAGCGTGGCACAGAAGCACACTTCGATAAAATTTGACATTGACACAGACGCTTATTTTATTTGGTTTATATGTATCAAATTGAGAATAGATGAATATTGTTTGCCTTTAATAATAATAGAAAAAACTTTGTACATATCAACATTTCAAAATTGACGTGTCCAAATCAAAGAATATTTTTTGAAATAGCGCCCCCTCAGTTTTGGACAATGGAACCTTAATAATGTTCAAACATATAATTTAAATTAGCTATGTTCGAATTTCGAGCTCTGGTCCACCACTCTATCTATATAATTCTTCTGTTCAGGTCGGTTGTTACCGAACATATCCTTAATGGCTGGACGGATTTTTGCAAAACCTTTTGTATGTAAGGGATGGTGAATCCAGGATGGTTTAGATTTACAATATGCTCCGCTAGAGTTGTATGAATATATTACAATGTCAGATCAACTTTAGACCTTTGAGAAGAGATAATACTAGAGGAATAATGTGCTACTGAGCATGGTTCCAACAAATACCGCATGACTGCTGTTAAACGCATACAAACTTTGATGTTTATCGGTAGCGGTGTGTGACATTCGATTTTCATTTTTAATATTTTAGCGTTATCACAGAGAAATTTTATGTTTGAATCATATAATTAGTTAAAGGAAGTACCCATGAGCTTTGTTGTGTTATCTTGTGCTTGTGGATGAAAGTGAAATTAATTATTTTTGATAATTTATCTTCAGTCACGTGACTGTTGAATGAAGGAACAAGGAACCAACTTTCGGTTCTGCGCATCCGCAAAAGTTCTCTAATAATATTTCTACTCAGTGCTTTTTAGTTAGACATGTTGCAAGCATCAATTGTTTCTATAGTATCTTGTCATTCTCAGAAACTTATTATAGATGTATTATGCACATTTTAGTGTATTTTTCGCAATCTGATGCCAAGTCGTACATGCATTCATGGTTATCATACATATAGATATCGTTTTGTCGCATATTAATATCTCGTACCTAAGCGGAATTTATTTCCGGAAACTAGACAAACAACCACTGCGTATTTTACTGTCGTAAACAATAGTACCTGCGACGTTTCCTATATAAATAAAAATAACAACAAATGATATTTTTATTACAACTAGCTGACCCATCTCGAACTTCGTCCCGTCTCAAAGTGAATAAAATATTGCTGGGTAACATAGTTAACATACAGGACTACTCAATACTTATCATGAAAATATCAAATATCACGCGGTTATAATATTATGAATCAGTTATTTCAAAAGCACCAAAACTCACCGATTTTATATATTAGATATTAATATTGATTTTTTACAAGTCAGTTAATACAGACTTTTTTAAAGTCTATGTAAATTATTTAATTGCACAATTAAAACACCAGAAAAAGATTCATTCATTGGTAAAAATACCGTTTGTTAAAACATCATTTCTGAAACCTTGAAGAAAATTCTATCAAAAATCTGCGTGCCAATATTTTTAATGTCAATGGTTGTCAGATAATAAAAATCGTGTTTCTAAAGAATTTTTCACATATGTCGTTGTTGTATCGAAATTAGTTCCATACTAACTTTAATATTTAATTTTATACTAGCTTTCCCGACAGACGTTGTCCTGTAGTCCTTACTATGATATTGATTTCGAATTTGTAATTTATAAGGTAGGTATACAAAAATACGTTTAAAATCTGTTTGAATGTTAAAAAATTATATCTGAAAGCTTGATAGAAATTTTATCAAAAATCTGCGTCCCATTGTTTTGAAACTCGATGGTTGTTAGTGTAGGTAATCAATAATTTTATTGTTAAAGAATATTTCATTGATAGCGTCGGCGTCGCAGGAAGTACGTCCATTCTCTACTAACTATAATATTGTATTTTATATTATTTTTCCACGCTTTTTTTTTCAACTTTTTAATAGTTATTCTGTTAACCGGAGCGGAGAAGAATCCAATATGAATAAATCAAGCATCGGAAGAATCAGCTGTTCAGCAGATCTCGAGTTATAAGTGTTCGCACTAACCCGGCTTTCTTTTACATCTCTACATAATATTTTAGTCCGTTTATTTATATTTTTGTACGAGCATCAATCATAGAAAACATACATTAAGGTCAGATATTAATATGCCCAGAGCCGTACAAAATGCTGGAGAATGTTCTTAAATACAATTTGCTGCATTAACTTTAATATATTTAGAGCTATTTAAAAAACTCTATTTTTTAGGATCTTCATACAAATTTCTCAAAAAGACAATAAGCCATCTTTTGGAAACAAAATTACTCATGTAAACGTTGAATGGAATCTTGGTATTACGGTATGAAAATGTAATAAAATAATTGTAGATTGATTTGTTATACATATAAATGTTATTCAAATCTTATTATTCTCAATAAATAAAGATTTAATGAAAAAATTTGCAAAATGATTCCTCCATTTTGAAGTTTGACAGCGGCTTTTATACTCATAGCACAAATCACCCTCTATGGGTGGAATGCCTAATTAATTATCACACATTAGAGGGTTTAGGGAATGTAGCTAAGATTAAAACCATAGAGCTCTCTCTATGAAAACTTGCAAATTATGTCGGTAGGTTCGTATAATATTATGAGGTCGGTAAAACAAAAATTGTAAAAGTGTCATTCTTCTTTTTCTGTGCTTATGTCAGTTATAGAGGTCTGTTAAGCAATTGGAAGCTAGACTAGAACCTGTTTAATTACCTACCGATCAAGCCTGACAATCGGAATCAAAAACGTAAAGCATGACGGGTATAAGCTAGTTATAAGATAATTGTCAATAGAGTCATTTTTTATTTCCTTGTGTGATGGGCAATGATAATGAGTAACGTTTTAACGGCGCCGTTCAAAATGTATCACAACAGCAGATAATTATCTTGAGTCTGAAAATAACCGCATGTAATCCCAGAGTCAACACTCTCATAAAGAGCTTTGTCTTCAGGTAGCACATGCTTTGCTTTTACGGCACGGCTTTGCTGTGCTATCAATGTGAGGTGCCATCCCAATTTTGTTCTCTGCATAGCTTTAAGTCTTATCAACAAAGTATCTAGGTACCTAATAATTATTTACAAACTCTCGAAAAACAGTACAATATTCCGTCAATTCCATAGCGTCATTCAAATCAAAACATACTTCTTTCATCTTCTTGCAAGGTCAAAAAGTTCTCCCATTTCTTTGATGCCTTTGAGACATTAACAAAAATGGATATAGTCGTATCCTGGCGCCAAATACATGACAGCAGTCGCAGTCTTTAAATTTGGTTGCTCTCTTGCTCTCAATAATTTCCAACTTTTATTTCTATATCTCATTAATTATTTAATATCTACTTGTTGTATACATGGGATTTTTCGACATGTTGAACATGTCGAGAATTCTCATGGTTGGGAGTTTCGGAGACTTAAACATTACCACCTAATGGCGAACGTTGTTAACGTAAAGTGATCACCCTAAGCCAGCCTTCGAAATAACAGTAGAAGACGGTCGTAATCCCGTAGTGGTTTGTTCCATTTAAAAATCGAACATCAATAATGAATTGTTTGAGTCATTAGTTGTTACATATTCGTTTAATGCCTTAGACCGGTGGTTCTCAACTTTTTGGAGGTACTGAACTCCATCGGTTTCGTATACAAATTCACCCTACCCTTCTTAATTTGAAGAGGGGTTCAGTGATAAGTTCTCAATATGAGTCGGGTGATTGTCTTGACCTCCGCCGAGCCCCTGGTGTTGGAAACCACTGCCTTAGACTCTTGGATATTCCTCAGCTGAAAGGTATGTCTTCTGCTAACACCCCTTTTTCCTTCTATTTTTTTTTGAGGATGAGTTGAAGAATTTTTTTTAATTCTCATCCCCGATATGTCCCAACTATTGTGATAGTTTAATAAAAATGAACATTTTCCGCAAATCACCTCGGTTCAATGGCTAAATCATCCCCCTTGTGGGTAAAATGCCATGGGTAAATCTGTCCAGATAATACAAATTCTGCTTGTATTAAACAACTCTAGGCGATTTATATTGTTGACTCTCAGTATCCATGATTCGACGCCGGCCGTAAAATAAGACGGACCACACGTAACACTTGACAAGGGACCGAAAGTATTTCGTAACGGAACATAGGGGAGGGGATCTTGTAAAACGTTACGGTGCGTTACCGGGTAGTAGATATTTTGATTTTAAAAGTCACTTTGGTGTTGCGTTACATTTAGGGTGGGGGAATGGGGCTACAGAAAAACATTACGGCGCGTTACAAGGGTGGCGAGGGAGGATCAAATATTTTCCAAAATTGCGTTACGTAATACTTGAACATCCCTAAGTCATTGTCTGAGTTTCAGATTGAGGTTATCGTCACACAATTATACCTACGCACAATAAATAAATAGATTTTAGTTAAAATAAATATCCTGAAGAAAGCCAAAATATGCGATCGCGGATAATCTCTAGTGATAAGGCGTTTAAATTCAAACTAGGATCCCGCAAATTCGTATCAAATGCCTTTAAATAGTCCGTTCGGAATACCACTCAATGTCAGGTAGCGTTCTTGAATAATGCACATTCTTTGGCCACGCTGGTGCCAATATCGGCGTCGCTGCGCGCTGAGGCTGTGGCCCCTATCTGACTACATACTTCAAAAAAACTCGCAGTATTTTCGGATTGTCATTTTACGCACTCCAGCAATTACTTTCAGCGTTCTTATCTCAGCCATTCTTTGCAAGCTTTTAGTTTTTTATGTGTCTGCCCTTGCTTCGATTTCCTATGTAAAGATAGGTCTTACATATCTTTATTACTTCATACAGGGTCTCTCAGACATCTTGATAACAACTGCAGCCTTATCTATTTGTGGTCTCACCTCTCTAGTTAGCTAACCACATCTAAGAACTTGGAAGCGCACTTTGAAAAAGTTAAAAAGGACTTGAACTATTGTTGCTTATTCTGTTTTTTTTTTTCAGATAACAAGCCGAAGACCATCATATCAGTTTCCAAGCTTGGTTGTTCCCGGATTGTGCAGAAATCCACCTAGAGGTTCGTCCAATGAGCCCTTCAACCAGCGGGGACGAAAGACCTCAAATGACAAGAGGCTAACTCAAACTGCATTCAAAATATCATCAACAAACATCTTCGTCAATTATCTTTTCAAAAAAAAATTTGCACAAAGAACAACTCAGATGGTCGGCTTTTCTTTTGTTAACACCCCATATTCCCTCAATCACTTCAAGGCAATCAAAGTACTATACATTATCTTTATCCTATAATAAATAAATAAAAGAAATATAATAATAAATTTAAAAATTCAATCTTTGTATAGTACATTTTCAAGTCATTCAAAATATTAGTTATAATTCAATAATTAAAAAGGAGCATTCTCTATATTATTTTCCCATTTTTTAATAAATAATAATACCTAATATATATTTAAATATTATTAAATAATAATTATTGTTTTATATAAAATAAATAAAAATGTTGAAAGTAGTCGGAGCATCGTGGCTGCAAACCAAAGTCAGTTCGTACATTTTGGCTGGATTAGGAATTCTCGGCATTGTGACATTATTTGTTGGAGAAATCGAAAGGTAAGACAGGTCCTTGTTTATCAATTTACCCTTTTTTCACATAGCCTAGTAGTACAGGTGTTAACTTCTGATCAAGAGGTCCCGGATTCGATTCCCATTCAAGTTTAGTGATTTTCCCAGTCAACTTAAATAATTGTCAGTTTTGAAAAATTCTTTTAACAATTGATATACCAATTCTTGAGGAAGGCTTTTGGTTATGTCACATCTTAATATCATACATTTCTGATTCGTCATGGAAAAAGCCGATAAAAAGAAAAAGTGCATAGTTAAATTTGCAAGAAAGATTTTACTTTATAAAACTCTCTACAAATACGACTCTCGAAAACAGCCCTACAAGTGTAAGATTTGCTATAAAAGCTTACATTTAAACACTATGTTAGGTGATTTTAACACATTTTTTTAAATTTAATCTTGACACACTCAAAGTGAACAAAAATACACTTTTGACATCTTTGGGGAAATGGTCGGAACCGGGACTCTAACCCATGCCTCGTAGGTAAAAAAGCCATTGCTACCAAAAGGCAATCACTTCATTTGCGAATTCGTAAAGAGAAAAGCCACCTAAGTGTTACATTTGTATGTAATGAATTGTCAAGTTGATTTCTAAAAAGAAAACATGATACATAAAAAAAAAATTCTTTAGTGTGAGTAAAATGCTAAAATATCTGTATGTTAATTTGTTAACAGAATTGAAGATGACGGGAACTATTCGGCAACAGTGTACTGGTCGTCCAAAGCCGGATTCCGTATTGAATTCTGGGGACAAGGAAATGAACTGTCCGAAGTTCCAATGGGTGCGGCGAGAGCGTATTGCCGACACGATCTTCCAACAATTGGGTAAATTTATTTCACAAATATCTTAATATAACTTGCTTGCCTACTTTTGGTAAACGTTATGGACACCAGAATAATTAAGAATATCACCTCCTATCTTTGAAGAATTTATTGTTGTTGAACATAAAATTACACTTGTATATTTTATGTATCAATTTTAAAGTAAACGATAATTAAGTTATGTAGTACGGCGAGAGAAGGTCAAGGAAACAGTCTTTGCTGGCTTTATAAACCCTTTTTGTCTACTTTTGTCCAAGATTTTGTGAAAAAAATTATACATGGAAGCTAGTCTGCTTGCTCGATTTGTTTACAATTTTCATCCATAGATGGCAGTGGTAGTGCCATTTTATTATCCATATAAATATTGTGTACACTGTACATCATAAACATATTTATAACGATATGTTGCTTTATGTTTCAGTTGGTCGAGGCTAGAAATAGAATCGGACGGTTCGTATCCTGATTGGGTCCAAGCGTACGCTGCTGGTTTGCTGGAAGGTGCTCTGACATGGCACCTTATCTATTCTCATTGGCAAAACATCATAGGTTAGCTTTTTTATACAAATTATTCATTACAGTGTAAAAGATATGTAATTCATTCATTCTCTCTTTGAAACACACTTAGTGATATAGGGAGGCAACAAGAGCTCTCCAATGTTTATGACCTCCTCCCACACCTTGTCTTTATAGTTGAAACTCTGTTCCCACACACAGATATCCATTTACACACTCGGACCTCAACCAATCGAAGAACAAAAAACCAGATTGACTGACCTGCAGGATGTCCACACCTACTACATGGATACGGATCACGAATTCCTTGGGGATTCGTTGAGATTCAAATTCAACCATTTCTAAATATTGTAATTGTTTTACAGAATCTCGTTGCAATAAACATCCTAAAGACTGCAAGATGATCAGAGAACAGTTGGAAATGAACATGCATGGAGTCAGAAACAGAGGCATACGAAACCAAGAAGATGCTCTTTGGCACCAGGTACTCCTATCAAACACAAATATTCATAGACCGATTTTGTTAAAATGTCACAAAATTTCTGTTTTGCATAATTTTTTAGTTCATTTCTACAGTTTCTTCCTATTGCCTTTTTCTCAAGAACATTATGAGAGTTATTTCTCAAGAACATATTATTAAATCCTAACCCTAAGGGAATGTGAAACTGATGCAAATAACTCCTAGCATATTATGAAAGTGGGACAGCGTCATTTTGTATCCCTTGTTATACAAAACCTTCTGTTTAAGGGTTCTTTCCACAATTGTAATGAGAAATTATTCAATGATTGTCCTGGAAAAACGGCACAAGAATTCATGAATATTTTACAATGTGTTCAACATAACCAATGTGAAATGGATATAGTTTATATTCTAGTGCCATCTATTGATTAGCAGTTGCGAACAAAAGTTAATAGCTAAATGTTTTCACCACTCTCAACAGATGTCTCTGGACTAAACTAATAAAGAAAGAAAATAGAAATATATTCGTAGAAATATTCATTCCAATAATTCGCTTTATAACAATTGTACATAATTCGAAGAATTGTGATTAGAAGAATTGAGTTTTCGAAGAATTTTCATGGAATCAAATAAAAATATTACCCAAGTGGTGGGCTTATTGCCTTAGGAAATTTCTTCCAACCAACCAATGAATAAACCAAGCATTTTAAAGATTTATTCAGCCGATCTCGAGTTATAAGTGTTTGCACTAACCCGACTTTCATTTTTTATATTATATTAATAGAAAATACATAATAATTTTTTTTTCCAGATTAATCTTTACTACCATCAGCTGGATGGGCTCTCTACAGGTTGGAATTTCGCCGTGAAGAGGAGTCGTAACGACATGGAGATATCTTTGGTAGACTTTGTCTGGATGAACTCTATCAACGATGTCATGGTCATCGAAAGAATGCTCAACCTAACATCGAGGTCCAAGATTGGGGAGGATCTGCCGGGACTATCGGCAGCCTTCGTTCGTCTAGTCACGGAAAAAAACAATGATGACGACACATATAGAGAGAGGGTTTTCGTAGGACATAATTCTGCTGGCAGGTAGGTCGTATCTTCAATTCTATGTCTTTGTCTTCCTCATGTCAATATTTGTCTCGATTGCCGAAATGTAGCTATGGGTGCGAATGAAAGTCTATAAAACTTTTGATTCATAACTTATTGTAAAATTATTTAATAAACAATTACCCAAACCTTTTCAACGATCTTTCTCTTAAATATGGAAGACAGATTCGATTTAAGGCTGAATAAAAATATAATAAATAAAACCTCATTATAAGAGACCACCATTTAACAGACTTTACAATATAGGATAATATAAGATACTTAGCTGTAATTGGAGTAATGAAGTTTCTACAATTTGTTTTATGTGTTGTCCAGTGTTCTATTTAATTAATAAATAAAATAAGGGCCAAAAGGTCATGTCAAATTAAAAAAAATATTTAAAATTTCAATAATTATACATACTTACATTTGGGTTAGTTGTTAGAGGCAGCAACTGCTTTGTGGGGAATTTGCCCTCTGTATGTTGATTCTGTGATGTCTTTGTTATGTGAAGTTTTATGTGTTACTCATACTGCCAATGTACAATAAAGTATTAATTAATAAATAAATGTCACCATGTCATTTACCTTTAACAGATTATTAGATTACAATAAGAGATATGTTTAGCCTAGCATTAGAATTTGCATTTTGCAAACATCGCTTAAATCTATATTAATGATCTTCCAATCTTCTTTCAGCTACAACACAATGTTACGGTTTCTCAAGCACTACAAATTGAGCTATCACTCCAATCTGCTGCCAACTTCTTCCAAAGTACCCGGAGTGAGCATCAAATTTTCCAGCTATCCCGGAGCCATTTCTTCAATGGACGATCTATACACCATCACGGCGCCCGGATCCAACAAACCTCTCAAATCCGTCACTGGAACGAGTCTGAACAACTTCAATGAAAAACTATGGACCAAAGTCAACCTTATAGATCATGTATGTCAAAAATCTTCGTCATATTTCTTCTTTCCGTGTGTACGTTATTGGACTGTGTATATTATAGGACTGATTCTAATGAAATTTGGTGTATGTGATTAGGTTGATAAATAATGGTTCAGGTTAAGATTCACAAATAATTTGATCCGATAAAAAAACTGATTTTAGTGAATTTATTTGACAGTCGCTATTGCCATCTGTTGAAATTTGTATGAAACACTAGCTATCCCGACAGACGTTCTGTGTTTCTTTTGAATATTGAATTCGAATTCGTATAATGATAAATTAATTAACTTTTTTAACTTGTATAATTCTAACCGATTCATCCATTTTAAATGATGTTAATTAAAATTCAAAAAGAGAAATGCTTATATTATCAATTGACCTAAGAATGTTATGTACCCGTGCTAAACTTTTTTTTAAATTTGCTAATGTTTCACGCATTTTTCTTAATTTGTTCTTTCATAAAAACCTTCTCTTGACAATAGCAAATAAAAGAATTATGGAAATCCGTCCAACCATTCATGCGTGATGCGATATTCGAGAGAAATAGTGCTGTCTCACTTGTTAATTTTATAATCTAAATTTTTTGATTTGATTTCTTTAATTTCCCAATATGTAGCTTTTGACAGAGTAACCCATCTCGAAATTACTTATTAAACATTGTGTGAAACTGTTGCAGGTTTTGATAGGTCCACGTGTCATGGCCGCTAATCGTCTGGCAACCAGCGGTTGGAAGTGGTCTCACCTCATAAGCAGAGTCAATTCAGGGACGGCTCTCAAACAATGGACAGTTCTGAATTTCGCAAATCTAACAACAGTAAACACCACTGCAACTCCGGCTGTTACAAACGCTAATTCAAAATCTTCCGCCAGTCCGGACAATTCTTTGTACAGATACATTCACTCGACAATTGACGGGGAATTGAGGTTTGTAGGCACATTTTTACAGTGGAAGCTCTCATAATAAGCATAAATTTTTCTATGCAAATTAATGTATAATGCATTCCATAAGGAAAAAAAAGACCATTTTCATTTTTTTTATATAACGAATCTATGCTCACTCTAAGTGAACACAAATAGACTATGACCCTTTAATGAAAGAGGACGATGGTTGGCACCTGGGATCGAACCCACTACCTCCGCATGAAACGGTACGAAAGCTGGCGTCGTAACTGCTAGTCTACCAACCATTTCATGACCCATATTCAAACAAATCTTTAGACGCTTATTGAAATAAAATTACTTTGTGTAACAGCTTGGAATAAAATTTAGATTTGATAAAAAAGGGAATAAAAATAATAGGTGAGCCAAGATTCATTTAATCGAAATGAATCCTTTTTTGCTAGAAAACTGTCTTAAGACATCATGTTTTAGTCGACGGTTAAAAATTTGTCACAGCATGATATTCGAATATATTTGTCACCTCCTTATTAATTATGGTGAAGATTTGCAATGATTTAATGGAATAAATATGGATGTCTTCTTGTGGTTTTTTTTCAAGGGTAATTAGATTTATTAGTACTTTGCACATAAAAAAATTTAAAGAAATGTCTTAATACAAAAATTAATAAATTAAGAAAAATGATTGAGCTAAAAGCTTGAGGATTAAATGCAGACTAACACTCCTGTAAAAACTGGAAATGTCGCTCGCTTAAAGAGATGCTTATTATGAGAGTTTCGCTATACTTAGTTAGGATGGATCAAATAGAGCTATTGATTTTTTACCATTTTATGTTGATTTTTTTTTAATAAAATTTTGATGATCTATCAGCACGTCAAAATAAATTATTACATAATTTCATAAAAAGCAGCCTAACTAGGTATATCATCAAATAGTCAGTAATAAAATAAAACATGCCAAATGATTATAAAAACAAATCTCCAAAATTTCATGAAAAAAAAACAAATAATTTGAACATTTTATATTGATTTTAGCGCCAATCCGGCTTTGTGGCATCTTGTACGTCGCAGAGCTTGGAGAACCGGTGGACCTGGATTGCTTTGGGTGATTGAACAAATGCCAGGGCATACACATGCAGCCGACCAGACCAATGTTTTAAGAGCCAAAGGTTATTGGGCCGATTACGGAATACCCCATTACCAGGTCAGTAGTTTTGAATAGTATACATTCTTGTGCCATTTAAAGGTCTAGATCAGTGATTCCTAAAGTGGGCTTTATCAAAATAAAAAAAAGGGTCCATAAAATTAGAAAGGGAATAAATGGTACAAAACTTTTTTTAACTTGTTCAAATAGAGGGTTTACCAAAAATCAACAAAGATGATAAAGCATCTAGGAGACAAAAAGGTTTGGCAGCCTCTGGTCTAGATCTCGGTTGATGCCAATTTTGTTAGATTTTATGAAATTTGATCACCAATGGTGAAAATAGTTAGCATTGAAGAAATTAAGCCAACCTTCGAACATGATTAAAAAGTGCCCCTATTTTAGTCATTTTTAGTAGTTAACTATTGAAAATTGAACATAGCCTAATGTAATATTTGCATCAAATAGTTGGTGTAAGGTCGTAATTTGTATGTTTTTAAAAATAAGAAAAGAATGAATCGTCAAGATAAATTTTCTGAATTGTGTACAATATTTTGTTTCAGGATATCAAAGAAATCTCAGGCATTAAAGACATGGAAGCAGAGCACGGTGACATTTATTCATCACTCAAGTCTCCTAGGGCTATCGTTTTCAAAAACGGCTTCGAAACAGCGACCGATATAGATTCAGTCATTCTATTAATGAGAAGTAACCATTACGAACAAGAAGTCGTCAGCAACGATAAATTAGCAACACGCAAACCGGACGACAACATCGAAGAGATTGAACCTGAAGATATTGTCTCTGATTCGGAAGAAGTTAAACAAATCATCATTTCGTTAGAAACTGTCAAAAGTCACGTAGAATCTAAAGATTCCGATAGCGTCGGATCTATACTCACTCCTCAAGAACAAACGGATATAACTGCACAAGTCAACGAAATACTAGAACAGCTGGCGATGACCAATTCTGAAGAGTCGAGGCAAGAAGGTTCCGAGAGTGAATCAGCCGAGCATCTTAATTTAGAATCCGACAGCGTTGAAGAAATTGAGGATCGTCTGGTTTCGGAGGGTTCCTGGCACGGTTTGGGAGCTCGCGGAGACCTGCACGGATGGTTGGGTGAAGATCAATATGGACTGGTTCCAATGGGGGTTATAGACAACAAAGCCTTGAGCGGTATGTATGATTTGTCCTTTCATTGTATATTAAACTAGCTTTACGACAGAAATTTTCCTGTCCTAACTATATCTACCATAATAATTGGGTAAAATTTGGAGTTAAGGGACGTCTATTCATCCAATAACTTACACAAGAATGGAACATGCTTTACATGCGACTTATTTCCTACTACAACGCCATCTCTTGGATTTTTTTTAAATTTAAATTTTCCTCTACGCAACTCTAGAAGAATTGTTTGTATTACAAACCTATGACCCGTCGAACTTCATCTCGGGTTTGGTCGAAGTTCAACGGGCGGGTCAGCTAGTGAATAATAAATTAGAATTTGTATGATGATATGTTATTAGTTAACTATTTAACCAGTATTATTCCAACTGATTCATCTGTTTTAAACTCTGTTTGCAAGGCACATGCTGACAATCGCACCAACTATCAATCAACTGATAAGTTCGTCAAACATCAATTAAAATTAAAAAGTATTCATTGTCAAAAGTACTAAGATGGTTAACTCGTCAAGTTCTCTTACCTTTTCAAAAGTTTCGTGCAACATTCTTATTTTTTTTCTTCGATAAGAACCATCTGCTGACAATAGCAAAGGCAATGAAAAAAAAAATTAGTCCAGCTGTTGAAAATAAGGCTCCATTTTTGTATATGAAGACGGTACTATAATTTGACATGATTGACAGATAAAAATATGTGATGCGTATGACACATCAGTATTTATCATCATCATCCACGGCGCTACAACCCATCGTGGGTCTTGGCCTCCTCAAGTAGTCGTCGCCACTCCGCCCTGTCAGCCGTCCTGCGACGCCAGTTCCTCACTCCCAGGGACTGCAGGTCTCCAGTCACGCAGTCGAGCCATCTCAGCCTTGGTCTGCCAATACTTCTTCTGCCAGTCGGGCTTTCACTCCAGAGTTTCTTGAGGGTAGTGTGTTCGTCCATTCTCTCTATGTGTCCCAGCCAGCGGAGACGGCATATTTTGATGAACTTGCTGATATTAATGTCATCATACAATCCGTATATTTCATCATTGTACCGGATTCGCCATCTTCCGCCTTCATTAATGGGCCCATAGATATTTATAGACAGTCAGTATTATGTGCCAAATAAAATGAGGTAAAAATAAAATAAATGAACTTGGGGCAATTTAACAAAAATTGGTTTAATTAATATTTATATGTGAGTAGCGCTACCCTGTGATGAAGTTGGGAACAAGTGACACTCGCGTGTGCTACTACGCTAATAGTTACATTTTTTTTTTTTCAATTATACACGGTGTTAAGTTGGTAGTGGATAATCCGAAGCAGGGAGGTAGAAGACTTCAATACCTATCGATTTGACCCTCATGTATGTTCAGCGATATTGGGTGGTTCAAAAGTTATTAACGTTTTTGTAAAATTTTAATAAAAACCGGATTTCTGACTAAACTACTTAACTGTGGCTAAACTATTTAGATTACGATCATGATTTTTTTTCTGGAAATAGTCCGATAGTGACCCTTACGCAAGGTATTATTGCTATGAGTCAGCACCCGATAGCTTTTGTTCAAAAAATTTTTTTTCAAGAATTTTTGTCCAAACACACATTTTAGAAAATCTTTCAAAGGCTCTAGACAAAAAAAATCACGGAACATTTTTTTTTAGAAACTATCTTAAAAACTTCTACTATTCATGGAGAATTATTCCTGCAAATTTCATTTGGCTGGTATAATGGGATCATGCTAAAACGCTCTCATAACTTGTGCAAGTATCAATATTCAACATTTTTACATTAACCTCCTGAGTGATTTGGTCCTATACAAAGTACTTAAAAAACAAAAAATCATAGCTGGGACATCTGTTGACCGTTTCTAAAAATATTTCGACAGTGACGCAGGTCGAATAGTTTTGAATGAGTATACGTCGGTAATATGGATTTCTGTTCTATTAAAAAATTTTTTTTTGCATTTATTTCAACATGGACGCATCAAATGGTGACAGGTCACGCGTACGAGGTAAGTAATCATTTTATATTTATTAAATCCTGATGTTTACATTATTTTATACTGTTATATTGTGATTATAAAATGACATATAATCAATGTAAATATATATTTTTGTAATTATTAGTACAGTTTCTACAAAATTACAAAGTTTATTTCAAAGTACTACATGTAGTACCTCAGAGTCCAATGTGTTACTTTGTTCATATTTTACGTACTATGAAAAGTACCTTGGTTCTTCTCAACACAATTATATTTTTGTTATATCATATGATTATGTAATTATTTGTATTTATTTTTAGGTTTACAAGATGCAGAAATTATTGAAGCACGTGAAAACTCTGATATTGAGTTGTCAGATGACGAAATGGATCCAGACTTTGTTCTAAATAACCCACTCTGAGTGAATCTGAGAATACTAGTAGCTCAGATGACGATAGTAATTTAGAGTCTTCAGTTTTATCTACCTTATCTGACTCGATTATATGTCAACCTATCTGTGGGAGAGGAAGAGGCAGAGGACGAGGAAGAGCCAGAGGACGAGGAAGAGCCAGAGCCGGCCGTGGAGTCAGACGTTTTCGTGAATCTGTAAACGATCAAGATTCCTCAACTAGGAAATTAAGCGATTGGAATGATTCGGTGGAGTTTCGTCCAATGACGTTTCCAATATACAAACCTCATTATTTCAAAATAGACCGAGAGGAATGGAATTTGAAGAATTATTTTGAAGAATACATAAATGACAAAACAGAGTTGGTTGAGGCCACTAATCAGACTTATATTTTACAAAAAGGACACTTGGCTTAGTACTAAAAGATTTGAAAATATTTTTCGGAATAAATATGATTATGAATGCGACCAATTTACCAAAAATATCTTTGTAATGGTCTAGGGATTTTGGTTGCGACATTATCAAGAAATCGATATTTTAATATCAGAAGCTCGCTGAAGGTAGTTTTTGATAATAATGTTACTCAAGAAAGATGAAAAGAAAACAAAATTTGGAAAATCTTTCCACTATTTGAAAGATTAAGAAATATATGTGGACTTCAAGATAAATCAATTGATCTAAGCATTGACGAAATGATTATACCATTTAGTGGATCGTGTGCTATCTGGCAATATTGTCCGGGAAAGCCAAATCCAGTTGGCATAAAAGTTTTTGGCCAGATGCTGGTTATTTTATTTCAATTAATAATATGCCAGTATATTAATCGAGAAGTAAACAAATAAAGCTGCTATATCATGTTACTACAGAAATTTTGTTTAATTTTATCTACCTAATTCAAGCCCAAGGTACTCTGTATAGGATATAGTAATTAACACTTGTATATGCATATGGTACCGAGGTACTTTATAAAGTACCTAAGGAAAATCCACATTTTCCGTCCAAGATTTTTTTAAATATTTTTTTTATCATTTTAAAGGCCTACTTAATCTTTTCTCCAAATATAATTGCAAAAATAGAAGAAAAAAAATTCCAGCACTCAGGAGGTTAACACACAGCTATGTTATATGGGTGGTAAAAGCCAATTTTTAAATAATTTGTTGATATTTTAAAAGGTAGGAAACAAAATATTTTTATACTGCACAATGAACAACCATCTTTTTATTGAAGAAAATAGAAACAAAAGTCAAATGAAAAGAACACTTCCAAATTCAAATCAAATTATACATATAAACAAGACAGTGTTGCCAATATTTAAATTTATTTAGATTGATTTCCCAACACTCCCCCGCAATCGAATATATGTGTATGTATGAAAAACAAAAAGATTTAATCACTCATTCCAAGATTTTTTAAACACTTGTAATGTTTCTGTTTATTCACTCCTTTAGTAAGAAAATCAGCTGGCATTTCCTCCGTGCTCATGTAGGATAATTTTATCTTCCCATCCTCGACTTGTTCTCTAATGAAGTGGTACTTTATATCTACATGCTTGATTCTATTGTGGAAAACGGTATTCTCAGCTATTCTTATGGCGCTTTGATTATCATTATATAGATTTATTGAGCTCTCTTCTTTATTCAATATTTCAGCCAATAATCTCTGTAAGTAAATTGCTTCCTTGGATGTTTCCGATAAGGCCACATACTCTGATTCGGTAGATGAATGACATACGCTCTTCTGTTTTCTGCTCATCCATGAAATTGGGCTGTTTGCATATACAAAAGCATAACCAGTAAACGAATGTCTATCTATATTATTAGCATAATCTGCATCTGAATATCCTTCTAATGGTTTGTTAGTCTTCCTATAACACAGGGAATAATTAATAGTTCCTTTCAAGTATCGCAGTACTCTCTTGGCTATTTTCCAATGTACATCTGTATGGTTATTATTAAATTGTGATAAATAAGATGTAATATATGCAATATCTGGTCTACTTTTAACGGACAAATACATCAACATGCCAATCAATGACTGATAGGGTACATTTGATAATTTTTGTCCCTGACTTTTCATTAAACTTATATCCACAGGCGTCGAGACTGGTTTACAATTTTCCATGCCAAATCTTTTTAATATTTCATATATGTAGTGCTTTTGATCAATTCTAATTTCATTTGTATTATTCCTTGTAAAATTCAATCCAATAGCATGTTTAATTTCTCCCAAAACTTTAACTTGAAAATTTCTTTTTAATTCATATTTTAATCTTTCTTTCAACTCATTACTGTTGGTAAAAATGAGTATGTCATCGACATAAACTGTTACATAAATCACCTTATCTTGGACTCTTTTACTAAATAAACAGGGTTCATGTTTTGATTGAACATAATTTTCTTTACTAAAAAAATTTTTCATTGTTATGTTCCATACCCTTGAAGCTTGTTTTAAACCATAGATGGATTTCTTCAAAAAACAAACATCATTTCCATTTTTGAAATATTCTGGTTGCTCCATAAAAATGGTTTCACTCAGTGATCCATTTAAAAAGGCTGTTTCGACATCCAAGTGGTCAATGCTCATATTACAATTAGCTGCTAATGCAATCAACAATCTAATAGTGGAGTCTCTGACAACGGGTGAAAAAGTTTCATTATAATCAATACCATATGTCTGTGTAAAACCCTTTGCCACTAATCTTGCTTTGTATTTTAAAATGTCTCCTTTTGAATCTTTTTTTAATTTAAAAACCCACTTGCAAGGTATAACTTTTTGTTCATCCTTTCGTTCTACTAATTCCCAAGTATCATTTTTCATAAGGCACTTGTACTCTTCTTGCATGGCCTTAACCCAATTATCTCTGTCATTTCTAGATAAAGCCTCTTCTACAGTTAGAGGTTCACTCGATAATTTTGATTCTACTTTATAAAGTACATAATCATTATAGTTTTTATTCTTGCGCTCTCGTTTTGGATATTTGTGTTGCTGACTACTCGTAGATGGGTCGTCATGTCTAAATTCTGCTTCATTCAGGTTGGTATCTAGAGATGTAGATATATCAGGGTCAATTTCCTGATCTGATACGTCATCTTCTTCACCTGATTCACAGTCTTCTTCTGATTCATCATCTTTTGTGGATGAATCCTGTGAATCTACAGTAATTAATAATAATTTGAGGTACCTAAATGCATAATTTGATGTGATATTTAAATAAAATAAATTATTTATTGAAATAAAATAAAAAATATAGTTATACACTCTTAAACCTATAATTAAAATTGTAATACTTTAGAATAAACTGGTGGTTCCTTTGATTAGCCTGAAACCAATATTACCCGTTATTGTTCAATAATATAAGATATTATTTATTTTAATAAAATAGCTCTTAATAAGAACTTCCAAAGACGAAAGTCCATCGGATTTATGCTGGGGACCTTAGGGGCTAGCTTTTAGACCCCCGTGGCCGCTCTATCGGCATGGGTAAATTATGTCGAAAATGTTCTCACATTTATGAGAGCGTTTTTGCATGATCCCATTATACCAGCCAAATGAAATTTGCAGGAATAATTCTCCATGAATAGTAGAAGTTTTTAAGATAGTTTCTAAAAAAAAATGTTCCGTGATTTTTTTTGTCTAGAGCCTTTGAAAGATTTTCTAAAATGTGTGTTTGGACAAAAATTCTTGAAAAAAAATTTTTTGAACAAAAGCTATCGGGTGCTGACTCATAGCAATAATACCTTGCGTAAGGGTCACTATCGGACTATTTCCAGAAAAAAAATCATGATCGTAATCTAAATAGTTTAGCCACAGCTAAGTAGTTTAGTCAGAAATCCGGTTTTTATTCAAATTTTACAAAAACGTTAATAACTTTTGAACCACCCAATATCGCTGAACATACATGCGGGTCAAATCGATAGGTATTGAGGTCCTCTATCTCCCTGCTTTGGATTATCCACTACCAACTTAACACCGTGTATAGTGGTCTAATAAAATCATCGCAAAACATCTTTTGTAGATTTGGTTCATTTCTTTTATTTTCCTTTCTCTTTTTTTCAGGAACTTCAGAAGGCATCGACAAATTTGAAGTTATAGCAGGTCCGTCATATTCAAGAGCCTTGGAAACATCTTTGGAAGCACTGCTGAAGCCAGCAACTCGCAAAAAGGCTAAATTCGGATTCGCGGCCTTATTGGATAAAATCCGTAAGAGCAATCTTAGATTTGTGTCATCGTCGTCCGAAGAAGAGGATAGCTCGGAGAAGAGTGAAGAAATCGATCCGAGAGATTTCGAAGATGCTTTAGAACATGTGATCAATACTAATATTGAAATAGATCCTCCGAAACCCTATTCTGTCCCTCCGTTCCAGTGGTCGAAAAGTAGCTTTAAGAACATTCCCCATCATAGTCAACCAGATTTGTGGTCCTTCAAACAGATCAAGACCAAATTTGTTTGGTAATTCCCGCATTTCATAAAATTTGTTTGGTAATTCCCGCATTTCATAAATTTGTTTCATTCTTCTTTCACTCATATCTAAACCTACTTCCTCCAAATCACCAGTATGAAGTTTAGGCATGTATTTAGAGCCTTTGTCATAAGTATCTAAATAAACAAAACTTAAAATGGATATATTCATATCCTAGAGCCATCTATAGTTTTTAATTATAAAATTTCATAAAGTAATATCAATAGATTATTGCAACCTATTTAATTTGAAAATAATAAAAAAAAATATTGATCAAAATTTCAGTGATTTTTCTACTTAGACCATTAATAATAATAATAATAAGTTCTTTATTCATTGGGAAAAAAAAATCACATTAGATACATTTTCATATCTCCCTCCACTAGGCATAGCCATTATTGTATTATTTAATGTGATTAATTCCTTAGGTTTATTTTCGTAACTATTGTTGTTCTACCAATTTTATAATGTACTATTAAAATATATGTTACATGTCAAATTCAGATTGAATGAAATTCAAAAGACCTAGAATTTTTTTTAAATAAATCTATGCTCACTCAAAGTTAATACAAATACACTCTTTTGACTCTTTCACAGTAAGCTACTTAAAGCTTGTGTCGTGAAAGAGGAAGATGGTCGACATCTGGGATCGAACTCACGACCTCCGCACAAAACAGTAGGAAAGTCGGTGCCGTGACCGCCAGGCTAACAACCACTTCATTTTCATACTGATTGCCTAAAATAAGAATTGATTTTAATTCAACATCGTCTAAATATTTTGTTCTGCTAAGATGATCTTGTTAAAAAAAATTATTCAGTACAGTTTGCATAAGTATTTTTTTAATTGGAGATTCTTTGTACTAAAATTTCACCCATATCATGAATTTGAAAAATTTTGTACTAAAAATACCAAGCAAAAAGTGCCTTTTTTATATGACAATAATAATTACTAATTTTTAAGAAATTTCGTTTAGAAAATAATATGACGTTTTGTGATGAGAATTTTGTAATAATAAGAAAGTAATTCTTAATTTCTATCGTGGATAATTTTATTATCTTTATTCATGCTTTTTTGAGTATTCATATTATTTCGATTTTATTTTATGTACCTACTTACTTATACAAAAAAAAGTACTACTTATCTATGCAATTTTTATTATAATTTTATGAATGAATATTTTTTAAATCAATTTTATACATTATGTATTATTATAAATTATTGTACTTCAAAATGCTCCTTATGTTGGTTTTTCATCCAATTAATATTTTGAATGTGGAAGAAATCTAATAAAAAAAATATTGCCTTTTTATGAAGTTATTTTTATTACCTTGACCATTGACAAATCATTCAGCTCTGCTCCGAAGGAACAGAATGCAGTATGAGAGAGCCTCTGAACACCATTATATTTGGGCAGCTGTTATTAGGCATCCTTAACACATCTCCTAGTTTTGTCCGCTTGTTAAAGTTATGCTGTGGTACCACCTTTTTTTATTTTTTTATATTTTGATATTAATATACAGACAGTAAAATTGATATAAAAATAAGACAGTAGGTACATAAACATTACGAGTCATACGCCAGTGAAGTATATACATTTAAACTTATAAACTGTGAGGTGGGAACACAATGTTTGATAAACATAAGGTGTAATAATATGAAAATTACTAACAATACATACAAGTACTCGGCTCAGATACTGAGAAAGGGAAAAAAAGAGGAAAGGGTAAAGATTTAAAAGGGGAGGAAAAAGGACAGTGCATATTTTACATTACAAAGAAGGAAATATGTTTATGATTTTTGATTTGAGTTTAACCCTGGATAGCTAACCTCCGTCGAATCGACGGGCATCGCATAATAATATCGCTGTCTCTTTTTAACGATGCATCCGATCATCTTGGGTCGGCTAGTCAACTCAGCCGGCGATGAGGTTGTCCTAATAGCATACTCGCCGATAGGGTAGGTGGCATACTTTTTTACTTTTTTGAGGTATATGTAGCTGATGCCCGTCGTTTCGACGGATGGTTAGCTTTAACGTTAGTATTTTAGTTTCACTACGCGTGCACATTTTAATTGTAAACTGTTTATTTTTTATTTTTTCGATGTTTTTATGTAAGTGAAGATACGATAACTATTGCGATAAGCCAGGAGTACAGTGACAATGATCTGAATGTCGATTCTGAAAGTGAAACCGAAGACATTTTGGCGGAAGATGATGTCCTTTTGGACATCTCTTTAGACGTTTCTTTAGACGAAAATTATGAACCATCAGTCTCTGAAGAAAGACATTTGAGTCCACTATCATACATTTAGACGGTGAAAGAATGTTGTCTTCTTCTTCCTCTTCTTTTCAGCCTTAAGCATCCACTGCTGGATGACGGCCTCCCTCGTATATTATATCCGACCATTTCTGAATTGAACTTGATATATGCGTGGGATAGTTGGTAATACAAGGCCACGCTTGTCAGCGGGTTGGCCTCGGATGCTGCTCCTTCAGAAACCTCACAAAGCAGTATCATATTCTATGGTAAGACTGGCTAAAACAATGATGCCAACGCAAGTCAAAGAAAAGATCGAGAGCGATCTTTTAGGGCAGCTAATCCACCAGTCAAGAGCAGCAACCTTCGGGTCAAGGTTCTCTTCAAGTTTAAGAAAATG
Organism: Mystacides longicornis; assembly: GCA_963576905.1. Classification (NCBI taxonomy): domain Eukaryota; kingdom Metazoa; phylum Arthropoda; class Insecta; order Trichoptera; family Leptoceridae; genus Mystacides; species Mystacides longicornis. Next base: position 3,608,027 of record OY756438.1, read on the forward strand.
AAAAAGAGTCATTACAGAGAAAAAAAACGTTTAAAAAAATACTTTTGGGAAGAAAAAGTTGATAACAGTAAGTATTTCTAAGGTAGCAATATGTGGTGAACATTAATTTATTTTTGTGTCACATGTGCTATATAAAACAGTTCATTTTGTATTAAAAAATAAAGTTTTATGTTTCCATGTGCCATGCAACACCAGAAAACTGATTATTTTTTTTAAAAAAATTGTAACTTGAGCATTATAAACATTTTGATGAAAAAATGTGTATTTTTCTTTAGAGGTCTAAGAAAAACTGTTATAATTTGAAAAATAAATAAAAATATTTAATTAATTTTTATTCTTAAATTAAGAAACCTATTAAATAACCGTAATATAAAGAAATAAATATCCTAAGATTTCAACTTATTACAAAAAAAATAGTTTTTCTAATGCCCGTCGTTTAGGCGGATGGTTAGCTTTAACAGGGTACTCGAGAAGGTTAGCTATCCAGGGTTAAGCTTGTTGCATATGCTGCAGTATAGATCCCTTGAATTTCTGCTGTGATGAGTCATAATATGTCAGTCAAGTCAATGTCTCTGAAAAAAACCAATCAAAATTTACGCATGCTCTTTGAAGAAAAGAATTTTGAGCATAGTTTGTAGTAGGTACGTCTAGGTATACGGAATGTGAAAGGTGATCTAGTGGGACAGTTAAAGTATATTTCCCCAAGAAGATCACCAGAGTCAACAAATCCAATTATAACCTTAAATAAATATGTCGAGGCGATGCATAGCAACAAATATAAACAAACTTACAGACGAATAATATTTGTGTTAGGTGTATTTAATAAAATATGAAAAATATTTCGCCTGGGGTTTGGGTATTTTAACAAAAAAAAACTAGTAACAGACGAACTTAAGCAATTGTAATAAAGGATACCCATAGTTAACTGAAGTACACCCAAGGTTACCATGGCCCTAAGTATTTGAATTCATAATAAATAAATTGTCACTTTTCTATACGAAGGTGTCAGTATAGCCGGCGGAACTTATTGCCTGAGGCAATTTTTTACAGTCGACCGTTCCCGTCCAATATGAGACGGGCCAACCCCGGGTAGAAATTTCAAGCGAAAAGACACTAGAAAAACTCTGACCCGACCGGGAAAAAGTTCTGTTTGGAAACTTCGAGTAGATTATTAGATACATTATATTATGGACAAAAAATGGTTCCTCCTTCCTCATTTCGTCAATTCTCCCGAATAGATTAAAATGTTCGGTAAATCCATTTTTACGATATTAATTTTAAATGTTTTCAAATCAATAATATTAAATTACTATGTTGGTTGTAAGCTACCATCATAAATAAAACAATACAGTGGTACCTTGAGTAACGAATTTTTCGTCAAATAATTATTATTTTACTACTCGTTATATCTTACCATAATAATTCAGTAGAATTCGGTTTAAATGGGTAGGTATATTATTCTTTCAACAATATATACAATAAGGTAACAGGCTTCACATGTGATTTATTTCCTACCACATCGCCATCTCTTGGATTTTTTAAATAAAGCAATTATAAAGGATTTTTTATTTAATACAATCTTATGACATGACCCGTCGAACTTCACCCCCATCCGAATCAACAATAATTTTTACATACATAATGAAATAAATTATTAGCTAAATTTCATTCAGTTTTTATAATATCATTAACTGTATATATGTAATTCATGTAATACCTAAGTAATATTATTTATTTATTCTGGATTAGGTCGAAGTTCGAAGGGCGGGTCAGCTAGTTAGGTACCATATTCCAATCCAAATGAAGGGTACACGGCAAAAACAGGCTCATTGACAAATTACCATTTTACAGGAGAGCAAATATAAAATTTGAGACATCATTTCTTTTGAGACATCATTTCTTGGAAAAATATGTTAATGAAAAACAAACGTTTATTTATAATGACATTGAAAAAAAAGATACAAATATTATTAAAAAAATTACAAAAACAAACAAAATTAATGTTATCAAACTAGTATGGGGAAAGTAACGAAATGTTTGCAATCAGCTTGTTTTTGCCTAGTATTTGATGCAATGAGCCTGTTGTTGTGCGGTTTCACATATAATGAGCCAGTTATAGCCGTTATCTTATTTTTTTCAACGTGATTTACGAAGAAATGGGCCAGTTTTTTTTACATTTAATTTATACCATTCTAAAGAACTCATTGAGTGGAACAAAACTGCATTTAAATCACGAAAATGAAAAAAAAATCAATGAGCTTGTTTTTGGCGTGTACCCTTCAAACCCAAACGACCTTTACGTCCCACTTCAAGGCATAGGGAGGCAACAAGAGCTCTCCATTGCGCTCTGTTTGTGAATCTTTATGACCTCCTCCCACACCATGTCCAAATCTCTCATCTCTGTTTCAAAAGAGCGAAACACGGTATGAAAGGGTCTTCCTCGTCTTCGGTACGCTGATGGGAGGAAGAACAGCACTCTCCTCGATCAACTGGAATTCGGCATCCTTAACACATGTGCCAGCCAAGTGCATGTCCTCTCCATAATGGTAGAAGTGTTGGGCCTACGCTAGTACTACCGAAAATTACCGCAAATAAACATTTTTTTTAACAAAATGAATCTGTGCTCACTCAAAGTGAACACAAATTACACTCTTTCACAGTTACTTAAAGCTTATTGTGCCGTGAAAGAGGAAGATGGTCGGCACCTGGGATCGAACCCACGATCTCCGCACAAAACAGTACGAGAGCCGACATCGTAACCGTTGGGCTACCAACCTCTTAGATAAGTGAAGTGGTGGATCTGATGATGAAAGATGATTGAATTTTACTTTCATTGAACTCTTGTACGAAAAGTACCGTACGCAATCCTTCGCGTTTGATATTTTAATGTATTTTTATTCTTCAGTACCTAAATACATTTTTTTCAAAAAAGACATTTTATCTCTGTGGAGAGATATTCTCTATTGGGGCAGAACAATCATGAATGTAAAAAAAAATTTAATACATATTGAAAACTCTGCTAGAATGTCTAAAAACATCCAAAATAATACAATAATATTTCAATAACAAAAACATTTAACATTTCATTATATTATAACCACGATAAAACCGTAATAAAGTGTTTTTTTTTTTTGTTGAAGTGACTAACGGTGTATTAGAATTAATTAAATAATACTCTTCCTCTTTATGAAATGTTACTCGTTTTATGAGATTTTATCGCATTACTTTTCGCTCGTTATAAGTGGTTCTCCTGTAAACCATTTAAAGGCTTTGTACGTAAAGATTTTGATATAATCAAATCACTCGCTTTGAATGTGGGGAATCCCAAATATCTCGTACACACACGTCATCTATCGGCGTAATCCATAAAGATACAGTGGCTAGATCACCTCGATAGAGTAGCACATGTAAGTAGCATACATTATATCAATACAATATGTCGTAGATATTATAATCATTTTGAACCGTCTGTATGTGACCAAAATTGCAATGAATGTTGGAGACGCAGGATGCCTACTTGTTAATGATTGATAATAAGGCATAAGCCTTTTTGCGGTAATCATTTGCATTTAGGCTAAAGTACATAAATGTAGTATTAGTGCATAACCCAAACCTGTTACCATGATCAACGATCTATGGATGTGAAACGTGGTAATAGACAAAAAAGAAGAATAAAGCTTGTTTAAATGTAGGTAGAAGAGATAAGAGCTCTACGAGAAAATATGTGGAAAGACTCTTTGGGATATGGAAAGGAATGAGAATATTAGGAAGAAATGTGGTGTGGAAGTTAGTAAATTGGAATGGTGTTGGACGTTGAAAGAAGGGGTGCAAACAGAATAGCAAAGAGATTAATAAGGATGAAAGGAAAAGTGTAAGGAGGTGTGGTCGACTGTGAATGACGTGTATAGAACGCATCGATTCTGAACTCGAGGAAGGTCAGGAAGTAAGTGGGTTTGAATCCTGGTCCCGACCATTTCCACTTTTGTATCACAAGCTTTGATTTATGTCGAAAGTGTATCTGTGTTCACTATTGGTAAGTCCAGATTCATTTAAAAAAAAAATGTTTGAATTATGAAAATTGTTCACACGAAATAGATACTATCGTTAGGTTTTTATTTATTAAATTTTTTTAAACCCTCCAAAAACTACTTAAATGATGTATACCTACAGCTTGAAAGAAGATAGTTTATACAAGTTTTGATGAGATTTGAATAACTCAATTATTTTTTTTATATCTTTAAAACTGATTAAAAATGAACATATTTTTTTCGTTTCATTTTCGACTCTTACCCTGTAGGACGTTTGGGGTTTTCCAGCATATTTTGTGATGTGGTTTGAACAATGCGTGTTCACTCTGATCTAGCATGTTTTGAAGTCTCTCTCTCTCTCTTAAGAATAAAGATTTTATGGAAAATGCTCATGGTTACCCGAGAAATCAGATGGCTCACCATATATTATATGAAAGCAAAATCAGCTTCGCGATTATTTTAATTTTCAACAGTTCTGGGTGACGGGCAAAAGAGCTTTCACTTCTAGCAACAAAAAAGTGACGGGTCTACAGAGGCTTATCGGTCAAGTAAAAAAGAGTATCAATATGTAATTTGAAGCCAGGCATAGCTAAACTGCGGTCCGCTATTTTGACTAAGGATCGTGATTCAGAATAATTAATTTTACCTACATATATAATGACGTAAACAGGAAGATGACAAAGCTTTCAAGCTACAAATCAACTTCTTTACAGTTGTTCTTTGGTCATCTTGATAACCAAACAGCTCGTATGCATTCGAATGACGGTGGCAATAATTATAAACACGTTAAATCATTAATCTGCATTTTCTATAATGATTTAAATACTTACTACTTCAATCATAGAAACTGTAAATAAGTAAAGTACCGACATCGCTGAGGGTGGATTTATCGAAGCACAGAAAGCAAAGAAAGACTCAAACTATTTAATCAGTCATTGAGAGGATAGACACTCTTGAGAAAAAAATGAAATAGTAAAGGATTCAACTTAAGGCCCTGTGGAACGCCTTAAGGGAAAAGTTTCAATACTCGTGTAGCCTAATAGGCTATATTCGTTCTTTTTACACAAGTGCTTATTTTGATATCCTTTTTTCTCACGGAAGTATTGTGTGCTTCGATCCATATAGTGGTCCGTCCATTGTGCTTCCCTGCTTACTAATGTTGTATCCCGATTAGAGCTTCCCCACCATCCCAAACTACTATATCGCAGTCTATAAGGAGGTGGTGAGGGGATTCTGCTCCTTCTTCACAGATTCTTCAGGTTTCATCATTCTCGAGTCCCAACTTTTTCAGGTGTTTCCTAAGTCTGCAGTGATACTTATCCTATATTCTGGCATGTGTTTTGATAGTCTGCAGAAAGCTCTTCTAATTCTCTTGCTTTATCAAATCTTCCTAGGATAGAGACCGAAACGCTACGCTAATCGACACAAAGCTTCTGCGGGTCTAGTTTCAGTCCATTTATTACGTTGCTCAGTCTATACAGCCACTTGTCTTGTTCTTCGGTCATTCTTTTGATTTACTGAAGGTCATCTTCTTTTGCCTTTTGTGCCAAAATTATTTCTTTATTATTTGTTAAAATGTTTAGGTTTTTGATCAACGTGGTCCATCTCGGAAAAGACGTCATCGAATTATAGAGGTCGTGTAGTAAGAGAAGTGGAAAACGACTGCCATATCAAAATACTGGTTTTTTGTAATCGCTATACGGGCGTCACCTACAAACGCACTTTTTTTACTTTACAATGCCCATATAAAATATACATGCTGTTGTCGGACAAGATATCAGTTCAGAGTTGGCTGCTGGTGACTCGCAAGTGTTTCGAGTGGCCACTTTGATAATACCATAATTTATAAACAGACCTTTGATTACATTAATTGTTTTGATTTTGTTTCGTCACAATCAATGAACGTTTGTTGTTGAACTAATTGTTTTTGCATCAGGACCATTTTGTGTTTGTGTTATCGAATTTGCTTTCGAAATGTTTTCTACGTTTGTGTTTTTCTTATTTATTGGATTTTGCGCCGCGAATCCTGTGTGGGGTAAGCGATCTATTCTGAAATACGTTGAATCAAAATACTAAGACGGCATTCAGTCTATATACTAATCGTTCATTGTAGCACTTAAAATTATCAGAAATTTTTTTAAAATAAGATTTTCATTATACCTTTCGTCTACCCTTCATGGGTAACTAGTCTTTGCAGAGCCACGAAGATTAACAAACGTCAAATGCATTCGTTTTTTGCAGAGTTTTAGCTGTTCCTATCAGTGTTTTTTAATAAATTATAATTCCTGTTATCGGTTAATCGTTCCATTTCAGCACTAATAATATTATTACTCCCTTAACTCATAATTTGTGTCTTGTTTGAATTTTATTTTGATCAACTCTTTGCTTTACCTTTCGACAAAGCTAAAAAAAACTAGCAGACATTCTATCAACAAAATCGTTAATCAATGATTCAATCACCTCGTCTATATAATTAGCATCTTTCATTACATGAGGTCTGTCAATAGTTTTCAGATGATTTGTAGCGTTCCATTTTGGCGGCATTTAGAACTATAAATTTAACACTCGGCCACACGCAGGACGGTGAAACTCTGCTTAAGATCAATCAATCAATCAATCAATTCTCTCTTTTCCACCCCACTCAGGGGCATAGGGAGGCAACAAGAGCTCTCCATTGCGCTCGATCTTGCGCAATGTTTATGACCTCCTCCCACACCATGTCCATGTCCCTCAGCTCTGCTTCGAAGGAGCGGAACACAGTGTGAGAGGGTCTTCCTCGTCTTCGGGACCCTGATGGGAGGAAGAACAGCGCTCTCCTCGGCCAACTGTCATTCGGCATCCTTAACACATGTCCCAGCCAAGTCCATCTCCTCCCCACAATGGTAGAGGTGATGGGCTCACGCTGGGTGCGCCGGCGTATAGCGTCGTTCGTGATTGATTGAAGTATCATTCCCACATTCCATGATATCCTTCAAACTTACCTACATAACGAATCCGATCACCCATCCACTAGACAATGATGTATGGTTATTATCCATATATGTACCCAACATTATTTATATTTGGGTGATTAAACATTACTACGTTGGAGAGACGACGAAGAGAATACCTTTGTAGGCACTTCTTTAAACTTATAAATGGAATAATTAATAACCCTGCAAGTACTAGTTGGGCTGAGCCTCTACGTCCCTGACGATTACATGAGATCTCGCTCCCATGTTTTATTTTATGTGCATAGAGGACGTACAAAATGTTATAAAGCATTCACCAATTATTAACCGAGCGATGCTCTTGATATTTATTTACTGCTTATTTAAGCAGTCTGATGATATTGATATTTTCAATGTTACATAATAAGAGGTTGAGGTAGAAATATTGATGATCTGCTTTAATATGAAAATAACTTGTATTTTTAGTTATTCTTCTTTGTTTTTTTTTTTTTTGTATTTTCTTTTAAGTGTGATAGACGCAAAGTCTTTTTGAAGCTGTTAAGTATATTTCACTGTTATTTAACTGAATAAATAAATAAATAAATCCTGTACAACCGAACTCAAAGGCTGCGGTTTTAATCAAAAGCTGATGAGATTTTTACTCAAACCTTTAATTTATAACGACTTTTGGATTATTGAAGGCATTGGAAACGATGGATCAAATACATCCCTCGACTCCAAAGATTCAACACATTTTGTAACATAATTTTTATTTATTTTGCAGAGGGTAAAGACTGTTTACTGCGTCATGGTGCCATTGGGATCTGCAGAGCGGTCGCGAGTTGTCCACCTGTTAAGACGTAAGCTCGCATCGCTTTATTCGCACTTTTGATAACATGTCAGTGTTCATTTATACCAAACTAATGTAGAGCCAGAGCTGGAAAATAGAGTATATTTTCACGATCGTCGATATTGGACTCCATAGAAACAATAACAAGCAATAATTAAGTAATGGGCGATGACAGTTCATTCTCGTTGTTATCTCATTGGTAGCCCTATCAACGATCGAGAAAATATTATATTCTACTAGCTAACCCGCCCGACGACCTTCGACCTAACCCAGAATAAAAAAATAATTTTGACTTATTAGTTATTACATATATGAAATGTAATTTACGACATAAAAACTTTAGCTAATAATTTATTGCATTAAGTAATAGTTGTCGTTGATTCGGATGCGGGATGAAGTTTGATGAGTCATAAGTTTGAAATCAAAACAATTCCTCTATAATTGCTTTACTTTTCAAAAAAAAAATCCAAGAGATGGCGGTGTAGTAGGAAATAAATCACATGTGAAACCTGTTACCGTATTCTTCTGAATTATCATGGTAAGTTTATGGATCTCTGACTCTTATGTTAGTTTGCTGTAAACGCACCATTATTATCTTCTTTATTAATTTATCTTATCACATCAACTGAACTGATAGATGTTCTATACATGCTTCTTTATCCCAGACAAGAGAGTATTCTGTGATCCCAGAATACTTTCCAAAATTTAATCACGATCTGCGAAAAACCACTCAACCGTTATTTTGTTACCTTCTGTCAATAATACCACTTCAAAGACGGCTACTTATAGATAGCTTTTTATCGATTGCGCCGTTATTAATTTCTCTTTTTAATTCGATTATCATTCGATAACACATAAAAATACATATTTTTCATTATAAATACAAGATGATAGGATCGTTAAAAAATCTTCTGTTCTTTCATTTTTGGCATTTTGTTTACCTCTCCAACTCATTATGTTACATAATAATATTATGTTCATAGAATTGTTCCAGTCCACTCTTATGGAATTGCTTCAGCTCCTGTCGTATGTGGATATGAAAATAAAAAGGAAGTTATCTGTTGTCCTCGATCTCCTGAAGGTAAGCAGTCTTAAAATTACATTTTTTTTTTAACTTGCAAGAACTTGTGTCGCGTGTTTATCAAAATTGTGAAATGCATGAATGCCCTCATGATGAATATCAATAAAATAAAGATGCTTGTTTTTAAAGGAGAAGAAGTAAGAACGCAATGTTGTGTGAAAGTTAAAGATGGGTATTTTAAAATCAAATGGATGAGTAGGTGTATTAAGGTAGTTTATTATTTAGAAGAGATGGAAGGTGTGAAAAGGAGATTGAAAGAAGGAAACTGGCTGGTAGATGGGTTGGCGGTGCACTTAGACCTCCAATGAGAAATTAGTTTAAGTTACATATTTATAAAATATCTCTTTTCATCGCTCGGGCAAGCGCTGAGTGTAACGTCGAGTCCTTAACACTACATCTTGCCGTTCCTCATTTACACTTTAACATTCGAGTTCCATTCCCAGTTGTCGACCTATAAGCAGCTTCAGCACACTGTACCCTAACCTTCTTTTGGCGTATTTATTATTAAACTAGCTTTCCCGACAGAAGTTTTCCTGTGTTACTAACTATGAATATTGAATTCGAATTTGTATGGTGATGAATTAATTATCATTTGACCAATATGATTCCGAACGATGCGTCTGTTTTAAACCATGTATATTCTATCCGCATTCTGTCAATCGCACCAATTGACAATTTCTGTCAAAATTTCAAAATTGGAATAAAAGTTATAAAGTAAAAAGTACTAATAAGGTTGTCTACGTAGAGTTTTCTTTAATTTTTTTAATTTTTCATGCATTTTTCTTGATTTTTTTCTTCTAAAAGGACATTCTCCCGATAAAAGCCTACACGACAAAAAAAGAATTAGCGAATTCGGTCCAGCCGTTTAGGCGTGATGCGATGACATCGGGAAATAGCTCTCCATTTTTATATATAAGATTAAGGAACGCTGTATCCATCATTCAGTTTAAATTGTGCACCATGAAAATGTCGCGGTTTATTTTAAAAATCATCATTTAGAAACTGATCAAAGACCAACCTCTGCCAGTACAGACCCTTAGCTGTTGTTAATACCTTATCTTTTTAAAATGTACCGAGTAATCCTTTCTGAAAATTTAGGATTCCGGTTGACTGGGAGAATCTCTTCCGATTACATTGACAACTTTGTAAAATAAAAGCATCTATGACAAAAAAACAAAATTGATTTCTAAGATATGTTTACTTTACTTATAGGTAAACGATTTGCTTATTTTAGAATGTGTACCTAATAACTACGAATATTTAAATAAAATCCGTATTTTTTTTTTTTTTTTCAGAAAAAGATGATGATGATATATCACCTATTAAAAGACGAAAACCGCCAATCAATGTGCAGGACAGAGTTGCGGCAAGAGGTAAATATTCTGGATAATAATTTAAGCACCGACATCTGATCAAGAAGTCCCGGGTTCGATTTCCGATTGGGTTGATTTTCACTGAGGTTGATTCGACGGGTTCGATCGTATAGACAGTAACTGACTTTTTACATTTTGAGTAGGCATACCTAACCCCAAATCGGTTGTCAAATTATTTGACGCCCGATGCCGAAGAATGGTTGAGTAATACTCATTTAGTCTATAGTGTCAAATTCAAATCAAACTACACGTCGCAAATCTTCTATCTTTGTAGATTTACAGAAAGCAATATTGTGATTAACAATCATAATACACGTATGAAATTAGGGGTCAACCGTCACCACGTGACTCAATTATAGTTTCTATTCGACGCGTACGTGTTGGCTGTAGGTAGGTACCTAAAGATTTTTTTTGGCAGCTGAAATGATGCGAGGCCTATATGGGGTATCTGTGTATATATTTTGAAACAACAGAACTCACGCACCACTAATATAGAAGTGTGAACATCGGGTAACGCTTTGGGAAGGCGACGTGCGTTAGTCGATCACTCTTTCACTAAGTCAATTAGTCACAGTTTTAGGCAAAATTATTTAATTAAATGAATTTTTAACATTCCCGTTTTACAAATTCCAACAGGGACGCCTTCGACAGTTGGGCAATCTTCTGCGTTTAGTGCCATGTCAGGTGTTCCCATCAGGAATATCACTGCGGAGAATCCTTCTCTGTCCTGGGCTGCTCGGAACAATTATTCCAGAGTACGGAAACCCGTGGATTCGATGCCTTCTTACAGCCTCTCTGCGACCCTAGGTCTTATCATTAGTATTAGATGGATCAGGCGATACTTCTCGTGTGCGAAATCCCATACTCCTGCGTCCGCGCATATTCCGTAAAAATAGTCACAAAGTTTTTCCATCACGTATTAATATTATATTGACAACACTTATTTCAGAATGTGATGCAATAAAGAAGAGAGTGCCAATCTCAGTGGGACATAATATTATAAGAGGAATAGAGGCGAGCGAAGGGGAATTCCCACATATGGTGAGTGAGACTCGTGTGTTTTTACTTTTATTTAATTTTTCATTACGTAATTTTTTTTCAGGTCTCCCAGGTGGATAAATTTAAAAACCTGGGAGCAACTATTTTAACACCACTGGTGGCCAGGGGGCTGAGCTCCCCATGAGTATCGGCATAGCGCGTTTAACAACGTGACCAAATAATGGAAAGCGTCGGCGTTTAGTGTCAAGACGAAATGTAAACTGTACCCCTATTCAAAGTTTCCGTGACACTTACGCTGTCGTGAATTAAGGTCCGCTCTTTCGAAACAGAGCTGAGAGATTTGTACATGGTGTAAGAGGAGGCCATAAACATTGCGCAAGATAAAGCGCAATGGAACTCTTGTTGCCTCCCTAAGTGGGGTGTACATAAATAGAATTCGGGTTGGATTGGAAATGTCAAAATCTTTTCGATAAAAACTCTTCAATGTCGATCTCTTCTTCACCCAATTTTAGAATTAAATGTTCATGTTGCTTTCCTGGATGATACACAACAACAACTTCTGAAGTGACAGCATGTCCGCATTCGTTTCATCTTTGGAAATGAACGTGGCTGAATATGGCACAATGGCGTGGCTTGCATTTCCTCTCACTTTTGCATTATGTTCTTTTCATCCCTTTCGCTCCTCCACTAAGGTCCTCCTTCACTGAAGAGCCTTCGAAAAAAATTCCCATCTAATTTATTTATTTATTTTATTTATTTCAATTATCGTCCATTGACCTTCTCTAGGTACTTAGACTCGTCAGAGGTAGAACAATAAAAAAGCACATTCATGAAAATACAAATTGGGGCAAGTATAACAAAATAGGACATGTGGGCATAATGGCACATATACCTTCTTATATCCGTGTTAATGCCCGCGAATGGTCATTAACACTTCGTCACATTAGTGATCAAGCGTGACAACAGCTACGGGCCCGATTTTAACATCTCTAAAAGTCAAAAAAACAATGGGAACAAGTCAATAAAAGAGTTAATCCGTGATGATTGGGAACTTACATCTCAGTCATCATTTCGTCAATTGTATAAAATGCCTTATCCAACAAGTACAATTTCACCTCTCTCCGAAAATTCACCGAATTTAAGGCCCTTAAGTTATCTGGCAACTTATTAAACAGGCGAACGCTGAGACACAGGAAGCTTTTATCAAGCTTGGCGAGTCTGTGCTCAATTGGTCTAATTTTTTCCTTTTCACGTGTATCATATCCATGGAAATCCCGGTTCAGAGGAGTGGAGCACTTGTTTTTGTACGCGTAAGTTACGCATTCCAGAATGTAAAGGCTAGTCATCGTTAAAATATTTTGCTCTTTAAAAACTGGTCTGCACGTGTCTCTTGGTCTCATGTTACACAAGGCTCTTACTGCTCTCTTTTGGAGTACAAATACTCGTTGCGCATCTGCTCCTCTTCCCCAGAACAATATTCCATAGGACTTAAGACTTTGGAAATACGCAAAGTAAACAGATCTCGCCGCATTTAACCCGCAAGTCTCATTAACCTTTTTAATGGCATAAATTGCAGGACACAGCCTTTTACATAACAGATCTATATGTATGTGCCATTGAAGAGTCCTGTCAATTGTTATACCCAGAAATTTATAATTATTCGCAATTTCAACGTTTCTATTGCCAAGGGCGGATAGTACGGGATCTTCTTGCTGGTGTCTCCTCAGAGAGAAATGCATTGCATTTGTTTTTGTCAGATTTAAAATTAAGTTATTGACTCTGAACCACTCACTCACCATGTCTAATACTTCCACAACATTCTTCTCAGTATCACATTTATTTCCCATATCCCTGACCATAAGAGACGTGTCATCAGCAAAGAGGACAGTCTCGGCTACATTTTTGAGATGTGAATGATTTGGACATATTTCACCCAAAATAACTCTGGAATTTTTTCAGCGTTGGTTAATCGATGATCATTCATATTTTATTATCAATCAATTATAGGCCTTGGAGCAATAAGATGACAAGCCTCAATTTTTACAAAAATTATTTATTTTTATTTTATTTGGTTGACGTGTTTACCTATGGACTACCCAAAAACAATGTTTTCAAAAGATTAAATAATTTCATATTGGTTACAATGATTTTGAAAACATTGTATTGCTCCGGAAGTATTATTTTATTATTTTGTGAAGAACGTGACAAGCTACTTTGGTTTGAGTAAAAATGTTATACACAATATCGATTAATATTACAAAGTACTTGTGTAACACAACATAAAATATCAATACAATAAGGTTATTGCTCGAGAACAATAATTTTTATATTACTCATAATTTTGTGTAAATGTTATTTTTATTCGCTGTTCTTACCATTAATAAACAATATTTTTTAAAAATGTTGGTTTCATGTTACAGAATAATATATAAATATAAAACACAAAATTATAATTAAGTATAGAATGTTTTGAAATCTTCATTTCACTCTCCTGTAATAAATTTACTTTGTGGCTTGTCATTGCTCCGAGACCTTCAATTATTTATGATTGACAACACTGGATCTATAGCAAAGCGGCCATTCAATTAATTATTTCGTATATTTTTCCTAATGTTTCTTTCTACATCTTACCATTGATGACTTCTAATACGGCTTTATCAGATGCGGCGGGATACTTATGGGATGGGTTATTTTCCTATAAATGCAACGTATCAGAGAACGGCGTCAGTAGAACGTTGTTTATGTTGTTACCGTAGCTACAAAAAACATTGTCGTTATTTAAAAAAAAAAAAAAAATGGCCGCCGTCTTGTCAGTGTCAGATGATTTGTGAACGCTTTCATTGATAGCACTGAATTATTACATATTAAAAAAGCACCTTCTGTGCTACGAGATTTATATACTTAAATTGTCTTCTCCCATACGATATTCATCCTCCAAACAAATAACTAAAGCAAAATCAAGATCTATAAATTGTTGAACATGCATTTTTTCGTGGTGGAAGTAATTTAAATAATCAAATTTAAATAAAAAAACTTGTTAACTCTTCCACAACTTTATTACACCTGACATGTTTCAAAGGGGCACGCCTTTCATGGTCACAGGTTATTTGAAACTAAAGCTAAGATTCGGTATAGTGATGAGTTAGCGTTGTACGATAGATGCTTACATATTATTATTATGTAAGTATATGAATACGTGCCCCTTCGAAACATGTCAGGTGTAATATAATAATTGTGGAAGAGTTAAAAAGTTTTTTATTTAAATTTTAAAATCAAGATCGTTCATTTTCACGTTCTGACACAATACGCAAATTGACGTTTGTTATTAAAAAAAAACGGAGGGAATAAAACGGGCACGGAATCTTCCAAATGTCACCGTAAAGACCGCCGTCGTAAGCTGTGGTAATATACGGCCGCTCTCTAGGAACCCAGTGCATTTTATAAGGTTGATTGTGGTTACAAACAACTTCTTTAATTTAATTCTATATTTTTTCCAGGCTGCCTTGGGATACATGATTGATGAGCAACTCCTGTTCAACTGTGGTGGTTCTCTCATCTCGGACAACTTCATCGTCACAGCCGGCCACTGCATCATCAACAATTACGGTGTACGACCACACATGGCCAGGATGGGCGCAGTGAAGATATACGAAGTTTTGGAAGACGACGATACTGATTACAATGTGCAAGATATTATAATGCATCCCTCCTATACATCTAGATCTAAATACAACGATATAGCCTTGATCAAGCTTAACCGACCCGTCATATTCACAGTCTACAAATCACCAGCGTGTATTTATCTCAAACATAACAATCCAAGATCAGTCCTGACGGTTTCTGGTTGGGGGTTGATTAATCCCGGAGACATTAATTCTCGCAGTAAAACGTTGCTAAAGGCCGATCTTGTAGCTTTGTCCAATGATCAGTGCAAACAGGAATTCTCTACCTCTGTTGTACGTGCGGATCTATCACAGGGTATAGTAGATCAACAGATGTGTGCCATTGATCAAGACAGGGATCTTAATGAAGATGAATTGAAAAGGGACACTTGTTCGGTGAGAATTCTTTGTAACAATCTTCCATAATTAATGCTCTTTGATATTGATTAACTTTTTGAAATTGAGAAATTCATACATTGTGTTTTACTTTTTTTTTTCTTAGTAAGAGATACCTATATTTTAATACGTGAAGGAAAAATTTCGTGACCATTTTTACGAAAATTGCGCCGACGGAGGAGTATGAAATTTTACACACTTATAGTTTATATAGAGAAGGAGTGTCGAATGCTAATATTTTTTTCATAATTATGCATATAAAAAAACATTAAATCCATAAAAAAACATTACACACACCACTGTAATGTTATGTATTTGATACTCACACAAACTCCGATGTATTTAACATTGACACAGACGCATATATTTTTGTTTATCTGTGATCAAACTGTACTGTAACTTCAATAATAATAGAAAAAACTTAGTACATAGGTATCAACGTTTCAAATTTGAAGTACCTATCCATGTCATTGTTATTATCAAAATATTATTTTTCTGTTTGTTTTTGGCCCGTAGTTAACATCAATAATTATTTTTCTTTCAACTTTTTCGTTCTCGAAATATTCATCACCAAAGTTGACGAGAACAATGGTAGATTTTATGGCCGATGGGCAATATGGCAAACGAGATTGTTTTAAAGTAAATGCCATTTACTAAGAGAGAAAATAAATAACAACACAATGTATGAGTTTATCATTTTCAATAAGTTATGTGCCCCTATAAAAGAAGAAAACATTGCAATAAAAAATTGCCTCAGGAAATAAGTTCCGCCGGCTGTATTTATTTATTCATCACAATCTTTCATAATATCCAGATTTTTGTTATTATCTTAACAACTGACTTTCTTCTTAATAACCGTCTTGTAAATATCCAAAAATTACCATATTTCTCACTTTCCAGGGTGATTCTGGTGGTCCAATACAAATACAAGAAAATGGACATATCTCCATAGTTGGGATAACTTCGTTCAGCATCGCAGTATGTGGTTCTGGAGCTGCAACTGTTTATACGAGATTATCAGAGTATTTAGACTGGATGGAGTCTGTAGTGTGGCCCGACACGTAGATACGTATAAAGATTGCTTTGAGGTTTTAAAATACATTCTGTTTTTTAACTCAGAAAAGAGATAAAATTTAGTTAGAAAGTCGACTGAATAGAGTTAAAAAACTGAGATGTGATTCGCATGTGATTGCTAGTATAGTTAAAGTTTATTAGTTCATAAATATTAATAAGTTGGTATATATATTTTGGCTTTTTTTTCATTGTGTTCATATTTTTGTTCTGATCGTTACTTATTCTGATTTGTCTTTTTTTAAATGCAAAATATTTTGCCTTCATTTACGGCACAAAAACGCCAATTTTCCTATCACTTGTGTGAATTGGTTTTTTTTATTATTAATATCTAACTAAGGAAGGATCGATTCACTATGTATTTCTATCAGAGTAAAATATTAGTGTTTCAATCTTATAATATACATTAAAGTCAGGTTAGTGCGAACACTTATAACTAGAGATCAAATGAACAGATTTTTATTATGATTAGTTTATTAGAATCTTCTCCGCTCCGGATAGCAGAATAATTATTAAAAATTACGAAAAATAGATAGCAAATAATATAAAATATAATATTAAAGTTAGTATGGAACGGACAGAACATCGCCACCTGTGAAAATTCCATGACAACAAAATTTTTATTTACCTGACAACCATTGAGTTTCAAAACACCGCAGCACCGGCACCCGGTACGAAGATTTTTGATAGAATTTCTTTCAAGCTATCAGAAATAATTTTTTAACATTCAAACATATTTTAAACGTTTTTTTTTTTGTATAAATCACAATTACAACATCTGTCGGGAAGCTAGTATTAATATAAAAATATTTAATTTGATTTATTTCATTTTATTTATATGTATAATATTTGAAATAAATAATTATATATTTTAAACGGTCTATATATTATATTTCCCCAATTATGAATTTCCCAACAGCTTCGACGGAGGGACGAAATCGTAAGAACCGTTGGCTCGCAGTGGATGCAGGTTGCACGAGATCGGGGGACGTGGAAGAGTCTGGAGGAAGCCTATGTCCAGAACGAAAACTGACTGAAATGCAGTACTCCAGCCTCTCCAACAAATAGCATTTGCTAATGTAGGTCCTTAACAGGTTGAGAAAAAAAAACCTAGCAACCATGATCCATGACAATAAGCCACTTTATCAGTTCACTGTGAGATATTCTATCAAAAGCCTTACTAAAGTCAATATAGACAATATCGGAATATATTTATTTTCGTCCTTATCTTTCGTATTATGCAAAGTTTGTAGGTAAATGTTCACATCCTTGCTGTTGCGTTGTTTGCCATGATCTCGGTTTAATTCACATTGACCGTACCATGCATGAGGTGCTGAATCATTGCAGTCGTAATACACTGCGTTGAATTTGAAGTGCCTTGAACATCATATTGAAAAAAAAAACTACTCGGCGTACTTCAGATGACTTATGAATCTCGCGCCATTGTGCGATGGGTGATGGAAATTTCAACCATGTTCTCAGATTTGATTGTACGACCATCGCTCACCGCATAATCGCGCGATCTATTTTCACTTGGGACGCGGCCTCCAACTCCTATTTGAATCTCAGAAGTGGGATTTACTGACATTCAGAGTACCTACTTATAGGAACTACTGTATTTCTTCCATCTGAAACACCAATTCACTTTGCACATGGCCCGAAACCCATAGCGCCATGTCCCTTATATGGTAGGCAGAGAGAACGGACCTCCACTCTTTTCAATCCAAGCACACTTCTTCCACCGACATACCATTTTTCACACAACCTCTCCTATTTCATTTCCTTCTGACCTGGCCTTTATTGAGAGCGAAATCGATGTGTTCGATCCTCGTCGTTCTTGGTCCATCACGCTTTCTTACACATTTCCTTTCAGCCTTATAAATTCTCTTTGCATATCGTCGCTGAGCTGACAATGCTATCTGACATTTTTTGGGAAATGTGTTTTTTGGTTCAATTCGATTCTAAATCGAATTCCCCACATTCTAACAATATCAGATAAGTGAAAAAATGTATAACTTAGTGTTTTTTAATAAAAACAGTAGCTGCCATAATATATGCAGCTGATAGCATGACAATACCTGCTATCTATCAGTTTTCTCTGCAAATATGTAGGGAAAAGGCGCTCATTTTTTCATTGCTTGAATTTTCAGCATGAAATGAAGCATCAGGTCAGTATAATAAAGGAATTGCACATGCACATATTGAATATCGGTTATTTCCTAATTATTTATTCAGCTTTTGCCAGTCACATTAATTACAATTGTACAGGAAAGGATAAATATTAATACAAATAAGAGGTAGCACAGGGTCAATTTTCCTGCTTGTCAGATGTTTACGTCTAGGTTATTAATGAATGCTATCGCTCCGTCGGTTAAGGTGCGAAAATCTGAGAAACTGCCTTGATATGCTCTTCCATCACACTCTGCAACTATGTGATTTATGGTCTGTCTCTCAGCTCCACAGTCGCATCCAAGGAGATCTGTCCAACTACATTTGTGTGCGAAGTCCGCGCATCTGCCGTGTCCGGTGCGTATTCTATTAAGAGCGGACCAGATTTTTCTAATATTCTAATTTCCTAATATTCTCATTCCTTTCCATATCCCACAGAGTCTTTCCATATAGTCTTCGTAGAGCTCTCATCTCTACTGCATTTTTTGATTTCCTTTTAAATTTTTAATTTAACTATTCACCTTCGTATAGCGTGATGCTAATGGATATCAATTATTATTCTTGACAGAAATGATTATTTGACTAGGCCACTTCCTTGTAGAGCATTATAATAATTCAACCGTATAAACCGCAATTTTATCGACAGCTGTTGATCCTTTCGAATATCTATGAACAATATTAATGTGTGGTTGTCTTCACACGAGATGTGTTGAACTGATATGAGACATCATATCGAAGGCCTTACCACAATCAACATTGCACTTATTTGTTCGATAATAATTAATAAACAACTACATAAGAACGTGCATTTTAGGACCTTGTTGATACGAAATCCCCGCCTTCCTCCTCTAAACCCAAAATAACGTATACCTACACATATATTTATAAACCTATAAACTTTAATTTAAAAAAATGTAAATATATAGGAAAAGCATACGATGGTTGGTAGATGTTTATGTATATTAATACGTGAAGCAAAAACTTTATATTCCTTTTTATGAAAATTGCCCGAATGGAGTTCGCACAATTTTCATAAAGGAGTTATGAAGGAGTATGAAATTTAGAACGCTTATAGTTTACTAGCTATGTCTACTATGTTTACTTGCTACTTGCTACGTTTACTACCCGTCATGTTTTTAATTCCGATTGTCAGACTTGATCGGTAGGTAATTAAACATCAGGTTCTAGTATAGCTTCTCATTGCTTAACATACCTCTATAACTGACATAAGCACAGAAAAAGAAGAATCACACTTTCACAATTCATAAAAAGAGAGAAGAATGACACTTTTAATGTTTATAAAAAAGAAAGAAGAAAAATTATAGTCTGCCACTCACATGGAAAAAATCTGCATGTATTCATAATATGTTAGATCTCACACTTGATTCAATTTCACTGTTCAATCGAAGGGTAAAAAAATACTTTAATAATAATATTATACGAATCTATGTACCTACATAATATGCTAGTTTTACTCTCACTATGGATTGAAGTCGTAACTACGTTCCCTACACCCTCTATGTGTGGAATGGTACAAATTTTATGTGAAATGACTAATGATAACGACTGCTGTTTTACCAACCTCAAATGTTAATCGAAACGTAATCCGAAAATGTTCTACCCGCATTATCATTTAAATGTTTGAATTACATTTATTTTTATTTCAAATCAATCTTGGATCTTTGATAAATTATCTAAAGAATCTCCTGAAGTCAGTTCGCGGTGTAGGATTAATTTTTTTTTACCCATCACGTGTCCCCTAAAGGGAGGCAGAGAGAACGGACCACCACTACGTTATATCCAAGCCCATTTCTTTCGCATCTTACACCGACAAACCATTTCGCATACAACTTTTCAATTTTTCTTACTTCTGACATAAGAAACTTATGATTTTAATTTTCGTCTTTTTTTAAATTTCTGAAAGTGCAACTGTGTTTCTTTAAATTCATCAGAAAAAACAAATGCACGTGATTTTCTCACTAGACCCCCCCCCCCTCCCCCTTTTGGTCCCACGTGATTAATGGACGCCCCCTAAATATATCTAACATCAATGCATTATTAGCCATACTAGTATTCTCTTACTCTAAGAGCCATACTAAATGTAGCACATTGTAGCACTCATATAAGGCGGAAATTAAAAACAAAAAAAAAACATCGGCAAAACTAGTAGAAATTACCAAAAACGTCGAATTCGATAGCATGCTGTCTCTTTTTTGACAAAAAGTGACTGTGAGGTTCATACAAGAAGTTATGCATCAGTAGACTGATACGATCGGTCACTGTTCGTCATGCCCTACAAAAGATGTCAAATAAATGTCAAACAAAATAACAGTATTAAACCCCCTATTCTCTATCAGATCCGCTAAAATTAAGAATCCGCCAAGAAAGTGCATGAAAAAAGTAACTTTTAACTGACTGTTCCACTTAAATTATCACGATTCCTCTAAAATGACCCGCTATTCGATCAGTTTGTGCGGCACCTTAGAAAGACCCGCCAAAAGTTTAGTGTCTTTATTTTCAGTCACCTCTCTTAAAAACAACAATCAAAACAAAATAAGATATTATTTTCAGTAAATATATCAATTTGCTCATGTTTTCATCACAAAAGATACGTCAATAGTGTTATATTTCTTGATCAAGATGAATAATTTGTTTGAGAAAAAGGACATGATGATAATTTTGACATGGGGAAATTATTCGTTTGAAATCATTTGCAGCTATATTCACTTCGATCGATTTCATAATGAATATCGCTTGGATTGGTTGAAATCACATGGAATTGCCCGCGAAATTCTAAATTTTAGCGGATCTGACAGGGCGTTACTGGTACGACGAAGGACGCAGGTTCGAATCCTGCTCGGGCGTGTGATTTTTCCATATGTTTCTCATAATATTTGGGAATTTTCAATTGTTTCGGGTAATGTTCAATTGATCATTACCACCGAATGGCGAACGTTGTTAACGTGGGTAACACGAAAATTGTTCGAATTACATTTCTTCGAAAATCACAATTCACCTAATGGCAATTGTACGAAATCACAATTCTCCTAATGCACAATTCTTCGGCCAGGTTATGGAACCAACTACCTGATGACATCAGACTCGCTCCAACGTTATTCTCTTTCAAAAACAGATTGAAGCGTCATTTCCTTTCTGCTACTCCTGCTCCTAACTCCTGATCCTTTCCTTCCTCGCCATGCTTGACTTTGTATTGAATTATAATATGGTTTACTCTTTTTTTCATATTTCATGTTTTTTTGTATGTGTATATATGATATATTTATATATTTGATTGTTTTATGTATGTATTTGTCTTTGTATGTATTTTTTGTATATATAGAAAAAGCAACTTCAATTAAAATGTTATTTGTAATAGGTTGGTTGGAAGAAATTGCCCCAGGCAATAAGCCCGCCAATTTTGGTTTGTTATTTTTGTATATTCATGCCAATATAGCGTTAGCAAGCTTTCTACTATTTACATGAATGAGTTAAGTTGGGGAGTTTGCATAGGTGTACCTTTTCAGCTGTTCCCCCGAATTTATTTAAAGTAATACAAAAATTAAAAAAGAAATATTCATTCGAATAATTGTACATAATTCGAACAATTGATTTTTCGAAGAATTTTCATGGAATCGCTAACGTGAACACACTAAGCCATTCTTCGAAATAACAGTAGAAGCAAGGGCGGATCCAGCATTGGCGCCAGGGGGGGTCACATGGTAAAAAAAGGTCATTTCCTACATTGGATATCTGTGGGGCTAGTACGAGTTTCATCGAAAGCTTATTGCACGATAATAAGTGCTTATAAGCGTGCAAATAGTGTTCTAAAATCAAACGATCGAATCGTTCGATCATTTTAGTATGGAAAATTTACGAAACTCTTTCGATGATCGTTTCGATATTCGATCATCGAAAACTTATACTAGGGCTACTGGAATCTAAACTTTTGATACAGGCGGGGGTCATGAACCACAAGATATTATAATTATTATAATGGAAAAATAGGTATTTTATTAATAAATGTAAGTACTGTACTTAAAAATAAAGGCCTGGACCCAGCCCAGGGGGGGGGGTCCGCCCTTGAGTAGAAGATGGTCGTAATACGTATTATGAAGAGGCATTCGGCAATTCGCTTGATTGTATGATTTTCCTTATGCGCCTAGTTAAGGGTAAAAGGGCTGTTCCCAAACAACGACTATTTCAGGATAAGATTGCGTCAACGTCGCCGTGAAATCGCAAGCGCGTCAAGCGATTCCGTTGAAAACAAGGACCTACCTGCGTTCAGAAAGTGAAAAACGGATGCGACATTAGTATTATACAGGTTTTATAAATTAATACTATTTTACGTCATTTTATTCCACTCGCGTATGTATAGTTGAAGAGCTGTCGGACGACATGTCAGTTGAGAAGCAGCGGTCGGCGACTCGCGAGTGTTATGTGTGGCCAGTGTGAAAAGACCATAAACAAACAATAATAATTTTGTTGTGATTTTGTTTCGTTGTTGGAATCAATTATTATTAATATTTTGTTTAAATTGATTGTTTGTGGGAGTAATTAAGTCCATCCATTGTGTTGTTGAATGTGTCATCAAAATGTTTTCTATGTTAATTTTCTTCTTGTCGATTGGACTTAGCACTACCGATCTAACTTACTCGTACGGTAAGAAACTCTTATTTTAAATTCCGTAATATTTAGTTCATTCTATTTTTGAAATTCCGTAATATTTGGTTCATTCTATTTTTGAAATTTTGTAATATTTAGTTCATTCTATTTTTAAATTCGACTATTCTATTCTATTCCTATTTTCTAGCTTTCCCAATAGCTCTCAATTCACGTAAAAGTTTAAACTTCATTAAATACTTAAGATGTCGTTTCCTTTAAAAAAAAGTTTATTTTAGGTGAATGAAACAATTTCCAATCATTATTATGATTTATTTTCACATTAATCCGCAACTAAACTAGCTTAACTATTTAATTAGAGTTCATTCTACAATAAAACGTAAATTACGGAATAGGAATCACGTGTAATCGATTAAGAAAAAGTGCCGAAAATGACTAAGTATTTTGAGAGATTGAGCCCTTGATTTTCAAATAATATTTGACTAGTTCTAACTTAATCCTTATTTGTGAATTACCCCGCATGCGTTGCTCTGTCTTTACTTTGAATATTGCACTCGAATTTGTATAGGTACCTAATGATAAATAATTAATGACCTAATAAACTACTATAATTCCGATCGATGCATCTGTTTTAAACCATGTTTACAAGGCACGTTCTGACAATCGCACATAATTATTATCTATCAACCAACAGTTTGTCAAACCTCAATTAAATTTCAAAAATAAACAAGTTTATATTGTCAAAACAACTAAGAGGGGTAACTACATTAAGCTTTATAATTTTCCACGCAACTGACAAAAACAAACACTACAAAAAATGAATTATCGAAGTTAGTAGTCATTGATTTAAGCTCAATAGACTAAACCTGCTTGTTGGGAATGGAACTTATTATTTTAGCGCGCACACACAGGTCTGTTAGAGTTAGACCTCTCAGGGGACAATCAAATAAAACGTAATCAGGTTGGTGAGGAACCGTGATCAGACCGTGTCCATTCCACATTCGCAAAAAAGGGGACGATTGTAAACAAATGAACGTCCAGGCGACGCGACGTTGGTAAAGACAGACGCGTTCGACAAAGTTAACTTATCTGACCCCTGTAAAGACGAGGTGGTGGTTAGCTACGGAACGGTCTAAATGCAATCTAGTTCAAATCACAACCAACACCATACAATTTTAACGAAATATCTTATGGAAAATCTCTTCAATTTATGTAATCGATTTCATTTGCGAAATTCTTGGCGATTCTATTTATCTACATACCTGAGTCTTTAAAAATTGATTTTTTATTAAAGTCAGCAGATAAAAAAAAACATCCACAGTCATTCTATGTTTCATACTAGAATTACAAAGTTGATGACTGTAACAGTTAACTCGTTCAATATTTACTGAAAATATTGTATTCTATTTCGTGCTTATTTTCATTTCTACTTTTGACACTTCCTTAACGTTAACTTATCACTAAAGCTTTTTAACACAGACCAATATAATATTTTATTATGTTCATTATTCTCAATTCGTATAAATTGATAACTGAAAATATGTTTAGATTCTCATAGGTTGCTTTGAAAACTATTGCGAGATTCCACCCGGACAAATTACTAATAGGACGGGCCGTAGAAAATTTTGCGAACGAATTTTTCGTCGTAGAAAGAAAATTATCTGTGCATTTTTTATCTTTTTATGTATAAGTGTGTTTGTCGGGTTTAAATAATTGTTTATATGTTCTAGTGGACAGTTCATTTTTATCGCACTCTACATTGACGAAAAGTTCATTCACAAAATTCAAATTGTGTCTACTGCGGCTAAACATTAACGCAGTAAAAAAAGAGATACCTTATTCCCACATTATCATGATCATTAGATTATCATGTCAAGAAATACAATTAAAAATCAACAAAAACAAATCAATTCAACAAAAAAAAGGTTTTGAAGACGTCCAACAACCGATTCATTCATTCATTCATTCAGACACTAAAAAATATTTTTTTAATATATTATACTTTTTTGTTTTTTGTCGTCTTTTTTATACGCAAACAGGCTACTTATACGATAATTTTAGTATGATGACATATTATTATTGTCTTTTAAAAATGTTTAATAACTGCCGAATCTATATATTAATACGTGAAGCAAAAACTTTTAATACCTTTTACGAAAATTTGCGCGGACTTAAGAGTATGAAATTGCGCACACTTATATTTTAATTATGCATAAAAAATACATTAGATTAATTAAAAAAATGTATTTCTCACTCTCGCACACTTCGATATTTTTGACATTGACACAGACGCATATATATTATTAACTTGTTTATTTGTGGTCAAATTGAGGATAGATTAATATTGTTTGTCTTTACTAATAATAGAAAAACCTTTGTACAATTCAACATTTATTTTCAAATTTCACGTACCTATCTATTAGGGTGGGCCGTTGGACTATGGAAGTAAAAAAGTGCTTCTAATCGTAATGTAATAGTGAAAATTTGTTGCCTTATGAATCTTATGATGTATCATAACTATCTAAAAAAATTTATGACAAAAAAACAACATATTCTGTCGATGGGACGAAAATATCCCATACTAACTGAAATTTTTATAATAATCATGTAAAATGACATGCTTTTTTTTATTATACTGCAGATTATTCAAGTACATATGTACTTCTATTTATTTAATTACACGAAAATAATAAATAAAACCTTACATTTTTTATGTAAAGTAAGTTTATTATGAAATTATGTTCTTTTGCAATAATTGTTTTTGATAAATTGTTTGATATCTTTTTTACTCGTTGCTTTTACATAATCTTCTCTCAATAAATTTCTGCATAAAGTTGGTGAGACTTCTTTGACAATTTCACAGATCGTCCAACTGCTTGGATATGACAAATTCAGGAAAATGTATTTATTCATCTTTGCCATTGTATGTAATGAATGCCGTAAGATCATCGTCGAATACTCGTTCAGAAAGAGAAATCGACCCGTCCTAGTATTCATGTCATTGTTTTTTTAAAGAAAATTGTGCGTGAATTTGAAAAAAAAGAATAGGGCTCGTTAAATATATCTAATGTAAAATCTCAATATCACTTAGTATAGGTAGGTACTTAGTTATTTGATTCTCATGCCAAGAACTACAATTAAAAATCGATTCAAAACATTTCAATTATTGAACAATGGGATGGTTTTTTTTCCATTTTGTGCCACTAGAGGCGCCCTGACTAATCCGGTCTATTGTCAAATTCAGTGTTGCCAAAGGGGGCGATTTACTGCCATTTGGGCTATTTGGAACGAGGAAAAATTTAAAAGGCGACAGGTAGCAACTTGGACTACTTCCCTTTTAGCGAATTTTCACCTTTCGGATACTAAATTACCTTTTTTTAGTGAACTCCCACCTCTCTTCGGATAGTAAAATTTTCGGAATGACCGCATACCAAATTTTCTGTTGGGCTACTTTGCGTTTGAAAAACGGCTTGGCAACACTGGTCAAATTAACGTTTATAACCTCAAACTATGTTTAGAATAATCATTGTACATTTCTTTTTACATAGGTACCTACTATTACACATAAAATAATTGTTTATCTTATTTTATTTTTTATATACCTACCTAAATACAAATGAAAAAATACCGTAACTGAAAACAATAAAACAAGAAGATACAGAACCGGGACTTATTTTCAATGAACTATTGCAAATCCACCCTTGAATACACTATGGTTTACCTCCTAGAAAAAGCCACTTTTGCAATCATCAATAATTAAAACGTTAATAAATTGAAAAAAACAAAAAAGAGAGGAGATATATTAGCATAATATTCATCAGTCAATAATGGTATGTTTGACAGCTGTCATAATTTGACAATAGACCTGATTAGAAGCGCTGCCACCTAGTGTGTCTTGTCGGAAGCTCCCCACAAAACCTCCCATTAAAGGTTTTGTAGACGTTCAACAACAGATTCATTCATTCAGACGATCAAAAGTTAATATTAACTACCTACCTACCTATTTGTTTTATTTTGTCGTCTTTTTTTTTCATACGCGAAGCAAATTACACGATAATTTTAGTACGATGACATATTATAAGTCTATGAATGATTTTTAATAACTGCCAAGTTGTTATAATTGCTTGATAAAATAATTGACGTCCAAATATCAAATATCGTTTTATGCACGCCATTCTTTGATTCATCATCACTTGGGACCATACGGTTTGCCATTGCCTAAAAACACATCTCGTATAATATGTAAATGTGGTTAATTGGAAAGATGCAGTGCAACCAAGTAGGAATTTATCATGGCGTGAACATATGGTGCATCTCACTAGCAGAGTTAGGAAGCTTACATATATTTTCGGACAGCTGAGAGACGTTACCACTCCGGAATATTTTAAAGTTATTTATCACGCTCTTTTTGACTCCCTTATCGACTATGGTCAGTTTGGCTTGGGGCAGCGTAGCCAAGTCAATTTGGACCCTGTGTACAGGCCCCAAAAAATCTGAATTATACGTATCCGACCGTCGAACTGTTTAAGAATACCCATTACCTGAGTATGACAGATGTATGTTTTTTGTTGTGAAGGAGGGAACTGGGCCCGTAGCTAAAATTGCACTCAACGACTGTCTACAGACAGAAAACGACGACAGACGACAGAAAACTCGTAGGTAGCTAATTTAGCTTTTTCTGTCACACAGAATTCAATCGGCTTCTAACTATATTTGAAAACCACAAGTTGTTTATAAATACTAGTGGTCTACCAGTGCTCGAAATTCGACGTTAACTTTTATTTAAATTATAAGTTTGAACATTTTTGAGGCTACATTTTCAAAGACTGAGCGAGCGCTTTTCAAATTTTTCTTTGAAAAACAATGACATGGATACTTATGTCGAATTTGAAATGTTGATATGTACAAAGTTTTTTCTGTTATTATTAAAGTAAAACAATATTAATCTATTCTAAATTTAAATTATTATGAACGAATAATAGATTCATAGAACAATTCCATCGAAACAAATAGAATAAAATCACCTGAGGTAATAATAATAATGTCTTTATTTCGATTTTAATATTACTCTATCTATTTTGTAAGCATTTTGACACATTATTCTAACAAAGAAATTCTGTCACCTGTCACATTGCCCCGCCTACGAAACGACAAGTCGTTGACAACTCTATTTTGTGTTAAAATGCCTACGAAACTGCCATTTTTTGATAGAATGTTGATAGAGTAGTCATAGAATGCAAAAAATCGCTAGACCTACAGCTGAGAGATGTCGTGGTAATGCGATGACTAGAGGAGGTAGGATGAATGAACCACGCTGCAACACTAGCTTCCAACGAAGGTTTTTGGCCTACCTCGGCCCTAAATTATGCAATAGTACTATGCCGTAGATAAATAATGGCGAGGGAGCACATAGAGGTATGGTTATTGAATTGCTGGTTGACAGAGGTGTGGATGAGATAAATAAGTAACTAAGTAGAGTGGACGATTGGTGTGATTGTAAAGAGCAGCGGTCGTTACACTTTTCTGTTCAAGGGCCACATTGGACAATGTGGGCGCCAGCACCCAGGTAGATTTAAAATAAATAATGTTACTTTTACAGTAAAATTTTAAATCACTTTGGGTTACCATAAAGAAAGCGTGAAAACATATTTGCCCCCCCCCCCCTCTCAAAAAATTCGCACATGGGCCGCATACTTATAAATTAGGTACGAGGGGTACTAAAAACGAGAATGGAATTCCCCTGGGAAGGAGATTGGGGAAAACTACTGTTCCATCCGGTGCCCGTTGCAAACATGTCTTGTGCACAATGTTTTTTTGCTTTGAGTATATCGGTTTTTCCGTGAAGTTTTTTTTTAGTGAAACAACTATTTCTATTTCCGCGAAAAACGTGATGGCCGATTGTCGAGAGCTACGAGTGGGTGTGAAATTTTGTTTTGGATCCGGAAACCGAAAAATACTTTGCTTTACCCTAAATAAAATAAAAGGTTTCAATTTTAAAAAATGAAGAAAAATCAATTGAAGACCTATCCCGTTCAACACACCTCTCAACATCAGAAGTTAGGAAAAACGTTGACAAATCGATGCTCTCGTTAGTAAATACCGTTCTCGACGCATTAATGAACTTATATAGGGATTTCAATCCAGAGAGAGAGAAAATTAAAACGTTCAAAAATGCATTGAAGGTGACCTACAATCAGGTGGTACTGTTTTACAAAAAATATGACAAAAGTCGAGAATATTGTACTCGAATATGCTCGAATAAAAATTAATTCGTAAGCAGAGATCATCAAGCTATCCGTGGATATCAAAACACTCAATAGTTCATGACTTTGTAGAACACGTAAAAGTCTGGTGAAAGATGGGTACCTACCACAAATCCTCACACTACCGCAGTAACAAACGCGAATTGAATTTTCTATGGAGAAGTTGGCCGCATTATAACTAGAACTCTGTGGTGAAAATTATTTTTTGAGAAAGAAAAAAAATATATTTGAAGGCTGTTGAAAAGATGCATAAATTGGTGGTGGACTGATGGCGCTGGAGCCAATCCTGTAAAAGAGGATGGCACGCAGCCCTCTACGGGTGAAGATTTTCCGGAAATGCCATACGAAAAGTAAAGAAGGTAATTGGCGTTTTATAAAGCGCATTAGGGTTGAAAAAGACTATTATGTAGAATAGTAAAATTATTTCAGATTTTTCTGCCTTTTCCTTCCATTTTTCTGTCTTTTCTTTCGGCCATACCGAGAATACTTTGAACTTTCCTCGTATGTAAATTGAAAAAAATAGTCATACCTACCAACGTTATATAAAAGATTTTTTTATTAGAAATACAAACATTAATCATGTTACTTTATTTTTTAATATTGTGAATTTTAGGTATTTCCGTGTTTCCGATCCCCGTTATTTATTTTATTAACTTTGCCCATTTTGGCAAGATTTGTCTTTTGAAATCGCTCACCGCGTCGCGGGCCACTGATGACGACCAAGGGTGTAGAGTCTGTGCGCATGTATGCATGCAAGATGTTGTATCCTGTGCCTGCTCAAATTTGTACTATTCTGGATCTTTTTCTTCTGTTGACCTTCTTGTGATTTATGTTGTTGGCTTATTTACATATTTATTTAGTTGTTTATTTTTTGATTGCATACATAATATTATTTACACGACTTGAGCTTATGAAGCGGCGAAAACTTCATCAAATTCCAGTTTATTTTTATTTTAATTCATATTTGTTTCTCGTTGACTTTCTAAATAAATGGTCTTTTTCTTTCTTTCGTTGTTGATGGGTGAATTCTGCTGCTGTAGAATGTTATTTTTACTACCGAAACTGACGTTTTTCTGTGTGTCTTTCTTGTTTGTTTGCTTTGTTGTGTGTATAGCGTCTGTTAGCAAATTATTTTTCTGTATATTGAATTTTGGCTTCTAATTGATTTTCGTACCTCCAATCCAAATCCAAACTCCCTTTAGACCCCACTTAGGGGCATAGGGAGGCAACAAGAGCTCTCCATTGCGCTCGATCTTGCGCAACGGTGATGACCTCCTCCCACACCATGTCCATGTCCCTCAGCTCTGCTTCGAAGGAGCGGAACACAGTGTGAGAGGGTCTTCCTCGTCTTCGGGACCCTGATGGGAGGAAGAACAGCGCTCTCCTCGGCCAACTGTCATTCGGCATCCTTAACACATGTCCCAGCCAAGTCCATCTCCTCCCCACAATGGTGGAGGTGATGGGCTCACGCTGGGTGCGCCGGCGTATAGCGTCGTTCGTTTTCGTACCTACAGTTTATATTTGATTGTATCTTATGTTTTTGTCACATTTTGCTTGAATGTTTTTCATTCTTTTATCAGTTTATTTA
This sequence comes from Mystacides longicornis, assembly GCA_963576905.1. Lineage (NCBI taxonomy): Eukaryota > Metazoa > Arthropoda > Insecta > Trichoptera > Leptoceridae > Mystacides > Mystacides longicornis. Next base: position 3,639,057 of record OY756438.1, read on the forward strand.
ATTGTCAACCACGATACAGGCTCTGCCTAGTGAGGTGGCAAAAGAAAACAACTTTGTATATTCTTTGTATGCTTTTATTTTATTTCATCGTAAATGTTATAAAAATTAATAAACTTATTATTATTATTTATTATTATTATTACTTATTTTTGATTGTGTAAATAGTGAAAAAAATGAAAAGTCAAAATTTCAGAAACATCTCTAATTAAATTAAAGTCGGGTTAGTGCGAACACTTATAACTCGAGATCTACTGAACAGATGTTTGATTTATTGGAATCTTCTCCACTCCGGATAACAGAATAACTAATAAAAAGTTGAAAAATGGATAAGAAATGATGTGAAATATAATATTTAAGTTAGTATGGAACGGTTACCTGCGACGCGCCAACACCATCGCAGGTAGTTCCCTCTCATTCTCGCATACGCTTTTACAGTAGCCCATCCCACTTACTCCACCGCACCGCTTCGACCCTTTTAGAAACTGTGCGCGAGCCCATTATTATCACGTTGTTCCCGCTAGAGCTTTGAATACGAATGATAAATGGATGTTTCAGAAATATTTTAATGTTATTGTTTTATTACTTTAACTCAATCTAATTAATTATGTATTGTTTTATGGGGGCGCAGTTCACATTATGTACATATTAACGGGCCACTTCGGGCTAGAACCACAGGACAACGTCTGTCGGGAAAGCTAGTTTTTATTTAAAAAAATATCCAACTGTCGATTTGTTGAAGAGAAATTATTTCTCGAGACAGATCGGCAGTATCAAGCCAAGATACGTGAGATTTGTATGGCTAGGTCTACATTTTAAACTGTATTTCAAACTTTGACGACAAAAATCTGAGTATACAAGTTTCAGAAAAAAACTTGTATACTCAGAATTTTTAAATTTTCTTTCAGTCAGGGGTAATCAACCTTTGAATTTTTACTTAATTTTTTCATATATCTCGAAAACCGTAAAAGCTAGTACCCTAAAAATGTGTGTGTATATAGAAAAATACAATATCTCAAATTAAACTTAATGAAAAAGTTCCAGGATTCCTCAAACTTTTTTTATAAAGAAAAATATTTTTTTATGACAAATTTACGAGTTTCAGTGCCTATATTTCAGAATTTAATAAAAATATCGAAAAACACCAAAACACATCAACTAGATAATTTAATTTTCTATAAAAAATATGTACATAATGCTATAATAGCAGTACATCTCAAACTTTTCCTAACAATTTTTGTAAATCTTTAATTTATTGACGACATCGTTTCATACAATAAACATACCGACTCAGGCCATCGACAGTTGGATCTCATGTTTACATGCAACTTGTTTGATACGAACATAATATCACAAAAACATACATTTTTTTTAAATTTTATTTATCAATGTTAACACAGAGTCATTTACAAATAGAAACAAGTGATTTTGGTGTCTCCATTCTCTTATACAAATTAAAACAAACAAACAAACATACTTATCAATTCTTCCTTCTCCTCTCTTTAAATACCGTCATGTAGGATGGATGGAAGAGATTGCCGTAGCCCTCCATTTCCGTCCACTCCTGGATAAAGGCCCTTTCTATTACCCTCCCCTATCACTTTTACATAAAAGTGACCATCAGAACGATCCCGCTTTTTAAAATTTGCGCTGAATATAATATAAAAAAGTCGCTATTATCTATAATATAAAAAAGTCGGGTTAGTGCGAACACTTATAACTCGAGATCGGCTCAACAGATTCTTCTGATGTTTGATTCATTGGGTTCTTCTCCGCTCCAGATAACAGAATAACTGTTAAAAAGTTGAAAAATGCATAAGAAATAACATAAAATATAAAATTAAAGCTATTTTGGTACGGATTTCGTTCGACGCTAACGCCATTCGTGAAAATTTATCTCCTCCAATATTGACGCTTAAATAAAAAAATGTAAAACCCCATCCCCTCCCCCGTCAAACAACGTTGTGTATCTACAAAGTACTTTGATTCGAATACTTACCCCAATTATAACAAAAATTGAGCGTGTATTGAATATTATAGGTCATCATGCGTAAAAGTGCCGTGGGGTTGCCGGCTAATAATAGCACCTCTGCTCTTTTTGCTGGTTTTTCGAGCATCCTGTAAGAGGCAGGAAATGGAAAATTCAGATCGGGACCGTGATGTTGACAACCTCACATCCTTAAATCTCAACTGGTCGGAAAAGGCACAATGAGCCACGGACGCCTTAGAGCGCAATGGAGAGCTCTTGATGCCTCCCTATGCTCCTGAGTGGGGCCTAAGCCTCCCGCACTGTGACTTGTTTGGGGGGTTCGGATGTTTGGATGGCTTGCGGTGTACGGGGGGCCTTAAAACTGAGAATGTTAATGTAATGTTAAGCGTAAAAGGGTGGTAAGAAATCCCTCCCATAATAATCACACCAATGGACCAATTTTTATATCAATTTACCTACCTTTTTTATATGCAAAAATAATTAAAAAATAAGGGACAATTAAATAACTCAATATAGATAGGCATTCATTTTATAAAATAAATCATTCGTAAAATGTCGTATATCTATTATATAAAGATTAAACGAGCAGTGTTCATTGTTAAAAAATAAAAATAGTGGTTTTTAATGTTTATGTGAACAAACGAGAAAAACAAGATGTTGCAGAGCCAGTTTTAAATAATTGCAGTCATTCAGGGTCGCCACTAGTTTCCTGTGATTCCGCCAATAGTTGGTCTCGTTCAGTTCATAATATACACACACATGATTTTAATTTTATTAATGCCATCCCACTCTACAATATCATAAAAGGTGGAGCTTTGTTCATCTATTTATTTCTTCAATTTCGGCTGAATGGACTTATCTACCAGCAGCTGAAATAGTCATAATGAAGTAATCAAACAGAGTGATGTACATAAGTGCTTTAAAAAGATCAATAAAAGAAAGATGGTACATATATGATGATTAACTTAAATGAACGGGTGTTTTTAAACAATAATATAATTAGTGCTATTGGATGTGCAATGCAAAATCGTTTAAAACAGATGCATCGGTTGAAATCAATCAAATCAATTATGTTTATATTCCGGAATGTGAGTGCGGGGCTTCAGTGGCAGATCTTAATCATATATTTTTTTGAATGCCCCATTTTAAACGATAGGGATGAGTTACTACGTAATTTGTCGCTGGGTGGAGTGGTTTTTCCAAAAAATGTTCAATGCCTATATGATATAACTAATGCTATCATTATCAAAAGTATATATTCGTTTGTCAATTCAAATGAAATTGTCTCATAAACGTTTCTTTTAAATTGGTTCGCCTTATCATAGTGTTTCTGACCAATAACACTTAACAGTGAAGGTCATAACAAAAAAAATAATATTATGTTTATTATGATTTGTCAAAACCCCCATGAAAATTAAAAAAATATAGAAATGTTTATATCGTAAAAAGTATCTACTAAGAATGTTATGATCGGTTGAGGCGTTCAAAAATCTGTTCTGAGAAATCATGAAAGTAGGGGATGTGTGTAGATCCCATTGTAGGTTCCGAGCGATAAGAAAACAATAACACGGCGACAGTTCGTCGCTAACATAGTCTTTTGTTTAATTTTATAGGATTCACAATATTCTAGTGAAACGGGTTTTTTTGGATGCTTCGAAGTAGGGTAAACCTCTTTAGTGCATGGTATTGTTTTGGCGGATTAGAATAATGAAAAAAAAAACCCTTGTAATAAAATATGTTTGTTATGATACATAGAATTGTTTAGAGGGTATTATGGTTATTATCAAACTAGGTATGTAGTTGTAACTGTAAACGAACATAAGTAGGTATGTTGTTGTTCTATAAGAGACTATGGTTTAAACAAGACTTAAATACTGAATAAATAATGTGTAGAGATTATAATGTTGTTTTGAAATGATAAATTATAACACATATGCTTAAGGAGTAATATAAGATATTATAGACTATAAGATTAATTATGCATTAAGGCATGTTAGCTTAATTACTGATAAGCATCTTAATTAAGAAGGAATATACCTATGTGTAGGTTAAGAATTACCTAAGATAGAATTGATTAATGGCCAATATTAGTAATCAAAATAAGAATTAATATTAAGACAATTATTGAACATGTCTAGTACATAAGATTTCGATGTACAATTATATTAATAAGGATGTAACTAATTTTAAGAGATAAGTAAGCACAAAATGATAGGATTTAATTAATCTAGTATAAGATTACTATTAAGAAATGTATTAAATTAAGGTTATGAAAAACGTAGATCATAATACTAACCTATCAGTTAAGATGAAAAATCATGTAAAAAAAAAACATTTATTGATTACTAGGTATGAAAGATTCATAAATAAAAACTATGTATAATTATTTCATTATAAGTTGTTCGCGCGTAGACAATTTGTAGCAGTTATAAAAACAATTACCCTGTCTCCCTCGCACACTACATCACAGGCGCCTCCACCAATAAGATCATCCTTTGACTCCATTTTTTTCCCCCTTCCTTGTCCTGACTCCGCCTCTCGGAAGCTTTCTTAAAAATAGCTGTATTGCATGGCGAGCCCTCATAACACGCTTACACGTAGCTGCACGCATTTAGACTTACACTGCTAACGCTTGCCTGTGTTGTTTTAGAGTTTGACGTAGTGTTTTGATTCGAAAGTCTCCGTAGATTTATTGTAAAATAATTAGTTATTCGGTGAATGTGTAATTTCGGTTTATATTTGGAAATAAGCGTAGAGAGGTGTCGGGAATACTGTAATTGCGTAGTGACGTATTAAAATAAACAAGTAGAGATTAATAGTTACATCTAGTGATTGAGTTTATTTGCTAGTAGTGTTTAAATAAATAATAGTTGTTGTGTAGTGATACCAAATTGGATTAATTGGCTGGTTGCAGTAGAGGTTTGAGTATCTAGTTTACTAATCATAGTATTTGTTCATACCCAAGTTCGTATTGTATGAGGATTTAAATTTTACTTGTTTTGTGTTGCAAGTTACACAGTCGTGTATAGGGAATCCAATCCCGCAAACCGCGGATCCCGCAAATGCGGGATCCCGCACCTTTTTTGCGGGATCAGAAATGCGGGATTTCTCATGCGGGATCCCGCACGTTTGCGGGACTGAAAAGGAAAAAATAATAAACAATAAGAATGGGCTTAGATGAAGTTCTGATAATTTATTAGATCCTATACAACCTCATTAATGAAAGATTTATCAATTTTCGCTGGAAAATCGGGAATTTTCCTTGAAATTCATATGGAAAATAATTATACTTTCAGTTTTTAAGTTACAACTAAGTAAGTTTTGAATTTATATTTTGTGTTGTGTGAATCCTGTATCGGAGCGGAACAAAACCAATGTCATTTGAATTACTCTATGGCTAGGGATTCTCCCACGGTAGGAGATTCAGTATCGAGCGTAGTAAATTGTCAAAGAAGGTTACTGCTTGATGCAATGTTAGTTAATGCAAAAACCAAATTGATCGACAAAATACCAGGATAAGCCAGGAACTTATAGTGTCGCTATCTCGTTGGATAAAAGAACGCCGTACATCAATGACCGTTATATGGTTGTGAATCCTGGCATCTGACGAAGCCTCAGCAGAAGAAGATCTTTAGTGTTAAGAATAGATTTCTGCGACAGATTTTGGAGATTAGATGGTACCACTATGTCACAGAAGCGAATCACCTCTGTGATCCAGAATCGCAAATTGAGCTGGTTTGGCCATGTTCTCCGCATGTGCCCCGAGAGTCTTGAATATGCAAGTTTTTACTACAATCCGGATGGGACAAGAAGGCGAGGCAGGCCGAAATTAACAATGATGCAGGCATTCACTGCGGTTCTACGAGATGCTATATTGAGCTGGGATGAAACTGTGCAACTGGCGCAAGATAGAGAGGCTTGGAGGAACTTCGTGGCGTCCACATGCTCCACACTGGGAGCGATCGTGGATTAATAAGTATGTACATCAATGACTGCCGTAAAAATATCTAGAAAAAGATTCAGGATCTACAAATGTGGTGGACGGTCCATTCTTTTATCTGAGCAAAGTAAGAATTGAAATGTGTGTGTTGAATAGAGAGAATGCTGTCAGACGCGCGGATCCAACAAGAAATTGAACACCAGCAAGTTGATGACAACGACTATGAAAAAGGCATACCTTTAACGAATCTGTTAAATGATGATCCTTCGCTTACACTAGAAAATGAATGAGAACGTAGTCTCCGTACCGAATGGATAGCTGAGTCTAGACCTGTTGTGCCTGTATCCGTACCCACTCGAGATAATTCTCTTGATCTGATGTGGAGGGAATAGAGGAAAGCACTTGGATGTTGTAGAGGTGGGAATAGCGGCTTAAATTCATAAACTTTATAGCAGTTTCATAAATTTTAAGTAACGTTATTTTTAAAGGCTTAAAGCTTATTTTTTCATTAGTATCCGGAAAAACTTTCCTACAAAAAAAAATCATTCCGAAAATTTGATATCCGTTGGCGGCGATTTTGCAAAAAAGTCATTCAGTAAAGTCATAACTATGATATATTTACAAATATTATTTAATACGAATAACGAGAATAAGTTATTTTTATTTATCGAATATTTTTATCAGCTTTCGTTATAACGCTCATCTCTACTTGGAAACTTCTTACAATTATGCATAGTCAATTCCGTCTACACGCCAACGTTTAGACACTTTATGATATCTTCGGAAGTATTATCAGAAAAAAGTAACTAGTTTTTTTGCCTCTTAAATCAATAAATGTGTTCATTTGTCAATACGAATCACAATGCTAAAAGCTTAAACGTTCAAATGTTGTATTATATCGTTCCCTAAAAGAAGCGGATTTTTTATATATACCTGTAAAATATCATTATTTTCAATTGCTAACACTTCTAATAATTAAAAAAATGCATGATTATATTTATTTCATTGTTTTCTTAATAATAATAACCTACTTCAAACAAAGAAATGTCAATCCCGCTGATCCCGCAAATCCCGCGGGATCCGCGGGATTGAGGTCACCAATCCCGCACGCTTGCGGGATCGCGAATTTGATGCGGGATTGGATTCCCTAGTCGTGTAACCATTAAATTAAACTCATTAGAAGAGCCTCTGAAAGGATTACTCAGAGGGGTCAGGGAGGGCATTCCTCACACAATACCTCCCACGGGTTTTAGTATACTAACCGAAGTAGTTTGAAATTTTTCTGTTTGTTTCGCTTATAGGTATTGCATAATATTTTCATGTTTTTTGTCTCCCGAGCCCTATAGGCATAACAAGAAGGTGCAGTGGTTTGTTCCATTAAAAATCGAACGTCAGTAATGAATTCTTAGAGTTTTTAGTTGTTACATCGATGGTTTAAAGCACACTTATTGTATGTCCAGAATAGGTAGTTCTGAGAAAAACGCATATAAATGTTTGACTCCTTGTCATTCTCAAAAATAAGAAGATTTTCTTAAGATTATCATTTCTAGAGTTAAATAAAATATTAAGGGTTAGAATTATTAAACTTTAATTGATCATGACATATCTTTGGTGTTTAATTCTGACTTTTTTTAGAAAATAGGGATGGACATACAATATCCGTACACTTAAACCGTGACATACTATAATTGTACATTAAAATACTGTGAAATTAATATAACTAAAAAAGGGTAGTTTAAATACATATTATTCTCTAACTTGATTAACAGAAATGGGTAAATTAATTTCTTGTACAATCGTGATTGTTATGATAACCAGGCAATAATGTGATTCTATTTCAATTTAGCTTGATTCTTTGCTCTTTTTTACTACCTGATGTTTTTTCTTCATTTTCTTTAAATGTTCTTCTTTAAAAGATGTTAGAAGATTTGATTTTTTGTGCCTAACTTGTTAACAATAGAGATTCACACAATACATCTCCCCACCTAGTGGAAAGGTTCATCGCTTTAACTTTATTGGCTTTTTTAACTCTAATGAATAAATAAATACATGTAGGTCATTGATGGTATATATAAACACTTCAATAAATTCTATATTTATGAAAAGTAAACATTTTAATGGTGTGAGACGCAATAGGAAAAAGGGATTCCCAACACACCAGAAACGTCTTTCGGAAAATAGGGAATAACACTCTGAAGATAATAATAGGCTGAGTCATTTGTTTACAATTTTCAATGTTAAAAAGATTGTGTCATCAAATTTTCCTTGAGTGAACTTGTGATTAATATTGCATCAATATGTACTAAGTATTTAAGATGTGGTTGACCAGAACGCTTTGGATATTGGAGAGCAAATTTACTACCGAGATTTATTGTGTAACGTAATTGACCGCTTAAATAAGTTCCCCGTCCAATCAAAACTTAGGAGCATAGGGAGGCAACGAGTGTTCTCCATTGCGCTTTGTTTGTCAATGATTATGACCTCCTCCCACACCATGATCTCTCAACTCTGATTCGAAGGAGTGGAACACAGTGTGAGAAAGTCTTCCTCGTCTTCGGGGCCCTGATGGGAAGAAGAACAGCTTTCTGCTCGGCCAGCTGTCATTCGGCATCCTTAACACATGTCCCAGCCAAGTCCTTTCCTCTCCACAATTACATTTAACAAAAGTAACATCTTTTACCCAAGATTCTCCAGAGGCACTTTGTTTCGAACACGGAGACTTTTTGTGTCTGGGCCTTGGTCAGGTTCCAGGACTCACACCCATACAGGAGAATGGGCATCCCCTAGTTTCCCATCACCAAACAATAATTATTACTGCCTCCCTGCCATATACAAATCAACAAAGGTGTAGGGAGACAACAATAAATCTCCAATACACTCGAACTATACGTTGGTGTAAAGCTTTAACCTGAATATTTTCTATATTGTTCCAGATGGTTCCGGCTGTACACTGCGAAACGGCTCAGAAGGAGTGTGCAGAGCTCTTATCAACTGCCCACCAGCTTTAAAGTAAGTTATAGAATTATAGTCAGAAATAAACTGGTTACAGAGTGCTTATTTACAGAAATTCTCAACCGAAGCACTTCCGAGAAACAAATGAGGAACAACCTGGACTTGTAGACTTCTAAGTAAGTGTTGAAGTTCCTCCAAGCCTCTGTTTCTTGCACCAGTTGCACAGCTCCACTAATCGACAGCCCAATCTATAGACTCTGTTCAGAGGAAAACAAAGCACAAATGTACATACGTACATACATCCTCTGTCACATTGATGCATTATTCATCCATAAAAGAAGTCGTACACTCGAAGGGCCATTACTGAACTTTGTGAAAGCGAGACTACTAGCGCCAATGCAATGGTTTTGTAGAAAAGCGGACCTCCAATTGAAAAGACGTTATAGAAAGAAATCTATTTTTCAATATCACTCACTAATAGTGTAAAAGTTTTTAAATTTAACCTTTTTATTTTATAATTGATTACGTTTAATCACATTCAATGTCAAGCTTACGCTGTTTTTTTCGCGCTTTCATTATTTTACTGCAGACGGTGAAAGAGATAAAATATATAAAATGCTTTATTCTTCTCTCAAATAATACTAAGCTCTTAGTTTTTTTTTTTGGCGGCTCATCCAACTGGATGTTATGGCCCTATTAAATCACAAAAATCATACATTCATAAGAAAAGAAAAAAAACGGACAATGAAACAAAATTAAATTTAACAAACCCTAAAATATATGACTATATTAGGATCATGTTCATCTGTTGCTAAGTTCTTAGTGTTAGGGCCGTTTTTTTTTCTAGGAAAACAAAGAATTAGCCAGAATGTGAGCTAGACGACACACGTCGAAACCGAAATAATAATCCCAAAAAAAATAATGTAATAGAATTTCGACTGAATTAATTTTCTTGAGTTATCAAAGTTTACTCGCCTCTGAATTAAAAATGGCTGCAATAATTTTCTAGAGAGAGTTAATAATTTTCTCAAATCATAAAAATTCGACTATAATTATGTAATTATGTTTTTAAGGAGATCTCAATTTGGTCGCGGTTAGCTCGCCCTCTGTTGTCTTAAATTTTTCTTTTTTTTTTTTCAATGTTTAAATTGTTTTTTTTTTGTCATCAAATAAAGAATGTTATAATAAGTGGGTCCGATCCCAGGTGCCGACCATCTTCCTCTTTCACGACACAAGCTTTAAGTAGCTTAGACTGTGAAAGAGTCAAAGAGTGTATTTGTGTTCACTTTGAGTGAACACAGATTCATTTATTTAAAAAAAAATCCACAGAAATGTACGATCGATTCGTTAATTTTATTATATCTATTTATTTTTTTTACGTTACAGACAACTTCAAGAAGATTTCGCGTCTAGATTCAGACACGTCAGATGTGGGTTCGAAGGCAACAATGAAATTATATGCTGTCCACAAATCGAAGAAGGTAGGTACCAAAAATACTTCATAATATGCCGTTGCTACACTGTTTTCTTTATTTAATGTTTTTCTGAAAATAATTTTGGTTAATTTTCAGAAAGCACAACGGTCATTATCAAGGACAAATCCTCATCGGATTCTATGAGAGTGGCTGCCAGAGGTAGGCATCAATTTTTATCTACAATTTCTTTTTTTTGGGGTTTTTTTTTTAAAAAATTCATCGTTTAATTTTAGCAAAAAACTAACTAGTTTTTTTTTTATTTTATCTGGTGGATGTAACTAACAAAACAAAATCAAAAAGTAAGTGTAAAGTATTTGTTTCATTCAAAAAATAAAATTACCTATATATTTAGAAAACTGTAAAATTATTAAATTACTAGCTTATACCCGTCTTGCTTTACGTTTTTGATTCCGATGTCAGGCTTGATCGGTAGGTAATTAGACAGGTTCTAGTCTAGCTTCGCATTGCTTTGTAGACCTCTATAACTGACATAAGCACAGAAAAAGAAGTTTTTGTTTTACCGACCTCATAATATTATACGAACCTACCGACATAATTTGCAAGTTTTCATAGAGAGCTCTGTGGTTTGAATCTTAGCTACATTCCCTACTTTGATAATTAATTAGGCATTCCACCCATAGAGGGTGATTTGTACCTGTCAAACTTCAAAATCAAACTGTAAATTTTTTCATTAAATCTTTATTTATTGAGAATAATAAGATTTGAATAACATTTAAATGTATAACAAATCAATCTACAATTATTTTATTACATTTTCATACCGTAATACCAAGATTCCATTCAACGTTTACATGAGTAATTTTGTTTCCAAAAGATGACTTACTGTCTTTTTGAGAAATTTGTATGAAGATTCTAAAAAAATAGAGTTTTTTAAATAGCTCTAAATATATTAAAGTTAATGCAGCAAATCGTATTTAAGAACCTTCTCCAGCATTTTGTACGGCTCTGGGCATATTAATATCTGACGTAGCATTTGTATTTTGAGCGTGATGTTCACATATAAGGTAAAAGTATTGTCAAAGGCAAATAAAAAAACAAACATTTCTGAATTATTATGTAGATTATTATGTAGATATAGCTTTGAATAAAACTATGTCATTTTTATCGTAAAATTAATTTGTAGCAAAATTAAATTACGTTTAAAAAAATAAACAAATACCTACCTATACTGAAAATTTTATTAAATGTTTTAGTTACTGCAGTAGGGAAAATATTTCGATTCATAATATTGAATATACCATTTACACTTTTCTATATAAACTATGCGGAAATTATTGCTTGCGGCAATATTTTGACATCTGGAGGGTATACACTATACCTACAGTCTGTGTGTGTCAGTTCTGTTTGAGTTAAGTCAATTAATGTAAATAACGGTAGAATAAACCAAAATTAGAGGGATTCGCCAATAGAACCGCCAAGCACCGTATATACAAAGACTTAATAAACACACTTAAAAAAATTTGGTTACCCATCAAAGAATGTCAAAATCCACGTGACCATTAATGGTCTATATTTTAACACAATAAATGTTTACAAAAATATTCTGTAATTCCAGAATGTGAATCAATAAAGAAAAGAATCCCAGTATCAGTAGAGACCCATATCATCCAGGGAGAAGAGGCGAGTGAGGGGGAATTCCCTCACATGGTGAGATTCTTTCTTTTCTTTTCTCATTTTTTGTTTATCCACGTCTTCGCCATAATATGGTCCTGTTTTTCTTGCATACCACATTGCTAATTTCAGTGTCGTCAATATTAATATTTATACTTTTTTAATAATTGCTTGGGTTTAATAAACACTCATACCTACTTTAATATTTAATTTCTATTAAGTATAATGTGATGCTTACAATAATAAACGAAATTATATTTTCAATTTTTAAACCAATAAATTGACGCTTTCCTATAGAAGGCTTTCAGTACAGCCGGCGGAACTTATTGACTGGAGCAATTTTTCATGCCAACATCATACAATCTTACATTTTTCTTCTCATTGTTCGGATTTGACATCTTATATTATTCTTCTAACTGTTGAGATTTTACAATTTCATATTTTTTTCTAATTGTTGAGATTTTAAGGTATTTCATTTTGTTGTTCTAATTATTTGAAACATGCAATCCCATTTTATTCTACTAAGTTATTGTTCGGACTATGTATTTTTATTCTTCTATCAGTTATTACCAATTTCATTTTATTCTTCTTATTGTTCAAATTTCAAAATTCATTTTGTACTTTAAATCATTCGAATTTTAAAAATTTATTCTGGTTAATCGAATTTAAAATCTTCATTTTATACCTACTTGTCATCTAGTGGTTCGAATTTTAACAACTCAACTTCTAACTTTCCAGGTCGCCTTGGGATACATGATTGACGAACAACTCCAGTTCAACTGTGGCGGCACTCTCATCTCGGACAACTACATCGTCACAGCTGGCCACTGCATCATCAACAATTACGATGTACAACCACACATGGCCAGGATGGGAACACTGCGGATTGACGAAGTATTAGACACCAAAGATACAGATTATCCTGTAGAAGAAAATGGTATCATACTGCATCCATCGTATACATCAAGGTCTAAATACAACGATATAGCCTTGATCAAGCTGAGCACGCCGGTCATATTTACACTGGACAAATCTCCTGCTTGCCTTTATCTTAGAAATGATGAACCAACAATTCCTTTGACAGTTTGCGGATGGGGTTTTACTGATCGTGCCAACGTAATCCGGAGCAACATCTTGCTGAAGACTTCATTGATTGCCTTGTCTCAGTCTCAGTGCAGACAGGAATATTCTAGTTACAGACGAGCAGATCTGGCGGATGGTATAACCGATCAGCAGATTTGTGCCGCTGATCCCAATTGGGAGCGTGATTTGGATGAACTGAAAAGGGACACTTGCGGTGTAAGTTTTTTTTTTTTGGTTATATTGAGTAGGCAGCTTTAGTTCCGTTTCTCATCTCCTTTGGTCTCAATCCTAGGATTAGTTGGCAGCAATTTTCCCCACTCTTTCTCTCCACCCCGCCCTATCTGAAGCAGATCATTTAAGTTCCTTGGTGATAGGAGGGGGTTGCCGGCTAAGAATAGCACCTCTGCTCTTTTTGCTGGTTTTATGAGCATCTTGTAAGAGGCAGGATATCGAAAAATCAGATCGGAGCGTGAGGTTGACCACCTCACGTCATTAAACCTCAATCGGTTAGAAAAGGCACAATGAGCCTCGGATGCCTTCGAGCGCAATGGAGAGTTCTTAATGCCTCCCTATGCTCCTGAGTGGGGCCTTAGCCTCCCGCACTGTGAGTTGGTTGGGGGGATCCGCGACGGGCTTGATTTGTGTCCGGCTTTTTGGTCCGATTGCTTCAATTGGGCTGGGGGGTCGGCTTTGTGCGGGTCCCGACTGCTGCGGATTAGTATCCTCTTAGCTGGCTTGCGGTGTGCGGGGGACCTTTAAAAGGAGAATGTTATGTGTTTTTTGTTGGTGATAGGAGCAAGTGCTATATCCAATTATTAACAGCCCAATCGGGGGAGTTTTCCGGGGATTTGAAGAGAGTTCGCGAGAGTGGATTGTCACATTTGAAAGGAGCGAAAATTGATGTGGAGCGATTGAGATCGGTGACCGACCTCATTAGCCTAGTAGTATAGGCGCCGACTCAGATCTGTGGTCCCTAGTTTGATTACCGGTCGGGTCAGAAATTTCTACTCTGACTGATAGAGAATGCTTCAAGCATTAAGTTCCGCCGGCTAAACTGACACCAATATATAGAAGAGTGTTATTTCTTTATTTATTGTAAAAATCGCATTTAAATACACTTTAACTTAAATTGTATTAATCTACATAATAATTCAGAAATGTTTTTTTATTTGCTTTTTACCGTATGTCATCGCATCACGCCTAAACAGCTGAACCGATTTCACTAATTCTTTTTTTGTCGTGTTGGCTTTTATCAGTAGAAGGTTCTTATGAAAGAAAAAATTAAGAAAGTTGCGTGGTAAATTGGGAAATTAAATAAAACTCGCATTAGCCCCTCCTTCTCTATCTACATAATAATTCAGAAATGTTTTTTATTTACTTTTTACCGTATGTCATAGCATCACGCTCAAAATACAAATGCTACGTCAGATATGAATCTGCACAGTGCCGTGCAAAATACCGGAGAAGGTTCTATAATACAATTTGCTGCATTAACTTTAATATATTTAGAGCTATTTAAAAAACTCAATTTTTTAGGATCTTCATACAAAAAACATTAAAAACATTAAAAGTGTCATTCTTCTCTCTTTTTATGAATTGTGAAAGTTTCATTCTTCTTTTTCTGTGCTTATGTCGGTTATAGAGGTCTGCAAAGCAATGGGAAGCTAGACTAGAACCTGTTTAGTTACCCACCGATCAAGCCTGACATTCGGAATCAAAAACGTAAAGCAAGACGGGTATAAGCTAGTGTATAAGCATGGCATCACTACCAATTATTGCTACCAACTTTCAAATATTTTCTTGACATTTTAAACTGTAACTAGAGTTGACCGGTCTATTTTTATGAAACGCGTCAACTCAAAGGAGACTTTAATTTTTTAAAGTTCCTTCCTTAAGCTCAAGAGTTCCTAAGTTGTTTTATTTTGAAAACGCCTGTTAGAGAACTACGGATCCAAAACAAAAATGAAAGAGTCTTCTATAGTTCTTTGAAATGGACTATCACCAAGCACCTTCTGCCCAAAACATCGAAGATCTTAAATACACAAAATCAACCAAATTGCGCGCATATAATTATATTCTCGCGTTGATCCCGTCTGAGCTTTGAATACGAATGAAATATGGACGTTTTAGAATTAATATTTTAATGTTAATGTTTTAATTAATGTTTTAATTAAATAATTAGTTTATTTTTGTTTCTGAGGCGCAGTGCACAATGAACGGGCCGTCTCTGGTTAGGACCAAAGGGTCCACAGGACAACGTCTGTCCGGAAAGCTAGTTTTGAATAAAAATGAATCTATGCTCACTTTAAGTTTACATTAATGCACTCTTTAACTCTTTCACAGTAAGCTACTTAAAGATTGTGTCGTAAAAGAGGAAAATGGTCGGCACCTGGGATCGAACCCACGACTTCCAGTACGGAACAGTACGAAAGTCGGCATCGTAACCGATAGGCTACCAACCACTACAAACTTTTTTTAACATAAATTTCCACCAAAGGCATCCTTTTTTACATGTATGTAGAGATTGATACCTGCATTGATCAAAAGTAATTGGATTTTTTCTTTATTTCCAGGGTGATTCTGGTGGTCCATTACAACTACAGGAAAATGGTCACGTTTCTTTAGTTGGAATAACCTCTTTCAGCAGCTCCCAATGTGGATCTGGCAGACCGACCGTCTACACCAGAATATCTCAATACTTGGACTGGATAGAAACTGAAGTGTGGGACCCAAAATAGACTTAAATTATATATATTTTTTAATACAAAACAGTCATTTTTTAATTAGATTTAAGTTATATCATAAGCTATATTTTTTTTCAAATATACAGCATTTATAGAGTAAGCTAATTTACATGGGATTTTTATTCTAATTATTACAACTAGGGAATCCAATCCCGCAAACCGCGGATCCCGCAAATGCGGGATCCCGCACCTTTTTTGCGGGATCAGAAATGCGGGATTTCTCATGCGGGATCCCGCACGTTTGCGGGACTGAAAAGGAAAAAAAATAAACAATAAGAATGGGCTCAGATGAAGTTCTGATTATTTTTTAAATCCTGTACAACCTCATTAATGAAAGATTTATTAACTTTCGCTGGAAAAACGGGACTTTTCCTTGAAATTCATATGGAAAATAATTATACTTTCAGTTTTTAAGTTACAACTAAGTAAGTTTTGAATTTATATTGTGTGTTGTGTGAATCCTGTATCGGAACGGAACAAAATCAATGTCATTTGAATTACTCTATGGCTAGGGATTCTCTCACGGTAGGAGATTCAGTATCGAGCGTAGTAAATTGTCAAAGAAGGTTACTGCGTGATGCAATGTTAGTTAATGAAGAAACCAAATTGATCGACAAAATACCAGGATAAGCCAGGAACTTATAGTGTCGCTATCTCGTCGGATAAAAGAACGCCGTACATCAATGGCCGTTATATGGTTGTGAATCCTGGCATCTGACGAAGCCTCAACAGAAGAATATCCTTAGTGTTAAGAATAGATTTCTGTGACGATTTTGGGGATTATATGGTACCACTATGTCACAACAACGAATCACCTCAGTGATCCAGAACCGCAAATTGAGCTGGCTTGGCCATGTTCTCCGCATGTCCCCCGAGAGTCTTGATTATGCAAGTCTTTACTGTAGTACCTGATGGGACAAGAAGGCGAGGCATGCCGAAATTAACAATGATACGGTTCTACGAGATGCTGGATTGAGCTGGGATGAAGCTGTGCAACCTGCGCAAGCTAGAGAGGCTGGGAGGAACTTAGTGGCGTCCACATGCTCCACACTGGGAGCGATCGTGGATTATGTAAGTAAGTACATCAAAGACTGTCGTAAAAATATCTAGAAAAAGATTCAGGATCTACAAATGTGGTGGACGATCCATTATTTTATCTGAGCAAAGTAAGAATTAAAATATGTTTGTTGAATAAAGAGAATGCTGTCAGACGCGCGGATCCAACAAGAAACTGAACACCAGCAAGTTGATGACAACGACATCAACGACGATGAAAAAGGCATACCTTTAACGAATCTGTTAAATGATGATCCTTCGCTTACACTAGAAAATGAATGAGAACGTAGTCTCCGTACCGAATGGATAGCTGAGTCTAGACCTGTTGTACCTGTATCCGTACCCACTTGAGATAATTGTCTTAATCTGATGTGGAGGGAATAGAGGAAAGCACTTGGATGTTGTAGAGGTGGGCTTAAATTCATAAACTTTTTATAGCAGTTTCATAAATTTCAATAACGTTATTTTTAAAGGCTTATTTATTTCATTAGTATCCGAAAGAAAGACTTTTCTACAAAAAAAAATCATTCCGAAAATTTGATGTCCGTTGGCGGTAAGGTATAATTTCGCTAAAAAAGTCATTCAGTAAAGTCATAACTCTGATATATTTACAAATATCGTTTAATACGAATAACGAGAATAAGTTATTTTTATTTATCGAATATTTTTATCAGCTTTCGTTATAACGCTCACCTCTACTTGGAAACTGCTTACAATTATTATGTAAAGTCAATTCCGTCTACAACGTTTAGACACTTTATGATTTCTTCGGAAGTATTATCAGAAAAAATAACTAGTTGTTGTGCCTCTTAAATCAATAAATGTGTTCATTTATCAATACTAATCACAATGCTAAAAGCTTAAACGTTCAAATGTTGTATTATATTATCGTTCCTTAAAAGAAGCGGATTTTTTATACCTACCTCTAAAATATCATTATTTTCAATTGCTAACACTTCTAATAATTAAAAATATGCATACTTATTTTTATTTCATTGTTTTCTTGATAATAATAACCTACTTCAAACAAAGAAATGTCAATCCCGCAAGTCCCGCGGGATCCGCGGGATTGAGGTCACCAATCCCGCAAGCTTGCGGGATCGCGAATTTGATGCGGGATTGGATTCCCTAATTACAACCCATTACATTCTTTACAACATACTAACTCTGAAGCATTTCTTTTTGAAATATCCTCTACGAGCTGACCCGACCGTCTACCTAACCCATAATAAAAAAATAATTTTGACTTGAATAAAATGCAATTTACGTCATTAAAACTTAATTAAATTTAGCTAATAATTCATTGCACTATGTAATAGTTATCGTTGATTCGGATGCGGGGTGAAGTTCGATGGGTCATAAGTTTGAAATCAAAACAATTCCTCTATAATTGCTTTACTTTTTAAAAAAAATCCAAGAGATGGCGGTGTAATAGGAAACACATCACATGTGATCTGTTTACTTATTGTATATTGGCCCCTTTTAAACCTAATTCTACTGAATTGTTATGGTAAGATTGAATTGATAAGTTTTTAAATGAAGTTTTTGGTTGCGATAAATATTCTTTGACTATCGTATGCAAATTTTTGTTACCTATTTTAACATAGTTCTCATATCATGTTCTGGGGGGCTTTTCATGAAACGGTCTTAATATTAAATATTATCTAGTTGTAATCACATTCATTCATGTTGCCCTTGCCCTTTCAGATACCATTATATTTTAGCAAATAATTTTTAGGGAAACATTTCAACTAAATCTATATCGGTTGCAAATTTCTTGACGATTCTGCACATGCCGGAGTGTATAACGTGTACTACATTATTAAAACAACTACCTGTACAAAACTATTAATAATCATTAATCTAATCGTAGAATATAAGAATGATTTTCCAGCCCTCTCTAAAGATTGATGTTGTAAGGTGGAGCAGGGAGAGGAGACATCACTGGAGAGACCACATTGACCAGAATGGGTCCAGAGATAGTAACAGAAGAACTAACAGAGGTAAGTAGAAAACCAAAAAGATTGAGGAAACTGGTTAACGGCATCACAACAATCAGACTAATTCCTGAAATAGTGAGATCCTTGATCTAAGTAAAGAGAAAGAAGAAAATAGTGATCTGGTAAAAAAAAAATAAAAAGAAATACAATGCCAACTTTTCGCTTACAAAGCTATAAGGTTACACTGGGTGGGTATACAAACAACGACATAAACATTAAAATAACACATAAAAACAATAACAAACAAGCAACAATAAAAAGGATAAAAAGGTTAACTACATAAAAAATAACAAACAACAAACTATTAAAACAACGAAATAAAAACAAAAACGATATCATCGCGCTTTTGGCCAATGGCCATGCCAATGTGTCTCATAATTATACCCTCAAACGTACTTTCGTTGGCAAACTTGGATGACAAATTCCTTGACAGTTTCATATTGGTCAGGTCATTATTTTGCTCATCCAGTAGTCAAGCCCGGTACACTATCGTGATTTTTGTCTACATCTTATTCATCTCCATACCCAGTATCTCACTATCGCTGGAATCCAAAACTAAAATCCAACCGAAAGGCGTTTCTTTCGTGGTAATCATACTTGTTGAAGTCTATCGTACGAATGTTCTCTCTGCCTGCAGGCAGATGTACGGCGCGATGGAGCAGAGCGATATTCTGTTTTGTTTGGTAGATCTGCATTTGAGACTTATTCCCGGTGCTCTAAGTCACAACAACATCAATCATCATAAATCACAACACTCCTCAATGAGGAGACTATTGAAGAAGAATATATTGTCAGAAAAACTTATGTGTCCGATTTACTACATAAAAAGACGTCTGAATAATGTATGAAAAAGTCAACGATTTCAAATTTTTAGCTTCAGGAATATGTGGGTAAAACTGGTTAGCTGATAAGGAACTATATTGATCGGATACTTTGCGTAAAAAGCCACAAGATTCATTGCTTCTTTAACAAGCGTAAAGTGAACATCTTCCCTTATCTTTGTTATAAAAACAATAGTTCTGTTGTGGTCGAGTTTATCTGATTTTTCAAGTTCTATTATTGTATTCTCCCTCCCATGTAGTCTGAAGTCAGTTTGTGAGAAAACTTGGTATTTGGATTTTTTCTGTTGTTTTATGTTTTAAATAATGTTTTGGACGTTCTTTTTGTTCCTGCTGATGGGGCTGTTTTCAACGTCTCAGCAAAACGGTAAGGTTTTTTGTCATATAGAGGCATTTGGATTTTTCTATATAAAATCTTTCAATTCTTTCTTTCCCCAGTTATTTTCTCTAACGGTTATGGTGTAGGCTTCCCCATCTGGAACTTCACAAAAATCTTCTAACCCTTTCACACTTTTGAACTCCGCTTCATTTTCTAATAAAACACAAAAAATGTTCCGTCTATCCAGCCAGACAGTGATTCCATAAATAAAACCCTTCATTATAAGGATATGAATCAAGTATTTAATTTTCCTACTTTTAAAGCTAACCAATTAATAACTTTCTATCTAATACATCCCATTCTACAATCGAGCCACCTTAGGCCTTGTGGCCTGTAATCCAAAAGGTGGGGTTCTGCAAGGTCGACTCACAGCTCCACTTTTTTTGTAATCTGACTGGGAGCAGTGACGGAGTCTGGTTGTGTCCATTCTCCTCACATGTGCATACCAGAACCTTCTTCGTTACCTTCCCGTTACTCTATATTTGACCCTGTGCCCTGTCAGAAAAAGTCTCAACATCACAATCACTTGGTGAATTTTTCTCTATCGTGGACTTCTCAAAACGCTTCTTTTCTTCATTCCTGAAACTTAACGATTCACCGATGTTCCGAAGTCAGCACATTTGCCTTCTTCCAGCTCCCCTATTCACGCCTAATCTTTCACACAGAAGTTTTGAATTTGCATTAATCATTTCCGCCGATAGGTTCAGCATTCTCTTATGCAACCATTGAATTAAAATTGTAGTGAAAAAAAGTAGAAAGTGCATACGCTTCAACCCTACGTTATTAGCTTTCTTGTACCTACTTATTTATTTTCTTGCACCAAAGATCCATTATAAGTGCAGTTGGGCACATGTAAATAAAATACAACATGACAATGAACACAAGGCTCGTAAAAGTTCAAAAATTTAAGATTTGCTCAGATGGAAAGGCACTAAAATTAGAGCATCGCTAGTTTGTAGAACAGAAAAAAACATTAAAAACAATAATAACAAAAGTAGCGGTAACAGAAGAATTCATTGATATGAATAAAATTGAAAAAAGCAGAGAGAAAAAAAAATTGATAAAGCAGCATTAGTGCTAGTGTCCCAGATTATAAGCAATCAATTTGTTTTATATTTATTTTTTAACAAGGTTAATTACAGCATAAATAATTCATTTCGAGACACCGTTTCTTAAATTTATGAGCAGTTTGTGAGATTTCCCAGCAAAATTTGAAAGTAATCGCCATAGCAAAATCGTCTTGAATTTGGTTCATGCGGTCCCATCAGGATGTGGTAGGGCGATAACATTTTTACAAACACCAATATTATCTTCGGGAATATTCTTCTGGGTCTTCTGCCTTATCTTGTGAGAGGAAAAATCCGGAACACCTAGTACATACTTGGTGTTTCGGGGGTTTATAGGTTTGGCATCCTCAATGATGCTACAACCCGCTATGAGTCTTGGCTTCCTCAAGAAATTGTTTCCACTGATGGTCCCTATATTCCGCAGCTCTCCTCTAGTTTGTCGTTCCAGTTGCTCTAAATTCATCATCGTCAAGCTATCTTAGTTTAGATCTTCCTCTAGTTCTACGAATTTCCTAACATAATCATAAGGAACTATTTTGGTAAACAATTATTACTCATTCGGCTGACATCACCCAATCCAACTTTAATGAATTTTACAATATTGAGTTCGTCATGTTATAGTGCACGTAGTTCGTGATTGTTACATACCTATGCTCCAGTGTCCATTTTCATTTACTACTCCAAAGATCTTATTAGTGTTTTTTTATTATTTTGTATTTTATTTTTCTTTATTTTTTCTGTCCCTGTGTTAGATTAGACGTACTGTTTGTGGTCAATGCATTTCTTCTGTACCGATTCTACTTATTTTCTTGACTTTTTCAGTAATGAATTGTTAGAGTCATTAGTTGTTAAATATTCTTTAAGATCTATTCCTGAAAAATGGTCACAAGAATCTAGACATAATTAGACACCAACAAAGCCAATAGGCAATAAAGATGAGGCATCAACAAAAATGGATATACCTATTCTGGCGCCAAATACATGACAGCAGTCTTAGTCTTTAAATTTGGTTGCTCTCTTGTTATCAATAATTTCCAACTTTTATCTGTATATCTCATTTATTATTAAATATTTACTTGTTGTATACATGAGATTTTTTGACATGTTGTACATGTTGAGAATTATCATGACTAGAAGTTTTAGAGACGTTAATATTACCACCTAATGGCGAACGTTGTTAACGTAAAGTAATCACACTAAGCCAGCCTTCGAAATAAGAGTAGAAGGTGTGGTTTGTTCCATTTAAAAATCGAACATCAGTAATTAATTGTTAGTCATTAGTTGTTACATATTCTTCACTTTTTGTTTCTATGATTAATTTTACTCAAGTTTGGTTTCATTTTCGGTTTGAGCCCATATTTTTGTAATTGTAGATTATTCTCAAATCAATTAATAAATTAATAATTCTTAACAGATGATTGATTTATGTTCTATGTTTGTTTTAGAAATTAACTCAAGAAGAGCAACACATCCCTACAAGAAAACTGCATCTGTACAAATAAAATTGCTTGGTTGGCAAACCTTTCACTTAGAACCTTTTAAAATAACCATATCTGTGAGAAAAACTCTGCCCAACTTGGACAAATTAGAATTTTTAGACAAACATGTATCTGAGAGAAAACAGACGCTTCACCAAGAAACCACAAATACAGAACCTTTTAAAATAGACATATCTGTGAATCAAGACAACCAGCATTACATGAACAAAGAATTTTCTGATAATTTACCGGATAATTCGGAAAAGAGAAAACAGCGAAACCGGAAAACCAAAACAACTAAATTTCGAAATAAGCATAATAAATCTGGGAACGAAAGACTGGAAATGAATCAACAAAACACAAGCACTGATGATCCGATAAAAACTTTATTTGCTAGACAACCACTGAATCAACAAGAAACATACGCCGAACCTTCGAATAGATCTTCAGATACACCACCACTTAAGCAGATTAAAAAACCCCTTGAACATTCGATTAAGCCTATTTACAACAGCCAACAAACGAGAAGCTTTGAGATTGCTAAAACAGGTATATTTTACAATTAATTGTCATATCAAGATCTCACCACTTTAATCTGTACATTATGTACCTACTGAAATTCCTCTACATTGTATTTTCTATTGATATGAATACCTGGTGTGCATTTCATATTGTTGGGGACTCATACTACTTACTGGTGTAATTATGTGTTTGTTGTCTGTAACATTATCTGTGACATTTATTTTTAGTGACTTTTCCGAACTGCCTAAATTTGAGTCTACTTTTTACTATTTCTATTGTTTCTTGTTTTATTTCTTGACATACATATACCTATCGATCGATTTCCCTTTGAAACTTTTGTATTGTTTATATAATTTCTTAGCTCGTAGACTTTTCTTTTAGGTTGTTTTATTGTGTCCATGAGGATTTGGCCTTTTTGTATGTGTTTTTTTTTGCGCCTGAAACTGTAATATGTAATATTATGTTAATAGCCCATGACCGTACTTGGTGAAATAAAAAAAAATAATTATATCATCGAATTCAATGCCATATTCAGCTAGCTCCCTTTAATAGATTCCATTTCTGACGCCTATCATATTTCTTTAACTGCTGACTGTAACGTTGACTGTTACTTGTTAAGAGTGCTCGACCCTCCCTTGCTCCCTCTTAAGCAAGGAAGATCAGCCTCCTTTAGCATCAGAAAAGACAAATCTAAATATCTATTACTCTCTTATGAAAACTATGCCACGGACTTTGATACTCTACATGGAGTGGGTTGTAGCGACCATTATCATGTCCTGGAAAGAGGTGGGTATTTTACAATTATAGATCATGGGATTCATATGAAGAAATCACAGTTTATTCATTGTAATCAATAAAACATATTAATCTACACAAAGTATTTAACAAAAATTATTCAAATCTTTACATAATCTGCATAAAATAAATTGCAAAAGTATCTTACTTTATGAACTTCAAAACTACAGTAAAAAAATAATGTCTTATCAAACATTTCTTTTCCTTAGATTTTATTATCACTTTATATGATAGGCTTCCTTTAACTATTAACTTTTATACAAAAATTCAAACTACTGACTTGCATTTGAGCGTACCATGATTCACACGAAATAAAAATTAAGAAAAGATTACTCAGCTGTGTTTATTCCCAAATGTGAGGGACACGACCTGACCCTCAGACCTCTCTTCGCCCTTTACTGATTCCAAAAGATCCACTTTGATCTCCCTCTGTTCTCTCTACAGCCGACCTACCCACGGGCCAACTGTACACCACACATGTAGTAGCTATGGAAATAATCCGTCCTTGATAATGGATGTGAATTTTTTAACCGAGGAGCTCTTGTCCTCCCCATCTAAGTGTCTAGGCGAGTAAGACTCGACAGAGTCTTGAACAGTTGCCGCATATAGATAGTTCCTCCTAACCAAATTGTTAACTTTATTCACGTCGCTCATCCTAAGATTATCTACTCAAGACTGGGTAGTTTTCACCCCAAGACTAGAACCGCATATCTGAAAATTAGTATTCAGACATACTAAATATTTAAGATTGACTTTACTACTTCTAATATAGTTTCTTTTCTACACTCTCTGTCTATCAATGTCACAATTCATAAATTTGAAAGTAAATTTATCGAAAAGATTCGTACCTTTTTCGTTGCGGAATTCTTCCTTGGTTTTACACCGACTTTAACCAATTTACACCAACAGAATAAAATTTAAAACGGCCCTCTGTATGTAGGGATTACATTTTATAGTTAAACTGTTACAATTATTTTCGTTCCAGAGACATGCTAAGCAATTGTCTCTCACAAGGCGTCGTACAATCTAAATTGCCGGCCAAACTCTGGAGAAATCAAAAATTATTGTTCTCGCTGTGTCGTTTCTCGCGCGATATTTCTTTCTCACTCGTACTTATGCGGTCGTCATAGTGTACCCCCTCTAACTAACACGCTCAGTGCTAAAAATCTCGCTACATGACTTAGGCCGCCTTGAGGACGAAACCAATATGTTTGATCAACATCTTTCTTGGTTGACGACGCTTTCTGCCGTGTTTCTATCAGCCTTACATATAGTTGTGTCTAATTTTCCCGACAAACGTTGTCCTGAGGTCCTAACTACGAATATTGAATTCAAATTAGTAGAGTGATAAATTAATTACTTATTAACCGATGTTATTCACCTGTTTTAAGTCATATAACTTCCATCCGGATTCTTTCAATCGCATCAACTATCAAAAGCTGACAGTTTTTCAAACGTTAAACGTATTTCAAAATTAGAATTAAATTAGGTACCTATATTGTAAAAAGCACCTTTAACTTTTCATACAGCCATGTTTGGCACAATTTCATTCCACCGAAGGAACTTGCCCTTAAAACCTGCCAAGCTTTTTTTCACCACTAGGTCTCAAAATATTTTAAAGTGTATAACATCTCTGAGTTCCATTTCCTTTTCTTTCCTAATATTATGATTGCTTTCTATGTCCCACAGAATCTTTCCAAACACCCTACTTAAGCTCTCACCTCTGCTGCATTCATTCTACATTCTTGTTTATTTTTCCATATCCTTACGTCTTACGACCATATACATGATTGTTAGTAACAGAGTCGCCTTATGCACATTTAACTTTTTTATGAAATGTTTGGTATCCCAGTGGTTCAGAAGACGGCTTTTGTTTGTGAATCATACTGGAGGTCATGGGTTTGGTCCACCATCCTCCTCTTACAAACAAAAGCTTTACTCTATGTAAAGAATGTCAAATTTTGTATCATGAAATGCAAGTTCTGCACCCCTATAGGTAATACATTTTTCATTTTCACTTCATCTGTTTCATTGCATGCTGACATAATATTTGTTACAGAATGTGACGTTTTAAAGAAGAAGTTACCACCTCGAGTAGGAAACCACATCACTTTCGGAGAGGACGCGATTGATGAAGAATTCCCTCATATGGTGATTATTTTTATCATATATCTAAGGACTGTTAAAACTTCATCATTCGGGAGATTCGGGTTTTTTACTTTCTAACATTCTGAAGGTGCGGCGAACGTTCCCGTTCACCCGTTCCGAGCGGCGCACGCGTTAGTCGCCACGCATCGCTCACCTCGCTGCACATCCTGCACCCAGCTGTCTTCCATGCAGTGATGTTCACGCCGCGGTAATCAACATTCATCCACCCCTCCTACTCCTGATGACAATGATTATTTATTTATCGTATGGTATACAGTACATCACATCATAAGTTATTCAAAATAATGGTCATTTAGTAAAATAATAAAAGTTTTTGGATGAGCGCAAGCAACAGGCTTGCTTGTCAGATATTTAAAAGGTTTCTTATAATATATTCGGTCGCTGGGTCATTGAAGGTGAAAAAGTCTTCTGGGTCTCCATCATATGCTCGAAGGCTGCATTCAGTTACAATGTGACGCACTGTCTGTCTCTCCGCTCCGCAGTCGCACTCAGGGGAGTCCAGCCAACCACATTTGTGGAAGAAGTCCGCACATCTCCCGTGTCCTGTACGGACCCGGTTGAGCGCGGACCACACTCTACGCGGCTGGTCGAAGCCGGATTGTTATGCACGACAATTGACGGGTTTCTGGAGTGGCAGACGCTTCCCATCTGGCCTTCCATGCCTCTATGATCTTGAAGTTGGAATCGTAGAGGTTTTTGGCAGTCTTCAGTGAGGGATTCCGAGATTTGAGCCTGTATGACAATGATGATGGAATACCATCCCTGATTAATTATTGTACTTTTGAACACTTATGATGCATAATTCAATCATATAACAAATCACTCGCCAAACAGTTGGAGTGCATGAATAAAACAACTTCCATATAATCCGATATCTTCTATAACAAAGTAAATCTTTTTTTCAGGCCGCACTGGGGTACATTATTGATTATAAGCTAAAGTTCAACTGTGGCGGCTCGTTAATCTCAGATTATTTTGTAGTTACAACAGGCCATTGCGTCGTCAACGTCTACGATGTACGTCCGCACTTAGTCAGAATGGGTACCATCTATTTGGACAATGGCACAAAAGACACCGATTATGCTGTGGAAGATATCATTATTCATCCCTCATTCGATACAATGTCTAAATACAACGATATAGCTCTGATCAAACTGAAAAAATGGGTCAAACCTTCCGCAAATATTTTCCCAGCATGCATTTATCTTAAAAAAGATGAGCCAATAAATCTAATAGTGACCGGGTGGGGATTTATAGATCATAAAAATATAGATCGTAGTAAGAAGTTGCAGAAGGCTACTCTAGCAGCTCTTTCTAAAGATAAGTGTCAACAAGAATACGCTGTATACAAAGGAGCAGATTTATTATATGGAATAACGGAGCAGCAAATGTGTGCCATTGATCCTAAAAGAGATCAAAATGCCAAGCAGACGAATAAGGATACATGCAATGTAAGTATTTATTTGACCCGTAATTATAACCGAGTTAAATGTTGGAGCATTAATGGATGTTTTTTTTCGGATGGTTCAATATATTGACTCAAAGTACTCTGTCAATCTCCATTTAATCAGTTTGGGGCTAACTAATGACAGTGGCTCCACGAGTATCTCGTATTGCCGTCACGGGTCGTTTTTGACTCTTGCCATTGACCTTCCGTGTGATTTCTCGTTTCGTTTCTGAGTGCTGCAGACTACATTCGTCATATCTGGGAGTCTAGTTGTCTTCTTTTATATGTTCGTACAGAGTTCTTTACCTTACAGCTCAGCTTCCTTGACGTTACATGGTTACCAAAGCTGCCAGTTTTTGAGCGTCTCTTTAGCTGTCTCTGGGGGTACTTTGACGACATCCATGTTGGCCTCTTTTTGTTTTTATAGCTGACAGAAGAACGTGCAGGTCCCATAACCACGTCACGGAAGCTAGTCCAATATGCGTAAGTCAAATTCGTGCGTGTGACCACACTGAGCACTCTCTAACCTGCATATGTGCAGCGGGCGAGGAGCAAACGATCCCTGCTGGAAATGGGTGAATCTGAATCTTAACGAACCCACAAGGAGTTCGTGATCTGCATCCATGTCTATTCCCCGGTAGATGCGGCCATACCGCAGTTCAGTTGAGTTACTGACCGACACCAGAAAAAGGACAATTTGATTTTTCGTTCTTCTATAGGGGTATATATAGATCTTGTGGGGGAACAGAGTTCCCCTTATTAAGAGTCTGTGGAGCATAAATGCTTAAATTCAAGTATCACCGGATGTACCTAAACAATTTTTAGCAGCCATGATAATTACGTCATACGTGAATACCTATTTGAATTTGAAACATATCACTCTTCTGTGGATAAGAAGGATTCCCTATTTGTATTTTTTAAGCCAATTTTCTACAACCGACACTGTAAGGAGACTTATTTATATAATTTATTATGTATAATACATATATTATTTTGTTTCCAGGGTGATTCTGGGGGTCCGATACAAATAAAAGAAAATGACCACATCTCGATAGTCGGGATGACTTCATTCAGCAACTCCCAATGTGGTTTTGGGGGCGCCAGTGTTTACATCAAGCTATTACCTTTCTTGGATTGGATAGTAGCCACTGTATGGCCATAAACTTTACGAAATGTTGAGTGGCGCATCCTATCCCAGCCTGTATTCGGGTGGATCGAGCTGTGCTTACACAGTTCATGGAACATGTGTGCCTATTTTTTGCATCTTGAACTAAAATTATCGCTTTAAAATAATCTCTCGATCATTTCTACACACAGCGTAGGAACGTTGGTTCAAAGCCTGCCTCCGACAACGCTGGAGAGTTAAAAACCTGGATCAATGGAACCTATTGGCGAATAGTTTTTAGTGTAAAATGATCATTCTAACCAACCGCTAATGCGAGAGTCATAAGCCCCAATGGTTCCAAATCCAACTAGACAATCTTCAATATTGGCAAATTTCAATTATTTTTCAAAATTAAAAATAATTTACGTAGTTGAAGGCTTTCAGAACCTTTAGTAATTAGAACCTCTCTTATGTAATTCTTCTAGGACCTGTCTTTGGAGGTAGGTTACGGACTATTAAGGAGACTTCTATATCATAAACCGGAAGGAGGCACTGACACTCTCTCCAAAATAATAAATTTCCCTTCCATCAAATTTTGGGTCGGCCCAATCCGCGTCTCCCATCTAGAGGCTTACTCGGCATTGCAATCACAATACAGTACCACTAGTATAAGTTTTCGATGATCGAATATCGAAATGATCATCGAAAGAGTTTCGAAAAATTTTCATACAAAAATGATCGAACGATTCGAATGTTTGATTTTAGAACACTATTTGCACGCTAATAAGCGCTTATTATCGTGCAAATAGCTTTCGATTAAACTCGTACTAGCCCCACAGATCCAATTTCAATCTATATAATATTAACAATCACACTTTTTTTTATTTATTTATTTTCGCTACCTCCAAGAAACAAAGTTTCGCTATCGGAGGCAGCACATAATAAAATTTTACATGGTTTGGTACATGATTAAACTTAAAAAAAAATAGACTTAAGCCTAGTACATAGGTAGGTACTTATGAACTATTCAAACTATAAAATAACATAAAGATAAAAATGAAAGAAAAAAAAATATAGAAACGAAAACCAAGCAAACAATAAAAAAAGCAGAAGAGAAAAAAAGAAAGAAAACATTAAGTCATTAATAATAAATAAGACATAGTGGGATAGATTCAATCAACTTAAAATTACAATATAAACAAGACACCAAAATACAAAAAGAAATCACAAAATAAGATGATCCCTATGCTTGGTATGATATGACTGCAGAAGACCCATCTGAGTCCCTATAAAAGTTGCGCAATGCAGTCTTGAACTGATATAACTCCTTTATATCTTTTATGTTCCTAGGTAAAGCGTTATAGAACTGCGTACCCTGGAACTCGATATTTCGTCTGCCGTAATTAGTTTTGACATTACCGATAACAAAGTTTGTAGAACCGCGCGTGTTATGCGAATGACACGTATCGCACATTGTGAATGCTATGTTGAGCTTTATGTGTCCATTTACCATTTTATATATCAACAAACAAGCCTCAAACTTGTACATGTCAGATAACTTCAATATATTCGTGTTCTTATATAACTCGGTCGTAGGTGTCAGTCTAGGTAAATTGTATAGTGTTTTAATGGACTTATTCTGGATTATCTGTAAGACTCTGAGTCTTGTTTGCATTTCGCCAAACAGAATTTAGATACACTAAATGTGAGTGGATAAAACTATAGTAAATTTGTTTTTTTGTTTGCTCTGGAAGGAACTTGGATATTCTATATAACGCACCTGTCATTGGAATAATTTTATTCTTCACGCTTTCTATGTGTGTTTTCCATGTTAGATTTTTTTTTTTTTTTTTTTTTATTACAGCAACTCACCCTATAAGAGTGATATGTGCCTAAATACAGATTTATAATAGATTACAATAATATAATATTATACATCAATACATTTTACACAACTAAAGATACCTTATTATACATAGGTGGTGTTTTAGCATATAGAATTCTTTTTTTTTTAAGCCTAATGTGTGACAATATACTATAATAGTTACAATAACAAATAAAATAAAATATAACAAAGTAAGATTCATCCAATCAAAAGTTTCTCTCGTTCAACTGGATGCACCTCATTATTGCGGCGTTAATTCTGTCACAACCCTGGGCGAGTAAGAAACTTATGGACAGTGGGTAGGTAAGTGTTATTTGTTTAATGTTGAGTAGGAAAATTTCGGAGTCAAAAAGTGGGCATGAGAATGTTAGATTTTCGTCAAGAGTAATACCCAAGTATTTGATCGTTGCAACCTGCTTCAGAGTGTCTCCATTTATATGAGGGGGTGTATAATCACCGAGCTTTCTCTGTTGCGTTTTGAAAATCACATAATTAGTTTTCGAGGTGTTTATTGAGAGCTTGTTACCATCTAACCAATTTTTCAGGACATTTAAGTCATCCTGTATCCTACTGAAGATGGTCTGTATATTGTTACCATAATAGAAAAGACAAGAGTCATCTGCGTACTGTGTCAGTGATCCATTTAGATCCATCCATCCTGAGGAACTGAATAGTTTATATCCGTGTAATCGCTATATGAATCACCAATTTGCACCCGATGCTTTCTATTGCTCAAGTAACTCCGTATCAATCTATGTACTTTTCCACGCAACCACGCACTTAAATTTTGGCTGCAATGCATAAAAAACAATTCCATTAACGTATAGGACACTTAGGACTATTTTACGAAAAAGAAATTAAAATTGTATAATTGAGGATCAATTCAAGTATTTATAATACCTACTAAAAGTATTGACGATTGAGACCGGGATTGAGTTTCAAAAGTAACCCCCTTGGTTAATATGTTCTTTTTCTTCATGTGTCATGTCAGGTCCCCCTCAACATCGGCTACCACTACGGCGTATGCTTCTCTGTCCAGCAGCCCGATTCACGGAAAAGTTTAAGTCTAAGTTTAGTTCGAAGTTCGAACGAAGTTCAATTCAAACTTTTCCGTGAATAGGGCTGCTGGTAATAATAATTGTAGGCGGCGACTATCTACAGTCTATGTACCTATTCACGGAAAAGTTTGAATCGAACTTCGTTCGAACTTCGAACTAAACTTAGACTTAAACTTTTCCGTGAATCGGGCTGCTGGCCAACCGGAACAGTTCCTCCACTCGCTGGATTCCGGTCCATTGTCTGATGTTTCTCAGCCAGAACATTTGCCGTCTACCCACACCTCGACTTCCACCTATTTTCCCTTTCATTATCAGGTGAAGCATTTGGTGTTCAGAAGTATGTTTCCTAACATTTCCCTTGTTGACTGATAGAGAATGCTTTAAACATTAAGTTCCGCCGGCTTTACTGACATATATACAAGAATTTATTTATTTATCTCAGATGTGGTGCAATAAACCTGAGGGCTTAAAACAGTTAAAACCTTTATTAGCTAGCTTTATTACAGGCTTTTTTGTTTGAGATCATGCCTCAACATAGACATACCTACACCTAGGAAGATGGCACTACGTTCTAGTAAATTGTAATGTTTTAATATGTTATTATTTTTTTCAACACAATGTACATATGTTGGTATATTATATGTATAAAAAATGTATCACAGCGTATTTTTATTCATTGTTTTTTAATGTTTTGAATTTTTAATTCTAACTACTTAATGTGTATAGAACTTATTCTGGCTTATTAATAAACCAATATTAGAATTTAAGTAAAGCTTAACTCCGACTTTTTATTAATAAACGATGCTTAGTCATACGAGTAGGTACATGCATCGTAATCTAGACTTAATGTTGAGCAACGTCTTAAGAGAACGTGTGGGGTAGTTGTTTTTTTTAATTATTTCTAGTGGTCGACCAGTGCTGGAAATTTGACCATAACTAATTTAAATTATAAGTTTGAACATTGAGGTTCATTTGTCAAAAACTGAGCTAGCGCTATTAAATAAGGCACTAAGTGCCAAAAAAATTTTTGTCGAGATAAGTATGCCAATAGGTACTATGTGCCATCGCCGATGTAATAAAAAATGCACCAAAGTTATATCGGTCTTCGTTTGTTGGTAATATGTCGCTAAATATCGTATAAGGACTAAGTCCCTGTGAGTAGTCTTGTTGATAAGGCACTAAGTGCCATGAGCGTATGATCGTTATTAACATTGTTTTAGTATGTTTAGTATGTTTTAGTGTCTTTAGTATGTGTTAACATAGTGCATTTCATATTTTGTCAGCTGGTATTTAGTTCCTTTCAAAGATTTGTAGGTTGGCACTTAGAGCCTTCTTCAATTTTTATTTTTCACATTTTTTTTCAGTATGATTTAAGTATTTTTTTAATAAATTTTTTTTAGCTTACTGGAAATGTTTTATTTCTATACAAAAATTACACCATTTTTTTTAAAAAATATATATTTTAACTTATAAACACATTTTATATCATATCTTTTTTTAGGTTTTCTGGCACTTAGTGCCTTATTTAAATGAAGTATTCATTTCACAATTTTCTTGCAAAAACAATGACATGCATGGATACGTTAAATTTGAAAATAAATGTTGATAATAATATGTACAAAGACTATTAATAATTAATAAAGAGAAGAATATTAATATATTCTCAATTTGACCACAGACAAACAAAACAATATATGCGTCTGTGTCAATGTCAAATACATAAGATAACAGTAGTGTTTGTAATGATTTTTAAGCATAATTTACAAAAATATTAGCATTCACCACTCCTTCTCTATGTAAACTATATGTGTGCGAAATTTCGTATTCCTCCGTCCGTCAATTTTTATAAAAAGGTATATAAAGTTTTTGATTCACGTATTCATATATAGATTACAAGCTGTCGCCGTGTTAACTATATAAAAACCATATCTACTGTTTCCCATCTTTCGGAACATTAAATCTACACTTTCACTACTACCTGTTAAATTTCTCAGAACAGATTTTGAACGCCTAAACTGACCATAACATCCATTTACAGCTTTCTAACTTCATTTATCTAAGAGATATGGTTGTTCAATAAAAACCGCCGCCCACCCCTTCCCCCTTAATGAATGTTATCTTTTAAAAACGGAATAGTATAATTTGACTCTTTCTGAAGAAACCATTTTCTTTAAATTTCGATAAAATCAGTTTTAAACTTTTTAGAAGCCACTTAAAAATCATCCCTTTTTATATGTACCCTTTTTATCCCTTTTAGTGAAAATTTGTAAAAAATGTCCAAGAAACATACTACTCATTTCTGTAGGAGAATTCATATGCCAAATCCCAAGTTCGTACCATGTCTAGTTTCTGAGATATTCGTATACATATAAAAACATTCAACCCTATTATTCACCCCTTTAGGGATGCAATTTCCAAAAATCCTTTCTAAATGGAAGGTTTTTGTATTAAAACCTACCTGATTTACAAATTTCACTTCTCTACGATTAGCCGTTTGGGCTGTGCGTTAATGAGTGAGTATGTCAGTCAGTCAGGCACTTCCCTGTATTAATAGATGTAAGATATTATTACTTCACATACTGTAAAAGACTCTTATTTTGTGTACTGAAAATTCTACTTAAGGTTTAGTAGGGACGTGCATTGAATTTTATACTGCCTTCTTCTGATTATTATGAATAAAATAAAATTAATACACAGTTTGAGAACTATATTAACAAACGACTATTGATACTTAATATTTTTAATGATCTAATTCTGAGTCTAATTCTAATGATTGCTTCAAAATTTCCGATTCTAATACGCACATCAAAAATACGCACCCAAGCAAACAAACAAATCAATTTTGACAAGTGTAGGTAATTTAAAACGCCCAATTGTACAAAACTAATTAAAGATAATCGTAAATGTCGATGAGATTTACAACACTACCGGGATCCACTTATTGATTTTTATATAACTAGCTTTCCTGACAGACGTAATCCAGTCTACAAGTATGAATATTGAATTCGGATGAAGGTAGGTAGGTATACTGTTAAATTAATTACATTTTTATAACTATAATAATTTAATTAATTATGTAGGAGAGGTCTTTACGCTTTAAGGCCTGATTTTTTCTAATGTCAAAACCACTAATGTCGCACCTTGAGGAAGGCTTCTGATGTCATCTGTAAGATATGCTGCGGAGTAATAGGAGGAAAACCAACCCACGATTGAACCCGTCATGACACATAGCACACCAGCACGCGCGTGCCCAACATGCGGCGTACGCGTGCCACGGTTGACAGGTAAACAACAAAAAAGAACGGTACCAATGGATGCTTCGATTTTGCTGCATACTTACTTGGTGTTTGCATTTGCTAGATTTGAAAAAACATTTTTTGAGTGTTTAGGAGTGAGCATAAGAATGTTGGTGGTTGGGCGGTGCACCTATTATGAGAAGCAACGACGTCTCACTACAAGCTTAAAAACTGATGCATGAAGCAATCTATCAATAACTAGCTTTCCCGATCATTTCTTACCCACTTTGTATTAGTTATTCTATTATCCGGAGCGGAGGAGAATCCAATAAATCAAACATTGAAAGAATCTGTTCAGCCGATCTCGAGTTATAAGTGTTCGCACTAACCCGACTTTCTTTTTATATTAGAGATTATTTTTTTATTTCCCAAATTTAATCTTTTATAATAAAGTACCTACTCATATTACAATACTTATAAACTAGGTTAATACATTTTTTATTTGGTATTAATATTTATTATCTCACTAGGCAAATGTCTGTTGAATGGATGTAAAACTTGAACATTAACGAAAAGAGAACAATGTATGTATGTAGTATAAATGCAACAGAGATGAAAGCTCTACGAAGAATATGTAGAAAGACGCTGTGGGAAAGGATAAATATATTTGGATGGAATGTGCTATGGAAGTTGGTGTTTTGAAAAAGATGAAAGTTAAAAAGTTGAGATGGTTTGGCCATGTTGAAAGAATGGATGCAAACAGAATAAAAGAATTTGTGTAAGGCTGAAACGAAAGGTGTAAGAAGGCGTGGTCGGACAAAGTTTTGAAAAATTGTTATTTTCACAGACTCCCGTTGTTGAGGCAACATCAAATAGTGTATGGAGTTAGCTATGTAAGAAGACCTTAGCGCTGGCGGCCATTTTTGCCTCTCGCGTCACCAGGCCGCCCCCGTATAGACAGATATCATGGCGCACAGGTAAGTACATGCAGATATAGGCAAGAGAATGTTGGGCCTCACGATGTGACGCAGCACTAAGCCTTCTTATATAGGTGGTGTTGTACAGGGCTATCTTATTTTTTTTCTTTCATGAAAACCTCCTGACAATATCAAAGATGAAAATATTTTTTTGTTAAATTGATCCAGTTATTTACGCGTAATGCGTAAAAAAATGTACAGAAGACTCCATTTTTATATACTTAAAGAGATGTTTGCGCTTCCGTATATCATGTATGATTGCGGTAATCATTATATACAAAAAAAAATGGCACAAATCGTCCATGGAATGACGAGATACTTAAAATAACCATAAAATAGGCAGAGGGGAATTACAAAAGGTAATACATCAGATTTCATCAAATCATGAAGTCAGTATCCTTAGAAGAAACCGCAGTCCACAGAGTGTCAGAAAACGTAGTGACGCGAAGAAACCGCGTCACTGACCAGATTCCTCTTCATCTTCGCATTCTACAGGTTTAGCGCTATGCCTAGGTCCGACGTCACGATTTGTGACGAGCCACAGCGCTTAACGTATGTAGACGTCACTAAAGTAGCTTTCGCCTTGAGTGACTAGCATTGATGACTGAAGCGTATTCATCTACACATTCAAAGAATATTTGCTTTACCAAACATACCAATGCTGAGACTTTGAAAAAGATCATCCCTCTTTAGTTTAGCGTAGAATAGGAATGGTTGAGAATGTTGATTTAGATCCACCTTATTAACAATAACAATAAACCCACATTGATTTTCAAAACAACTTTTGAGGGTTGTCACTCCTTAGTGATCTGCATTGACGTTATGGAAAACTGTTTCTTTTTGTTTTGCAACACCAAACGACTTATTGCTTGATTGGCCATTACATCAGACAGCTTTGATCTATCTTTACACACTTTGTATTTTTTTCTTAATTTTTTCAAACAAACATGTACTTAATTTTTTTCTTCCACTAAGTGCCCGAAATCGCCCACGCATTGGGAAATAAAAGAATTATTACTGAAACTTAACCTTTTCATTAGTGAATCTTCATGTGATGTTCAAATAAAAATAAAATGCGATTTTTATAAATGACATCTTATTTCAACCAAAGTAAATAAATGTCCTTATACCAGGATAAACCTATCTCTATATTCATTCATTCATTCTCCCTTAAAGACCCCCGCACACCACAAGTCAGCCCGGAGGAGACTAATCCGCAGCAAACTCGACCCACACAAAGCCGACCCCCCCCCCCCCCCCAGCCCAATTGAAGCAATTGGACAAAAAGCCGGCCACACACAAATCAAGCCCGCCGCGGATCCCCCGAAACCAACCCGCAATGCGGAAGGCCTAACCCCCACTCAGGAGCATAGGGAGGCATCAAGACCTCTCCATTGCGCTCGATGGCGTCCGAGGCTCATTGTGCCTTTTTCTGTCCGATTGAGGTTTAAGGACGTGAGGCGGTCAACCTCACGGTCCCGATCTGATTTTTCGATTTCCTGCCTCTTACAGGATCTCTATAGACCTCTGATAATTGTACTCAGATATCTTATAAACTCTGGTACCATATTGAAACCTACAATATGATAATAATTTATTTATTTATCTTTTACCAGTCACATTTATTACAATTTTACAGGATAAGATTAACATAAATAAGGTAGAGAGTAGCACAGGGTCGTTTTTCCTGCTTGTCAGATGTTTATGTCTAAATTATATCAACAAATGCTATCATTCCGTCGGTTAAGATGAGGAAATCCGAGAAACTGCCTCTTCTATCACACGCTGTCACCGTGTGAATTATGGTCTATCTCTCGGCTTCAAAGTCGCGCCCAGGCAGATCTGTCCAATCACATGTGTGTGCGAAGTCCGCGCACCTGCCGTGTCCAGTGCGGATTTTTCTTGGCTGGTCAAAGCCTGGTGGTGTTGTTGTTATGTGCGGTAAGGCGTCCAAGGGTCGTTCCGCAGCAAATTCGCTCAATTCGGCAGTCCGTGATCCCATTACATTGTAATTGTGGCCTTCGTTAATGATAATAATGATCCAACTCCTTAGCCTATGTGTATAGCACAAGTGTGTTGCCAGGATTTCACCACGCTTGACCTGCCAGTTGGCACTGACGTGTCCCTTGACGTTACAAAAATAAGCACTTTAAAAGTGATTCATCAAAATGATGGTGATCGTTAAGAAAAGGCTGTAATTGTAGTTTAATTATAGTTCGAGGAGTCTGCGCTGATCCGCACGCGAGGGATATGCCCTGATCTCACTCGAACCATAATCTATTTCTGAATAAGTCTTAATATTACCGGGTATTACATATTTTCTTTGAAAAAAGTAATAATTGGCTACTTTTCCATGATTTTGCTATGACTATGCTGTTTTATGTAGGTACCTAATCCAACAAGTCATATATTACTAATTCATAGTATAGAAAGTAAGGAAAAGATGTAGGTACATAAGATATTGGTGTAAAAACTCAATTTAATATGGAAAGGAGTTAGAATATAATATAAAATGAAATGTAGTGTGGAAGTTAGGTAACAAAGATGAAAGTTTGAATGGATACTTCTTCTTCTTCTTCTGATGGCGCTACAGCCCAATTCGAACCTTGGCCTCAAATACTCGTCGCCTCCAGACAACCCTGTCCTCTGCCTCGGTCCTCCAGTTCCGACAGTAAAGAAGTTGTTCGGCATCCTTACTGACTAGCAAATAAATCGTTTCATATTAGCAAATAAATCGTTTCATATTAGCAAATAAATCGTTTCATTTATTAATTGAACAGATTGTTTAACTTCTTCACAAATGAAGCAACAAAGTTGTAGATCATTAATCATCTTGGATCACTGGCTCACCGGCTGATTGCAAATACAACTACTGTGATTCATTACTTCACTTTGCCGGTGAAACTCACCACACTAGAAATACTCTTTATTTTTCTGCTCATCTTCCTCAACCAGTTGGTTTTTTTATGGCGTTTTTCCTATCTGAAATCATTCTGTACTATTTGGACATGGATAAAAAATCTGGAAGTAATTAAGTATGATTTTGGGATGTAGGAAACCATTCAATACCGAAGTGTAGGAAATCTTTGGTGTTACCTTTGTGGGTATCTGTTTGGTTTACCATCTATGGCATCAATTGAGGCTTTGCCAGAGGTTCCGCAGGGAAAATCTTTCCTCAAGGGATGACACAAGAAGTCTCTGAGCTCTTAAGCTCTTAAATAATAACGAATAGATTTTAAGTTAAGCTAGGTAGGTTTGTTACCATATAGAAAAGAGCAGCTTAAAGGCTTGAAAAGGCAAGAGATTAATCAGTCCTGTACTCACTCAATTAAGAAAAAGCTCTAGAAATTACCAGTACCACTAGTATAAGTTTTCGATGATCGAATATCGAAACGATCATCGAATGAGTTTCGAAAAATTTCCATACAAAAATGATCGAATGATTCGATCGTTTTATTTTCGAACACTATTTGCACGCAAATAAGCGCTTATTAGCGTGCAAATAGCTTTCGATTAAACTCGTGCTAGCCCCACTGTGGGGGATATTATGTGAAATAAGACCGATCGATCAGGAAAGGAATGATGATGTTAGAAAAATGTTAGCAAAGTGACTAGTAACGTGAGTAAATTGAAGTGATTTGAATTTTTGGAGATAATGATTGAAGAACATAAAGAATTGGTGCGCAGATACGTAGCGGACCCAGGGTGACGTGGAGCGATCATAGTCGTCAATCACCCAATAGCCTTTTAAATGTACCTATTCTCATATTTGTTGTATTCTCCTACTATACCTACTAAACAAATGTCAGACATGTACTTTTTATCACTGTAGTGCTTATGGAAAGAAATACCTAGTGTATTGTATTTTTTTTTGTGTTTTTGTTGCTCTCTTTGTAATTTTTATTTTCTTTAAAAGACAATTTGCCGTTAATTTATAAATAAATAAATATAAATAAATAAATAGATATCGGTGCAGTCCAATGGTGCGTTTATTTTTATAGTGCATTTAAACCAAAAGAGAAAAAACTGTCATAGCCTATATTAATTAGTTGTTGTTTTCATGGTGTCCAATATTATAACGATAAAAATAAAGTAGGTATACTCTTCATCCAGCCCTGGCACTATCTTCGTTTGGTGTAAATGCGCCCTTAAAAGAGGACCAAGTCAGCAATATAAGTAAGGAGTAGGAAAAAGCAATGCGGAACATTATTTTGTTGGATGAATCGAAAGAGGATTATCTGGAGAGGAAAGAATTAAATACGGGGTCCTAGACAATTTTATTTGTTTTTGTATAAAACTCTGTTAATTTCACTTATGACTTTTAATTGGTAAAGACATTTCGGTCATACGACCATCTTCAGTGCCATAAATACTTTATGGCACTTTATTTAAAAACAAATAAAATTAACCAACGTAACGTTAAGATGAGATTTCACAAAGATACCACCGAAGAAACTTGACTAGGTAGGTACTGACGAATTTTTCGACAATGCGGAGTAGGAAGGAAATTAACTGTCCACTTTTTATATTTTTAAATTAGTGTTATTGTTTGGTTTAAACATTGAATAAGACCCTCCACCAGCCGAGTAAGTATTACAGGAATTTGAAGATTCCTTTTTACTCGCATTATATAAAGCCAAGGAAGTTGAATGTGAAGCGTCGTGGTGCGAGGTAGCGTTAAGGAGCTCGCTGTTTCAGCTAAGATTTCAAACTCATATTACTAATATTTTGTTCGATATTACAACATTATTTTTTGTTTAATATTATTTACTAACATTTTCTAATCGATATTTATATATCGCTTTTTGGTTTCATATATTTTTTGTTTATTTTTTACATATTTTGTTTTTGTTTACGCTTCT
The DNA here is from genome assembly GCA_963576905.1 of Mystacides longicornis. NCBI lineage: Eukaryota > Metazoa > Arthropoda > Insecta > Trichoptera > Leptoceridae > Mystacides > Mystacides longicornis. Next base: position 3,679,745 of record OY756438.1, read on the forward strand.
GAAATTCAACGCCGCGTCAGTGTCTATTTTTGGCCCGCTACCCGCAACACCGCTTGGGGGAGGTGGGCCGGCATAAGTAGGTACCTGCGTGCATATATGCGTTTTAGAATATAAGGATTCTTTAAAATTTAGTTTTGTTAATTTTATTAGTAGACTCGCGGAGTGATTATTATTTTTGTAACTTCGGTATAATTAACCTCCGGGTATATTATTTACTTTATTTAATTTTATTTTCCTGTTGAAAAGGGTTTTGTATCATTTTTTTTTTCTTTTTCTCTAAGACAATTTTTTTTTTAATTCAGGACGGACGAAGACCGTCCACCGGATCCTCCTGATCCAATTAATGTAGAAAATCCACCAAGCAAAAGGCCTCGCACGGTATCACCCATACCAAACCTAGACAATAAAAATAAAATGAATATTAATATGTATCCAAAAACTAATGGTGGTCCGTATGAGATATACGTGACACATTCGGAAGGTGAATCGATTCACCCAGTCAAATTTGGAAACTTATTGTATAAAAATAACATTAAAAATATTACAGAAGATGGAATAAAAGTTGAAAATAGATATAAGTTGTCAATAAGGTTCGACACATATTCGGCAGCGAATAATTTTATTGTTTCCTCTTTCATTAAGGATAATAATTTGACGGCAGTCGTACCATCTTTTCGTTTGGTTAAACAAGGTCTCGTGAGACGTATCCCAACAGATCTTACTGAAGAAGAAATTGTTGAAGGTGTTCAGGTTCCTCCCGGTTTTGGACGCGTCACGAGATGCCGTCGTCTAAGTAGAAAAGTATTAACAGATGATAATAAAGTGGAATGGAAACCTTCCACCACGTGCGTTCTTTCTTTTGAGGGACAAAGCCTTCCATCCAGAATATTTCTATTCTTTAATTCCATTCCGGTAGAGTTATACTCATACCCTACAATCATCTGCAGGAAGTGTGCTCGTTTCGGGCATACGATGGCCAAATGTAGGGCGTCCGTACCTAAGTGTGCGAGATGCAGCTCAACATCTCATTCCCGAGACCAGTGCACTACATCCACTCAGGAGCTTTTATGCCCAAACTGTAATGGTCAACATGAGGCCACATATGTCAATTGTCCTGAGTTGATTAGACAAAGACAAATTAAAAATGCCATGGCTAGAGACACAATATCCTTTTCCCAAGCGGCAAAACTTATTCCAAAACAAGCTAAATCGTTCAGTTCAGCAGTCTCATCCAAAAAAACAAATGCCATCACTAATAAAAAACCAAATGAACCATTTACACAACATTTCAACCGAAAAGAGTACAATGATAATTTGATGTATAAAAACGGCCAACCTGGAAATCTTCCAGATGGTTTTGCTATCCGTAACCCACACAGTAATGAAAGTATCGTTCATGAGGAGGAAACACTAATAACTTCTGAATCTCAAAAAACTAATCAAAATGCGAATGTGAATTATCTACTATCCAATGTTGCAAAAATCTTGTTCAATATTCTTAACTCACAAAATGATAATTATGCTACAGAGGCTATACCATTTTAAAATCTTTAATAAATAATGGACAAGTACCAAACAATAACTAATCATCCTTACTCTAGCCCTGTACTTCAGTGGAATTGCAGAAGTGCGGGATCTAATAAAATTGACATAGAATTACTGTTAAAAGAACTTAAAATAGGAATCGCAGCCCTGTCAGAAACATGGTTTAAGCCGGGTGATGAAAATTTTGAAATACCACACTACACATGTATTAGAGATGATCGCGCAGATGGAAAGGGTGGCGCGGCTTTTCTCATACACTCATCTATTCCGTTCAAGAGAATAACTATACCAAATCCATCTCCTTCTATTCAAATAGTTGCTATACAAGTAAACAATATCGGTCTACTATCTGTATATATAGCCCCATCAGCAAATTTTGACTTTTCCTTTTGGAACTGCCTTCTTACTCACATCCCATCAACTTTCATTATATTAGGGGATTTGAACTCGCATTCCGCCAGTTGGGGAAGTGCCTCTCAGGACTCCTCTGGAAAAAATATATTAGAGTTTACTGATGAGCACAATCTTTGCATCTTAAATGATGGTAGCCCTACAAGAATAAACCATCTCTCTAACCGACCAAGTGCGGTGGACTTATCTATTTGTACTGTAGATATTGCCTCTCAGATGAGCTGGAGGGTGTTTCCGGATGTGCTGTCTAGTGACCACTTTCCAATATTAGTCACAGTTCCCACTTCACTCATTCCTACCCCAAAAATAGCAGACAAAAGAAAATTCATTACAAAAAAGACCGATTGGTCTAAAGTTTCCAAAGAATTGAATCATTTAAATTTTACCAATATAACACTTTTGGATCAGGTTGATGATATATATAATGAACTACATAACGGTTTAACTAAGGTAATCGACGCTAATACCAAAACAATTAAAAAACAATCGGAACCCCGCATTAATCCGCCATGGTGGGATGATGAGTGTAGTGAGGTTGTTAGGGAGAGACGAGAGATAACAAAGAAATATAGACGTAATATGAACCCGGAAAATTTCCTTGAGGTAAAATTGATACAAGCAAAAGCAAAGAAATTACTACGACGGAAAAAGAGGGCTGGATGGAGGTCATTTTGTGAATCTTTGTCGCCTTCTTCTCCAATTTCCTATGTGTGGTCAACGATAAATCGTTTCCGTAACCGAAACATGAGCAGTAGGAGCAATGGGCTGGCACCAAAGTGCCTTACGGAGTTTGCTGATTGCGTTGCTCCATCATATGTTCCAAATTTTGATGAGATCCCGTGCCAGTATTCACAATCGAACCAATCAGTGTGGCTGGACGCACCCTTTCATATAAATGAACTGAAATTGTTTTTGAATTCCTTGGGAAACTCTTCACCAGGCCCTGATGGAATGACGTATAGAAATTTCAAACGATTTCCAGATGAAGTGTTAGAGATTTTACTTGATTTATTTAATAGGATTCTTGACACATCAATAATCCCACAGAGTTGGAAAGTCCAAAAACTAATCCCCATTTTAAAAGCAAACAGAGACCCATCGTTGGGCTCATCTTATCGTCCCGTGGCGTTATCGTCCTGTTATCTTAAGATACTGGAACGCCTGATTAAGAACCGAATAGAGTGGTTTATTGAGCACAACCGGGTTATTCCAGAATTTCAGTTTGGATTTAGAAAGAGTAAATCATGTCTGGACAATCTTTCAGTTCTTACAACGGAAATAAGGAACGGCTTCATAAAAAAAGAATATACGCTCGCTGCTTTCATCGACATCAGTGCAGCTTACGATAATGTCCAAATACCAATATTAATGAAAAAGTTACGTGAAATAGACGTGCCTGAAAAAATGGTTCAGTTAATTCACAATATACTATGTGAACGCAAGATATTGATTCAATGTGGAGAGGAGCTCAGGACTAGGACGGTGTGGAAGGGTATTCCGCAGGGTTCTGTCCTCAGCCCAATCCTGTTTAATATTTACTGCAGGGACATCGGTTCGGTGTTGCCGACAGAATGCCGAATATTGCAATATGCGGACGACATTGTGCTCTATGTTAAAGGTAAAAATATAGACAAGATAGTTAGAATGATGACGGAAGCATTGGAAAAGGTTTATCAATGGCTCACAAAACATGGGTTGCAATTGTCTTGCGGTAAAAGTAAAATTGTCTTATTTAGTAATAAACATAATCCACCCGAATTCACGGTCAAAATAAATGACGAAAACATACCGTTGAGTGACGATGTAAAATTTTTAGGCATTCATTTGAACAGAAAATTATCATGGAATTCCCAGATCGATCATATTGTCAGCATCTGCGAGAGAAGTGTGAATGTCCTAAGAGCGGTATCGAGGGTTTGGTGGGGTTCGCACCCTACAACCATGAAAATGTTCTACAATGCCCTCGTTCGTAGTCGTTTGGATTACGGAAGCTTCTTATTGGACCCAATCCCAAAGTACTTACAGGATAAACTTAATCGTCTCCAGTCCAAATGTTTAAGACTAATTTTGGGCGCCATGAAGTCCTCACCTGTAAATGCATTACAAGTGGAGGCAGTTGATATGCCATTAAATATCAGAAGACGAATGCTGGCTGATAAATTTTTAAGTAAAAGAGTTAACATTTTAGATCACCCACTAATCAATGCAATAAAGAGTCTTCAATCAAATTTCCCCTCTAGGTTAAGAACACTTGGCAAAACGCCCATTCTCCTCTCCAGTTTTGAGAGTGTTGTAACTACCAATCTGGATGTTTTGGGAAGGGCTACATCTCCTTTGTTCAGTGTCCCATATAATATAATCACATCTCGACCAAATGTCGTTGAATATACAGGCATAGACAAGCATTGTAACCTATCACCAACTTTAATAAACACTTTTTTTAATTCATTATTGACAACGAAATTTGCTAACCACACGGCGGTATTCACGGATGGATCAAAGTCCGATGATTTGTGCGGAGCAGCTGTGTATATCCCCTCAGAACCTCACTCAATACTTATTAAATTGCCTCCACAGTCATCTGTGTTCACTGCAGAGTGTCTGGCACTACGAGAAGCATTACGATACTGCAGTAGTGTAGATTATAGCAAAAAATTTGTTATTTTCACAGATTCACTAAGCGCATTAATGGCAATATCGGGCAATACCCTCAGAGACCCGAATAACGACTTGATTCTCTCTATAAAACATACGATTTATGAAATGGAGAATATAAAAAATATGAACGTCATTCTAGTATGGATCCCTTCACACAAGGGAATAATAGGTAATGAACACGTTGACTCCTTGGCAAAAAGAGCTAGTCAGGAAGGAACAGATCCGAACGACTTTACATTACCCTTTTGGGATTGGAAGAATGTATTCGTAAATAAAGCGTACGAACAATGGTCTGTGGGGTGGACGGAACATAGTTCCAAAGGTTCAAGACTGCGTTCAATACAGCCTAAAATACCTAGGACTCCATGGTTCAAATTATACAAACTGAACAAACGCGACACTTCAATTATATCAAGATTGAGACTGGGGCACTGTTTGACTGCTCAACACCTTCACAGGATCGGAATCCTACCAGACCCGGGGTGTGAATGTGGTGAGGAGGAACAGTCGATTGACCACATACTCTTGGCTTGCCCATTTAGAGGGTGTGGTGACGTATTTATTGAGGGGAACTTTCAGGGTCCCCTCAGTTCTATTTCTTTACTTTCTATGCGTCCGCGGGACTCTTACGGTTATATTGCAAATTTTCTAAAAAGACACAATATTAAAATATAGTTTGGTTTAATAATTTATCTGATCTCGAATAATTTTTATATAATACAAACTATTTGATTAATAATGGCACAAATCACTCTTTGAGGGTGGAATGCCTAATTAATAAAAAAAAAAAAAATATAAAGCCAAGACTCCGACATCGCCGTAAGGGTCCCACATCGGAGTGAATCTCGTCCGATATTTAAGACCGCCAATACTTTCAATGTCCCACAACTAAGACCTTTTCTTGTTTTTTTTTTTTATTTTGCATGTGTGTTAGTGTATCACCTGTTGTGAGCAGCTACTATTATTGGTAGTAAATATCAAAAACAAGCATCGTCTCAGGGTGCCACGCCATCTAGAGTGCGCCATCTAGCACGCGCCATCTTTGTTTGGTTCAATTAAAAAATTGTTTATATTATGTTCCTGTGGACAGATAATTTTTTCGCACTCTTCGAATTGACGAATCTTCGTTTGTAGTCGAACGCCAATTTCAAATTGTCTAGGAGGGGGGGGGGGGCATTTTCTGCCTCCTGAAAGGTATATTATATCACAACTTTAGTCTTCTCTTTAGAATACCTATAATAGAAAAGATAGGTAGGTATATATTTCTCACATTTTTGTAAATTTAACAACCAATACAATGTTCACATGAAAAAAATAAAAATGATAATAAAAAGAAAACAAAAATCCCTTAAGTAAATATACCAAAAATTAAATTAATATTTTAATCCATTCATTTCACTTTGTGTTTCGTAGACTCGTGTTCAACAATTTAAATTGCATAAATTATAATAAGTTTGGGCATGTTGAAAAATTATGTCGAAGTAGAAAATATAATAGAAACTTACGGTGGGTATTTTATATTATACCCGACGTCTTTTGACTGTGGATCGCATCGTTAATAAGAAACCAGAACATAGTACCTAAACCCGACGAAATATCTGATTTTTGTCGTTTACTTAAATACAGGGAATCCCGAATTTCATTACATTTTGTTCTCATTAATAATATACTTACTAACTTATGTATTAGTAAAACAAATAAACTAATTCATGAGATAGCGTAAACATTGAATAAACGCTAAGCGGTCGCTTTGAACTGGTTTGAATGGAGTACCTATACTTACCGATGTATCGTCATAATTAATTTGATTGGTTTCGCAGAAACTAACTCTCCTAAAAAAAAAAACATTTTTACCGCAAACCCCAAGTCCCCAATTCATCATCATAATATTTTATGTTTGGCTCATACCGTATTTTTAATATACTTACGTATCTATGCAAAAAAAAAACAGACATGAACATGAACTAATCTAATAGATGATATGAGTCTCAACCATAGATTTTTATATGTACGTATATTACTGTTGGAGTACTGTTATACAGGGTGGATTATAATGGACTCCCTAGTTTCAAACACTCACTGTAGAGTGAGCAGGCGGCGCAGGTGGGTTATCAGAGTGGAAGTAGTGGCAATTAGGTGGGGGAATCGACGCCATATTTCAGAAGAACGTTTCTACGACAAAGCCTCGATGCTCACCGGACCACTGCATGGCATCATTGGCTGAAACTTGTGACTGATTGGATGGCAAAAATTAATGTTTTAACCAAGAGTTTCGTTAATAAATGATGATAAGTACCTATTTTGATTTTTATTTATGGAAAGGGAGATAATAATAATAATACTTGGACAACTTTTATGGCGCCGTTTAGTGAAATATCTTCACCTCAAGGGTTAAAAATATACTAAATATACATACATTAAATTCAAATTACATAAAAAGTAATAAAGAACATCTTTAGACTGAATTCCACATTCAGAAAAAAAGCCACTTTTTGCCAACTAAATTGTCAAACGTTGATATATTTGGGCTTCACTTTTGAATGAGAGGCGGGGGGTTCTAGGTTTTGTAAAGAATTTTGTGGTACTGATGCATAAAAACTCTGCCTTTAAAAAAAGTACTTACCCGCTTCAGAAGAACTATTATATTATTGGTACAATGTGGCACCTACCTAAATCTACACAAAGGCCCTCTTTTTTCCGCGTTAATACTACAGATCAGTGGCGTACCGAGGGGGGGGGGGCGGAGGGGCGGACCGCCCCGGGCGCCTCTTTGGAAAGGGCGGCAAAATCTGCTTATGCTATGTTATACACGACCAGGAGCCTTATTCCCGTAATCAATCGCATTTAAAAATCACTTAACGATAAGATTAAGACATGATCGCAATCAGGTCGCCCTTGAATTTGACGTTTGTAAGATAGTTACGGGAATGCCGATTACATAGAATTTCATACTAATATTTCAAACATAACGAATTTTTAAGATATCTGCTAGATATCTTGTTTTGTGAATACCAATCCGCCATTTTAATATTGTCAATCAAGATAGGAGCGTATTAAGACCGCTACGAGAATAACCCTACAGATTGATAAACTGAGAATTTATATTTTGACCAAAAATAACATTTAATTTCGGATTAAGGTCTTAAAAAACATTTGCGGTGAATCCGCAGGTAGAAAAATCTGCTGTAAGTACTTAAAATAAATAGGCGTGCAAACTTTTTTTTTTATATATTTTTATTCATTTTCGTGTTTTTTTATATGGGGGGGGGGTTCCCAATTATATATTTTTTTTTTATTTTTTTTTTTATTTTATTCAATCAAATTCTCACAATAATTACAATTTACATTATATTCATTTTTATATATTCATATAGGTATTAACAATTTCTTCCTCTCTCATAAAACTCTAGAGAGTTTGTGTAGAGAGAGGTTGCGCTTTGGTATTCATGAAGATATAATTAAAATAATAAAGAACACAACAAAAACACAGACGAGGACAACAATTCAAAACAACAATCACATTCCCTTTACATGCGTCTCCAACATACCCAACCAGAGGACCTGATCAACTCCCGCTTAAACAAAACAGAAACAAAAAACACAAAAAAAAGAAAAGAATTGACAACAAAAATGCATTCACGTCTTCCCTCATTCATTAATTATAAATATATTTTTCTTTGTAATAATGTTTTATTGATCGCAGCAAATGTCCATAATTGTCTATCTCCCTAATGCTCAATGGCAGTTCATTAAAATATTGTTCACCACAATACGTGAAGTGATGCTGGGCAAGAGTGGTATTTCTTTTGGTCTGTCTATACATGTATTCACACCTAGTCCTATTCCCTGTGATAAAATAATGAAATTCTGGCTCCTTTAATACTTGTAATATAGAGCTTAGTCTAAACAGATCGTTGAATTTAAGGACTTTAAAATCTTTGAACACTTTTTCTGAGGGGTAATCTCTAGGTTTATTTATTATGATTTTAATGATCAGTTTCTGTGCTATTTCTATGCAACTCAAGCTTGTGGAGTAGGCCGCCCCCCAGCTGGTGATTGAATATTGCAGGAGCGATTGTACCAGCCCGTAATATATTGAATATAATTGCCCAACTGTCAAATGATTTCTGACCTCAAAGAAAACATAAGTCAATTTTCTAATACGCTTGACAACAACATCTATTTGTTTTTTCCACTTTAAGTTTTTATCTAAGGTAATGCCTAAATACTTAATACTTTCCTTTGTTTCAAGCTTTTTACAGTCGCTATTACATGTGTGGTTCTCCCTCGACAGTCCGTTGGAGTGAACCGTTACGTCAAGGTTACCTGGAAGAAATCCAGTTCCTATAGAGAAAGGTAGAATAAATGTCTTGTCAGCATTCATTGTGAGGGAATTGCTATCTAACCATGTCCTTATCATATTCATATCCGAATTAATTAATACTTCAACTTGGCTCCATGTTCCAGCGCTTACAACAAGTGCTGTATCATCGGCATACGATATTATTTGTCCCTCTAAAGTCTGCGAGAAAATATCATTGACGTACATCACGAACAACAGTGGGCCTAGGACCGTTCCTTGCGGTATAGAGAACACTGTCTCCATACTGTCACCAATAGTGTTATTTATCTTGACGCACTGAGGTCGTCCCTTTAGGTAACATCTAAAGAAGCTCAACACACTTCCTCCTATCCCCATTCTACTCATTTTATTTATAAGGCGACAATGTTCGATGCTGTCGAATGCTTTTTTCAGATCTACAAAGACTGCAGCACACTTATCACCCCTATCCAATGAAGAATAAACAATTGAGGTAAGCCTAGCAATGGCATCTTGGGTATTTGACGATTTTACGAATCCAAACTGATGTTTATCCAATAATCTATTCTTGTACATATAAGAAGGGAAGGGCGCCACATTATATTGGGGGGGGGGGGGAGTGGGCGCCAAATTATATTAGGGGAGGCGCCAAATTTTAATTCCGCCCCGGGCGCCGAAAACCCACGGTACGCCACTGCTACAGATACTCTTCATTTCGCCATTTCTGTCCATGCCCACCAAGGCCAGTAACTAGGGGGGTCATATTGCCCATGTTTTACTTCTCTTAGAGTGTACCTACCTATTAGTTTATCGTAAAATATTGTTGGCTTTCGTTCCATCGTTAAAAACGCCGCTTAAGTAGTACGATTGAGTTCCAGGAATTCTGTATTTAGAAGAATCCTAGAATGTCCGATTAACCGCAATCTTGAATTTCAACTAAAATGTAATCTTTCCTGGAGAGTGAAGATAAAATTAAACTGAAATGTAAGAGGATGTGGTCTTTTAAATAAGCATGTAATTTAAGGTGATTTGGCCATTTCACAGCGAATTTTGACCAGCTATAATTATGTATCAGGATCGCATTTAAAATTAATCATCGTCAAGTCAATATTGCAACATCCTCAAATCCATTTGATAAAACGTGATGTAATCATAAGATATTGAAAGCATAGTGTTGAAACTTTCAAAGGAATTGATTACAGGTAATCGAAAACGCTTTACAAAAACCAAATACCTAAGGAACTTAACAAGGATTTTGACTGGACATTGCAGACTGCGGAAATAGAGGATAACGAAGCACCTATTTACATCCTCTGTTAAAATGATGCACTCGTTCACAAACAGGGTTGCCAGGTTTCGGTATTTTATCGAACTGAACACCTATTCTGTAGCAAGTGTAGGGTTGTCACTTGAAAAAAGTGACCATTAGGCGATACATTTTGTATGCAAGTGACCCTACACTTGCTACAGAATAGGGGTCCTGTTTGGTATTTTAGCACCGTGTTCGGTGTGTCAAAAATATCGAACTATAGGCGGTTCGGTATTTTTTTCTTGATTTATTTTCCTCTAATAATACCTAAGGTATATAGAAGCGACGTTTAATGAGACAGACTACCACTGCACTCTTCATATTTTGACACTTCTTAACTTACGAAAACAAATTCGAAGTTGCAACAAGTCCGAGCTGTCAATGAATCGAATCGACGTTCGGAAATATTCGTACCGATTCGTACATACTCGCGATATTCCGCACACAAACTTTTCCGAGGGTCCAATCGGGTTCGTACGGAATGTTTAGAAACCACGTAGTATGGAAGAACCACAAGCTTCATTGATAAATGCGAGGTTGCCAAAGTATGCTGCGGTATAGTTATGGCACGGTATAGGGTTGATTATTAGTAGGTAGCACGTGGTATAAGCGATTTATGCCGTAATAAGTAATAACTATTCCCGTCATAACGGTGTTGTAACGCAGTTTCTATTATGCTGTGGGTTCCTAGGGAGCGGCCGTCTTCAGCGGCCTTATATTACGGCAGCTTACGACGGCGGCCTTTACGGTGACATTTGGGAAATTCCGTGCCCGCAACAAACGTCAATTTGTGTATTTTGTCGGAACTTGAAAATGAAAGATCTTGTCAGTCGAAAATTTCCATGTTTTGTATAGGTATGTAAATCGCCATACCAAAACGATATCCCGATATCGGCGTTTCGACAAATACGCAAGCAGCGACAAATGATGAAGGTGAATCTCAAAAAAAGAATACGAAATGAAGAAATTTGACGCCAAGTGGTGTAGATTCGTGGCCTTAAGTGATAAAGATGTCTAGAAATCTAATAAACAGTAAAATTAATAAGTTTCACTTTTTTAGGTCTTTTTCTAGAACAAATTCAAAATACATAAAAAGTAATAAAGAACATCTTTAGACTGAATTCCACATTCAGAAAAATAGCCACTTTTTGCCAACCAAATTGTCAAACGTTGAAATATTTGGGCTTCAATTTTGAACGCGAGTCGGGGTTCTTTAGTTTTGTAAAGAATTTTGTGGTACTGATGCATAAAATCTCTGCCTTTAAAAAAAGTACCCGCTTCAGAAGAACTCAACCAATCCAAATCCAAACTCCCTTTAGACCCCACTTTGGGGCACAGGGAGGCAACAAGAGCTCTGCATTGCGCTCGATCTTGCGCAACGTTAATGACCTCCTCCCACACCATGTCCAGAATCCTCATCTCTGCTTCGAAGGAGCGGGACACAGTATGAGAGGGTCTTCCTCGTCTTCGGACCCCTGATGGGGGGAAGAACAGCGCTCTCCTCGGCCAACTGTATCATAAACATGTGATAAATTCAATTCGAGTGTTATATTATGTTCATTTACTAAAACAAACATTTTTTTGTTAATAATTCCAAATAATTTATTTAAAAAAAAATTAAACCGGTTTTGAAACGCACGTGCACGTGACTTCCGGTATGTTTAAAGAGATGCGTTCTTCCCTGAACCGGTTCATTGTACTGATCAAAATAAACGAAAAACACATGCGAATAATATGTTTCTTATTTAATTTGCAATAATTATCGTGCAATAAGTGGTTACGGTAAATTGTCTGAAGTACCTACTTACCTAGAAGTTATTATCATGAACGCCTGGAAATAAATAATAATATCCTCTTGGAAAAAATATTAATTATATAAAATTAAGTATCACAATAACATTGTGTTTCTAAACCTTCCTTAAATAAACTTAACCAAATAAAAAAAAAATAAAAATACAAAATTCCATAGTATGCGGTTTGTGACGAACCACCGCGTACTATGGAAATTTGATACTTTCCATGCAACGTTGCAGTGGTTACGCTACGGCGCGTGTTCAGATGTGTACAGACCCTAAGGGGAATGAAAACATCCATTTTGGCACAGTTACTTAACGTTTACGCCATTCCTTAACACATGATTCTGAAAATTAAGTTTTATTGTAGAACGAATATTATTTATTAAATAGTTTAGCATGCTTTTTGAGTAATTTTCTTTTATTTTGGTACGTCTCTCAAATATTCAACGAAACATAAAATACAATTATTCTTAAGAGTAGGTACCTACCTATTGTATTTTTTAAGCTTTTTTTAATTTAATGTAGATACGTAAAATATGCGTGAATATGTAATTATTATTATTTCAAATCATTTTTTCATTAAATCACAATATGTATATCATATAAAGCATACATCATTGTATAAAAATTAATAAAAAAAAAAATTAAAATTAAATAGAATGCTATATACTAAATATAAAAAAATCGGTATTTTCTCTCATGATACATCACGATGTAATGTAAGCATGAGAGATCTTCGAACTACAGAGAAAGGAACCTTCTTAACATCCTACATGAGGACAACAGAACTGCCTTTTGGATGGCATATCTCAGACCACAACAGATGCCAAGTTTCCCTAGATTGTCTTTAAGAGACTTAGGAATAACTCCATTCGTCGATATCACTATAGGTATTATGTGGGTGGTTGGTGTATGCCACATATCCTTGATTTCGTGAGCAAGATCAAGATATTTAATTATCTTGTCTTGTTCGGCTTTTTTCAAATTTTCGTCATACGTCATACGTTATCCCGTTCCTACGATCATTAATTATTATTATTATTAAATGCCATCAAGCAGGCAGCTTGGAGCTGATGTGCTTGATATCCCACACTTGTGTCACACTATAAACTGTCAAGTCCATTCTTAAATGCATTGGTGTTCTCCGCAACAACCAGTTCGGCAGGCAGCCCGTTCCACTCATCCACAACTTTATTTGTAAGGAAATGTCTACGAGGGTTCTGAGTAAATCTGTCCTTTACCAACTTCAGACTATGTCCCCTCAAATGTTGATTGTGGCTTCTGTGGAACATGCTTCTCAACTCTGGCATTTATATTTTACTTTTAATTTGTTGTGTGGTGAAAGAGAAAGATGGTCGGCACCTGGGATCGAACCCACGACCTCCGAACGATACAGTACGAAAGTCGGCGTTGTAACCGCTGGGCTACCAGCCACTTCAATCGACTCTTAAAGATTGGAAGATAAATGGCTGTCAGGCAGACCACCAAATAGGTTAAGAACAATTAAGAGTCAAGCTGAATTAATGGGCATAATACTAAAAATAATATGATTTTAACAACTATTTTGTAAACGAGGAAATCCAAACCTTACTATAAAGTACGTGCATCAATGAATCAAAAAGGACTCACACTCATCAAAATCATAATTTCATCTGCATATCCTAAACGCCCACGCTGGACACTAGAACTCCGCATTCCAGTACTATTATAGGACATCAGGTGAGAAAGGCTGCAATGGATTACGCAACGAATAACCTTGCCATTTATATACCCTACCGTGTCACCGGATACTCCAAAGTGGGGAAGCTTAGCGGACACATTAAGTACCTAATCATAAATTATATTATCTATCCGTTTATCTGTAGGTATTATTAATCACCTCTCTTTTCTGGCTAAGACTTAAGGTACTGATGTCTTTAAGTATAGGAAGCTAGATAAAAGGAGGAAGACCCATAGACCACGTGACGTGACCTCCGCCATTTTTAAGCCTGCTGTTGTTTACGAAAAATCTTGTAGTCCTATTTTTATTTGAATTGTGTTTTCTCAATTAAGTATGATTAAATACGAATGACAGCTCCGTATGAGTCTGCTTGAATTTTAAGTAGGTATATTACGAAGTATATTAACCTCTCATACTGTGTTCAGCTCCTTCGAAGCAGAGCTGAGGAATCTGGACATGGTGTGGGAGGAGGTCATTAACGTTGCGCAAGATCGAGCGCAATGGAGAGCTGTTGTTGCCTCCCTATGCTTCTAAGTGGGGTCTAAAGGGAGTTTGGATTGGATTGGAAGTATTTGGGATGCACAATTGCACAATGTGTGCGTTCGACATGTTTTTTTTTTAAATTTAGTATGCATAAATCTTCGATTTTCTCCACGGCATAATTTAATAAAGATATTTTTACGAAAAACTAATTTGGACATCGTTTGGCTGAAATCTCTTGTAGCTATATTCGAATCGATCAATTTCTCACGGAATATCGGCTAACACCAGCTCTTTCCAATCCAAACTCCCTTAAGAGTAAGACCCAACTTTTTACGCGAAGTTCATACCTTTTTTTTATTATAGCTGAACTTTAGCGGAACTCTTACAGAATCGACCTCAACAGCTCATGAACATAGTCATATTATAGGTAGATAATATCTCGGGTAGACGGATTCATTCAGCAAGGTTTTCCGATAAAAGTTAATATTAATGTTGTCATAAACCAAGCGGTTGTATATTTCTCTAGAACAAAATCACAAAGCGACATACTTAACAGATCATCTCACGTTACTATCCAGTCTCTCGGGCAGGAGTAGGTATACAAACTTTGAATCCTTGGGGCCATAATGATCTCAGTACCCTTAATCCGAATTCAACTCCAACAAGTGAGAAACCCACCGGCATTCCGTATGGGCTGCGTAGCTTTCCAAAGTTAATCTGTATAGTGGCATAATACACGTTTCCATAAAAATAAGTTACATCACGCTAGCGTAAATGTCACGAAAACTTGGAACAGGGGTACGATACGTTCAAAGGCCTAAAATGGTTTTAATTTTTCTGCCCTTAACTGTGTTTCGAGACTTTTAGCAGAGTGTGCTACCTAAAGCCACGGCTAGACTATGGGCCATGCTGGCCAAATAGAGGCTCTGGCCCATCATGGGCAAATAGTGTGGCCGCTCCACCAATGGCCAATATCGCCAAATATTTGACATTGGCCGTTACTTGTTTACTTGTCGATCGAGTTCGCAAGTATTCACCAATATTGGAACAATGTTGACAGCTGTCATGTCTTCCATGTTGTTATTTTCATAGTGTTTTGTACATTTTTTTATAATCCTGATAAAATAATGGAAGTTGACAATGATAATATCATATTATGACATTAATTGCAGCATCCTATACAGTGATACATGCGGCATCTGCTTTTCTGTTATTAAAAATAATGAAAAACGCAAACGGCAAAGACGGTTGTTGATGCTTTCTTTAAACCACTCGAGTATGTATGTAATGTACCCATGATTCTTGTTTTTTTTTAATCAATATCTTTTATTTTCATTTATGTTATAGTCCAAATCAACCTGTAAAAGCTAGGTAAATATATACCTACTAGAGGTCCGCCCCAGCTTCGCACGGGTAGATAGATACTTAAAAATCATTTAGTTTTCATACAGATCCCTAACTTTTTCAAAATATTTTATAGCATACTATAAATTTAATTAAATTTATAGCGTCAACAACACGTGGTAATTATGCTGTTAAAATGTAGCTTATATGACACGTTCGTAGATTTACCATAGCAGCGCCATCTATTGATTACTTACTCAACCCAGTCGAAAGGTATCGACATCTGTTAGAATCATTTGGAGTTAACAGATAATTGTGACTGTCAAATAATAACAGACAAATAATTAGCAATAAATTAAAATTGCGACTATAATTTGAGATTTAAACTATCCTATCTCTCAAGTTGGATCGAACTGCACATGGTGTGCGAATTTTATTATAATCGGTTAAGTGGTTTAGGAGTCCATTGAGGACAAACATCGTGACACGAGATTTATATATATTAAGATTGCAAAACAATGAACATCAATAAAAATTGAAGGTTAGGTTTAATAAAATTATGAATGTTTTTATTGTGTATATTTGTGAATTGGAGATACACTCTCTTGAAATTCCCCACTCAGATAGGAGTATACACTATACAGTGAATAATTGGAGATTAGAATGTAAAATGATGAATAAAAGCAAGAATTAATCAATAAATCAGTGATAGAAACATTGTGTAGCAGTCTAGCCTCGTGCCAGCTGTCAGAGTTGGGCCAATAGTGTAGCCGGGTGTACAAGTATATTTGCCAAATGTTGCTACTTGCCAATGCTTGGCCAGAGCCACTATTTGGCCATCCTGGACCAGCATGGGCCATAGTGTAGCCGTAGCTTAAGCAAACATTCGCCCATTTTGCATTTCCATTAATATTGTGAACTAGCTTTCTCGACAGACGTTGTACCGTCTTTACTACGCATATTGAATTCAAATTTGTATAATAAAAAATCAATTTCCTATATGATCAATATTGTTTCAACAAATGCATCTGTTTTAAACGATGCTTACATTAAGATCGCACTTACTCTCAAACAAGTGACAGTTGTCAAACGTCAATTAAAATTCAAATATAGAAAAGTTTATGGTGTCAAAAGAACTCAAAAGATTAACTACGTTAAGTTTTATTAAATTTTCTACAAATCTGCCAAAAATATTCGCCACATGCGGTGTCGATGACCCGACATTAAGTTCAATGTTATTTCGCTGTGCAAAATATGACCACATCCTTATATTACGCAATTCATGATCACTTGGTGGTCTAGCTGTCACCATGACCAAGTGGTGCCGGATTCGAATTCCGCCGGTTACGTTATTTTTACTTGAAATGACTTCCCTTGGCAGGAAACTTGTATTCTGATTAAACAAGTTCTATATTAGAATGATTTTTCAAATTATTTTCGTATTTCGTGAAAAATCCAATCTGCACAATTTTCATCATTTTTACGTTCAATTTGTTTCGGTTCGGTCAGCCAATACCGACAAAAATATGAAACGGTTCACTTAAACTTTAAAATAACGGACTTCGGATTTAACGTCCATAATTTCGGTCAAATGGAAACATTGTCAGAATATTAGAGTAAAATGTAAAAGGTAATTAAACACAAAAATACTATATTAATTATTATTGACTATACAAAGGCAAGGAAGTTGGTAAATCGCAAGTTTTAAGGAAAACGTGGCTAAAAAATATTTATCTGATAAAAATAGTATGCATTATTCAGTTGCGGTTAGGAAGTACCTTGAAATTCCCGAAACCCGAAATAAAATACTTGGACAAGGTAATGTCCCTTAAGTATAAGGCCAATATTCGTACGTAACAACTGTCATAATAAGTTATGGCGTAATTACCTATGTGTTAATTACTGATGACGACGCATATTATGCGTGTGCTAACTTTTGCGCAATAAAAAAAAGCTTAACAGATATCGAATTGAATTCTAGGAAGAATTGAATCAGTTTTAGATTGCTACATTGAGACATTTAACATTTAACTTAAGACATTTATGTAAGGCGGAATCTGAAGGAGGATCTGAAAGAATGGGTCCAGGCAGACGAGGCCGACCACGAATGACATGGTCCGACCATATCGGTGCCGTCTTACAGGAGGGCCAAGTCAGGAGCAAAAGGAATAGAAGATAATGTTTTGCGGAATGTTATGCGTTTGGAGGAAGCGAAAGAGGTTTTTTTGGATAGGAATTAATGGAAGTCCGTACTCTCTGCCTACCCCCTTCGGGAAACAACGTGATGGGTAAAAAAATTATGCTTATCAACTTAATCTAAATAAGGACTGATTGAAATTGGATAGGAATCGCTATGAGATTGCAGATACAACGCAAGAGTCAAGATTCTAAAAGTAGCTAACTCGGTCCTACGCTCGTCATCCATTCAAAACACGCTCTCTTCGCGTGATCTTTCAGTGTATTTGTATGCGTGTGGAAAAAATGTAATAAATAAAAATATTTCGGTCTAGTTCTTCCCAGTTGAAAAAGGAAAAAACTTCTGACAAACACGAGATCTGATGATTTTAATGAGGCTGACGAAGCAAGTACCTACCTAGATATATATCTTGATATATATTGATATATATCAAGATATATATCTAGGTATCCCACTATCCTGCGGTTAGAGACTATCCATGTTTGCTAGAAGATGCGCGTCACTACCGGGAATCACCGGTCTAATAGTACATACAGATACATACATTCTCTCTTGAGGCCCCCCCTCATTCCGCAAGCCAGCCCGAAGGAGGAGACCAATCCGCAGCAAACCTGACCCGCACGAAACCAACCCCCTAGTCTGATCCAAGCAATCAAACCAAAAAGTCGGCCCCACACAAATCAAGCCCGCCGCGGATCCCCCCCCCCCCTCCCCCAACCAACCCGCAAACGGGGAGCCTAAGCCCCACTAAGAAGCATTGGGAGGCTCAAGAGCTCTCCATTGCGCTAGATCATGCAGGTGGGGCAGCATTTGTCTGAGCCTCCCCTCTAATGGGATCCACGCATCCGAGGCATATTTATTGGGCCTTTGCTGACCTGTTGGGGTTTAAGGACGTGAGATGGTCAATCTCACGGTCCCGATTTTGATTTTTCGATTTCCTGCCTCTTACAGGATACTCGAAAAACCAGCAAAAAGAGCAGAGGTGCTATTCTTAGCCGGCAACCCCATGGCCAGGTCTAATATTAGGTGGGGGGGGAAGTTTTTTCGTATTTTATTTTATTATTTTTCAAAATTTATTTACATTGGACTTACAAGTGTTATATGTTATTTTATTCGTTGACTTTTTGGCTATCTTTTAAGCATGACGGGATTCCGTTGCTGCAGAAGTTTTGGAAACTCTGATAAAAAAAACCGCGACACGTAGTTTTGACAGACCTCTTTTGAAGCGACCCTGACACTGCCTAAAAATTTTGTGACGAGACTGAGTAAATAAAAAATCTAAAGGTTAAAGGTCAGAACTAAGTATATTATGGTGAGGTGGATGCATTACCACTTTCCAGCTAAGTTCCCTTAAATTTTTCTGAATGGCTAAAAATTTGTGTAGTCTGATAACGTGATGAAAGTATACTCTTTTTATTGATCATTTCCGGACACTTTATCTCCAATTCTAACTTTGATCTCATCGGTTATTGGCAGTACACATCCCAATCGATGGTTCTGTCTAATTTTAAAAGCTCGTTTATGAATAATGTCCTTTAAATTCTACTATACACACATTTCCTTAACATGAGCCAACCCAGCCTCTGCTTCAGCCTATGAACGTAATCCAATTTTCATCTCCAGTCACCTCTTCAAAAAAAACGGAACGGTCTCAGCAAAGAAAAAAAAATAGACAACGACTCACTATTTGTTTTTCAGTGAACTCGTGTGGCATTGAAACTTCAAGCCTTTTTTTGAACCCAGATATTTTCAAATAGGTCATAACAGGTTTGTAGTTATTTTTCAGTTCTTCAGATACTTTATGACATTTTATGCTATGCCGATTTTGCTCCACTTTTTCAAAAGTGACGCCCGTTTTATCCGTAACATGGTGACTAGAACGAGGTGCATCTTTGTCACTAAAATTCCCAGATTCAAAACGCTCAAAGCAACTTTGTTCTAATCTTGCTGCCACTGCATTATGTTTATAAAACGTTGAATGAGATTTTGGCGGCTCTTATTGTATTTATTACATTTTTGTGATTAAATTTAAAATGTATCAAAAATTTCTTCAAGAGATTCCCTCATTTCGACAGTAAGAAAAACAAATGAAAAATACCCGAAAACAAAATTTTACTAACAAGGTTCTTTTTTCAAATTTCTAGCCTTTTAATGACACCAAAATCAGCTGCATACAACTAGTGCAGCCAAATAAATTCTATTCAAGTATATACGTACAAAAACGAAAAGACTTGTTCCTCGAACTATTATTTTTCAACCGAGAATGGTTTTGCTAAGATTCGACCACCACTAGTTGCCATGTGTGAGTTTAATCATATTAGTGGTCGACCCCCACCTTACGTTACTACTCGCACTCCGCTAACCCACCTGCGCGCTCTACAGTGAGTGTTTGAAACTAGGGAGTCCATTCTGCCCACCCTGTAGTTCCTTATTAGCATAACCAATAATGACATAAATAAGCATATGTATGGTCTTGTCATGACGAACGACGGCAATAGAGTTCTAATAATTATTATGGATGTTGTGACGTTCCTAGAGGTATGTCCTAAAGCATGTAAACATCTCCGTTGCAGTCATTCTTCTTACCTATGCTAAGGCTGCGTAGGACAAGTGGGTAGGTACTCCATATCCTTTACAGGCTTGTCCAACCCAAGGCCCAAGTTTCTTTTTCATGTGCCATGTCATGTTCCTAATGGTCTGTACACATCTGAACACGCGCGGTAACCAATGTCACGTAGCACGCTATGAAGTCAAGTCGAAGTTTGAAGTCATAACATTTATTATTTTATTTTCATAGATGAGGCTTTCAAATGAGATTGATTTTAATGAAAAAAATTAGTACGAAACAAGAGAAAACAAAATAAATGTAAAACACAAAAATATAAATAAATCAATTCGGAAAATAAACGAATATGTAACAACTACTAATGACTAACAATTCATTACTGATGTTCGATTTTTAAATGGAACAAACCACTACGGGCTTACGACCGTCTTCTACTGTAATTTCAAAAAATAAAAGCTAACCTATAAAATAAGAACATTTTCCAAGAAATTTTCTCATATTTATCGACTAGCTGACCCGTCCGTCGTCCTTCGACCTAACCCAAAATAAAAAAATCATTTTGACTTATTACACGAATAAAATGTGATTTACGACATAAAAACTAAATCAAATTTAGTTAATAATTTATTAGGTAATAATTATCATTTATTCGGATGCGGGGCGAACTTCGATGGATATCAAAACAATTCCTCTATAATTGCTTTACTTTTTAAAAAAAATCCAAGAGATGACGGTGTAGTAGGACATAAATCACGTCTGAAGCCTGTTAACTTATTGTTATATTGTTGAAAGAATAAAATAAAAATCCCATTTAATCCAAATTTTACTGAATTACTATGGTAAGATTAATTTTCGTCATATATACACAAGACATTTCGTATTAAAAGTGTTGAGAAAACACAAAGCAACTCTTTTTTATGTGCACCAAGGAAGCTTAAAAGTTGGACATCGCTTATTAGATAGATAGATAATAAATAACATTATAAACATATAATATATCTTGCATAATAAATAACATATCAATTATTACAAATTAATGTTACGTTTACAAATAGCGTGTTTATTTATATCCGTGCTATAATCATAGAAAAAAACCTGAATAAGTTTATAATAAAGATGGTTTTTTCTCGACTGAAAATAAACACCTGATCTAATAAACGTTTCTTAACCCTGGACTGATTGATTGATAACCCATTGTAATGTATGTTTATAGATTTTTCGCAATCCTGAAAGCCCAATAATCCAGTATCAAAATCACCATAGTAATAAATTTAGTACCCATTTATTTAGCTTTTGCCAGTCACATTTATTACAATTTTACAAATTTTTATTTATTTATTTAATAAAGTTATAAAAGTAATATATTTTATAACTTAAAGTAGGTATACAACACAGTTTTTAATTACAATGCATTTTTTTATGTTAGTATGCACGTAGGTACATACAACACCTTATTTTTTTTTTTCATTTATGTAATTCAGCGAACAGGAATGTTGCTTTTACAATACATGGTAAATATGTTTTATGTCCCTGTATAAGATGAAGAGAATGACAACACTGCAATAAAAAGTACAAAAAGGTTCGAGTAAATAGAATAATTTAAAAAATTAAAATAACTTTAGATGTACCCATTGGGCAAAATATATGATATAATGAAACAGTAACATGTTAAATAGATTGCAGTTTGTAAATAAAATGGTTTTTATAGTAAATATGTAATACAAAGTAAATATAAAATGGTTTAATAATAGTAAATATAAAAACGTTTTAATAGTAAATATAGATAAACTATGTCATCAATTATACATACATTATGTCAATATGATATGATTGAAATAAGGAAGAGAGCAGCACAGCACAGGGTTACCCATTGTAATGTATGTTTATATGGATTTTTCACATTCCTTAAAACCCAATCCAGTATCAAAATCATCATGGTACCTAATAAATTTTTAAGACTCGGTTACACGCAAGCTATTGAAACAGACCGGCAGGCCTTCAGAATCAGAATCCTACCACAGTATTGGGAATAATCTCAATAGACAATGAATGAGATGTCAGATCTTGGGCAGTAGGACTGTGGGCTGAAAAATTCTTTTTTTATAAAAATGAAAATGTACTCACTCAAAGTGAACACAGAAAAAGATTACGAATCAATTTTGGCAATTTATTTATGCCTAAGCCATCATGAAACAATCACAACAACCTAAGAGAAATAGAAAAATAAGCATGAGGGATGAAACCCAAAAAAATAAAGTTCGAAGACTAGAGCAGATACCGCGCCGCCAGAAACAAACACAATTAATTACATATTCGGAACATCCAGGAATATAAGACCCTGAGATCTATTGTAGCCGGCAAAGCATGAAGGGAATGAAGATATTGTCAGAAGGTGTAAAAAGCAAAGAAGGGAAAAGTATATTCATGTGAAAGAATTGAAAATATCAGAATGGCATTTTACAATCGGCCTCTCAAAATGAAAGAAAATGGAAGAACATTATATGAGCAACCAAAAATCACAAAAAGGCAGCATGAATAGAAGCAGAAGATCAGAAAAGCCACTGTCCAGGGATTGTAAATGTGACATCTTACATCATTATTCATAAGGGTCATTTTTAAGTGGTTACATATTAATCATACTAGAATATCCCGTATCTACGTAAGTGGAGTATCTACGTCTAAAAATCCGGTCTTTGATAAGCTCCATACACACGCTAACGCTAAATTATTATTTTTCTCCATAAATAGTGGATGAACTGTTGGACAAGATGTCAGTTCATTGGTAACGGTTGGTCAGTCGCAAGTGATCCGTGTGACCAGTGTTAAAAGACCGTCAAGTAAACAAACAATAATATTAATTGAACATTTTTTGTGATAAAAATATATAAATATTTCAATGTTAGCTTTTGTGTTTGTGTGAATTAAATTAAATATCAAAATGTTTTCTTCATTAGTGTTCCTGTTGTTAATTATTGGATTATGCGCAGCGTATCCTGTATTAGGTAAGGATTTTTACTTTTTGATTTATCATTCCAATTTTTTTTATTCTAATGTCTATTAATACCACAAAATAACCACATGATCAAAATTCATTCAAATATAAAATATTCAAAATTTTCATTTACGCGCAATTATAAACACAGAATAAAAATGTTCTAATTTCAAAATTTCCATTTTCACACAATAACAACATTGAACAAAAATGTTCCAATTGCAAAATTTCCATTTCCATACAATAATAACATTGCACAAAAATGTTCTTATTTCAAAATTTCCATTTCCACGCACTAAATTATAACTAGACAAAGTACTATGTTCTAGTTTCAAATATTCATTTTCCAAACAATAAACAAACCGTTCTAAATTCAAAATTCCAATTGCCATACAATCAAAATCACTGGACAAAACGTTCTTGTTACACATTAAAAACAACCTCCACCTTTTAATGTCGTTTTGTTTCCGTCGCATAGATCTGTAGACGTGTTTCATTCATTTTTTCTTCTTTACTTCCTGTTGACCTAGAGATTATTATAATATTACATTGCTAGCGTTGAAACAGAATCGGCGTATTATTCAGATGCATTCTTTTAATGAAAAACGATGACCATTAACCAAGAAATAAAATAATAAAATAACAATCACAACTAGTTTATGGAATATAAAAACGCGGCAATTTTACCGCATGTCACATTTTTGACTTTCCAATAAATTTATGGCGTTTATTTATATAAAAAATTGAAAAAGGAACGCCGCCATTTATAAATATTTTGGTTGTCATAATATTTACTTGAATCTGCTCACTGACGTTTTGTACCGGTAAATTTTTGCTCGGACAAAATCGTCACATTCCTTCAGTCACAACAAACTATGTAACGTAATGACAAAAGAATATCCGCTGGAATATAAAAACGCGGTAAATTGAACTGAATGTCTTATTTTTGACGTTCCATTAACAATAAATTGATGGCATTTATTTTTATAAAAACTTGAAAAAGGAACCACGCCATTTATGAATATTTTGTTTGTCATAATATATACCTAATATTTTCGCTCCGTATATTTTCGCTCGAACAAAATCGTCACATTCCTTCAATAGCAACTATGTAAGGGGGCGTCCATTAATCACGTGATCCCAAAAGGGGGAGGGGGGGTAAGGAAAAAAATCACGAAAGTTCACGTTGGGGGAGGGGCGTCTAATGAGAAAATCATGTACATTTATTTTTTCTGATGAATTTAAAGAAACACAGAAGAATTTTCAGAAATTTTGAAAATCGACGAAATTTAAAATCATAATTTCTTAATTCTTTGTACTAAAAAAATACACGCGATTTTCGGGGGGGGGGGGTATTCTGAAACATCACCAAATATCACCAGGAGGGAGGGGGGGTCTAAAAAGTTGCAAAAAAACATCACGTGATTTATGGACGTCCCCTAAACGTAATGACAAAAACAATATTCATAACTTGTTTATGGAATATAAAAACGCGGCAAATTGAACTGAATGTCACAATTGACGTTTCATGTACAAAAAGGTGGCGTTGATTTTTATAAAAAATTGAAAAAGGAACGACGCCATTATGAATATTTTGGTACTTGCTACTACTTAAGTTTTGTACCGGTATATTTTTGCTCGAACAAAATCGCCACATTATTTCAATAACAACACTATGTAACGTAATGACAAAAACAATATTCACAACTTGTTTCTGGAATATAAAAACGCGGCAAATTGAACTGAATGTCACAATTGACGTTTCATGTACAAAAAGGTGGCGTTGATTTTTATAAAAATTTGAAAAAGGAACGACGCCATTTATGAATATTTTGGTACTTGCTACAACTTAAGTTTTGTACCGGTATATTTTTACTCGAACAAAATCGCCACATTCTTTCAATGACTAACATTATGTATCAATAATAATTGTACGTTATTATTGTTGTTGAACGGACAAGAAATCACGGCGACGAAGAAGTCGTCAAGCCAGTTTGAAATAATTATGGTGATTTAAGATCGACTTTGATTGAAAAATCATGGGATTTCAATATAATGTACATATATTTATGTTATTACTATTGTACCTACTGCATAAATTACACCTTTGTTTTTATTTACAAACTTCAAATCATCGTTGCTACAATTCATAGGCTGATTTACTCTGCTTACTCTGCTGTATTTTTCTGCCATCTTCCCTTTACCTGCGACAAACGCTGTTTTTGTTAATTTCTCTATTTACTACTCTAAAAATGATTGGCTATAATCGTTTATTTGTGAAAAACTTAATGAAATATCTACCTTTTTTAACCATTGAATTAAATAAATAAGTAAGAAATTTTGAAAAAATATGTCACATTTTGTTTTAATACGATATTGTGGTGAAGGAATAGTAGTGACAACGTCAAAAAAATCGTCGCTAATAGTGTTTAATTGGAATTAATCATGTCCTTAAACCTCGACCGGTCAGAAAAGGCACCATAATCCTTGGACGCCTTCAAGCGCAATGGAGAGTTCTTGGTGCCTCCCTATGCCCCTAAGTGGGGTTTAGGCCACCCGCTTTACGGGTTGGTTTGGGGGGAATCTGCGGCGGGCTTGATTTGTGTGGGGCCGGCTTTTTGGTTTGATTGATTCGATCGAACTAGAGGGTTGGTTTCGTGCGGCTTGGGTTTGCTGCGGATTTGTCTCCTCCCGGCTGGCTTGCGGTGTGCGGGGAGCCTTAAAGGGAGAATCTATCTATCTAATTATGTACCATGTTAGGCAAGTGCGTTTTCGTTGCAAATACGGTTAGATATATTGTTTATTTGGGGCAGAGCCAACATTATTTGAACGGTTTCATTATCTTCTATCTGTCTCTTTCCATCTAATAGAAATTGAATTAAATTATTGTTTTTTTTTTTTAAGGTTTGTGTATTTACGTAGTGAAAGTTCATTACTAGGAATTAAAACAAACACAGTTACACTTTCACGGTATTTTATTGAGGCTCGAGCGCTTTCGTCTATCTCGTGTAGACATTATCAAGAGACTCCATGTAGACATTGTCAAAGGGTCTCTTGATAATGTCTACATGAGATATACGAAAGCGCTCGAGCCTCAATAAAATATCGTGAAAGTGCAACTGTGTTTGTTTTAATTCATAAATGATTAGTGTTAACATATATATGTATGGTGTTACTTTTAAAGCATCCTATTAATCTTTCTTTGTGCCATAGCTGTGTAGTAGCACCTTATTTGTTTATCTATCAGCGTTTCCCGGAGCAGACCACGTGGAGGTTGACAAACTTCCTGCCCTAGTGTTAACATAATATAGAGACATTTGTAAAAGGTATCTTAATTGAAAATACGAGAAATAATCGGTTCATTTGAAAATACTACGACCTTTTGTCGAACGAGGATCATTACAAGGAAGACGACTCAATCAATAATTCTCCCATTTACACCCCACTCAGGGGCACAGGAAGGCAACAAGAGCTCTCCATTGCGCTCGATCTTGCGGAATATTTATGACCTCCCCTTTTCATACGTAGTACAAATACATCGTAATATTAACGGCTTACGCTAGTAGCATGTACGTTCCTGCCTAGATGATTTTTTTAACACAGAAAAGAAAACTTAGATAAGAAAGACAAAGGATTTACGGTATAAAAATGATTTTACGATCTAATAAACTATTATTGTTTTCGATTTCTTGACTTTGACGATGATACTTTGATATGACAGACAATAATCATATAGATAGCCATATATTTTAATAACAGCTGATATTCGATAAAAAATGTTTGAATAATAAAAAGCGTGATTGGACATTTAATTGACATTTGTAATAAATTGACAATTCGCTTTTTTTATCAACGACAGTAATATCATACTTGTGTCGATTATTATTGAAAGAATTTTATAATCATAAACCCTTATTAGATATTTCAGGAACCGGAAAACACCAAGTGTTGCTTTCATCTGTTCTTAAGTTGTTGTTGAAAGTAAAACCTTTAAACTCAAGCACATAAACGAGGTCTTCGAGCAGACCTATGAGTTCTTCTTCTACCTCTTCATTTAGAGCTGGTACCTTTTTCTTTAATCAGCCTGGTTCTTGGGATGCCGCTGACCAGCTCTCCCTCTATCTCTTTGGTTGTCTCCCCGGCGGTCTGCGCCCCCCTGGTAGTTCCTCCATTCCTGTTTTAGGAAGTCTCTCTAACCTAACCCATTCTGCCAACGTGGTCACTCCAGTGACGTTTCATCTCTCTACCACACAGTACAACATCTTGAATGTTGCAAGTCCTGCGGTTTTCCTCATTTGAGATTCTGTATCTGAGTGTTTTGTTCAGGATAGGTCTTAAAATCTTCATTTCACAACTGTTAGATCTTATTTTTTATTTTTCTTTTATTAAACGGTTTTTTTTAATTAATTTACAATATTCGATATATCATTAACATTTTTATATCGTCATTTATGTGCACCTATCCCAATTATTCACTTTAATTCACACTAATAATTATTATTACACAGTCTTTACACTGATGTATAATTTCATTTTTTAAATTAATGGGGAAGGAAGGGTGGGGAATGAAGGGAGAAGGAAGGAAGGAGGGCTAGGAGATTGTTTTGTAGTCTATGTCTGTAAGGGCTCGTCAGTCAGTGTGTCCTAAGGGGTCCAGTGTCGGATAGTCTGTACTAAACAGTTTGTCTCGTCTGTAAGTCCGCGGACAGGTCGGTATCATGACAAGCGATCATCTCTCACGAGGTCCGGTATGCTCCCTGAATGGTCCTTGCCATCAACCTTTTCCTGAACTTCTCAAGAGAACTACAAAAGGGATCGAACTCTGGAACATCCATACAGTTTCTATTGAAACTGTGTAATGAATGTGTTCTGGTGGTAATTTGTTCTGGAAGCCTCCACATAAAAGAGAGCAGGGTGACGCTGCGGTCTACTGCTGCAGTGAAATGGGAGAGCACCCAGGAGACTGCACTGTCTATTCTATTCTGTTGTTTATTATTTTGTGAAGATAGACAATTTTAAAGTAAAATTAAAATTAAACTATTTTCGCTCGGCAATAACAAAAAGTCGAGGTTTCAAAGACGCGCGCTGCGTGTGACCGCGGTATTGACTCTAAACGTTTGAGACCAAGTGCTAATCTAGAAGTTAAGAAAAGGTCAAGAATTCAAAAAATTTAAAGACAATATTTTTCTAATAATTGTTATTATTTTCTGGTATATTATGTTACGAATTGTATGATCAGATACACGTGTGTATGAGCAACTTGATAATTTTTAGGTACTTAGATAAATACATAAAGGGAAAAGTGTTTGTAGACGTTGTTAAGATGATGTATCTGTATATACAATATTATTATGAGAATATCCCATATATTTTGAGCGGAAAATTAATTTGATTTCAAGTGCAGTCCATTCACCTTGGTAGCCTTCTGGCCGGTTACATTTTGACCGCAACCTTGTCATGATCAACTTCTTTCACATCGAATATACATAATGATGGGTAATCAAATGTGATAATTGGCTACGTTCGTACGTAGCTCGGTGTTTTTGTTCAAACACTCCATCATATTGTGTCTTATTCACTTTTGTCCATTGATTTTTTTTAGTTTGGTGTGAATTTCAATTAAAGCATGTTTAGTCGGGATGGAAATTGTGAAAAAGAAATCGAGCGTAGGAAAGTTGCTGGTTGCAGGGTGGGCGGTGCACTAAGACCTATAATGAGAAACAACAACGTCTCACTACAAGCAAAGAAACTAGTGCATAACGCAATCCTGTTACCATCGATGATGTATGGTTGTGAAACGTGGACATGGACGAAAAAAAAAAGAATTTAGTATAAATGCAGTAGAGATGAATAAATCTACGAAGAATATGTGGAAAAACTTTATGGGATATGGAAAGGAATGAAAATATTATGAAGGAATGTGATATGGAAGTAAGTGTTGTGACAAAGATGAAAGTTAATAAGTTGAGCTGGTTTGGGCATGTAGAAAGAATGGATGCAAACAGAATGACAAAGATAATTCATAAGGCTGAAAGGAAAGGTACTTGTATAAGAAAGCGTGGCCGACCGAGAATAAAGTGGATCGAACTCATCGATTCCGTCCTTAAGGAAGGCAAGGTAAGAAGTAAGAGAAATAGGAAAAGTTGTATGAGAAATGTTATGTCGGTGGAAGAAGCGAAAGAAGTATGCTTGGATAGAAAAGAGTGGAGGTCCGTTCTCTCTGCCTACCCCTTACGGGACACGTCGTGATGGGTAAAAAAAATAATCAGGGCGTGCAGATTTAAGAAAGAATATAAATTATTAATTATTTAACCGTCAGGCTTGCATTTTATTACATACTGTAAGTTGCATTTTCATCAAAAACCTTTGCAAGACATACATTCATCTCCATTAAAAGAACACGCCCTAAAATGAATCTTGAGGGCGTGAACCATTTAAACAAATGTGTAATTTATATATCGAATTTCATCAAAATGCCAGGATGCTTTTAATGAACAGAAAGAGGTACGCATACTAAGATCTTCACTCTGCGGAATATTATGTATAATCTAACATAGCATCACAAGCAACTTGTGGTTTTGTGGATCTTAACAAAGCCTTCGACACTGTATGTCATGAGTAGATACCTAAGTATGGAAAGTTATATGAAAATATTGCGAACCTTTTTTGGGCTCTGGTATCTTACTCTTTCCTACAACTTTTTGCTATCTTATCACTTAAGGATGTGAATATTTTATCGGTTGTTAATTAACAAAAAATGTGAGAAATATATATTTTTCTGTTCTGTCTGACTGAGGGTAAAAATACGTATAATATTGAAGCTAGTTCATCACAAAGGTCTGATATAAGAGCTGTTGTTTATTGCAAAAGGAAGAAAAAATTGGTTTTGAGAATAATTTTAACAAAATTACAGTTTAACATGAATTAATAGTCTAAAAGGTTTTTTCCTACCCTTATTATTCCAAAAATTCCGTGGATAAGAAATATTTTTTTCAAAATTTACTGTGTCAAGTATTTTTAGGATGAGATCGGGAACTCACACCTTCTTAAAATCAAAGTCGTCGGTTCTCCTCTATGCAAATGTGGTGCAGACGAAGAGACATGGGATCACCAGCTTGTCAGATCACCTGTCCACTCTTTAAATCTGAAATGTTCCTCTTAAAATAGTTAATACTAAACAAATAACCCTACCCACCCATTCCACCGCATATTGGGGGGATTATGAGATGCCTGTGAAGATAAAATCACTTTTTACGGCTATACCAAACAAAATTTGCAGTGGTACTAATAGAAACTGCGTTATAACACCGGAATAGTTATTCTTATACCACGCGCTACTAATAATCAACCCTATACCGTGTCATAACTATACCACTTAATACTTTGGCAACCTCGCATTTATCAATGATGTTTGTGGTTCTTCCATACTACGGGGTTGGTTTCTAAGCATTCTGTACAAACCCGATTGGACTCTCTGGAAAGTTCGTGCGCGGAATTTCACGAGTATGTACGAATCGGTACTAATATAATATTTCCGAAGGTCGATTCTACTCATTGCAGCTCGGACTTGTTGCAACTTCGAGTTGTTTTTTTGTAATATAAATGTTAAAATATGAGGAGTGCAGTGGTGGTTTGTCTCATTAAATATCGTTAATTCTTCGTTATACCTGGGGGTAGCCAAGAATAAAGTTAGCATGGAAATTATTCTTTGTACAGCTTATTCCTTGTTTTAAGGGTAGCACTTTTGCTTAGTCTGCGCGTATTCGAAGAATA
Source organism: Mystacides longicornis (assembly GCA_963576905.1). NCBI lineage: Eukaryota > Metazoa > Arthropoda > Insecta > Trichoptera > Leptoceridae > Mystacides > Mystacides longicornis. The sequence goes on from OY756438.1 coordinate 3,710,860, forward strand.
ACGTTCTATTAGTACGGCTGATAGACTCAGAGCTGGAAAATAGAGTATATTTATATAGTATATCGCCCTTGAGGTGGTCTTTTGATCACAAAACGGCGCTCTAAAAATTATCTTATTATTATTATTATTTTCTTGATCGTTGATATGGTCACCAAGGATATAACAACTAGAAAGAACTGTCTTCGCCCACTAATAATTTGTTCTTGCTCGTTGTTGTTTCCATGGTGTCCAACATCAACGATCATGAAAATATCCTCTATTTTCCAGCTCTGGCTCTATATAAATGCACTTTAACACGTTTGACGCAAGTTCTTACAAATCACAATATCTACAACACAAATCTGACGTTCTAGAATAATAATTATTTTCGTTCAACACAAGAATATAATAAGTATTTTTAATACCATTCCATCGATATACAATAACATACATTTATAATCATTATTTTGTTATTAACATAACTTGTATACTCATTTTTATTAATTAGCTACTACTTTAAACCGACAATATGTACCTACATTGTACTTCGGTAGTTCCTACTAGTATTGTTCAAAACGGCTATAAATTAATAGCACGCTACAGACTATATACTAAAAATATTTAGCGCGCTATTTAATACCTACACTATTTTATAGCGCGCTATTTAATACACTATTTTATAGCGCGCTATTTAATACACTATTTTATAGCGCGCTATTTAATACACTATTTTATAGCGCGCTATTTAATAGTGTATTAAATAGCGCGCTATTTTTTATCAGAGACCTACAATCGCAAATGGTGTGTTAAAAATTGCAGCGCGCTAGATTTCGTAACACGTTACTTCACACGTCGTTCGTTATTCAGAATATTCACGTGCTATTTTCTACTCGCATACAAGAATATTTTTTTTATTAATAAGTCGCATATCAGCTATAAATAAAATATTTCAAAGGATACCAATGACCTTTTCTACATACTTTTCAGGCTTGTGCATATATAGGTAGTTGATAGCGCTAGTGTTGATTTCCAAACGCTATATTATTCATAACGACATAATATCGTCTACAAACATAACACGCTATGTGCTCTATTTAAAAATAGCGCGTTGTAATAACATTCAATGCGCTACATTGACCACCTCTAGTACACAGTAATTACAGTAATTACTAAATATGTACCTAATATTATTTATTTATTTATTAAATCTATGGTCATAATAAGACCTATAACAATTTAATTTTAATAATTTGTTTTTATTTCTGTAGAAGAACGCGCCGACAAATCCATTTGTATGGATTTGGCGCGACTTCATTATTGTACCTTAACTTTGTAATACCTAATTAGTTTTTGATCTAATAAATAAAAAAAAAAAAAAGATACAAAAAATCACACTTATGTCAGCAAAGCCGCTTTGTTACTTAAATAATAGAAAAGCAACACTAAAAACAATTCCTTCATACTCATTCTGTCTGATCTGTCACATTCATCCTTCATACTCATTCTGTCTGATCTGTTACATTCATTCTTCATACTCATTCTGTCTGATCTGTCACATTCATACTTCATACTCATTCTGTCTGATCTGTCACATTCATCCTTCATACTCATTCTATCTGATCACTGATCTATTTCAGAATGTACAAGCTGTAGAAACTTTTTTCTATAGCTTTATTTATATTCCCGATGAAATTTTAAACAATGCAACATTTAAATGTTTGGAAACATTTAAATTCAGTATTAAATTGAGTATATGGGTAAAGTATGTATTAAGATTATACCTGCGTAAAAAAGTTTATCCTATTATCTTAACATAATTATAGCACTTATAATTATTAATTAAAACAATATAAATACCTAACTATAAACCGCAAAACAGGCATTTTCAACGAATGATAAATAATATTATTTAATCTAAAGAACAACAATAACCACAAATAATTTTTGCTGATACAATTTTTATTAAAGTATATCAGTTAAAAAATATTATATATTTAATTGAAACACGAAAATATAAGAATATATCAACTCCAGATTTATTTATTTATTTATTGATTATATGAATTGGTTATGAATATCTACGCAAACACATCAATTATTAAAAAAAGGAGTGGAAAAAACCGATCATTTTTCAAAATTTTAGTATTAATTTTATTATTTTTTACGAATATCTATGATTGACTAGCTGACCCGGCCACCTTCGCATTTATTCAGTTCATAATAGCTTCAGTTTTTTGAAAAATACTAAAAATAATATGCAATATTAATCAATAATAGACGAATTTAAGTTCAAGTAGGTATTTTATTTATGTTACAACATACACATTTTTAAATACCTACATTGTGGGCATAAGTTATAAAGTCTGCACAAAACAAGTTTACTTAAAGGGCTTTATGCGCTTTAAGTATAAAAATATTAATAATCCTTAATAGAGAATGACCTTGCGCAATTTTGTGTAAACTAGTGTTCGCCTATGCAAGTAAAAATGAACACTAATAGGTACACATTTGGACACTGTTAAATTGAATTCTAAAAACGAATCACATAAATCGAACAATAAAATATAAATCTATTCTCAATTTGACCACAGATAACCGAAAGAATACATGCGTCTCTGTCAGTGTCAAATACATCGAAGTGTTTGTGAGTATCAAATACCCAACATTACAGTATTGTTTGTAATGTTGCATATTTTATTGATTTAATGTATTTTTATGCATAATTAAAAAAAAATATACCTAAACATTCACCACTCATTCTGTATATGAACTATAAGGCCCATCGCGCACTAGGCAGCCTGGCTGCGGCAGCCAGTAAAACATATGACGTTGTATGGGAGCCCACTCACTAGGCAGCCACGATTTCCTACGAATATTCTGGCTGCCGCAGCCAGGCTGCCTAGTGCGCGATGGCCCTTACGTTCGCGCAATTTTCGTAAAAAGGTGTATAAAGTTTTTACTTCACGTATAATTATATACATTTATAAAAATCTTTCTGTGTAATGAAAGAAGAGACAACCATTAAATTTATCATTGACATGCAAAAAGGATCTCCGTTTTTTTTAACTGGAAAATATTACCTCATGCAATAAGTTCCGCCGGCTATGGGACCGTTCAAGTATTACGCATTTTTTTAACATTATAGACCCCCCCCCCCCCCGAGATGCATCGTAACGTTTTTTGTTACCCCCTCTTCCCATTCTCTAAACGTTGCCTAACGCACATATTACAACTATGTATATGCCTATCTATAGAGAAATAAAAATGTATTTATTTATAAAAAAAACTCTTATGTTTGTAACGAATATGTAACAAACAACTAATGACTCTAACAATTCATTACTGATGTTCGATTTATAAATGGAACAAACCACTACGGGCTTACGACCGTCTTCTACTGTTATTTCGAAGGCTGGCTTAGTGCGATCACTTTAAGTTAACAACGTTCGCCATTAGGTGGTAAGTCTCCGAAACTGCTAATCATGAGAATTCTCGACATGTTCAACATGTAGAAAAATCCCATGTATACAACAAGTAGATATTCAATAATTAATGAAATATAGAGATAAAAGTTGGAAATTATTGAGAACAAGAGAGCAACCAAATTTAAAGACTGCGACTGCTGTCATGTATGTATTTGGCCCCAGGATATGAATATATCAATTTTTGTTAATGTCTCATCTTTATTGCCTATTGGCTTTGTTGCTGCACAACGTTTAATTATGTTTAGATTCTTGTGACCATTTTTCAGGACTTCTTATGTTTGTGTTATGTAACAACTCATGACGCTCAAATATTGCAACATAGTAGGAATCTAAACTACAATAATTGTTGGTAGAAATATTTTTCCGTCTAGTTACAGCATAGATAATTACATAATATTATTATGGTCTTCTGTAGGAAAATCATAAAGTCGTATGCGTTGTGTTCAATGAGGAAAACGGATAAAAAATAAAACATAGAAATACATTATAATGTAATCTGTATCTGTCTCAAAATATAGTTTGACCATGCGTTATATTCAAACGTGCGTTTTATCGTGATCAATAATAATTAACATCAGCTAAGTAATAAAAAAAAATATTAATCATAGATGGATGAACTGTAAAGGAGACGTGTTTTGATCTATGGCAACATTTTATCTTAACATCGCATATTTATCTTACCATAATAATTTGGTTTAAATGGGGTGTATTCTTTCAACAATGTATACAATCAGTAAAGATAGGTACATCACATGTGATGTATTTCCTACTACACCGCCATCTCTTGGATTTTTTTTTAAAAGTAAAGCAATTCTAGAGGAATTGTTTTGATTTCAAGCTTATAACCCACGAACTTCATCCCGCATCCGAATCAACGACAACTATTACATAATTCAATAAATTATTAGCTGAATTTAATAAATTTTTTATGTCGTAAATTGCATTTTATCCATGTAATAAGTCATAATTATTTTTTAATTGGGTTAGGTCGAAGGTCGCCGGGTAGGACAGCTAAAGTACACTACATATAATTATACAATTAAATTCCGACCAATGCATCTGTTTTAAACGATGTTTGCATTATGGCAATCTCACTTAATATCGAACAAATGACAGTTTGATAAACGTCAATAAAAATTCAAAAAATTAAAAGGTTATATACTGTTTAAACTAAAGTATTAAGAAGGTTATCTACGTTAAGTTTTATTAAATTTTCTAATGATCCGCGCAACTTTCTTACTTTTTTTCGTTCATGAGAAACTTATTCTCCTGATAAAAGCAAACACATCAAAAATTATTGCGAAATAGGTCCAGCCGTTTCACGCGTGTTGCCATGACCAAGCGAAATAGGGTTTCATTTTTATATATAGAGATATAATAAACTAGTTGTGACCACCCGCCCCAGTCAAAAAGATACAATATAGAAGTCAAAGGTAAAAAAGGTGGTAACCTAGGTGTTAAATCGCCGAATTTTGTTTTGAAGGTCATGCGTTCGATGCCCGGTACCGACCATCTTCCACTTTCACAACACAAAGCTCTGCTTTCTGCGGAAGATGTCAAAAGTAATGAAACATAAATGAAGTATTAAGTTTACGTCTAATAATATGTACATATACATAGATTATTTATGTCAAATAACCAGTTGCCCTTTACGATTTTAGCCGCCTCGAAAATAGTTCGCCTATAATAGATATAATACCTACTGTTATATTATGAATAATATAATTTTCTTTTTTTTCAGATGGTACAGATTGTTTGCTGCGAAATGGCGCTATAGGAATTTGTAAACCTGTCAAAAAATGTCCAGGTGCCATGAAGTAAGTTTGACAGATGCATACCTAAATCTTTTTTTTTATAGCAACATTGTAAAATTTTCTTTAGAGTAAAAGTCTGCACCAAACCACAATAAAAAAACTGTGCTATATAAATATACCGGGTAGGCTGGCAGAGATCCTTCGGGATAAGTCCGCCCTTTCAACTGTCTTTTTTTACTGTCGCCATACTTTACTTTTGAATAATAAAGTTTTATTTCAAATTCAAATATTTTTATTAAGGAAATAAAAAACATTAAAAAAATACATTCACAATAATAAATTTATACATTTTTTTTTTAATATATATATTTTTTTGTATACTTTGTATTTGTATACTTTGAATATCTCATTAAATTAATTGAATTAGTTAGTAACTTACCGACCTCAGTAGCTTAGTTATATAGGCGCTTATTACTTATGATATGATCCCGGGTTCTATTTCCGGTCGGTTCAGATTTTTTTAGTTTTTTTTTCTACTCGTGGTTGGCCTGTCTCATATTTAACGGGACTGGTTGACTGGCAAAATTTGCCTCGGCAATAAGTTCCATGAGCCATACTGACACCTTTGTACACAAAATACCTATTTTTTTTTTAAATAAATTGCATAAGGCATGAATCATTCTGGATTGTTAATCTATAATATAAAAGAAAGTCGGGTTAGTGCGAACACTTATAACTCGAGGTTGGCTGAACAGATGTTTATGATGCATGGTTTATTGGATTCTTCTCCGCTCCGGATATAACAGAATTATTATGAAAAACTCGAAAAATGTATATGTAGCAAATAATATAAAATATAATGTTAATGTTAACTGACAACAACGCTATCTGTGAAAAATTCCATAACAAACACAATTTTTATTTACTTGACAACCATTAAGTGTCAAAACATTGGTACACAGATTTTTGATAGAATTTCTTACAAACTTTCAGAAATATTTTTTTATCGTTCAAAGATATTTTAAACTTATTTTTGTATAAATTACAAATTTGAAATCAATATTCATAGTATGGACTACATGACAACGTCGGTCGGGAAAGCTAGTAAATAAAAATAAATGTTTTTAAATTCAATAGAATTCATGCCTTCGTATGTATCAATAATTGCTCCTAAGTCTTATGCAATATATCTACAAAACAAAATATATTTTTCAGCTTTTTACGCACCGATTAATTAACTGTATAATTTAAATATAATTTAGTACCTAGCTAAAAGTAATATTTGAAAAATAATTTATTTGCCTGGCTGTGCATATTGTGCTAGAGAATCAGTTAACCATAATATTATTATCAGGCTACGAAATATAAAATATTATGTGGAAAAACGTATTAAGTACTTTTTATGTTGTAATATTATTATATAAGTACCTACACAACAGTTCTACCACGAATTCAAATTACTTAGTCGATTTTTCTTCATTTATATACCTACATATTATTTATTTGTATATCGTTTTCTTTTTGCAGAGTTCTCAAGGGACTCTTTGGAAGTCCCTCCCCCCATATAAGATGCGGATTCGAAGGCAATCTGGAAATAGTCTGCTGTCCATCCCAATATCAAAATGGTAAATAACTGTTTAATACCTAATTAATTGAAAGATGATATTTCATCTCATTTTTCCTATATCTTCTAATACAGTCAGATCTAATAAATGGCTCCCACCGTCAAAGTGTTGACGCTATCTCCATATTAATTCCCCGAACACAGAATTGATGTAGGGCCAAAGGGACAATAAACCAAAATCGATTTAATTTAACCAATTTAATTTAAACAAAATGGCTTAAAAATATAATATAGTAATATAACACTTTTCTAAACAAAGATGACACTTATAGCCGGCGGAACTTATTGCCTGAGGCAATTTTTTCCAATCAACCGGTCCCGTCCAATCTGAGACAGGCCAACCCCGGGTAGAAATTTCAAGTGAAAAAACACTTAGAAAAACTCTGACCCTACCGGGAATCGAACCCGGGACCTCGGATCTGAAGTCCACGCTAGTACAACTAGGCTACCGAGGTCGGTATATATGTATTGTATTATTAATTAGTATTATTTAAATTGAAAGTTTATATAACAGAAAGCAACAGTGCATCTCTAATAAAAAAAAACAATATTAATATTTAAACTAAAGATTTTTTCCCCTCGAGATGTTTCATTATATGTAATACCGTTTTTCAAAAGGCGTTTACTTTTTTTAAACGCAAAACTCTTTTCGAGTTATATGGCACTTCGGCACTTTTTCATTTCCATTACTAAGCTCTTCAGTGTTCATGTCTCGTTCACGCTCTCGATGTTGTAATCTTTCGTTTTTTTTTAAGATTATTAATATTGTAATATTCATTAAAATTTTCAGATGAATCAGATAACGGCTTTGATGCTATACGTTTTGATTATATGCCTGAAATTGAAAGAACTACTATGAGAAGGAGACCTTCCAAGTCTAGTACATTACGTCCCAATCTCAAAAGGAAGCCCACTACCACCAGAACTCCAGTAAATATACAGACCAGAGTGGCTGCAAGAGGTAAAAACCATTTAAAAAAAAAACTACACACCCCACCATCATACGTATATACGCAACAATATCCCTTCTACGCGCTTGATCCTGTGGGGCTTCCACGACTTCCTCCCACACCATGTCCGAATCCCTCAGCTCTGCTTCGAAGCAATGGAAGACGTTGTGATAGGGTCTTCCTCTTCTTTGGGACCCCTTTTGAAGGAAGAACAGCGCTCTCCTCGGCCTTGGCCAACTCCCAATCGGCAACCTTAACATGTGTCTTGACTAAGTCCATTCCCTCTCCATAATGGTAGAAGTGATGGGCACGCGCTGGATGAACCAGCGTACAGCGTCATGTATGGTGTGGTACCTACCATCTTTTACCTAAAATTCTTCTATGGCACTTAATCAGATGCCAGGGCTCACCCATGAGTAGAATGGGCAAAACACGCATCAAACAGCTTAAGTCAATTTCGTTACTCTGACAGCTCATACCCTTTACATTTAAATATTGTATAACAGTCATTTAAAACAACCCAATCATTACGCCCTTTCCCGAAAGGGGTAGGCAGAGAGTATACAGACTTCCATTTTTTTCTATCCAAACAAACCTCTTTCGCTTCTTCCAAACGCATAACATTCCGCAAAACATTATCTTCTATTCCTTTTGCTCCTGACTTGGCCCTCCTGTAAGACATCACTGATATGGTCGGACCATATCATTCGAGGTCGGCCTCGTCTGCTTGCACCCATTCTTTCAGATTTATCTTTAATTAATTCACTTTCATTCTAGTCACTAGTCACTACGCTAACATCCACTCCACATTCCTTTAAAATAACAAGATGGAAAAAGACAGAAAATCTGAAATATGTAGATATTATATTCGCTTTGAAAGGGCACTTGACTATAGTGCAGTTGTTATTATTATTAAGAATCCATCAGTGATGATTTTTGACGCCTCTTTCCATCGAGGTTTCTGCACCTCCGAACCTCATTAACCAAAACTGTGCCATAAAATTTTGTCCGTATAATTTCAGAATGTGAATCCATCAAAAACAGAATGCCAGTTTCAGTTGGGCCGCACATTACTCAAGGAGAAGAAGCAAGCGATGGAGAATATCCTCACATGGTAAGAACACTAGCCTTATAGAATATTGTGCTATCTCGACATTTGATCAAACTAATTGTGGGAACAAAATACATAAATTTACTGATGAAAATACTGTTTTTAAAAATAGAAAAGTTATTTATTTTATTTTTTCTTTCATAAGAACCTTCTCCTGACAAAAACTCCTAATGCGCTACTAAGAAAAATTGGGCTCCATTTTTATACATAGACTATAGCTTTCTCGACAGATATTTTCCTGTGGTCATGAATATACATGTGTCCCAAAAAGTATGTTGGAAAAAAATTTGAAAAAAAACAACAATTTTGAAAAAAATAATGAAGGGTGTATCTCAATAAATAGCGTCTCTGTGTTTACAATTATGTCGTGACAGTCGGAGTTTTTCGAAAAAAAATTATAACTCGAAAATGACAAAAAATCGTAGAACATACATTGAGGTTTTTGAATAGCCCTAGGGGTCCTCTATCCCTGGTTTACCGATTATCCATACTTTTTGGGACACCCTGTATTATTGAATTCGAATTCGTATTATGATAAATTGATTACCTTTTAACCAATGCATCTGTTTTTAAACTACGTATTACCTATAAAATTCACCCTTTTGATGTGTTTACGCGTATAATATACCTAACACATTTTGGTGAAATGTATTTATTTAGGGTAGTTAGGGGGAGTCGCTGACAGTTGATCCTGGCGCTCGAAACTTTAAAAAAAATTCAATAGAAGAACTCATTAAAAAATCGATAAAATCATTAATTAAAACAGAAAAAGGGCGTCCACAAATTAGAGTTTGCTTTAAACCCATTCTCGGATAACCACTGGGCCCAACGCATCAATATGTAGATAAATGTTCTTGGTAGCCATCTATAAGATAAAGTTAAGTGATGGAAAGAATCTGACGACCGCATCAATTGAAAATTATCCAATAGATGGATATCTAGAAGAGAACAGTGTTGCTATGCTGAATTCTATGAATTTCTATGGATTTGGTTTTTCGCGCCAGATTAGATGTCAGATGAAGTATTGTTTGGCAATTAATGCTTATCAAATATTTAGGTTAGGTTCTAATGTTGTTTTTCGTTTCGCATATTATAATTTTGCAATATTATTTCTAAAACTTGAAATTTTACAATTATTTAACAGAAAGTTTGAGAATACCTATAACAACATTTCGATCACAATTTAGATTTTTTATTCCAGATTGTTTGTTTGAAAACCAGCAAATTGGTACCTATCTTTTGTCGGTCAAAATTGAAGAAATGGTGATTTGTTCGAAGCGGCAAAATGATAATTCATTATAATATGTATATTTTCTCGTTATTTTTAATGATATATATAATTATTATTTTGGCTTATTGAAAAACAAGTCGAAAGTTCATCACATTCACGGCGTTACGGGAGTTTATATACGTCAATGAACGCTATTTTGACAGGCATCCTAGAGATAAATCGTTATCCAACAGTAGGTTCCTCTTGTTAAAAATGGCGTCGGATATCCTAAACATAAGCGATATCTACAAATTGATGGGGCAAATATCTCATAGAAAGGCTTTTCTGTAAGATATATTTATGTATCCACTGATTGATGCGTTGGGCCGACACTCAAAAAGTTTCTTTAAGATTCGTCCAAATTTGAAGGCTAAGTTCGACGACAAATAATCTGCACACAAGAAATATATTATGGATAAGATATGACATGAGGTTCAACACTCTTTTGTTTGTTAAAATCTATGATGATATTTTCATTTCAGGCTGCATTAGGATATATGGTAGACGAACAACTGCAATTCAACTGTGGCGGCTCTCTTATCTCAGACACATTTATTGTCACAGCAGCTCATTGCATCATCAACCAAGCAGAAGTAAAGCCCCACGTGGTCCGGATGGGCACATTGAAGATTGACGGAGTATTTGATACATCAGATACTGATTACACTGTGGAAGATATCATAGTTCATCCCTCATACACATCTAGATCTAAATACAACGACATAGCTCTGGTCAAACTTAACAGGCCGGTTACATTTTCACCAAACATTTTCCCAGCGTGCATTTATCTTAAGAATAACGATCCAATAGCTTTGACGGCGTCCGGCTGGGGGTTGACCAATCCCAAAGATACTGATTCCCGGAGTAAAATATTGCTGAAGGCTGGGCTGACCGCCATGTCCAATGCTAAGTGTAATGTGGAATACGCCCTTTACAGGAGAGAAGATCTTTCAGATGGAATAACAGGTCAACAAATTTGTGCTTTTGATCCGGAAAGGGATAATAACTCTGGTCAATTAAGCAAGGATACTTGTTTCGTAAGTCTTTGACATTTTACTAAATTGAAATAAAAATATAACACATCTTACCATTCGGTAAAATATAACACATCAAAAATATAACACATCTTACCATTCGGTAAAATATAACACATCAAAAATATAACACATCTTACCATTCGGTAAAATATAACACATCAAAAATATAACACATCTTACCATTCGGTAAAATATAACACATCAAAAATATAACACATCTTACCATTCGGTAAAATATAACACATCAAAAATATAACACATCTTACCATTCGGTAAAATTTGGGTTTAATGGACTCTATTCATCCAACAACATTCATTGCTTCACATGTGACTTATTTTCTACTACACCACCATCTTTTGGATTTTTTTAAAGTTATGAAACTATAGAGGATTTTTTTTTTATTACAAAGTTATGGCCCGTCGAACTTCATCCCGTCCGAATCAAAAATAATTATTACAATATAATGCAATACGTTATTAATTTAATTTAATTCAGTTTTTATGTCATAAACAACTGTATTTTATGTCATAAACAACTGTATTTAATTCATGTAATAAGTCAAAATTATTTTTTTATTCTGGGTTAGGTCGAAGTTCGACGGGCGGGTCAGCTAGTGCTGCTAGTGTCTAGATCTAGAAGATCAATATGATTCTAAACCTTCCTTGAACGACACTAACTTAACAGTTAACACGTCCATTTTTTGTTTTTTTACGAAAAAGTTTAACTTCAGAATAAGTCAAATATTTGAGACTTACCTAAGGGTGATTTTACTGATTTTGACGAAAATATCGTTTTTTTTTTTAAACCTTTATTTACTTTTTATTATTGAATAATTTAGCATGCTTTTTGAGATTTTTTTTTTTGAAAATCTGAATAAAATCATAAATATAACGCAAAAAGAATAATAATAGGTAATACAGGAAAAATCAAAATACAAAAAAAAATACAATAGAACAAAAAGAAAATGTTTCACTAACAGTCACAGTGTAATCACCGAGTAGGTACTTGACGGCTGTATCTGGATTAGTGTAATTTTTCACGTGATTTTTTGGCGTTGTAATGCCCCTTAAGAAATTAATTTAATTTAGTTCAAAGCTTTTTCGTAAATATCCGTGGAGTTTTTTAAGTTGATTGGTAGCCCAATGGTATCAGTCGACGGCTTTCGTATGCTCAGCGTATTGGAAGTTGTGTGTTCGAATCCCACAACCCTTTGCTTAGTCTGAAAGATGACAAAAAAATCCTTGTTTTCAAATTTCACAAGGAGTACGGTACGGTATCAATCTATATTTAACAATGTCTTGTAATCTTTTCAGGGTGATTCTGGTGGTCCAATACAGACACAAGAAAATGGTCACATCTCCATAGTCGGGATCACTTCGTTCAGCGGCTCCGAATGTGGTTCTGGTTATCCCACTGTTTATACCAGGGTATCACAATACGCGGATTGGATAGAGTCCCAGGTTTGGCCCAGAGAAAGGGATCCAGATGCAGATATTACATTCTTTTTTTAAGGAAATTGATACCTAAATAATTTAATTTCGACGATTTGTGTTGTTGAAAAACAGACGGCATTTAAAAAAAATGATAATTTTATCTTACCATAATAATTCGGTAAAATATGGGTTTAATGGAGACTATTCATCCAACAACATATTATACAATAATTTAACACGCTTCACATGTGACTTATTTCCTACTACACCGCCATCTCTTGGATTTTTTGAAAAAAAAACAAAAATTTGATTTGGATTTGGTTAAAAAACTTTTAAGTAATTCACAAATACAAATAGGTATAAAATTAATTTAATTCTTTATTTTTGTAATATGAAAAAAATATGTACCTGTTAATTTATTTATGTTATTGATTGATTAATTGATGTGGCAGAGAAACTCCATACCGAGTAGGTACCATGGAAACATGAGACTTATTAAGTTAGTATTATTTGAATAATAAAAGTAGGCACCTACTTTTAAGTAAGATGGTTGTTCTAACATTTAACATAATGTTAATTATTATTTAAGAGAAATAATTGTGATATTAATAATATTAAAAAAAATTATTGTTAAACAATCAATATTTGGCTATTATTATTTATTAGCATGGACCTAGCTTTCTACCCAGAACATCCATCTTTATCAACGCCCTATTTTTAGATATTTAAAAAAGATGGTGTTTTGGTGGATCGCAACCGTAAAAGAATAAACCATTTGATGAAAGACTTAAAAATGATCATTATGAAAGATCAACGAAAGATTACCTCTCAAAAAAAAAACTATAACAATCCTTATACTCGCACATGAATGATGTTTTATCCATATTTTTAGGTTCTACTGTCCAAAATTATTGAATCTTGGCTGCCAATAATAATTAAAAATAATGAAACACTGCAAAATAATGCAGCTTCTTGAATCCAGTAGAATTATTCACAAAAAATGCTTACCTACTTAGTTTCATCTTGTCCGCTCCCTAGGTGGAGCATTTGAGCTTAGAACAAGTCAAATATTTGAAACTTCAAGAGACTGCACGTCCCATGAAGTTTGAAGACAAATTATATGGCTGAAAGGAAATGGCGTGGCAAAAGCGACTTCGTTCTCAAGGAAGGTCAACTCAGAAGCAAAAGGAAAAAAATAGGTAAGGTTGTATGCAAGGGCGGATCCAGCCTTGGCACCAGGGGGGAGTCACAAAGTAAAAAATTTGGTATCTGGAAATTACACTTTTCCTAAAAAAAAAAAAAGGTAATTTCCTAAATTTGTTATATGGTACTTTTGCTCCAGGGGGGGGTCATGGCCCACATGAAATTATAATTATGCTAGCAAAATAAAGATTTTATTAATAAATATCACTGCCCTACTTGAGATTACCCCCTAACCCCCCCCCCCTGGATCCGCGCTTGGTTGTATGCAGTGGCGGATTTGCCCTAAGGCCCAGTAGGCCCGGACCTAGGGCGGCCAGATTTTAGGGGCGGCCAATCGTAATAAAAAAACCCTTACTTGCATACTTTATGTGCAATTTATTATTATTATTAATTAGCCCTGAAACCGCTTTTATAGTTCTCTAAACTAAATTTATGAATTGATTTCGATATCAGTTGGCAGTAAAGTGTAATTTTATTATGTAGTCTAATGAAGAGTGCTGAAAAATTGGCAGCTACGTATGGCCTGGGGCCTAGGGCGGCCAAGTCTGCAAATCCGCCACTGGTTGTATGAGAAATAGTATGTCGTTAGAAGCAGCGAAAGAAGTGTGCTTGAATAGAAAGGAATTAATAGCTGTATGTTATCTCTGCCTACCCCTGAGCGGACATGACGTATGGATTTACAAAGTTTTTAAAGAGACATCTATCAATCAAAATTTGTAAGCTTTTTTAAGTCGAGGTACAAACCAAATTAAAGCAGATTATTGCCTAGTACTTGCCTTGAAACTGACGCACGTGTGGAAACCATGTTGATACAACTGTCAAAAATAAAATAGTGGAATTGACAGAAGACGATTGATCTTTAAAAATATTGTGTCAAAGTGTTCTGTGTGAGTTAAAGAATCAGTGTCGTAAAGTTTCGTTAAACAAATTGACTTAACCTAAACAATAAAATGAGTGATTCTAATGACGAAAGTGAAGCACAGCCCTCTGGGCCCATTGACAATGCGTGGGCTATGGAAATTCCGAAATTTAAACCTGAAGACAACCCGCATAGATTATTGGAAGAAAGTGCGTTTGCAACCCTGTTCCCGAGTTACAGAGAAAAGTATTTGAAGAAATGCTGGCCGTTGGTTCAAAAATCTTTAGCGGAATTTTTCGTAGTCGCCGAATTAGATCTCATTGAAGGCAGTATGACTGTCAAAACGACCAGAAAAACATGGGATCCATACATAATTATCAAAGCCAGAGATATGATAAAACTCTTGTCAAGAAGTGTACCTTATGAGCAAGCGGTAAGAGTTCTTCAGGACGATATTGGTTCAGACATAATCAAAATATCCTCTCTCGTTAGAAATAAGGAAAAATTTATTAAAAGAAGACAGCGTTTGATTGGTCCAAATGGCTGCACATTAAAATCCATAGAACTTTTAACAAATTGTTATGTATTAGTTCAAGGAAGCACTGTGGCAACCTTAGGTCCGTACAAAGGTTTGGTACAGGTTAGAAGAATTGTAGAAGACACCATGAATAATATACATCCAATATATAATGTGAAAGCACTCATGATAAAACGGGAACTGGCCAGAGATCCTAAACTAAAAAATGAAAGTTGGGAAAGGTTCCTACCCAAATTCACTAGTAAGAATTTGAGCAAGAGAAAGCAGCCTAAAAATAAAAACAAAAAGAAGGCTTACACTCCGTTCCCTCCTCCACAATCGGAAAGCAAGATAGATCAGCAGTTAGCTTCCGGAGAATACTTCTTGAGTGAAGATCAAAAGAAGAGACGGTTGCAGAAAGAGAAGGAGGAAAAACACGTTGTGGCGGCCAAAGCTAGGGAAGAAAGAAGACAGAAAGACTTTGTTCCTCCTCAGGAGAAACTGGCAGAGAAGAAGAAAGAAAAATCTACCCTTAACGTTAAGGAGCTCAAAGCGAAAATGAAAAAGGTGCATCAGAAATCGGGCAAAGCGAAAAAGGTCAAAACCAATAAAGAAGATTAAGTAATTATTTAGCATCGCTCATGGGTGTCCATTTTTTCACAAATTGACTGCACTATCTTTGCTACGAATCATTGCCCACATAAAATGTTAAGTGCTATTTAAAACACCTTAACCTCTTAACATTCTTGGTGTCTCGTCCATGTAGAAAGGTCAAATCTTGATAGGATAAAGTTCACAAGTGTTGAATAAAATAATCTTCGATTGAATATTACCTTTACATACAGATGCCCTGAAAAATATTTTCAATAATTTTGTTCTCATCTAAAGTAAACAAAAACACGCTTTTTAACATTTTGTTGCGTGAAGAAAATGATTTGCTAACTGAATGAAAATTGTTGATTGAACAGCTCGGCTAGGATTTAAATTTCATCACTTCAATATTGATGGATGTACCATATCACTCAAAAATAAGTCCAGGACTTATTTTAATTGAATATTTGTCAATTTTTTACCACCTTAGTTGTATATTTTTTTACAATGAATTCATACTGGTTACTTGGTGTTCTTAAAATATGTGGAAAATATTGTCATTATGTAAACAAGAATGTTTCCATAGACAGTGTAATATTTAATCCATAGATATTTGTGTTATCAATAAATAAATAAAATGAAAAACAGTATAAAAAGTAATTTATTCTTTATTTCTAACGAGATCACAGATTATAAATTGTTTTGTCTATTAACTTCTCGGTTGAACTTTCATTAATCTTAATTCCGGAACACATTTTCTTTTCGTCATGAACTCTTTACCCGACATGTACTTTTGTAATTTCTTTGGTATTTCAACTCTACCATTCTCTTTCTGATGAGTTTCTAATAAAGCTATGAGCATTCGAGGTACGGCGCACGCAGTTCCATTAAGCGTATGTGCAAAAACACTTTCTTTTTTATCACGAGGAATATATTTAATTCCTAACCTCCTCGCTTGGTAATCAGTACAGTTACTGCAGCTTGATATTTCTCCAAATAAATTTCTCCCTGGCATCCAAGCTTCTATGTCATATTTCCTGTAAGTTTAAAACAATATAAACAATTTAACCAATTTTATAGTAAGGAAAAAAAAAACTACAACCTGAGAAAAGATTTTGGAGATGTTGCCCTCTTTTTATGCTGAGAGATTTGCACATGATATAAGAGGAAGTCAGGACATGATGGAAATGTCCCTGAAAAGCCATTCCACATTCTGTGCCAGTGCATTCCACTAATAAGCAAGCGCAGGACATTAGATTTGACAGTACTATCTCACTTAAAAATAACCTAATTATATTTATCATCGAGGCTCACCTATAGGCAGGTGCACCCAATTCGTGTGGAGGCATATCTAAGACTCGCATATGAAGCCCCAAATCTGCAAAACTTTCTTCTTCTATTGTACGAAATTCCTCCAGCAAATTTTCTGATTGGCTCGGAGTTGCAACTCCAAACATTTCTACTTTGGTAAACTGGTGTACTCTGAAAGAAGGATTAAAAAAAATTTTAAAGTTTAGTAATAATTTATATTTGTATAATCATATCAACATTGTTAATGCTGTATTATCTTTATCTATAAATACATCTATACACACATCTAGGAAGACATCATCTCAAGCTCAGTCGAACTAAGTTCAACTCAAATCCAGCCATATCTTCACAAATTGTGTGGTTGAGGTGCGGAACAGATTGTCTTTCAAGAATGAATCGGACAAACATTTGGGAAATAATTATCTATAAAAATGGAGCCCTATCTCCCTTGGTCATCACATCACACCTGAACAGCTAGATCACTTTCCTTTTTTGGGGTTGAAGGTTCTAATGAAAAAAAAATAAGAAAGTTGTTTACGAGAACTTAAGGTAAATAAATAACCTTCTTCGTGCTTTTGACAATATTGTGACGGCTTTTTATCTAAACTTTTGTGTTCAACCTTATATGTAAAAGGTATTAACACCGTATAATATACATATTATGATATAAATAAATATAAAATTTTCTATTTTTTAATTTAAATTGGAATTTGACATAACTACTGTCAGTTGTTTCATAATTGGTGCGATGTCAGAATGTGAATCGGCCAGAATTATATTGGTTAAAATCGTTATTAATCTATCATTATACAAATTCAATATTCATAGTCAGTACAGGACAATGTCTGCGGGGAAAGCTAGTTTACCTATAAATTCCACGTTCTTCTATTAGATTTGATGTTTCCGCACGATAACATCTGCTTACAGCTGCCAATTTTAAGGGCAATTCATGCTCGTGCCTTTCAGAGTCAATTAGAAGACCCGCTAGGGACATTTCAGCTGTTCCAGAGAGGCACTGGTTAGGGCCATGGTGTGTTGAATCTAGAGTATAAATCTGTCAAAAAAATAGAAGAGAGATAAAAGCTTAGATTATTACAAGAATACTTTGAAACAGCGCCCCTAGTAAGAACATCACTTATTTGCATAATAATAATTGAAATCAACAAAGCAATCAAGTATAATAATTAATTAAGTTCGTCCGTAACTTGGTATTTTCTTGAAGCATTCGATCCCCACACAAGATTTCTTCATAAATTACAGATCAAATCTCTTTATAGCAAATACCGCTGTAACGAAATTTCCAGTATAACGAATCGTCAATTTATCCCCAAAAAACTTCCATATAAAATGTACTGAACCAAAATTCGTTGTGACAAAGTCAATCTCAGTATAGCGAACTTTTTTATTTTAAAATCATGTAAAGAAAATTATAATTTTCATTGATTTGGAACATATTCAAAATTTTACAAACAAATGACAAATATGACATCGGCTGTCATATTCGTGAATTGTTGTTTATTAATCAATCAATAGTTATTTTATTTCCATTTATTGAA
This sequence comes from Mystacides longicornis, assembly GCA_963576905.1. NCBI lineage: Eukaryota > Metazoa > Arthropoda > Insecta > Trichoptera > Leptoceridae > Mystacides > Mystacides longicornis. The sequence goes on from OY756438.1 coordinate 3,729,541, forward strand.
TTCATTACTTTTAATGTCGTTTCTTTTCAGGTTTGTTTTGTTATTTTATTATCTGTAAACATTATATTAGTAGAACAATTAATTATATCAATAAATATTTATTCTCTTTTCAGAGAAAGAAACAATAAACTGTATTGAATTTATTAACAAAATATCTTATAATCATGTTACAATTAGGGAATAAAATTTCTCCGACTTCAGTTTGTCCTTGGCATTGGCGAGTTCGTGAGTGTTTCATATTTTTAACATATTTCCTTCGTGTGATTGATAAATCCTTGAAATTTGTTTTTGTTCTTACTTAATAATAGCAATAATAGTTTATTTGACATCATAATATGGTGACACAAAAAATTAAAAATGTATCATTTCCTATATATCCAGTATAACTAAATTTCATTATAACGAAATATTTTTATGGTCCCGTGAAGTTCGTTATACCGAGATTTGATTTGTATTTATTATACTGAGGTGTAGTTGGGACCCTTTAGGACTTCATGAGAGGGTATAACTGGTTTATAGGACAAACAAATAATTAATGACACTTTTCCATGCATGTTGTTCGACAGGTTCTGCTGCTGGTAATATTATAATTAGCTTGGATTTCATTACACAATGAATTCCCAGTCTTGTCCAGTGATACTCTATCAGCCTAGAGAGAAAAGTTACAATCTACAGATCCCTCAAAATTATAATATTAAGTACCTACTACCTAGTATGAATCGGTCAATAAATGTCTCTAGAATAGAATATTATGATTACATGAATCTGTGATAAAAATTTTATAAAACATATAAAAAAATCTTCCCTAACAAACTTATTCAAAAGTTAGAGACCAAATTAAAAAAAAAAAACAAAATATTTAACAAATTTCCAATCAAATATTATTTGTTCATGTGGATACAATAGGCGACAACAGAATGTAAAATCAGAAAAAAATTCCTGAGACTAATCAAACGAAAGGAAGACCACCTTAGCACTACTGAACAGAGGTCACAAGAGGCAGAAAATAACTAATATACAGTCCCTGGCCAAATTATTAGACGCACCAACATTTTCCTTAAACTTAGGGGTTTGCAAGCATTTCATAAAAAAAGTTGACTGAATGTGGTCGCTAATTACTTTTTTTCTGTTAGTTCAATTTATTAGTAAATATAATAAGTAATAAAACACATTTTAAATGTCTAAAATTTATTAAAAATATAATATAATTAGTTAAATGTATAAAATATAAAAAAAATCAATATTTTGTCGAACCTCCTTTGGCTGCAATTAAGGCTCTTATTCGCCGTGGCATACTGTCGATACATGCCTGAACCGTCTCCTGCATCTGTGGATGGTGATTCCAGACATGGATTATCCTCTCTATCAACTGTACCTTGGTCGTGATCATTTCTTTGGCCACCTCTCTCTTGATAAGCTCCCAAACATTTTCAATTGGGTTCATGTCAGGGGAATTCCCTGGCCATGACAACAAAGGCACATTATTTTGTTCTAAAAATGATTTCACACTTCGTGTAATATCACCTTTTTTACCCATTTTAGTGCACTGTTTTTTTTAGTTTACGTTAAAAAGTTAAATTTAAATAATAATAATGTCGGAGTAAGCGAACGAATAAAAAAAACTGTTTTAGAGCACTCCAAAGACGTGCGCACTCACTCACTGCGAAAGCCACACCGCAAGAGTTCATGACTCATTGACAGGATGTCACGCGTTACGCAAATGAGACCGAGATCAATTGACATTGAAATGTTTTAAGGTAGATATGGGATGGACCTATCATATTTGTAAACATTTATGACATTAAACTTCCTTAGATTGATGTTATAGCCTACGAAAATTCAAAATTGTAAAATATACTAGGTGCGTCTAATAATTTGGCCAGGGACTGTAAACTAAGTAAATAAATTATGTTGGAGAAATTTTTTTTACTCACTTGTGTTCTATCGTTGGTAGTAACCATACCACAACTTTCTATAACGTGCTCCGGTAATATATCTGGTACACTGACTAACTGAAACCCTTTCTGCATCAAATTATTCACGGAATATTTTATAAGCGCCTCTTCCAGCTCTGCTAAATCATGCATTAAAAAGTAGCTTTTATGAGTCATTGTATTTCCTAATTGATGATTCCTTAAGCAGTTGAAAAATTGGCATATTTCAGCAAAGTTTAAAGGTTTAAAATTTCCAAAATCAGGTTTAGAGTTAATGAATTTAACTATTTTGGGTTCGTCTCCATAGTCAATAACTGAAGGATGCGTTTTATTCGGGATTTTTTTCATTTCTTCGTATAACTTATCTTCTACATCGCTGATCATTTTACTATCATCCAAAACTTGTGCTGCCATATATTGTTTAAATAATGTTATGACATTGTGTATATTTCCTATTCCTTTCCTAAGCTTTATATTTCTATCAATTTCTTCCTTGTTTCCTTCATTACAAAGATACTTAAAATCATAAGAAGGAAAGAATCGAGTAAATTGTCTCGTTTGAATACAACTACCTAAATTATAAAACAATTTCAATCGATTTAACATTTTAAAAAGATGATGACATAAAAACAACCTAAAATTTACTGCTGACTGACAACCAGCTGACAGATATGTACATAGACAATGATAGACTGTGATAGACAATGTATTGATAGTAAAAAAATATGTCAACGTGGTCATAAAAATATTTTTCAAGCTACCGGTTGTTTTTAAAAACATATCCTTTACAGAAAGGTTGACTTTTGTTTTCCAGGAAAATCAGAAATTATTTTAATACTACTAGAGTTAATAAAATATTACCTATCATAGTTATTAAAAATTGATTTTATTATAAAACAGAGATGTACTGAAACAAGGCAACACTACAATTTCCCGCTTAGTTTGACGTAAAAGACCACATTCGTTTCCCGCCAACCTATTTATATCGGTCCGGTCGGTTATATTTTTGTGTGGTTGTTTTTAAATTATTCATTTTCAAACAATAACATTGTATTTTGTAGAAAGAAAGTGGATAATCTGTTTTAAAATGCCTGTTGCTGCGGGTAAAAAACAAATTGAAGCACGTTCGAATGAAAATTCTCCTATTAAAACTCCGAAAAACAAGACACCTAAAAGAAATATCGTTGACGAGAACAAAAGCCCTAACGATGATTCGACTCCAACCAGGTGGGTTAATAATAGTTTTCAATTTAAATAGTGGTGTTTTATTATCAAAATATCCCTGAAACATAAAATAATATGAATTTACAGGCGAGCTACCAGACAGTCGTCCGGAAAACAACAAAAACTTACCGATCTATTTGGAAAGAAGCGACCTAGGGAGGAAGAGGAAATCGTTGAAGAGGTAAATTAGATTTTCAACACATCTATAAGAACAATAGCAGCAAAACGTGTCGGTCGACAGCCAGTCATAAATTGTTTGGTTTTCCTATAAACCAGTTAAGAATATTATCTCTTAACGAGTCCCAATTTTAATTAACCATATTGGAAACTGCAGAAAATTTGATATTTCTTCCTGTAGCAACAGTTGTATGTTTCCACCTCAGATCAAGCACTGATGTCTGTTATTATTGATTGTCTTAGCAACTATCAATTAAAATAGAAGTAGGAAATATTATTGTTTTTGTAATTTGTATGAAAAATATTTTGATAAAAATACCATTAATTGTTACATTCGATATGATTTTTCAGCGATCTGTAAAACCAAAACTTGACAACGATGACGAAAAAATGGAAGTGGCCGAAACCGTCGTTGAAGATGTCAAAGTCGAAGAAGAAAATTCAAATAGTATAAAAGATGAATGCGAAAATGGTGTCAAAAATGAAAGCGCTGAAAAAAGTCCGGAAAAGAATGCTAACGAAACTGAAGACATCAAGCCTAATACAAGTAGTGCTGTTGATGAAGGTGAAAAAGAATCCATTGCAGTTGTAGATGGTAATGGAAACATATCGAATAAAGAAGAACCGGCCGATTTTGAAATGTGCAAAAGCTGTTACCAAAATATCAATGATCCTGATACTAAATACTATCAAGGACACCCACAGGATTCTTTGGAAGAGTATATTGCGCTGACCGACGAAAAACTGGTTCTAACAACTAGTAAGTTCAATTTTGATTTTGTCATTCAAGTGTCGGGATTTGGCACACTACCACATTTTTATTAGATCATACTTACTCTCGTTTGTTGGTTTATCGGAATCTTGCAATAGATTTTTAATCAAATTCCTAAGTAGCTTGAAACTTTCAGAATAGCTCAATACTTTAAAGCGCGATTGAATTTGTGTTCAATAGAACGTCTTTGATAACAGCAGCAGCGTATTATTAATACGGATAAAAAACTCTCTAGAAATATACAAAAAATATAATATCCCAATTCTTGAAGAAGGCTTAAGACCATTTCACACCACTCCCTGACTCTTACTATTACGTATTGCCACATTAAAAAAAAAAGAAATTGCAGGTTCAATTCGTTTTTTTTTTTCAGGTGACGAAGGCGACATAATGGAGCGTCCTCATGTGAACATAACAGGGTTTACCATTTATGACAGAGAAGGTCATCTGTGCTCTATTGACAGTGGCTTGATAGAAGATGACGTCAGGCTGTACATGTCTGGTTACCTCAAATCTGTTTGTAGCGATTCTCCCGAAATAGATGAAGAGGCTGTACCAGTCAAAGATGTGGGACCTATCATTGAATGGTAAATTGATCAAGTAATCACTACTTTCTTAATTCAGCCCTCTTGTTTCTGTTTCTGAATGTAGACTCTCTCATCGTCCCAAGTCTATCTGTGTGTTGTCCCTTTCTCATCCATTGGAAGCTTGTTGGACACTAATACCGTCATTTCGTAAGTTTAACCGTAGATAATTTAAGCCATTTATCTTAACTATAGAAAAAATTAAGCAATGAAACGGAGACCGAATCTTTCAGTTCCCAAGCTAATGAAGGTTGTGAGTTGAGGGCTCAAAACCTTCATTAGCTTGGGTTAAAGGTCTTTTAAATTGTAATAATCTTCCCCATTTCCTCACTCTTGAATTTCTCCTTGTTGAAAATAGTATATTATACAGTACATTTTATTTTTAGGGGCATACATGGATTCGATGGTGGAGATCAGAACTGTATCATCCTTTCCACAGAATATGGAGAATACAACCTACTGAAACCCAGCCAAGATTATACGTCCGTTATGTCGGATCTGTACGAGAAGATACGCATCAGCAAAGTCACAATAGAATACTTGGAAGAATATTATTACTTACAACCTACGTACGAAGATCTATTGTTGGTGATCAAAGAAAGCACTCTGCCGGAGCTAGGTAACAAACTGATGACAGAGGAGATGCTGCATAAGCACGCACGCTTTATATGCGAACAGGTCGTCACTTTAGAAGTGGACGATGAGGACGATCAACCTCTTATCACATTACCGTGCATGCGGGAACTAATCAAACTCTTCGGCATAAAATTCGGTAAAGGAAAAAAGAAACCGAAACTGCAATACAAGAAAAAGACTTCCGGTCCTTCTTGGACCAAAGCCACTACGACACCTTTAGTTCGTAACACTTTCGAAACGTTCTTCCAAAATCAGCTGGACAAACAAACCGAAAAAGAATTGGTCATCAAACGAAAAAGATGCGGTGTTTGTGAAGCTTGCCAGCTATCTGACTGCGGTAGTTGTAATGCCTGCAAAGCTATGATAAAATTCGGCGGATCTGGCAAAACTAAAAAAGCTTGCATCCGAAGAAATTGTCCCAATATGGCAGTAGAGCAGGCTGAAGAATCTGATCCAGAAGACGAAGAAGATTACAGGGAGCAATCGGAGAAGAATATTTCGGATACTTCGGAAGAAAATGTTCCCGTCAAATTGTCTGGAGCGGGGGTGAAAACTATAACGTGGGTAGGAGAACCTGTTAAAACAGAAATGAACAAATCGTATTATGAGAAAGTGTTGATCGACAGTCTGGAAGTAAAGATAGGAGACTTTGTTATGGTGGATACAGTATCCCCGAATATTCCACATCTGGTAACGAAGGTCCTCTATATGTGGAAAGAAGCCATGACTCCCAAAGCGGGATTTTTCCATGGAGAAGTTTTCTTCAGATCCAGCGAGACAGTTTTGGGAGAATTGGGTGACCCTTGTGAATTATTCCTAGCAGATAGATGCTGTAATAGAGCGCCACTGTCATCCATTCTTCGGAAAACGCACGTCGAGCTAAAAACTATTCCAAAGAACTGGTTTGAACTGGGAGGCGTAGAAGTTCCAGATGACATTGTCGAAGAGGACGGCAATAATTACTTCTACAGAAAGTTTTATGATAAGTTATATGCGCGGTTTGAAGACTTGCCAGAAAATTCGGTCTGTCCGAATGAAGCCAGAAAACACAGATTCTGTCCGTCGTGCGATAGGAAAGCCAAAACTTACGCATTAAACATTCCCAAAGTTATAAACAAACTGGAAGTAAAATCTGAAGAAGCTAAAGATTCCAATAAATCTGAATGGGAGATGGTGAAATGGAAGAATGTGGAGTTTAAGAAAGGATGCGGAGTGTTTTTGAAACCTGGAACCTTCAGGTTAAAGAACCAACATATCAATGAGGATAATCAGAAGACCAAATTAGAAAAAGTAGACGAAACAATATACACGGAATATTATCGCAAGAGTGAATCCATGCGTGGTTCAAATGTCGACACTTTGGAACCATTCTGTGTCGCATATGTCCAAGCTGTTCTGGCAAGAGGCGATGGACCGCTGGTAGTTCCACAAGATATATACCTCAAAGTTAATGTGATGTACCGTCCGGAGAATACCATCAAAGATGATTATTCCGAATGCGATTTAAATATGGTTTACTGGTCGGACGAACAGAAAGAAATACCATTCTCTGCCGTGATGGGCCTGTGCAAGTTGTCTTATGTCGATAATATTTCACCCACCATCAGTAGCATGGAATGGTCGCTCCAAGATTTGGATAGGTTCTATTTCAGAACAGCCTATAATAAAGCAGAGCGGAAGTTTTACGATGTGCCAGAACACGCCACATTAATTGGGGAATTCGGAGTTAGGAAGGAAAAGAACAAAGGTAAGGGCAAAGGGAAGGGTAAAAGCAGTAAACCTGTTGAGCAGACAGACTCGGACCAGATTGAGAAACAAGTTACACCTTTGCGCACCTTGGATGTGTTCGCCGGTTGTGGTGGCCTCTCCGAAGGTCTTCACCAATCTGGGATAGCTGTCAGCAACTGGGCTATAGAGCAAATGCCCTCAGCAGCACGAGCTTACCAACTGAACAACCAAAAATGCACTGTGTATACGGAGGATTGTAATGCTCTACTCAAAGATGCTTTGGATGGCAAAGAGCACAGTGCTGAAGGTCTACTGCTGCCGGGCAAGGGAGATGTGGAACTGCTTTGTGGTGGACCTCCCTGCCAGGGATTCTCAGGAATGAATCGCTTCAACTCCAGAGAGTATTCCAATTTCAAGAATTCTCTCGTCGCTTCATTCTTATCTTACTGCGACTTTTATCGCCCCAAATACTTCATTTTGGAAAATGTTCGTAACTTTGTCGCCTTCAAAAAAGGAATGGTTCTCAAATTGACATTAAGTTGTTTATTGAGGATCGGTTATCAGTGTACTTTTGGAGTTTTACAAGCCGGCAATTACGGAGTACCTCAGACCAGGAGAAGATTGATCATATTAGCATCGGCGCCAGGATACAAATTGCCGCTTTATCCAGAACCTACTCACGTCTTTAGCCGACGCGCTTGTACTCTATCAGTCGCTTTAGACGGAAAGCGTTTTATTTCAAACATATCTTGGGACGAATCGGCGCCGAGAAGAACATGCACCATTCGCGACGCAATGAGTGATTTACCGTACGTTTCTAACGGAGCTGTTAAACCAGAAATCGATTATGGATCTACACCTCAAACGCACTTCCAAAGACTAGTACGAAGCAAAGATCCATCTGCGAGATTAAGGGATCATATTTGTAAGAACATGGCACCGTTGATTCAAGCGAGAATACAGAGAATCCCCACTACACCCGGATCCGATTGGAGAGATCTGCCCAATATAGCCGTCACTCTTTCAGACGGTACCAGATCCAAGGTAAGAGAACTGCATTCTTCCTTATTACAAGTATGTAATTTTTGTGATGTTAAATATTATATGCTCTTTCAAAAGAAGAAGAGCTTTGCATCTCATCTCGACCTTACTTAACAATGTACTCCCTTGCCTATTCTGACTGATGCTGTCATGGTCCTGAATTTATCAGTGATTGCATTTCTGTTTTATGTTGATTATCATACTTTTTTTTTTTTTTGAATAGGTTCTGCAGTATCGCCATCATGATATGAAAAATGGGCGAGGACCAAAAGGTGCTCTGCGAGGTGTTTGTGCGTGTGCCAGCAAAAAGCCGTGCACTCCACATGACAAGCAAGACAATACCCTGATACCTTGGTGCCTGCCACACACAGGAAACCGACACAATCATTGGGCTGGACTTTATGGTGATTATTATTATTATTGTTTTTGGGCAAGCAGCCTAGGCCCAACCAATATCCGCGCCTTTTGTCATTTTGGGAAAATCTTCCAAACTCAATTATATCATGTCTAGATTCTTGTGACCATTTTCAGGACTAGATCCGAATACATATGTAACAACTAATGACTCTTAACAATAATTCATTACTGATGTTCCATTTTTAAATGGAACGAACTACGGGCTTACGACCGACTTTTACTGTTATTTCGAAGGCTGGATTAGTGTGATCACTTTACGTTAACAACTTTCACCATCCCTATAAAAGTCACAGTTGGATGGCATACTGTATCAAAATCATGAATAACAAAATGGTTTACTTTTTACCTTAAATTATAGAAATGCTATAATGTTGGTTATTTTTTACAGGGCGTATATCGTGGGATGGCTACTTCAGTACGACCGTCACAGATCCTGAGCCAATGGGTAAACAGGGTCGCGTACTCCATCCGGAACAACACCGAGTTGTGTCCGTGAGGGAATGTGCAAGATCTCAAGGATTTCCGGATTGTTACACCTTCGCCGGTACTGTACAAGACAAACACAGACAGGTAAGGCATTTATCAGCGACATTTAGATCCATCCTCGAAAATTCTAATATTATTTTAATAGTACCAAAATATGTTGACACCATCTAAAATCAAACTAAGGGGCCGTCCATTAATCATGTGAACTCAAAAGGGGGGGATCACAAAAGATCACGTAGGGGGAGGAGGGTTAAGCAAGAAAATCATGTGCATTTATTTTTTCTAATGAATTTAAAGAAAAACAGTTGCTTGTTCAAAAATTTTTAAACTACATATTTTAGACTAAAACAAAAAACGTTTTTTTTTTCATTCTTTGTACTTAAAAAGTACATGTGATTTCTAGGGGGAAGGAGGGGGGTATTCTGAGACCTCACCAAATATCACTAAGTGGGGAAGGGGGGTCTAAAAAGTGTCAAAAGTGATTAATGGACGGCCCCTAATCAAAAACGGATTCACAACATTTTTCAAGAGATTTCTCTACATTAACAAAGACAATAATCTCTACCTGCATGACATTTTTGCACACCTAACTTTTGATCTGCAAGTTAGCTGAAACAGCTAAAGTTGCAGTTTTGAGCTGAAACAGCTAAAGTTGCAGGTTTGAATCCTGCCCCAGGCACACAGGATTTTCACAATGTTGAAGATACTCAAAATTTGCAGGTTTGAATCCTGCCCCACGCACACAGGATTTTCACAACGTTGAAGATACTCAAAATTTGCAGGTTTGAATCCTGCCCCACGCACACAGGATTTTCACAATGTTGAAGATACTCAAAATTTGCAGGTTTGAATCCTGCCCCACGCACACAGGATTTTCACAATGTTGAAAATACTCAAAATTTGCAGGTTTGAATCCTGCCCCACGCACACAGGATTATCACAATGTTGAAGATACTCAAAATTTGCAGGTTTGAATCCTGCCCCACGCACACAGGATTTTCACAATGTTGAAGATACTCAAAATTGAACGCCTAATAATGCTTAACATAATAATGATCACTCTAAACCGATTTTAAAACAATAATAGATGATGGCTGTAAGCTCGTAGCTATTAAAAATCAAACTTGAATGTTTTTCATCTAATTTATAATTTGCTAATGTTGATCGTTCATATTTTTTTTTTCAGATTGGCAATGCTGTGCCACCGCCGCTGGGTGCAGCTCTTGGAAGAGAAATCAAAAAAGCTTTAGTCTTATCTACCTAAATTTTACCTGAACTTTTAAACGTAGTACCTGAATTTTTAAGGATCCATTTCTTTCTGTTCTAAAACTTATTACGTCCGAATATAACCTGAAATTTTCAGACTTTTTAGTTTCTGTTAAAAAAATTACTCCGTAAATTCAGGATTTAACAAAAGTCGATACTGTATTACGGCTAGGCACCTGTGTTTAAATTTCTAGCGCGGTTTGTTGGTTTGTTTTGGTTCGATCTACCAGAGGTCAATATTGAAAAGAAAATTACCAGTGTTTTTACTTATAATTGCTTACTCCATTTAATTTTACATTTTTTCAGTTTGATTATGAATAAATTCTTTATGAAAATTTCGGAGTTGTATTATCTTATGACACTTAAAATTTATCACATTATTTTTTTGTTAATAGAGGCATATCCACAATCATTCAATGTATTTAAGTGTAAATATGTAAGTTTATACGCTGATATAATAATATATAGGTCGAAAATCGCAATCTAATGAGGTTTATTAATTTGAGACTAGTAGTCTTTGACATAACTGTGAGAGAATTTTTATAAACAAACTGAGTAAATTACCTAAAAACTTTGTCAATTCTATTAATTTCAGAATTGACAAAAGTTTTTGCATCATTGACTTGATTTATTTTTGATAATTTTTTTAATAACTTAAACAAATGATTCAAAAACTTTTCTCGATGTAAAAAGGTATCTGTAACGCTTGCTGTGTTAATTCGACCTAAGTATATTTTTCATCACTATTAATATCAATGCAATTTTTAATCTTGTAATCTCCTCGACTTATATCTGACTTAGGAATTAACCTGATTTTATTTTCAAATATTTATTAAGTTACCTAACTAATATTAATTAATTGTAGAATTATATTTTTTTAATGCAATAAATATTATATACAGTAATTATGCATTTTTAAATCTTCCAACTTGCTGTATAATCCACCTAACTAGCCGACCCGCCTGTTGAACTATGACCTAACCCAGAATAAAACAAATAATTTACTCCTGGTTTCTGCGTGTTTGTTACATTTTAACCTTTTCTACTTGTAACTACCCTCCAAGGAGTGGTATTGAACGCATTATTCCGCTTAAAACCTTCCTACACATTAGTAGAACAGATCACCAAAGTTTCATTGAAATACGTTCACTGGTCTTTAAAACTATCGAGTACACACTCAGTTTTACATACATACTAGCTTTCCCGACAGATGTTGTCCTGTAGTCCTTACTATGAAAATTGATTTCAAATTTGTAATCTATACAAAAATACCTTTAATATTATTATGTTTGAATAAAACAGAATGTTGAAAAATTATTTCTGAAAGCTTGAAAGAAACTCTATCAATAATCTGCGTGCCAGTGTTTTGAAACTCCGGATGTCAAGTAAATAAAAATTGTGTTAAGGAAATTTCATAGATGGCGCTGGTGTCGCAAGTAATCTGTTCCACAGTAACTTTAATATTATATTTAGTAATATTTCTAATCCATTTTATCAACTTTTTATTAGTTATTTTGTTATCCGGAGCGGAGAAGAATCCAATAAATGAAACATCGGAAGAATCTGTTCAGCCGATCTCGACTTATAAGTGTTCGCACTAACCCGACTTTCATTTTATATTATAAGATATAGATTAGAGTCGCACAGAATTTTTGCACTCAGTGTGGCATGAGAGACATGTTCAAAAAAATTTATGACAATGGACAAAATTTAAGATAGCAAAGAAATAAAATTGAAACCAAATATCAAATTTAACAAAAATATAATATATATTATAAAGTCACACATATTGATTTATTCCTATCCATTTGTATTTTGGGTTTTTCTTTTGATGCTTTTTACTAAAACATTCAGGGAGGGGTCCATTTTTGTTTTCTTGCTAATCGGACGATCTTCCGCAACAGTCTCGGCAGGTCTCCTTTTAAATTTCTCCTGTATCAATTTATCCATATTCTTAGTTTTCTTAAAATTAGGATCGGACGGATCGATATTGTAATGGTGCGACGTGAATAAGGCTGAAAATCTTTCGTCTTTTGTATCAATCTCGAAATTGTCGACATTTTCTTCTTTCCCTTGCATTTTCTGTTTTAATTTCTCTTTGTATTTTCGTTTCTTCTTTGATTTGGTTTCATTTTCGGCATCCTGTATTTTCTTTAAGCTGAAGTGCTGCTTCCCATCGTCGTCATCTAAAAGTAATTCTAACTCCGCTTTCTTTCTTTCTTCTTCTTCTTCATCACTGTTACCAACCAATTCCTTAACCTTGGATAGTTTCTTTGATTTATTAGGTTTTTTGAACTCTGGCGTCTGAAATTCTTCAGCGAAATAGGGATCATTCATGTCTATATCTGATGGTATATCGTCTGAACTGTATCCTTCATTTTCTTCCTCGCTACCGGAGCCCTTTTTGGCCTTTTCTATTTGCTTCTTCCTTTCCAATTTTTTGGCCTTCTTTTTCTCTTTTTTCTTTTCAATTAATTCTTCAAACGGTGTCATTTGATCACCTAAAATAAGTAAAAAGTATTTTTTAACAGTCCACATCTAAAAAAAAGAATTATGCAGATCTTAAAAAAGGCTCTAATACTGCATGTGTGGAAATTGACATGGGAATGAACAAGAATAGAAGCCGTGTTGCCACCTTTGAAAAATTATTGACCCGGCCACTAAATTTCAGAAAATAAGATTGATGAAAAGGTCGTTTCGAAAATTTTGTATAGGTGGCCACACCGATTATATGTCACGAAATGTAAACTATGTGTTGCCCATTCTCCTGTATTAGTGCGAGTCCTGGCACCTGACCAAAGCCCAGGCACAAATAGTATCTGCATTTGAAACAAAGTGACTCAGGAGAATCTTGTGTATAAGATGGTACCACCGGATCACGAACGATGATATATGCCAGCGCAGGTCCATCACTTCCACCATTATGGAGAGGAAATTGACACGTCTGGGACATGTGCTAAGTATGCCAAATGACAGTTGGTCGAGGAGAGTGCTGTTTTTTCTACCATCAGGGTCTCGAAAACGAGGAAGACCCTCTCGTTCCGTGTTCCATTCTTTTGAAGCAGAGCTGAGGGAGTTGGACATGGTGTGGGAGGAGGTCATAAGCATTGCGCGATGGAGAGCTCTTGTTGCCTCCCTATACTCCTGAGTGTTCAGAGGGAGTTTTGATTTGATTTGAGAAAATAAGGGAAAAATTGCGAGGGAAATAGAAAAATAACAATTTAGTTTTCCCATACAAGTCTTCTCGCCTGTCAGATTCTATATTTTTTTTGGTTGGGAGTTACTGAAAATGAAATAAATTCTAAACAAACCTTTATTTATTTTCTTTTTGACAAGTTCCTCGGTTTTCTGCTTGAGTCCCATCCCCCAAGAAATTTCCATTTCAACCCCCCTATTTTTCTTTTTCTTCTCGCTTTCTTCAATTTCACCAAGCAGAGCTTTGTATTTTGATATAGGATCGACGTCCTCGTCTTTTTCTTCTTCGATCGGTTGCTCGTTTTCTTCTTCGTATTCTGAAAATCACGTTACATTCTCAAGTACAGTGTTTAGATTTAAAAAAATTACATTCTCAAGTACAGTGTTTAGATTTAAAAAAAAAAACACTTTATTTTCCCTTAATAATAGAATCTGTAACGTAGCGTCTGTGTGAATCTTACTAATGTGAGTTTAGATATGCAAAGGGCCTTGATAACGAATAGTGTTATCCTATTTAAAGATCATCATAGAGTTTTCTGGAGTGTACAAAAATGTAAATGGACTAAATATTATGGAAATATTCTCTATGCAGGACAATAATGCTACATGAATCTAACATTTTGTTTCCATAGAAAAGAAAAGCGGGCGTATCAGTACAAACATAGTGTTCTTTGAAACAAGTTCAAAGCATGCTATATTTATCTCTTTCACTGCCAGCAGTCAAATAATGAAAGCGGGAAAGAGACAGTGTAATTTTGACGTTTAGTGTCAATCAGCGTAGCTTGATACCGCAGTAAACAACATGCTCACTGAAATAAAATGTACGAACTTAGTAAAATGGTTAAATTCAAGAACTTTTGCAATATTGTTTTTTTTTTTCGAATAACGGCCGTTAAATTGGGAGTTCTCTTTTACTAAAAAACCATTGCATAAGTCAACAATAATAAAGATAGGTATCTAGAATAAGAGAAATAATAGAGAAATGTTTCCTGCTTGTTGGAAAAAAAAGTATATAAAAAGTGTATTTACCTTCGTCTGAAGAACAAGCTAAGTAGTTTCTCAAATCTTCGTCATGTATATCCCCATCGGCGGCATTCTTTAACGTTTGCACCCTGTGAGGGTTAGCCGAGTCCCAAGTTAGTTCAACTTTGGCTTGCTGCAGTGCAGTCGTCGTGAACATTCTTGGTTTATATTTGTTAGTATCGGGTAGTTCCGTACATTCATCGTGGACTTCCTGTAAACGAAAAAAACTTTATAAGTAGGTACCTTTACCACATATTTTTAAAATCAATCTGGCCTAACTGAAAGTGAACACAAATACACTTTAGACATCTTTCACATAAAACAAAGCTTGTGTTGTGAAAGTGAATGATGGTCGGTATCTGGGAAATAAGTCAAATTGGACAAACAAATACACCTAGATACAGTAGGCATCTGTTATTGTGATCACAAGTTAATAGAATCAGCCGCTTTATACAATCAAAAGTCCCGATTCAACATGAAAAATTCCATACAATTTCAATAGGTTAATAGAATCAATTATTCAAAAAATTTACAACACTTTATATTTTTGCCATGAAAGTGCACACTTTTTTGTATTTTTTTTCAATCTCGACTCAATAGACAACTTGCGCATTAGAATTATAGCTAATAGTCAAGGTCAGTTTCAAACTTAGAATTATAGCTAATAGTCAAGGTCAGTTTCAAACTTAGAATTATAGCTAATAGTCAAGGTCAGTTTCAAACTTAGAATTATAGCTAATAGTCAAGGTCAGTTTCAAACTGTTTCCATCTGTGCATGCGTTTGTTTGAATAAAAAAATCGAACCCTGGAACAGGCAAAAAATATAAAAGACCAAATAACGGTACGTACTTTTAATGTGCACTATGACTGGCTGATGACATTTTAGTTTTTGGAAAGAGCAAATCTCCCAGATGTTTTAAAGGCGTGAAACACTTGAATGACTTGCTAGTGATACTTTTTTACACAAATCCTTGAATGAAGTCACAGATTTTCAAGAACTATCTGAGACAATGGGACACAGTATATTTTTAAAAAAGTCAGCCCCTTTTTTTTCTCCATTTCTTGTCAATTTTTTTGTCATAAAAACCTTTCTTATACAATGCGGAGGCACCTATATTTGTGTGAAATATAAGTAGGTGTGTACTATGTACCTATATTCTATATGGCCGAAGCTTATCAGAATCGCCGGTTAATAGAATCAAAACACACTGGGACAAATATGATCACAATATCCGGTGCAACTGTAATTCAGAAACAAAGAAGAAAAAAATAGGATTGTCTACCTGTTGGAAAGTGACATCATCGGGTATGAACCTAAGGTCTAGTTTGGCTGCACTGCTTTCATATTCAATACCGTCACAGTCGGTATATATTTTATTGGCCGTGATGGAGGAGTCAAAGACGGCCACAGCATAGTAATACTTCAACCTGTTCAGCTGATAGACTCTCAGTTTCTCCATGTGATATTTCGCACCTTAAAACAAATCACAACTTTTTATAACGTGAACTAAGGAGAAAGATCCAACGTTAAATGCACAGTGAAGAGCTCTTGTTGACTCCCTATGCCCCTAAGTGGGGTCTTAAAGGTAGTACCGATATATAGATATAACAGAATCAAACTTCGAGGTTACCTTCCTCATTTTCATCATCATCGGAATCCGAATTCTTTTTGGTTTCCGTCAACTCAATGGGGCCCTTCAGCTCCTCTTCTTGCAGTCTCTTTTGACCGAATTCCGAGGGGTAAATCTGTAACAGACATTGGTTTGTAAACAGCCTTCAATTTGTGTAAACTTTCAACACTTGTAAGATATAAAAAACAAATATTTTAGAAACCACCAATGAATACGTTGAGAATGAATATTCTAGTAAAAGTATCACGCACAAACCATTTAAGGGAGTGCTGACTGACTGACAAAATTGGGGAGATCTTATTGAAATATACAAGGTGTTACATGACCACTATCCTTATGAACTTTTATCAGTTAGGTTTACAATGAACACTAAATGTGCACCAAAGAGGACACCAGGTGAAATCGACATCAACCAGATTCTCTTCAAATTCCCAGATTCTTGGCCAAAAGAGATGTCAGTGCTTGGAATCAGTTGCCGAAGTTGGTGGTGCTCGCTGTTACAACCAACTCGAGAATAGACTCAAGAATAGAGAATCAAGAATAGACGGAGACTTGGTTCAAATTGCAAAAGCTGCCAACTGCCCAATAAGAAAAGTAATAATAAACACAGCACTCAACAACAGAGCCTTTACCAAAAAGACAAGTAAAATGCTAGCCTGCTTTGCCTATCACACAGATTCATGTAGTCGGCGGTGAAAGATATACTGAGAAATCGTTATTACGAGATTCGCCTGATGTTATAATTCTTCTTAGCATATAAATAACTCACAGTAACACTTTTTAAGGCACCTCCTGGTGGCAGAAAGGAGTTGAACAGCACAAAAAGATCCACAGCCTTTATGTTGTCCCAATCCATATTACAAATAGCCAACCTGCAAACAAAATACTATTTTAAAATTTTATTTCTTTTCTACTGTCAATTCAAATCCTTTTTACATTGAAGACTGTCTATATCTATAAAAGACAAAAAAGGTTTCTATGTTCGTTATAGACTCGAAAACCAACCAACTTATATGCCTCAAATTGATGAGGCAAATAATGCAAAGATGGTTGGTTAGATGGACCCTAAACTGGTTCCATTAGAAAGGTTAAAAAACCACATTCGGTTTCGAATTAAAAACTTTGAAACTGAATGTGGTTTTAAACCACATTGAATTTTTTTTTAGCATAGTAACTGTTTCCAACCTCATCAAATGGAGGCATTACTCGCATATAAATTAAAAACATAATTTGAATAAAATTACCATAACCAATTTTATTTTGACCTCATTGGTGTGAAGTTGGCACATAGCACAAGCAATCAACACTGATCTTTCATTCTCATCAGAAAGTTTTATTATTGTGGTTATGGGTCGATCTTTTCATTCTTTTTTTCATCGCAGTAAAGCAGACGTCGGGCATCTGCTAGTATTACAACAGCAATATGCATGAGTGAACTATTATCAAACTAATATCAGCTAACTTTGAGCTTACCTGCAGGTGGCTTCATCTGTAGTTTCAGCATCGGCATCCAACTCTCCCCATGCATGCTCCAAGCCTTCGTCTTCTTCTTCAGACGTTTCATCATCCGAAGAACTATCTTCCTCACTAAAGAGGGCAGCTGAAACAATTTAGAGCTTCTCTTATAATCACATCTCTACTTTTCTACTCTACTCTAACCTACTTTCGGTGGACTTTGTTATATCTGCTCAAACTGAAACTGTGGCACATGCGGTTTCAGAGCATGTTTGAGTACGGGGTGTCTAGCATGGCTTATTAAAATGCAGGGCATATCCTACACCTCTATCCTATTTTCCTTCCCTTTAAATGCCCTTCTATACATACTCATCTAGTCCTATCATTCTGGAAGGAGTAAACCTTTCTGCCAAAAAAATCCCTAATCCACGGTGTCATTTGACCAATGGCAAAAGTTGAGTGATTAAAATATTGGTCCCTGATACCAGGCAACCACAGCGTGACTTAAAGCCTTAACATGGGGCTCTGTAGGGGTGGACTTTTACACCCCAGCTATGGATGATGTACCTGGCATCTTTGTAAACCCCCTCATAGTAACCCCACAGACCTGTTGTGCAGGATATACCCAGCACCTCAAAATCAGTGGTCAAGGGGATGTTAGGTCACACGACTAAAAACAGGAACAGACTAATGGGAATCTTGTTAGGACCTATCATCCGGGGGCATTAAAAATAAGGGACCGTTCAAGTATTACGTAACGCATTTTTTAACATTATTGACCCCCCCCCCCCCCCGGAGATGCACCGTAACGATCTTTGTTACCCCTCTTCCGATTCTCTAAACGTTGCCTAACGCACATATTACAACTATGTATGCCTCAAATCACGATTATTACTGGAAAGTAACTAAATACCTTTATTGTGGCGCCGGTAATAGAGTAGTAACGTTTTACAAGAATACCCCCCCTCCCCCCCCTTTTGCGTTACGTAATACTTGAACGCTCCCTAATTTTTACAGAGGGCAGGAGCCAGGAAGAGGCACTGTCAAAAAACCTCTGGAGAGGAGGCTAACGAGGCAGCATTCCATGAACAAATAGAAAGATAGAGGACCTAATTTGGTCACAATGACACAAGGTGCATATTATGGTCCCTTAACCTTCTTTGTAAAAAAAAATGTAGTTACCTTCTCCTCGGGCATAATCAATATCCAGATCTCTAAGTTTATTCTTTATCTGAGCATCCAATTTCCCTCTCTCTAAAACGTCGTTTTTAACTTTCTTAGTTGCCTCTCCATCTTCTGGTTCCGATTTTTCATTTTCTTCATCCTCGTCAGATTTTCGCCTCAGAACATACTGTCCTGGAGTAGACGGCGCTTCTTTATCATCCTCCTTACTATCGGACTCTTCGCTTTCAGAATCGCTTCCATCTGATCCTAACTCATAATACTTTTTTAAATTTTCCGAAGAAGTTTGTTGGACAGGACGTCCGCGCTTATCTACAGAATATTTGATTTTGAATTTATCATTATTAAACATAGATTGAAACCGTTGATCAATCTTAACTTTCCTGTCCTTTTTGGATATTTGCCTGTATTTTGGATCGTTTACAAGCTTTGAAAATCGCTTATCCTTCAAAATATCGTCCATTTTGAGGATTATGCTTTACGCAAACAAAATATTGGAAATATAACCTCAAGTTTTAAATATTATTAAATAAATAACGTTATCAAGACATATAATAACTTAATGCAATCAATAAACTTGTAAAAAACAATAAATATAATTGTATTATGTTAGAACAAAGTAAAAAAAAACTTTCTCAAAATAAAAACATGCAGGCATGAGCGGATGCTTGACAGATACTTTTACCATAGAGAAAATTAAATTACGAGTTTATAAACCCTGTTAACCCTCTTTTGCATGAGATTCTTCTTCTTCTTGAGGTTGGCTTTTCACCCATCAAGAGTGTTTCCGCCAGGTTGCCTAAAATAAAATATTGTCTTCCACCTACAACTCAAAAAAGCTCAATAAAATCGTTAAATCTTTAAACATTCGTCCAAGATCCTGCAACATTGACAAACAGCAGACAAAAATATAGCATAACAAAGCTTGAGAGGAAATATCAATTCAAGTCATAAATATTATTAACATGTAACTACAAAAAAAAGAAAAAAAAAACAAAGTTAGAGGGATATGGAATCTATAAATTAATTCCATTTACTAGTAAGAAGTTTCCAAGTAGCTTAAACACTTGTTTACAATTACGGGACAGAAGGGACTGGATGTTAACTGGGGTTTGGACCCCCAGCCTCAACAGATTTGTGTAGAATTCAGGACATCTATCGTTCAAAGGACACTGGAAAAAAACATGATCGAGATCCTCATCCGCCAGTTCGCACTCGCATAAGGGGCTTTCAACAATATTAATTTTAAATAAATGCGCTCTCAGACAGACATGCCCGATGCGCATTCTGCTAATCGATGATGTTTCGAATTTATTCAACTTAATCTCAGCGAACCACGGCTTTCTCATTATTTGGGGTTGGATCGACGCCAGGAATCCCCCTCTTGATTCAGAGGTGAACTCCCAGTGCCGCTGCCAACCCCGAAACATCCCGTCCTGAGCCATTGGCAACAAATCATCCACGGGAACCGTGCAATGAGCTCTGCTGCCCGTACCCTGCGCCATTTTAGCAAATGTATCTGCCAGTTCGTTCCCCGGAATGCCAGTATGACTCGGGATCCACGCCAATGTGACCTTCACACCCTTCTCTTGGCAATAGAATAATTTTTCTCTTATGGAAAGACATATTGAATCCTCTGGGTGAGAATATGGGGATGAATCAAGTTTTTGAAGTGCGCTCAGACTATCACTAAGAACTAGAAATTTGGATCCGTTAGCTGCTTCCATAATAAAAACAAGCGCCTCCAAAAGGGCTGTACACTCGGCGGTAAACACCGAGACCTCACCGGGCAACTGATATAACTTAAATACACTATCTATATGTGAATAGAATGCTGCTCCAACGATTGGGGAATCTGGTGATTTTGAACCATCTGTATAAATTAAATGATAACCTATCCATTCAGTTCGGATTATCGAATAGAATTCCGTCGCTGCTGTTGGACTTTTATCGACACCAAGCGACATAAGTATGTGTGGACGATAGGATAGAACACGATGGTCAATCGAGTAGATTGGTAGTCTGTTACAGTCAGGAGTTTTTAGAACGACCGTTCGGTAACTACGAAGGCTGTTAACAAGGAGCGGGAGAGGTTTGTTTCTCCAATACCCAGTGGAACCACACAGTCCATCCAATTCCTGCAAACGATTAATCAGAGGATGACGACGAAATCTCCAGCGACCCAAGAAGAATCTATCAGCAAGAAGCTGCCTACGAAGTGACAAGGGCGGTAAGCCCGCTTCCACTTGCATGGCATTTATGGGGGACGACCTCATAGCCCCTAATATAATTCTCAACCCCTGAGACTGTATACGATCTAGCTTGTTTTTGTTAGCTATGGTTGTGGGCTCTATAAGGAAGCTAGCCTGGTCCAGTTGGCTACGAACATAAGCGTTAAAAAAAATCCTCTGAACGAATGGGTGACATCCCCACCAGACTCGGGATACTGCTCTCATGGCATTTAATCCAGCTAGACTTTTACTGCAGAGGTAGTCGACATACATTTTCCACGATAGATTCGAGTCGAGTGTAACTCCCAGAACGGTAACCGAAGGCTTAATGGGAATAGGCTGCCCGCGGTAAACTATATTCAGATCAGGTGTAGTCCTCTTTCTAGAAAACACCACGGCTTCGCACTTTCTAATGGATATTTCGAGTCCGTTGGAGCTAAACCATGACGCTAAACGCTCTAAATTTGCATTAATTACTCTCTCAGCTGAACAGACATCATGACCCCCGACGTATATGAAAAAATCATCAGCATACTGCAAGATTTTGCATGGCTCCCTAATAGCGAACCCTAGATCGTACGTAAACACGTTATATAAGAGCGGGCTTATAACCGATCCTTGGGGGAGACCCTTATAGACCTGGCGTGACTCGGATTGGATCCTAATGTTTCTGCTCATTAAAAGGTTAACAATGAATCCATACAAACGCGGGGGAACCCCTGTCTCCAATAGCTTTCTTTGAAGGATATTTATCTTAACACTGTCGTAAGCTGCTTTCACATCTAAAAACACCGCGACGAGGGGGAGATTCTTAGAAAACGCTATGTTAATGTCCGTTACCAGGACAGACAAAACAACCAATGTTCCCTTCCTTCTTCGAAAGCCGAACTGAGAGTCAGATATAATATCATTGCTTTCATAAAACCACTCCAGTCTTCTTTTGATTAGATGTTCGACCACCTTTAATACAGACGATGATAGCGCAATGGGTCTGTAGGAAGAGCCCAAGTTCCCGTCACAGTTCTTTTTAAGAATAGGAACGATCTCTTGTGATTTCCATTCCGAGGGAATGGCGCCACACTGCAGAGCACAATTTATCAATGACAGAAGATACTCCCTCGACTTCTTTTTACATTTTTTCATAAAACTATAGGGGATGCTGTCTAACCCTGGAGCTCTGTCCTGAACCGAGGCTAAGACCCATTCTAACTCACTCATGGTAAAGGGGGCATCCAACCAGTTACGCTCACCAAAGGAGTACCTAAAAGGTAACTCGTTTTCTTCAGGGGCGGTTGGGGGGGCCAATAAATTCACAAATTCCTGTAACCATTCCCCTGGCGAGAGCCGCTGACGGCGGATATATTTTGGGTTAAAAAATAATTTAATTGTTGCCCACACTGACGAGAGCGGCACGTCCGGGGAGAGGGAAGAACAGAACTTTTTCCATCCTGCCCTTTTTTTATTTTTCAATAATCTCTTCGCCACCGCAACCGCATTCAAATAATTAAAATAATTTTCATTTGACATGTTTCTCTTATATAACTTGCAAGCTTTCTTACGTTCATTGACAACCTTT
Organism: Mystacides longicornis; assembly: GCA_963576905.1. Classification (NCBI taxonomy): domain Eukaryota; kingdom Metazoa; phylum Arthropoda; class Insecta; order Trichoptera; family Leptoceridae; genus Mystacides; species Mystacides longicornis. Next base: position 3,752,099 of record OY756438.1, read on the forward strand.
TGGCAATCAATATCCCACCATGGTGGCATAGGCGTTTTTTTTTTAGTAGATTGACTTTTTAGATCAGGGATACATTGCCTTCCTATGTCTATTAGAGAGTCAGCGAATGTCGAATAACACTGTGCGAGGTTATCCTGTGAAGGGATAGGGAGCGATCCCACTATATCGTCCATTTCCTCAGAGAAGCGATTCCAGTCTGCAAGTGATGTCCTAAACCGGGTCCGTCGGGGCTGTCCACCGATTCTACGAGTCGAGAGGAGATAATCGGACCCCAGCGATGTTGATAAATAAATGGGGAAGTGATCACTGCCGCAAGGGCAATCTGTCACTCTCCAGTCGAATAGGGCGGCTATATCAGCTGAGGCAAAACTTAGGTCAACAGAGCTTTGTCTGCGAAGCGGGGAGTCAATTCTGGTGAAGGAGCCATCGTTAAGAAGGCATACATTGAATTCTTCACAGACATCAACGATATCTCGACCTCGACGGTCGGTGACATGTGCCCCCCAAAGAGCATGGTGGGCATTAAAATCCCCTAAGACTAAAAATGGAGGTGTTAGAGACGAAAACAAGGATCTGAGAATATGATAATTAATTCTGTTACTGGGTGGGATGTATACAGAAAGAAGTGATAGTCTGCCAACCTTCACTCCAATAACGTTTATTTCCTCAAATGCTCCCAGCGACAAAGGAACGGCTGACAGGGACGAGTCGACCAATACGGCCACACCCCCCCTGCCATCCGCCCTGTCCTCCCGAAAACAATCAAATCCACTGATTTCAAAGCGAAATTCAGGAACTAACCATGTCTCCGAGAGAGCCAAAGCGCATGGTTGGAATTTATTAATTAAGTGTAAAACTTCCGATTTTTTGGGCAATACGCTACGACAATTCCACTGGACCATAGAGCGTAAGCGGTTCATTGTGCAATGATTCATTGAGACGAGAAATAGCGGAGGCGACGTTGGGCGGTAGGTTTGGTAGAATTGAAAAGAGAGAAACTAACAGTGCAGATATATTTGATACAATTGTTTCTGCTGAGCTATTGATAGCTGGGGAAAGCACCTCAGATGAGTCTGCGCCCCTGTTTAGAGCGCAGCCATCCCGAAATGCAGAAGCCTGACCATTAGAGTAGGACAACAGCTGGTCAATTTGTGTTCTGTCCCAAGAAGTAGGGGTTCTGGGTTTATGGGGCTTTTTGATAATAGGACGTGACATTCTGAAAGATTGGGTGGGGATAGGCCTCATAGGTGAGGAATTCAATACCTCCGCAAATGATTTGTTAGTCACTCGCGGCGTCATTTTGTCAGCCTCGAAGTATGACACGTTATCTTTAGCCATTGTCAGTTTGACTTGTTTTTCACGAATAAAAAAGGGACAGGCAGAGCTTGTAGCCAAGTGAGGACCAGAGCAGTTGATGCAACTGGACATGCCGTCCGTTCCACACTCAGACCCCATGTGTTCCCCTCCACACTTAAAACACCTGGGCGTTGAGCGACAGGTCTTCATAACATGACCAAACCTGCAACATTTATAACATTGGGTTGTGGGATACGTGTATAATTCAATTGTCAACGAGTTGTGAAATAGGTAAATGTACTTGGGGAGCATTTGTCCCTCGAATGAGAGGACAACCGTTTGGGATGGCACCCAGGTTGTGGTTCCCTGAGCCACCATCTTTCTTTTAAGTCTTCTCGCCTTCAATATTTTTCCAAAGCCCTCTGGGACCTGTATATATTTGATCATATCTTCCTCTGTAATGTCCGTGTCTATGCCTCTAGCGAGTCCCATTTTAATGGTTTTAAAGGTTGGGATGTAGGCCTTTAAGTGATTGGTGGATATGAATTCACTACGTACAAATGCGTTCGCGTCAGCCCCAGATCTGAAGGTGAGCTGGATCCGGTTCCTGCCCAACCTCATGACCCCGCCGTCAGCAAGATTCTTAATTTTGTGGTTTATCAATTTCCTACCAAAGCTGATTGGATGTAGGGGTACATTATCAACATTAGACACAAACACAATGAAAGGACCTATGGAGTGCTCAGAATATAGAACTTCTACGATGTCTGTTGAGGTTAATGGAAGATTTTCCACGGGGGGGCTACCTCGGGATGATGCAACACCATCCGTGCAGTGAGAAGCACCCGCGGGATTTACGGTTTTATTTAGATCGTCATCACTGGATGATCGGGAACCCAGTTTTCTTTTAATTCGCTTATGTTTTGATTGGATTGTTATATATTGTGACGGAGAAGTTGGCAAGTCGCAATCCGGGACCGTCACCAAAGAACCGTCCGTCTCGGAACCATCTGGAGGCCAGGGGTCAGGAGGCCTATCCTCCGACATTATAACGATATGTTGTCAGTGTCAATCAAGGTTAGAATCAAAGTATGTAGTCTGTATAATACTTACCTGTTTTGACGACTTTATTTTAATATAAGGCGAACAGACTTACGCAATGATCAATTAACATTCAAAATTTAATATTTTTTATATGTGTAACAATTGGAAAAACTAAATACTGCTTGAAGCCACGTTTTGTCCAACCACGCTCCAAAACCGGATCCTAACGTCCTTTTGCATGAGATTAATAGGGTATTTGACTAATTTCCAGAAACCGTTTTAAATTATTCTACGATACATTATAAGCACATTCTCTTTATATTTTCTGAAGATATGCCATATTTTATATGAAAATCATGGTTAAAGTTTAAATATCCAAAAACGCGCGTAAAACGCTGTCTTGTATAATGGCGCTGGTCACGTGGTGCATTTTACGTCACACTTCTGTATTGGTATGAGGTTGATGACTATCATTTACCATGGGGTGACGTCACCTTGACGTCACGGGGACCACAACTAATCACAAGGCGTTTTCATCGGTGACTAGTTCCATAGAAATATTTGGATTTTTATTACGTGTTTTTATAAAAAATAAGCCTATTTAAGTTGTAAAATAAAAGAAATAAGCTTTCTTGGGCTATTTTCAAACAGGATGACCACAATCTGTATCTTATTTTTCATAGTGTCAAATACCCTATATAATGTATCGTAGAATAATTTAAAACGGTTTCTGGAAATTAGTCAAATACCCTATTATTCGTCTACATAGTCTACATCAGCTACAACATAATTTTTATAGATTATTCAAAATAGCCGAATCAATCCATTTCGCTTATCTCTTGTAGACACTGCCTTCAATTTATTATAATATAGAAGGCAGTGCTTGTAGAATAATAATTGTAGATAACGAGGTGAGAAAAAATGTACCTATCGATATTTTTAAAACATAATAATATCGATAAAAGATCAATATTTGTACCCCAAGTGAAATTTCCTATCTACTAATGAAATTGGGTTTTTTGTTTATTTTTTTTAACCATAAACAACGTTTTTCAGATGTTTTTTGCCTCTGTTTGTTTTCAGGGTAGTGAGTACGTAACTTTTGCTATAGCACGATTAACCACGCATCAACCTAACTACTCATAACCACGACTTAACTACATTAGTAGTTAGCGCGAGTACGTAACGCGATAACGCAATGTAGTTAAGTTTTAAGCCGGAAATAGTAAGGTTTGCCAACATCTAACACAAAAAAATGTTTTTTCATTGTATTTTTCAATGAAGAAACTTGTGGCGGCCATCATTATTTGACATTTTTCATCAAATATATAAAAACAGTTATGATTTGTGGAATTTTAATAATTTAAAGAAGTAAATACACTTGATGTTTTCTGATACTCTTTGAATAGGTACTCTTTTATTTTCCCTATAGATTTTTTATCTTAATTATTATTTGTATGTCTTAATTGTTTGTAAAATATTTGCTTGCGAGAAATAAAGAAAGATTTTATTTTTATTTATTTATTTTTAATAATTTCCATACAAATGTTCAAAATCATGTATTGTTTTCCCTTTCGTCTGCTAATTTTTCTACAAACTTGAGTTGTTCCAATCGGCTGACATAAAAAAAAATATCTCGTCGATAACAAATCCCAAATAAAAAAAAAAAATTAACCTAGTTTTATATGTATTACGGTATTACTATTTTATTATAAAATATTTAATTTGGGAAATAAAATAAAAAATAAAATTAATAAAAGTAGTAATGCATTCTTATTTCCAATAAATTAATTATTTAAAACAAACGATGCAAAAATAATAACAAAGCGCGCAACTTTGACAGCTCTAAACCACATATAAACTGCCTAACTACTGCTAACTACACTGGAACGCGACCCGACAGATGCTGTTATAATAACCACGCTGAAACACACATCTAACTACATTTGTAGTTAAGTCGGACGTTACGTACTCGCGCTAACTACACTAGGAAGTAGTTAGTCGTGCTATAGCCCTTACGTACTCACTACCCAGTACAATGATTAGCAATAATCTTATTTTTTTTTGGTTCTCTAACTTTTTTTTCTGGAACTGATTTGGAAGAGTGGAGCGCAAAGCTGTCAAATTACGTAACACTTTTACACACGTATTGCCTTTTCTGACCGGTGCCGGTGTGGGCTTAAAATATCGACGATATTTATCGATTATTTTTAGCATCCCTAGGTCTGATTGAACCACAGATGAATTTATAGATTAACACGTGCGTGGATCTGTCAAAATATTTTTGTTGTTGTTAGTTGACAGCTGACTGACAGCAGCGATAGAGCCTTATTTTTCCATTTATTGAGTTAATTTTATCAATAATTGAATTCGCGAATTATACGCGGACGTGATAAATGGGAAAATCATCTAAAGACAAACGAGATGTGTATTATAGATTGGCTAAAGAAGAAGGCTGGAGGGCTAGAAGTGCCTTTAAACTGATGCATATTGATGAACAATACGATATTTTTAAAGGCGTTCATCGTGCTGTAGATCTTTGTGCTGCACCTGGAAGTTGGAGTCAAGTTCTGGGGCAAAAATTAAAGAAAAATGAGACCGAAAGTGATAAAGTGAAGATAGTCGCTGTCGACCTTCAAGCCATGGCTCCTTTACCCGGAGTCATTCAGATTCAAGGGGACATCACTAAACTTAGCACAGCTCAAGAGATTATAAGTCATTTCGAAGGTGAACCTGCTGATCTGGTGGTCTGTGATGGGGCACCCGACGTAACAGGCTTGCACGATATTGACGAATATATACAATCACAGTTGTTACTGGCCGCTTTGAATATCACCACTCATATATTACGGAAAGGTGGCACGTTTGTTGCCAAGATATTTCGTGGAAAAGATGTCACATTATTATACTCACAGCTCAAACAATTCTTTCCTATTGTCACTGTTGCTAAACCATTGAGTTCTAGGAATTCTAGTATAGAAGCGTTTGTCGTCTGTCAGAACTATGATCCACCAGAAGGATATGTTCCCACTATGACGAATCCTTTGTTAGATCATCAATATTGTGATTTCAACCAATTAGTTGGACCTAATAGGTTTATCGTGCCCTTTAACGCTTGCGGAGATTTAAGTGCGTACGATTCTGATACCAGTGTTCCTCTGAATTTACCAGGACATAGAGTCTACGAATATAAAGAGCCTGTCCAAAGCCCTATATCTCCACCCTATAAGGAAGTCTTAGAGCTGACTAAAAACATGCAATTGAAGAAAAATGAATCATACCTCAAAACGGAATACGCACCAGATGTAGAAACGTAGTGTTTAATAACAAACTTGTAAATCACAATACAGTTGAACCTCTCATAAACAACAAAAAAATGAATTGTTTTCATTATTCAAATGTGCTTCGGCCACTGAATATATTATAATAAGTACCTACTTTTATTAGGCATTCATAGATAATGTAAATTTAATATTTGAAATCGAATACATTCTATTTGACATTTAATAATCTTTTATTTTGTTCACTTTGATTCTTACTTCGATTTACTTCGATTTGATTGTCCTTGGACAAAATCTGTTGTTACTGTTATTATTTTTAAAATAGGTATTGATAAATTGAAAATGAGTTCCAAAAAGAATAAGGTACATATTTTTTTTTTAATTATAGCATAAATCAATTATCAATTAATACTGCTCTTTTGTATTAAATCCTAGATTAGATTTCTAGGCCCTTAAGATTTTATGGAGGTGTTTCACTCCAAGTTTGCATCTTGTCTCAGATTGGAAAGGGTTGGCATTAGATAATAAGACAAGTATCATCTGTAATGATTTTTTTTACTGCGATTGACTTTTAGCCGATTGGGGGCAGGAGAGCTACAGAGCTGGTTGAAATTGAAGTAAATAAACAGAAGATTGCAGATGAAAAGTACTTTGCACAGCAACAAGAAATGTATGAGTATTTCAAAGAGTTGAAGATTTTGAATCAGGCATGTGAGTGTTTTGAAATTTTGACAAAAGCATGTCGAAATAATCTTTACAAAAGTATACCGTGTTCAGGCAAAATGTAAGGAAACACAGCCAATACATAATTTCCTTTTTCTCACCCTTGGCCTGTATCCTTTTATCCAGCTCAGCCTACACATACTATTTACCTATGTTTTTCTGTTGTTTGTCTTCCCACCTTTTCGTTATCAACTTATCAGTACAAGGATGCGAATTGTTCACAATATGTCGAGCAGTTGAAAAAAAACAGGTGCATTCATTAGATTATACTTTTAAGAAAGTTAATTTTTCATTTCTACATTATTATTTTTTTTTTAATGATACTGTGCTCAATGTGAACACAAATACTCTTTCACGGTAACCTACTTAAAGCTTGCGGTGTGAAAGAGGAAGATGATCGGCACATGGGATCGAACCCACGACCTACATTATGAAAGCTAGCGTCGTAATCGCCAGGCTACCAAACATTTCGTTGTCAATAGTATATATTTATCTTACTATAATAATTCGTTTAAATTTGGGTTTTACGGACGTCTTTTCTTTCAACGATATGTAGAATATCGTAACGTATATCACATGTGATATATTTACTACTACACCGCCATCTCTTGGTTTTTTTTTAAAGTTACACATCTATAGAGGAATTTATTGTTTTTATAACAAACTTATGACCCGTCGAACTTTATCCCGCATCCGAATCAACTAATTAAATAATTAGCTAAATTTAATTCAGTTTTTATGTCATAAACTGTATTTAATTCTTGCAATAAGTCAAAATTATTTTTTTATTCTGAATTAGTTAGAAGTTTGACGGGCGGGCCAGCTAGTCAATGAATAATAGTGATTCTTCTAATGTCCATATATCAAGGTGCGTTTTCACCAAACGAACATACAGCCAGAGCTGGAATACATTTTCTTGATCGTTAACAACGAGAAAAAACTGTTATTTCCATGGTGTCCAGTATACGTTAAAAGAAAGTATACTCTACTTCCAGCTATGTTAGTTTGGTTCAACTACACCCTTTGAAGAATATGTCTAACTTATTTCACTTAAATTCGGGGAAAATTGATTTTGTTTTCAGTTGAAAATCGTTACAAGAAAGTTTCCGAGACAGGTGGTCCTCTTTGGAATGAAGAACTGTCTGTCATTCAGAGGGAAGCTTTGGATGGATTAAAATTATCCATGCACATGGATATTGGTCAGGGGACACCGTACAGAACAGTGGAAGTTTTGTCCATTTTGGGAATACTTCCAAACTACGCTCCAACGCCAGTTATGAAAGCTTTGCAAAGATCCCACGAAGACCCTATTAATTTTATAAAGGGGCTGTATATTAGTAACTATAATGAGGAACCCACAGCAAAATTGGATAGTATGTCTTTCCCTTCTTCTTTTTCTCATGTCACTTATCATAGTTTGGCATCTTAGAGCAAGAGAATACTAGTATTCTCTTGCTCTAAGTTTGGCATCATATTTCTTGAAACTCATTGAAAATCTGTGCCTAGCTGAGTTGTGCTGACTATAGTGACCTATTTGTGTAAAAAAGTTTAATTATTTTATTAGTTTCTTCCATATTTAGTTCAATTGATAATAATAATAATATTTTTTTATTAATTGAAAAAGAAATACAATAGTAGGCATAGCCTGTCTGAGAGATGAGTTCTGTTGGCACAAATACATTAACAGTTTATGGGCAAACTCCTTTTAAATACACAACAATTTATTCAGGATACCATAAATTAACATCAAAAGTTACAAAACAATACTTGTCTAATTACCCATGATGGCACAAAATCGCTTGTTCGGATCCTTTCACACGACTGACTTTCCATACATCTACAACTCCAGCCATACCTGCATTCAAGGTACCATCTTGCATACGACTGATGCACCCACAAAAACCATTCTCCTACATCCATTTTTTTCCTTTATTCTCTCTCTCGTTCACACAACTCAGCACTCATAATCACTCAAATCTAAAAGGATCTATAACCTTAAAATAACTACAATTTTTTCCAGACTATATCTTAGAACAAAAGTTACTTCTTTCATCTATTGTTCATCTGGAATTGCTGCCCTTGATCAAAGAATTGGACGATGTGATACCTTGCGTTTTGTCTAAGCATTCCATAGTCAAACCTCCACGTATGTTGTCAACTGTTTTTCTCTTCTTTTATTTTAAATTTTTCTATTATAAAAGCTTTAAAATTAATCAAAATTTAAATGTTTTAGCCAGGAAAATGAGGTACAAAAAAGTCAATCCATATTTGTTGAAGAGCATAGTTCCTCCCGTTGTAAAAACAAACATGTATCGTCCGCCTAAAACTCCAAAACCCCCACCTCCATTGTGCAATTCGTTTATAACCAGATTTGGACTTTTCTCTGTAGGTTAATCTTTGTCGATTCATTTGAATTGTTATTTAAGTGGCTAGTAGCAACACCACCTATATAAGAAGGCCTCAGCGCTGGGACTGTGACATTGCAAGGCCCAGTATGTGCTTGCCTATATCTGTATGTACTTACCTGTACTCTATGATATCTGTCATATGGCGCCGGCGGCCTGGGCCTCGGGTGTGTCGTTAGAGGCAAAATGGCTGCCACCGCTTAGGCCTTCTTATATGGGCGGTGTTGCTAATAGCCTGGCGGTTCAGGTGATGGCTTTTGTACAGGGCTAAGACGGTCCTGGGTTAAAGACCTAGTGCTAACAATCTTTCTCAACACAAGCTTCGAGTAATGTGAATTTGTTTTCACTTTTTTGTATTAAACGAGATTTACATAATATTGTAATCAAGCATAGGTGTGACATATTATTAAAGCTTGGTGTGAAATTTTAGCCAATAACCGTTGATCCCTCACATAGAGTTACCAGATCAAAAAAAATCGACTTAATTAAAAAAAATAATTTAATTTTGTCTGGCTCTATGTTACACTGTTGTTTGTAGTCTAAATATAATGTTATGTCTTTTTCTAATTTTAAACAATATTATGGAACATTTAACATGCGATGGACCGACCAAATAAAGCAAAATATTCCCACCACGACACTACATAGAGCCGTCCATCTGGCAGCCGACAGAACATCCTGGCGAGCAATGGTCCACAACAAAGTGCATGATGGCCACGACCTTCAGCAGTGAGGACGACGACTGATTCATTCATTCAGAACATGTAAAAGGCCTAGGCCTTGGGTTTCATAAATAAATATCGAGCACAGTAGAGATCTTGTTGCCTTCCTATGCCCCTTAGAGGATTCATAAAAGGAGAATGACTAAATGAATATGTTTTCTTCTAATATATTTGTGCAGATATAATAGTTCCAGCTTATAGAAATTGCTGGGACCAAGAAAATATTTTGTTAGAGTATTCCCAATTTTTTTAGACCTTTGTTATCTATTCATTTTAATGTTTATTCAAAGTTAGATATAATTTTTATTAATTTTTTATTCTTTTAGTCTGACAATATATACAGCAACACGAGGAGTACAAGAAAAGTGAGTTTTTGTATATATTTTTGTTACAGTAAATATTCTGTAGTTAATAAAAAGTTTAATTATTATAAATTTTGGTGAATCAATTATGTATATTTAGAATATTGAATTAATTACATTATCTATATGTTAGTATGTGAAGCAAAAACTTTTTACCCCTTCTCACCAGAATTGACTTAAACTCACACACATTTCGATGTATTTAACATTGACACAGACGCATATTTTTTTTTGTTTATCTGTGGTCAAATTGAGGATAGATTAATGTCTTTAATAATAATAGAAAAAACTTTGTGTAAATATCAACATTTCAAATTTAATGTATCATTTTTGGAAGAAAATTGTGAAATAGCACTCGCTCAATACATACATCTAATGTAAAATCTCAATTTAAAAATGATAATGTTCAAGCTTATAACTGAAATAAGTTACGGTCGAATTTCGACCTCTTGGCGCCACTAGTATTTGTAAATATTATAATGTTGGTTGTATTTATGTGATTAATATCAAAATCTAACATTCACTTTGTTTCTTTTTTTTTAGCAAAAAAGAGAGAGCAGTAAGTGGATCGAAAAATTCAATCCCACCAATCAAAACAAATCTCCTGATTGCGTTAACAAGAGGAATTATTATTATTACATTTCAAGTTTCTTCTCCAACGTTCAATATCAGTGCTGATTTTATATTTTACGTTTCAGACGAGAATGGTGAAGAGGATGCAAAGGTTTCTGAGCCTGTCGTTACTGGTGCTGAGGGTTTCCAGGGCTATCCTTACCAGCCGTGCGGAATATCTTGTGGATGTGTTAGATGGTAAGAGTTTAGTCCTAGAAATTTAGTGTCAATTGGTTATCCAGGCTACTGTAAGTACTACCAGTCTGTAAGTCTGCGATGCAGTAGTTTATGCGAGAGCAAGAAGTTTTGGTAAACACAGGATAGAGGTGGAGGACCTCGCCACCTTGGATCCCCTCCTAATGCTGGACTTTCTGAAGCGTCTGGGATTAGTGGGGAAGCTCTAATTGGGTAACACCATGAGCAAGTAGGGGAAGCACAATAGACCACTACAGGTCGGAGCGCAAAACATCCCCTGAGAGAAAAAAAAAAAAAAATCCAGGCTATTTGGCCATGATCTTGTAGGCGATATTTTGCACATTTCTCCTCCTGGTTGGCCTGTAGGAGGCATCGTCACTCTGTTCTCTATCCCATCAAAATAAACAGTGGGCGCTACGATAGAAATTATTCTCCACGAATATAGACAACAACCGATCGATGTTGAATTTCAGCGCTGGCCGTGAAAACCTATTTGTGGTCCTATAAATATTGGTGTCTACTTCGTCTTCCTGACATACTCAACTTATTGCCTTTATTTGCTGTTTAGCTCGACTCTTTGTCTATATATTCTATGGTTCTGTGTGTCACCTTCTGTTTTTCTATGGACTTCCTTATTTGAACATCTATCAATTTTTCTAGGTGTTCATCCAGTATCAACATACCTAGTATCAACCATAAATAAAAGCATAGATACTCTGTTTCTAGATTCAGCACTATGTTTTTTTGGCATAAATGCACCTTAAGCAATCGCATTTCTGCAGTTTCATGTTGTGGAATGTAGATATTTGGAACCATCTTCAATTATTGCAGATCTGACAGTAGTTTGATTTATATACTTACCTTATTTCTGGGTCACATAAAACTCCAGTTACTGATCAATAAACTAGAATTAAAGGTGTAAAATTTCCAAAACTGTTGTTAGTTTTTTTTTAATTTTAGGTTTACAGGTATAGTGAGGTACATTATTAAAAAGAGAGAACAGGAAGAAGAGGAACGAAAGGAGCAGTTGAGAAGACAACAAGAAGTGTTGAGAGTCAGGATGGAGGAGAGGAACAGAGAAAGGATGAAGAGATTTAAAAGAATGAAAAAGAACGTTTCGACTACCTCTTTTGTAGACAAACCTAAAGGAAAAGAAAAGGTTTATTTCCTTTAGAAACAAATATTCGTCAATCGAAAATTTCCTACTTGAAAAATAATTATTGTTTAATATTTTCAGCCAAAGTCAATTTATCCGCCTCAGTTGAAGAAGTATCCAATTGGAGTCAATGAATTTTTACTGGTAATTATCTCATATAATCTTTAAAAGACAAAAAATGTTTCCATGGCCATTATAGACTATAAACCGTCCTACCCCATTTGACCTAAACCGGATTAATTCAAAATGTAATAGCGCAAGGAAGGTTTGAGACCACTTGAAGAATCTACCAAACCACCTAAGCAATGGGTTGCCAAAACCTGATATTGCGAAGATGATGTATCAGGTTTATGTTCTTTAAGTGCATATGAGAAAAGAGTTTGGATGCGAATGAGTGAGTTTTGATGGGGGAATGATGTTTTGTTGAGTTTTGTGACTGTTACTGTTGTGTGGATGCATGGTGAGGTGAATGGGTCCCATTGACAAACCATTTAAATGGCTTATTGGGACCCATTTCACTTGCTACTGTGATGGTTTGCAGTTTGTTTGTTTTTATTTATTTATTTTTTTTTTTTATACAAGAAAAATGAATCTGTGCTCACTCAAAGTGAACACAAATACACTCCTTGACTCTTTCACAGTAAGCTACTGAAAGCTTGTGTCGTGAAAGAGGAAGATGGTCGGACCTGGGATCGAACCACGACGTCCGCAGTACGAAAGCCGGCGTTGTAACCGCTAGGCCACCAACCACTTCACTTATGTAGGTGTTATTTATTATAAATCTAAAACAAACCATTTTCTGTTTTGCTTACAGAATATTTTAGAAGAAATATCAAAAGATAAATATTACATGCTGAGTTTACCGGACGTGCACAAACTACCCAAGCTACAAGAATGGGCCAGGCTCAGATTGATGGGAGAAATATCCCAGGATGAGAAAGGTATCTGAAAAATTAGATTAAATTTGTGGAAAAACAATAGTATTTTGTTGATACTAACATATTATTTTCAGATAAGAGTCTGGCCAAATCTCGGACGAAGTGGCTGATCCTGGCGACACAACAGTTGAAAATAAAACCGCCCGAATTGCCATTTTCCAAAAAGCAATTATTCTCTATGACTTGGGATGACAGGCACATGGTGAATGTATTGGTAAAGTTTTTAAAAATAATCTGATTACCTATATTATTCTCAAATTTTTATTTAAGCCCAGCAGGGGTATTCAAGAAAAACTTTAGTTTGAACTAAACTTAATTATTTCCTTAAGGGCTCATTTCCATAAAAAAAAAACAGTTTCGATCAGATTTTTTAGATCTGTACATATTCACCGGACGATTTGAAGCGATCCAAATATGTGACCCAATAAACACACTCTAAACCACCGTTAAATTCTTGTTTGACCACCAAGGAAATGTCAAAATCCAGGTGGGCGTTTTTGGTCTATTGAATCTGATAGATCTTTCTAGATTTGAGTGGCTGTGAGTGCAGAGTTTTGTATTTGTTTGCGTGTGTGTGTGAGTGAGTGAGAGAAATATGATATAAGGTTATATGTGTGAAAGAGATAGATGTAGTGTACGGTTGTCATAAGTGTATGCAAGTAAGGGATGAAAGAATGCTACCTGGAAGGGTTGAATGCAGGGATATGAGGTATGGCCGAGAATGGAAGATGTATGAAAAGGTAGTCGTGTTTTGTGATCCTAGCATGCAAGGCGTGTGTGCTAGTGATTTGTATGGGCGTCCTGGAGTTTAGTCGTTTAGTGTTTTGTTAATGTCGATGTTTTTTTGTATTTGGTATCCTGAATAAATTGTCGAGTATTTCAAAGGAGTCGTTTTTATTTAAATTGCGCCCACAAACTGTCGAAGCTGATTTAATTGGAGTAAAAGGAGAGGAGTTAACATCTTCAGAAGTGGGATATAACCTCAAAAACGGCGAACTTGCGAAACCACGTGGCGAAAGCGTGCATCGCAAATTTTTGTGTTTGTTTTGTGAAAAGGAATCGTTTTTGTGTGTTTTGAGAAAAAGGACTCGTTTTTTTTAATTGTGTGTGTATTTTGAGAAAAGGGACTCGTTTTTGTGTTTGTTTTGAGAAAAAGGACTCGTTTTTTTTATTGTGTGTGTAGTTAGAGAAAGCGGACTCGTCTTTGTGTTTGCTTTGAGAAAAAGGACTCGTTTTTTTGTGTATTTTGAGAAAAAGGACTCGTTTTTTTGTGTATTTTGAGAAAAAGGACTCGTTTTTTTGTGTATTTTGAGAAAAAGGACTCGTTTTATTGTGTTGTGACTTGTGAGACAGGACTCGATATTTGTTATTGTTTATCTTTGTGTCCCGCATCTTTCTTATGGTTGACAAAATGGAGCAAGAATACTCGCGTCAAGAAATTGAGACAATTATCGGCGTCAACCCCATGCAGCCGGCTGCGTCTAACAGCCGTAGCGGGGAAGAAACTCAAGATGGCTGCCAGGCGGGCCGCGCGTTGAACAATGACGCAATTCTAGCGGCGTTACTGGAGCAGCAGAAGCTATTGTTGCTGATGGTGAGCGAGAGGACCACAAGGGCATATGGCGTTATGCCGAACTTCGACGCACAGTTGAAGAATTTTGCGGGGAAGGAAGGAGAACTAGAGGCGGAGAATTGGTTGAATGCCTTGAATGGTTTGGCGGATGTCCACGATTGGCCGGACAAATTCAAACTAGAGGCCGCCAAGATGCGACTTGTGGGGGCGGCAAAGTTTTGGCTCGGAGGCCGGACTTTCCGAAGTTGGAGTGAGTTCGAGGCGGAATTCAGTGCGACATTTGCAAGGCGGCGAAGCACCGTAGATAAATGGAAGGCGGCCATTGAAAAAGTCCAACAAGAAAATGAAGACACGGCAGAATACTTCCACGAGAAGTCGTATCTTTGTCGTAAAGTGCAGATGAACCTCGCTGACTTTAAAAAGTTATTAGTGGAAGGGCTATGGTCGCAAGACCTAGCCTACCATCTTCTTGCACGCCAACATACGAGTGAGAATGGAATCTTTTCAGACATAATGTCGTTTGAGTCGGTAATCAACAATAGGTCGGCGAGAGATCAACACATGAGTCTAGGCGTATTGGGTCCAACAGAGGTTGTGAGGGAGCATTATACACGCGAAACCAAAGAAAAACCGAGGGCATCTAAAACCACGACAGTTAGGTGCTACAATTGTGGCGAGAATGGACACCTATCCTCGGGCTGTCCAGAAATGAGAAATAGAAAAACCTGCTATAAGTGCAAGGATACTGGCCACTTTCAAGCTGACTGTCCCACCAACACGAAAAGTGTGGAACTACCGGCAACATCAAGGGGAGATATAACTTGTTTGGCAATAAGAGCTGAAAAAGATGTCGAGAAACGGGAGAGCACAATGGTGGAGAAAATTAGCGCAGATGGCGTGGTAATGGAAGACGAGAACAAATCGGAGCATATGCAGAAATTAGATAAGAAAGAAAATACACCTCTGGTGATGGAGTATTGTATGAGAAAGAAGACGGGGCATCGTTCGATCGCGGCGAAGAAACTTTGTCCGGTAACTGGGGTCAAAAGGACTGCTGCACCATCGACGGAGAAAGCGGACAAAGAGGCGTTAAACAGTATGGTCGAGAAGTTGAAAATCACGCATAGGGAAGAGAAAGACAGGGCACACTCCATCACTGGTCTGGTTGTTCCCACGAAATGCTTCATCGTTAAAGAAGGCTTCAGTGATGATTTTTCTGATTTCGGTGGCGAAAATGGGTGGAAGGAAACTGCACCACGAGTTCAACCATGGAAATATAAATAAATTTCGAGTGTTTTCTTGTATTGATAACCCAGGATGGCCGGATGATAGATCTTTCTAGATTTGAGTGGCTGTGAGTGCAGAGTTTTGTATTTGTTTGCGTGTGTGTGTGAGTGAGTGAGAGAAATATGATATAAGGTTATATGTGTGAAAGAGATAGATGTAGTGTACGGTTGTCATAAGTGTATGCAAGTAAGGGATGAAAGAATGCTACCTGGAAGGGTTGAATGCAGGGATATGAGGTATGGCCGAGAATGGAAGATGTATGAAAAGGTAGTCGTGTTTTGTGATCCTAGCATGCAAGGCGTGTGTGCTAGTGATTTGTATGGGCGTCCTGGAGTTTAGTCGTTTAGTGTTTTGTTAATGTCGATGTTTTTTTGTATTTGGTATCCTGAATAAATTGTCGAGTATTTCAAAGGAGTCGTTTTTATTTAAATTGCGCCCACAAACTGTCGAAGCTGATTTAATTGGAGTAAAAGGAGAGGAGTTAACATATCGGAATCATAATTCAAATGCAGAGTTATTCCCTAAGTAGGTCTAGACAGCATTTTTCAGCATATCATTTTATTGAATGTGAAAAAATTTTAGGCTAAGAGACTTCGTGATTCGTACTATAAGAAAACTAAAAGAAGCTTGATCCAAATTGGCCAAGTGTGGTGGAGCACGATGGAGGCTGAGAAATTTCACAACAAACATTTTAGGTGAAGGCTTTATTTATTTTTATGGCAAAAGTATTTTATACATGGATAACTGAAAGGCTGTTTAGCATAAGCGACACTATTGCCAAAATTGTCATTATCATCGCAAGCGACACTAAAAAATATTCTCCAACAATGTATCTGACTGGCATGTGTATATTTAAATAGATATTCGTTCGTCATTCGATGAGTTACAGCAAAAAGTAATTTATTGTTTTCGACATACATATTGAAAATTTTGGGCTAAAGACGCGTTTCGTATAACGTAAGCGACCAAACTAAACATAACCTTGAAAAGTGTGCGATATAACTGTCAGTTATGAAAATTTTCAAAAATCATTTGTATTGCGTTTGTCTCTTGCAATTAATACATTTCCTATTTTAATCTGAGATTTCTAATGAATTTAAAATAAAACTAATAAAAATGGATAATTAGTACGGCAAAATTATCGTAAGCGACATACATACCAGAAAACGTGCTTATTTATACACTCAATAACTCATTAATTCGCTATATTTTTAATGACTATGTAGACCTCAAACATCCAAAAAAAAATTATCGAAAAAAAACCCTCTAAAATTGGGTTTCTGTCGCTTACGCTAAGCGGTCTTTCAACTGCCGATATATACAGGGCGCCACACTATCATTATTTAAAAAAAATTGTTGTTTTTTTTTGTTTACAGAAATGTTTACTTCTCATATTTACCAGCAAGAGAAAAGGATGTTTTTATGATAAGATATGACGTTCAAGTCTGACATCTGCAATTGTTTTTGTGATATATCAAATATTTTGTTTTCATGATGACTTCAACACTCTGTTTTTGAAATTTTCTTATTCATTTAACCTTCAAGAAAATCTTAATGGTACATAATATTCATCATTATAATGGCTTTTCAACTTTCCGTATACTTTAATTTACTTTCTCTGCCTCAATTTTGGAAACTCGCCCCCATAAATCCTGAAAATCACATACGGTTGTCAACTCTATACTTAAAGCTAGATAAGTGTAAAAGCTTGTCTTTGCTTGCTTAGTAACAGTAAAAAAACATAATACTATCAAAACATAATAGGTAGTCTACGACGCCGGCTTTCGTACTGTTTCGTTCGGAGGTCGTGGGTTCAGTCCCAGGTGGCGACCATCTTCCTCTTTCACGACACAAGCTTTAAGTAGCTTATTGTGAAAGAGTCAGAGTGTATTTGTGTTCACTTTGAGTGAGCACAGATTCATTAAAAAAAAAAGTTGTTACTCATCTTTATTTAGATGATTTGATTTTTTTATTAACAAGACGCCATTGGATTGAAATACATTTATGTTACATACTTAATATAATATGTAAAGCAAACAAAATAAGTTCTTGGTGTAATAAAATATTACGTTACGGTTACAGATATTTAAAACTTATATTATTTACTCATATAAAAACATTTGTTAGTATATTTTTTGAGTGCAAGAATATAAAAATAAAAGATAATAAATTCATGTCAATATAACAATTTTAATAACAACAAATAAATTCATATCACAATACAACTAGACAATATAATTGTATTTTGTTGACTTAAATCTAACCTATCACAATCATATTTAAAGCTCACAATAAATATTAAAGCACAATAAAAACATTCATTCACGAAAATAAACACGTTTGAGATTCTTGAACGTTAAGTCGAAATGCCGAATTCAACAATTTCCCAGTAGCAACCGCTTATAGCTGCCATAATCAAATCCCTTGATAAAAAAATGATGGCTTAAGACTAAAGACCATTGAAGGGTGATGTCATTTGACGTTTGCATGGAGAGCATCATAGTAGTAATGAGTAACGGATCACTTTGTAGTGACCCGACCCGCACCGGGTCAGCTTGTAACAGTTAGAAAATCAGCAATCCAGTCTTTTCAGTTGTGACTCAGCTCTTTGTTTTCTGATCAGAGTTCCCACTGTAGGTACATACACGACATTAAGCTGTAAGATCTGTAAATCCACGGGACGATTTGAAAAAACCCGATAAATACACTTAAAAACTCTTGGTTGCCCATCAAGCATACGTTAAAATCCGTGTGACCTTTACTGGTCAATCAGTCTTATTTGAAATTTAAATTATTATATAAAAAAAGTCTAATATGCTAGCATATTAGTTGTAAATTTCGAACTATTTAAGGGAGCGTTCAAGTATTACGTAACGCAATATGGGGGGGAGGGGGGGTTAGTCTTGTAAAACGTTACTATTGTATTACTGGCGCCGCAACAAAGGTATTTAGTGAATTTTCAGTAATAATTGTGATTTTGTGAGGCATACATAGTTGTAATATGTGCGTTAGGCATCTTTTAGAGAATGGGAAGAGGGGTAACAAAGAGCGTTACGATGCATCTCAGGGGGGAGGTCAATAATGTTTAAAAAAATGCGTTACGTAATACTTGAACGGTCCCTAACCTTGATTTGACGAGAATGATGAGTACAGCCCATAGACAATAGGTGATACACAAAGCAAACTCTGTGTTCTCAGAGATATATTTTGTAAAAATCCATTAGAAGGACTAATGGAAGACCTAGGCTAAGTTGGCTGAACAGAGCGGAGGGAAAATCGAGATAGATTGTTTGCAGAATGTGGAGGCAGACACGATATGGTATGGAGAAAACTCCTTAGACAAGTCCAAGATCTAGATCTGAATCTATTCATACCTTTGGACTCTCCGTTATCGTCTTCTCTCTAGCTATCCATAAGAAATTAGATTTTTCAAAATACTCTTGAATTTGTATCAATGATTTGTTTTTTGTCTCTGGTAACACTAAATATAAAAATATTGTGCCTAATAGAGAGGCTACTCCGAACACAATAAAAAGCCCAGACACACCGATACTGTATTTCATAAATGGATACAATTTTGTAATACCGAATAATACAATATTGACTAACATGAAAATATATCCACCGCACATCCCCCTTACTTTGGCTGGCAATAATTCTCCCACCATTATCCCGGGCATCATCATGAATCCAACCGTATTTGTCGCTATATAAAATATGAGTAGACCTGCCGTAATCCAAAAATCTTGCGTCGTTTTTTCATCACTTTTGCATAACAAGAATGCGCCCAGAGCGAAACACGCTATCGTCGAACCTATTCCAGACATCATACACACTGTTCTTTTGTTCATTCTATACAACAAAAAACATCCAATCACGCAGAATATCAATCTTAACACAGCCGTGGCGATGGCAGCTAATAAGCTATCGATAGTGGCACCTGCTGCATCTTCGATAATATCTACGGCATAAAAGACGATTATAAAAGTTCCGGAAAGCATTTGGAATACGTTGAAAATATTTATTATAACTAGAGGCTTCATAACGGATGGTTTCGTAATTGTCTTCCAGAATCCTTCCTTTTTGACGGCTTGTCGTTCTCGTTCTTTCACGTTGGCCGTCACTATTTGATGGATTTCTTTACGTGCCTGGAAAAAAAATAAAAACATTTGAAGAACAAAATTTGACTGAGCAAGATTAATATTAAGCAAGCAAAACTCAATATTTATTTTATCGTTTCTTGCATATAGATGACAAACATTACCCTGTATGCAGAATAATACTTTTGACCTTACCTACATCTAAATGCAGTTTTTTAAAGACTTAACTGCGATGTGGAGTGTACTATAATGCGGTAGAGATGAGGAGTTCTACGAAGAATATGTTTGGAAAGACTCTGTGGGACATGGAAAGGAATGAGAATATGAGGAAGGAATGTGGTATGGATGTTAGTGTTGTGACAAAGTCAATTAGTTGATAAGTTCAGGCATGTTGGAGAAACAGATTCAAATAGGATTATAAAAAGGATTGATAAGTCTGAAAGGAACGTTGTAAGAAAGGGTGGTGGGCAGAAAATAATACGGATCAAACATATCAATTAACCAGGTCAGGAGAAAAAAAAATAGGAGAGATTGTATGAAATTCAAAGGTCGGTGAAAAAAATCAATATTGCGGATGTTCCTTTAAGGGACACAATGTGATGGGTACAAAAAAAATGTCATGACGTACCTACTTGTTTTATTTGAAAATAAGGTGAAAGTTAGGACAAAGGTATGAATCAGCATATGGCTAAAGTGATAAAATTGATTGAGTTTGGAACGATCAATAAAGTCATTGGCGATGACAGCAATTTATGGAAATAGAATAAGTATATATTAGTATTTAATTGAATGGTTACAGAATATACTCATTGGCTTAAATAAAAGGTTACAACAATTAACCTTAGTTATGTGTGCATGAAGCTTTATGCGTTTGGTAGTCGATAGTTTGTGCCTACATTGTTATGTAACAATCAATGCCCGATTTGATCATTCACTGCAGAGTTCATAAGTAGAAATTTCTCAAGAGGAATAAAACACAACACACAACAACACTACTCAAGATGAGTCGGAATATACCCTTGATGAGTTAGAAGATATTAATAATTATTTGATTTTACAGAATTACAGTATTAACACAATTCAAATATCACTGTAAAGGCAAAAATTTATCATTATAAAAACAAAAAATTAAACAAACACATAATTGAAACATTAGGTACATAAAAAAATACAATTAAAAAAGGGATAGTATCCAAAATAATGAGTCAGAAAATACTCGAGTGTTATTAAATTATACTCACTTTGTTTTGGAAATATTGAAAGAATGATTGCTTAAAAATTACAAAAAGAATGAGGCTGATAGGAAAGTTATGAAAATACATGATTCAATCACGTTTCTTGAGAGAAACATAGGAAGTGTGTAGATTGAAAAGGGCGGAGCTTCTATATCTCTGCCTGCCCCTTTTAGGACATGAGTAAAATAATGAAAAACTTACCAATGTTGCATCACCTCTCAACCACATGATGGCGTTGTGCGCCTTTGTCGGTCTTCCATTCCTAACCAGCCAATCGGGGGTTTCTGGAGCTCTTAAAAACAGCAGCAGAGAAATCACTGGTAAGATTGTTCCGGAGGCGGCAATCCATCTCCATGGTAGTTCACCCATAGCATAAATGAACAATATTCCTAAAGAGTAGTTCACATAGGGTGCTCCGGACAGAAGTCCTCGGAGTTTGGGGTCAGCAATTTCACCAAGATATACCTGTAAATACAAAATAAATTGATAATTCAAAAGATATAGGAAACCCGACACTATTTTTTTTTCACACAATAAGCTTGTGTCTTCTATTACTGTTTTGAAAGAAAATTAAATTTTCAAAGTGCAACCAATTGTACAAGTCATTAAAATTTACACGATCTCACTTAGGAACCGTTCAAGTATTACGTAACCCATTTTTTATTATTGACCCCCCCCCCCCCCCCCGAGATGCACCGTAACGCTTTTTGTTACCCCTCTTCCCATTCTCTAAACGTTGTCTAACGAACATATTACAAGTATGTATGCCTCAAATCACAATAATTATTACCGGAAAGTCACTAAATACCTTTGTTACGGCGCCGGTAATACAATAGTAACGTTTTACAAGAATACCCCCCCCCCCCCTCCCGCTGTGTCTGCGAGTTGCTATATAGTGGTCTACTACTTACAAAGAAATCGGAACGCTTCCAGTCTGCGCGGGCCCTTCAATGCACCCTTAGAGAAATAAGCTCATTTATAAATAGCTCTATTATACTTGCCTGTGAAGCTGCAGCCATGCTTCCAACGGAATATCCACAAAGAATACGTCCAACAAATATAACAGGGATGTTTGGTGCTGTGGCCATGACAATCCAGCCAATTATCAGAGGGAAAACACTCAGCTGCAGGCATCTCAGCCTTCCGAGTCTCTCCATCAGGGGTCCGGCCAGAAATGAGCCGACCGGAGTAGCCATAGAGTGTACGCTTGCTAAACGAAAACACCATAATTTATTATTGGATTTATTCACGAAAAAGCTTAGTTTAGTACTAGTCAAATATTTGAGACTTAAGGGTTAAATATTTATGGTTATATCTTAATAATTAGAATTAATTTGTCTCATTTACATAAACACGATTTTTATTCAGTGTTATAATGCCCCCTTAGAAACACAATAATTTAGTTTAGTTTTGTGAATACCCCTGCAGTATTAAAGAAATTAAATTTGGAGGCGTATTTCGCTCACAATTCATTTCACAAATTAATAAACATTGGATTTTATTTATATCGGAATGATTTCCTCTGTATTTTAAAGTAATATTTTTTTTTATATATTGAATTTACCAATCCATGATCCTAGTTCCAAATCGGCATGCAGTGTTGAATTTTCCTTGTACAATTGAGGCAGGAGGACTGCGGAAATTCCTATTGGCTGTCCAGCACTGGCTGACAAAACAAACACTGCTAATGCTGCCAGTATCTGTAAACATAAATAACACTTTTCTATACAAAGGTGTCAGTATAGCCGGCGGAACTTAATGCTTGAAGCATTCTCTACCAGTCAACTGGTCCCATCCAATCTGAGACAGGATTCCAACCCCCAGTAGAAATTTCAAGTGAAAAAACATTGAAAATTTCTGACCCGACCGGGAATTGATCCCGGGACCTCTTGATATGAAGTCATAGCCTTTGCTACTAGACTACCGAGGTCGGTAACATAGTAATTTGTTCCCCTAACATAATACGTAGAAAAAATGGAGCCCTGTATTTTCCGTGATCATTGCATTATTATGCGTGAACGGCTGGACCAATTTCGCTAATTCTTTTTTTGTCGTGTTCGCTATTGTCAGGAGGGGGTTCTAATGTAACAAAAATTCAGATAGTTGCACGGAACATTAGACAATTATTTAAGAAAACTCAACGTAGGTAGGTAGTTAACTTTCTCGAAGTTTTAGACAATATAGGTAATATAAACTTTTCAATTTTTTATTTGAGTTTGAGATTACTTTATGTTTGTTTGATAGTTGGTGCGATTTTCAAAATGTGACCTGTAACCATTGTTCAAAACAGACGCATCTGTAGAAATCATATTGGTAAAATAATTAATTTATCATTAAATACAAATTCGAATTCAATTTTCATAGTATAAACAGGAAAAAGTCCGTCAGGAAAGCTACTTTTCGAAAGCTATTTTTTTTTCCAAATATAATGTTTACAACTCAAGCGGGACATTATTCAAATCAAATTGGACGCAGAATTGTTTTTTGTAAGAAAAAGTCGCGGAATTCATTGCCTTTGGTTATTTATTTTGTTTTTCTAATCGGATCCCGTCCAATCCCAAACGGACCAATCCGGGCTGTCGGTGTAGGGGGTAGATATCATATTTCAAGTGAAAACCGTATTTTTTTACTTTTTAACATTTTTTTGTATGTAATATCTGAAGTTCGGCAATAACGAGGTTTTGCTGCACAAATTAAATGTCTGTCTTTTTTTATTTGACACTTCAATTCTTCACTAAAATAACTCAACATGAATAATTGAAATCCAATAACAGTACTTAAGTCGATAAGTAAAAACATTTTGTCTTATGTGAACAATAAATAATCATTTTTGTCGTGCATCGGCAGTTTTATACAAAACATAATTATTGTTAGGCAAACTATTAAATTTATTACATACTAGCTTTCCCGACAGACGCTGTCCTGCAGTCAGGACCTTACTATATGAATATTGATTTCAAATTTGTAATTAATACAAATATACGTTTAAGTTTGAATGTTATAATATTATTTATATATTCATCGGTGAGGCTCGCCACCCATCATGTCGTGTCAAATAGGGGAGGCGCAAAGAGGAGAGCGGACGAGTGTAGGTTTGGTGTGTGGAATATCAGGGGATGCATGGATGCTAAAATTAATGAAGTTATTGATATTATGAATGATAAAGGTCTGGATATTGTATGTCTGAATGAAACAAAGAAGAAAGGCTGTGGTATGATTGATAAAAATGGGTTGAATGTTATGTGGTCTGGTGTGCCTGAGTCGGAGCATGCGAAACAAGGTGTTGGGGCTATTTTATCAAAAAGAATGAGTGAATGCAATGAGATATTATACTGGAGATGCAATTCCATACAATTTTTAGTTTGAAAGTAGCATTATGAGTAAATTTGAAGTTGAACTTAAATAAAAATATGCAATCAAGCATTACTGACGAATATGTTTGTCTTTGTCACACATAATACGCCAAACGGCTAAGTGCTGTCACCTTCTACCGGTACACATTAATAGAAATTTCTTTTTGTGCGTGAGATTTGAATGCATTTGTCAGAATTGTCTAAGAACCTTTTGAAAAAGATCTCTCGTCTTTATTAATGCGAGGCATACAACGAACAGTTTAAAAGCACATTTATAAAAATATTTTTCGACAATGGAAAAAATGATTTATTTATTCGAATCAAAATGACCCTTTTTATAAAAACACTAGTTATAGTGTACTTGCTTCTAAATGTCGTCCGGCTAGGTAAGGGCTCATACACACAGCTTAAACGAGAACCGTCAGAAATCCGGCACTGTGGGAAAAACCGCTGGCGATTTCTCAGTTGTATGATGGATTTCGTAAAAAAATTCATTGAAAGTGGAAAACCTCTGTTTGCAGAACATCCTTAAATTCCATATATAATTTTAATTAAGGAGCACTCTATTTAAATATAAGTTGTATTCTTTTTTCTAAATAAATTGATAAAAAAAAACCTTGATAAAATAAAAAAAAAATCTAGAAATATATACCTATTCACTGTTGGATACGCCGCGTACGGGTGTATCTTTTTAAATGAATTTGGGCTAATTAAAAGTGAACACAAATACATTTGGAAACTTGCACACACTATGGAAGAGTTGTGTTGTGAAAGTGGAAATAGTCGGCACAGTGATTCGAGCCCAAGACGTATGCTGTAGTAAGAAAGCCGTCGACTGAACAGCTGGGTTACAAATTCAAATAAAAATGTATTTACGCGTTTCATACAGACGCGGTTTTTTTTACCCCGCTCGGTATGCACCCGTAGTGTGATGTGGGCCTAACTAATAAAACAAAAATAATTGTCAAATATATTTTTATATTTTAAACATTTTATCACAATAATATGCACTTAAAATATATAAAATACGTCCTTTTTTTATAAAAGGATTTTCCTATATTGATTTCTGTTGAGGAACGACTTTTATTCACCACAAAATCCACCATTTTCAAGAACGCCGTATTACCGCGGACACAACTGTCAAGCTCGAGCTGTTGTCAACGACTAAAACACGAGCGTGGCACATTTTTGGTGGTGGCACAATTTTTCACATGCCATTTTTTAGACTCGATTGCATCTCTAGTATAATATCTCATTGAGTGAATGTATGAAAGATTTTAAATTTGTTAGTCCCAGGCTTATTTGGATCCGTTTCAGAATAGGCATTACGAGGATTTTCTTAGTAATAGGATATGCTCCTTGTGATGGCGTCTCTGATGCTGAAAAGGATGAGTTTTGGGAAAACGTTAGTGATATTGCAGAAAACCGAGGGGATAACGAAAGATTAATTTTAGCGGGTGATTTAAATGGGTGGGTTGGTATTAGAAGACAGGGCTATGAAAGGGTTCTGGGTGCATATGGGGATGAACGGGTTAACGACAATGGAAATAGGATACTGGATTTATGTTTAGAAATGGATCTCTTTGTTGCAAACACGTTTTTTGCACACAAAAAGATCCACAGATACACGTGGCAAAGAAAGGATGAAAAAAGTATGATTGATTTAGTGTGCGTGGATTCTAGACTGAGGGGTTTGACCACGGATACTCGGGTTTTTCGAGGTGCGGAACTAGGGACGGACCATTTCCTTGTAGTTGCAAAAATTGATCTGTTCCGTGGTTGGCGATCGAGACCGAGAGAAGTGGAAAGCTCCAAAAGGATACGAATCGAAAAGTTAAATGAGGATAATTGTAAGGATGAATATGTAAGATTAATTGAAAGCACTTTGAACAACTTAGAATCAATCAATTATAGCTTAGAGGAGCAATGGGAAATTATAAAACAATCTTTAGTAAATAGTGCGATTAAAGTATGTGGGGAATCTAAAACGGGTAGGAAAAAAGGTGATGCATGGTGGGACAAAGAAGTGAAAGCGGCTGTGGATAAAAAACAGAATGCGTGGAAGAATGTAGTTTGTGCGAAGAATGACTCCGACAAAACAGTTATGTATGATATTTATAAGAAAGAGAAGAATGCAGTTAAGAAACTTGTGAGCTTGAAAAAGAAAAAATTAGAGGATAATGAATGTAAAAAATTAAGTGCGAATGTGAATGGCAATTTAAAGCTTTTTTGGAAGGAAGTGAAAAGGAAAAGGTCTGGGAAGGATGAGAAAGTGAATTGTTTGAAAGATAAAAATGGATGTATGCTGACACAGGAAAAGGATATAGGTCTGAGATGGAAAGAGTATTTTGAAGAGTTGTTTGAAACCAAGGATGGATGCGGCAGTTTGTGCCAAGTAAGTATAAATGGACAGGGTAATGAGAGTCAGCAAATCAGTATGAATGAACTTATGAATGCAAAAAAAAAAGCAAAAAATGGGAAAGCGTCAGGTTGCGATAGGGTAGCAACGGAGCTTATCAGGTATGGCGGCCGAGTGACGCTGCAGTGGTGCCTGGAGCTTTTCAACTTGTGCTGGACGGAAGGCCGTACCCCAGGTGACTGGAGGAAAGCCATTATCTGCCCTCTGTACAAGGGGAAGGGCTCCCGGTTGGACTGTGGCAACTATCGTGCAATCAGCTTGTTGAGCAACGTGGGTAAATTATATAGTAGAATTTTAGTAGAAAGGGTTAGAACAATAACTGAAAATAAAGTTTGGGATGCACAAGGGGCTTTTATGAATGGGAGGGGGTGTGCCGATCAGATCTTCGCTCTGCGGATGATTACGGAGAAGCTTTTGAGTAAACATCAGAAGCTTTTCTGTGCATTCGTAGATTTGGAAAAGGCATATGATAGGGTAGACAGGGGTAAATTATGGGAAGTTCTATCAATTTATGGAGTGAATAACCGGTTGATTCGTGCCATTGCTTCGCTATATTCGGAAAGTACTGCGTGTGTGAAGGTGAACAGTCACCTTTCACCGGAGTTCTATCTTACGAAAGGTGTGAAGCAAGGGTGCGTCATGTCACCCTGGTTGTTTAATTTGTTCTTTGATTTTTGCGTCAGTGGGTTAAAAGATATAAATATAGGGGTTGATCTAAATGGAATAAAGGTATGTGCGCTTATGTATGCAGATGATTTAGTACTTATGGCTGAGTGTGAAAATGATTTGCAAGAACTTGTGTCAAGTGTGTTTGAAAATTGTGCAAAAAATGGTCTAAAAATGAATGTAAGCAAAACAAAGGTTTTGGTATTTGAAAGGGATGAAGCAAGAACGAATTGCAAAGTAACCGTAGAAAATGAATGTCTTGAGCAAGTGAATGAGTATGTGTATTTAGGAAGCATGTTTAGTCGTGATGGAAAGTGTGAAAAAGAAATCGAACGTAGGAAAGTTGCTGGTTGCAGGGTGGGCGGTGCACTAAGACCTATAATGAGAAACAACAACGTCTCACTACAAGCAAAGAAACTAGTGCATAACGCAATCCTGCTACCATCGATGATGTATGGTTGTGAAACGTGGACATGGACGAAAAAAGAAGAATGTAGTATAAATGCAGTAGAGATGAAATCTCTACGAAGAATATGTGGAAAAACTTTATGGGATATGGAAATGAATGAAAATATTAGGAAAGAATGTGGTATGGAAGTAAGTGTTGTGACAAAGATGAAAGTTAATAAGTTGAGATGGTTTGGGCATGTGGAAAGAATGGATGCAAACAGAATGACAAAGATAATTCATAAGGCTGAAAGGAAAGGTGTAAGAAAGCGTGGGCGACCGAGAATGACGTGGATCGAACACATCGATTCCGTCCTCAAGGAAGGCCAGGTAAGAAGTATGAGAAATAGAAGAAGCTGTATGAGAAATAGTATGTCGGTGGAAGAAGCGAAAGAAGTATGCTTGGATAGAAAAGAGTGGAGGTCCGTTCTCTCTGCCTACCCCTTACGGGACACGGCGTGATGGGTAAAAAAAAAAAAAAAATATTATTTCTGAAATCTTGAAAGAAGTTCTGTCGAAAATCCGCGTATCAATATTTTGAAACTCAAGTAAAAAAAAATTGTGTTGGTATGGAATTTTTCACAAATGGCTGTGTTGACAGTAAATCCGTTCCATAATAACTTTAATATTATATTTTATATTATTTTCTAGCCATTTTTCGAATTTGTAATAGTTATTCTGTTATCCGGAGCGGAGAAGAATCCAATAAATCAAACATCGGAAGAATCTGTTAAGCCGATCTCGAGTTAAAAGTGTTCGCACTAACCCTACTTTCATTTATATTACAAGATTATTATTATGTATTTACTAAGTATTTTACTATGTAGTATGATGACAAATTGTTATTTACGTAATATGCAATAATTTATTATAATGATAAAAATATAAACAAACTAGCTGACCCGTCGAACTTCGTATCGAAATAAATAATATGGGTACTCTAGGTTTTATGCAACAGAGCTCAAATTCGTTTTTTTTTTAGTTATTTAACACGAATGACTATTTACTGGCATTAGCAAAACCTGCATACCACGCTGCATTCATTGGGTCTGAGTTTATTTTTACATCAAAAACTTATAACATAACCTATGTTAATATGACGTGGGAAGAGGTCATCATTGCGCAAGATCGAGTGCAATGGAGAGCTCTTATTGCCTCACATTGCTCCTGAGTGGAGTTCAAAGGGAGTTTTAATTTTGATTGATTTGATGTTAATACCTATGTAAAAAAAAAGATTTTAGGTATGTCATTATATTCGATATTTTAATACCTAGTTATTTTGCTCAGTTAAAATAATATTGATTGATTAATCAAAGTACGATAAGGAACATCTCCGTACTGATTCAAAATACACATTGAGGTGTCAATACTTTTTTTGCCCATCGTCATTCCAGGTCGGCCTCGTCTGCTTGCACCTATTCTTTCAGATTTATATATCCTTTTAGTCATTCTCTCTTCGTTCATTTTCTTTACATGCCCAAACCTTCTTTCTTTATTCACTTTCATTCTAGTCACTACACTAACATCCACTCCACATGCCTTTCTTATATTATCATTCCTCACCTTATCAATAAGTCTCTTTCCGCATATCCTACGCAGTGATCTCATTTCCACAGCATTTATTCCAACTTCCAAATTTTTCGTCCATGTCCAAGTTTCACTCCCATAAATCATGGATGGTATCAGGATTGCATTGTGCATCGACTATCGATTTCATAGATATCTTCTTAGAGGTCTAATTGCACCGCCAACCCTTCTCCCAGCCAATTTCCTTCTTTCAATCTCTTTTCACACCTTGCATCTCTTCTAAATAAATTACCTAAATAAACATACTTCCAAGTTCTCGACATTCACTTTCACACAACATTGCGTTTGTAGCGTTTATTTGATAAGGAATTAAATTAGATTCAACTAAGAAGGTAGGCTACATAAAACAAGCGTGTTAAATTGGAAATGTTTATTAAATAATATGATAAGTTTGGGATGAACAAATCACAATAATGAGCCCGCTACTAATACGCGTCGTACAAACAAGAAAGCGCGGGAAGTGGTGGAGCTTGTAAAACATGCAGTTGTATGTACGACTACATGTAAAACTACTAGCGCACAGAAAACATTGGCGCCAGTGAGTAATCCACGTACCAGGCGACATGCCGGTAACGTAGGAATCTACAATTTACTATGTAGGTAATTACCTACTTACATACTTATGTTATGTAAGTAGCCACCTACATTGCTCCCCCTGAAGAATGAACATTAAAAAATAATAAATTTTATTATTGTATACACCTTTAAACATTAAAAATATAATCAATTAAAAACTACTATACCCTTAGTACTTATTGCACAAATTGTATGTTTTTAATGATAATATTAATATGATCTAATAAAAATTCTTAATCCTCCTTTAAACATTATACAAACAGTTAAAATTTGGTATGTGATTTATCAGAGTTTTTCTTTTACATTTTCAAATTTAAATTAGGTATACAGTTGCATATATTGTATGTATCTACTAAATTATAAAAATATGATCTTATAAATTATAATAAGATTAATTCTATGTATGTACTTGAATAAGAATGACAACCTTTCAATTCACATTAAAAATTTTAAAAAATTTAATAAAAATAATATCTTATTTTAATTTTTAAACGATGTGAGTTAATTTCTTGGTTACTTCTCACTGGTATCGTTTAGGTTGTTGTACTGCCCTTCCTGAACGAGTTTTTAAAGTTGATGTCTGTGTTGAAAATTGTACTTTTTTTGTCTTTTTCAATAGGTCAGCGTTTTGTTCTGTCTGTATTTTTGTTTGAATTGATGTTGGTTGTGTAGTAACATTTGTAGTCTCGTCATTTGTGTTTGTTTGCATTAAAAATGCTGGTTTTAGCCTATCAATAGTAATATTAACGTCTTTATTGTCAAGGTCTATTTTATAGAACTTTTCGTTGCGCTCTAGAACTTTAAAAGGTCCTTTGTATGGTGCTGTCAGAGATCTTTTAACTTCGTTTCTGATAAAAACATGTGTGCATGTTTTTAATTGTGGGTGTAAAAAAATTTGTCTGTTACTGCTATGTGAACTCGTGGTCAGCTTTAAGTCCTTAAAAGAATCTATTAACTCTCTTGTATAGTCAGAATGGTTTATGTTAGTCGTAGATGTTGTAAAATAGTCTCCGGGCAGGTTAATAGTCTTGCCGTAAGTCATCTGTGCTGGGCTGTAGTCATTTTCTTTTGGGACTGATCTCATTCCCAAAAGAATCAACGGTAGATGATTATACCAATTGGCGTTATCGCTGCATTTGGCCATTATTGCTGCTTTCAGTGTTCTATGCAGTCTTTCAATTTTTCCGTTGCATCTCGGATTGTAAGCTGTTGTCCTCGTTTTCGTTATTCCAAGTAGATGAGCAAGTTGGTTGAATAGATCAGACTCAAACTGGCGTCCTTGATCTGTTGTTATTTTGGATGGTACACCAAACCTCGCTATCCAGCTTGTGACTAATGCTTTAGCTACCGTTTCGGCCGTCATATCTCTGGTTGGAATAACCTCTGGCCATGATGTTGCTCGATCAATGAATGTTATGCAGTATCTATTTTCTTCTGATGGTGGTAATGGGCCTATAATATCAATATGGACATGTTCGAATCTTTCTGATACATGGTAGTCTGCTAGCGGTGCAATTGTGTGACGGTGAACTTTTGCTTTTTGGCAGCTGACACATTGTTTTACCCAACTATTTACATCTTTGTTCATGTTGGTCCATACATATCGCTGTCTCATTAACTTACTTGTTGATTTTGCGCCCATATGACAAGTATTGTGAACTGTATTGTATGCACTCTTCCTGTATTTTTCTGGTAGGTACACTCTTGCTTGATTTGTTGACACATCAAAAATAAGTTGATTATTCGTATTTGGCATTTTTATAGTTTTGAATTTCAAGTTTTTGTTATTTTTCATCAATTCGGTTAACTCTTCATCTTTTAACTGATCTTTAAACAGTTCATCGTCGTCAAAATTATGTGTAACGTTTATTTCTGCTAGCCTTGACAATGTGTCAGCCACGATGTTGGTTTCACCCTTGATGTGTTGTATTTGGGTTGTAAACTGTGATATAAAATCTAACTGTCTTAATCTTCGTGGTGTGTCAGATGGTGTCACCTTTTTACTTAATGCGTATGTTAATGGTTTATGATCAGTTAAAACGGTGAGCTCTCTTCCTTCAATAAGATACCGAAAATGTTTTATTGCGAGATATATTGCTGTCAATTCTCTATCATACGTACTATAGATTTGTTGAGCGTCGCTAAATTTCTTCGAAAAAAATCCTAATGGCTTCCATTCATTCATATCCCATTGTTGTAAAACGGCTCCTGCGCAGGTTCCTGAAGCATCGGTCATGAGAGATAAGGGTACGTTTGTGACTGGGTGCGAAAGTGTAACGGCTTTTTTCAAACCATTCTTACACATTTCAAATGAATCTGTCGATCTTGCTGTCCATTGTATTGGCGTTTTATCTTTTTTCTTTGAATTATGAAGATATGCATTCAACTCTTTTTGATGATATGCTGCATTCTTTATCGAACTCCTATAAAAATTTACCATACCCAGAAATCTTCGCAACTGTTCAATATTTTCTGGTCTAGGAAAATTTATTATGTTTTCAACTTTTTCCTCACTTGGTTTGATACCATTTTTATCGATATGATAACCTAAAAAATGAATTTTTTCTTCGCCGAAATTGCACTTGTCCACATTGATGGTTAGCCCATACTCGTCTAGTCTTTTCAGAATTTGATGGAGATGATATGTATGTTCTTCTTTATTGGCTGAAGCGATCAAAATGTCATCCAAGTATGCAAAAACAAAGTTAAATTGTCGCAGTATTGAGTCTAAAAATCGTTGAAAAGTTTGAGCTGCACAACGTAGACCAAAGTTCATTTTTGTGAATTCAAAAAGCCCGAAAGGAGTTATAATTGCTGTTTTTGGTATATCTTCCTCGGCAATTGGTATATTGTGATAAGCACGTCTAAGGTCTATCTTTGAAAATATTTTTTTATCGGCTGTAATCATTGTAAAATCTGTCAGACGTGGTAATGGATATCTATCAGGAGTTGTGATGGCATTCAATCGCCTGTAGTCTCCGCAAGGTCTAATTTCTCCAGATTTCTTCAAAACGATATGTAATGGATTTGCCCAATTACTTTTTGATGGTCGACATATCCCAAGATTAATCATCTTTTCAAATTCTTTCTTTGCAGCTAAAAATTTTGTCTTGTTTAATGGTCTAGCTTTTTCATAGACAGGACGTCCGTTTGTTATGATGTTATGTACTACATTATGTTTAGTTGTGTTTTTAAAGTTTTCCGATCGTAGTAAATCTGGGTAGTGAGTTGCCAGTAAGTTATGATATATGTCGTTAGAGTCGATCAGTTTTACTGTAGGTGCTGAAACGTGCGTAACATGAGTAATGGTTGACATGTTTGTAAGTTCGTCAATAAGCCGCTTGCCATGTAGGTCTATTAGCAATTTATTGTTTTTAAGGAAATCAGCACCAATAATCGAATGTTTAACGTTTGCTATGATAAATGTCCATGTGTATGGTCGGCGTAGTCCCAAATTTAAGGTTAATGTACGCGTCCCATATGTATCAATTTTAGTAGCATTTGCAGCGTAAAGAGTGTATTTTTCGTCCTTATGTTGTTTCTCTCGGTTGTTCCTGGGTGGAATTACCGAAACATCGGCCCCTGTGTCCACAAGAAACTTTTGGTTTGTAACTTTATCAAACACTTCTAATCGGGATGTGCTATCGACATCGCTTATCCCGTTTGCAGATGTCGCATTTAGTTTTCCGCCTCGTAAGAGCAAGGTTTTACACATTTATTTGCCTTTTTTCCGTATTTAAAGTGGTACCAACAATTTCCCCGTGTAGTCTGTTGATTTCTACTATTACTTCGTTCTCGAGAGCGATCTCTGAAAGGGTTTCTTCCAGGTCGATATCTGGGCTGTGTTTGATTTTCTATTGCCTCTAACTTAAGGCTTAGTGCTGCTATTTGTTTCGTTAATGATTCCATTGTACTAGATTTAATTTCACCAACCTCAGAATTATTACTCCTGTTTGAGTCCGTAATTTTATCTGCAATCGTGGCCATCTTATCCAAGTCTTCGCCATCACAGACTGATAACACTGTTCTGACTGTTTGAGGTAAGCGTCCCATCCAAAGTATTTTTAAGGTCTCATCATTTATTTTGCCTCCAGCTAGGTCTTTCATGCGTCTCAACAGATGAGACGGTTGTTGATCTCCTAGTTTCACTTCCTCTAAAAGTTTTTGTAATCTCCTCGTCTCTGACTCTTCGTAAACCTGAAGTAGTCTGCTCTTAACTGCTTCATACTTCTGTTTTTCTGGTGGTTTTTGAAGAATATCTGTTATTTGCATTAGCTCATCTTTCCCTAGCTTTGCGATTATAAGATAATATTTTGATTCGTTACTTTCTTTTTGAGGTTGTAAGATGGCCTCAAACTGATGAAACCACAAGCGAGGTTGATCTCGCCAGAAATCGGGTATCTTTGAGCCCAAGGAAATCGCGGGCACCATTGATTGCGCACTATTTTCAGACATATTTTCTTCGGTGTTCAACATTTTAAAAGGCTGTTTCACTTAAATTTGATTTAACCACACAAAAGAAAAAATATATTCACAAAAAACTTATAACTGATTTGAAAATTAACACTTCCTGGGGGTCACCAATTATGTAGCGTTTATTTGATAAGGAATTAAATTAGATTCAACTAAGAAGGTAGGCTACATAAAACAAGCGTGTTAAATTGGAAATGTTTATTAAATAATATGATAAGTTTGGGATGAACAAATCACAATAATGAGCCCGCTACTAATACGCGTCGTACAAACAAGAAAGCGCGGGAAGTGGTGGAGCTTGTAAAACATGCAGTTGTATGTACGACTACATGTAAAACTACTAGCGCACAGAAAACATTGGCGCCAGTGAGTAATCCACGTACCAGGCGACATGCCGGTAACGTAGGAATCTACAATTTACTATGTAGGTAATTACCTACTTACATACTTATGTTATGTAAGTAGCCACCTACACGTTCTTAAATCTTCTCTTTCAAAACAGTGGAAATAATATTTAAAAGCTCATTTTAATGCAGTATCTGTGATTTTTTTTCTAACTTCTATTACAACATGGTGAAAGTGTAGCAATTTTTTTTTTCAAAAAAGAAACAAATGCTAGGTCATTAGCAAATAATATCCAGCTTTTTTTTAAATATTAACGATGCAGATTATATTTACGTTATATGTATGTACTCATCCTCTCTAAAAATAAGCCCATAAACGAAGAATTGATTTTCAAAAAAAAACAAAAAAAATATTCTACTTGTTCTTCAATATAATCATGTATTCCTTGTGTTAAAACTTATCAAAACTCCTTATAAAATGAACTTCAATTAAGTATAACTCCTTAATAGCAACGTTATATATACGATTCTGTTTGCTGGCGGTTTTAAAAATCTCTGTAAATAAATAAAGTTTTCAAAATTCCTTACACTTCATTACAATAATGTATTCCTTGT
This sequence comes from Mystacides longicornis, assembly GCA_963576905.1. Classification (NCBI taxonomy): domain Eukaryota; kingdom Metazoa; phylum Arthropoda; class Insecta; order Trichoptera; family Leptoceridae; genus Mystacides; species Mystacides longicornis. Next base: position 3,787,508 of record OY756438.1, read on the forward strand.
ATTAAAACTTACCAAAACTCCTTATAAAAATTAACTGCAATGAAAATTATATGACTTATCCAATCAATCTATTTCATACGATATATTATTATTTTACATTCGCATTCTATCAATTGCAAAACAATCAATCCACTGACAGTTCTTTCAAATATCAATTAATAAAAATTCAAAAGTAGAACAAAATTTTATTGTAAAAAGTACTAAAAAGATTACCTAAATAAATAAAGTTTTCAAAATTCCTTACACTTCATTACAATAATGTATTCCTTGTATTAAAACTTACCAAAACTCCTTATAAAAATTAACTGCAATGAAAATTATATGACTTATCCAATCAATCTATTTCATACGATATATTATTATTTTACATTCGCATTCTATCAATTGCAAAACAATCAATCCACTGACAGTTCTTTCAAATATCAATTAATAAAAATTCAAAAGTAGAACAAAATTTTATTGTAAAAAGTACTAAAAAGATTACCTACTCTCTGTGTTTTCTTAAATTTCCTAATTTTCCATGAATTTTTTTTAATTTTTTTCTTCTAATACAACCTTCTTCTGATAAGAGCCTTCACGCCAAAAAAAGAATTAGCGAAATCGGTCCAGCCATTTAGGCGCGATGCGATAACACCGGGAAATAGCTCTCCATTTTTATAGTGTTCTTAAATTTTCTAATTTTCCATGCATTTTTCTTAATTTTTTTCTTCTAAATCAACCTTCTTCCGATAAAAGCCTACACGACAAAAAAGAATTAGCGAAATCGGTCCAGCCATTTAGGCGTGATGCGATGATATCGGGAAATAAATCTCCATTTTTATAGTTTTCTTAATTTTTCTAATTTCATATGCATTTTGTTAAATTTTTTGTTCAAAATGTACACTCTGCTGATAAAAGCCTACATGACAAAAAAAGAATTAGCGAAATCAGTCCAGCCGTTTAGGCGTGATGCGATGATATCGGGAAATAAATCTCCATTTTTATAGTTTTCTTAAATTTTCTAATTTCCTATGCATTTTTCTTAATTTTTTTGTTCTAAAAGGACACTCTCCTGATAAAAGCCTACACGACAAAAAAAGAATTAGCGAAATCGGTCCAGCCGTTTAGGCGCCATCCGATGACAACGCGAAATAGCTCTCCATTTTTATATATAAGACTAGCTAGTTACCCGTGGCTTCGCTCACGTGTTACTGTATTTGCTTTCTCTTCCTAAACAATGCAGAATTAATCATATTCGCATCAAAATTATTAATAATAAGAAACATCATCAACATTTCTTTTTTTAAATTAAATCTAAAATTTAAATTTACAATCTAAAATTATAAATTAAATTAAATTAATCTAAAATTTAAAATTTTAATTTAAATCTAAAATTTCCATTAAATTACTATATTTTTATTTATATTTGTCGTTATTAATCTGTATTTAAAAAATATGTGCTTCTTATACAAATAGAATCAGCCCGCGAACTTAAAAATTTCGCTAACTTGACTGACATTGTTCTATGAGAATCCCAAAAAATAGCTCGAATAACTTTTATTCCATCAAATGACGTTATTTGAAATCAATTTTTATATTGCTGGATATGAATAGAAAAATATTCAGGTCTCGAAAAGCAATGAAATTAGTGATCTTTAAAACACTTATTTCTATCTGCTTTGGGCATTTTTCAAGCTACAGACGTTTTTTTAACATTTCAATTTATATCTTTCACGTTCATTTGTTGTTGTTTGTCTGGTCGTAGGTTCGAAATTTAGTTCATAAATATCTTATCCTGAGCAAACACGACATAAAAAGAATAAACGATATCGGTCCAGCCATTCAGGTCGAAATAAATAACGTTAAACGTGAAAACTGTTAACGTTCCGAACGTTAACGTTTACCAAATTGAAAATGGTTTCCAAACAAAAAAAAATGCGTTTCGTCTTCAATATAATAGCAGCGTCGTAATACTTCCAAAGATTTTGAGGTAACGTTTAACGTTAATTTTGAATAACTGACAGAATTATTTTTATGACTCGGAATTTGGAACAACATTGTTTAACGCACGTTGAACAACAGTTTTTACGTTATCTCTATGGAAATAACAACAAATTGTTAACGTTGGAGCTGTCGTTAATATTTCGACTTGGCCTCCAGGCGTGATGCGATGACCACGTAAAGTAGGTCTCCATTTTTATAATAACGTAATATTCTCCCTTTTAAGCCCCCCCGCTCACCGCAAACCAGCCCGGAGGAAACTAAACTGCAGCAAACCCGATCCGCACAAAGCCAAACCCTAGCCCGATTGCCAAAAAGCCAGCCGCACACAGATCAAGCCCGTGGCGGTTCCCCCCAAACCACCCCATAATACGGGAGGCCTTGGACCCACTCAGGAGAATAGGTTAGGCATAAAGAACTCTCCATTGCGCTCTAAGTCGTCCGAGGCTCATTGTGCCTTTTCTAACCGGTTGAGGTTTAAGGAAGTGAGGTGGTCAACCTCAGTATTCTAATGGTATAAGTAATTGGCGTTCGACTATAAACGAATTTTCGACAATGTAGAGTAGGAAGAAAATTAACTGTCCACTGTTTATATTTTTTATTAGATGAAACGGATATCGGCAACTATCCGATATCCGGTCTATCCGGCGGCGTAAATAATATCCTGCCGGATACCGGATAGTAAAAAGAGGCATGTTTGGATAACTCATTGATTTGTTTATTAAAGTATCACTTAAAAAATACACCTTATAATCACAAAATAAATTCTACAACTTAGAAAATTGATTATCAAGCATAAGGTAAATTATGGAGAGTAATTCTATATAATATTTCGTTATATAGACTATTAGACTATATAGAGGAAAACAGCAGCTTTGCTGGTCTTCGTAAGTAAGGGAAGTTTAATAAAACAACGTTTCGTCATATATCATCCTGGCTGAAGATGCAGATAGTTTCCGCGATTTTTGGAACAATAACGTTCCGGCAACGGAGTCAGTCCAATTGGTATATACCGCCTACGTAAGCGTAATTCATGCGTTGTACCCATGGTAATTAATGCCGACCTCGGTAGCCTAGTGGCAAAGGCTCCGACTTCTGATCAAGAGGTCCCGGGTTCGATTCCCGGTCGGGTCAGAAATTTTCAAAGTGTTTTTTCACTTGAAATTTCTACTCGGGGTTGGAATCCTGTCTCAGATTGGACGGGACCGGTTGACTGGTAGAGAATGTTTCAAGCATTAAGTTCCGCCGGCTATACTGACACCTATGTATAGAAGAGTGTTATTTATATTTATATTTAATTTACGCACTGGCCGGGCTCTAGTAAGGACTTCTTTAGCATTCTGCGAATTTTATAAATTTTTGAAAATAAAAACACCGATATTTTAAGGGGAGCGCTTTTCTTCCTACCGCAAGGGTTCCGAAGACAAAGAAGATCTTCTCATACCGAGAGGGTCTTCCTCGTGTTCTGCTCCTTCGAAGCAGAGCTGAGGGATCTGGAAATGGTGTGTGAGGAGGTCATAATATCCGGCTAACTGCTATCCCTTTCGTCTCTATTTTTTATACGTTCCAGTGGACAGTTAATTTTTTCGCACTATACAGTGACGAAATGATGTGGTCATTGACTTGCCAGTGTTTTCAAAACAATTATTTACGATCTGTTCTAAAATGATGTGAGGTTTTGTAGATAATTTTAAAATTTAATATTTTGCACATTGACTACATTTGATATAAAATAATTTACCTATTGACTTCATAAATTTACCTTTTTTCAACATATTATTATATCAACTTGCTATTCATGGTTTACGCAATAAATTCAAAGCAAGATTACTCACATAGTTTTTTTTTTGTTGCTAGTGTTTTTATGAAATGGCTTCAAATATTTTGACAGATCAAGACATAAAGAATTGCAATACAATCCAGATTCTTTTCGTGAACTTACCGTAAATTATTTTAGTAGAGATAATAAATTACTAAAATAGGTAGGTACCTACATAATGATTTTAATGTCGATCGTAAAAAAAACAATTCAGAATCGCTGTACAGGATGCATGGTACGAAAAATATATTGAAGTAGGTAGGTAGGTACGTAAAGTGTTTCTCTGAATTCACGGAAAGTGTATTATCTGTTATATAAAAATGGAACGCTAATTTTCGCGGTCATCGTATGGGTAAGAACACGTTGAAAGCCGATTACGATCCGCGCCGACCAGCTCAAAGATTGTTGTCTATGGTTTCCATGCATTTAAATGGGCGTGTCGGAAAGCGGGTTCCTGCTTTTTCTGTGGGTTTCCCCATTCAAATGCATAGTAACATTCTTTGCGCCGGTTGGCGCTAGTCAGAATCGGCATTCTACGTGTTTCTTACCCTATGAGAACAGCTGAACTTATATCGCCCATTTTTTTGTCGTGTTTGCTTTTGTCTGAAGGGTCTTATGAAAGAAAAAAGTTGCACGGAATAAAAATAAAACTTCCATTATACATTTTTTCTAATTTTGAAATTAAATCAGGCGTTTAACAGGAATCAGTTGTTTGATAAATGATACGATTCACGGAATGCTGATAGAAAATAATATAATGATATGTTTTATAACAGATGCATCGGTTACAGTACCTAGTTAAAAAGGTATTAATGAATGTATCATTATACTAATTCATATTCAATAATATAAGGACCACGTCGTCGTCTGTGTTAAATAACTTTAAACTGAAATCAACTTAAATTTATACATAAAATCTCGAACATATTATTTATATTCCAAGACGGGACGAAGTTTGACGGGTCGGCTAGTTCAAAACTATATTAATATTATAGATTACGCAATAGTTTCGACACGTGTATTGGAGAAAGTAGGTTGGGCTGGGTAGGTACCTACCTACGTATATATTCATTGGGTAGGAACACGTAGAAAGCGGATTCCGATACGCGCCGACCGGCTCATAGATTGTTGCCTATGGTTTCAATGCATTTAAATGAGCATGCCGGAAAGCGGGTTCCTGCTTTTCTGTGGGTATCCCCATTCAAATGCATAGTAATATTCTTTGCGCTGGTCGGCGCGGGTCGGTATCGGCTTTCTACGTGTTCTTAGCCATACACCGCGGCACCACACCGGCCCGGCTCGCCGAATGAGATCCAACTGTCGATGGCCTGAGTCGGTATGTTTATTGTATGAAACGATGTCGTCAATAAATTAAATTTTTACAAAAATTGTTAAGAAAAGTTTGAGATGTACTGCTATGATGTATGTATTTTTATAGAAAAATAAATTATCTAGTTGTAGCGTTTCGGCGTTTTTCGATATTTTTATAAAATTCTGAAATATAGGCACTGAAACTCGTAAAATTGTCATAAAAAAAATATTTTTCTTTATAAAAAAAGTTTGAGAAATCCTGGAACTTCTTCATTAAATTATATTTTAGATATTGTATTTTTCTATATACATACACAATTTTAGGGTTCTAGATTTTATGGTTTTCGAGATATATGGAAAAATTAAATAAAAATTCAAAGGTTGATAACCCCTGACTGAAAAAAAAATTCAAAATTCTGAGTATACAAATTTTGTAGGCTTAAAGTATTCAATATTTTCTGAAATTTTAGGATCTGTGCATCAAGTGAATCAAAAGTTATAAAGAGGGGACGGATACACACACATACACGTTGGAAAAATGCCCCTCACCCCCTCCCCTCTAATTAATGATATCTTTTGAAAACGAAATAGTATAATTTGACTCTTTCTGAAGAAATCATTTTTTTGAAATTTCGATAAAACCAGTTTTAAACTTTTTAGGAGGTACTTAAAAATCATCCCTTTTTATATGTGCCCTTTTTCGTCCCTTTTAGTTAAATTTTGGAAAAATTGCCGAATATGCTAACACTCATTTCTATAGAAGAATTCATATGCCAAATCTCAAGTTCGTACCATGTCTAGTTTCCGAGATATTCGCATACTTTGAAAAACATTCAACCCTATTTTTCACCCCCTTAGGGGTGGAATTTCCAAAAATCCTTTCTTAGTGGAAGGTTTTGTATTGAGACCTACCTGATTTCCAAATTTCACTTCTCTACGATTAGCCGTTTGGGCTGTGCGTTGATGAGTCAGTCAGTCAGTCAGGCACTTTCCTTTATTATTATAGATGTATCTAGTATGAGTATAAATGGAGATATTATGTAGCAACATAGTATTAATAATACTGTACATTACGGGAGCCTCTGCCAAATCATAATAAAATGGCCGCGAACGTGAACGTGAATAACTGTCAGGTTCATATCTATTGAATTCGGATTTCGACAAAAACGTTGCGCAACTATAACGACATCACCGTGGAAATACCATAAAAACGTTCACGTTTTGTTGACGGTGGCAGCCATTTTGTTAGATCTGACTTAAGATCCCTGTGAAATCAAATAAAACAGCCGTGAACGTGAATAACTGTGACATTCATATGTTTTGAACTCGAAAATTGACACAACTCACGACATCACTATGGATTCCATCAACTCGGAATATTTCTACATTGGTTATACTGAAAGATTCTTTGGGACACGGAAAGGAATGAGAAAACTAGGAAGGAATGTTTATGGAAGATAATATTATTGTCATCATTGCAATGTAAGACAGTTGAGATGTTTGATGGACATATTGATAGAATGGTTGATAACAGGATTACAAAAAGAATATAAGCAAGTGAAAAGATTCTTAAAATATTCACCCCATTTATGTACCGAGTTTAAATTATCGATAGCCGGAGTGTTAAAGTATGAAAAAAGAAAACATAAATGTTTCAGATTCATACCTGATTTAGCATACCCTGAGACGTTGAAAAAGGTTTTCCTTGCGTTCCTGGAAGGGACCCTACTGACCCCAATTCCTTGATAAAGTCCCTAAGCGATTCCTTTCTATCTTTCTTGTCAGTCTTTTGAAACGTCCCATCGATGATGGCGATCTTTGGTTGTTGCTTTTGTGATCCATTTAACATAGTTGTCGTCTCTCTGAAAATAATAGTTGCATTTCATTATTATATGATATTTAACCCATATCTTCCCAGTGTGCCATTATTGGAACAGCACACTGGGACCCACACGGGACGATCGTTAATAAGGATTATTTTCCAAACCTATATTAATATGGACAACTTATTAATTGGGAAGTTTTTCCACCAAGTGTCAAATCATACATTCTTTTTTAGTAAATCTCTTCGAAAAAAAACGAAATTTAAAAAGACAAGAACTGAGTTGCGATGTAAAAACGTTTTATTTTTGAGGTTTTTGATTTGTTCTCTTTGATTTTTTTATTTCAAACAGTCCTTCATTGATAAGCTATTAGAAAAAATTATTTATTTTTTAGTTTACATGTTGAATAAGTGGGTGGACCAGGGTGGATAAATTTTAATACCTGGGATCAAACATTATCACCTCGGGTCCTAGCTCCCGATACATATCGGTATGGTAAGTGACGGCTTTAACAACATGACCAAGATATGGAAGCGTTTAGTGTCGAGACCGAATGGTAAACTATTTGATGCGTGTGTGTTGCCCATTCTCCTGTATGGGTGTGTCCGCATTTGAAACTAAGTGCCTCAGGAGAATCTTGGATATAAGATGGTACCACCGCATCACGAACGACGCTATACGCCAGCGCAGGTCCATCACTTCCACCATAATGGAGAGGAGATAGAAATTGATGGGACGTGTTGAGGATGCCGAATGACAGTTGGCCGAGGAGAGCGCTGTCTCGAAGACTCTCTCATACCGTGTTCCGTTCCTACGAAGCAGAGCTGAGGTATATGGACATGGTGTGGGAGGAGACTTTTGTCATTGAAGCCGCCCAAGATCGGACGCGGGGGAGGGCTATTGTTGCCTCCTTATGTCCCTGATTGGGGACATTCAGAGGGAGTATTGATTGATGGGAAAACTATCGCTGGCCGCAGGTTGAGCACGGCTGATCTGGACAGAAGGATTGAGAAAGTGTGTATTATGATAATATCCAACGGATATAGGTGTAGTATACCTTTGAATGAAAGGGCCAAAATATAATTGAAATTTTCAAACATTTCATTTTGAGACATTACTACACAGATGTGACGCACTCTATGACCATACACTAAATACAAAATTTAATTATATTAGCGCATGCTATCAACTTTTTAGACCACATGGTGGACGCGATTCTTATGAAAACACGTTCAATATCTGTTGCAAACATCACATTTGTATGAGTGCTATTTCAATGTTAGTATGTGTACCATTAGGGCTTACGACCTTCATCAATCATGATGGCTGGTTTAGTTGTGATCACCTTTACGTACAACGTTCACCATTTAAGTACACTGATTCGAATATTTTTCTCCCAGTGCCACGCTGGGGATTCGAACCAAGGCCACTCCGACGATGTCCGAGTGTATGCCGTCGCTAGCACTGGGCTGCGAGCGGCTCGTCAGGGATCGAGAGAAACCAGGTAGTAATGTCTCCCTTGTGCAGACGGTCACAAAATTTCTCTCTAAAATCAATAGATGTCGCAGACGGTCACAAGGGAGACATTACTACCTGGTTTCTCTCGATCCCTGACGAGCCGCTCGCAGCCCAGTGCTAGCGACGGCATACACTCGGACATCGTCGGAGTGGCCTTGGTTCGAATCCCCAGCGTGGCACTGGGAGAAAAATATTCGAATCAGTGTACTTAAATGGTGAACGTTGTACGTAAAGGTGATCACAACTAAACCAGCCATCATGATTGATGAAGGTCGTAAGCCCTAATGGTACACATACTAACATTGAAATAGCACTCATACAAATGTGATGTTTGCAACAGATATTGAACGTGTTTTCACAAAATTTAATTAATAATTACGACAAGACATTCCATTCAATGATGGATTATAAAAAAACAATTAACGAACCGAATTAAATTATTTAGCTTTGTTGTTATCTTATGTTTCGGCAACTAATTGATTCCTGTATCTATCTGTTTTTTTTTTCATCGACATTGATCATAATTAGATCGTTTTAAAAACCAATTTGATTAAGCACATTTTTCTCTAACCACCTTTACTAAGATTCCATGTAATATTATTTACATGAGTACATACCTAATTCTATTTTCCAAAAATAGTATCTCTTTTATCTATATAATAATTCAGAAATGTTTGTCTGCTTTCTATCGTATATGTGAACATCACGCCTAAACGGCTGAACCGATTTCACTAATTCTTTTTTTGTCGTGTTGGCTTTTATCAGTAGAAGGTTCTTATGAAATAAAAAATTAAGAAAGTTGCGTGGTAAATTGGGAAATTAAATAAAACTCGCATTAGCCCCTCCTTCTCTATCTAAATAATAATTCAGAAATGTTTTTTTATTTTGCTTTTTACCGTATGTCATAGCATCACGCTCAAAATACAAATGCTACGTCAGATATGAATCTGCACAGAGCCGTGCAAAATGCCGGAGAAGGTTCTTTAATACAATTTGCTGCATTAACTTTAATATATTTAGAGCTAATTAAAAAACCCTATTTTTTAGGATCTTCATACAAAATTTTAATAAACATTAAAAGTGTCATTCTTCTTTTTCTGTGCTTATGTCAGTTATAGAGGTCTACAAAGCAATGGGAAGCTAGACTAGAACCTGTTTAATTACCTACCGATCAAGCCTGACAATCGGAATCAAAAACGTAAAGCAAGACGGGTATAAGCTAGTTGAAATAATAATTTAAAGATCCTAAATTTTTAAATGTACTAAACCATGTTTGAGAACGCTATCAAATGTTTTGCACGGCTCTATGGAGAATAAAATCTAACGTACATATAGCGTCTGTATTTTCGGGGGATGTGGTGACAAAGGAAAACGAAACCACATACATTACTATGGAAGAGAAATGCATGGTTGGTATTCTAACATGTAATAGGGTATTATTGTTCTGTGATTCTAACGGGTCAGTCATTGACAATTGATTAAAGGTCGTGAGTTCGATCTCCAGTATTTGTTTTTTCTTTGGAGGAGGGGGAAATTCTCATAGGACGTTTGTCCCGGAATCCTTGCACGCAGGCAGACCAAAAACGACTCTTCATCTCTACTGCAGCGGTACTATACCCACGTGGATATTGCTTCGGTGCAGGCCATCTTCATTTTTTCACAACAAAACCTTTGCTTTCCGTCAAAGATGCAAACACTCAGATGTCGTGCTAAGTATTCGCTGGTTACTCCACAAGGTAGAATGAACATGACCTAAGATAGTGTTTCTAACCAATACAACGGGTAGATCGTTAGTGATTATCTGTATATGTACAGATAAAATATAATCTATTTACGAGATTATCTGCCAAATTAACATCGTTACCGCACATACCTTGATGATCAACCTTGATCTTATCCGTGTTTGACGTTTTCAAATTAACAAATAATATTTTTTTATTAGAAGTTCCTATAGAAATGCCATGGCGAACAACGATCCAAACTGGACGGCGAAAGTGGAAGCGGGAATAGTGGTAGATCAAACAGGAATTCTTGCACCACTTGCGCACCATTTGAACACCCATGCAAGTTTCTCCGTACACTTCTGTCCGTTGAGAATAAACTGCAGTCGCTGATGGATGGCTTTTTGCACACCAAAAAACGAACACCGACTGTATTTCTCACTTGGCGGGCGATGCAATCAGGAGCTTCATTATTTACGGCTGCCAAACCGACACCGAGCGTCGCAAAGAAATGGAGTGAGAAAAGACCAATGTTGCCGGATCTCACGTAACAGCGCGCCCATATCAAGCAGGGAAGCTTGTTTTACGGACAATCCTCGTATCATTGATCATAAAGTTTCCTCCTCTTTAGAAGATCTATTACTATTCCCAGGACAACAGCGTGACTCCCCAATTTAACCTGAGAATAAGACTACACTTTTGAGAGTCAGTTTATTTTAACTATCCGTTTCTTCATGACTGAGAATGGTGATTGCCGAAAATCAATTGTTGGATAGCTGTCGTCCCAAACTTCGAATCGGGCAGAGCTTAGGGGACCAGGAACAGAAGCCCCGATTTTAAACTTAGTGAGACGATCGATCCATCGAATGATGGAGCTACGAAATGCCCATCACAGCAAGTTATTCGAAGTTGCCTGGCTCTACTTCTTGATTTTAGACAGGCAATATTTTGTTAATACAGTACATTTTTCAATATGGTCTGAATGAATATTTATGATTCTTGTAACGTTCCTCTCTTTCCATAATCAAATCAGTCTACTAAATGCTCCCTTAGCCTATAGATGCGAATGGATTGTGTTAACGTGGTGTTAACTATTCGAAGAGTTATGCTTACGGGTTAATATTATTAAACCATGGCTTAACAAATCAGCAAACTGGCCCTTATCGACTAATTACTTTATCAAATACGGATTATCTTTCAACTAGGTATACTAGTTATCTATATCTATATCTACTGTCAAAACAATTTACGGACCAAATTGATGGTTTAAAGTACAATATGTTAAAACGACGATCGTGTTGAAGCGCTAATGAACGTTAATAACCGTATACTCGACCCGAATATGTAAGACACAATCATAATTATTAAGCATGATGATGTCCGAACAACAAACAACGCATTTATTAATATGCCTAGGGGCACTCGTCACCGCGTGACGGACATCGTCGCACGTTTTAACATTAATAATTTGCAAAATGATTGGTAAACACGCACCACTAGATAGATCGCGCGTGTGCGTGTAAATGTAGCCCGCGGGTACCCTTTGGGTAGGCGGCCTTAGCCAGTCAGTGTTCTGTTCTGGGCTTTTGTTTGATAAGAAGGGTGCGTTTACACCAAACGAATATAGAAATAGAGTTTGTTTTCTTGATCGTTGATATGGACATTGGACACAACAGTCTTATTTATAAAAACATCGTTGATTACATGATCACATCCGATATACCGATCAATTTTTACTTTATCGATAAAAACATATTTGATCCACGTCTTTTATGACAATTGTATGAGATAATTTTGACAGTTGCTGAGTGATGACACCTGGGGGGTGAGTACGTAAGGGCTATAGCACGACTAACTACTTCCTAGTGTAGTTAGCGCGAGTACGTAACGTTACAAATGTAGTTAGTTGTGCGTTTCAGCGTGGTTATTATGTAGTTAAGCCGTGGTTATGAGTAGTTAGATTGATGTGTGGTTAGTCGTGCTATAGCAAAAGTTACGTACTCACTACCCTGGGTAGTGAGTACGTAAGGGCTATAGCACGACTAACTACTTCCTAGTGTAGTTAGCGCGAGTACGTAACGTCCGACTTAACTACAAATGTAGTTAGATGTGTGTTTCAGCGTGGTTATTATAACAGCATCTGTCGGGTCGCGTTCCAGTGTAGTTAGCAGTAGTTAGGCAGTTTATATGTGGTTTAGAGCTGTCAAAGTTGCGGGCTTTGTTATTATTTTTGCATCGTTTGTTTTAAATAATTAATTTATTGGAAATAAGAATGCATTACTACTTTTATTAATTTTATTTTATTTCCCAAATTAAATATTTTATAATAAAATAGTAATACCGTAATACATAAAACTAGGTTAATATTTTTTTTATTTGGGATTTGTTATTAACAAGATATTTTTTTTATGTCAGCCGATTGGAACAACTCAAGTTTGTAGAAAAATTAGCAGACGAAAGGGAAAACAATACATGATTTTGAACATTTGTATGGAAATTATTAAAAAATAAATAAATAAAAATAAAATCTTTCTTTATTATAATTAAGACATACAAATAATAATTAAGATAAAAAATCTATAGGGAAAATAAAAGAGTATTCAAAGAGTATCAGAAAACATCAAGTGTATTTACTTCTTAAAATTATTAAAATTCCACAAATCATAACTGTTTTTATATATTTGATGAAAAATGTCAAATAATGATGGCCGCCACAAGTTTTTTCTCTCTCCGCGCAACTTCAAAATAAGTATCCGTGCACTACTTTATCTTCCGGGCGATGTTACAAATTATCGGCAAATCGCGGTGAACAAATTAAAAAATTTTTTTTTTCATTGAAAAATACAATGAAAAAAACATTTTTTTGTGTTAGATGTTGGCAAACCTTACTATTTCCGGCTTAAAACTTAACTACATTGCGTTATCGCGTTACGTACTCGCGCTAACTACTAATGTAGTTAAGTCGTGGTTATGAGTAGTTAGATTGATGTGTGGTTAGTCGTGCTATAGCAAAAGTTACGTATACTCACTACCCGATTTTGCTCTATATTTGAATATTAAAATACTATCATATAAGTTTCTGATTTGAGTGGATTTTTGCTTAAAAGTGTCATTGATGTTAAAACGCATCTAAACAGTGATAAAAATCTATAATTGGTGGTGAATCTCCAAATAAATCTTCATTTTCTTAATCTGCAGTGTTAAACCACATATTATTTGTAACTATACGTGGGTACCCACATATATCTGAAGAAATTGCCAAAGTGTTTGAACCCTATCATATACTCAATAATGGAACCAAATGTTGTTCAACTTATCTCAGAGGCATCCAACCTTTTGAATACCCTACAGCTGGCATTGTTGAGTGCAAATAACTCTGTCGTTAAAGCTGTAAGGGAGGTATCTACTAACTTACTGCCTACCACTGCGGGTCTGGCCAAAACTATGTCACTGATAGGAGTGCTCGCAGGAAAAATGGAGGGGGAGTTACAGGTGCTTAAAAATGCACCTCTCTCCGCTGCTGGACAGACCGATGAAAGGCAAGGCTCTTTGTTGGAGGCAATCACCGAACTGGAAGAGCGTCGGGAGAAATCAAAGAACATATTGTTTTTTAATGTTGCAGAGAGCTCTGCAACAACCAGTGTTAACAAGATCAGAGACGACCACAGTGCTGTTGTTGACATCATGAAAGATTTTGATTCCATCAGTGTTGAGAACATAAAGGTGTCCAGAATAGGGAGGGTGAACCCTGACAAAGTCCGACCTGTAAAGGTGTCACTGGCAGATTCTGCTGATGCTTTGTACATTCTCCGAAATAACATATTATTGAAGAATGGAGTGAGGGCTAAAGCTGATCTGACAATTGCACAGAGAGAACAGCTTCGTAATCTGTGGAGTGAAGTTGAGGAGAGGAGAACTTCAGGCGAAGAAAATCTGACGGTCAAATTCTTCAATGCAGTGCCGAAAATTGTGAAATCATCAAAAAACATTCCAGGAAAATCACTGCAACGGCCTACTACCAGAACGTCCGAGGATTAAACACAAAAATTAATGATTTATTCTTAAGTGCATCTTTGACTTTATATGATATCTTGTTCTTTTCTGAAACGTGGTTAAACAAAGGTGTGCTGGATGGAGAGCTTGGTTTTGACAGATATTGTGTGTATAGAAGGGACCGAGATCCCAAGAGCAGTGGTAAAACTAGGGGTGGGGGTGTAATGGTTTGCATTGCTAAAAAATATAAATCCCGTGTAATTAAATGTCTCCATACTTCCTTGGAGCAGGTTTTCGTCGAGGTCATTGTCCCAACTGGTACCTTGATTGTGGGTTGTGTGTATATTCCACCAGACTCTGGCATTGAGGTGTACTGTACACTAAGCACTGTGAGAGTGTAGAAAAGATACGTTTTAAATATCCAGATGCTAATATCTTGTTGACTGGGGACTATAATCTGCCACATGCCGAATGGAATTTGGATATGGAAGTCGGTGAAAGCGAGGAAACAATCGAAGTAAAAAACATGTCTTCTTTTCTTGGTTTTGTGCAGTATAACATGGTACGAAATAGTCTTGATAGAATGTTGGATCTGGTTCTTTCCGATATCGAAAATGTTGATGTATCTAGGGCAACTGATTCAATACTTCCAGCTGATACACACCATCCACCTCTGGAGATTGATTTTTTTCTGGATAGAGAGGGAATGCCCGAGTCCGATATGGGTAAAAAAAATTTCAGGGTTTGTGACTACAAATCTATAAACGGCCACCTAGCCGGTGTCGATTGGTCATTTCTTGGCGGCGCTGCTGACATTAATACTAAATTAGCACAATTTTATAGTATAATATATAACTCGATTGAGGAGTTTGTTCCTGTCAAAAAACCGCTAGATTCTAGATTTCCAAAATGGTTTACATTCGAACTCATAGAAAAAATTAATTTAAAAAAAAGATTGCATGTTCAATATAAGGTTACTAATTCTTCATCCGACTATGAATTGTTCAGTACAATAAGAAGGGAATGTAAGGCATTGGCGAGAGCGGCTAAACTACATTTTTATAAAAGTATTGAGGATCAGTTGCCTGGTTCTACTGTGAATTTGTATAAGCTTGCCCGATCCTTAAAGGGTGACCATTGCGATTGTCCAAAGATAATGCATCTCAATAGAAAGACTGCCAATGGTGTGAATGAAGTAGTGGAACTTTTTCGTGAATTTTTCATGTCCGTATTTGATGATTCTCCTTCAAATGCTGAAATCCCTCATCTTCCTGTCGAAGATAGGATTCATATCCCATTTGTATACTTTTCGTTGTCTGACATTGAGCAGGGTTTTGATGAACTTGATATTAGCAAATCACCCGGTCCTGATAAACTCCCACCGGTATTCCTTAAAAATTGTTCGGCTGTTTTGTGCGGTGTATTGCAGAAGATTTTTAACGACTCGGTTGCTTCTGGGACCTTTCCATCGATCTGGAAGGAGAGTTACATTATCCCCATCTTTAAAAAGGGCGACAGATCTGATATCAAAAATTATCGCCCCATATGCATTCAATCAAGCATACCAAAATTATTTGAAAGTATCCTTCTAAACAAGATTAAGAATTCCCTAACGGCTTTGATATCTGATCAACAACATGGTTTTATGAGAAAGCGATCTACACTAACCAATCTTTTGGAATTTCATTCTGATATTATGGACACACTGGAGGCCAGAGGCCAAGTGGACTGTGTCTATACCGACTACTCGAAGGCCTTCGATCGTGTTTCGCATCCGATATTGTTAGCTAAGCTCCGTTCACTTGGTGTGGATGGAACATTGCTATCATGGTTTGCAAGCTATTTAACAGGTAGGATGCTTAGAGTATGCTTGTCCAGTACTATCTCATCTTCATTTGTTGCGCTGAGTGGTGTACCGCAAGGCTCACACCTCGGTCCAATCCTGTTCAATATTTTTATTAATGACTTGTTAACGGTTTTTGATGGGGTGGGCATTGTAATGTTTGCTGACGACCTTAAAATTTATAAAGAAATAAGGGGTGCTGATGATTGTTGTGTGCTGCAGAGCAATGTGGAGGCTCTTCTGGGTTGGTGTGCGAAGAATGAATGAGGTTGAATGTTGCGAAGTGTCAGGTCGTACGTTTTTACAAAATAAAATCACCAATCGTCTATCCATATACAATGGCTGGTGAAGAGCTGGAAGCGGTATCCCAGGTCCGGGATCTGGGAGTGCAGCTTGATACTGGACTGACATTTGTCCTGGACATCAATTCAATGGTGGACAGGGCACTCCAAACACTCGGGTTTGTCTTACGCTTGTGCCGCGGTTTTTCCAAAGTCTCAACATTTGTTCATTTGTACACATGTCTCGTTAGACCACAGTTAGAGTATAATTCGGTTCTGTGGTCACCATATTACCAGGTTCACATTAAAAGAATTGAAAGGGTTCAAAATAGACTCCTGAAGTTTATTAACTTCAAACTGGGTATACCAGCTGCCGATATTAACTATGATCATCTTCGCAATGAATATGGTCTCACACTGCTATCCGAAAGGCGCACAATAGCGGATATGACTTTCTTGCATAGATTGATCGGTGGCCAGATTGATTCCTCTCGGTTGTTGTCTATGGTGGAGCTTCATGTCCCTTCCAGGAGCACGCGAAGTACACAGACCTTTAGATTGGCAAACAGTGTCACAAACTATTCTTTCAATGCGCCCATGCAAAGGTTACTTAGGGGGGGCAATGATCTTGGCGAAATTGATATATTTTCTGCACCTTTGTATGGTTTCAAAAAAATGCAAAAATAGGTACCGCTTGGCTCATTGAATTCTTAGAGATACTTATTTTTTTTTTTTTTTTTTACTGTGATGCATAACTATTGTATTTTTTCTTCTTCTGTTTTGTAAATTGTATGTAAAAGCAACCATTGGTTGCGTAGATTTCAAATAAATTTCAAATAAATAAATAAATAAATAAAATGACATTTTGCACAAAATTGGGCCGAAGAGGGAACTGCGAAATTATGGTTTAAACAAATAACAGTACAGGGTTGAAACATGCGAAGAAACTGATTACTTGCTTGTGATTCTGTTTGTATATGTTATGTAACATTATTTTTTTAATAAATGTATTATTGTTATTAAGTAAGTGTTGTGACAAAGATGAAAGTTAATAAGTTGAGATGGTTTGGGCATGTGGAAAGAATGGATGCAAACAGAATGACAAAGAGAATAATTCATAAGGCTGAAAGGAAAGATGTAAGAAAGCGTGGCCAACCGAGAATGACGTGGATCAAACACATCGATTCCGTCGACAAGGCCAGGTAAGAAGCAAGAGAAATAGGAGAAGGTGTATGAGAAATGTTATGTCGGTGGAAGAAGCGAAAGAAATATGCTTGGATAGAAAAGAGTGGAGGTCCGTTCTCTCTGTCTACCCATTACGGGACACGGCGTGATAGTAAAAAAAAATTTGGACAGCGATATCCGACTCACCCTATCACTCGACATTATCCATTCGGTTTTCCCAACTCAGGGTCAATTTTTGGAGTGACATCGCTCCATTTTGGACGGATGGAGTGATCGTGAGTGGGGGGCCTTACAATGTAATGAACCACGCGCAGAAATCTAAAAAGTCCAAGAATCTTTTTTTCCTAAATTATCTGGTAAAGTTCGGGGCGATAAATTTTATAAATGTAGGGTGAATTGGAAATGAGAAAAAGATTAGCAACAAATAGGTTTACTCTTGATTCTTGAGGAAGAATAATGACTTTCATAGAGTCGCAACGGAAAATATTTTCTTCAAATTTTTTGTCGCGAGCAACTTTGTAGAACATTTTAAAATAAACAAAATAAATTAAAATCAACAAAAACTTTGTCAGTTCTACGTGAGTATATTTGGTTAAAACGTTTTCGGACAACCGTCCATCTTCAGTAACCTTATCAATACTATTGATAAGGTTACTGAAGATGGACGGTTGTCCGAAAACGTTTTAACCAAATATACTCACGTAGAACTGACAAAGTTTTTGTTGATTGAAAATATTTTGTACATCTAACGCAGTCACTGAGGATTCTTAAAAGAGATTTGTGATTATTGTTATAAGTTATGTTTAGGTGCAAATAGCTACCATCAACTAACCAGAAGAAAAAGAAACTGACCTGTTATTTGGTTTCGTCTACATACGAGATAGATAAGGCGCTTAATAGATAGACTTATGCAGACACCAAGAACCAGTAACCTCTCATACCCAGGCCCCCCACATTATTTCCTGGGCCCCGTTGCTAAAAGTCATGATGGTTTTTTCCAAAAATATACAAGTTTCAAAAAAAAAGTCATTCTCAAAATTTGCTATCCGGAAAGTTGAAATTACACCTAAAAAAAAAAAAAAAAAGGTCATTCCTAAAATTAAAGTTTCTCTCTCGCCTTGCGGGCCCCCTTGATCCACGGGCCCCGTTGCTGTGGCATCGGTAGCACCGGGCATGTGGGGGCCCTGCTCATACCACATCTAAGTCACTCCATGATAGCAGGATTGACCACTTCTAAATCTACAAGCAAAACACCAGCTTATTAGACACTGGTCAGTGGCAGAAACTCTGTGTGAAATAAAGTCATCTATAATAACCTAACTGACAGTCTGTGTGTCCATGTTAGGCAAGATAATTGTTATAATGCCAATCACCTAATACCAAAGATGATATTTGAAGAAACTTTGAAGTGGATCCAGAGGACGCGCCCCAAAGATATGGAGGAAAAGTTAGACATTATCATCACAGGAACCAGACTTAATTTAACAGATCGAATATCTATAAGAGGAATAAAAGGACTATAAGACGAAAATGGCTAGAGTGGAAGAATTATTTGCTCTGCATCTGTCTTAACTCCCTTTGTCTCTAGACTGCTGTAAGTTTTTAACTTTCAAAAATTCATAAGACATCATTCTTCAATGGCAGCGTGCCAATTTTTTCTTCTGGATTCTGGACATACTTAACGATATCTGTACAACCTGTCATAAACCTGTTTAGTTTCCGTAGGCAGAGAAAGTGAAAAAAGCTCCTCATCAACTACATTATGCTCCATTTATACCTACTCTTTAATGACATGTTCAAATATTTTAGACGGCACTCTCGTCTCTAATCTAGTAGCCCTACAGATTTCGCAATAAGTGCTCACGCTTGATACCTGTATGACACAGCTACATATATTGATATGAACACATTTATTAATTGATTAAATAATAAATATCGATATAAAGATTACTTTTGACCTTAAATTGTTTGATAAAAAAAATGTCAGTTCATTCCTTGCAACTATTATCTTTAACTCTGTGAAATAACAAATTCACTATCTCACTTTATCAATGAACAAAAAAACAAGTTGAGTGATATGACGTAGTCATTTAAAGTTAATCAATTTGTTAAATAATAGCGTATGTGACGATGGCAAATCAGAAATTTTCGGGTCCAAAAATTGGCCCTGTGGAAGACCAACTAAAGTTCTAAAAAAAGTAAGTTGAATTTGCAAAAGCCGTGGGAAATAGGTCAATAGACGGAAAATGCCAAGAAGTATTCGCTGTTTTGATTTCCACAAATCATAACTGTGGCTTGAGGCACATTATACCTACACAACAGCAAAATACCTGACCTTTTTTTTTAGGAAAAAGTTATGTTTCAAGATACCAAATGTTTAAAATAGCTTTCAGCTTTTAATATTAACGTTATTTTCAATTAACGAAATGGCTATAACGTTTTTGAATTTAAGCCGTTAGTCCGTTAATCTCTAGTAGTAGGTAGGTATAGTAAACCCCTAGTTACATCAGCATTATTTTTTAACGGTCATTTTTGGAGTGGCATCACTCCATTTGGAAGGATGAAATAATTGTGAATGGGGGGTCGAAGCAAGGGCGGATGCAGCTTTGGCGCAAAAGGGGGTAACATGGTAAAAAAAAAGGTCATTTCCAAAATTTGGTATTTGGAATTTAACTTTTGACCCAGGGGGGTCATGACCCACAAGAAATTATAATTTTATTATGATCATAATAGAAAAGTACGTATTTTATTAATCAATATAAGTATTTACTTACTGTACTTTAAAATAGACAAAAATATAGGTACCTATAGCCTGGATCCGCCCTTGGGTCGAAGTCAGTAATCGATTACTGAAACGAATATTTTATCCAGCATGTTAACTCATTCCATGGAACCGTTATTCGTAGGCATCCAAGATAATATGAAATAAACTGCTATGCATGAATGAATATAAATAAATAAATTATTTCGTACTTGGAGTAAAGAACTGTGTTTCTTAATACATACATTACGTGTGCATAATTTATGTAATACAACATATTTGCAAAGTAATTGACGGGTTTACACTTTTTTGTTCATTGTCAGTGTTATTAAAAAAACAAACACCTTATTACCGGTATAAACCAGAGAATTACTAAACCTGATATAATCTCTAAAACCGCGGTATAACGTGAATGTTATAAGCTTATTCCATGGTTTATAATTTATACCATAGATCTGTGGTATACCTGGATTATTAAAGTAGTATTTTTTTACAGTTCCAATAATAAAACAATTCTAACTCCTTATCTCTTTCGCACTTATTATGCTTATGGCAGGTAAAAAGAGGCAGTGATGTTTATCATTAGATGACTGCATCGATGCATCGAGTCATTTCTATGAAGGAATCGAGGTGAAAGTATAAAACAAAAGTTTAGATAGCATTATTTTGTAATTTTTCTGAGATACAAGTCAGGAGCTATTGTTAAATAATTAAAAAGCCTATCTAATGAATAATCATATAGAAACTATAAAAAAATAAAAGGTACAATACCGAACATTTAATTAGAACGTTAGTTGGTATTTTTAAATGATAACAATCGGTTTATTCACTGTAAAAAATATTATTAAAAGTTAAAAAATTAAGAAATGACTTCATAAAAAATATACTTATTTAAAATATCGATGCTTTAGAATTTGAACATTTACCTAACCTATGCCAGGTACAGCTGTAGTGATTTATTGCTCGGACTGCCTCGGGAAATATATACTACTATAATAACATTTTTCTGAGACCATGGTATAAACCATTGTATAACTTTACACCAAGATTTTTAATAACACTGCAGTTGTTTATAGAAACAATACGTAATCCTTCAAATCGTAAATCATCGCACTATTTAAACTGCGTTCACAGTGTTATGGCTGCTTTTATTTTTTAGGAAGACAAAGCATATGCATAAAGCAAGGTACTTGACATTCCTACTGTGCTGAACTTATGAAGTAGTGCAAACAAATTTTTCGACCTACCACATGCAAATTTTGCACGTATATAAACAATTTTTGGCGACCATAGCTATAGCTGAAAGTTCGTAATATAAAGAAGGCGTAAAATATAATAAATATAAACATCAAACAGGAAATCCCTGATTGCATTATGTCTCAAGTTCTAGAAGGTAGGTACTAAACGTACATATAGTTTTTTTTCCTTTGTTGATGATATGCCAAAAAGGAAAGGGATTAATGCATCACGGATTCCCTATTTGATTTTTATATTATTTATTTTACGACTTTTTAATATTACGAACTTTCGGCTATAACGATGAACAACCCGCCCCTTTAATAAATCCGTTTTATCGAGGTTTTACTGTACTGTCGTGAATTTTGTTAAGTACAAGTATAAATGCGGAAGTGTAAAATGGAGTATCCACTTCTGTTAAGTGTTCAGTTGCTCTCTTCGGTTCAGTGGGTTGTTTGTTTAATTTTTTCGTCACTGATGTAGGCAGCTAACTTGCGAAAAATAGAAAGAAACAAACAATAAAATATAGATAGAGCTTCTATCACTGTTAAGTTAACATCAGCACTTGACAATCGTAGTTGCTGTCCTCACGTGCGAAGTATTACTTAACACTTGAACTATACACATGAGCTTGACATTAATATAAGTTGAAACGGCCCTGTAATCATGAGAGAGTTCAAGTGCTAATTGTGGTGTTCTATTCCATATCTGACTATTTCCAGTTTCACATTTTTAAAGGAACAGAGAATTTATATTATGAGCATAATAAAGCACACCTGTTGTAAATTATTTATACTGTATTGAAGGTAATCTAGATGTCTATCTTTCTTCAAAAATTCAACACCATCCAAGTATTATATCAAAAGTTATTTACATAAATTAAAAAAAAAAATATAAGTTTCTTTCCAAATTTGACTAATTCCAGGAAATAGTCACTTTTGCTCAGTTTTGTATAATATTGGTGAAAAGGTAATGATGAAAAACAATAAATATTTTATAGAGATTAATAGTTTATTAGTAGTGAATACAAAAATAGAAGAAAAGTAAATACAAAATTTAAATGGGTATATTTATTAGTCTTAATCTTCATCAAATAGCTGTTCTTCTGAATCAGATTCTTCCTCGAGGTGTTCCAAACCCAATACTTCATTATAAAACTGTTCAGCATCTGGCGGTATTGTAAAATATTTCATTAATTTTGCCACATCCTCTTTCTTTGCCTTTTTTATATGATTTTGTTTCTGTAATATTTGAAGAGTGTTGTCCATCGTCAAAATCATTTTTTGTTTTTTTAAAATGTTGGCAGTCACAAATGATCCACTGTAGGTTGATGATACCCCTACACTGGCTTTTTTTCCTTTAATGTATTGTATTACTTTTTGTTCCGTAATTTTAAATGGAAATTGCTTTAATAAAGGTTTTACAGCAGATTTATAGTCATGAAATTGAAAATCTTTTCCGTAAACTTTTACCTGGCTAAATTTTTCAAATATACTATAGTATGCCACAGGAGACAGAATTTCTTTTTTTTTTCTTATAATTTTTTCTATTCTCCCAAATGTGCGGTCCGCTGGCATGTAACTGTGTCCACGAACTGGAAATATTTGTTCTATTTTGTTAAAAATTTTCGATTTGTTGACGAAGTTCAACAAAAAGCCTGTCATAAACTGATTCTTATTCTGTGCCGAACAAGAATCTGAAAACAAACGCAGAGTCAAAGAATCTGAACCGTCATATTTTTTTTCCACTTCTTGGAGAAAATTGTTCAAAGCAGAGCATACTTCATTTGGTCCTCTGCCCGACTCTGATTCAAGCCACGTGTATATAAAATTGTTTTCAGGTCCTTGGTTATCTTCGGAACATATAACAAAATTCAAGATGTATAGCCAAATTTGCCTGCTATAAAACACATCCGTTACATTTAATTTGGGAAGTGGCTGATTCTGCATCATGTCGAAGCAGACAACTACAGTTTTTTGAGGTTTCTCCTTGAGAAGATCAAAGAATTTCCTGGCCCTCGCTTTATGTACCACCAAATCAATTTTTAACGACTTTTTTATATCATCCACCTTTTCATTTTTTATTTTTGTATTGGCTTCTGTGCAGTAACTACACACATCTTGTCTAGGGTGTCCAAAGCCTAAATTAAATTTCTTGATAAAAATATCATAATACTTTGAATATGATGCTTTTGGTTGCATTTTTTTCTTTTGATCTTTCTTCCAAAGTCTCCACATTTTCTTAACGCTCAATTCGGGTGGTAGATAACTTCTCTGCGTATCTTTTCTAGTATGGTGTGATTTTCTCATCTTGAAGGTCTGAATATGATTAAATATCGAAATGCTTAAATCAACATCCTTGTCTGTCAACCGTGATCCACCTCTACGTTCTGTAGGATTTTCCATTGATGATAAAAATCTTTTCCCTATCAAATTCAATCTTCGTCGTTTTATACAAGTTATACTTTCAAAACTTTTGCTACATATAGGCATCTGCTTGCCTTCAGAATTATTAATCATAAAATATTTTATAGAGATCCTCTCGAGTCGGTCCTTTACAGGTGGATTTTTAAAAGATGACAACTCTTTGCGACGTTTTCTTTTAGTGTCAGATATTTTCATAAATTTTAAAATATATGCGTCTTGTTCAATTTTACTTTTATTTAAATAAATACAATTAAAAAATGCATTTATGTCACTATGTGAAAACTTCTTAACATGACATATCTTACTATCAGTATCATGGTCACATGTTATCTTCCACTGTTTTCCTGTTGAAGAATATCTCACACATTTGGAAAGATCTTTATGGTTTCCTCGTATCAGCTTTCTACCTCCCACAACAGGCACAATCTTATCAATGTATTCTGGATCACTTACTTCCGATTCGCTTGATGTAGGCTGTGTTGTAGCAGCAGGCACTATTGAATCATCCATAGGTCCAGAACTTACATGCATTTCTTCTATAATAACATTATCACACTCCAAAAAAACATTTTGAGCGACATTGTTCGCATTGTTTACGCACTGAATTGAGGTTATGTCATGCTTTAGTATGTTTTCGTACTCTTCCAGTACTGATACATTTTCTTCCACTTCATAATAATTATTGATATTCGCTTCATTACCTTCCATTTTATATAAAATTGACCAACGGAGTAAGTTAAAGTGAGAAATAAAACAAAAAACCACACCAAACAAACACCACTCGTCACGGCTATTTTGACACTTTGACAGTTCACAAAATATGAGGAATTAGTCAATTATGACAAAAATATGTTTTCTGTGGAATTAGTGCATCATGGAAAAAACTTCGATTGCTGCAATGTGTTTTCAATAGGGAAATAGTCATTTTTGGCCAGAAACGGAATTAGTACATTTAGAGAAGAATAAATTTTTTGTCCATACTGTAAATAGTTCATTTTGAGAAAAATGACGATTTTCAACTGGCTCAATCACAAGTAAATAGTGTTATTTAGCAAAAAATAACTGTGCACCCTGATCCGTGAGACTAAAAATAGAATATCTACATATATAACTCAATTTGTCCAATTTTGGAAATAGTCAATTATGGAATAGAACACCACAATTATGAATTATTATTACAATATCATTTTACTGTCTCAATGATCGTGTGATTGCTATTTTTATCGCAGATGAAAACCACGCGGGGAAAAATAACAATTAGTGACCATTACTCACATTAACATCAGTAGCGACATACCTACTGGCATAATTAGCTGCGATTTGTTCAAAATAATGTTTTTAAAACTAAATAGTATTTTTAATTTGAAAATGAGAGCGAACGATAATCCCACGAAATCAAACCAATAAATAGCGGCAGATTGGTCGTGAGCCCGTTGTTTCAATAATCTATTTGTAACTTTAATATTTGCGTTAAAAATACTGACTAAGTATACCTATACTTATAAATAAATTAACAGTTTCTAGAAATAAACTGGATTGTACGGAATAAATTAATTCTTGAGTTGTTTTTTTATCGATGGAATGTATCTCAAAAATTTACTACTCTATAAAAAGTAGGTAGGTACCTACCTAATTATAACATATCATTCAAATTGATTTTAGTCTTAATGTCTGTAGCAAAAAAATTAACAGATTATTATTATACACTGGGCAAATTAAGTCAGTGCCTGTTGGTAATTGCAAGTACGGAAAATACACCCTAAAAAAGATGAAATTGTGATGAATTGGCGAATATATAGAGGGGTACCACTGTATTTTTAAAATCTTAATTCCTAAAAATACAAAAATCTCTAAAAATAATAACTTCACTCACCCATTTTCCTCAATATCTCCATGCGACAATTCCTCCATTAAGTACTTTATAATTACAAATTCACAAAACAACGATAATTTTATTCAATAATAACAACTTTCAAAACTCACAAGTTACATTACTAGATACCTATAGTTATTGTAAAACATTATTAACCTTTGCTTTTAAAACAAAACTACAAATTAAAATATCACAGCTGTAACAAAAAGGTATAAAATGTAATAATATTTTGTTACTTTAGTTGATAAATAATAATTAATTCCTATATTTTTTTTATTATCGATAAAAAAATAGCGGTTCAGAAATTTTACCGCGCACGTCAGAACGACCGCTCGTAAAATCCCTAACTGATTACTGAACTGTCATAATTTGTTATGTGAAAACTATTGACAGATATTTTCAATCGCATGAAGTTACGTATGATATTTTTTAGAGTGGGGATTGCAAGAATTTAGCAAAACATCCGACGATGGCTTGTTTCATAATAATTATTTATTTGCATTTTATAGTCTTGCGATACCAAAACATACCATTTTTGCAATAATTCTATTTGGATTCGTATAAGCAGGAGGCCGATAAGAATTGAGAAATAACTTTTACTGTGACCAGATTTCCCCGCAAAAAAGCTAATACCTATACGAATTTTCTTTCTTTCTGCACAAAACTGTACCTACCGAAATTTTTCATAAATTTTGCAGAAAGAAAAATGGTAACCAAAATCTAGTCCGAAAATATTGGTAATTATGTTGGATTGTTCTACGATTTTTACGATATGGATATGAAGTAATTTTTGTAGTAGGTACTCCATATTTAAATTTCGCGCCATTTTAGTTTTAACCCTTAGTTGACCGTCAGTACTTTATAATATCTATACTGGAAATAAAAGGTGACACAATTACAATTTTACGAATGGCGATTAGTCGAAGTGACAATTCACCTAATGGCAATTTTACGAAATCACAATTCGTCGAAAAATTCGAATTATACGGTAAATTCACAATTCATCGAAAATTTCTAATTACCCATTAAATTCACAATTCTTCGAAAAATAGCGGCTTTCCATATAAGTTAGCAGGCGAAATGACACAATAAAATAATATTGATGTAATCAATGAATATGATTGTTTTTTTAATGATTTTCATTCGATTTTAAAGTCAGGCACAAATGATTTCTTGTGGGACGCAATTAACGGTAATTTCGAAAAAAATAATAATATGATTACCTAGGAGAATATTTGGGCAAATGAGATCGACTCCTTTTTATAAAACTAATTTAAAATAAATATTCTTAAATACTTATCTTACTCTTAAATATATATTCGCAAAATATGGTTTTTGTAAAATTGATTTTTCGATCAATTGTGATTCGTAAAATTGTTTTTCGATCAATTGTGATTCGTAAAATTGATCTTTCTATCAGTTGTCATTCGTCGAACTGAGTTTTCGATGAATTGTGCTTCGACGAACTTTCATGTAAAATCGAAATAAAATACAAAATATAAAATTATTAATTTGATCATAGCACCGAAAATTTCGTAGTTGCTAAACTTGTTTGTAAACAAAGCATGCTTAAAAGTTTTTGGGTTATTTAGTAAAACTAAATGTCACGTTCACAGCACTTGTGATTGTTAAGTGCCACAAGTGTTTTTTTTCCTATTTCTTTGGGTTATGACTATATAGATAGACCATTAAAGGATGACTTCATCTGACATTGGCTGGAGGGACAACAGCTGCCATGGCGACACACACACACACCACACATGCACAAACCATAGTGATGGGCATCAAAGTATTTTGCATAGCGACACACACATACCAACTCTTAAACTTTTTGTTTATGTTTACCCCTCCAGGCTAATGTCAATCCACGTGGCCGTTAATGGTCTATAGTGCAGTAGCAACAAGTAAATTAAAGTCACAGATTATACAGATAACACCAAAAAGATAAGAGATTCAAGATTAATTTTTTTTTCTATGGTTATAGATTAATAGCTCACTTCATAGATTTACATATATATACATAACTGGGTAACCGACGAGTTCATCGAAAATCAATTCATCGAATGATCAATTCATCGAATCACCAATTCATCGAAAATAAATATTTTGAAGATATTTGAGAGACACAGCCTTTTTGACAACCAAACTCATGTGTTGAAATATTTGGAAAATGGGCCTATTTTCATATCGTGCGATAAAATATCACACACTTTCAAAGTATGCGATATTTATTTTTATCTATCACTTTTCTTTGTTTTTTTTGTATCGATATCAGCTTTGCGTCGAATAGCGTATTTTGGTATTTGTCGTTGATAATTATCTATCACATTTTGACCGATAATTATCTATTGATATTTGTGGTAGATAACAAGAGAAAAGTGAAATAAATAAATAAATAAAAAATAAATAACTAAATAAATAAACTAACAAACGGACGAGACAGACGAACGTGACAAGATCTGCCAACATCTTCTTCGAGGCGTACAGACGCTGTTTTCGGCCATTATATGAGGCACTAATGAAGATATGTTTCAATATAAAAAACAATGGAGTTCGTAAAAGAAAGCCGGGGTCAGTAATACTCGGTTTCGGTATGAAAAAACAGAAAAGTCCAATAAGAAAGCCGGGCACTTCTCCAAGTGAAAACATGGTAATTAATTTGTAAATAACCTGTTCATATGCCTATGATATAAAATAAAATGTAATACGTATATAAAAAAAAAATACTCCAACGTATGTCAAAATCGTCGCCATCTTTAATTTATAGGAGAGACCAAACTGAAGCTTTACCTTATTATTAGGTCATAAACAATTTCTCTAAAATATCTTCAAAATAATGGTTTTCGATGAATTGGTGATTCGATGAATTGAACTCGTCGTGAATCACATAACTGGATATACAACTCTCTTTGTATTGAGATTTTCTACCTGTAAGTGGAAGAAAGACGATCGTGCTGTTCTAGCGGTGTGTTGTTGTCTCTAATCTATGGTTGTTATACATACGAGTAATGTACTTTTTACCACTTTCAGAGATGGCGGCGGAAGACCGGCTTATTAACTCCAGTTATGTATGTATGTAAATATATGGCTCGCTCAGAGCATACATACATAATACATACACAATCTAGGACATACATAACAATCAATGCTGAAAAATAAATAGTGATAAAAACACACAAGTTTAATAAGGATTTTATTTCTCTATGTACAATATTTGAGGAGCAAACATGCAAAAAGTGATTTGTCCATTATTTGAAAATAATGAGATTTATTTCAAATATAATAATAGACGTAATAATCTAAACAGAGGAAGTAAAAAATTCATTCAAAACAAGTTTTATTTCATTTTAAATTAAATTAAATCTTCTTGTGTTCAAACAAAAAGTGATTTCTCCATCACTAAAATTCAAGCAAAAGATGATTTCTCCTGATGGGCCAATCACAGCGAAGGAGTCGCCATTTTGGATTTGTGACAAATCATTTTTTGCTTGTTAGCATGTTTTTATTCTATATAAAACTAACCTTTGTGTAGAGCTGTAGTGCGCGGTGTTTTCATTTAATTTAAAGTTTTTAAAAGTATTTTAATGTTCGCCAAACACTTTATTTTGAAGAGAATTTCACTTAAAAAAGAAACCACATCACAATGAATAACACAGGTGCTGATTAAAGGAAATATTGATTTCCGATGATTCTGATACCTTGATAAAAAAGGCTAATCAATAAAAATTATACAAGAGATTCAACTCACAACCTTGCCCCTGACTCATCCGATTTCTGAAGAAAAGAAAAAAGACTTAAAAAAGCTCCTACAAAGTATGTTTGGCGACTGGAAGAATTTAGAAGATCAAAGATCGGCATGGTACAAACAATTTTCGAAGAATTATCTATTCCGTCAGAGGTAGATGAAGAAGTTATGTGACTGCGTGGAGCCAGAACCTTGCATACTTTGAAATACAGTATAACGATATTCTATTTCAATATAAAACACCTTAATTTTTCTTTAAAAATTTTCTATCGAAAAAGCAACTTTTCATGCAAAAAATGTTTAGTCCATAAGTTTCATGCAAATAGTGTTTTCTCCAAATTTTAATTAAAATTATTAAAACTCCTTTAAATTGTATATTTCTTTAAGCAAGTGTGTTAACAATGACCAAATATCACCTTTATTATTGTTTAAAAAAATAATTAATAAGCAGTATCAGAAATTAGAAAATGGTTTTTTGTAATTTCCCACTCTTTACATTTGTGTGACAAATCACTTTTTGCATGTTTGCTCCTCATTTAATACATCGAAAAACAGAAATGAATAATTTCATATCACAGGTATCAATACAAAATTCATATTTTGACATTTTTTATTCGATCATGATCGCACTCGGCATGCTGTTTTGATTAGTATTTGCGTTTGAGGATGGCGTATTGGCAGCAGAGGCGGGCAGAGAGGCACATCCTGGACAACAGTGCAGACTCTCATGGACAAACAGATCACAATCGCAGCAGAAATATTTGGAACAGGCCTTGCATTGGTAAATCTGTAATACAGAACAAATAAAAACATTTATACTGTTACTATGTACTTAATTAGATTGTTTTGACTATTTGAGGATGCAACGTTAGTTACTGCAGACACCATTTTCCGTTTCATGATAAACAAATTTGATGGGACAAAATACCGGGCTACGCCAGGAACTTGGTAGTGTCGCTATCCTGTCGGATAAAAGAACACCGTACATTGACTGCCATATTGCTCTACTTGGAAAATCCAAGAAAATATCTAGAAAAAGATTTTCAAGTAGTTGGTGGTCTAGTGGTTACGCCGGCTTTTGCACTGTCTCGTGCGGAGGTCTTGGGTTCGATCCCAGGTGCCGGCCATCTTCCTCTTTCACGACACAAGCTTTAAGTAGCTTACTGTGAAAGAGTTAAAGAGTGTATTTGTGTTCACTTTGAGTGAACAATTTACTTTTCATCTGCCTAGTGAGATAATAAATCCCAAAAAATGTATTTCCCTAGTTTGTAAGTATTATTATTGTTTATTGTAAAATATTTTATTCGGGAAATAAATTGTCAACAGACAGAAAAGACCCTCTCATACTGTGTTTCGCTTTTTCGAAGCAGAGCTGAGGAGTTGGGATATGAAGTGCGAGGAGGTCATAAACATTGCGCGGGATCTAGCGCAATGGAGAGCTCTTGTTGCCTCCTAAAATATTACCTAATTTCTGTAATTTTGATTTATATTATGTTTTATTTTTCATATTTTATGATTATTTTTGGGAACTATTTTAAAAAGGTCCGTATAGAGTCGAAAATGTTTTCCACAAGGCAATACTGATGTGTTTTCCATAGACAAACGTCAAAGCTACATCTGGCAGCCATTTTCATTTCCTGATGTAGCTAAACTTTACTAAAGATTACCAAACTGAAATATTATGTAGGTAGTTATTACAACTCACAAACTTATCCAGATCACTGAAGACTTTGATACAAGAAAAACAAATGTCCGTTTGCTTGGAGTTTGGCAACTCAATATAGGCATCTACTGGAAACAGGTGGTGATATGACCTGGAAGCAATGCAAAGATATTATTATATTCCAAGTAATAATAGTTTATTTATTGCATTATTCTGCTTTGAATTACCTGGCTAAATGTGGAGCTGACGCCAGAGTTAAATCACATGTTCTGCACTGGGCTGGGAGTTCGCAGTATCTACTCCGACATTGTGGACAGAGATGGCCTCCACTCGAAACTTTGCTGGGTTCCTCCATGTCTTCTAAGTGACTAAAAAAAGAAAAAAATGTATGATAATATGAGAGATGTAACAAATTGTTAGAGTATACAGAAAGACTTTGGGGAACATGGAAAGGGGTGAGAATATGGAAGTGGTTGGTAGACTGGCGGTTAAGCTGGGAATACACATGCCTGTAGCTGGCACACTTGCATGCCAGCTCCTGGCACACTTGCATGCCAGCTCCTGGCACACTTGCATGCCAGCTCCTGGCACATGCCACCTACTATCATAGTAGGTGGTTGCCTTGATAGTAGGTGGCATGTGCCAGGAGCTGGCATGCAAGTGTGCCAGCTACAGGCATGTGTATTCCCAGCTTTACAACGCCGGCTTTCGTACTGTTTGGTGCGGACGTCGTGGTTCGATCCCAGGTGCAGATCATCTTCCTCTTTCACGACACAAGCTTTAAGTAGCTTACTGTGAAAGAGTCAAGGTGTGTATTTGTGTTCACTTTGAATGAGCACAGATTCATTTTTATAAATAAAAAAAAAATATTAACCCATTGTTGGCAAAGTAGCTATATACCAAAATATAAGTTTTATAATATACATGCTACACTAAAAATGACATGGATCAATCACATGTGATACTATCGCACTTGGTGCAACACTAACTCTCACGATAAAAGGAGATTTATGCATTAGATTGATTTTATTTGCATTGATTATCAAATCATAGTCATGCGACCACCAAAT
The DNA here is from genome assembly GCA_963576905.1 of Mystacides longicornis. NCBI lineage: Eukaryota > Metazoa > Arthropoda > Insecta > Trichoptera > Leptoceridae > Mystacides > Mystacides longicornis. The sequence goes on from OY756438.1 coordinate 3,819,756, forward strand.
CAATCTGTCATAAGAGCCGTCTGCATAAACAAAGAATTAACGACATAAAAAGTATGAGGAAAATTACATACAGTGTAAGTCCCAAAATTCAACCCTGTGGTACACCTGTCAAGATATTCTTTGTAATGAAACGCCTCGGCATTGGCAATAGGTTAAAGATTCAAAATTAGACTACCTCAAAGGGATCACACTAAGCCAGCTGTTGAAAAAACAGCAGAAGATGGTAGTAATGATCAAAATTAACTATGAAAAACATCAACATGTTGGATAGAAGGTAATGAAGGTCTGGATAGAAGGTAACGAAGGTACGTTTTGGGTACGGCATGTTTGATAATAATATGAGTATCCCACTTACCACATACAAACGGTGAGCAATGGTTCTTTGGAGTCGTCTTCTTGAGTGGACGTGGGACCACTGTGCGGGAAGCCCATCTTGACCAAGCAGGCGGACGTGGGCTTGGCATGGGCTGGTGGGTATACGTGGGCCATCAGCAAGGAATGGAAGTGACAGTCATCCAAGATAACCTAAAATTATAACTGTATTATTTTAAAGTGTAAATAATTAGCAAAAACTAACACAAAAGTAAGAATTTAACCAACAAACTTTGTTGCTAGTAGTATATTGGCATTGCGCATTCAATTAGAGTCATATGCATAAGGCCTATTTCCAAGATAAACAAACAAAACTGTTTATTTTGAAATTTACTTTATTTATGGTATAGCATTTGGTAAGTTATAAACAAATATACCTAGGTTATTTCAAAAAACACCATATGACTCATAATTGCATATGACTCATTTTTGAATACACACTTAAAAATAATGCCTACAAAATGGCTCATAATATGCATTGGTGTATGATAATGACCTGTGATATTGTTAGTACACATTTTTAAGACATCTACGGATGACTATAATTTCACATTTGTAAAAATATTGATAGTGTTGACATGTCTCGTATTGTAATTATGGTACAACAAACAATGAATATTTTGGCACAATAAACTCAAATTTGGTAAGTATCATAATATGGCCTATATTGAATGTGCATAGACGATGTAATTATGTTAAGATGTTGCGACAGAAATACTTTCTTACCCCATAAATGCCACTGGTTTGCTGACACATTTCTCTGCATATTCTCACTTCCGCTGCCAATCCTATAACCGAACATCTCACTCCCTCCATTTTGAGATTCTGACAAACAGATAACATAAAATTACAGTTTTGATATCTTTCACGCAAAAAAGCTTGAATTGAGAAAGAGGAAGTTGATCGGCACAGGGGATTAAACTTACGATCTCCATTAGAAAAGTCAACGACTGAATCGCTAAGCTACCAACCATTTCAAAGGTTGAATGAAAGAGTATTCCCTAGTAGCAATAGTTCCAAATAATTTGCAAAGGAATAAACTTGTCTATGTCAAGATAACGATTGACGGTAGAAGAGAAGTAAAAAAAACAGCACAAAATATAGTGTAATGAAATCTACAAGATACGGCTGTTAGTCTTGTGCCCAGTCTGTCCCTGCACAAACCAGTTCCTCAAAGGTTAGTTAAATTCAAGTTACACTAAGAAATAATAATTACCTGTATTGAAAGATGGATATCACCAGGATCGCAGGTTGTCAGACAACCACTGATGATTAATATTTCTTTGCATGCGTGAGCTGGCAACAATTTCAACTGCTTAGAACACGTTTCTAATGCATTTTGCAAGGACGGCTCTCCCACTAAAGCTGTATCTGTTAATCTAAAATGAAATATGCAAAATAATTATACATAAACATAGAGAGATTCAGGTAACGAGCTGATGTAAGGAGAGAATGCAACGAGAAACAATTAAGGTTACTTATTCCCAGAAAATCACCATGTTAGAGAACTGTCCTTTCTACGGTGACCCGATTTGGCACTCTTTGAAGAAGGTACCTAAATTCCTATCGAATGGTATAAAAACCGAAAAACTACCCAATGTATAATATTCAACGTTATTCCAGGCGATATGTCTAAATGATAATATTTTTAAGACTCTTACCCATGCAATGTTCTAATATGCCTTCTGGCACTTCCTCCTAGAGGACTGATTTTTTCTGCCCTTTTATTCTTCATCAAGATTATACCTAGTTGACTTAAAGGATTTTGATCAAAATATTCTTCTATAAATTCTTCTAACAACTGGAAATATAAAAAAATATATTTAGGTAATCTTTAGTAATAACTTGCTGACTAAATGGACATCCTGAAGCTTTAAGAATATCTCAGAACACATTATTTCAACATTCTAAGCTGTCTATGGTTCAGACTAAACGAACAAAGAGCCAGAGCTACAACAGAGCATTTATCCTCGATCTTTCACTGTAAACAAAAGCTCGTTTTCGCCATTTACACCAAGCAAATGTCAATGACTAAAAATTGAAACTAAAACTCTTAACGAATGATTCATCTCTGTTTTCATAAGAATTCAGTACAATGTAATAGAATGAGTATTCACTAGTTTGGTCTAAGCCCAGCTTTAGTGGGAAAAAGATCAGTAAAAATGGTTTTGTATCAAAAGTTCTGAACATGACAATTACGTTGAACATCTATGGATTGATAAAATTCCACAGTACAAACTACAAAAGATTGTCAAGTTTATAGTAAGTATTCTACAAAAGTTCTTTTTATGTTATGATTATTAACTACGTATTAGATTGTAAGGCATACTTTCAACGAGCAAATGAATCTCGTAGGTTTCAAGTCTTGTGAACTCATGGCTTCGGATGCATCAAGAACCACATATAAATATCTCATCATTCCGAGACGAGGTCTTCCTTTTCTTTCAGCCAATCTTTTTCTTTTTTCCCTTTGAACAATATCTGCCACTGAAGCTTCAAGCAATCCTTCGTCATCTTCTTTGATTGCTTCCCTATAAGAAATCCCAAGCAAATTAAATTCCGAAATATGAAAGTAAACACTGAATCATCTACTTTTCTAAGTTGTGAAATACCAAGAAATTACCAAGTTTTTTCGTATCCAGTCTCCCATCGGTATTCTTTGGCGTCATCTTCGTCTCCCATTGTAGAAATCAAAGTACAACACACTGAAACTTATCCAAAATACCGATTCCCTAAAACAGCACCAACGAATATCAATCTAAAGTCAGTATTATTATAATATCTTTGACTAAAGTATGACCGGCAATGCAAAATTGGAAACTGTCTACAAATACAAAAATTGAAAACAACGAATGACATAAAGTAATCACTAATATGATCAAACAGATGCCTGTTTAACCAACATCAGTGATCGTAAACATTTCACACAAAATTGAATTGCGTGGCCGGTATGATAAAAAAGGCCAACAAATAGTAAAAAAAATACTAAACACTTTTTTATTAATTAACAAGAAGTTTTAAATGTAATATTCAGATTATTAGCCTGGAAAGTTTCTATTGGTTAAATTTAAGACAGCTTTTATTTTAGTAATAGCATTTCCTACGATATGTGATAATTTCGAGAGTAATATTTTACCCTACGCAAGGTATTTATTTAAAATACGTATAATTATAAATTCATTACAATACCTTACCTTACCAGTCATCGTCCTGAGAGTCGTGGCCATAATGAATTATTCTCTCTCGAACCATTGCTCTCCAGGATTTTCTGCTCGCCGCCAGATTACTATATATTATAGTTCCTATATTAAACCATTATAAAACAGGCAATTACCTACATATTATATTATGTAGCACCATACAAAAATTTTAGGCAGAAGTGGTTGGTAGACCAGTGGTATCAGTCGACGGCTTTTCTACAGCGTATTGAAGTGAAGGTCGTGGGTTCGAATCCCGGTGCCGATCATTTCAACTTTTACACACAAGCTTTGCCTTGTGTGAAAGAATATGTCGAAAGTGTATTTGTGTTCACTCTGGATGAGCCCAGGGGGGTGAGTACGTAAGGGCTATAGCACGGCTAACTACTTCCTAGTGTAGTTAGCGCGAGTACGTAACGTTACAAATGTAATTAGTTGTGCGTTTCAGCGTGGTTATTATGTAGTTAACCCGTGGTTATGAGTAGTTAGATTGATGTGTGGTTAGTCGTGCTATAGCAAAAGTTACGTACTCACTACCCAGATTCATTTAAAAAATATATCATACAATTCATTATCGAAACTTGTAATAAAATTCAATTGTAAAAAAAAAAATCAAGGTTCTTGAATCTGATCTCTTAGGAAAAAGTATATTTCTACATTTAAAAGTAAACTGTAAAACCAAACAATTTTGCTCTGTTATTCTATAAAAATAGTGTGCCCCTTGGAACTACTTGGAAAAGGATTATTGTACAAATAAAAAATCAATATTGAATGTTGATACTCTATACTAGATGCAGTAGGAACTTGCTGTGAAATTCGATAATATGAAGAATATTTTTTGTTTTGAAAATATCTGTACTTAAATAATATGCTTATCGGATTCGATGAAAAAACTTTGTAAGTGTAGCACATATAATTTTTATTATTATAGGTAATTAGCGGTAATTAGTGTGTTTCTTCGTCCCCCTTTTATAATTATTTAATGGAGTTTCAATAAATCATTGGATCTTCTGGGGTTTCAATAAATCATTGGATCACCGGGGCTTCCTACAGGACGAATCCGGTGCGTGTGACTGCGGCGCGGCGCAGACAATGCCACACTTGCTGGAATGTCCATTGTGCCCTGTTACATGCACTATGGAGGATATTTTTGACGCATCTCCACGCGCTGTGCATTTTGCGCAGTACTGGAGATCAGTTTAATTGGTTTTACTGGTTTCGACACGATAAATAAATATTGGATCTTCTTAATAAGTCCCATCCTGAGCAGGTATATTGTAATTAATAGAACAAAATAAATAGGCAATGAAAATTACTGAGGTCAAATTGTTAACCATCATCGAAGGGCCGAAGGCGGTTACAAGGGCGGATCCAGCATTGGCGCCAGGGGGGGGGGGGTCACGACATAATTAAAAAGGTCATTTCCAAAATGTAAGTACTGTACTTCAAAGTATAAGCCTGGACCCTGGGGGGGGGGTCATGACCCCCCCCTGGATCCGCCCCTGGGCGGTTAGCATTATGAAGTTGTTGGCCGTTCGCGATTTCAAATCATTTTTCTCGGCCACTAACAATCTCTAAAAGTTCTCACTCTTATGTCCTCGAATATATTTTTTAGTTTTAGTTATTCCAAAAATATTGGTTTTTCGAAAAATGGCCATAAGAAAATCTCAGGCTGTTTTATACTGTACAATTATAGTTTGTGAAGATCCAAAATTAGTCTTTCTGCGGCATTGTAAATGGTTGCGGACATCTGATAAAAATACTTTTGAAAATATATTTTTTGGTAATTTTTAGTTATGTTATATGGTTTTCAGGAAAATGATATTATGAACGCGAAAATAGTTAGTCTTTTTAAATTGTAAAAGTCCCAAAACCAGGTTTCATATAGGTACATACCATGAAACCAAGTCTAAGCTTGATATTGTGTACCCTATCTATTGAGTACAAAGAGTATGGTAATAATATCAAAATAATCTTTTTTGAATTATATTCAATAATTATTATATTTGAATCTTAATGCCAACGTTCATAATGAGTTTAATAATAATATGAGATAACCTCGGCTATGTTTTGTATTTATGTTTATTTTTAGATGGCGAAAAATAAAATCATTAGTTACTGATGGTTCTTTTAAAAGTTACAAAGATATATTCATATATCTGAAATAAGAAAAAAACGGGAATAATCTCGCAATAAAGATATCTGCTATTATAAAGGCACAGAATTCCGCAAGCAAAATGCGATCAATTTATACCTACACATAATAAGCAGGTCATTTCGATAGCTTATAAATATGTCGCCAATTCGCCATAAAATGTGTCGCTCTACGGGCCTTGTCGCCATGTTGTTTTCGCCACACGCTTCTGCATCGTTTGACTAGGGCGATGCTGTTTTACTAGCACTCCATTGGCCGATGTAAATCAAAGAACTCATGTGATTGGTCTAAAAAGTGTTAAAAGCGAACGATTCACGAAAATCCAAATAGGTGTCAGCGCGATCGCTTTGTAAAAAATTGTAACTGGCTGGGAGCGCGTCTGTGTTGTGAGGAGGACATAAAAAGAAGATATTAGTGTATGTTCACAATAAATTAATATTCATACTTTTATGGAAATTTATTTCCTTTTATTTTACGTTTTAAAAATTATTTACTGTAAAATCGTAAGACTTTGGCATGTCGCCATGGTATTTTCATTTTGTGTTGTTTTAACGCAGTGTTTGCAATTATTATTGCATTGTAGTTTATTACCTTTCCTTTTATAAGTTTAAACGTCAATTTAAATAAATGCCGCATTCATAAGTGTCATTTTAGTTTGAGTTTTAATAGTATTATGTTTATGTATTATTTACAAATTACCGGCATATTTTTCTCAGAATGGTTAAATTTTGATGATCTGTCAATGAATTGAATTGGCGGGAATCGTGAATAATGTTATGGTTATATAGTGTAACTAGATTCCATGAAATTCAATAACATTATTTTAATTCAAAATTTATTTTAATGTTATTGAGTTATATTATGCTGTTTAAAATGTCAATGATTAGTAGTCGCGCGGTTAGATGGGTATGTTGATTATCATGTAACGTGTGGGAGTAATGTAGCAATATTATTTTTAATCAACTGATGTGTGATTTTGTTTCTGCAGGTTGTGAGTTTTGTTAAAAATGACTTCCAAAAAGGAAGATTCGTCAGTTATAGAGAATTCTACAAAACCCGAAGATTTAAAGAAAAACTTTAAAGCTATTAAAGGTAAGACTGATTATTTCATGAACATTTTAAATTAAAGAGGAGTTTCTTTGTATTCAAACTCATTGATCAATAATTGGACTTTTATCTATCAATGGTTTCAATGTGCTACATAGTAGATACGGTATTCCGAACAAAATTTTCAAAATATTCTGTCACATTTATGTTTATGGATAAGTAACGGGAAAGAAAAAGTAGAGAAAACGTCAAAAAATCATAGATTTTTTAGAGAAACAAGAAAAATCTAAAGATCATGTTGATTTTTTGACGTTTTCTCTGCTTTTCCTTTTATATCTGATATTCTGCTGGATAGAATTTACATCGCTGGATATCCAGAAGTTCATAGTATTTACATAATATTTCATCATTATTCTACAAGGTTACATTATTTGCAGATGCTCAAGAACAGATTGGAACGCTGGATGTCTTAGTGTGTGGAAAGTGTCACTCTGTATTTCACTTCCTAGAAGAATTCCAGGCCCACAAAGATGCCCCATCCTGCTCTGACAAATCCCCCGTCAGGGATTGCGTAAGAATATTTTTCAAGCTGTAAACATTTGTCAAAATCATTTTTTTTAATCGATAATTAATTATTGGCCTGATATTATTAGGTGGAAACAAAACATCAAGTGTGGGCATTCATGTTGTGGAAATGTTCAATGTCTCCGTCAGAATCGGGAGCCCAGAGTTCGTGGAAGTTGTACCAGCAGTGGTGCAAGATGGAGGAGAGCCAGAGAGCGGCTTGGATAGCTGCCGGGAAGACGGTGCAAAGCTTCACCAAGCTCAGCAACAGCAAAGTGGTAATACAATTGAAAAAATTCAAATACAACGGAAACTCTCAAAAAATAAAAAAAATTAGTAACGTTTATTCAAATTAATTAGATTTAAATTATTGTTTTTCTTTTTTCTAAAATTCATTAGTTTGTTTTTTTTCTTCCCGGGAAATTTTCAAGGGGAATTAGATATAATTGAAAGGTTCCACTGTACTCTATAAATTTGATTTATCTTACGATATAGGTACTTGGAATCTATTATTTGTCATTATATAACACTCAGGTTGAAGTTAAATCACCCGGAACGGTCGTGAATACCTCGAGTAGCGTGAAAGATGCTGATGTGTCCGAGGCTCAAGAAACACCGGTCGTAGTCAGGAAGAGAGGCAGACCAGCCAAAGGAACCAGCATAACCAGCACTGCCACCAAGGTATGTTTGATATTTTAGCCTGTATACTATTCCAAATCCCTTCACAAAAGTACAGTCATATCATTTAGATGTGTTCAGTAGAGCTGTCATCTCACGTTTGTGCTATTCATTGTTCGCTGTAATCAATCAGATTTGTCACAGTGAACGGGACCCCATGGTTGTTGTCATTTTCAGAATGATGAAGACTTCAATCCATCTTCTTCTGAAATTGACGATGATTCCGACGAGGAAATCAATAGGGCTAAGAAGAAACTAAAAACGGAGAGGAACATGGTCAAGAAATTGGGAACCAATGTAACCGTGACCAAGACCTCCACAACCAAAAAGGTAGGATGGTTGATGATTGTCTTTATTCAGAAAACCATCTTGCCGATAGCAATGTTCCCTCTCAAATCTATCCGTTTCTCTTTACCATACAACAAAAAAAAAATATTTTACATTATGTTTTTTGTTTTTTTAATTATTGTATTTAACAACTTTAGGTTGTCCCCAAAACCCCCATACCAATAATTGAATCCCAGAGCAGCGTGCCGGTGGAGAACCGTCTGGCAAAGAAAACGTCGCTTGATCCCAGGGCGGATCCTGATAAAGAATTTATTGTGGAAAAAATATTGGCCAAGAGATTCAACCCAAGAAAGAAACAGTACGAATATCTTCTTAAATGGGAAGGATTCACTCAGTGAGTATTTCAAAATGTTGATTTTTATTAATAGTACGTTAAGTTTTAAACATTTTTTACTAAAGTAAAATGATCTTTCTTTTATTTAGTGAGCATAATACGTGGGAGCCGACAAGCAACATGGACAGCTGTCGTCAATTATTGGAGACGTTTGAAAAGCAACTGGCCAGGCAGAAGGAACTTAAAGCACTCAGAGCCAAGCAGGCGGAGGAATCCATTTCAGGGACTCCAGAAGGAAAGTCGGCAACGGATCAGCCTGCACTTACTCCATCTGGGTATGTTTAGTATCTTTTTCCAAACATTGTTACTTCCATAACACTATTTACTAGTAAATTAGTTGAAGCCTGTATCACAAGTTTATGTTAATGAAAGGAAATTGTTTTGCAGTCGTCTTCAACGCAATAGTAAAACTCGCGCTATGGATCAAGTGAAAGCGTGGTGTGGAGGAGAGGTCAGTATGGACAGGAAGAGAGCAGGCAGTGAAAGTGTGGACGACTCTGCACTGCAAGGGAAGAAGGTGAAGAAGGAGCCAGTTTCTTCGGGAGACGAGGCCACCCCCACCACTCCCACCAAAGTCAACGGTACTCCGACCATGTTGACGGATGCCCAGCTGGTCAAATCTTTCGGAGTAGACTCTAAAGGAATGCCCCTGATTAAGGGTGTTATCAAAGTAGATCCCAAACAAATGCCCAATCTTACTACAGGTATGTTTAAAAATTTGACTTCATTGGGAGTTTGGAATTACCATCTAATGGGAAACGTTAATTCAAAGTGATCACGCCAGCTCTCCAATAACAATACAAGATGGTCGTTTGCACGTAGTGGTTTCTTCATACAGTTTAAAAATGGAACATCATTACTGGTAGAATCGTTGGTTTATTTAAGATTCTAAAGTTAGTGTATGTTTTTAGGTGTTTACATTATGTCCAAGAATTCCGGTATTATGAAGATAGATTCCCCTGGCAAGCTCGGTTCCGGATTACACATTGATCAGGAGGTCATAAGGAAACAAATTTTGGCTGCTAAACAAGCTCAGCTTAAGGTAAACTTAATACTTTAAAATAGATAATGATTCCCTTCATTTCTTTTTTTTTGCGGTTTGACCACCCCAATTGTAATTTTTTCAATCTAGCCTCCGTAATTTGCCGGCATTTAGTATAGTTTGTGAATGAGTTGGATTCTCAGTGTCGCATTTTGTGATATTTTACAGCAGGAGAACACTAAGTCTTCTCCCACGGGCTCCCCTGCCAAAGTCGGTCGTCCTCCTCTGAAACCAGCTGTTCCCACACAACGCCTTCCTCTCAATCAGGTAAAATTTGAAACGTCGGGATTGTCTGTATTACATCCCTGTTCCCTTTTTTTTTTTTCATAATTAAAGACGTGTGTTTTTTTTTTTAATTTCAGATCAAGAGAAACTCGCTGACGGGTCAGCCAGGTAGCGGTCATCAGATAATAGAAAAAACAATATTCACCCCTAGCGGACAAAAGATAATTCAAAGGACCATACAGAGAACCAGTCCAGGGGACGCATCGTCACCAGCGACGACCACAAAACTGACTACGCAGGTTGGTTATATTATGTCTCTGAGAGCAATTTAGATTTATGTTTATTATTTTTTTGATTGTAATAATTTTTGTTTTGGTTAAAGGATCAAAATCTGTTAAGGAAAGTTGCTGCGGCGGCTAGAGGCAGAGGACGACCACCTATAACTGGTAGGAAGTTGGAGAAACCCATCATCTCAGGGCAGATTATTCCACAGGTTAGCTATTTATTTATTTATTCAGAAAGGTTACATTATTATCCTTACACCTACTAGCTTTCCCGACAGACGTTTTCCTGTATTTCATTTTATTCCGATTTGTATAATCATTATTCTTTTAACCAACTTAATTCCGAGCGTGTGTCTGTTTTCAAACACTGTTACATTCTGACAAGTCACATTTTTTAAATACAACTTTACATTACGTTTTCTTTAATTAACATTATTGATTAATTATTTCACAGCCGGAAATATCAGAGGATGAGAACTCGGATGACGACTACATCACGGATCCCTTCCCCACGGACCTCCCTCCCATCCCACCACCAAGCCCCGATAGAGAGTTGACCCTGTGTCCCCTCACTGGGAAGAGACTGGCCCGGGCCGAGGGTGAGCCCACTCCGCCCCCCACTCCTCCACCACCGCCCACTCCCCCGCCTCCCCCCACCCCTCCTCCAGTGCAGGAAACTTTGATGAAGGTGGAGATGTCCCCCGGGGGCACCACAGGCACCCTGGTCCAGGGCACACCACAGCCTTCTCTGCCCACATTGCTGACGGATGATGATGTAAGTAACCTGGCCTGGCTGTACATATTCTTATTCTGATACATTTTTAGTGATTGATAAACGTATTTTAGTACAAAAATCTCTTGGAGCTAAGAGCAAATTATTAAATCGATTCGATTTCAATGGTGTGAACAAACCACTACAGGCTCACGACTGCCTTCTACAGTTTTGTCTTTCTTCTTCTATTATGATATTTTATTCTCTCAAGATCTTTGTAGAAGTGAGAAGATTCAGCTATCTTTGTTGGCTTTTAAGCCTCTGGAATCAAATTTCAATAAAAAACTATAATCGCCCACTGTGTCATTTTAGATCAGACTTAATAATATGAGAATTGATTGATTATTTAGAATGAAATGGATCCAGCTAAAGCAGTGAAGAGATTGTTCTCTGGTGACGACAGCGATCCTCTTTCATCCAATGAACCGATTATGATACAGGGTGCTGATGGTGTCATATATCAGGTAAGAAAATGCATTTCTATCACACAATTACAAGTTTTACAATATGAGCATCTCTTAAACTTACATTTCTCAAATCAGGTCGCTGGAAAGAACGAGGAAGGCCAAACCGTTTTAGTAGCGGCAGAAGGTACCGGAGTCGAGGGTGAGGAAGAAGGAGGCGGCGGACAGTGCATATATGTTGCCCAGCATGACGGAGATGTGGTCGGAGTCGACGGAACCGAGGGAGGTGAAGTGTTGACCATAGACACCGCCCAGCTGGCACAACTCATACCGGATCACAGCGGAAACGCGGGTGAAACACTCACGGAGGCATTAGGACAAGTTGCATTGCAGATGGACGGTGAAGGAGACGATTCCACACAAGTTATAGCCCAATTAGTCCAAGCAGATCCCCCATCACCAGGTACGTTTATGTTACTTAAATCATCTTAACTACAGTATATGCTGGATATTGTGATCATGTTGCTGTGAAATATGAAGCGGCTGATACTATTAAGCAGTGCCGCCTACTTTTGCAAACATTTTGGTATAACGAAAGTGATTCTTCTTGTTAGAGTTATTTCTTCAACTTGTTTTGTCAACACATACTGTTTATTGTTGCAGGTGGTACGAGGAAGGTTGTATTGCTGCTGCCTGACGGAAGTCTGACAATGACAGAACTAGATAATGAGCAATATCTCTCTATAACGGACGGAGACAAGGGGCAAGAGTGATGGCCCTTTAGTGCTTAGCCTTGTACCATATTTTCCTGTTAGTTTGTACTGTACAGTATGTTAAAAAAAGATTATGATTTTTGTAAATATACCTTAATTAATTATTATAATCTAAAATTCGTAGATATTGCGCGCAAAATGTAATTTGATCTTTATATTTCTAAGTATTTTATCTATAGACCTTCTCAATCTCAATCAATGATGTGACACTTATACACCGAAAACTTGAGGTCTCTGAAATAATTTATTTTATAAGTAGTGCATTGTAATATATTAATTGAGTGACATATTCTACGAATTTGTCTTAGACTGTGTAGGGTTTCCCCTATATTTTATAAGTTGTAGGTCTATAATATTATTAGATTTTTTATGAGTTTTTTTTTTCATTTTATTTTTAATAATAAAATTTCTATATTTCAATCCATTTTGTATTATTTCTATACCCCCTTGGTCAATATAAAGGTGTCCTAGGTATTTTTTACCACTAAATCAGACAGAATGTTGATGTCGATAAATAACAATACAATACTCTCTTTGTGATCATACTCAGGGGCATATGAAGGCAACAAAAGCACTTAACCGCGCTCGATCCTGCACGGATTCCAGATCTCCCACACTGTGTCCAAATCCCTAAGCTCTGCCGAATGAACAGAACGAGAAAGAAAAGAAACGTGAAAAGCTGAGGAGAGCGCTGCTCTTCTTTCCATTGGGATCCTGAAGACAAGGATGACCCTCTCATTCCATTAGGATTTACAAGTGAAAAAACACTCCTACACTAAGTACTTTGTATGGCTACATATACTAATCTTGACAAGCTAGATTATTCTGAATTCGAGAGCACTCCAAAAGTGATAAAATAAAGAGTCTTATTGCATCATACGTTTAATATTTCACATCAGCCATCCTTGATAAAACATGCTATAAAGAAGCCTATGGTGTCGTTGATTTTATATTTCATATCAATTGATCGGGACTGTTGTTCGACTGGAGGTCCAAATCTTTGCACCATCGATCTGTAACACAGTATTCAACAATGTACTTTCACAAAAATGATTATAATAATATGTAGTGCTTTTAACCTTAATAATTTAAAAGGAAAACATATTTGTAATCTAAAACAATTCTTTAAACCGAGCCAAAGGAAGTTGTCATCTATTAACCCCTCCTATTTGAAATCTTTTTTTTAACATTTTTTTTTCACAATTGTTTCCCAACATTTCAATGTGAAAGTATTTTTTGCATTAAAAAACGGTTTGGACATCTTTTTTAAGGTTTTTAGCGTCCACTGCTGAACCAAGTCTCTCTTAGGGTGCATTTACACTAGCCGAATCTAGAAACAGCATACTTTGTATTGCTTTGTATATTATGGTTGATATTGGACACCATGGAAACAATAACAAGCAATAACTCATTAATGGGTGATGACAGATTGTCCATATCGACGATCAAGAAAATACACTCTACTTCCAGCTGTGGCACTATGTTTATTTACCATACTATGAATCAATTATGCCTGCATTCTGTTGAAAACTTAAACGAGTTTAAAAAAACTACCTTTGTTCATCATTGAGTCCACAATCCTTCCATCCAGGGTCTCCTAATAGAGGTTCAGCAGGAACCAATTTCAATTCTCGGAAAGTGTTCAAGGCCCACGCCACCATTTCTTCGCACTCCTGCGGGGTAACTGTACAAGTGCTATAAACAAGTTTGCCTTGTGGTTTCAACAGATCAACAGCCTAAAAAATAAAACACTATTTAGATACAAGATTTTGATCAAATTAATGAAATTCAATAGACCATTAAAGGATGACGTCATCTGACATTAGGCTGGATGCAAAATGGCGGCACACCACATATACACAAACCATAGTGATGGGTTTATGTATAAACACACTCATACCAACTCTTAAACTTTTTGTTTATGTTTATGCCTCCTGGCTAATGTCAAAATCCACGTGGCCGTTAATGGTCTATTCGAGAAATACTTAACGAATATGTAACAACTAAGAACTCTAACAATTCATTACTGATGTTCGATTTTTAAATGGAACAAACCACTACGGGCTTACGACCGTCTTCTACTGTTATTTCGAAGGCTGGCTTAGGTGATCACTTTACAAGAAATACTTACTGAATAAAATAGTTTCCGCTGTATTGACACATATGACCTAAGACTTTTTTCATTCATTGAAAGTTTCAGCAAGGGACGTTGTCCTAAAGAGCTACACGGTGCATCCAAGAGGATCTTGTCGAAAGATTCTCTCAAAAACGGAGGACCACATGCTACAGTTCTATTTGAATAGTCACTTTTGGCTAATTGAGAAATATCGAGAACAGCTTTTGTCGAGTCATAAGCAAATGGATGGATTGATTTGAATCCGATTTCAGTACAATGTTGCTTGAGACGGTAAATCAAATCAGATCTTTTATCCAGCGCTATGATGGTACCCTGAAATGTTATCAATAAATGTTAATAAACAGTCTTCATCATTTGAAAATTGTTTTCTTGTAGGTTGTGTTCAAAGAGCATAATTTATAGTCAACATTTTGCCTCCAATCGAGTGGCAGGACTTTCAGCGGCTTCCTTGATCTTAACCCATATGTATGAGTAGTGAAGTAACATCAGTTGGTTTTTAAGTGTAGCGGCATTGCCTCTTAAAAAATAATTTTCAAATATGTCTAGTTTTTACAGCAATGTGTGGAATATCTTATGGGTTTAATTAACTTGCCAAGCTTGGTCATCAGTGGAATGTACTCTGGATAGAAGGAGAAGCGGTATGACCAAGGGCTTGGCATTGATCCTTCAGTTTCTTCACCATGATGATGCATATAGATAGCATAAGTATGATAACACAAAGAACGCCGATTCTGACTGGTGCTGATCCCCGCAAATAATGTTGTCTATGGTTTCAATGCATTTAAATGGGAATGCCGGAAAGCGGGTTCCTGTTTTTGCTGTGCGTATGCCCATTCAAATGCATAGAATCATTGTTTACGCCGATTGGCGCCAGTCGGAATCGGCATTCTTTGTGTTTTCACTCTAATATATTATGCAGAAGTCGGTTCATCATATTTACTAAAAAGAAGAGGAGGTTCTTTTACATCTCAATAAACTAACGGTTACAGTATATCCTGTTATTTGTTCTCTAGCTTTGAATCAGTATTTAAAGAGCTTAAAAATAATCACCTCATTTCTGATCAACTGTGCCAAATGTGTTGTTTTATTGCCTGGAGCTGCGCATAAATCTATTATAATTTCGTTGGGTTGAGGGTTCAAAACATGACCACAAACTATAGAAGGCAAATTTTGTAGCAGATAATTATTTTTTGGTAAAACACTGTGATCTATAACCGGTACTCTGGATTCGGGCATTATGGTTTCAACAGCAATACCTCTGAAATTGTAAAATAAGATGTATTATATGTTGACCGACCTCGGTAGCCTAGTTGTACTAGCGTGGACTTCAGATCCGAGGTCCCGGGTTCGATCCCGGTCGGGTTAGTGTTTTTCTAAGTGATTTTTCACTTGAAATTTCTACGGACCGGTTGACTGGAAAAAATTGCCTCAGGCAATAAGTTCCGCCGGCTATACTGACACCTTTGTATAGAAAAGTGCTATATTATTATTATATTGTTCTATATGTTGAAGATTCTTTCAATGGATCGGTGACAGAAATATGATAATTTATAAACTAATGTTGTCAATGTAAAAGTAATCACACCAAAACAGGGATTAAATATGATGTTTTTTAGAGCTATGTGAATTGGTAAGTGGGATCCTATGTTCTGTTGGTGTCAATACAGCAGCAGAAGATCTGTACTTCCCTAAATCAAATCAATCAATCAAAATTCCCTTTGAACTCCACTCAGGAGCACAGGGAGGCAACAAGAGCTCTCCACTGCGCTCGATCTTGCGCAATGCGTATGACCTCCTCCCACACCATGTCCAACTCCCTCATCTCTGCCTCGAAGGAACGGAACACGGTATGAGAGGGTTTATAGTACTATGAACACCCGTACATCTTTCTATATAATAATTTAGAAATGTTTTTTAATTTGCCTTTTATCATTGCTCTATCGTATGTTAGAGCATCACGCCTAAACGGCTGAACCGATTTCACTAATTCTTTTTTTGTCGTGTTGGCTTTTATCAGTAGAAGGTTCTTATGAAAGAAAAAATTAAGAAAGTTGCGTGGTAAATCTACATAATAATTCAGAAATGTTTTTTTTATTAGCTTTTTACCTAATGTCATCGCATCACGCCTAAACGGCTGAACCGATTTCACTATTTCTTTTTTTGTCGTGTTGGCTGTTAGTAGAAGGTTCTTATGAAAGAAAAAATTAAAAAAGTTGCGTGGTAAATCTACATAATAATTCAGAAATGTTTTTTTATTTGCTTTTTACCGTATGTCATAGCATAACGCTCAAAATACAAATGCTACGTCAGATATGAATCTGCACAGAGCCGTGCAAAATGCCGGAGAAGGTTCTTTAATACAATTTGCTGCATTAACTTTAATATATTTAGAGCTATTTAAAAACCCCTATTTTTTAGGATCTTCATACAAAATTTTAATAAACATTAAAAGTGTCATTCTTCTTTTTCTGTGCTTATGTCAGTTATAGAGGTCTGTTAAGCAATGGGAAGCTAGACTAGAACCTGTTTAATTACCTACCGATCAAGCCTGACAATCGGAATCAAAAACGTAAAGCAAGACGGGTATAAGTTAGTAGTACTATAAATTTAACCATTAAAATTTTCAATGCATGGTAGCATGGTAAAATAGTAAGTAAGATATACCTACTATTTACAACGGTTTAAATTTTCAAGCAATGTTGATCACCTTATTAAAATCTGGATTTATAAAATAGTACAAAAAATTATAAAAATGTAGCAAGTGGTTGGTATTTTAGTGTTATGGTCACCAACTTTCGTATTAAAGGTTGTAGGTTTGAAAGTGTATCTATTTGTGTTTCCTTCGGGTGATTTGGGTTGGCTGGAAGAGATCCTGCGGGATAAGTCCGCCCTTTGATTCTCATGAATGAATTGTATCACGGCTGCATTTTTAGTAACAATAAAGCATTATTTATTTATTTATCCCAGGTTCATTAAAAAGAAAAAAATAATTATAAAAGACCAAGGATTGCCAAGTCAGAAGTCAAAAGAAAAAGGAGAAGCTGCAAAATTGACACAGTGATGGTACTGAAAGAAGCGATCAGTGAATTTGCAGATATATTGATACTAAAACTTACTTCGGTTTCATATTTTCAACGCTAAACAAATCCTTTCTCAACATTTTCAATCGTCCCAGCCCCACATAAACTTTCTCATCATCTGGATATGTCACTTTCAGTCCCCGTTTGCAGTTGCCCGTTATGTCAGCAAATATATTCACTCTCTCGTCCATTGTGGTATCTATAATAAGTTTTAAACAATTTCTATAGGATAATAGAATCATATTTTCGGTTAATAGAATCATAAAATTCACAACACATTCTTATATTTTTGCCACTGATGTGCACGGTTTTTGTATTTTTTTTTTCAATCTAAACTCAATAGACAAATCGCAAATTAGAAAAGATTTATAGCTGAAAGTCAAGGTCAGTTTTGAACTGTTTCCTTCTGTGCATGTGTTTATTTATTGTGTGGGAACTTTTAAAATGTGCTATGACTGTCTGATTACATTTTAGTTTTCGGAAAAAGCAAATCTCCCACATGTTTTAAAGGTATGATATACTTGCCAGTGATGTAGGTAGGTACATTTTTTACCCAAATACTTGAATAAAGTCAGTGATTTTTGAAAACTATTTGAGACAATTGGACAGGCTCTTTTTTTCTTGTCATTTTTGTCATAAAAACCTTTCTTATATAATGAGTAGGTACCTATATTTGTGTAAAATATATGTAGGTATGTACTGTGTACCTATAATCTTCATAGGTGTATGGCCGCCGCTTATTAGAATCGCCGATTAATAGAATCAAAACATACTGGGGCAAATGTGATCACAATATCCGGCGCCTAACTAACTAACTCTCCCTTTTACACCCCACTCAGGGGCATAGAGAGGCAACAACATTGCGCTCGTCTTGCGCAATGTTTATGACCTCCTCCCATGTCCAAATCCCTCAGCTCTGCTTCGAAGGAACGGAACACAGTGTGAGAGGGTCTTCCTCGTCTTCCGGCGCCTACTGTAATAAGATACTCAAAATTACAATAATTTTGAAAATTGTTTAATTTTGGTGATTACTTGAAGGAAGACCCATAACTGCCGGTGCGAAGACATTAGCGCCACGTAGCACGGCAGAACCACAAGCTGCATCCACTATAACATCTTTAAGAGTTGGGTCGTATTGACCCTCTTTTGAAACATCCTCATTTGGCCAAGATTCAACAGCAATAACTTCTGGATATAATTTATACACTTTAGGAATTTCATTCCGATCGTATAGCAACTTTTGCTGAAAATTAAATAAAGTTATTCACTTAAACATCTCTCAAGAAAATGTACAAATACACAAAGAATAATTTTATGCCAAAATTTCCTTTTTTGTAAAGGACATACCTCTTCTAAAAAGTCCTTAAGGATCAATAAAACTTCATCAATGTCACAGGACAAAATGTTTATTCTATATGTTGTTAATTTTGGAGTACTTCTTAGCCAGGAAATATAATTATTTATATCATTTGTCTGAAAAAAATGTTATATTACAGTTAACTTATATTTGAAATACGTAAAAATAAATAAAATAATTACACGAAACAAAAAATACCTTCACGAAAGGCGAAAAGAATTTTACGAAGTTCGAATAAATTCCAGGTTTCATTATTTTTTTATTTACTGTTAAATAAAGGAAAGGCGAAAACCCTCCAAATGAATCCGCAATGGTGTTTGAAAACTTTGAAAAATGATGAAGTTTCCCAAGTTGTCAAAAGTGACAATAAACCAAAACTGTCATTGAATTTGTGAGAGTCAAAATATCTTTTCTATAACTTTAAATAAAATTAGCTTTTTTGTTTGAAATTGGCACTTTTTACTAAGCACATTGGAATAAATTTTCTACCATAAGCAATGGAAATTCTGAAGCATAGACTATCAAGTGGTAATAATAAAATCTACATAATAATTCAGTAATGTATGTATATTTATTTATTTATTTATTTGTTTCACTCCAACTGTATGTAAGAGCATCACGCTAAAACCGTAGGTTCTGCGTTGAATATTTTTCTTCGCAGTTTTTCGCAAATACAATTGTGGTAATCTGAGATACAAATATTTACATTTCATTAAATATATTTTAAATTATTTACAAATTTCTAAAAATTTAAAATCTTCATACAAAAATGAGAAAGTCATGTTTTAAAAGTAAAATTATACGTCTAAATTTTGTGTAGAACTGTAGCATTACGGTATGAAAATGTACAAAATCGATCGAAGTTTGATTTGAAATACGTACGCCATGACAGATGACTAAAGTCGGTAAAGCAGAGTTCGCTTGCACCCTCTCTCTCCTAATGTAGGCCACACACGCTCCGGTATACCTGCACAGGTCGCCTGCGCAGGCGGCCTGTTCAGGTGTACCGGAGCGTGTGTGGGGGTAGACCTGTGCAGTTTTTTAGACCTGCGCAGGCGACCGGAGAAGAATCGAAAATCAATTCTTTCACAGGTTCACCGGAGCGTGTGTGGCGGCACTCCGGTCGCCTGCGCAGGTCTTTCAGTAGTTTTCCAGCGTTTGCACGGAGTGGTTGTGCATTCCTTAATTGCATATGGCTCAGTCGAGAGTAGAACTAGAGGAGTTTTTTTATAATTATTATTTTTTTAAATAATAATATTTTTATATTTAGTATATAGCATTGTATTTAATTCTTTTTTTTTATTATAGTTATACAATGATGTATACTTCATATATAATATATTATTATTTAATAAATAAATATTTTAAATAATAATAGGTAAATAACACTCTTCTATACATCCAATCCAAACTCCCTTAACGCCCTACTTAGGGACATATGGAGGCAACAAGAGCTTTCCATTGCGCTCGATCTTGTTTACGACCTCCTCCCACACCATGTCCAGATTCCTCAGCTCTGCTTCGAAGAAGCGGAACACAGTATGAAAGGTTCTTCCTCTTCTGTCCAATTTTTTTAAATATTAAGATTTATTTATTTATTTTATACTTTATGCATATTAAAAATAGTGTACAAAAAATAGTGTATTGACAAGTGGCAATGGCGGGATTATAGCCGTAGCAATCTCTAACATCCAACCACATTATTTTTTTTTTCACATTTATATAAGAAAATAAAAAATAAAAAAATTTCAAGTAAAAAAACAGAAAAATTCTGTCCCGACCGGGATTCGAACCCGGGACCTCGTGATCTGAAGTCCACGCCTATAACCACTACGGTACCGTACCGAGGTCGATCAAAAATATAGTCAGTAATCAAAAAAATTAATATCTTTCTAAGTAACTGCGCAGGCCGCCTGCACAGGTATACCGGAGCGTGTGTGGCGGCACTCCGGTCGCCTGCGCAGGTCTACCTTACGGTAGACCGGAGCGTGTGTGGGCGTTGTGAGGTATACCTGCGCAGGCCGCCTGCACAGGTATACCGGAGCGTGTGTGGCAGGCATAAGGTACCTTATTAAATTTATCACTACAGTCATAAGTAGGTCAACTATACATAATATAATACTAGGTAGGTAGGTACCTATGTATAACTACATTCTTCTTTTAATTTTTTCGCGTATTCAACAGTGAGTATTAATTTTTCCTCATCTTCTATTTTTTTATAAATATTGAAAGTGACATTAGTTTTTCAAATTTTTCGCATATTTAGCAGTGACTCTTATTTTTTCCTTTTTTGAAACATTAGCTGGGTACACATTCTAAATCTTGGCGTGAAAAATTTTGAAAATGATAGATTATCAGCTATAACATTTGACCGATAATCGCTCATTTTTAAAATCTTAGCGAAATTTTTTTTTGAAAATGAGCGATTATCGGTCAAATCTTAAAGATAAATCGTTACGTGTGTACTCAGTTATTAAGATAAAATATATACTCCTGCCGTCGTAGACAAATTCAAATTGGCGTTCGACTATACAAACAAAGATATCGCTAATGTATAGTGCGAAAAAATTAACTGTCCACTGTAACATATAAACATTTATTCAAACCAAACAATGATCCTTATAATATAAAATATAAAAAGTGGACAGTTAATTTTCTTCCTCTACATTGTCGAAGTCGTTTGTAGTCGATTGCCAAATGCATTTTGTCTAGGCCTACTGGTCCTGAGAAGGGGAAAGCTGCATACAAAACCTGTTCAATAACCTACGGCTCAAGTCTGACTAGCCAAATCAACAACGTAAAGCAAGACGGGTATCAGCTAGTAAATAATAGTGCAGTAATGGGGGATTTTCTGTAACAACTATAAAAAACTTTTGCATTTTTTCATTGTTAAAAAACGTTAAATGTTGAAAAACTATAAAATAACGTTAAACAACTAAAAAAGTTACATCGGTGTTACCGATAATGTCTTGACCATCAGAGATCTATATAAACAAGAAAAATATCCGGTTGATATGGGAGTCACAATCAAAAGTTTACTTATTACATTTGTGTGATTTGGGAAATGCACCTTTTAGTTTTCTATTTATATCAGATATTTGAAGAGCCTTTAGAAATATAATAATACAATATTATATTCTCAGAAATATTAAGTTGTATAACTACCAGCATTATGTAGATGTTATCATAAGTATGTCAACTAAATAGTATATGGTTAAAATATCAATTATATTAAACAAGAAATTAAATTTGATTGTAAATATTATGTTATACTAATGCTTTGAATATTCTTTGATTATTTTGAAATTACCGCTACGGATGCGACTGCAGTGCTAAAATAATATTCGTGGCCATGAATTGAAATTTTCAATGTAATCAACCAATCAGCCGAATCAGCGTTATTTTCCTTCCCCGATACGTGGCAGAAGCACGAATCCTCTTCCACGTCCGCCATTTTGACATACGGCCGATCGTAGTGGGAATTGGTCTATACTTTAGCGTTTTTTACGACTTTTAGTAATTAGTTTCATTCAAAGTAAGTAGAAATTAAAAAGAAGTGTTTATAAATCTACGTTACATGTTTTGGAGTAATATTGAGTGCTTGTGTTAGTTAAATAAGGGCTAATAAAATATAAATTGTGTTATGTAGCTGGGGTGGCGACCGCTGCTGTGACAAACCGATGTCGGCGTATCTTTTGTTACGATTATTCCTGTGATTTTAAAATAAATAACACTGATTTGGTAACGTAGTATTGGTATACGGATTAGGACTCATCTTATTATCCTTTCTTAATTATTGTGACGTGTTCATTGTTTCCATTTCGAATCGATATTGAACTGTCGCCACACTCGGTGCATGATTCATTTTGTGTGTTCATTATTATACCTTAACGCGTGTTGTGTGCCTGACGTTTTTTTTACACTTTGTGAGATTTGACGTGGACATCATTGTGATTCGTTTCGAGATACCATTAATTTTCATAAAAGGACGAGCTATAAAAAGTGATCTCTCATACTGTGAAGAGTTCAAAGACCATTACAACAGCATCCATATTTCTGCAGTTTGTGCATTAATTATTATTGCAACAATATTTTAATAGTGTTTCGTGGATTCTAACCGTGTTACTTTTCCTAATTTTGCAAATCATAACGTTGCTTTCCAAGAAATACGTTTTTGTCATCAGAAATTTTCTTGTATGTATTGGTGTGTGTGTGTGTGTGAATCATGACAAAGCTATCAGCTATTACTTTTTAACAAGAAATGTTGCTTCATTTTTCTTATTTTACATTCCGATCAGTAATTTTTACAACAACTGTCATTATTCTACAATTTTCTATCAGTGTTCCCTTTTTTACTACTATATGAATTCAGTCTTGGATAGGTTAGCTTTTGTATTGCAAGGGAAAGTTAAATTTTTATCACTCTGTCAATTTTGTTTTTATTCATGTTGTTTATGTTATTGCAGGTTTAAAAAAAAGCAGACATCATGGGGAATATGTTTGCAAATTTGTTTAAAGGCCTGTTTGGCAAGAAAGAGATGAGGATATTAATGGTAGGACTCGATGCAGCTGGTAAAACCACAATCCTATACAAACTCAAATTAGGTGAAATTGTTACCACAATACCAACTATTGGTGAGTTGTACTTTATTGCCATAGACTAAAACTTTTCGTATGTAGAGACATTCAAAATCATAGATAAAACTAGTTTTATGAAAATAATAATTACAGTAGGCGCCGGATATTCAAATTCTTTATTCATATTGTGATCACGTTTGTCCAGTGTGTTTTGATTCTATTAACCGGCGATTCTAATAAGCGGTGGCCATACAAAATACACGTACTTAGTACATACCTACATATATTTCACACAAACATAGGTACCTACTCATTATATACACGAAAGGTTTTTATGTCAAAAAAATTGTAAAGAAATCGAGACAAAAGAGAGTCTGTCCCTATGTATCGGATAGTTTTCGGAAATATGTGACTTCATTCAAGCATTTGTGTAAAAAATATCACTAGCAAGTGTTTCACAGCTTCAAAACATCTGGTAGATGTACTCTTTCCAAAAACTAAAATGTCATCAGACCGTCATAGCGCACGTTAAAAGTGCTCTCCGTTATTCGGTCTTTTGTCTTTTTGCCTGTTCCAGGGTTCCAAACTTTTATCACCATGCAATAAACAAACACACGCACAGCTGGAAACAGTTCAAAACTGACCTCGACTGAGCTATACATCTTTTCTAATGCGCAATTTGTCTATTGAGTCGAAACTGAAAAAAAAATACAAAAAACGTGCACGTCAGTGGCTAAAATATAAGAAAGTGTTCTAAATTTTGGTTAAAAATTGATTCTATTAACCGAAAATGTGATTCTATTATCCGATAGACATTGTATGAAATTCTTCATTTTGAATCAGGACTTGGACTTTTGATTCTATAAAGCGGCTGATTCTATTAACCAGTGATCACAATAACCGGCGACTACTGTATATACAAAACGTAGAACCGCGACCCCCGTTCAGAAGTAATTCCCAAATGTTTCAACGTTTGACAGTTTAGTTGTCAAAAAGTGGTTATGTTTCTTAGTGGAATGTTTTCTATTGAACTAAATGTATCCCGTTTTTTCTATAAATAAAAATGTGTCTCGACAAAAACTTTCATGTCAACGTGGGTTCACATTTATAATATTTAGGAGTAGGTACTGCATCTAGTTAATTAAAGTTAAGTATATCTATGGATTTGCATAGTACCATAAACTAGTTTTCGAGAGTGACTACAACTTCTACAAATTGACAAAAACTAGACAGCAGTTTATCTGGAAATCCAATCGCTTTTTATGTAAACTCTTGATGTTGTTAATTATTTGTAAATTTTGACGACTGACTGTACGTATTATTTCAATCATTGTTCTTGCAAGATAATTTTTCGGAATTAAAATGTGACGATTTGACTCATTTTGCTTACATCAAGGTTAATTATTATTAAGAATATTATTTCCTAATTATGTCTATTATAAGAAGGTCATCCATTTGTAGATAATTACAGTAGGTGTGCATATTTCTGTTGCCCACAAAATTGATGAATGTTCATACAAAATTTGTCTAAAAGTGCAGATTTAGGAAAATTGAGTGTGATTGTTCAACTAATTGTTTAGAATTTAATCATACTCTATTTTATACCTAGTATGTTTGTAAATACATAAATTTAGTTTTTGTTAGGTAGATTAATTAAAGAATTTCAAGTGAAAAAATACTTTACTTTGAAAAACTCTGACCCAACTGGAAATCGAATTTGGAAACCCTTGATTTGAAGTCCAAGCCCATTGGACTTCATATCAAGGAACCAGGTTGGTCGGATTTTTGATGACGAAATAATTATTCAATGTCATCATGAATTTAAAATTGGCATTGTGCGACTTTAGCATTACTGAACAGATTTTTTTCTCTACATGCAAATGACATTGATAACTTTTGAATAAGATTTCTGAATTTGAAAAAAAACCCACACAAGGAAAAATGTATCACTAACTTGGAATGTCGAAACATTATAATGAATTTTTTTACCCATTTAGAGAATAAGTTTGCTGATCACTAGATTGAACTATCTGTCAACTACTTTACATACTGAATGTAAATTATGCAAAGAGTTTGAGGAATAGACAATTGGTGTATGTTTATATATAAAAAAATTGTGTAACATGCACATTAGTGCTCTCCTCAACGATGGTTGAGAACTCCGCTGGTGCTTAGCTGCACCACTTCTCTATACATATTACTTTACATTTATAATCATACTTATTCAGCTACAATGATCGTTTTATGTTATTTATTGTCAACTGAGGTTTTCCTACAATATTGATTGAACCCAAGTTTTAGCTAAATCGTCTTTTCCGTTGATGTGGAAATATTCGAAATGTTAAAGATGCTGCGTCAAATTGTGATTAAAAGTTATTAAATTTAAAAATCACTCTCCCATTATAACAAACCTGTACTCGCATCAGATCAAGAGGTGAATTCATTTTAAATGGAAGTTTTTCAGAGACAAATTGTCGATTCGTTGTACTGGAAATCTTGTTACTTCGGTATTCGTTATATAGAGATTTGACCTGTAGTAGGGTCTTGCTATGATTGCGCTCCATACTATTCCCATAATAATATTTTATTTATTTTCGATTTTTCTTTCATCAGCTGGCATTACAGTATTCACCTATGCACCGGTTATTTTATTTATTTATTATTATTTTTTTAAATAAAATGAATCTGTGCTCACTCAAAGTGAACACAAATACACTCCTTGACTTTCACAGTAAGCTACCGAAAGCTTGTGTCGTGAAAGAGGAAGATGGTCGGCACCTGGGATCGAACCACGACGTCCGCAGTACGAAAGCCGACGTTGTAATCGCTGGGTCACCAACCACTTCAAATATGGTCAATTTGAGTTTTTATTATGTAGATGCACAAGAATTATAATACACCCTTTTAGGCCCTAGGCCATGGTTGAGTCATTCAATAAGGAGAAGGTAGGAGGTAGGAATGTAGCAAGGGGGAGGGGGCAAAACCACTTATTTGCTGGCTCTACTGTCTCAGATGTGACCAGTAGAGATTGTTTGCAATACTGTTATTCTCATCAAATGTGTGTTTTTCTGATTGCAGGTTTTAATGTGGAAACTGTAGAATACAAAAACATCAGTTTCACTGTGTGGGATGTGGGTGGCCAAGACAAAATTAGACCCCTCTGGAGGCATTACTTCCAAAACACACAAGGTCTCATATTTGTTGTGGACAGCAACGACAGGGAGCGTATAGGGGAAGCCAGGGAAGAGCTGATGCGTATGTTATCCGAAGACGAATTAAGGGATGCCGTTCTTCTCATATTCGCCAACAAACAGGTGCGTCTCCTTCCCTTATCCTTGTATGCATCCAATAATAATTATAGAAAAGCCACAAATTCTGGACGAAGCTGAGGTTCACATTGGGTTTTACCTTTAATGATGATTTATTCATTGAATGTTGGCTAACTAACTCTCCCTTTTACACCCCACTTAGGGGCATAGGGAGGCAACAAGAGCTCTCCATTGCACTCGATTTTGCGCAATGTTTATGACCTCCTCCCACACCATGTCCAAATCCTGTTGGCTACATACAAAATACATTTTCCATAGCCAGTGTTAATGTTCGAAAAACAACTTTGAAATACTATGCAGTAATTATTAATGTATCACCAATGCATAATAAGTAGTTTTTACCGCCTAGAAACAGCTTTTTTTTTGGATAGTTTGGCGTCTTAAATAAGACATTTTTATTAATTGTACACCAAAAAGTATCAAACTCAAAACAGTTATCAACAATCCATTATTATTATTAAATAAAAAAAAATTACAATACTAAAAACTTTCATTTCAGTTATTGTAATCATACTCACAATATTATAACTTTTTTTTGCCATGGGCAATGCCACATATTACATAGTTTTCCCTTTGTATGGTGGCCACACACTTTGGTATATAAAACTATCTTTACCCCTATTCTAACTTTTATTGGAAGGTAGTCATGGAAGTAAAATGATTATTACACGATACATTTTGTATGAAAAACATGTATTTTTCTAGAAACACAATAATATGCTATTCTCGCATTCGATACGTATAGACTTCCGTGACTACCTTCCGATGATAAAACTTAGAATACGGGTACTTGTCATTTGGTTTAAGCCAGCCCAAGTTGCCTATTAAGTTAGACTTCAGATCCTGGGTTTATTCCTGAATCAGAAACTTTGTAGATTTTTATATTTTTCATGAAAAATTTCAACTGATTATGATAGTGCAAATCATTGAGACTACATTGTTATCTCCATCATACCTTGGGCAGTTCTGTAAAACATTTTATTTATTTATAATTTCACTCCTATCAAAGGTTAGTGATCCTCTACGAGTATTTTTCTTGGTCTTTGGCCAGCCTTCACGATTGATTAATTACTCGAAATCTTTTCCAGGACCTGCCAAACGCGATGAACGCAGCCGAGATAACAGATAAATTGGGTCTCCACTCGTTGAGAAACAGAAACTGGTATATACAAGCGACATGCGCCACGTCGGGTGACGGTCTCTACGAGGGTCTAGACTGGCTCTCCAATCAGCTGAAGAACGCCAACCGCTAACTCTTAAACAACCTGTATACATTGTGCTAATAGTACTATATACAACAAAATATTATAATTACTCGAGGACTTGGAGAATTGTCAATGGGCATCAAGCATGGTACACTATACAATATCACGACAGTTGTGGTTGTTGAGCGCGGTGCATCTTAAACCCCCCATTCGTCCTACCGACACTTTTATTCATTATTGCCTATTTTTAAACGACACCACTGCGCTGTTATTCCCTTTTATATAATATTTGGCTGTGGACGAGACATTAAAGCATTAATTTATTCACATTGGGTCCGTACGTCCGACGGGGGATTTAAGTTATGTGCCGTGCAAAATAAAAGTCTTTGTATTTTTAATTTCATTCATGAAAGCAGTGATAGTTCATTTTTTCTTATTTTTGTTGTATTACTATTACTAATTAAATATAAGT
This sequence comes from Mystacides longicornis, assembly GCA_963576905.1. Classification (NCBI taxonomy): domain Eukaryota; kingdom Metazoa; phylum Arthropoda; class Insecta; order Trichoptera; family Leptoceridae; genus Mystacides; species Mystacides longicornis. Next base: position 3,848,109 of record OY756438.1, read on the forward strand.
TACGAATGTGTAATGTTAATATTATTATTATTATATCTTTGTATAATACAGTCCTACACGTGTGTTATGTATATTTTTTAAGTTTTATATTAACGTGCAATGATGCCCTAATACACGTCACATGGTCGACCATCTTTCGAGCTTGACTGAGCACTTTTTTTTCCCCACTTCCTTTTCCATCTCAACTCAAGCCGCGTACAAGACGGATACTTATAAAATTTCAAGACACATTTTTTTACCAGCAGTTATCATCTATTTATACCAGTGTGTCCGTTTAGTACGCGTTCGGCACGACCGATGGGTGATCATGATGTATTGTGTGCGTGTAATTACATAAAATAGGATGCTTGAATGTAATTTAATAAATTTATGATAATAAATATAGTTTTCGTCAGTTTAAAACGTAAGATTATGATATTTTTTAAAAAATAAAATGGTCGGATTTTAAAAACGGTAACAAAACAGTGTCAGTCTGATTATAGATAAAGATTTATAGAAAAAAAATGGCAGACAATAGAAAAATTATTATTGGGAACTTGCGAGATTTTTTTTTAGCGTATTCTAGAACGAACATCGAAGCAGCTGTCTCTCAACAAATAGAAAAGTATTAGAGCAAGGATGAAATTGACTTTTGATAACGCAAACTATTAATTATTTTTCTCTCGTTTTTTGCTTTTTTCTTATTTATACGCTAAATAAAATACATATATATATATATATATTGGAACTTTTATCGTATTTTAATGTTGATTTAGAAAACAAAAAATTAAATACTTTTCGTATTTATGTAGCTTACGTTTTGTGAGATTTTTATTGTTTTACGCGGTTCATTCAGCGATATTTTTCACGCTCTGATTCTCTCGGTTTGGGAAAATTAAAATGAACTTGTTGAAAATAACGATCTAGGGTTTTTTTTTTCATCTTCTTAAATATAACGAATATTAAAATATTGTGTAAAAAGGTAAACATTTAAAAGAAAAATACGGGGAAGCGTAGATAGACCAATATTTATAGTACATCATTAGACAATTGAAGGATAAAAGCATGCGTGATAGAACGAGACTTGTTTTTTTTTTAAATAACTCAAAATCTGATCCGTATGTGTAATTGAATGTGGAGTATTTTTTCAACATTGTACTTATATGCCCATTATTAACATTTTATACCGTCTCAATAATTTCACTGTATCGTCACGACGTTCATCATACATAAATAATTTTCGTCATGTTTTCTACGATGAAAAGGCGCAATTATACAAAGTGCTGTATAAAATAAATTAGTCTTTTTATTTTAGAAATATCTTATATATAACTGTAGTCATTTATTTTCTTTTCTCTGTGTTCATCATGCTTACGTTTATATATATATTATTATTATATTTCATCTTTATTATCATTGAATGAAAAAAAAAACAATTTATATAGATCCATTCCGTGAATCTTTTTTTTTTATAATGTAAATTATATATTATTATGTATTAAATATATTATCTTAAGAAATGACAAATAATCTAAAATGGTTATTTATTTAAATATCAAACAACAGTCCTAATAAAAATAAAATCTTCACGTTTTTTTTAAACTATTGTCGAGCTAAAATGGATTGAAGCCCGTTAAGGAATGAGTATTAAATCAATGACAGGATTTCGTCCGGATTCTTTTTATCGAAAAAAGTCAAACGGTTTGTTGTGTATTTGGCCGATGACATTTTCTGATCTGCTTTTTTTTATTATCTTAAAAAGACTTTAAAACAAACGATAGGTGTTGGGGTTTTGTCAAATGGATCTTGCTGTCCCGTTTTGTGAAACTGATTGAAGAATCGACGATAATTTATAACTTAATGGATCTTAATACAGTCCTGTGGATCTTTTTAATAAAATGCTATTACATATTAAATAATTTTGATGGATAGAGGAGGTATGTAAAAACTGAGTAAAAAAAAAGGAACATTCCGGATTGTCTTGTGCTGTATAATGAAATAAAATTTATCCTCTTTGAATAGCTAGTTTTATTTTTATTATATTATATACCACTGATTTTGAAAATAAGTTGAATATTTCTCGCTAAAAACAAAAACCTTGAGGTTTTTCTTACAAAATTTGCCAAAGCGTATTTCCTAAATGTTATAAAAAAAGACCCTGACAGTCAAAATATAACAGAACTTTCTCTTAGTTAGATAATATTTATCTAGGAAGGACATTAAATAAATAATTTTTCTTTTTTCTATGCAATGGTGTCTATAAACTATAGCCGGTGGAACTTTTGCGTGAGGCAATTTTTTCTAGTCATCTGGCCTTGTCTGAAAAAAATAAATAGATCTTCCCTATTTTCTTACTCTGAGCTCATGCATCGAATATTTTGAGACCAAAATTAGTCAGTCTCAGTCTAGTCAAAATCAGTCGAGCCGTTCTCAAGTTTAGCAATAGATAACAAATATTTGCCACATTGAGTGACTGTGACTGATCCTATCAAATGCTTTCTCATAGTCAATAAAGCTTAAAATACAGATACATAGCTCTTAGATGATCCAGGTATATTAAATCACGATTTGAATAGAAAATATTAGCTCTCTTGTACCAAACCTTTTGCAAAATCATGGTTGTTCTTTTTTCTACTTTTCTTTCTACAACACAACCAATCTGAACAGGTTATTAAACTGATCAATTGAAGGACATCTTCAGAATTTATTTTGTAGAAGACTCGCAGGAAAGAGAAGTATCGGAAGACAGAAAGTGAGATGGCTGGAAGGAGAACCTCAGGCTGCTGGAGAAGGATGATTTGGGGAGTGTGGTATAAGACGGGGAGGTATGAAGACTAAGAAGTACCTTCCTAATGTCCTGTGACAATGGTTACCATATCAAAATATTAAAAAAAAATATGGAAACAAAAGAATATTTCAAATAATAGGTACCTACTTAATTGAATCAGTGAGATCGGGTGCTTTGCCATCAAAACAAAATGAAGAAGAAAAAATAAGAATTATTTTTAAAATAATAATTAGCTAAGTAGGTATAATAAAATTGAACTTTTGAAAAAAAAAAATTATTTGATTTCCCCAATTTTATTTTTGTGGAAATGTCAGGTATATGGCAACTAAAACACGTCACCACGAAAAATTCTTTTCAAATAAATGAGTTTAGGAAAAATCGGATAGATGGCTCTGTAACCGTAGTCGGAAAGTGTTTTACGAAAATCCTTAAAGATGTCGCTTCGCTATGTCGTGACTAAATTGTTTTTTTTTTTACCATTTTTTTTGGTTCTATTTATCTTTTTGAGTAACTGTTCTATCGTGTTTTCGAAACATTTTTTATGAACTTCTAATATTGTGTTATGCTTTGTTTTCCTAGAAAGCAAAGGCTTAAAAGTTAGCTTGAAGGTTAGTGTCATTAGGCCGTAGCTTGATACCAACCATATTAAACAAGACGTCCACTGAAATAAAATTTATAAACTAAGTAAAAAGGTCAAATTCAAACAATACAATAAAATCTCCCTTTTACACACCACTCAGGAGCAAAGGGAGGCAACAAGAGCTCTCCATTGCGCTCGATCTTGCGCAATGTTTATGACCCCCCTCTGGCGCCAAAGCTGGATCCGCCCTTGCTCAGCTCTGCTTCGAAGGAGCGGAATACAGTGTGAGAGGGTCTTCCTCGTCCTCGGGAACCCTGATGGGAGGAAGTACAGCGCTCTCCTCGTCCAACTGTCATTCGGCATCCTTAACACATGTCCCAGCCAAGTCCATTTCCTCCCACAATGCATGGTAGAGGTGATGGGCTCACGCTGGGTGCGCCGGCGTATATCGTCGTTCGTGATGCGGTGGTACCATCTTACGCCCAGAATTCTCTTGAGGCACTTCATTTCAAAAGCTGAGACTTTTTGTACCTGGGCTTTGGTCAGGTGCCAGGGCTCACAACCATATAGGAGAATAGGCAACACACACGCATCAGTTTACATTTCGTCTCGACACTATAAACGCCGATGCTTTCCAAATCTTGGTCATGGTGTTAAAGGCGCCACTTGCCAAACCGATACATACGTATCGGGAGCTCAGCCCCGAGGTCACCAGAGGTGGTGCAGTGGCGTACTGAGGGGGGGGGGGGGGGCGGAGGGGCGGACCGCCCCGGGCGCCTCTATTAGCAGGGCGGCAAAAATTATAGAAATGACCTTTTTTTAGGAAATTACATGTTTCCAGATACCAAATTTTAGAAATGACCTTTTTTTTAGGAAAAGTTATGTGGGGGCGCCAAAGGGTGTGGTTCCCGCCCCGGGCGCCAATAACCCACGGTACGCCACTGCTACCAGGTATTTAAATTTATCCACCCGGGAGACCTGGTGACCGTCGATGGTTATCGGTAGCTGTTTATCGGGGCAGGCATTATTCGCCATGAGCTCCGTTTTACTGGGATTGACTCGAAGGCGTGCTGTTTCGTCGCAGAGTCTTGAAACACTGCGTTGTAATTCCTCCAATGTCGTACTGAACAACGCTAGGTCGTCCGCGTACTCCAGATCGCACAGTTCGCCCATTAGACCATCTCTCTGTGTTATCGGTAGAGACTGGAAAATTTCGCGATCGCGATAAAACGAATTTTTTTCGCGAATTTTGAGGTTTTTGCGCGAATAACGCGAATTTCGAGGTTTTTGCGCAAATAGCGCGAATAATTGAAAAATAACGCGAATTTCTTGTCTATTTTACTGAAATAATGTGGTTTTGTAAAAAAAATTATCTATGTGGAAATTATCATTATTTGAATTACTTAAAATGAAAAACAATCATTTGGCGCTTTATTGTTTGGATGCGATTTGGATACTTTGTTCTAATGTGGACTTCGGGGGGTTCTTCTCTTTGTACATCACTGTGCTAAGAAAACGAATTAAAAACTTTGTTTTGGTTGCTCGCTAAAGCAAAAAATAACTACCCAAGTGCTGGGAGGGTCCCATAGTGACAACTTTTTTTTGGATGACCCCACCAAAAAAATCTTTTAAGGGTCCCAGATCATTTACGCCTATGTCAAGAAAATAAATATATTTTTTTTTATTTTGAAGCATAGTTTAAATTATTGTAACATTGATTGACATATTGTGTAATTTTGTTTTGTGTAGGTAGATATTTTGCGAATCTCTTGTTGATCAGATTTTTTCATTCATTTGACAATGTATATTTCATATTTATAAATCTTGTTGAAAAATTGTAAATACCTATTACTATTTTTTTTTGTTTTTTTATAAAATCTACCTTCATTTTGAACAATTCAACGTTGAAAAAATAACGCGAATTTCCGTGTTTTAGAGCAAAAATAACACCGTATTTCTCCAAAAATAACACCGAAATTCACAAAAAATAACACCACTATTTTCCAGTCTCTAGTTATCGGTATACCTCTTGCTCCAGTCTATGACAATAATGAATATAAAAGGAGCCAGTACGCAGCCCTGTCTGACTCCCGTGGTGATCCTAAAAGCCTCAGTAGGACCACCTGGCGTTTTAACGCTACACTCGGAGTCTTCATACAAGAATCTTCTCTTCTTACGATACGGAAAGAGTCTTCATACAAATTCAAAAGCTTTTGCAAAATTATTAGTAACTTATACGGAAAACACTTGAAACTATGAATCTGAGGAACTTTGTAGAAGGACATAACCCAAAAAAAAAACTTTATATACCTAATATTAAAACGAGGTGGTTGGTATTCCAGTGGTATCAATCGGCGGCTTTCGTATGTAGAGCATATTTAAGTCGTGGGTTCGAGTCCCGGCAGTGGCGACTATTTCCATACTTTCACGACACAACCCCTTTGGTTAGTGTGAAAGATTTCAAAAGTGATCAAGAATCAAGAACCAGTGTTGCCCTCTGTTTCACTGGTCAAGAAAAACACATTTTGTATCTATTCTGTATGATGGAAAGGAATTCATTTTGTAAAAAAGGTGTAACCAGCTTTGAACGTCATTGACGAAATATGTTGGTTTGACGTTTGATTCATTTTCTTAGATAAAATAACAACATTCAATATAAAGATATTTTTATTAAACGGCGGGTAAATAAAACGGTTGAAATTTTAATGATGCAGGCACCGATATATTTTACGATACAAAATCTAGATGGCGCCAACTAAATGGATCTATTATAGCAGAAACATAAAACAATGGTGCAATATTTTACAATCAACGTGCACTTAAATTGACATGAATTAAAATCTTGTTGAATGCGATATGAATAATAAAAGATTTTATAGCTATTATGATTTTATGCACACACAATTTTAATTAATGGCGGAGCATTTGAAAGGGGTGACCTGAAAAAATATTGCCATTGATATTGCATTAATTTATTGGATTTCAAGTATCTTCTACGTAGGTACTAGATACGGTACTGAATTAAAATTTCAAAGTATGAAGTTCGAAGCTAAAAGGGACGTTGACTATGCTAGACAAGTACCTACCTACTCATTCGTTGCGAATACGAGTAGGTAGGTACATTATTTATTCGGGGGTGGAGCCAATTTATTTGAACGGTTTCTTTGCCTTTTGTCTGTCTCTTTCAAACTTGTTGTTTTGAATGATTGTTCGAAGGGAGATAGCAATAAAGCAATTTTGTTAGAATCTAGAGACTTTTGAAAAAGGTAGGTATCTAAATTTGATATTCTTAGAGAAAGAGTAATAATATGACCTTTTATTGAACGAAGGCCATTGCATCGTTAACGACCAGTCAACTTTGTTCGAGCTATTCAAATTGAATTGAGATTGTTGGTCTGACACAAACCCCTATCAGGAAGGTCCATCAGGTTTTCGATAAGCGGTTAAAGAGAATCACTCAGTACTTTTCTGGCGCGTAAGGTCTTATTTGAGGCATAGTGGTACCATTTGATCCCCAAAATCTGTCGCAAGAATCTATTCTTAACATATAGAATTTACCTGCGTGGTGCCTTCGTTATGGACCAGGGTTCACATCCATATAACACGATAGCACAATGCACGCATTAAAGAAGATCTTGGTATTGGTGAATAATTCAGTGGATTTCAATTTATAATTATTTAAGCATTGGATTGGCAAGTTCGCATTTTAAAGCAACATGAGGAGTGTAGCGGCCATGTTTCCTATGACGACATCATCTACCAATAGCGTTTCTCAACGATGTCGACACCCGGTAGCAGCCTGCCGCATCGTACAATGCAGTACAACTACCAATCTACGTAGCAAGTCTACGTAGAGCCGCCACAGAATACGCATCATCCGTAGCAATGGTTTGCTACTACAAAATACGTAAATACAACCAGTGTTGTAGGTACTTGTGTTATGCTATGTTTTACTAGAAAGCGACCGCTGCAACATTACGAACGTAGTATTCTTTGAAACAACGTTGTTAACGTAAAGTGATCACACTAAGCCAGCCTTCGAAATAACAGTAGAAGACGGTCGTAAGCCCGTAGTGGTTTGTTCCATTAAAAAATCGAACATTATTAATGAATTGTTAGAGTCATTAGTTGTTATTTTTTCTTTAAAATAATTAAAGCGGGAAAGTGATAGTTTAGGTAATGGTCTGTTTTTATAGGAATACGACATTACTGCTATAAACAGCGGAAAATGTATTATTGTCTCTGTCTATCTGGTTGCCGTAGTGACAAAAACCATTGGTATAATTTTCAAAGACAGCCGTCTTGTCAGAGAACACACCTCTCCAAAACCCAGTGCATATACTGTATGTGCCGTCATTGTGCGTAGCTTGGTAGCGCAGTAAATAAGAAGCTAAAGAAGCCCACTAAAATAAAATGCGTGATGTAAGTAAAAAGGTTAAAATCAAACACTTTTGCAATGTTAGTAAGTACCTCGTGAATGTAGTAAATTAGAATATTCTATGTAACTATAAGTGCCGTTAAATTGCGGGTCCGCCATAACCATTGCATCAGTGACTAACCGTCTCTTTATTTTCTTTCTATTCAGCTAACACATCTTCATAACGCTCAAAATTTCCTCGCAAGTCACTCAACGCAACCCATATAAGATTTAAAACAAATCGTTTATTAATAATAATAATATATACTAAGTATAATTTCATGTGAAGAAGTTTAATTAATTTACAAGCGCTGACGAAGTGTTTCTCCATTAAAAACAATTATATTTTATGATGTTTCTATTAAAGTGTTGTGTGCTATCGCTGAGTTTCAGCCCACACAATATTGAACTAAGTATACGAATTGACTCGTACCTATTCATTATTTTTATAAGATGCTCATAATAAGGTATATATATGTACAGAAAATGCAATGCTAGGTACTAGAAAAACCTATGAAATGAGGTGGAAATATCGCCGACAGAAATGTTTGTGGATCATTGAAAAGCTTTCGATCGGAAAAAAATCGGTGGGTGTTGGGGTGTCTACGCCGGAACGTCTTATATGTACACTAGCTTATACTGGTCTTGCTTTACGTTTTTGATTCCGATTGTCAGGCTTGATCGGTAGGTAATTAAACAGGTTCTAGTCTAGCTTCCCATTGCTTAACAGACCTCTATAACTGACATAAGCACAGAAAAAAAAGAATGACTTTTTTACCGACCTCATAATATTATACGAACCTACCGACATAATTTGCAAGTTTTCATAGAGAGCTCTGTGGTTTGAATCTTAGCTACATTCCCTACTTTGATAATTAATTGGGCATTCCACCCATAGAGGGTGATTTGTGCTATCTGTCAAACTTCAAAATGGAGGAATCATTTTGCAAATTTTTTCATTAAATCTTTATTTATTGAGAATAATAAGATTTGAATAACATTTATATGTATAACAAATCAATCTACAATTATTTTATTACATTTTCATACCGTAATACCAAGATTCCATTCAACGTTTACATGAGTAATTTTGTTTCCAAAAGATGACTTACTGTCTTTTTGAGAAATTTGTATGAAGATCCTAAAAAAATAGATTTTTTTAAATAGCTCTAAATATATTAAAGTTAATGCAGCAAATTGTATTTAAGAACCTTCTCCAGCATTTTGTACGGCTCTGGGCATATTAATATCTGACGTAGCATTTGTATTTTGAGCGTGATGTTCACATATAAGGTAAATGTATTGTCAAAGGCAAATAAAAAAACAAACATTTCTGAAATATTATGTAGATAAAACCAGCTCCCGTAAACAAATTCAAATTGGCGTTCGACTACAAACGAAGATTTCGCAAATGAACGTACGAAAAAATGAACTGTCCACTGGAACATATAAACACTTATTTAAACCAAACATTGACACTTATATAAAAATATAAAAAGTGGACAGTTAATATTCTTCCCACTCTACATTGTCGAAGAATTCGTTTGTAGTCGATCGCCAAATGGATTTTGTCTAGTCCTACAGCTAAAATTTCAGTAAAGTCAATGTAAAACGTTCTACACTGCTTTTTCCACGATTTTAGAATATTAATAAAAGAAAAACACATTCGCATATTCTATTATTACGAAAAAATAATCATAAAATTGAATTCGTAAGAAAAACTGGGTAAGTATTTCCAAAATGTTGAAATTTTTATCGATATGTTTTCGCCTAATTCGTTTCGTTTGGTTAAGAAGTGTCAAACGAATACATTTTATAAAATTCCCAAAAATTAAGAATTCGATTGTAAGAACACGGGAACATTATTGAAATGTAAAAGGACTTAAACCCGAACTAATGAGGGTTGTTAGTTATCTGGCTTACCGCGCGAAATTTGACAGATCATCGTAAAAAAATTAAACTTAGAACATATTCCAATAGTTTTTCAAATATTTAAATTTGACAATTACAAAAAAAAAATGCGATTCTTTATCTATTAAACGGGAGCCGAATTTGGTCATTACTGTTATTTATAAGTAACACGATTAGGTATAATTTGTTTGGTCATTTGAGGGACAATAAAAATATCATAATTGCCTATAAATTATCGTCTATTTTACGACTTTTCGCGTTTTTTTTTTCGATTTACAAAAAGTGCAATTTTCCAAATGCGCTTAATCACATCTTCGCCATTTCTGGCCAATCATTATTTTGGATTGGTTTGTGTGGTTTTCTAAAAGAATATCGGGAACGCGGCATTCTTTAATTCAACCACTGGCAGGTTGTGTTTTGGCAAAGCATTGTTTTGTGTAGGTTAGTCGGTGCGTTCATAGAGTATTAGAGTATCAAGAGCTTATGAAATTTCTTTTTTTTTATGTTCGACCCTTGTACAATAATGCATTTTCCAGTCTTTACGTTTCTCGATGGGAAATACACAATTTGCAAATCACTACGAAATTTATTCTGTTTTTTGTTTACACTAATTTGTACTAAGCTGGTACCGTTTTATATTTGAAAAATCCAAAATCGAATCAATCAAAACTCCCTTTGAACTCCACTCAGGAGCATAGGGAGGCAACAAGAGCTCTCCACTGCGCTCGATCTTGCGCAATGTTTATGACCTCCTCCCACACCATGTCCAACTCCCTCAGCTCTGCCTCGAAGGAACGGAACGGTCTTCCACGTCTTCGAGACCCTGATGGGAGAAAAAACAGCGCTCTCCACGCCCAACTGTCATTCGGCATCCTCGACACATGTCCCAGCTATGCCCAATGCCCATCTCCTCTCCGTATGGTGGAAGTGATGGGCCTGCGCTGGGTGCGCCGGCGTATATCGTCGTTCGTGATGCGGGGTACCATCTTATACCCAAAATTCTCCTGAGGCACTTTGTTTCGAATGCAGGTACATTTTGTGCTTGTGCTTTAAGTCAGGTGCCAGGGCTCACACCCATACAGGAGAATGGGCAACTCACACACTTTTCCTAGAGAAGACTCTTAGATATTTAAAATCGCGTAACGATTCTGAATCGTAAATTCATTACGAAGAAAATCCACACACCGCGCAACTCAACTTGAGGCAGGAGAGTGTCGAGACACGCGCGTTTTGTTGATATGCTTTGCTAGAGGTATGATTTACGCTCCCGGGAATAAAACAATTTATACCTACGTCAGATCAACGAATCAACTAGTTGAATATAACGCCAAACCACCTGCATGAATGTCATTATGTCATTCCTCAATTTTCTAATGAGATAATTTTTTATGGAATAAATTTGAGTATTTACCTACAGTTTATTTAGCTAGAGCGGTTCATTTTGAGCCAAAAACTGTAAACAGCAGTAAGAAGGCTCTAGCGGTCAAGTTCGAGCCCAATCAGAGTGAACACAAATACACTCTTTGACTCTTTCATAGTAAGCTACTTAAGGGTTGCTCCGTGAAAGAGCGAGGAAGGTGGTCAGCATCTGGGATTGAGCCTATGACCTCCAGTACGAAAGTCGGGGATGGAACCATCAGGCTACGGATTGTTTTAATCTATGAATAAAAAGGTTTTTTTTTTATCAATCAAAGGTTGAGAATTTTGAACAAAATGTTACCAGAGGCATTTGGTTGAGATGCGGCCTGGCGTGTAGGTGTTCTGTTAGAAGCTAGTGGGTCGCTAGAATCGGAGACATAAAATTTTTTCCCAATAAATAACTTCATTTTATTATTTTCGTACTAGCTGATCAATCGCTACCCGATTCCAATTGTACATTATTTTTTCTATCAAACTGGAAACATCAGCGTAATTCGAATGATAGATTTTTGAAAATTTTGTTGAACCATCGTTAGTGTGCATTTACACCAAATGAAAACAAAGCCGAATCTAGAAACAGAGTATAATTTCTTTTATGGTTTATATTGGACACCATGGAAAATAATAACAAGCAATAACAACTAAGTAATGGGAGATGACACTTTTTGCTCGCTGTTATTTCCTTGGTGACCATATCAACGCTCAAGCAAATATACTTACCCTATTTTCCAGTTCTGCCTTTATGTTCGTTTGGTGCATTGTATAAAATGGTAAGATGTCAAATCTTCAGTTCTTCATTTTGTATATGGTAGATACACTTATTATTTGTATTTTTTACAAATTTGTAGCTCAAAATGTCTACTTCAAAATAAGATCCAACAGTTAAGTGTACATAACTATAATTCATCGTAATTTCAATGGTTACACAACCTATCTGTGTAACAAATCATCAAACTTATATGGGCCTCCCTGCGGGTGTGAGAAATTGACATGAAAACTGTACAACTTATCTCAAAAAATTAATTTTCTGCGATAGTATCTCGCAATCTATTGTTATGAAGGATATCATGAAATGTAGGGTAGATAGACACTTCAAATATTTATCAAGATAGGTATTTAAAAAAATTATCTCAAGCAGAGTTTTACTGCCCTCCGTGTGACCAGTGATGAATTGTTGGAGTCAATAGTTGTTACATATTCGTTAAGATCTAGTCCTGAAAAATGGTCACAAGAATCTAGACATAATTAGAACGTTGTGCACCAACAAAGCCAATAGGCAATAAAGATGAGACGTTTACAAAAGAGATATATTAATATCCTGGCGCCAAATACATGACAACAGTCGCTGTCTTTAAATTTGGTTGCTCTCTTGTTCTCAATAACTTCCAACTTTTATCTCTATATTTTATTGATTATTAAATTCCTACTTGTTGTATACATTGGATTTTTCGACATGTTGAACACGTCGAGAATTCTCATGATTAGGAGTTTCGGAGACTTAAACATTACCTTGTAATGGCGAACGTTGTTAACGTAAAGTGATCACACTGAGTCAGTCTTCGAAATAACAGTAGAAGACGGCCGTAAGCCCGTAGTGGTTTGTTCTATTTAAAAGTCGAACATCAGTGATGAATTTTTGGAGTCATTAGTTGTTACATATTCGTCAAGTGTTATTTGAAGTAAATTTCGCATCATGGGGTACCTAGCTAAAAAAAAAGTTTAGAAGTTGAGGTGTATACAATATCTAAAAATGCAGCTACATGTATTATAAAGGTGCGGACAAATTGTAAGCGTAGAGAATTACCTAGATAGAGAAAACCATCTTCTTTGAATACTCTACAACTGTATAATATACCGCAGAGCGTTTTTCTCTAGTTAGAGCACTAGAGGAGAGTGAAAGAAACGATGTATATCTACTATAACAATAGACATCTTTGCCTAGAACTAGTCTAAGATCAGTAGATAAATAATTATGTCTTGTTATACTTATATAGCATCTGTACTTTTATCTAGACTTTTAGAGCTTTCTGCTAGAGCGCTTTATACTTTTAGATTCAATAAATTGCTCTAGCTAGACCAAAACTAGCTAAATAATCTACAGTGTATTATTAATTGGTAACTACAGTACTTATACTCACTTCTGTGAACAGATAAAACTTTTATTTTGTCAAACATCATATTATTTTATATATTAAGATTCTCGGATATTGTAATTGTGTACAAATTATATTCGAACATTAACGACTGCAATAATATAAATAAATTAACTAATTTAATTATATTAATATTTATTCGCCTAACTTTATTAAAATTAATAATTGTTTATTTATTTTATCAGTCTGTTTCAAGTTAAAATATATCTTGTAAATTATTAATATGTTCTATTGTTTATAGTTTTAGACCATATTTTAAATCGTAGATCATCCCACATATTATAACTACGGATTCATTTATATTTACCTATCTCAAAAGGCATTCATTGTCATTTTCATCATAATTAGTTAGGCACCCAATTACAGCGATTTATGTGCTTTGTCTATGCTTTTTTTTTTCTATGAGTAATTTTTAAAACATACAAAATGACGTCAAGTGCTCTTTTTGAGTTTCAAAAAGTACCTATCTAGAACACCGAGTCGCAATCAATAATACGGGTGTAAAGTCAATGTATAGAGACATCTGCAGCCGCGCTCGTCGAAGCTATCTGACATTTCAAATCCCATACTAATTCCCATACTAATGAAATTGGGTTTTTTGTTTATTTTTTGCCGCTATTTGTTTTAAGTACAATGAATAGATATAATCCTCTTTTTTTGTTTCTCTAAGAAACATTTTTTTTTCTGGAACTGATTCCATACAAAATGTGTGGAGGAGTGGAGCGCAAAGCTGTCAAATGACGTCACACTTTACACACGTATTCAAAAGTGAAGCTAAATGTTTCAACTTTTGACAGTTAAGTTGTCAAAAAGCGGATAAGTTTCTTGGTAGAGTATAACTCTAATGATGTTCTTTATTTCCCTTTGAGTATTTGAACGAAATTATTTATCCCATTTTTTTTTCAAAAAAAAAAAATTACTTTATAAACGAATCTTTATACAAAAATATTCCTTTTTGCCAACCAGTCTGTCAAAATTAACAGCCACTTTTATTACTATGAAAAGATATACGAGTTCTTCATCGAAGTACATAGTATGCATAAACATCTATAAAAATAAGTACATACGGAAATGAGATCTTAAATGAATCTCTTTATATAAAAAAATGGCGTCCTAATTTGCGTGGTCATCTAATAACACGTTAACGGCCGAAAAAAATCCACTAATTATTTTTTTGTCACGTTTGCTTTTTTCAGGAGCAGATGAAAGTTACGCGGCATATTAGAAAATTTAGGTAACTTTCTTAGTGTTTTTTCCCAATATAAGTAATTTACTTCTAATTTTTGAAATTGAATTTTACGTTTCACAGAAACTGTCAGTTGTTTCGCAGTTTGTGCGATTGACAGAATGCGAATGAAAATAATTAGTATGTATATAGTTTAAAATAGATGCAGTTATCGGAATTACTTTGGTTAAAGGGTAATTAATTTTTCATTATACAAATTCGAATTCAAAATTCATAGTTAGTACCACAGACGAACGTCTGTCGGGAAAACTGGGTAGATTTGGATGTTTCATATTGTTATTTTGTAATCATTTTTGAGTACTGGATTCTCGATGAAGTTGGCAAAGTGATCGTGTTACATATTATTACTGCGTATGATTTTAGAATTAGAGACATGTAATGAAGCGTGTACACAAAAATGATGATATATTTAAAATTTCATAAACACGATAATGTGAAATCTATCAATGTTCAAATAAAACAATATTGAGACTGAGCACAGGAGAGAATTTAAATTATTATAATAACGCGAGAATTTTCTTTAAAAAAAGGAAAAAAAAATATAGAATTTCAAGGTAAAATTAATAAAAATAATTAAGTTTCCCTATCACTTTTCTGACTGATATTTTTTATGATATGGAGTGGTCAACTTCACGGGGCATGGTGGGAGGTGTATCCAAGTCCGTCTTTCATGACCGTTCAAAATGATGTAGTCCATTGCGACAGATGTGAAACTGTTTTTTTTTCTATTTCAATAATTAATTATACCTGATGAAATTTCACTATGTTAATACACGCGTAAAGGATGATGACAAATTTGGACCAAGTTTGAATGATTTACAAACGATTGATTATCATGACAATTATTACTTTGAGAAGAGATAGTACTGGAGAAATAATGTGCTACTGCGCATAGTTCCAACAAGTACCACGTGACTGCTGTTAAACTCATACAAACTGTGACGTTTGTCGGTAGCGGTGTGTGACGTTCGATTTTTTGTTTTTAATATTTTAGCGTTAATACAGATAAATTTTATGTTTTAATCGTGTAATTAGTTGAAGGAAGAGTTTTGTTGTGTTGTCTTGTGCTTGTGGATAAAAGTAAAATGAATTATTACTGATAATTTATCTTCAGTCACGTGACTATTGAATAAAGGAACCAAATTTCGGTTCTGCGCATCCAAAAAAGTTCGCTAACAATATTAAATACTCAGTGGATAATTATGGTGTATTTGGTTTACATAGACAACGTATCGCCCTTCTCTTTCCATAGTTCGAAATTTATTTTTTATCAGTCTAAAATAAAAAAAAAATTTCTTTCAGCAGCTGCGTTTGTAATAGGAAAAATGTAAATTTTGAGGCCCCTGTACCTTGCGTCACCCTATTATTGACAGATTAATGGGGTTAGTATGAGTTTTATCGAAGGCTAATTGCACGCAAATAAGCGCTTTTTAGCGTGCAAATAGTGTTCGAAATTCAAACGATCGAATCGTTCGATCATTTTAGTATGAACATTTTTCGATGATCGTTCGATATTCGATCATCGAAAACTTATACTAGGGCTACTGGTCATTCTCGTCTTCGAGACCCTGATGAGAGAGAGAACAGCACCCTGATCTCTCCGTCATTCGACCTCCTGTTGAAGCACATGCCCTATAGTGCTTCCAGCGAGCAAATGCACGACAAGTATGATGATAGTCTTTCTCTCTCATTACAGTAAGGGACCGTTCTAATTTTCGTTAATAACCACTGACGCGCCAATCACAACGGGAGGTCTAGGGACAAGGGACAGGATGGAAGAAGGGGTATCGGATACTCCAAATGTGATCAAGAAAAAAGGGCTATTCAATTGATCGTTATTTTTCCACTCGAAAATTTAAAAATTTGTTGTCCAATTTGCTCCTGGTTTTGGAACGTGCCTTTCACAAGTTTTGTCGTATTAGTGGATATAATTGTTTTGGTCCGCATGTCCATAGACTACAACTTTGTTCGTGTCTATTTCCAAAGACCTTTTACACTATTCAGGTATTTTAACCTGACCAACGATATAAATTCGTGCTTGACACTTTAGAGATTAGAAATTTAAAAGCACGTATTTATGAGTCATCATATTAAAAGCAAATCTTTGTTAGTAAGGTTGATTACAGAATAGAGGTAGGTACCAAAATTAAATTAAATTAATTAACACTTTTCTATACAAATGTGTCAGTATAGCCGGCGGATTTTATTGACTGATGCAATTTTTTACAGTCAACCGGTCCCGTCCAATCTGAGACGGGCCAACACCGGGTAGAAATTTTAAGTGAAAATAAAAATAGAAAAACTCTGACCCGATCAGGAATCGAACCCCGCAAATATATGTTTGTTATACTAATATCATCTATCCCTATGCAAATTCGTCAATTAACACACAAAGCTGGAAAAGTCGTCAAGAGTTCCACAATTCACAACCTTTCTAGAAACCTGGTGTAGTCCTTAGGTCACTTGTGAAAGACTCTTAAAACTTTATTGAAGAGAGAAAGATTACTTATCTCATTTCTGAGCATTTTTCTTCTTTTGGGTGGAAGCAGACTAAAAATATGAAAATGGAGGCGTTTTAAGTAAAGTGGCTGTGGCCGTATCTCCGGATATGGCCGAAAATGTACTCGTAGTTCTAGTTCAGAATGCAGATTTTCGGGAACTTCCACAATTATTATTAGAGAAATAAATAAAAAAATCCAATAAAATCAAAAGCCTTTATCAAAGTCCCAAACCTTTATCGTATTATTCCGGATATTAATTTTTCATCTGATACATTAATCAAGTGAGCTGGAAAGGGGAAGAAGGGAGAAGGGGGTGTAAAGTCAACGTCTGCTCAGAACTGTCTTCCACATTTGGAGCATCTTCCTTGCAGTCTTCTGCTTACCCCTCCTTAACATATACCTTGCATTCATCCCCCAACACGAAGCCTCCACCGTAATTTCTGAAAAAAAAACAAGGAGGAGTCATCAATAGTAATTTTTTTTATTGTTCCATTATTAACAATATATGCCATATACTATCAAAACCCTTGTAAGGATCCATGAGGATATCAACACTAATGACTGTGACAATTCACTAATGATGTTCGATTTTAAATGGTATGAACAAACCATTACGGGCTTTTGACCATCTTCTACTGTTAGACCGAAGGCTGGTTTAGTGTGATCATTTTACGTTAACAAAGTTCGCTTTTTGGTATTCATATTCCCGAAACACCCAATAATCATGAGAATTTTCAACATATGGATAAATCCCATGCCTCCGGTAGGATTCAAACCTGCGTCTAAGTCTTTCCACGCAGAGACGGTAGCCTGTGGACCAACTGACCCGACGCTAATTCCTTCACAATAGGTGTATATTACAAGTAGATGTTAATGAGGTTTAGAGATATCTGTTGGAAAAACAACTAGAGCAACCAACTTTTTATAGATAGGTCTGTTACGGCCGGTTTCATAAAAAATAAAGGAGACTTTAAAATCCTTTTAAAAAATAACGGGTTTCATAACAACAAAACGACATTTAAAACCGACTTTTAGCTAAAGTACCGTTATTGATTATTATTTTTAGTTGAAGTCGACTTTTAGGTAGTTCAAATTTTTACCACCGTAGTTCATAGAAAATTTCGTGGCGCTTTCTCTGTCACAAAGATAAACATTTTTGTATGTGGTGACACTGTGGACAAAAATGACTAAAAAAGGGCGGAAAACATAGCAAAACGGGAAGAATATTATTGTTTACAGATTTCGTTTACTAATTCATAAACCATAATAATAAATTAACACAAAAAACGGCACTTTGATGCTCTATTGAGAAATGAAATTGACAGATTAACAGAAATTCCGCGAAAATATTAGTAAACAACCTATGTTTTCCATAGATATCCATGGTAACACTACCAACTGCTACCAACTTTACAATATTTTTTTGACATTTCAAATTTTAGCTGGAATATTTTTTATGAAACGCCTCAGCTTAAAGGAGTCTTTAAATAATTTTAAAAGGAACTTTAACTAAAGTGTTTCTTTTGAAGCTTTTTATGAAACCGGCTGTTAGTCACTTTTAATCGACACTCAAACCTTTCCTTTCCTCCTTTTTGTACTAAAATTATTGTTAACATTTAAGTTTAAATTTACACTAATTAAAGTTTTTAAAATATTCCTTTAATTTCTTATGCGATTAAAATGAATTAAATAATTTTAATTTGAGGTTGAAACATAATATGACTTATCGGCAATGTGACCGGTTTCGGTCGAGTTTATGGTAAAAATAAAAAAAAAATGAAATATGCGTGGTAATAAAATAATATACCAGCTGTCAGGATCAAGGGGGAGGTGTTTATTTAATTGGCAGAGTTAGAGGTGTCAATACCACGGCCCATCACGGCATAAATCTTATGCGCCAATGGGAGGCGTATGACGAATGCCTGCCCCACGCAGGGTTGCCACAACAATGACACAAAAAATATTGTGTAACTTTTTCTAGATATTGTTGAAGCGATAATTTCCCAAAGCGCAAAGATAATGAAATATTGTGAACCGTCAGATGTTGGATGTAAGATTTATTTTAGTAACATCGCATTATATTCTGACTTTACTTTGGTATATTTATTATATTCTTTACGGAGTCTGTTATAAAATATGGACATAAAAGGTAAAAAAGAATCTTTTGACAGGCACATTTGCCGAGCTCTCACTGGTTATCCTGTTTTTAAATGACCCTTTTATAATTTTATTGTTATAACAGAGTAGCTTTCCCGACAAACGTTGTCCTGTGTTCTTATTTGTAAGGTGATGAATTAATTATCTTTTGATTATCTAATTGATGCGTCTGTTTTAAACCATGCATTTTCCATCCGTATTCTGTCAATCGCACCAACTATCTTACATACAGTTCCTGTCAAAATTGCAAAATTAGAATAAAATTTACATGTTAAATAGTACTAATAATGTTACCTACTTAAGAGTTTTCATTAATTTTCCACGCAACTTCCTTAAGTTTTTTCTTTCTTGATAATAAGAATCATCTCCTGATAAAAGCAAACATGACAAATAAATAATTAGCGAAATCGGTCCAGCCGTTCAGGCGTATTGCGATGACCACGCAAAATAGGTCTCCATTTTTATAGATATACAAACACAAACAGTGATGATACCAAACTATAAGATAAAAGGTATGGAAACAAAAACACCAGTAAAGTATAAACGCAAACATTAAGTAAAAGTGAGTATAAGCAGTAGTATAAAAAATCACTGTCTGTATAACTGTCTCGTGAAATAAATTATTCAATGCAGAAGAATTTGCACAACCTTGTCATGACAATAATTATTATGATAGTCTGATGGTTAATATTATTGGCTAAATCGGGATTCGATGCCTATACCAAAATACCAAGAGCACGATTCTGTTAGACATCTCCTATAAATCCCTATCGGGCTACAAAAATAACAATTTTGAGATGAAATATTAAGATTAACAATCGCCGATCAAATACTTAACAAGAAATAGCTTTGGATATTTTTGATCCAACACTTTAATCCCGATATAACAAAGGCAAGAAACACGGTGTTGCATCGTTACTACCTCAAAAATGTATGTTTATGACTAAATTTACTTCTATTAAGCTTACACTTTCTTTTGAATTCTATCAACTGACGGAAGATAGCTTTTGGACGGTCTTGGGTGGATCTTGTCTGAGAGAGGGTCCACCCAAGACGAGATGCTTCCCCAATCCTTCTTTCTGACTGCAGTTAACTTCCAGTTTCTCAGTCCAGTGTCATCTGGAAAACTTGATGCCCGTCAAAATGACAGTGGAACCCTAGGGGTAAGGTGCATAGAATATAATATGATAAACAGTGGGGCTAGTACGAGTTTCATCGAAAGCTATTTGCAGGCTAATAAGCGCTTATAAACGTGCAAATAGTGTTCTAAAATCAAACGATCGAATCGTTCGATCATTTTTGTATGGAAAATTTTCGAAACTCTTTCGATGATCGTTTCGATATTCGATCATCGAAAACTTATACTAGGGCTACAGTTTATTTATCAGAGCATTGAATAATTTATTTCACGAGACAGATATACATAAAGTGATGATACAAAAAATAATTGGACAAATGGTATGGATAACAAAAACACAGGTGAAGTATATACGCAAACATGAACAGAGAGTTGGTAAGAAGTAAAAAAAAAAGAAAAACTTTATTCAAAAGTGTGGCGACTGAAAAATTTTTTTTTGACAGTCTAAAGGGCGGACTCATCCCGAAGGATCTCTACCAGCCAACCCAGTAAAAAACATAGACAACATATAGAAAAAGTAAAAAATGACAACACAATAGATAATGCTAAAAAATATACAATTATATTAGAAAACAAAAATATGTTTAAATAAATAAATAAGAATAAAAATACATACATCTAAACATATAAATACAAAATGAGGAGATAAACATAGGTTTAGGGTGGACTGGATGTTGGAGAGGAGTAGGGGGGAAGGTGGGGACGCTTCTCACCTTGCCATGGAGAATTGCAGATTTAGGTAATAGACAAACAACAGAAAAACCATAGACGTTAATGTAATATGCAGGCTCAGCTGGAGATAAAGGGATGAAGGCCAAGGTCTAGGGACAGGAATAAGGGACATGGATAGAGCAATAAATAACATTGTACTAAAAATAGTGCACTTACCCAAGTTTTCCTTTTTTTCACATGCATTTTTTGAGTCCAATAGGGGACTTCGACATTTCTAGGGTTCAGTATTAGAGTGGTTACAAAAAAAAACATAACGGATTTTTTAAGAGCGGTGTCTTTGACTAATTGTGTGTAATATTTAGTTCTTCTTATAATATAATATGTAGACTGAATGGTAGCTAATTAAAATGTGTCATTTTTGCATGATATTAAACATTGGTATGTGTGTAACTGATATGTGAATCACGGAATATTAAAAACGTTTTAAAGGATTATGTTTGTCTACCGACGCTATGAAATTTGACATAGAACTAAAAACACTAATGTCTAGTTTAAAATTAAGGTATTTTTTAATCTTATAATATAAAATAAAGTCGCGTTAGTGCGAACTCTTATAACTCGAGAACAGCTGAACAGATTCTCCGATGTTTTATTAATTGGATTCTTCTCCTCTCCGAACAACATTGAATAAGACCCTCCACCACCCGAGTATTACAGGAATTTGGAGATTCCTTTATACCCGCATTATATAAAGCCAAGACGGGACTCCGACATCGCCATGAGGGTCCCACATCGGAGTGAATCCCGTCCGATATTTTAATGTCCCACAACTAGGATTTTTTTTGTTTTTGTTCAAAACAAAATATCAATATCAAAAAGAACCATCATCTCGAATCTGCTTCAGACAACAGAATAACTAATAAAATGTTGGATAAGAAATAATATAAAATATAATATTAAAGTTAGTATGGAACGGATTTCCTGTGACGCCATAACAACAAAATTATTGTTTACTGCACATGATGGTAGTTTCCTCTCATTCTCGCAAACGTAATTGTCATTTGCCCCGCTCTTACAGTATTAACCCATCCCACTAAGGTACTCCACCGTTTCGAGCGTTGTAGAAATTTTCATACAAAGTCAACAAAATTATCGGCACTTTCAAATAATGTGCACACGCAGCATCGGTACTTCATTACCGACGTAGAGTGTTTGCGCACGAAATATATATTCTCGCGTTGTTCCCGCCTGAGCTTTGAATACGAATGAAATATGGATGTTTTAGAAATATTTTAATCTTATTATTTTATTAGTTTAACTTAATCGAATTAATTATGTATGTTTTGCACATTATTCACCTATAAAGACTCTCTCTCTCTCTCACACACACATACCATTCGTTGAATTTGACATTGACACAGACGCATATATTCTTTTGTTTATTTGTATTCAAATTGAAAATAGATTAATATTGTTCGTCTTTAATAATAACAGAAAAAATTGTACGTAACAATATTTCAAATTCGACGTATCCATGTCATTGTTTTTTAAAGAAAATTGTGAAATTTCTCTCGCTCAATATATCTGATATAAAATCTCAATTAAGAAAGAATAAAGTTTAATCGCATAATTTAAAATAGTTATAGTCGACCGTGAATTTCGACCAATGGGCAACCACTAGTTTTATTTAAAAACTTGTGATATTTTGAAATTGGTTGTTGTGTTATGAAACTTTCGAGTGTTAAAATGAAAAATATAAATTTAAATGGGTCTTTTGTTGTGGCTCCAAAAAGGCTAACAATATACCAGCACCGGCCTATCATCCATTACTTGATCCTGGCTTATTATATCTGCCATATTTTATCTTTTTGTTTTTTTTTTTAAAACCGAATAAATTCTCAATATGGCTGTCTGTGAGTTGTGTGGTTTAAATCATATCGTCCGATATTTGAAGTGGGAGACATGAACTGGCTCTACCGTGGAGAGAGACTAAGATACATCAAAACACAAGGTTTTAACTTGATAAAATTGATAAGAACTTTATTGGATTAATTGGTGGTTGGTAGTCCAGTAGTATTAACCGGCGGCATAAGTACAGGTCGTGGGTTCGAATCCCGACGGTGCCGACCATTTCCACTGCCACGACACAACTCTTTGGTTAGTGTGAAAGATGTCAATAGTGTATTCGTGTTTACTTCGAGTGAACACAGATTCATTGCCCTGCTGTTCATTCGACGCCTTCCGTACATACGGCGTATTGGAGGTTGTGGGTTCGAATCCCGGTACCGGCCTCTTTTACTTTCACGACACTTTAGCATTTGTTTAGTGTAAAATGTTTCGAAAGTGTATCTATATTCATTTTGAGTAAGCTCAGATAAATTTCAAGAAAAAAATTAGTTAACTACCAACTTTTTTATGATAATCTTACATTCATCGTGTTCGAATTAGGTAATGTTAAATTTAGACAACCACGGACATACAACCAACAATGCTATTATTGTTTTGCAGTAGTGTTTTTTTTTGTAGAAAATGTTAAAATAAATAAATCATATAAATTTTGAAAAAAAAAACTTTAGTCTTAAAAATCAGAAGGTTGGAAGGTTTAGTTTTCTCAGGTAACAGAAGGAGATTTAGTTTTCTCCATTCGGCGACTGAAATATTAATTACAACTTGCCAACAAATATAAAAAATTGTCCAACCTTTGTAAGATTCAAGGAAGAACTTAAAAAGTATATGAAGACAACGTTAGTCGAAGTTCAACGTTAACATGTAAATTAAATTATTAATAAGTTGCCACCATTGAAAGTTGTGTGATGGTATGTGTGAGAGGATGTTGTGGGGTGTGTATGCGTGTAAAATTTGATGATGAAATGAACTGCCTTGTATTTTTGAAATTTTATTCGGAACAATACAAGGATTATAAATGATAACTACTGCAATGCATGGGTAATATATGTCTTAAATGTACAGAAACATGATTGTATGACAATATGAACACTTTGTTTTAGGGAACAAAGCATGATGGGTAAAAAAATCCTGGCAAGAGAAAAAACATTGTTTTACGCTCAAATGTCATTTCGTATTCTTACACATGTGCCAGATTTTCCGTTATGGTTACTCAAAATAGCTAGCACTTTTTATTTAGTACAATACATAGTTTAGTGTGGATACCCTCCACATAGAGGCAGCGCAATGTTCCTGGTATAACAACATATAAAATGGTATTTTTTATTACGGATAATATTGATGTCAAGATTAGATCAGATTAAGTCTAATTGGCCGTCTAGGAGGTCTGGTCGCTGGTCACTAGGAGGTGCCCTAAAAGTGTTCCAACTCATACTTAAGTATTTGTCGGGCCGTATGACTTAAATTTACTTAATTTATATTATTAACACATCAACGTTTTGCACATATTTTCACTTGGTATTTTAAGATACGGTCCCGAATTATTGGCTGAAAGAGTGGGTCAAATACACAAACGTTTTAATGCTATCATCGATAATTTAATAATTGGTTGAGTTCTTGAGAAAAACTCTAACCTAACCCGAATTTTTCGTACCATAAGACATAACCATTCCGACCACGAGAAATAGTTTTCGTACTTATAATTTTCGTCGATAAATCGATAGTTACCATAAGAGAAGAACTAGACAAATATTTGAGGCTTACGGGTTAGTTGCACCTAAACACCCGTCTTATGCACTTTTACTTTACCGATTTTACTTAATGATCCCGCAATTCCTTAACATACGATACTGAAATTTACGTTTTATTGTAGAATGAATATGAATTAAATAGTTTAGTTGGTTTAGGATGTTTTATTGATATTTTTTTCTGGAAAACCTCTCAATTTTTTTTTTCCATCCATAAATCTAAAAATTGAATCGATATATTAATACGTGAAGGAAAAACTTTGTGACAATATGTACAAATTTGCGCGTACGGGGGAGAATAAAATTTCGCACACTTACAACAGGTGTTATTAAAAATCTTGGTATAAAGTTATATGATTTGAGGATTGCGCAGAATATTTCGCTTTGCGCAATATTAGGGACTCAGAGAAAGTCCAATTGGCTTTTATACTATCTCTCTCTCTCTCTCCCCCTGGCTTGCTCCCAGCTTAACGTCAATGAAGACTGCTAGGGTCAGCTTTCCTCGTCTTCAGGCTGTACACTCTCCTCTGCTGCACTACTTCCCCCACCCCACATCTTTGCATCTGCTCGCGCCTTTGCATCACCCAGGAATCCTTTGGCCTCCCTCTAGTCACAGAACGTGGAACATTCAAGTTTATTGCCTGTTGTACGATATGCTCCTGTGGTCGTCGTTCTATGTGTCCATACAATCTCAACTGCCTTCCTCTAGTTTACTATTGATGTCTGTCACTCCTATTGGCTTTTATACCATCGTCTCAGAAAAATGATCTATGGTATAAACCATGGAATAAGCTTATACATCCACGTTATATCACGGTCTGAGAGATTATATCAGGTTTAGTAATTCTATGGTTTTTACCGGTAATAAGGTGTTTTTATTAATATCGCTGTTATATAGTTTATATAGATAAGGAGTGGCGTATAGGTACTATTTTTTTTAAATTATGCATTAAAAATACATAAAATCAATAAACAACATTACAAACAGCGGCCGTATTCTCGTAGCGGTCTTATTGAAAAGATATCTTAAAGGGCGGCTCGGATAACGATTGGATCAATCAAAGAGAAAGGGGGAGTGTCATGATCGTTCCACGATTGGCTACATCGTATTGTAGACACGCCCTCTTTCTCTCTGATTGGTCCAATCCTTATCCGAGCCGCCCTTTAAGATATCTTTTCAATAAGATTGCAATAAGACCGCTACGAGAATAACCCTGCAGTATTGAAATATTTGATACTCATACACACTCCGATGTATTTGACATTAACGCAGACGCATACATTCTTTTGTTTATATGTGGTCAAATTGAGAATAGATTAATTAATATTGTTTGTCTTTAATATCTAATAATAGAAAATACTTTGTACACATTAACATTTCAAATTTGAGGTATCCTTGTCATTGTTTTTGAAAGAAAATAATTGTGAAATAGCGTTCACTCAGTCTTTGCCAACGGAACCTTAATAATCTTCAAACTTATAATTTAAATAAGTTATGATCGAATTTCGAGCACTGGTCGACCACTTGTAGTGAATAAACCCGTGAAATATCAAAGACATGTTCACAATTGATTTTGATTCGGACAATATTTTTATTTATACATATATATGTATTATTCAATATAGATAACTGTATGAGTCATGACTCATTGTTAAAGAAGTGTACCAATAAATGGTATGAGTCATCTAATCGATTAAAGTGAGTCATCCTTCTATTTACCTACTGATCAAAGTATCTACTCCATATTACATAAGTTGTAACAATGTATCTCAGTCATATGTATTGTTATATTTTACATTGTACTTGTATTGTAAGCTTTATTTAACTTTCTGCATATCTACCTATGAAAGCTGTATAGGCTGCGGAGCTTTTCAAAGGAGCACTATATAAGTTTCTTTACAAAATTTTGTTACTTCACGCCAGCGTAAATGTCACGAAAACTTATAGAATAGAGGTACAGTATTCATTCAAGGACGTTTTTCCTCCCCTTTCTTTCGATTATCAACTTGTTGAATGTATATTAGGTGTGTAGGCCCTACCCTTCATAATATTCATATATCACCGTTATCTGACAGAACTGTTGGATGTTACTTATTAATTACCCAACCCTTCAGGAACATTTTGACAATATGTTACAAATGCCGTCACTGATAGAATTCAAACCCACCCATTCAGTTTAAGGTAACAATGTAACATAGATATTCTTCCTCTTACTTGAAGTACCCAGTCAACCTCCCCCATTCCTAAAATGGCTGCCACTTGGGCAAAGGTCTCCCTGTCTCAAGCTGCATGAATCAGTTCCCCGACGGTTTTGATTCCAGTCTACGTTTTTATGTTGCAGAGTCATAACTCCTGTCCTCTATTCACATTAGTGATGTTGCGGATGCAGTGTTTTTTTTAACATCTGCAGATGCGGATGAGGATATTCGGAGACTGACATCCGCGGATTCGGATGTGAATACAGAGCTCAAAATAAAAAATGATAAACTGTATAATAGGGGTGTAAAACCTAAGAAATAAAATGAACTTTTTAACGAAGGCCCGCCTTTTCACAGAATAAAATAATTTTTATTCCAAACCAGCAGTTTGTAAGCATTCATTAAAACATCAATAACAGTACAAGGATCATACGATACGTCTATCACGTAAGAAATAAAATGACTTTTTTTGGTAAGTCCAGACTCCAAACAAGAACTAACACTTTCTAATATGGCACTTGATAACGAAGCTAAATAGTGAACTTTAGCAGTGGTACTAATAGAAACTGCGTTATAACAATGTTATGACGGGAATACGGCATAAATCGCTTATACCACGCCCCACTAATAATCATCCCTATTCCATGTTATAACTGTTCTGCAGAATACTTTGGCAACCTCGCATTTATCAATGAAGCTTGTGGTTGTTCCATACTACGGGGTTGATTTCTAAGAATTGCGTACGAACCCGATTGGAACATCGAGAAAGTTCGTGTGCGTAATATCCCGAGTATGTACGAATCGGTACGAATATTTCCGAAGGTCGATTCGATTCATTGACAGCTCGGACGTGTTGCAAGTTTTCGTATGTTAAGTGTCAAAATGTGAAGAGTGCAGTAGTATTTCATCTCTTTTCAATGTGGTTATTCTGTCCTTATTACCGGAGGCGGGCAAGAATATCGTTACTATATAGAAACTATTACGCGTATAACTTATTCTGCACTCTATTGGTAGCACTTTTGGTTATACTACGCGTAACATGTGACACGTCTCGATGGAGGTCAACTTAGTTTAAGGCCATACATTTATACTGTTTCCACTTTTAATGTATAGTTGTCCTCTGTAATGTGTTTTGTTAAAAATAAAATAAATAAATAAATAAAAGACGATGCATAAAGTTCTATTAGTACCGCTGCAAGGGCATACCTTTTGAGATAAGAACATAATTGCATATTATCTTAATTTCGTGTCGCGACTTGCTCTAGCGGTACTTCCGCATCAACATTCGCATTAAGAAATGCAAATGTTGATGCGGATGTTTAAATTGAGGGGATGCTCCGCCTTTGCGTATGCGGATGTCCGCAACATCCCTAATTCATACCACTACTTCCCTCGATCTTGCCAACGATATCGCCTTTGAGAACATGACCAAATTATGAGATCTTACGGATATTAATGTTGGTCAACAATTCTCTTCCAATACTTGCTCTATTCAGTACCTCCTGATTGATGAAACCATTTAACAAAAGCTTTTTTTTTGTTCATCATATTTACTCTGAGCGTCCAGGTTTCAGGTCCGCAAAAAAGCACCGACCACGCGTAATATTTTACCATTTTTTGCCTTAGCTTAAGATTTAAATTATCATAATAAAAAAAAATGTTTATCTTAAAATTCACAGTGATTTAGCGAGAGCAGGCATCCCTAATGGCAGCAATACAGGTGAAACGATTCTATTGTGTCTGCAGGGGCCTGAAACAATTGATTAGTAATTACCATCTATAAAAATACCTTAGTAATGAGGGGGAGTGCGCGTTATGGATCTAATTAGTGTCTGCGCAATATGCCTGCGTGCTGATCTTACCATAATTTGTACGGACCACGCCTAGAATGATGTTGTGAATTCACTTTGGATTTCATTTTGGTCTTGTAGGAACGTAACAATTTGTATAGATCAAAACAAAAAAGTTTCCGACACTGATATTTTCACGCGTTGATGTTTAATCCACAGATTTTCACCCCCTATTAATAAGGATACTTTTTTCTTTCGTAAGGGAGAAAAATCAACTCTTAACCACCAAAATTTTGAACATTTTTGAAGACTTTTTTTTTACCCTAGTCACTTTTACACATGCCACCATTTTTTATGCGCAGTTTTTGTTGCTTACTTGGTAACGGCGGAAATAATTAAAATTTGTAGTTTTTGTTAAGAGTCCCGATTATGAATATCACTAGAAAAGAAAAAGATAGCTTAAGACATATTTATTTTTAATTATTTATTTATCTACGCCATTCGCAATGAAAATATGATAACATACAGACACGGTGATAAATCTACCTTCAGTGAATCTGGAATTTTACGAAATAATAAAAAAACATATATTTATAAGATCACTAAAATATGTAATAAATATAAATTAGGAGGTAGGCACCTAAATAAAACAGAAAATAATCATATGTAAATAAAAAAAACTTTTTTCATTTCCACAATTTTGTTACGCCTGACATATTTCAAAGAGGCCCTTCATGGCCACAGGTCATTTGAAACTCAATGAAATTGTGGAATAAGTTTTGAATTGGAAAAGTTTTTATTTAAAGAAAAAATAACAACTAATGACCGTCTTCTACTGTTATTTCGAAGGCTGGCTTTTTTTTAATTTAAATTTAAATTATATGCATGTTCAACAATCATCAATTTTATTTAAACCAGAATGTCAAAAAATACAACTTTTCAAACACAATATTATTTGTAATACTTTGTCATTGTTAATAAGTTAGTTTTCTTTATGAGTTAGTCAAAAATACACTACAGAAAAATAATCGTGACAAAATAAGTTTTCGCTCAATATAAGACCATTTTGACGTGACCGGGTTTCGAACCTAGAAAAGTTCCTATTAAAGAAATTGGAGAGTAGACAAATAAAAAGGTACCTTTATATTGAATCCAATCCAATCCAAACTCCCTTTAGACCCCACTTAGGGGCATAGGGAGGCAACAAGAGCTCTCCATTGCGCTCGATCCTGCGCAACGTTAATGACCTCCTCCCACACCATGTCCAGATTCCTCAGCTCTGCCTCGAAGGAGCGGAACACAGTATGAGAGGGTCTTCCTCGTCTCCGGGACCCTGATGGAAGGAAAAACAGCGCTCTCCTCGGCCAACTGTCATTCGGCATTATATTGAATAGCTTAAGATTTTTTTTTTAAATTAAATAATTAAATTTATCCAGTCCGATCCATGTTATGATCTATCAAATGCGCGCATAGGTGCTGGCGCGCACCTATATGGCGGCTATAGCGTTTTGTCACCTATCTCGTCCTTATCTTAAATGCCTGCGAAAACACAAACCGCATCGTTATTTTCTCTCCTTTTTTGTATTTGGAACGCGGGACACTTTTTTCTTTTTTTTTTAATTGTTGATTATAGCACCGCTTGTTTGACACGGGTTGTCTTTTTCGAAGACACAGACTAAAAAGGATGCTACATTTAGAAAATATCAAAGTTATAATATAATTCTCTTTGATTTTGTTACGAGTCGAAATAACCATCAACCAGAAATTTCGGGTGGTAACATTTAAATACCTGGTAGCAACCATTACCACCACTGATAACCTTGGGACCGGCTTCCGATACGCATCGGTATGGCAAGTGGCGCCTTTAACAACATGACCAAAATATGGAAAATGTCAGCGTTTAGTGCCGAGACGAAAAGTAAAAAGCTATTGCTTCTTAATATTATATTATATAAAAATGGAGTCCTATTTTCCGTGGTGAACGGCTGGGCCAATTTCGCTATTTCTTATTCTTTTGTGGGGTCTGATATTATCAGGAGAAAGTTCTAATGGAAGGAAAAGAAGAAAGTTGCACGGAACATCAAAAGATTTAAGAAAACTTCAAGTAGGTACCTAACCTTCTTGGTGCTTTTTACAATATAATATAATTCTAATTTTGTGATTAAATTGTCGTTTGGCAGAATGTCTCAGTTGTTTGATAGTTTGACAGAATGCGGATGGAGAATACTCGGTATAAAACAGATACATCGGTCAGAATTATCTTGGTTAAAGGGGGAAATTAACCTATCACTTTACAAACTTGAATCAAATATTCATAGTTAGGATCACAGGACAACGCCTGTTGCGATAGCTACTTCTCAACAAACAGAAAAATAAATAAATTTAAATATGACTACATGTCTAACAGCCGGTTTCATATAAAGCTTCAAAAGAACACTTAAGTTTCACACAAGTAACACAAAAGTTTCTTTAAAATTTAAAGACTCCTTTAAGTTAACGCGTTTCATAAAAAAATATTCCAGCTAAAATTTGAAATGTCAAAAATATATTTTAAAGTTGGTAGCAGTTGGTAGTTTAACCATGGAAATCTATGGAAAACAAAGGTTGTTTACTAATATTTTCGCGGAATTTCTGTTGATCTGTCAATTTCATTTCTCAATAGAGCATTAAAGTGCCGTTTTTTTGTGTTAATTTATTATTATGGTTTATGAAATAGTAAACGAAATCTGTAAACAATAATATTCTTCCCGTTTTGCTATGTTTTCCGGCCTTTTTTAGTCATTTTCGTCCACAGTGTCACCGCATACAAAATGTTTATCTTTGTGACAGAGAATGCGCCACGAAATTTTCTATGAACTCCGGTGGTAAAAATTTGAACTACCTAAAGTTGACTTTATAATCAATAACGGTACTTTAGCTAAAAGTCGGTTTTAAATGTGGTTTTGTTGTTATGAAACCCGTTATTTTTTAAAGGGAGTTTAAAGTCTCCTTTTTTTTATGAAACCCGCCGTATGAGTTTTTCTCACTAGTCAAACAACCTTTGAAATAGATAGGAAATTAAATTTATGAAATAATGTAAAATATAGTGAGCTTTTTACTTGGAGGCTCACGCCTGCCTATACCTGAAAGGTTAACCCTGCTGATGTGAAATGTGTAATATTCATCTATTCACATATTATAAACCTATATGGGCTGTGAGTTTACATATTATACCTGATATATAATGTACTCAGCCGCTTTGTTTACCAGACTTGAGAATCCAATTCACTACATAATACCTATGTGTACATATATTAATTCATCCGCCTTTTTATAATATACAGAATGATTTATTTATTTATTTCTCACATTTTTTTAAAATTATTATTCTGTGTCCATAAAGGGGTAGGCAGAGGTTTTGGACCTTCTCATTGTTTCTTAATAAAACTTCACAGAAAACATTCCACAATAATTGAATAATTTTGTTAGTAAGTAGGTACCTACCTGCTTATGTATATTTTTCGAATTTTTGACTTTGACTGCCAGACCATTTTTTTTCATTTTGATTTTTGATTGTTGTTTTATGTATCTCGATTGTGTCTGTCATATCTTATACTAGCTGACCCGCCCGTCGAACTTTGACCCAACCCAGAATAAAAAAAAATATTTTTATTTATTACATGGATTAAATACAGTTGTTTATGACATAAAAACTGAATTAAATTTAACTTATAATATATTGCATTATGCAATTATAATTATCGTTGATTCGACGGTCCATAGGTTTGTAATAAAAACAATTCCTCTATAGTTGCATAAATTCCAAGAGATGGCGGTATAGTAGGAAATAAGACACATTTGAAGCGTGTTACGTTATTGTATATATTGTTGGATGAATAGAATCCGTTAAACCCAAATTTTACCGAATAATTATGATAAGATTATAAATATTATGTAGCTGTATTATTTTTAACATGGCCTTGCCGTATAATAAATAAATAATATGCTCTCTTGTTCTCAATAATTTCCAACTTTTATCTTATATTTCATTAATTATTAAATATCTACTTGATGTAGGTATACATTGGATTATTCGACATGTTGAACATGTCATGATTAGGAGTTTCGGAGACTTAAACATTACCACATAATGGCGAACGTTGTTAACGTAACGTGATCACACTAAGCCAGCCTTCGAAATAACAGTAGAAGACGGTCGTAAGCCCGTAGTGGTTTGTTCCATTTAAAAATCGAACATCAGTAATTAATTGTTAGTCATTAGTTGTTACATATTCGACAAAACTTAATCGCTAAGACAAAACAGTTTACTGACTCTATTGAAATATTTGAAAAGCTTTTAGTGTGAAAAAAAAAATAAAATGCCAAAAATGAATCAACCTATAGGCAGATCAAAGGAAGGCTGTATTCAAATGAAACTATTGTTAACAAAATACTTTGTTGTAGACTTGCGCCTATAGCTGTGTGTGTAGATATAAGTAGGTACCTATGTACATGTAGTATTATGTTACTGTGTCACTGCCTAACCCGCGAGTCCCCGGGATTATTTTTGTGTGAAATCTTTGCATAGTTTATTTATTTGTTTTAAACCGTACACGGGTTATTTGACAGGGAGGGATTTAGACAAGATTTTTATTTCTTGTGTTTTAGAATTCTTAAAAAGCCAATACTTTTGCTATGAATTTCATATTTGTTCTACATACCTACGGAAGTGTGGCAGTTACATCAGAAATAGATATATCTATTTCAGGAGATTGTAAATCATAAGGTAAAAAACCCGAAACTGTAAAGCATGCAAACACAGGACGAAACGAGGCGACCCCAGCATTCGCCAAAAAGACGATAAGTTTGAAGGGTGCCACTGGTGCCAGGAAGAAGAAGAAGAGGGATTATTATTTTTGAACTGTTCGCTGCTTTTGATTTTTCAGATTATTAAAATATCTGAAACAATAATAATTGCAGTTTATCACCTTTATGGCCGGTTTCAAAAAAGCTAAACGAGCTTTTAAAATTTAAAGTCTCCATTAAGGTGACACGTTTCATAAAAAATATTCCCACTTACTTTAATGATCAAGTTTTGAAATGTCAAAAAAATATTTGAAAGTTGGTAGCAGTTGGTAATGTTACCATGGAAATCTATAGAAAACATAGGTATATTTTCGCAGAATTTCTGTTAATATTTCAATTCCATTTTTCAATACCTAGAGCAACAATGTGCCGTTATTGTTGTGAATTTAATATTAGGTATGGCTTATGAATTAGGAAACGAAAACTGTTAACAGTAATATACTTCCCGTTTTGCCATGTTTTCCACCCTATTTTAGTCATTTTCGTCCACAGTTTCACCGTATACAAAATATGTTCCTCATTTGTGATAGAGAGATAGCGGCACGAAATTTTCTATGAACTCCGGTGGTAAAAGATTGAAGTACACAGAGTACACTGATGTCGACGAAATGCCAATAACGGGACTTTAACATAATGTAGATTTTAAGGGTCATTTTGTTTTTATGAAACGCGTTATTTTTTAAAGGAAACATAAAGAAGTCTCCTTTATTTTTTATGAAAGCGGCTGTAACTGTTGAACTCAATGTAAAGCTCCTAAGGTTGCGTTTGCACCAAAAGAGAATAATAGAGACATGGCCAAACCATCCCCTTTGTTGACGAAATGCCAAAAAGGATAAAAAAAGAGAATAGAACAAGAGCTGCAGAGCATTCTTTCTTTATTGATGACAACAGTGAGCAAAACGGCTCGCGTAATATGTCATCGCCCATACTTAGTTCTTGGTGTTAAACTAAGTTATGAATGTTAAAGAGTTAACACAACTAGCCTGAAGAAAAATTAAACATTTGTGTTACTTACTTATTTTCATTTTGAAGTGGTTGGTAGCCTTGCGGTTACGACGCAGACTGTCGTACTGTTCCATACTGAAGGGCGTGGGTTTGATCCCAGGCGCCGACTAGGTATCTTCCTCTTTACGACACAAGCTTTTAGTAGCGTAATGTGAAATAGTCAAAGAGTGTATTTGTGTTCACTTTGAGTCAACATAGATTTATTTTTGTAAAAAAAATAAGTTCCAAAATAATAAGTTTCACTGAGTAGTAGGGTGAAAAGATAGATTATCTTAAATCCGCTTGTACATGTCAACTAATTAACATAATCATGCGAATTTGATAGACGAATGTTCATCATTTAGCAATTAGGTATGATTGTCTATCGAATGATTAGGTTTTATTCGATCACTGTCCTACCGAGTTACATCACTAATTGAGCGACTCGCAAAGGTCGGAAATATTAACATTCAGTTCGTGGAATGCATTGTGGCGGGCGCATTCCTCTCTCCACTCGCCGTTTAGAAACTGTCGGGCTTAGTGAGATAATCATATTGGTATTCTTCTACATATATTGTTATACTTCTGCGCATATTGGTATTCTTCTATTCTTATATACTTCTGCGCATATGAAGTTTCAAGGAAATCAATTGACAAATGTAAAGACGTGATAAGGAAAACTATTGCTTATATTCTCTAAATCTTTAGGCTAATTTCTTTCAGCCATCCTGTCTTGTCCCAGCTAAGACCCACCAAGGGTTGTGACGCTGAGGATGTATGTTATCCCGTCTCATCCGATTTGAGGCACGGGACCTTTTCTAGAAACTTTAGGGCTTAGTGAGATAATCATATTGATATTCGTCTACATAATAGATATATTGTTATTCTTATGCGCATATTGGTATTCTTCTACATGCGAGTACATTGTTATACCATATTAACTACAGAAGTTTCAAGTAAATCAATTGACAAATGTATTAAGAAAAACTATTGCTTATCTTGTCATTTTTTCAGGCAAATCTTTCTGAATAAATATTTCGTGCAAAATTTTCAATTTTAAGAAGCTGTCGGGCTTAGTGAAATAATCAAATTGGCATTATTCTACATATATTATATTGTTATACTTTTGTGCATATTACCTATAGACGTTTCAAGAAAATCAATTATTGACAAATGTATAAAGTGATAAGGCAAACTATTACCTACTTATCTTGTGAAAGTTTACAGGCTAATTTCTTTCAGCCATGCTCTCTTGTCCGAGACAAGGGACCTTTTCATAAAGCTGTTGGGGGCTTCAGTTATAAAATCTGACTGACCTGTGAAGAAAACGGAGTGGCTGGCATAGGATAGAAGTGCATGGAGGGACCTAGGATGGGTTTTTCGACCCGCGAGTAATAGTAAAGTATACAATACTATCAGTAGGCCTAGCGATTTTTTTGCATTCTACGACTACTCTATCAACAAAATGGCAGTTTCTTAGTCCTTTTAACACAAATTAGAGTTGTCTCGACGCCCGACAGGGCCCATACATTTATCATAAACAACTTCGTAGTCATTTTCGTATGTTCGGTAGGCGAGGCTACGTTTTACTCTACAAGTACATGCAAATACTTTTTGACAGGTGATAGAATTTCTCTGTTAGAATTATTTTTGAAGTGTTTGGTGACCCAGCGGTTACAACGCCGGCTTTCGTACTGCAGACGTCGTGGTTCGATCCCAGGTGCCGACCATCTTCCTCTTTCACGACACAAGCTTTAAGTAGCTTACTTTGAAAGAGTCAAGGAGTGTATTTGTGTTTACTTTGAGTGAGCACAGATTCATTTTTTTGTTTAAAAAAAAAAAAAATTATGTGTCAGAAAGCTTACAGAATAGTTTGAAGTGTAGGTAATTTTTAAATCGAAATGAAGACTTATTAAGGTGATTTCATTATATTTGTTTCGATAGAATTGTAGATTTTTTTGTGTGTTGCTTTATTCGTTCATAATATTTTTTTTTTTTACTTTATTAGGCAATCCACCCGATGTTGAGTGATTTGTGCCATAACAATAAACAATATATTATACAATATATAAAGAATATGAACTGCTCATTTTAAACAAGACAGCATAAACATGAAATGTAACATGTGAACAAATAGCTATTTAACAACACAATTTGAGACATAATTAAATGCATAAACAATAAAAGAGAAAAATACAGATAATACCCATTACATAAATGTAACATGAGAGAGTAACTACACAAAATAATAAAGTACAGTACTACAGCCATTACACAATTCATATTCCTATACAAATGTATGCATACAAACTAAAAGAGAGAAATATTAACTAAGTGTAATAATATGTAACATCAGTAAAATAAATAAGTAAAGTTACAAAGGCAGTACAACTATTTTTAACAACTAAAAATCCAATACAAAGATGTGCCTTCATAATTTAAGAGGAAGAGACCGATAGTATAACCTTAATGTAAAATGATCAACTAAATGAAATAATAAAGGAAATACAGCCATTTAACGATTGAAATTCCAACACAAATATATGAAAACAATTTATTCAAGAGAAAAAAACAGAGAATATTACCTTAATGCAACATCGTTGCCATAATAATTTAAGCGAATAAAAATTTATAGTTGAACGTCACCACAATCATAGAAGTTAAGTGTACCATAGAGAAGTGTGAAAAGATAAAGTAAATTTTCTTTATAATATTCGACGCCAGAGAGACGCAGATGTGACAGAAAAAACTAAATTAGCTACGAGTTTTCTGTCTGTCTAACAGAGTAGTCGTTTTCTATGACAGACTAGTCGTTGAGTGCAATTTTAGCTACACCCGCAGGTGTTGCTCGTTGGTAAGGAATGTCAAAGCAAAATGGTAATCGATTAGTAACACGCATACCAACATCACAAAGCTTAAAAACATTTTTTTCATCATGCAACATTATGAAAAATGTCATTTTTAATGACTTACAGATTGCTATTAATTTGCTATTGCTTACGATTTGCTATTACTAACGCTGGAAGCTCCACCACCTTGGCAGCGAACGTGATTAGGTATGGTAAAATAATTTAAAACTGTATTGATGTATATTTTAATATGACATATATCAAGTGTTCTCATTATATTAAGTAGGTATACATATATAGCTCATTATATTAAGCAGGTATATAGGTATAAGATAAATAATAAAAATAAAACAAAAACCAACCGCTAAGAATAAATGTGCTAATTTAAATGCTTGTCATTAATTTTGCCTTTTTCTTATCTGTTACAATCACGTCCTCTGGATGTCAAACATGTCTTTAGTTGGAGTTTTATAACAACAATTTTGTGTAAAAATGTCTCGGGTGCCTATTTTATTATATTAAATTGATTCTGTTGACAGCAAACACTAAAAATCAATCAATTATAAAAATTGGTTAGGTTCGTACGAAACTCGATTTTTTCATTGAAACATCCGCAAAACCGCATACAAAAATATTTTATACATAATAATATGATAAAACTTATTAGACTTATGTAAATATTTGGTTTTTCTGAATGGGGCCAGTTGCTATGACATTTGATAATAACATGTATCCACGGTAAATATTACATTGTAGAAACATGACATACTTGATACTACTGTTATTACGGGAAGAAATGTCACAAAGGTCCGCAATTTTAAACATGATAAAGTAAAAATGGTACCATTTAAAATTGAATTGAATTGAATATAAGGTAATAAGATTAAACGTATGACTTGATTGTGACTTTATATATTGATTGTTTGACTTATAATATATTATATTTATGTTTTTATGTATTTTATTTGGCATTTTTTTATGACATAATTTATTTATCTTTTAACGTACCTATATTATTTGTTGAATTGTATTGAAATTGTGTCGTGTTTGCTAATATTGTACTTTGATTTGAATTAATATAAATAAAATTGATTGATTGATTTGAGGTATGATATAAAATGTATTGAACTAACCACATGATGCAATCATTACATAAATCGAAAAGTGTTCTGATGGGAACAATGTGCTCCTCGGCCAACTTTCATTCGCTATCCTTAACATATGTGCCAGTCATGTACATCTCCTCTTCACAATGCTGCATGGTGGCGATAGGCCTACGCTGTGTTCACAGGCGTATATCGTCTTTCGTGAAGCTGTGGTATCACTTATGCCCAATATTCTTCTTTAACACTTTGTTTCAAAGGTGGAAACCTTTTGATCCTGGGATTTGATCAGGTCTCAATTGAGTTAGGTTCCTAAAAATTTGAAAAGCGACGGGAAAGCTAGTGACTCAAAATAGCTCGGGTGAAAATGAAAAGGTCAACGCTAGATTGACGAAATCTCGCGAACTAGTAAATTTTATGGTAAAAGTGCTACTGCGTTGTTAAAAACGGTAAATTTCGTAAAATTGACACAAATCATCCCTCAAGGGATGCCGTAACCAAATTATCATCAAATATAACAGTGCAAGGTGCAATGGAACAAGCCATGCTTGGTGCAAATCTTAGGGGCAGAAAAAGAGACATCATAATAAGAGCTAGAACAGGAGTGTCGGACATTGTCGAACGAGTGGCAGCGTTAAAATGACGATGGGCCGGTCATGTCGCTCGATTAGAGGATAAATGGACGAAATGCCTTCTGTGCTGGCGCCCTAGAACTACAATTACCTATTAGAAATCCTGGACGTCTCCAGCTATCGCATCGTAAGAACCATTGGCTCGCAGTGGATGCAGGTTGCACAAGATGGGGGAACGTGGAAGAGTCTGGAGGAGGGCCATGTATAGGATAGGAGGTTGAGAAGGATTGAAGAAAATGTAACAGAGCATTTGCCAACAATAAGCTTGGTATTTCTACCCATTAAATGTTTGCTTTTTTGCCGGTTGTTTCAATAAATGATCCCACATTTTCGATGCCACATTCTGTAGTAACGAAATAGCTCACTAATGAAACAAATCAATGAATTTCATAGTCCCTGACATTCCAAAGCGTTCACGAAAAAAGGGAGACGCGAATAAAAAGGATTTTCTCCTGTCTTATAAATAATCTCCGGTCGGAATGTCAGGGAGGTGGTTCGGGCGACACGAAACTCGCAGGATGC
This sequence comes from Mystacides longicornis, assembly GCA_963576905.1. Lineage (NCBI taxonomy): Eukaryota > Metazoa > Arthropoda > Insecta > Trichoptera > Leptoceridae > Mystacides > Mystacides longicornis. The sequence continues at coordinate 3,887,647 of OY756438.1, forward strand.
TGAGATCAGATCCCGGACGGAGATAAGCTGGCGTCTGGTTTTAATGAATGAAACCAAAATAAAAGAACATCAATATAATACAATAATATAGAGTTGTAAATTACCAATGTCACTCATTAATAAACATGGATTGGGTATAAAAAAAAATAAAAACATCGTGTTATTTGCAACTAGCTGCTTCACAGTCCACGCTACGCTTTAATAAAACAGCTTTCAGACTTTGTGAGACAGAATTATTACATATTATTATTTCAAAACATTTATTTATTAAATCACAGTATATCATATAAAGCATACATCATTGTATAAAAATTAATAAAAAATATAAATTTAAATTAAATATGATGCTAAAATATACCTACTAAATATAAAAATATCGGTATTATCTCTCATGATACATCCCGATGTAATGTAATCATGAGATTCGCACTACAGAGAAAGGAACCTTCTTAACATCCTACATGAGGACAACAGAACTGCCTTTTGAATGGCATATCTGAGACCACTACAGATGCCAAGTTTAGACAGGCAGCTAAGCTGATATGTCTGATCTTAACACTACTGTCACAACAACAACTGTCAGCCACAGCAAAATCACAACACCAATGAGTCATACAAATTTTTGAAATCGTTCACATTCGGAGAATCAACCAGTTCAGGCAGCAAACCATTTCAATGGTCGACCACTCTATTTAGCAATGCTTCAATGGATTCTGCTTGAACCTGTAGCCATCCAATTTATATCCATCACCCCTCAGGTGGACATTCCGGTTGTACCTGAAAATTGCTTGCAATTTCGGACAGTTATAATGGCCATGAAGTATTTTGTATGTTTTTGTCATGTCACCTCTCCTCCTTCTGTCTGACAAAGGTCCCCAGAATCCGGAGCCTCTCCTCATATTCAACATTTCTTAACCTAACTCCCAGCTTGGTAAATCGTCATTGCACCTTTTCGATAATCTGAATATCTTTTGTACAATGTTGTAATTATTTATAGATTCTTGTGAGTTTTACAGTGTAATCAATGTAATATAATGGATCCCAATCATCTAAATGTATTCATCTAATTAGATCACCTACAGAGCTACCTAGTATATTTATTTATTTATTTCTACATCCATAGGCCCTTGCAGGCACTTGGTGGCGTCATTATTACACATAACAAATATTAATTTTCAATAGTCAAGGAATTCAATATAGACAGACAATAATAATATAACAGAAGACAAAAACAAAATGTGAAATACCTATGATTTGCAGTGCCGGTTGATGTAAAGAGTCAACCGGCACATTGTCCTTGACATGTTGTATTTTTATTATCAATTTAAAAATGTGTAAAATATAATAATAAGTAGATACCTATTAACAAGTTGATAGTCTATGCTAAACGCTGCTGTTAGCCTCATTTAGCATATCGTCAGTGGAGTATATAAAATGATTTTTCGATAAGGTACGACTTCGCTCCTCTCTCAAACTCGGAACCAGCCAGATTTCGGATGTCGGCCGGGAGCACATTGAACAGTCGGACGCTCTGACAGATATAGCTTTTAGATGTTTTTGTCAGTCTATGTTTGACGGGTCTGATGTCGTGTTTGCGTCTTGTCTCGTATCTGTGGGCATTTTGAATCAATTCATCAAGTGTAGTGTGGGTACATCGATTAGGGTCCGTACAGTGATGTCCGTGTGAAAAGAAACACCGTGTAAACTCTGCAATATGCTGGAGCTAGTCCTCTCTACCTTGAGAGCTTGAGTGGTTTCCGCTAGAACAACCTTACTGATGTTTAAACTTCCAGACTGAAAATAGATTATCCTAGCCAGATCTAGAACTCTAGCTTAAATATCTACAGAATATTGGTGCCATAAAATATTCAAATATCCAGATATTTAGAAAGGTACTAACAAATCTGTTGCAAGATTTATTGCGACGGTAAAAGTCGATTCTTTGAAGAGAAGAACACGCGGTTGATCTACATAATATTTTAGAAATGTTTGTTTTTTTATTTGCCTTTGACAATACTTTTACCTTATATGTGAACATCACGCTCAAAATACAAATGCTACGTCAGATATTAATATGCCCAGAGCCGTACAAAATGCTGGAGAAGGTTCTTAAATACAATTTGCTGCATTAACTTTAATATATTTAGAGCTATTTAAAAAAATCTATTTTTTTAGGATCTTCATACAAATTTCTCAAAAAGACAGTAAGTCATCTTTTGGAAACAAAATTACTCATGTAAACGTTGAATGGAATCTTGGTATTACGGTATGAAAATGTAATAAAATAATTGTAGATTGATTTGTTATACATATAAATGTTATTCAAATCTTATTATTCTCAATAAATAAAGATTTAATGAAAAAATTTGCAAAATGATTCCTCCATTTTGAAGTTTGACAGATAGCACAAATCACCCTCTATGGGTGGAAAGCCTAATTAATTATCACACATTAGGGAATGTAGCTAAGATTCAAACCACAGAGCTCTCTATGAAAACTTGCAAATTATGTCGGTAGGTTCGTATAGTATTATGAGGTCGGTAAAAAAGTCATTCTTCTTTTCCTGTGCTTATGTCAGTTATAGAGGTCTGTTAAGCAATGGGAAGCTAGACTAGAACCTGTTTAATTACCTACCGATCAAGCCTGACAATCGGAATCAAAAACGTAAAGCAAGACGGGAATAAGCTAGTTCTAAACAAACAAGTTTTCTTTTACTTCAGGATAGATGCCAGGGAAAAACTAAACACACAACCACATAAGCTTTTTATATAACAATATTGTAAGCGGAGTTTTGAATGGAGTTCCCTCCTACGCTTATCAACAGCTATTGTTAAAAATCACAACTAATTTACATAATTTCTAGTTTTTTTGTCGTTGAAAATTATTTTTAGCAAAATTTTTATTTTTACATTATTTTTTACTTATTGTTTCCGCCGAGTTACCGTCCTACAATACATTCTCCAAGGTGACTACAATAATTATCGAGATTGTTTTCAAGTATTCCGTGCGGGCGATTCGAAAAAATTGAATCCTCCACAAATTTATCATCTGCAGAAACTGACACTTTTTTTCTACTTTTTACAAGGCCAGGATTGCCAATTTCCCCCCGTCCACTCGAATCAAAGCGTTCTATTTATATATAATTAACTAGCTTTCCCGACAGGCGTTATCCTGTGTGTTCCTAACTATGAATATTGAATTCGAATTTGAACGAGGAAAGAATGACAAAAAGGATATATAAATCTGAAAGAATGGGTGCACGCAGACGAGGTCGACCTCGAATGACATGGTCCGATCATATCGGTTCAGTCTTAGAGGAGGGCCAAGTCAGGAGCAAAAGAAATAGGAGAGCATGTATGCGGAATGTTATGCGTTTGGAAGAAGCGAAAGAGGTTTGTTTGGATAGGAAAGAATGGAAATCCGTACTCTCTGCCTACCCCCTTCGGGAAACGGCGTGATTTGTAAAAAAAAAAATTGTATAATGATAAGCTTATTACCTTTAAACCACAGTTATTTAGATCGATTCATCTGTTTTGAACCTCATACTTTCCATCGAAATTCTGTCCATCGCATCAACTATCAAACAACTGATAGTTCCTGTCAAACTTTAATTTAATTTCAATTTTTCGAATTTGGAATAAAATTCATATTGTTAAAATACTAAGAAGGTTACCTTTTTAGAGTTTTCTTTGATTTTATAATTTTCCACGCAACTTTCTTAATGATTTATTCTTTCATCAGAAACTTCTCCTGATAAAAAAAGCCAACACGACAAAATAATAATTAGCGAAATCGTTCCAGGCGGGATGATATCGGAAAATGCCTCTCCATTTTTATAATATCTGTCAATACAGATCCCGAGGATCTAAAGAAAGAAAAAGAAGGTATATCGCTAATGTGGTACTTCGCATTCTTTTCTTTTCGTGTTTACTTTTGTTCGAATTGTCTTACTTAACAATTGTTCTTATATAGTATATAAGCTAACTTAAATGATACGTACCTATATTCCAAAAAATTTTTGATAGATATATTCGCAGGATTACATTAATTATGTTACATACGCCTGTTATTGGAGCATTGGGGGGTGCATGTGTTTTTTAATATGTTTATCTTTGTATGTGTTTTCAATGCTCTGTTGGTGTCTTTATAATAAATAAATAAATGCCTATTTATGCTATTTAACTAGTATTTTTTTTATTTTTTTTATTTATTACTGGTGGAGGTTTGAAGGGACTTTATTTTGAATTACTATTGAATGAATATATTCACAAATGGGAAATTCTCAATGTTTGGAACAATACCGAACTATTACTTATAAGTACCACTATTACTTATAAGTTTTCGATGGTCAAATATCGAAACGATCATCGAACCACTTATCCACTATGAAAATCATCGTAGAAAAAGTAAACGAATAAAATTTTCCCTTTCTTATATCTGGCATTAAAATAAATCAACAACACTTTATTGAATTAACATATAGCAATTTAAACACAAATACGAGCCAAAGGGTGGACTTATCCCGAAATATCTCTTCCAGCCAACCCATTCGTAGATTGTAAGAAAGCTTTCGACTTTCAGTGAAAAAGTGGGCTGTGATAAGTGCACTCAAAAACTGCCGAGCAGACAATAACCAAAGACGCCTTATTATAGGAAGTTGCAACGAAATGCAACCATGACTGAATACTCCATAAGAACTCTTCCTGATAAAAAAGGGGTCCGACAGGGTTATAGGCACTATATCTCCCAAAATATATGATATTTTTGAAACTCTCAAGTGAAACGATAAGGGGTTCAAAATAAATGGAGATAGACTCAACCATCTGCGATATGCTGCTGATGTGATACTTGTAACGGAATCCTTTGAAGATCTATCGGAAATGAAATTCTTTGTGAATAAAACGAGGATTCAAAAAATATTAGATTAAAGATAAACCTCAAGTAATGTACACCAAGAAGTTTTTTTTACCCATCACGCCGTGTCCCGCGAGGGGTAGACAGAGAGAACGGACCTCCACTCTTTTCTATTCAAGCTTAATTCTTTCACCTCTTCCACCGACATCAGCCTCTCCTATTTCTCTACCTCATTCTCGCTCGACCACGCCCTCTTAAACCTGTTTTTTTCAGCCTTCAGACTCTTTCAACAATCCTCAGGTAATTACAGATACTTTGAAAAATTCGTAGACGTTTCACCATCATCATTGGCACTACAGCTCATTGTGAGCCTCGACCTCTTCCAGAATTCCCTGACATTCTCCCCTGTCCATCGCCCGCCTTCTCCAGTTAGTCACCCCCATTGTCCTGAGATCCTCCTCCACGCCATCCATCCATCTCAGCCTTGGTCTTCCCACACTACGTCTCCCCTCTGGTTTTGTACTAAGAATCTTCCTAGTTCTGTCATCCTCCATTCGCTGGACATGCCCCAACCATCGAAGGCGATGTGTATTTATAAATTTTTTATAATGTTGGGTTCGCCGAAAAGGTTTTCCAATTCACGATCCTCCAAGTTCCACCACACAAAGGACCGAAGATCTTTCTCAGTACTATTCTTTCGAAGACAAGAAGGATAGACGTTTATCGTTAACTTTTGTACGAGCATTTTGATGGGCGTAGTTTTCAAAATCTCCCTTTACGATGGAGTTTCGATTTTGTTATTGTAATGATATCTCCCTTTACGATGGAGTATCGATTTTGTTATTGTAATGATATCTCCCTTTACGATGGAGTATCGATTTTGTTATTGTAATGATATCTCCCTTTACGATGGAGTATCGATTTTGTTATTGTAATGATATCTCCCTTTACGATGGAGTATCGATTTTGTTATTGTAATGATATCTCCCTTTACGATGGAGTATCGATTTTGTTATTGTAATGATATCTCCCTTTACGATGGAGTATCGATGTTGTTATTGTAATGATAATAAATTAGGAAGAAAACCATTTTTTTGCGTCATGTCATATAGCTAGTGTATAATATGAATTATTGACAACAATGTTGGCAAATATATGAATTCTCGCGCGTTGACAAACAACTTTTATTCCGTTTCTAGAGGCCGGAACGGAAATATACTAATCCGGCAAAAGCGAAAAAAAAAATCCACGTATTTTTCAATTTATTTGTTGACATGAAGAAATCCTTGATTTAATATGGAGTGTTAATGAAAAATATTTGTCTGCTATTATGACTTTTATTGCTTATATAAATAAAATACATAATCGCTCGTCTAAATTTACATTACTTCCCATTATGTCTCGCCTTTGTTGATATGGCTCGATTCCAACATAGTGAGAATATCATTATTATTTATATTTTATTTTTGAAAATCAAATAAATTACTAAATCAAATTCAAGACAATTTTAACTGTATATAAAATAAAAATAACGATCGATATCGCTTGACAGTTTTGATTGTACATAAGACGTTCGGAATACAAGTCGATCCAAATATAGAAAACTTGTTGAGCCGTGTCGCACTATGCATATAAATAATCTTTCGGAAAAGCGTTGAAAAGAGATGCACTATGCGTGAAATGAGCGCGCTAGACAAGGATAGATATTTTACAGTTAACTCTCAAATGCGCGATGGTTATTACACAAATATTAAAAAAAAGTGATGATTGTGTTTAATTTGGATATGTGAAGATCCACCGACGCATAGCGAGATGGTGCTGGCCGTATGAGATTAAAGAATAACAAAGCGCCAGGATATGATAGAATTCACACGGAGCTCCTCAAACAAGGCATAGCGTGGGAAGAGGAGAGGTGCCCAAAATATTGGCGGAATGGATCCATTGTCGCAATATTTAAAAAGGGGAACCCCCTTGAATGCGGAAGCTACCGTGGAATTACTCTACTGAGTGTTCCCGGTAAGGTATTATCTCAGATATTACTACACCGCATTCGGGGGTCTGTCATGGCCATGACATAAGAAACTTGAGCAACTGGCATGAGAGAGCAAATTTTCTGAACCAGGTATATCTTTCAGCAGTGTAAAGAGTTAACTCTCCAGTCGCTTGTTGCTTTATAGATTTTGAAAAGCCCATCAACAGCCCACATAGACCATAAATATGGAAAATACTTGCTCTGTATGGTATACCTCCGAAAATAGTTAAAATGGTGCAGTCCCTGTATGAAGATTACGAGTGTAGCGTCAAAACGCGAGGTGGTCCTACTGAAGCTTTTAGGACGGGAGTCAGACAGGGCTGCGTACTTTTTATATTCATAAATTTCATGGACCCTGTTGAGAAAGTCCGAGCAAGGAGTATACCGATAACACAGAGAGATGGTCTAATGGGCGAAATATGCGATCTGGAGTACGCGGACGACCTATCGTTGTTCAGTACGACAGTGGGGGAATTACAGCGCAGTGATTCAAGACTGCGATGAAACAGCACGCCTTGGCCTTCGAGTCAATACCAGTGGGGCTAGTACGAGTTTTCGATCATCGAAACGATGAACGAATTACGAAACGAAATATGAGTTTCCCATACAAACCGACTTGTCAAACGGTTCGATCATCGAACAGACCTTTCGATAGGAATCTTCGTCGTTGGCGAAGTTTCGTAATGAATTGACGTGTTAGTAACCTTTTTACGCTTAGATTACAGATATTTTTCTCAAAATTTTCATGCACATAGCTTTGAAATTATTCAATTTGATATTGAACGTATATTTTTTTCCCTTTTTGGATTTTTTAAGTTTTTTTTAGTAAATTTTCCTTATGTATCGCGTGTTAAAATACCACTAGCCAATTTTTTAATACTCTTATAGTAGATATAACAAAGTAATAAACCAAAAATGTGTTCACAATAAAAAAAATAAAAGTAATATTTATGAAACTAAGTAGAGATTAGACAACTTTTAGAAGAAAATATTTATAAAACATAGACATGTCATTTCAATTGCTCATTTCTACAAAATGCGACAACCATATTTGAATGTAACATTTTGGATAAAAATATTATATTAAATCGGTATAAGGCCATTTGTCAATCTCATAAACAGTTTGAATTTTGTTTTAATAGAAAAATAAACGTAATTTAAATCTTTTTCATAAAGATTTCAATGGTTTTCGAAAAAAATAGGCGATTTCCATACTATACGATCGTTCAGCTGTCAACATTTCGATCAACGTATGAAATCGGCGATGGAAATTTTCCAACGAACGCTTATCGAACGAAAGGAAGGGTTGTCAGAATAAAAAATAAATTTATTAATTATTTTAAAAAGGGAATGAAAAATAGGTTATTTACTAATAATTATCTACGTCATATATTATATACTTAGTATTTTATTTGACTGAATGTTAATAATTTTATTATTTTTACAATTTCTGAGAATAATAAAATATTATTTCTGAATAGGTATAATCATAATAGTTTTTTTCCATTGGCAACTTATTTCTCAAATGCCAAATGCACTTCGCGGGATGTTCGTAACAAGCCCAAAAATTGCTTTTATTTGTCTTTAATTGAAAATTATTTTCGATAAATTAATAATTGCAAATGAGTGTTTCTACAGACGTTGTCTAACAGATATGAAGACTTACCAAACAGTTGCAAGCGAATAAAGAAGTACTTACAGATAATGAAAAAAATCTGATTGCACATCCTTTGACAACTCTCGTTTCTGAGACATCACGTAAAATCGCAATTTCGGATCTCTGCATACACACTTCACGCAACGAATATAATATGTACATATATTAGACGACCCCCCTCCTCCCGTATTATTGAGATGCCCAGCACCGAAATTTATAGAAGACACCTACTCTTGAAGACACGGAAGCTGGCATTGAAGGAAGATTTGGAAGACCGCCACGTTTATGGTCTCCACCCTTGCAGGAAGACTAGGACTGGACTTCAAAGTAGACATCACACAGGTCGGGAACTGAACAAACGACTAGGACTACAGAAGCACCTGATTAACTTACAAAGAGGACCCAGCGGAAAGAGTAGGACATAGGAAGGAAGATTGCCGAGGAACCCACGGAGAGGAAAAGATTATATTATTTAAAATCAATTAAGTGATTGTGTATTGACAGTGCGTATCTGTAAGTCTTGACCCTTAGTTTTATCCATTATGATAGATTTTGTAACAAATAAAATAATTTGTTAGTCCAAAAAACTCTCCGAAGGACTCAAGCTGTGTGGAGTAGAAACTTAATAATTAACAAGTCCTTCATTGTATATATAATTTTAAGATGTGAAGCGGCTACAAAATGAAAAATATTGTTAAAAGCCATTCTCACAAACAACTACTTACCTCTGGAGATCTTTATATTCCATAAGTGAGTAAACTTACCTATTCGTATAATCCATACTATTCTCGATTGAAAGTAAGTATTTATCTATGTTTGGAATGTATGAAAGATCAGTTAGTCGAATGTATCGATGATCTGTATTTTGTAGAAAAAATGAATCTGCGCTTACTCAAATACACTCTATGACAAAAAACTACTAAAGGCTTGTTTTGTTAAAGCGAGAGATGGTTGGTACTTGAGAACGAAAGCTGGAGACGAACCACCAGGCTACCGACCACTTCTATCTCATATCATCTATTTTCATTTTCTCTATTGTAAAGTTTTCTTTAAATAAAATAGCTAGTGCTTTATTTTAAAAAAAGTGTTTCTCTACCACCCACCTGCATCTAAGGAGTATAAATAAATTTCTTTGTTGGTCCACTAACTGTTTATTGTTAAGAGTTAATATGTTTTGTAAATGACTGTTTGTTTACATTGATAAATAAATATTAATTTGGAAATAATATGAGGTTTGTTTTTTTTTTTTCATAAAATTTTTTTTTTTATTACAACATGTACCTATCAATCTCAGTATTAATAAATAAATAAACACTTTATTGGACAATAATAATAACCCAATTTGTAAGCTTATTGCCTTGGGTAATTTCATCCTACCAACTTATTGGGAATAATCATTTTATCAGTTCTTGCTTGTAATTAAAAAAATACACACTCTTACATAATTAAAAAATACATAATACATTTTTATTTAAAAAAAAAAAGCATTAAATAAATTGGTTTCGATTTTAAGAGAGAAATGTTATAAAAAAATTAACCATTACGGGCTTACGACTGTCTTCTAATGCTGTTTCGAAGGCCTGGTTAACGTAAAGTGATCATACTAAATCACTTCACGTTAACAATGTTTGCCAAATATCTAGTCAATAGAACACCATACCATCAAATTGTTAACTCTGTAATATGTTAAGATCTAGTCCTGAAATAGGACTGAAGAATCCATCAATATTTGGAACATTGTGTACATCATGACTTTTATCTTGTTTTCTTTTTATCGTCTATTAAAGCAATTTTTTCTTAGGTATGGGGCTGTTTACATCTATAGAAAATAGGAATCTTAATTTAATTATTATAGTTATTTAAAAAATATTCATAAATAAAGAAAAAATTAAAATCTTCAAATTATTATTATTATCTCTCAGTAATCTTCCTTTGTCTTGGCCATAAGCTTAAGGGTGTCATCCAATATAAAGACACCAAAGACCTCGGTTATTGATGTATACAGGCCTCTCCCTGAGACTTCCACAGCTCCCGATTCTACGCCTACTGGATCCATCCCTCGCAGTCAACTCCTCACACCGTCAGATCATCTTGCTTAAGATGCCATGCTGATGATGAATTTCATCTTCTGAAATGAAAATGAATGTAGGTATGTCTTAAAAGTGAATTAATAATTATATTTAATATGGTTCAGATATACAGCGTGGTTAAAGATTAAAGAGACAGCTCATGTATTCAACAGTGAGAGAAGCCTTGAGTAATTTCCATGGTGTCTCCGAACTTGGTAATTAGACATTCTTGAATGATGTGATTCACAGACAATCTTTACTATTGTGAAACCCTAGGCAAGCAGTATAACAGTGAAATGTTTACTTTAAAGAGACCATTTTTCCATGACTAGTTTTTACTCTATTTATAATTATAATTATCTATTAAAAATGTATACCAAGTATTAATTAATTGAATATTAATTGAATATAAACAGATGACGGTCATGTCATCTGTTTATATTCAAAATGAAGACAATCCAAGCAGCCCAAATAGTTCTGATATTGTACCAACTTACACATATCAGCAACCTGATGTAGGTATCAGATTATTTTTCTTCATCAAACCACTTCAACTATGGTCTCCAACACTCATCCTCCCTTCGTGTGTTGTGGAATGTTATACTACTTAACAATGAGTGCTCATTCGACCCTGTACCTTAGATGCCGATGATTGCCAAAATATTTCAATCTAAAATAATACAGATACAAAGTTAACACAATATATTATTATCTATTGATAACACAAACCTATAAACCGGCTTCAATTACCCGTCGGGTAGCAAAAAAATATTTTTCAATTGAAATATATATATATATAGAAAGAGGCTTTGATTTATTTATTTAAAAACACTGAACAGCTTAGTACACCATAAACATAATGAAATTTCATGTATCAGAGATAATATTATCAATATTATGTATCTATTACATTACTTCATTAAGGTTATGATACATTACAACTAATCCTATATTGCAAACGATTTCTAACATGCAATATATATGTTTTGTGAGAAATCGTTTGTTTCGCGAAGATAAAACTCTAATTTTATGTTTATTTATTTATAGATATCTACTATTCAAATTAATAATAAAAAGTCAGAGGTTTATTCACGTAATAACAACACCACCTTGTCTTGTTGACATTGCCTTAATATGTAAGGAATAAATTATATTAATTATTGTGTAACTAGTAACTACTTACCGGAAAGGATTATTTTATCCAGAATAATTACTGCCACATAAAATCTTAAATAAAAAAAAACGAATAACACAATATCTTATCATCGATACGGAATAATAATCATTATTAATTTGACATATCGATTGTGTGAACAAAATCAATTCGCGGCATTTTTCTGGCTTGTGTCAGAATAGTTCCGAAATCGGCCACCGTATGGCGCATGCAGTCTCTTTTGATCATGGATGCACGACGTAAGTGGATGGTAATGGTCTGGGTTCCTACGGATTCGCCGCTACTATAAACAGCGATGTAGGTATATGTCAGTTGAGAACATTGCCAATATTGTTTCCGCGGTAACAAAAAACATTGTCATATAATTTTTAAAGAGGCCGTCTTGTCAGATGACGGACCGTTCCATAGGAACCCCACTGCATTAGTGGCGGTCCATCCATTCCTTTCAATACGTCCATGCTTTCGATCAATGTACCTAATAACGTTTCGTTCATCGTCGGAAACCATAGACAATAATAATATTTCATTCGATCATCGAACGGACCATTCGTTGAACGAATGGAATCTCCATACAAAATTTTCGAACGTTCGATCGTTGCGCTAATTGCACGCTAATAAGCTCTTATTAGGGTGCATTTAGCATTCGATGAAACTCGTACTAGCCCTACAGTAAGACGGAGCTCACGGCGAATAATTCCTGCCCTGATAAACAGCTACCGATGGTCACTAGGTCTCCCGGGTGGATAAATTACCTAGGAGCAACCATTACCACCACTTGTGACTCGGGGCTGAGCTCCCGATACGTATCGGTATGGCAAGTGGCGCCTTTAACAACATGAAATATATGGGTGTGAGTAAATGAATAAACTTAGTAAGTATACCTTCTCAAGATATCATAGTAATATTTGGAAGCTACGTGGTAGGTTGAAAAAGGAGTCTTCATCTTGTGCTACTAAAAGTTTATTTAAGACCATAAATTAGTTGTCAGGAGCGACTGCTCCCTTGCACAGATGGACAAAGACATCTCTATTTGTCCATCATAGACAAACTCTTTGTCTATGCGAGTGAAGGAGCGAGTCCACTTTTAGCTTCCTTTTGCTTTTTCTGTTGTTTCTTATTTGACTTTTGCCTATCGATCAACTTCCATTTGGAACAAATATTTTCTACCTACTGTTTGTACAATTTCTGTGAACAAAAAAACAATTACCATAATTGAAATTTGTGTAGAAATATTTTTTTTAAATTTATTTTTTATTTTTATTCAAACAAACTTACAGTCATTAAATAAAATATTACAAATTTCATTGAATATAAATAATAGACCATTTGTTATAGTCCAATATGTTAAATACCTAGCTTGTACCGAAAAAGTATGCCATGTTCAAAATCTGATGCTCGTTATCGAATATTTTTTTTCTCAATACTTTATTTATTTACAAAAAAATAAATTTAAAGTAGTCAGTGTCAGTAATAAATGGGTTAAAACATGGATTGATATTGCGGATTTAAGTGAAAAGATCTATATAAATCATTGCGGACAGGGATAGATAGGGAGAGAAAGAGAGGGGGGGAGGGGTTAGGGAAAGGAAACGAGACAAAATATAAATAAGTTCCTGAAGTGAATCATCTCAGAAAACTCTGTCTCCTAGGAACAGAGATAAATATAATACGATAGGTAGGTATAGATCCGACGGAGATAAGATACATAGATCATGACGCGACATACTATGCGTACTACGGGATCTATGCGCGTATTATTATAAACTTGACACATTACGCTGTCGCAGACGTAAGATATGCGAACTATTCATGATTTTTCAGTATTTTTACAATATCTAAATTGTGTAGTTATATTTCACATAACTTGAAACTATGTCTTTATTTTATTGAAAATTTTGTTCAAATTGTTGGGTCAATCAAAAAAAAGATTCAAAATTTTTCATAAACGCTTGATATACCTCTTTTTAACTAGAGGGAGAGAGAGCAGAGCACAGAGGGGGTCTGTCTCTTCCTTCTTCTCTCTCCACCCTCTCAGTTAAATCTCCTAACCGAGAGGGGCGGTAGTTGGTCCCCGAAAATGCCCCTGTGGCTAGCTCAGTCTTCACCGAGGACCACACTACCTCTATATCAACAAACATTCTCCCTCTGGTAAGCTGGTGACTGATAGAGGGAGAATGTTTGTTGATATAGAGGTAGTGTGGTCCTCGGTGAAGACTGAGCTAGCCACAGGGGCATTTTCGGGGACCAACTACCGCCCCTCTCGGTTAGGAGATTTAACTGAGAGGGTGGAGAGAGAAGAAGGAAGAGACAGACCCCCTCTGTGCTCTGCTCTCTCTCCCTCTAGTTAAAAAGAGGTATATCAAAGTGGCGGTCCCAACGTCGGGCTTTGCTTGATTAGCATGCTATTAGTAGCACCCACCGCGGTGTGAAAACAGCAAATTTTCGCGTCAAGCACGGACCTGGGTGTGTTATGTTTTACAGCAGGTACACAAGTTTAAATCTCTCTCTGGAGCGCGATATGGGTGACGTGAGTGGATGCCATGGACGGGTGAGTAATGTACGCGGTTACATTACTTTTGATTAGGGTAGACCGGTTGTTTTATTGTAAATTCGAAAAATATTGTAGTGTACACGGCTATATTAGAATTATTGTGTTAGAGTAATAGGATTTAATGTAGATAAATATATGACGTTATGGGAAATGTGTAATGCTTACGTTTGCATTACGTTAGATAAGGGTAGATCGAAATTTTTGTTGTGAATATCCGGTGGATAAAATGTATGTGTATTTGATTTTGTTATTTTGAGCTACTCGTAAACAAGCTACAGTGGGCTGTTGAACCCCAGATTGCCGCCATAGCGACAATAGGAATATTATACGATTTCTGTTATAGAGACGCGTAGAAGAAACCTACACACAGGTGCAAATGTTACCATTGCTCGATACTTTGAGCGGCGTCCGTAGACTTTGGGAAAGCGATACGTGGATAGTATTTGTACTTAAGGGAAAGTTTTGAGGAATGTGATTTGATTGTGAGTCAGGAATTGTAGCCTTGTAGGTCGGATTAGAGGTGAAGTGAACGGGTTAATGTGTGAAGAAACCAAGCTTGTAGTAGATGGAAGGGGAGTACAGGTTGCTGGTAATGCAACATTATGTGTACAAATTGTGAATAGTAGATAAATTAAATTTCGGATATTTTTAAAGATGAATAGACCAATATGATATTAATTGTGTATTGTGTTACTGGTAGTTAGTACGTGTATAAAATAGTGAATTAGATATATGTAGGTATTTGATAATATAAGGTACGAAGGGTCGCACTCCTTGGATATATTTTTTTCACTTTGTAGAAATAGGATTATTTCTGTGTATAGGTCGTTATATTATATTAGCAAGTTAGGTAGATAGATAGTTGGTAGATGGTTATTAAAATTATGTTTATAATCATAGGTATTGTGATTGTTATTTAGCTATTAGGTCAAGTGAATATGTTTAATTTTTAGGGGGATTTATGACTTCGTTTAATAGGTAGATTTACGTTAGGAGATAGATATTGGTTAGTGTGGGTGCACCTATAATTGCATGGGTGAAGATTCACATAGGAGTAGTTGACGTGTACTCAACACTTTTGATGTTTTTGAAGTACGTAAATTTACGGGTAGGTATATCAAATTACGCGTAGGTCTTTTTGTTCAGAAGTTAATAGTAAAGCGCAGTGTGTAGACTATTTGCTGGTTTCGCTTTAGTTTTGGTACCAGGGTTGTTCAGATGTGCGATACAGGTTGAGCGCTAGTTAGTATGGATAGAAATTTTAGGAAATTCGTATGTGTATAGCTGGGTAGGTTAATGTGAGAACCGAAGGCTAGAACGGGGAGGTTAATGTGGGAACCGAAGGATAGGTTGACGTGAGGAGCGAAGGATAGGCGGATGTGAGAGCCGGAGAATAGGCTGCATGGATAGGGCGATATGTGAGCCGGATGATAGACTGGATAGGGTGATGTAAGAGCTGACGGATAGGTTGAAATGAGAGTTGATGGATAGGTTGAAGTGAGGATTGAAAAGCTAGGATCAATAGGGCTGTTGAGGGATGGATAACAGCTGAACAGATGAATAAAGAAGAATCATTATTTCTTATTAAAAGTCAAGTGGGCGTGAATAAAAATACCTACCTGTAATTATGACGATGTAATAGTGGGCGAGAGAGAAATTTTTGTAGCGTTTTGTAAGAATAATTCGTATTATAATAATCATATTTTAATGTTGTCGTAGTCGATATTATATTAGGATAGTGATAGCTTGGTCGACCAGTAATTAAGTGTTTATTTTTCCCTTTTTGTTTTTACGTGTTTATAATTATTATTGATAATGTCATTGTTGTGCATTGTTTTGATTAAGAAGTGACGTAAGGGGTTAGGTGTTGTAACTGGTAATCCGAGAAGGAATAGAGAGTTCACACAGGTGTTTTGTACATACCTTACACGTAGTAGGACTTAGCTAGGTACACGTAATGTAAATATTGTAGATTTTTAGTAATTATCCAACAGGTAGATTGGGTCTAGAGGAAGATATTGGTACAGCCCGTTGTGTACCTGTAGCTTGGTCTACGATTCAGTTTATAGTTTCAATTATGGATACTGTGAATAGAGAAGGCAGGCAGATGGAGTTCATTGCGATTGTTTTAATGTTTTTTTGAATAGTTGTGATTAGGTATCATAGCGTTAGAATGTTATGATATGTTGGTAGACTTGGGTTAGTGCCGTGAAAGCACGGTGAGAGAATATGCTTTCCACTGGTTTTACACGGTTTTCGAGTGTCCTGTAAAAGGCAGGAGAAACGTAAAAACCCGCGTGCCGTGAAAGCACGGTGAGAGAATATGCGTTCCACTGGTTTTACACGGTTTTCGAGTGTCCTGTAAAAGGCAGGAGAAACGTAAAAACCCGCGTGCCGTGAAAGCACGGTGAGAGAATAGGCTTTCCACTTCTTTTCGTGGTTTTTGAGTGTCCTGTAGAAGGCAGAAGAAACGTAAAACTCACATAGGGTGTATGATAGTATTAGTTTGGTAGTATTTACTTTAGTAGACTAGAAGAAAATGTTCACTGGGGAGATCGCTTGGTAGAATAAGAACAATATCGTTTTAGTAAGCATTGTTAGATTTACTTCATAGTTTCAGGGAATTTTGTGCTAGATTGATTTCAGAATAAGTGGAACGGTAGATGCGTTAATAATATATAGGTGGGTGGATATAAATAGTGTTACGTGTTCTTTTGCAACCTGGTCCAGGACAGGTGATAGGGTAGTCGGTACCTTTGCGTCGTAGTGGGGAGAATGAGTGAATGGCTCGAGTGGTAACTGGTGATGTAGCAGGACTCCGTGAGGCAACAGAATGACTCGCTCTTCTGGTCCAGTTCAGAGGGGAATTGGACACGGCCTGGAGGTTTGGGAGGAAGGTTACGGTTGGGTGAGAGCTCCGTGAGGCAACAGAATGACTCGCTCTTCTGGTCCAGTTCAGAGGGGAATTGGACACGGCCTGGAGGTTTGGGAGAAAGGTTACGGTTAGGTGAGAGCTCCGTGAGGCAACAGAATGACTCGCTCTTCTGGTCCAGTTCAGAGGGGAATTGGACACGGCCTGGAGGTTTGGGAGAAAGGTTACGGTTAGGTGAGAGCTCCGTGAGGCAACAGAATGACTCGCTCTTCTGGTCCAGTTCAGAGGGGAATTGGACACGACCTGGAGATTTGTGGAAGAGGTTGCGAATAGGTGAGGACTCCGTGAGGCAACAGAATGACTCGCTCTTCTGGTCCAGTTCAGAGGGGAATTGGACACGGCCTGGAGGCAGAGGAAAGTGTAGGTCAGGGCAAGATAAGTGAGGGATGTTCGTACGGAACAGATGTTTGAGGATAGGTATGAGGAAAGGTTGCGAGTTTGGAACCGAAGTAGGGAATCTGATCAATTCCCAGGGGGGTTAGTTGTTTTGGTAAAAGGAGGAAAGGCGATAAGCGCAGATTATTTGTTAGGGTTAGGACAGGTGTAGCAAGGACACGTAAACGAGTTCAGGGGTTATCCACCAGCACTTGAGGGAGATGTGTTAAAATAAAAATGAAGGGATTGAATGACAGTTCTTAAATTCGGGTTATTGAGGGATAGTTTATTTTTAGTTTGATGTATCCAGGTAATTAGCGAAATCAACGTACATACGTGGAATTAGTAGCATATACATAGATAGGAGAGTCACGGGCTTATAAGATCTTAAGGATGCATGTTATATTCTTTACCATTTGTGATTATAACAGAGAAACGTAAGACATAACAAATGGTTGGCGCCTAGGGATAGTGATGTTGCTAATGATGTGATAACGTATGATACCATAATTCTATAAAGTAAAATTTAGTCTTTTTGAAGGGGGGCGAGTTGATATGCTATATTTTTATTTTAAGACTAAATTTCACATTAAATATGTTTTGGGTATATCATAAATAATACAGTTAAACAATATTTTAGAAATTTCTTCCGACAAAGGTTTCACGAAAAGCATTGTGACGAAAGAAACGAACATCCGTATTGTTTTTAAAGTGTTAAAAAAAACTAGGAATTGAATAGGATATTGTCTTAAATTTCGGATGTTTTAAAAAGGGTACAAGTTATTGAGGGTAATAAAATATAACTGTAACGGGAATAATATTCTAGAAAGTCTTTAATGGCACTCGGTTTATTTTCAAAACAAGAGGGACCATAAATTAATATTTCTCAAATCAATAAAAAGTTTGAAGACGGGTCGGTTCTTGAGTTTGGACAATGACGCGAAAAAGAAAATGATTTCGGAATGGTTCAAAATATAAACAATGAGTTCGGAGTAGACAATAGTTTATAAATATAATAGGTGAATTTTGTAAGGCTTGAAGAGACAATAAGTACAGTAAATAATCTGTTAAACACATGTTTATCTATGTCGCAAGTGTGTAGAAACGAGTTAGGTACTTACATTAGGTACAGTAAGGAAGCCGTTCGATAAAATAAATTATACACAAAAATTGCATTTCTAATTGGAATAATTATAAATTTTAATCTTAGACATGTCACACCCCGTTTAAATTAAAGTGCTCCTGATACAGAATGTAAGACTTAATTTATATAAGATGTCACCCATGTATTAGCTTGAAATTCTTCAGGAATAATTATTGTGTACTTGAAAGATGTAATTTTAATTGTAAATCTTGAATACAGAAGTTAAGTAAATTGTTCTTGATCATGAGTCAATTAATTTTAAGGGATATTCTCAAGTTTGTTTAAAATAAGGAAGTAATGATATTCAGTCGACTTTTATTTGGAGGACATAGCATGTTTCGAATTGGAAAATGTGTAATTTTTTTTTTAAATGAGTAATTTTAATGTAAAATAATAACGTCAGCCAGTAGGTACTGAGCTCTTGTTGTAGTAAATGAAATAATGTCGAAAAACTCACATCCCTTTATCAATGTAATTAATAATAATGCTTTGTCTTAGTAGTATAGTTGAAACCAAAGGTCCTCCAGTGATACATTTTAATGAAATTGTATATACCTGCCTATAATTGTATTTTTTTTACTATAATTAAGAAATTACTTTTCAATAAATTAAGAGATTGAATTAGTCGACCAAGTTATAGTTGTAAGTTATTTTTTTTTTATAATTTAGATATTTAGTTTCATAATTGTATATGATGCACACCCCAAAAACACTAAACATTAAAATTTCCTTATAAGTCATTGATTAAATAATGTAAATAATGATCCATTATCTAAAATCCAAATTCTTTTGCATACATCTCCAAAGAGATATGAATTACCTTATGTATATAATAGTAAGTAGGTAGCTATGTATGTAATTACATAATGTACCCAATTAATTGTAATAATATGTAATTATTTTGTATTAACGTCATTTCGTTCAATGGGTACCGAAAATATTATTACGGTGCACAAACAACCGTGGAGAGACGAACACATAAGTCCATAAATCATCCACAAGGGCGTGCGCACAATCTGCGTGAGACAACGAATCACGGAGATGACAGAATGGTTCCACCACCAAAATCATCCCCCACGCTGGTCAAAAAGGGGTGGTTTGTTGGAAGGCCTATATAACCCCATATGAGGTCCCAGCACAAGGCAGTAAATAGTTGAGAGTTGAGTGAAGAGTTGAGACAGACAGTTGACAGTTAACAGTGAGGTGAAGAGCGCGAGGTCCGTCGAGGGAGGCACCTGCCTTCGGGCAGGGTGCCCTTGGACACGTACGCAAATATAATTCGGGTCGGAGTGAAGTAATACGAACCTTGTTGTGTGAAAATCCTAGAGACAATAATAATTATTAAAAAAATGAATAGTTCCGGTCGAGAAGAGACGTTATTTTCAAAGTGAATAGTGCGCGACACCTACTGAGAGGAGAAACAAGAGGCAGCCTGATCAATGGTTGAGAGGCCCACGCAGGTGGATAGGCCTCCAGGATGCGCCCGGAAGGGAAGAGTACGGGCAAGAAGCTGGAAGCCATAATTATTGTAAGTCGTCAGATCTTTTACAAAAATGTATAATGCTCAGTGGAGGACGCCAGGACCACTAATCCTCGCCCAGCCCAGGTGGCGATGTCCCTACTTGATGGGGTGCCGACAAGGATGCATTTCAAGTGGACCATAAATCGCCGGCCGTAAGGGCCCTGTAAATTTTATTTGTATACTTTTTTTTTGCACAACCTATGTTTATGTTTTTTTTCTTTATTCATAAGTATGTATTGTAATTATTTCTTTTATTTTTTTTCCTTCGGGGTGTGACATCTGTTAGGATAGATTCATGTTTTGTCTTCCTTGTAATAATTCGTAATACGTAAGTTAGTTTTATTTCTTTTTGAGTTAGATTTTTATTATTACTAATTTCTTAATTTAACTAATTTCTTGACCAACATATTGATTTTTTTTTTTCGTTTTCATATTTTTTTTGTTTATTTTAAAGAAATAAAGTAAGGATTATTGGTCGTTGTACTTACCCAAATCGGTAATTTGATTTGATAACTCCATGCATGCATCCCTCTATCAGTCACCAGCTTACCAGAGGGAGAATGTTTGTTGATATAGAGGTAGTGTGGTCCTCGGTGAAGACTGAGCTAGCCACAGGGGCATTTTCGGGGACCAACTACCGCCCCTCTCGGTTAGGAGATTTAACTGAGAGGGTGGAGAGAGAAGAAGGAAGAGACAGACCCCCTCTGTGCTCTGCTCTCTCTCCCTCTAGTTAAAAAGAGGTATATCACGCTATTTAATCGTACCCTGGAATGAGGAAGTGGAATCCTGGACTCAACGACCGGGGAAGGATAGATATTTGGTGCTGGAGACGGATGCTAAAAATACTTTGGACAGCAAGGAGAAAAAAATGTCTCAATAATGCAAGAATTAAGCATCACACTATCGAGCTTATACTCAAATGCTTTGGTTACGTATCTCGCAGGGGAGAGGAAAGCTGATATTGGTCGGGAGAGCACCAGGAATAAGACCCAGAAGCAGATAGATTTTGCTTTGGTCCGACCAAATAGAGACAAACAGCACTCCATGGCACCGTACAACTGAGAGATAAACCTATACAGTTAAAAACATTATGAACTCCTTTACCGTTTAACTAGACAAGATCTTTACGAAATACGACGTGATGTAAAATAGAATAGGATGGGTGATATAGACTGCAACGCTTTAAACCCATACAAATGAGGATGGATGGACTCACCAGGACGTGCATGTGGTATGACACAAATAATCGATCGTATGATTAACGAATGCCAAATCAGATTGAAAAAAAGCACATACATTGATTTCGTTCGTTATCCCTATCGAACGATCTTATAGCCTGCTTCAAATACCTACCCAGAATCATCTTACAGCTCTCCTAATACCTACCTTTTGTAAAGACGGAATCAATTAGAACATTGCGGTTATTAGCCAAACGAAAACTGTTAAATGCACCTATTTATATCCTGGCGCCATCTATTTGTCTAGGCTAGAACGTTTTTAAAATAGACTGATAAAATGGCTGGATGTTTCTACAGTGGGTACATTAGGTGATTATTACATCACTCTTCTTGATTTAACGGCACAAAGCAGATTTGGTGCTCTCATATACGGCATACGGCATGTCCTCGAACTCGAGAGGCTATCAGCGCCACAAGACCAAGTCTTCAAAGTGGTCTCTGGTGGACAGAAGCTCGTCTGCTTAGCATCATCTTAATTAATATGGCGTCTCTAATAGATTGCGTCATAATAAATGCTACATCATCTTAGAGCGAATAATTTAAATGAACTATTCCTTGCTTCTAACAAATGGCTGACGAAACATCTTTAATTATAATACTTTATTTTAAGAGTTGTGGTTACAAGCTCTGAACTTAAGGCTCATCAATTATTTCTACTTCTTTCTGATATAGAACTGAGTCCTGTTTTGTCTTATCTTCTGATATTATAAGACGTGGATGTCCAACCGTCCTTCCATCTTTTGGTTAGCGATCAGCAGGTCTATTGGTTAATGGAACTTCTTCTGATGCTATTTTTACCACTCTCATTGGGTCTGTTGTGTTGACATTTTTTATGATACATTTATCTTTTTTTGTTAATGCCACTACTACCGGAAGCTGGTGACCATCTTAAAATAAGTTTCGCGATCTCGATCAAATTTCATTTACTCTGCTTCCTCCGGCCCACCAAACCACTGTCTTTTTTACGCCCCATACCTCGTTTACCTCTATTTCCTTCAACAATTAACCGTTAAGGGCATTGCGGAAGGTTTCCTTTTCACCCTTGACAGTGTCAGCACCACCAGCTCTCTTTTCATAGTATTTAGGACATTCTCTTTGCAAATGTGATCTACCACGAGACCTCGAAATTTCTTCTTCAATGAAGACATGATCATCAACATCGAGGTGCTGAGAACAGCTATAATTAAGATAGAGTCTCTAAGATGAAATTGACATAGCCTGGATTGGCGGAGTAATAACACCAAAGCCACACGAAAAGTAAAGTAAGTAAGATAGAGTAGAGTCTGTCATCAAGTTCTGGAAGATATCATACCTACGCTAAGTAATGCAGGGAGAAAGAATATCAATTTCTCTATTCTTCAAACACATTATTTATTATAGTAATACTGCAAAGTTTGTTCCTTATAAATTGGCCAATTTCTCTACTTACGAGAAAAATTGAGAGATGTTGATGGCCTGGTAAGACAAAGACTCTGGGTGCGTTATGTACAATAGAGCATTGGTATTCGAAGTATATAGAGAAGCTTTTCCAAGTAGCACAGGAAATTGAAGTGATGCTATGGCAGATTATGATACCGAGGGCAAAAATAAAAAAGAAGATATAATTGCTAGGTTGTAGCTTAGAAATGGCATAAATGCTGTACATAATTATTGTGTCTTGAAAGAGAAATATGCTCGCCAGCTGGGATCGATCCTACGATCTTTAGTACGAAACAGTACGAAAGCCGGCGATTGGACCACCAGTGGGCCTAGACAAAATACAGTTGGCGATCGACTACAAACGAATTCTTCGACAATGTAGAGTAGGAAGAAAATTAGCTGTCCACTTTTTATATTTTTATATAAGTGTCATTGCTTGGTTTAAATAATTGTTTACATGTTCCAGTTGACAGATAATTTTTTTGCACTATATGTACATTGGCGAAATCTTCGTTTGTAGTCGAACGCCAGTTTGAATTTGTCTACGGGGGCAGGTTACCAACCACTTGTATATATAATGCTCTGCTCGAAAGGGCTAAGAGATACATGAAAAATATACATAAAAGTACAGTACTTATACTAAATTAGACCTATAGAAATTAGGTACCTGTATCCATCCACATCAGTACACATGGTGATACATTTAATGTCACAACATACAATGACGCTATCATTAAGCAACACTCTGTATCTATTTGTGTCTTCTATCTTGGCTTGGTTTTTGATTGTGTTAGGGTCTAGTTCCACCGTCCGTTTTAATTCATTGGGATTAAGTATTTATACAAATCGGAGTTGATTAGTAATTGATTAGAAAAAAAATGTCAAATCAGCTGACGTGAAATGAAATGAACGGTTAATTAACAGTCGTGATGCAAGAATACGCACCTTTTTTCTTCCTTATAATTCTGAAGATTTTTGAACACCTGAATATTTTTTTCCCAAGCCGAGCTTTCCTCCAACTTTCATTGATCACGCATAGCCAGCATCTTCAGGTCCAGGCATGATGCTGGGTCCGAGGTAGAGAGTCCACAAAGAATCTTTTAAACAGTAAAACCATTGGCAGAAGATCGTCAGGAAAACCACGACAAAATTTTTGCAAGAATGGAAACAAAAAATTCTAGTCAAATAATTCTCGAAATTTCAAACGAAATAATTTACTACTTTCAACCAGGCTTTATGAATTTAGTTTTTGATTTGAAATCAAGCGTCTCAGCTTTGCCCAGCTGGGGTTGCCAACTTTTACTCTACAGGAGAATTGAGATTTTTATGAGTGGATGGAAGATACCATTGACGGATCAAGAAGTCCTAGGGTCGAACTTTCTTTACTGACTCTAAGTAGGCTTTCGAAACAGTGATAGATGACGCCGATGGTCGAAAGCTCGTAATAGTTCGAAGTTGTCAGTTTTTAAATGGATTAGAAAAATAGTTTGGAGGGATTGATTCTAGGCTTTTTGATAGATTCTTTCCGTCAACGTAGGATTTGAAATACAGCACAACTATCATACGGTGGAAAAAACATGGACACAACTACATCCGAAATTGATTAAAAAAAGTGCTCTACCGCAACTGTATGGCACTACAACCCATGTGACTCTTGGTCTCCTCGAGCAGTCGTAGCCCTTCGACTACTGTATGCTCATCACTCCCGAGAGAATACAGATTTCTTACAACGCAATCGAACCCGGGTCATTCGGATGTTCTAAGAAGCTGTTTTATCCGTACGTTGTCAGCTCTAGCTTCGATTCCATAATATGTCATAATTGGCCGTACGCATGTCTACTCTGACTAGAGTCCTTATAGGGATTATAATATGGTCCAATGAATGTCCTAGTACAGTAGTAGATTACTTATAAGATTGGTCGGATATGAAAATCGGTCGGTTCAAAATGGGCTTAATGAAAATATTCGACAGTAGACGAGTTAGATACTAAATTCCCATAGTAGCGTCGAGCTGTCTGTCGCCCAACGCGGATGTCGGTGCTCGAAATATGGAGGTGACCATCCGCGTCACAAGGTGAATTGGACAACTCATCAAATAATGATCGCTATACCTACCCATAATACCTAATTGTTAGTTAATAATGCCAAAGGGTAATGCTTCAAAACGTTATACATAGATGGCGATAGTGTGACAAGTGTATGCGCATGTGAAATTTTAGATTGAAATAAAAATGAGTTGGGATATATTTTCATAGCACAACTAAATACCTACAACAATGCACGACAGACAATACAACGAGAAAAGTGAAACAGTCAAGTATCATACAAAATAAATTCTATAATACAATTAGAAAAGTAATTCTATTTTGGCGGGATTATGGTTAAAAACGATCTCCACCATCCAAACGACAAGCATTTTATTATGAGAAACAAAAAAAAACAAATTAATTTAATGAACATATATAGGAAGGGATTTTAGGATACGATGGCGAAAAGGATTTCGAGATTACTATGCGTTTGTAGACAGAAGTTTTTTTGACCAGTTTTTTTTAATTAGTGTGGTTATTTCTCCAGCTTCACTACTGACGAAAGGCTGTTATGACAGCGAGCAATATGAACAGCAAAGAAATAGTTCCAGAAAGATGATCTGTGCAATTTGACTGCAATGGGAGTCCATGACTCGCTAGGTACTGAAATAATGCTTTCAAGTAATATGGGAAAGACGGTGAGTAGAGAGATTGTGGGTCAGAGATAAGACACGAAGCTTACGTCTTTTGCGCACTGAGAGTCAACATTATTTAGATACTTTCAGCTGATGTCAGGGTAGTCCATTCAAAATCTGTCCGAAATATCGAGAGATCAGACAATGGTTACCCAAAAGATGCAAGCAGCACCGAATTCTATAATGTTCCTTAGATTTCATAAGAAATCTTAAAGTCTGGAATTGTTCTTCGGATGGGAGAGTAGTGCTGAGTTGCTGTCTTGTTTACGACATCCTTGGCTAAAGACAACCCGGTTGGTTAGTTAACAGCCATGCCCAAGTACGCCATCCACGTGCCATATTTGGAGCACCAAGATGGCAGTTCAGCAACTTCATCTCATTATGGGCATATCACCAACAACAGGTCAGATTTCTGTGCTCACAACTTTTGTTCGTAGTAAAACTGTTGCTGGTTTTAAAACTCTTGATTGCGGGAGTTGGCGTCTACGTGCAACCTTTCAAGTCGTACTTCGATAAGAAGTCTCGTCTTTAAATCAAACATATATTTCTTTAAATGTTATGTAGACTTTACTAGTACTTGTCACTACTAAGTAATGATCGCACTTGTTGTCCCTAAATTATTAATCTAACTCATCGTGTAAACAGAATGAATTAGTGCACAGTATCAGTAACACGGCTAGTGCAAGTGAATAGAACCCATCTATTTACTAAGTGAAAAGAAGAATAACGAGGTTTGGTTTACCGGATCAAATATTTTAACAGAAAAATAACCACTAATGACTCTAACAATTCATTACTAATGTCCGATTTTTAAATGGAACAAACCACTTCGGGCCCACGACCGTCCTCCACTGTCACTTCGAAGGCCGGCCCAGCGTGATCACTTTACGTTAACAACGTTCGCCATTAGGTGGTAATATTTTAACATTCGTATTCAGTTGACGATTCAGTCTACAGACAGAGCTATTTATAAGCGAATAGGCAATAAAAATGTGACATCAAACAAAAATGTATATATTCATATCCTGGCGCCAACTACATACATGACAGCATTCGCCATCTTTAAAAATTTGGTTGTTCTAGTTGTTCACAAAATTACAGATGGCTCTCTATCTCATTAGTAACTTGTTATATACACGTATTATGAAAAAAAATGATTTTCCATTATTTTTTTTTGTATTTTTGCTGCTCTCTGAATTATCCATTTTCGTTAAAAGGCAATTTGCCGTTGATTAATCTACTATATAAATTAAAGTCGGGTTAGTGCGAACACTTATAACTCGAGATTGGCTCAACAGATTCTTCTGATGTTTGATTTATTGGATTCTTCTTCGCTCCGGATAACAGAATAACTAATAAAAAGTAAAAAAAATGGATAAGAAATGATGTAAAATACAATATTTAAGTTTGTATGGGAAGGTTATCTGGGACGCGCCCACGACATTGCGGGTAGTTTTCTCGCATACGCTCTTTCAGTAGCCCATCCCACTTACTCCACCGCACCTTTTCGATAGTTTTTAGAAATTTTTCATACAAAGTCAATAATATTATCGGGCATATTTGTGTTGGTAATAGGCGAGGTAGGGTGTGTGCGCGGGCGCATTTTTCTCAAGTTGTTCCCGCCAGAGCTTTGAATACGAATGAAATAGGGATGTTTCAGAAATAGTTTAATGTTATCATTTTATTAGCTTATCTAATTGAATTAATTTTGTATTGTTTAACGGGGGCGCAGTGCACATCATGTGCATATCTATTAACGGGCCACTTCGGGCTAGAACCACACGACAACGTCTGTCGGGAAAGCTAGTAAATAAATAAATTATGAAAGAATTAGCGTCGGTTACCGTCTCTGCATGGGACAACGAGGGAGTCAAGTTTGAAACCTGTCCGGGGTATGGGATTTTTCCACATATTGAAAATTCTCATAATTATCGGGGATTCGAACATTGCCAACAAATTGCGAACGTTGTTAACGTAAAGCGATCACATTAAACAGCCTTCGAAATAACAGTAGAAGAAGGTTGGAAGCTCGTAGTGGTTTGTTCATACCAGTACCTACTAGCGAGTGATTAGTTGTTGATAAGAACTATATTATAAATTGTGTAGGACCTAGGCAACCGTAGTTATATGAGTTTGTATGAAGATGCCATAGATGGTTTAAGCATGTTAAAAGAATGGATACAAGTAGATTAACAAAGACAACTATTTAGAGGGATGAAAGAAAAGACGACATGGTCGATCGGCTAAAACGTGGATCAATCAAGTCGATTTCGTCCTCAATGAATTGACGAAAATGAGAGGTTTTATGAAAAATGATGATATGGTGGAAGAAGCGATAGAAATGAGTGGAGATACGTTCTCTGCCTACCCGTTTAGAAACCCGGCGTGATGGGGGTAAAAAATGTCAAAAATTCCAAACAGCATAGAATTTTTTTTTTCCTTTTTTTTTTTTAATAAATGATGTATTGTGATGTCCTTGATATGTTGAGTTTTTACGTGTTACTCTACCAATGTTTAGTAAAGTATGAGTATTTGTATACATAGATGGCGATAGGTGTATGCACAAATACACTATTAGACTCTTTCACAGTATGCTACTTAAATTATGTGTCGTGAAAGAGGAAGATAGTCGGCACCTGGGATCGAACCCATAACCTCCGCACGTAACAGTGCGAAAGCCGGCGTCGTAACCGCTAGTCTACCAACCACTTATTTCCGTTATTAAATGGCATTTTTCTTCAAATTTGAACCACTACCATCTTGGCTATACTAACCGAAACATGCGAAAATTCCTTATCAAAATTACCTGAACATTTGTCGCTTGACAAGAAATGAAATTTGATGAAATTTTGTTTTCGTTTTTAAACATTTTATTTTTTTATAGGTAACAAGGTACATGGAAATTTTCAGAATACATTAAGTATTATGACAAAATGTTGGTCCTTCTATTTCAATACTCGTTTGCATGTATATAGATTTGTTTGCACGTATTATCTCATGTTATTTCACATTGCACTAATGCTGTTGGCGAATAGCGAATAAAGTCTAGAAAACGCAGTCATAATAATATTGTACGCGCCAAAACATAAATTTAAACCGCGATAATTATTACCAAAACAGCCCCATTATGAAATTGCGCATAGATTATTAAATTCGTCGCGTCTATGAGGTGGTTCAGCGTCACAGACAGAACTGCGGTGTTAGCTATGCCAAATGTCTTACCGAGCATATTTTCATCAACACTTCTTTGCTCATGAAGATTTATTAATTGCACCACAACTTCGACACTGTCACAGCTTGATTTCATTTTGACGTTATAGAATTTTAATCGATTACGCCCTATGTATATCATTTATCACCGATAACAACAGATGGTTAGAAAAGTTCAATGATTAATTTTAAAGAAAACAATTTGTTTTTTCAACATTTTTATTATCTGTTTAAATAATGTTGGTTAATTATTGGTAGTTCTATTGAAGTGAAACAAAAAAAACGGGTCCAATATAAAACTAAAACTAAGAAGCTCTAGGTCAGACTACGCGGAGACCGTGCTTATATTATAAACATTATAAACCGTGCGGTCGAATGGCTATTACGCCTTCTGCTTCAGTGTAGTTTGATCGTTCTAATAAGTTGCTATTAGAAGCTCCGTGCGGAAGAATCGTGCGTTTTAAAACCGCACAGACCCCACGTATGTAGTAGGAAATAGGGCCAAATATGTATATTGATATATGGCAGAATTACTTGTTGATTATCTTATTAAGATTAAAGAAGATTTCAAGCCTTTGCGGAGGGGGGTCTAGATATCTTGGGAGAGTTCTTCAAATAAGAATTCTATTGATAAGGAGTTTCGAAGACTTAAACATTACCACCTGATGGCGAACGTTGTTAACGTAAAGTGATGACACTAAGCCAGCCTTCGAAATAGCAGTAGAAGACGGTCGATAGCCTAGAGATACGACACGTGTTCCGAAATGAAGGTCTCCTTTATACCGTCATAGGGAATGACCAAGGGGACTAAGTATGTCAGAAGTAAGTTAAGAAGTAACTATAAGTTTTTTTTTTCTTTTATTGGATACAGACAGCTTTTTTAAGTTTACAATATTCAATATTTCATTTACATTTTTATAATGCCATTTATGTGTTTCCCAATTATTCACATTAATTCACACTAATTACAATTCTTATTATTACATTGTCTTTACGCTGATGTATGATTCCACTTTCATATTAATGGGGAAGGAAGGGTGGGGAATGAAGGGGGAAGGAAGGAGGGCTAGGAGATTATTTTTGCGCACTTCATACAAAATTTGATCGCATAATCATATTCAGCGTCGGAGGAATGATCGGGAATATTAACAAACATTGTTGGAGGATTATTATGAAACTTCACCATTACGTACGAACAGTAACATACTTTCTTTTCTCTTTCTTCTTACATGTTCCTTTTCTTCACCCTTAGCCAGCATGCCTTTACCCCTCTAGAGTTTTTCTGTAATTTGCCTTTTAGATCTCACCTACTTCCAATAATTGATGTTTTCGAATACACAGTTTACTTAACGTAAATAGACAGACGATTAATTTTTAGTATTCGCAAAAAGTCAGCGAGAACAGTGCATTTTATGGTTGTAATTTTTGTACTTTTAAGGTGAAGTTGTCATAATTGTGGTGTGACAGTATTTACTATACACATCAATATGCAATATCCGCTTAAGCGACAAAGTAAAACTGCAGTTTTAGTTAAATAATGTTAAAGCAATATAATTTAAGCGGTGTTGAAAATATCTTCACTTGTGTGACACTGTACAACACCAGAATATTTCTGGCAAAATTATAGCAAAATGTTCATTACAATACTTGAATCTATTACAGAATTTGCGTATAAGCTTTGAGACTTAAAAAGCATCTTCCTATTTTTTATTTAGTAGGCTTTTCAATCGAAAGTTTTTTTTTAAGAAGGTCCAAAGACCATATGCCCGTCTTGTCGCTGCGAACATCCTTCAATTAGTTAATGAAATTTTGCCTCTAGTTGAGTTTCTTCTCTTGAGGTCTCTTACGTGTTCTTTCCCGGCTCCTGCCTTCCGCAAGAAGTCTCCTTGTTCATCTTTTTCAGCCTCTAAAAGGTAGGCTCTACCAGGATCCCCATCTTCCGGTGGCAGCAATTGTTTTTGCATGGTCATGTGTATAAATGTCTCATTTGATCACTGATGTGGAAGTACTGAGTATATCGGTTGTCTCTGTGGACTGTGGAGTTACTAGGAGTACCCTTCACTGCCATATTCTCTACAAAGGTGCTAGGTGCATTCTCCATTAATATTGTAAGGCAATATCCCTCCGAAATGTAAGGACGACGTGGGAGGGCTGTTAAAACGCAGGTAGTACCACTGAGTACAAATATTATTAGAGAACATTTTTGGATGCGCAGAACCGAAAATTGGTTCCCTTATTCAACAGTCACGTGACTGAAGATAAATTATCAATATATAGATTCATTTTGCTTTCATCCACAAACAACAAGATAACACAACAAAGCCCATAAGTACTTCCTTTAACTAATTTCCCTCTCCTCACACGAGCTCTGCTCTCTTGGAGAGGTTATATAAAAAAAATCAAGGGAAAATATCTGTTTAATTTATTTATTTATTTATTTTATTGTTAAAAAATGCCACTGTTTAGCATGACGGTAAAAACCTTTGCGTCAAACAGTGTTTATAATACAAAAAAAGTGTACAAGTAAATATATATAAAAACAATAGACTTAATATTTGTAATAATTATGTAACATTTTTCTGTAAATAATGGTTCTTTTGAATTAGGATATGATTAAAACATAAAATTCCTTTATGTTGATGGTAAAATATTAAAAATCGTGTGTCACAAACTGCTACCGACAAACGTCAGAGTTTGTATGAGTTTAACAGCAGTCACGTGGTACTTGATGGAATCATGCGCAGTAGCATATTATTTCTTCTCAAAGGGTAGTAGGTACTGCATGCGTTATAGGATATGTTTTTATGTTGGGAAGTCATGCAGGGAACCTCGTACTGGGACCATTTGTAGTATGGTTTCAGCGGGGCTGACATAATAAGGAGGTCTCTCTTGAAAAATTTGGAGAAAGAAATGTTGAAAAGAGAGACGTTGAGGATATTGATGCATAAAATCTATTATTGGATTCTGTCGCTTTTGGATGAATACTGCATTTTGTATTTATCAATTGTCTGTTTCATTTATATTTACCACACCCCTTACGGGGTACAGTGTAAATTTATGCAGCAAAAATGTTTTCAGTACATCTTCATGATATTCTCAAGGAATGCAGCTCACGCATATATATACAAAGCTCTATCTGTGTATGTACACTATTCACATGTAGAATCAAATTGTAACTATAGCGCTTATATTAATATTGTACAGTTCATTTTATGATATTGTGGATGTGTGTGCGTGTTCGTGTGTGTGTGTGTCAGTAATCTAGCTCATGTGTGTATGTGTGAGTAGACTTTATAATAATTAACTAAATGCAACGCCATTTGCATATGCACTTAATAATACTAGCTAAAAACACCGCGTCTAGCTATCAAAGACCCATTCCCAAAGGTTTTGGTGATAAATCTTACTATACCTCCATTCAATATTTACTTAACCCACATACTTAATGATTGAATTTTTGTTTTTAAATTTGGTTTCTTTTATATTCTCAAAACTGCTTGTTGCAATGAGCACCGCAAAAAATCATTATAGCTATCTACATATAAATTGAGGTTCAATATTGAATGTGTGACTTATGTACTGGGAAAATCTATTTACGACACATTTGATTTGTTCAAATTTTGATTGTCAATATCTTTTGAGAATATTATAAAAATCAGAAAATAGAGTAAAGATGTTGATTGAGGACCACATAAAAATGTGAATGTAAAGCTGGCATTCGGCGACCTAGAGTTATGAATTTTTTACACAAAGACAGTCGTAAAAAAATCTTCACCGCTAAATAGGGTAGGTGAACTGGTTTTGGGGCGCAAATGGTAGATAATAATATTGCAAAACGATCAGTAGGAGTATTGTGATAAAATTCTAAAATATTCATCATCTCGGGTGGCTTGGACATATCCAACGAATGGATGTAAACATTCGTAAGATACACAAATCAAGGTTAAGAATCACTTTTTTTCATTTTATTTATTTTTATTCATTCTCGTCTCTAGGCCTCATCAGGCACTGGGAGTCGTCAAAGTTTACACAATAAACACAGATTATTCAAAAGTAAAAAAAGAAATCAGAAATAAATAGAATAATTGTTAAGTTTCATAATAGGTAGTGAATAAAAGGGCGAGGCTGAAAGGGTGTAAAGGCCCTTTCAGCCCTATTTCAGTAAAGCCTCATGTCATTGGTGCCGGCCAAGTTGACGATTAATGGTTATCTGTTCTTTTTCTTCCCTCTTTGACATTCGTGTGTTTTTTCTCCATTTCCATCGTTTTCGGAAGCTTGGATCTTCATGGAGGACTGGGTATGGTATCCTTGTTGTGTTCTTCATCCTTTCTACATGTTGATACTACATCTTTGACCTCGTAGATATCTTCTAGTTAATATTTTCTTCTTTTTCTTAATTTAGACCTTGTGGTCTATAATTCAAGGGGTGGAATTAGCCTCCTGCGAGGTCGACTCCCAGCAGTCACTCCACCTCTTTGGTGGCCTGCCTGAGAGCCGTCTTCCATGGGGTTGGCCGTGCAATGCCATGTGAGGGTGTCTAGAAGAATCCATTCTCTTCACATATGCTAACCAATACATATTTTATTACTGTGAAACAAATTACAAGATTAAAAATTCCAATGTTTATGGCAAAAATTTTAATGCTTTGTAACGAATTTCAATTTAAAATAATAATTGTAAATAGGTTTATTGATAGATGTGGTGCGTGAGTTCTATTGTTTGAAAATACACACAAACATACCCCATCAGTTAGTTTTAGTTTTTCTGTATTTTAGATACCTAGGGAAAGATATGGGGATCATATTATAGACTCTTCATGTGGAACATAAGTTGCTATTATTTGGTGGCCATGCTCTTCGCGGAGATTGATTTGATCTCAAGTTCCTATCCACCCCTCCTCGACAGTGGTCTCCATGCAATATATTATACGGGGTATCAACCCCAGTGGATAGTGTAGAACCATGGGCTAACGTGGAAAGACGTCCTCGCCAACCCGCTTGGCAAGCGTGGTATTGTATTGCCAACTACCCCTCGCATATTATATCAAGTTCAATTCAGAAATGTCTGGATATGATATGCGAGGGAGGTCGTCATCCAGCAGTGGATGGTTAAGGCTTAAAAAGAAGATACATACTGACATTAGTGGCAAGCAATGAGAGAATATTGTAGCAAAGCATGCTATATAAAAACTAATAAAAATTGAGCTACGAATAAGGACATATTTTGAATTCTAGCCATATTTGTGTAGAAAAAATCAACAGAATCCTTACGTGTCGAATCGGAAATCGGGTATCTCTTGCCCCTGCATCATTGACGGGAAAGATCTAGTGATTTCGTCTAAATTACCATGTGATCTTTTGATGTTTGTGCAAGAGTGAGACAAAGCGATGTTTGTCTATGATGACGTTTCCATAGACACGGAAAATTGGAGAGATAATAGTAGTGACAAGGTGTTAAGTTGCAAGTGATTCGTCACGGATATCAGCACCGTCGTGCACAAATCCTGTTTTAGGAATATTAAAGAGTGGTTAGTCAGCAGAGAGACACTGGACAAACACAGATACAAGCTGGTGTAGAGCCATTATCATTATGTAGATAGACCCAACTGGTGTGCATTAGATGCTACGTGTTTGCAACGCCATCTACCGGATAGGTACATTACAGTACAGGGTGGCGTCTCCATTCAGAATTCCTACTCATTATGAAATTTTGAATTTCGAATATTATAAAAATAAATGCTTTCATTTTGAAAATGAATAGGAATTCTATTCAAATTTAGAATTAGAATATGTTACTTAAATTTGAAGTATGAGAATGTCTTTATATGGAAAAAGAATGTGGATTTAAATATCGAATATGAAAATGTATCCATGTAGGTACGTAAATCGACTTTTCATTTTAATTTTGGTAATAATGTTATGATTTCTGATCAAAAAGCCCCGGGTTTTGGTTCCCAATCGAGTCAGATATTTACTTGTGTTTTTTTACTCGATATTTCTATTCTGGGTTAGAATCATGTCACAGATTGGTCAAGACTGATTTCCTAGAAGAGAATCTTCTAAGCATAAAGTTCCACTGGGAATAGTTTAGTGTTATTTTTATTTATTTATTATATATGTGTATAATTTTTTGAAACTTATAGTTAATGATTTGAAAGAAATTGGAAGAAGTCATTTATAATGACAGTTATAATATTGTATTTAATACTTTTCTTTGCAAAAAAAAAAACGAAGAAGAGACATTTGTATTTATGGTTTCTTTCTCCTCTTTACTTATCTTAAAACTTATCATTGGTCAACGACGACAGGACAAACTTCATTATTTCCACACCATTTTGTCTATATTTTCTCTTCTATTCACGACCTGAATGCTTTGTATAAAAATCTAATGAATAAATAAGTAACCACACACCCTCTATTCCTCACGTTGGTCTAATCTAATATCTATGGATGCACACATCTCTATCCATCTCGTTGTGTTGTCTATGACGACGCGCTATGACAGGCGGACGCCCGGCGAGTTAAACAGCAGCAGATTGAAAAGTGTATCTCTTTCATTCACCTACTATCTATGTACTTATACTGCACCTAGCAGCTGGCTGAATCCTATTACGCTATTCTAATTATATATCTACCTATCGCCATTATAGACGTGACATGTCATGTCACTGTGACAGTTCGGAAAATGGCGGCAAACAATTATAGATCAAAATTCAAATTAAAAAAAGGGCGTTTGTGTTTTTAAATAAACGGTCCACTGATTAAAATACAAAAGTCAATGTCATAGATTTTACAATTAATCATTCCATATTCGTCATTAATTTTTTTTTATCTATGAACCTTGCCTTGTGTAGTTTCATTGTTTGTTATTTTAAGTACTTAACTATTTAATCTTTCCAATGAAAATTGCGTATTTTGTGTCAGCTGAAACTTCGACACACGCAATCTATGGATGTCCTTTGAAACGACTTGTGAAAGTAGTTTTTTTTTTGGCGAATATGAGTTAATATGTAGAAATTATTTTCAAAAAATTATCTGCTGCAAATTTTAAATTGGCGATATCTTAACTGCATTTTACTCGAATCAGTTGGTTTTTAAAATCACTAGTTTTCCCATTGTGACTGCAACTATTGCAAACACAAATACATAAACGTAATATACGCACACTGAAATACAAGATTACAAGAAGTTGTACAGCGCTGTATTGAATGCCTTCTGTATCTACGCACACCCGACATACACAGCGCACGTACAGAAAACTCACTCGATTCCATCGGTGAAACTCTAAAAAAGTAGTCGTCAGTTGTGGCATTGGGCTGATAGTGTATCGAGCTGATACAGACAACGCAATAATTATATTCGAATTTCAAAATTTGACTAGGCATAGAAAATAGAAAGTGTGTTTCCTTTTTTTTTGCATGCACCTGTCAAAGTGATAATATCGTTCATCTACGGGGAGGACGGGAACGTATGAGGGAGTGTGTGTTTAGTAGTTCGGACACATCTCGCCGGTGGCGTTTCGCATTATTTCTGTTGTTTTCGCGCGCTTGTGTAAGTGTCATTTTTTGTCTATGTGTTAGTGCCAGACTATGATTATTCTCAACAAGTAAAATTACGTCATCGGACGGAAAATCGTTTTTCGTTGTCTATTTTTTTTTCTTTTTCTTGTCAGTTTTCGTTATTTTGAACAGATAACATTAATAAATATTAAACTCTTATCTTCTTAATAATAATAACGTATTAAAAAGGAATTATTTTGATAACATCTTTATTTTAATAGTTTCCAACACACGTTGTTGATCGTTTGACAGAAGTGCAACCTTATTGTTTTTAACTTCCCGGTTGTTTTTTTTCTTCTTTTTTTTTCAGTGTATTTTTTTTATTAAAAGTGTACCTGCCTATTTTTAACTGATCTAAGTGTCCCTTTATATGAACAGCGAATATAAATCTAAGTCTTCGAACTATTTTTAGTGCATATTTCTAGTTGTGAATGTTAAGTTAAAAATAAAAGAGTAAATTTATATTATCATTTCAGTTTACATTACTTGTTGCTACATTACGATACAGTTATTTCATTAATTTAATGAAGTGCTGTTATTCGAGTGAATTAATTTCTTTGATTTCGAAAAAAAGTGATTTTAAAAGTTAAGTTAGTGTGTTTACATTGAAGTTAAGAAAAAAGGTAATTTAAAAAGTTTCGTTTATTTAATCATGACTCATTCCATTTTCAAAAACATACATAATAATATGTTCTATTTTCAAATTTATCTCAAACAAAACATACCTGATTGATAAAATAGGCGTTAACGGTTTGAGAAAACTTGTCATATACACAAGTAAGTATATTGACTGGTGAAGAGTAAGCACTTTGAATTATTACTACAAACACAGTTTCAATTTTGAGAAAGTATTCTTTACTTTATTTTTACTTTCGATGTTTTTTGGCTATAAATGTTAATAATTTCGTATTTGGTTTAAATTTTTTGAATGTTCTAAAACGCTTATTTAGATCCCTCATTGTTTGAGTTTATATTATTTATCTACTCTGCCAGTGAGAAAAAAATACACAATATTTTGAAATTTAAATTTTAGTATGTTCATAAATAAAGAATTTTGTCAAAAACATCCTCCAATAAACGCCGTTTCCTCCCATATTCCTCCAAAATGAGGTCCTTCGCGATGTTTGTTTAAATGTCACCAGTTCCCAGAACAAATTTAAAAAGCGTTATTGTTTTTCAAAACATTATTCTTAACAGTATAAAGCATTCTGAATATATGTTTTTCTCGTAGATAAGCATAAAAAAATAACAATATTCGAAAATTGGTAGGTGTATGTATATGCCAATATATCACAAGAGAGTTAATGGGAAAACCCTTTATCATGACTGTTCCATAATGGTTGTATTTTTTTAAATTGGCATGATAAATATCTGAACCGCCTATTTTCTGTTGTGTGTAGGTATGTATAGCACCTCAGCTCTTTTTGCTGGTTTTTCGAGCATCATGTAAGAGGCAGGAAATCAGATCGGGACCGTGAGGTTGACCACCTCACGACCTTAAGCCTCAACCGGCCAGAAAAGGCACAATGAGCCTCGGACGCCTTCGAGCGCAACGGAGAGCTCTTTGTTACGCCTATAGGGCTCGGGAGACAAAAACATGAAAATTATGAAATACCTATAAGCGAAACAAACAGAAAAATTTCAAACTACTTCGGTTAGTATACTAAAACCCGTGGGAGGTATTGTGTGAGGAATGCCCTCCCTGACCCCTCTGAGTAATCCTTTCAGAGGCTCTTCTAGTGAATTTAATTTAATTGTCACACGACTGTGTAACTAGCAAAACAAAACAAGCAAAATTTAAATCCTCATATAATACGAACTTGGGTATGAACAAATGTATGGTTAGTAAACTAAGATACTCAAACCTCTACTGCAACCAGCCAATTAATCCAATTTGGTATCACTACACAACAACTATTATTTATTTAAACAATACTAGCAAATAAACTCAATCACTAGATGTAACTATTAATCTCTACTTGTTTATTTTAATACGTCACTACGCAATTACAGTATTCCCGACACCTCTCTACGCTTATTTCCAAATATAAACCGAAATTACACTTTCACCGAATAACTAATTATTTTACAATAAATCTACGGAGACTTTCGAATCAAAACACTACGTCAAACTCTAAAACAACACAGGCAAGCGTTAGCAGTGTAAGTCTAAAAGCGTGCAGCTACGTATAAGCGTGTTATGAGGGCTCGCCGTGCCATACAGCTATTTTTAAGAAAGCTTCCGAGAGGCGGAGTCAGGACAAGGAAGGGGGAAAAAATGGAGTCAAAGTATGATCTTATTGGTGGAGGCGCCTGTGATGTAGTGTGCGAGGGAGACAGGGTAATTGTTTTTGTGACCACTACAAAATGTCTACGCGCGTGAAACATATAATAAAATAATATAATTATAACATATCTTTCCGTATGAATCTTCATACCTAGTAATCAATAAATCTTTTCTTTATACATGATTTTTCATCTTAACTGATAGGTTAGTATTATGATCTACGTTTTTCATAAACCTTAATTTAATACATTTCTTAATAATAATCTTTTAAAAGCTTAATTCTTAAAATTAATTACAACCTTATGAATATAGGGAAATCTTATATACTAGACATGTTTAATAATTCTCTTAATATTAATTATTATTAATCTTATTACAAATTTTGGCCATTAATCAATTCTATCTTAGTTAATTCTTAACCTACACATAGGTATATTCCTTCTTAATTAAGATGCTTATCAGTAATTAAACTAACGTGCCTTAATCAATAATTAATCTAATAGTCTTATAATATCTTATATTACTCCTTAAGCATATGTATCATTTCAAAACAACATTATAATCTCTACACATTATTTATTCAGTATTTAAGTCTTGTTTAAACCATAGTCTATTATAGAACAACAACATACCTACTTATGTTCGTTTACAGTTACAACTACATACCTAGTTTGATAATAATCATAATACCCTCTAAACAATTCTATGTATCATAACAAACATATTTTATTACAAGGGTTTTTTTTTCATTATTCTAATCCGCCAAAACAATACCATGCACTAAAGAGCTACCCTTATCTACGGTGTTTCGAAGCATCCAAAAAAACCCGTTTCACTAGAATATTGTGATTTAAAATTAAACAAAAGACTATGTTAGGGACAAACTGTCGCCGCGTTAACTATGTAAAAACCATATCCATTGTTTCTTATCTTTCGGACCTTTAAGCCTACTCTTTCAACAACAACCTGTGAGACTTCTCAGAACAGATTTTTGAACGCCTCAACCGATCATAACATCCGCCCCCTCTTAAACGTTCAAAATCTGTTATTTATATAACTGTAAACTAACTTAATGTAACCTTCTAGGGCGCCAATACATTCAATGGTAATAAGTATATAGGATAGCTGTGAATGTATAAGCCAGTTATCCTAGTTTAAATAAAAAAACATCCCACACCACCATTAAATACAATTCTATATATGTTTTAAACGTATTTACCACTACCAACTAAATACTTCTAAGTTCTACCCACAACCTTTTTTCTTTTTTTTTTGTTTTTGTATTTTTTTTTGTTTTTTTTTTTTTTTGTTTTTTTTTTTTTTTATAATATATAATTTCTAACTATGTCCTATATTTCTAATATAACTTATTTTACTTCACTACTTAGCCTATATTCCGATCGATAAGAAACTCAAACCTTAATTTAAGGTTCAGTTTCCTGGACCTCTTCCTGTTGAACAGGGGCTAAATTTAATTCGTCTGAATGTACTTTAATAGGTTTTCCTTTACGATCTATCCAGTAAACGTTTCCCCGTCCTACTGGTAATAGAACCGTATAAGGACCGGAGTATTTTGGTGCAAACCCAGCATGAAAACCCGCTACGCGTTTTGAGAGTGGATGTTCTCTCAACATAACCTTCTGTCCAGTGACATAACCAAGGACCTTTCCGTTGGTCTGGGCGTATTTACTTCTATACCGGTCCTGGTTTTGACGAATATTTTTATTTATATCTAATCTATTTGATATTTCCGGATTAGTATTTGGGGCTACCGACGACCATTCGCCAGGTCGTTTAATTTCGTAGCCAAATAGAGCTTGGCTTGGAGTCATTCCCGACGCGTCGTTACGTCTTCCCCTAATTGACTCTAAAATTGAGCTTAAGTGCTCATCCCAACGCTTGTGTTCACGCCCTAATAGGTGAACACGGAGCAATTTTTTTAATTCTTGATTTCGGCGTTCTGTTATGTTAGCACGGGGTAGGTAAATCGCTGTGGTCCAATGCTGGCAATGCCACCTATCTATTGCCGAGTTCCAAGACTCGTGACTAAACTGTGGTCCGTTGTCTGAGAGAATAGCCCTAGGATACCCATACCGTGAAAAAATCTCTTTCTCTAACAAACCTACAATCTGTGGTGCTCTCCCCGATCGCATAGGAAATGCTTCTACCCATTTTGTAAACATATCTGTAACTACTAATAAAACCGTATTCCCCTTAGCTGATCTAGGGTATGGGCCCATCAAGTCAATAGCTAAAATCTCAAAAGGATTTTGTGCTACCGATGATCCTAAAGGCGCGCGTGGACG
Organism: Mystacides longicornis; assembly: GCA_963576905.1. Taxonomy (NCBI): domain Eukaryota; kingdom Metazoa; phylum Arthropoda; class Insecta; order Trichoptera; family Leptoceridae; genus Mystacides; species Mystacides longicornis. The sequence continues at coordinate 3,928,697 of OY756438.1, forward strand.
ACTTGGTAACGCTCTCGCTTGAGCACAAGTCATACATCTCTTGACATACCTTTTCGCATCTCTATTTATGCCTGGCCAGATAAAATATCTCCGAGTCGCTCTAAGCGTTTCCCTTTCACCAGGGTGGCCAGCATGCCTACTGTTATGATAAAAATTTAAAACGTGAGGGATCATAAATTTCGGTACGATCAGTTTCGGAACTGATTGTCCGCTAACCTGTCTATATAAGTAACCATCAATTAATTTGTATATCTCCAACCAATGCCTATCCCGGGCATTTGTTGGTGGACTGTTGGCAGAAAGTAAGCTTTCCAAATGGTTTATCATTCGAGACAACCGTAGATCGGTGCGTTGTGCACCACGCACACGATCTGCCAGTTTTCCAGACTGCTGATCTTCAGCGTCCCGAAGATCCAGACCGTTCTCAATGAGCGTCACCTGAGGTAGACCTCTATCTGCTTTCCAGCCCTCCTGGCTAACATTGGGGTACATTCCCCTATCTAACGAATCAATATCTTCAGTGATATTAGATTCGGCCGGATTTCTTGACAAGAAATCAGGTAACTCATTTTTCCTACCTGGGCAGTGTTCTAATGTAAAATTAAACTCCTGTAATAACAATGCCCACCTAGTTAACTTAGCTCTTTCATCTTTGACCCGTTCTAACCATGTCAACGCCTTGTTATCTGTACGTAGGATGAAATGTGTACCTTCCAAATACTGACGATATTTCTTTATCGCCCAAACAGCCGCGAATGCTTCCTGTTCGTTCGAATGCCAGCGTTTTTCTGCATCAGAAAAACGAGCACTAGCGTAAGAGACAATATCACGACCGCCATCAGGTCGCTCGTGATATAGAACGGCGGCAACGCCGAACTTGCTGGCATCTGTTTGCAATACGAATTGCCTCTCGAAATCTGGCCTGCATAGGGAGAGTGGCCTACTTATAGCAATTTTAATGCTATCCATTGCATTTTGTGCTGAGGCATTCCATTTGAATGGCCTCTTCGTGCTCAACAAATCAGTTAATGGAGCTGCTATCTCTGCAAAACGATAAAGATACTCGCGCAACCAATTCGATAAGCCGAGGAAGGACCTCAACTTCTTTCTTGAAGTAGGCACTGGGAAGTTTGCAATGGAGATTGCATGTAACTTCTGGGGATGGTTACCACTAGCCGAAACTACGTGACCTAAAAATTCTAATTCTGTGGTACCGATCCTGCACTTATCTGAAGCGCACCGCAGGTTATACTGCCGCAACCGTTCTAAAACTAATCTCAAATGATACATATGTGAAGCCCAATCTTTAGAATAAACGATCACATCATCGAGATAAACAAGGCAAAAATCGCGTAGATATCCAGCCAAGACCTCTTGACTCATTATCCGTTGAAATGTTCCTGGGGAACCTTTCAAACCAAAGGGCATAACTCTAAATTGATAGCAAGCTCCGTCAGGGGTTGAAAAAGCGGTTAAATGTTTACAATCTTCAGACATTGGGATCTGCCAATATCCTTTCTGTAAATCAAATGACGAGAAATATTTCGCGTTACCTAAATCTTTTAACGTTTCATGAATAATGGGTAAATGTGATGGCTCGTCCTCAGTGACGTCGTTGAGTTTACGATAATCTACACAAAAGCGATATTCATCCTTCCCTCGCTTGGGGACCATAACTACCGGAAAACTATAACATGATCTACTGCTTTCGATCACGCCATCAGCCAGCATGCCTTCCAGCTGGGCCAAGAGATGCTTCTTTTTCTCATCAGAGAGCCTATACGGAGGTAAACGAATCGGGCGTGCATCTTTCAGCTTAATCTTGTGAGGTTGTAGCGGAGCAGGGCCAGAATATGGAAGAAATACCTCTTTAAAATCATTTAAAATACCTATAAGACTCTCTCGGTGTCCGCGAGGTATATCGGATTGCAACTCTGGCAATTCGACATCACACTTCATTTCCCCACGTACCGGTATCAAATGTGTCGTCACTCTTTCTACTCTACCGAAATGAAGGCAACCCCTATGAAAATCTATAACGCACTTTTGTGACGTCATCCACGGCACTCCGAGAATAACATCATCCCTAAGCTTATCTACGACTAAAAACTCACAAATAACCTCTATACCCTGAACTAAAATATTTGTCTCAAGTCTAGCCGTTACCTCCATGTAAGCACCTTGTTCTGCTAAATATAATCTGTCAATATGGGTCTGTTGTTTATGCAAATTTCTAACTAATCGGCTACATACAATATTATACGAAGACGCAGAGTCCACCAAAGCTGTACACTCTATATTATTAAACGACATTCTAATACGCGGGAGTAATGGCGTTCCCGAATCTACAATAGCTACACACTGCGGTTCTTCAAAAAATTCTATCGCATCTGAATCTACATCTGATAACCTTTGTCTATCTCTATCGCGTTGTGGACTCTCTACCTCTTCGGAACTTGAACCCAAAAGTCTAAAATTATCGCGCTCAACATCTTTACCATTACCTTCACGATGTAACCACGCTTGAACCTCGACTGGCCCATCACTACTTTCGCCCGTATCTTCCCATACTAACACTTCATCTAACGTTTCATTATTATTTATAGAAATTGGTTTAGAAACTATGTTTCTAGACCTAAGCTTCACATCATTATCAAGGACCTTTGCTACAGGTTGAATAGTCGGTCGTAACTCTGATTCAACCTCCCTATGTTCTAATCCGTTTTCTAGTGATTGCCCTGAGACGGCTTTGATCCGGCGTTCCGTCCAGGGCCTTGAGCGTTTAAATTAGCGTTCTGGTTTCCGTTTTGCCTACCCCTGTTTTGATTCCAATTATTTCTATCCTGTCCTTGCCCGTTTCTATTCCAGTTATTATTATTCCTATTTTGACCCTGTCTATTATCAAAGTTATTCCTTTCCTGTCTATTATCAAAGTTATTCCTTTCCTGTCTATTATCAAAGTTATTCCTTTCCCGTCTATTATTGTTAACCATATTTCTATTCCTATCCTGACAATTAGTTCCGTTATTATTTCTACTGTTCCTTCCAAAGTTATTTCTATTTTGATTACCCCTATTTTCAAAATTATTCGTCTGATTAAAATTACTATTAGAGTTTCTAAAGTTACCTGACTGATAATAATTATTATTCCCTTGTCTATCTGACTGAAAATTTCCCCTGTTATTATTGTTATTTCTCTGCCTATGGAACTGTCCGTTACTATTCCTATTATTAAAACTCCTATCGTTCATATTCCTAATCAATGGACAATTCCTTTGTAAATGCTGCCCGTTGCAGTTGTAACATGAAATGCTAGAAGTTCGCCTTTGAGGCTGTTGTGAAGCTTGTGCCGGCTCGTAATTTACAACTGGGTATACCAGTTCTGTCGGGAAATCAATCTCGGAGACTCTGTTCTCCAAACTGTCGAACGTGATGTCCTCCTTAGTGAATTCCCTGCGTAAAGTATTTGTATAACGCGGTAACATAAGATTTAGTAGGTGGAAAGCAAACTCAGCCGAATACGCAACACCATTTCCATACACCCGGTCGTAGACTTTCGTCTTCCTACTTAAAAATGATGAACCCGATTCGTTCTCTTGTTGTTTATGAGAGAGTAAATGACCAGTTAATGCCAATCTGTTATTGTCAATGCCGTAGCGTTGCAACAACAGAGAGCTGAAAGCCGACCATCTAAGCAAACCATTTCCGCGACTAGACCACCAAATTTTCACATCCCCGCGCAGCTTCAGAGAAGCCAATCTGACTTTCTCTGAGTCCCTTATATTGCGCAAAGCGAAATATTCTTCGCAATCCTCAATGAATGCTTTAGGGCATTCCTGAGGTAAGCCGCTAAAGAAGAAGTTTTCGTTAAGCACTTCATCTCGTACATACACAATCTGCGGTCTTGTATCAAAATTCCTATCCCTCGTTTCTAATGTGTCAGCTGGTGGCACATTATGGTCATCATCGTCATGTGACGAAATGGGTGGCGTTTCGTCCACGCCTAACGAACCTGCCGATGCAGCCCCATTTCTCGTGACCACCGCGAAAATAAAAAGTTTGCAAACGCGTAGCAACAACTCGAACCAATTGAAAATAATCATTTTACTTGTCGATGTAAAATAGGATTTAAACTAATGCAATTGACGGATAGAAAGAAAAATCTAATTGGATTCTAGTATAAACCGCGTGGTCTTCACGTGTTCAAATATTCGAAATTTCTACAAAAATCACTATAAAAATTATAAAAATTGAAGACTCGTCTCAGGGTGGATTCGTCAATGCTTAATATATAACTAAACACACGTTGGCGCCAAGTTGTTACGCCTATAGGGCTCGGGAGACAAAAACATGAAAATTATGAAATACCTATAAGCGAAACAAACAGAAAAATTTCAAACTACTTCGGTTAGTATACTAAAACCCGTGGGAGGTATTGTGTGAGGAATGCCCTCCCTGACCCCTCTGAGTAATCCTTTCAGAGGCTCTTCTAGTGAATTTAATTTAATTGTCACACGACTGTGTAACTAGCAAAACAAAACAAGCAAAATTTAAATCCTCATATAATACGAACTTGGGTATGAACAAATGTATGGTTAGTAAACTAAGATACTCAAACCTCTACTGCAACCAGCCAATTAATCCAATTTGGTATCACTACACAACAACTATTATTTATTTAAACAATACTAGCAAATAAACTCAATCACTAGATGTAACTATTAATCTCTACTTGTTTATTTTAATACGTCACTACGCAATTACAGTATTCCCGACACCTCTCTACGCTTATTTCCAAATATAAACCGAAATTACACTTTCACCGAATAACTAATTATTTTACAATAAATCTACGGAGACTTTCGAATCAAAACACTACGTCAAACTCTAAAACAACACAGGCAAGCGTTAGCAGTGTAAGTCTAAAAGCGTGCAGCTACGTATAAGCGTGTTATGAGGGCTCGCCGTGCCATACAGCTATTTTTAAGAAAGCTTCCGAGAGGCGGAGTCAGGACAAGGAAGGGGGAAAAAATGGAGTCAAAGTATGATCTTATTGGTGGAGGCGCCTGTGATGTAGTGTGCGAGGGAGACAGGGTAATTGTTTTTGTGACCACTACAAAATGTCTACGCGCGTGAAACATATAATAAAATAATATAATTATAACATATCTTTCCGTATGAATCTTCATACCTAGTAATCAATAAATCTTTTCTTTATACATGATTTTTCATCTTAACTGATAGGTTAGTATTATGATCTACGTTTTTCATAAACCTTAATTTAATACATTTCTTAATAATAATCTTTTAAAAGCTTAATTCTTAAAATTAATTACAACCTTATGAATATAGGGAAATCTTATATACTAGACATGTTTAATAATTCTCTTAATATTAATTATTATTAATCTTATTACAAATTTTGGCCATTAATCAATTCTATCTTAGTTAATTCTTAACCTACACATAGGTATATTCCTTCTTAATTAAGATGCTTATCAGTAATTAAACTAACGTGCCTTAATCAATAATTAATCTAATAGTCTTATAATATCTTATATTACTCCTTAAGCATATGTATCATTTCAAAACAACATTATAATCTCTACACATTATTTATTCAGTATTTAAGTCTTGTTTAAACCATAGTCTATTATAGAACAACAACATACCTACTTATGTTCGTTTACAGTTACAACTACATACCTAGTTTGATAATAATCATAATACCCTCTAAACAATTCTATGTATCATAACAAACATATTTTATTACAAGGGTTTTTTTTTCATTATTCTAATCCGCCAAAACAATACCATGCACTAAAGAGCTACCCTTATCTACGGTGTTTCGAAGCATCCAAAAAAACCCGTTTCACTAGAATATTGTGATTTAAAATTAAACAAAAGACTATGTTAGGGACAAACTGTCGCCGCGTTAACTATGTAAAAACCATATCCATTGTTTCTTATCTTTCGGACCTTTAAGCCTACTCTTTCAACAACAACCTGTGAGACTTCTCAGAACAGATTTTTGAACGCCTCAACCGATCATAACATCTTGATGCCTCCCTATGCTCCTGAGTGGGGTTTAGGCTTCACGCATTGCGAGGTAGATTGGCGAGGATCCGCGGCGGGCTTGATTTGTGTGTGGCCGGCTTTTTGGATTGATTGCTTCTATCGAGATAGGGGGTCGGTTTCGTGCGGGTCGGGCTTGCTGCGGATTGGTCTCCTCCGGGCTGAATTGCGGTGTGCGAGGGGCCTTCAAGGGAGAATGTAATGTAATGTTATATTTTTAACAAAACAAATCACAGTTTTATGCATTTACATAATATGAGAGCACCTTCAATTTACACTATCAAGCATTGAATTAAAGGCAGAATTGATGTATTTGGTATTTGTATATGGTTTGAGAGGAGTTGCCTAATGTAGTGCAGTGGAGAGCTCTTGTTTCTTTCTCCCTATGCGCCTAAGAATGAGCTCACAAAAAGGTAGTATTCTATTGGCTTGGAGCATTGATTAATTAAATAAACATTCTCCCTATGCGCCTAAGAATGAGCTCACAAAAAGGTAGTATTCTATTGGCTTGGAGCATTGATTAATTAAATAAACATTCTCCCTATGCGCCTAAGAATGAGCTCACAAAAAGGTAGTATTCTATTGGCTTGGAGCATTGATTAATTAAATAAACATTCTCCCTATGCGCCTAAGAATGAGCTCACAAAAAGGTAGTATTCTATTGGCTTGAAGCATTGATTAATTAAATAAACATTCTCCCTATGCGCCTAAGAATGAGCTCACAAAAAGGTAGTATTCTATTGGCTTGGAGCATTGATTAATTAAATAAACATTCTCCCTATGCGCCTAAGAATGAGCTCACAAAAAGGTAGTATTCTATTGGCTTGGAGCATTGATTAATTAAATAAACATTCTCCCTATGCGCCTAAGAATGAGCTCACAAATAGGTAGTATTCTATTGGCATGGAGCATTGATTAATTAAATAAACATTCTCCCTATGCGCCTAAGAATGAGCTCACAAAAAGGTAGTATTCTATTGGCTTGAAGCATTGATTAATTAAATAAACATTAATTAATCTGAAACTTTTCCTACGTTTTCGCATTTCTCAATAACTGTTACACGTTTAAAGATCAGTTTTATTCTCTAATGGGCCAATAGTGTGTTAATCGTCCATAAGAGCTTATTGGATTATTTAGTGGTCAATCATTCTTTTAGTTATATTGAGGTTTTATCTGTACTCCATTTTTATAGATGGATTTGAATAATATTTGTTTTTATATCAGACCTATTATAGTAGTTTTATCTGTCTAACGCCGTATGCTAATTCACTAATCACGGTCTAACATTATCAAATCACTTAATCCTATTAATAAAATACACAGAAAATGTAATCTTAAATTATTTAATACACAAATAATCTTGGTAAACTTCCATCAATTATTATTAAATCATAGGTATCTAAATGTGTCTTTATAATGTGTGCAAGTAACTAACTACGATTTATAAGAAAACTGCTTTCAATAATTAATTGATAAAACTTTGAGATCCAGGTTATTTTTTTTATTCAAAGTACTTCTTTAAAAATCCTTTCTAAGATACCGGGTTTGGCATGGCATAGAGTTTTATGTCAAGACATGGCATAGAGTAGAGAGTATTATGTTAATGCATTTTTTTTCATATGCAAGCGACCACTTGTCTGTATGTTGGAATCACACTAGCTCCGCCGAAAATACTCTATTGCCCTCCTAGGGGTCACCCAATACTGATATCTTTTTTAATGGGAAAGTACAGCACTATGTGTTTTAAAGTCTTAATCTGACCACACTCACAAAAAAGATGATCTCTTATACCCCATTTGTACAAAATTTGTCCACATCTAACTTTACAGTCCGAATTCTATTTACCTAGGGTTGTCCGTTGTCTGAATGAAACAGTGGGGCTAGTACGAGTTTTATCGAAAGCTAAATGCACGCAAATAAGCGCTTATTAGCGTGTAATTAGTGTTTTAAAATCAAACGATCGAATCATTCGATCATTTTAGTATGAATATTTTTCGAAACTCTTTCGATGATCATTTCGATAAATGATCATCGAAAACTTATACTAGGGCTACAGGTCAATCCCACGTTTTCAGTAGTTTTATGAAAAAAGATATTTTTGCCGCGTACAATATTTGCTTCCCTGGGTGCACCACCTTGAAAGCATTTTGGTTCATGTACTTAAAATACTATCCTTCTTCTTCTGTGTCACAATCCTTAGATTGGTCTGCACCAAGCATGCCGAATCTGTTCCTCTACTCCTTCCTATCACCGATCACCTGGTCTATATAATTATCTCTGGGGCAGTCTCTATGATTTCTGCCCTCAGTCACTCCTTCGACGATGGCAATAAGCATTAAGCAGACCCGGGTGCCTGATGTTTTGGCCTATCCATTTGTTTTTTCCTCCTTTAGTCCTTTTTAAGAGCTGCCTTTTTCCCCTGCTCTATTCAGTCAGTACCTCGTCATTTGTGCTATGTTTCGACCAATGGATATCAAACTCTTCAAGACGCCCGGAGTGCATTTCTTTATACTAGTGGTCGACCAGTGCTCGAAATTCGACCATAACTAATTTAGATTATAAGTTTGAACATTATTAAGATTGCTTTGTCAAAGACTGAGCGAGTGCTATTTCACAATTATTATCTTTCAAAAATAATGACATGGAATGATACGTCATATTTGAAATTTTTAAGTATATGTTCAAAGTTTTTCTATGGTTATTTAATATTAAAAAAATCTATTATCAGTTTGACCACAGATTAACAAAATATCTGTGTCAAATACATCGTGTGTGTGAGTATGAAAAACATAACATTACAGTAGTGTGCATAGTGTTTATTTATTGATTTAATCTATTTTTATGCGTAATTTTAAGAAAATATTAGCATTCGCCACCCCGCTTCTATATTTATTTTATTTATTTAAAACAACATAAATCAATACATACACAACAATATGAGCATGGACAAAATTAAAATTATAATCAAAATATAATTATATTACTCCTCCTTATAGAGAGAAGTCTCGTGTAAAGGAGGAGTTTAACTGAGAATTTTAGATTAAGCACTTAACTCACAGGAATAAACAGACACGTAAATAAATACAATACACTATACACATTCGTTTTTTTTTTCTAAAAATATCCTCACTATTAATTGTCATACTATTGGTGACAAAATGAGTTTTATCACCTCTTTTTTAAATATAAACTTTAAGTGTGCGAATTTTCATACTCCTCAATATTATAAACTAGTCGCAAAGTTTTTTCTTCATGTATTAAAATGTATATAAGATAGATTATGTCTCCTAGGTTTACGAAAAATTGTAAAACGACTCCGTGACAAATAGACAAGGATGAGAACTATTTAATAATCAAACCTACTTGTAGTCAAGTAAAAAAAACCGTAGGAAACGAACCCAATATCCGTTGAATTATGCTAATTTTGACCAACTGTTTCCTCCGGATTCCGGCAAAAATAAATAAATTAATATTCTGTTTTTTTTTCACGGTCTGTGATTTCTTTGCAACTAATAAAAATGTACGCGAACTCAGAGATTCCACTTATATTCCGGTGTGGTCAATGCAGATGTGAACTCAACAAACACCGGTCCGTACAATGAACGGTTGTAAAAGCAAAAACTAACGTTACATAATTTATATCATTTCTCGTGATTTACAACAGATCACACATTTTTTTAATTAGTCTGTGACTCTTTCACAGTAATCTACCAAAAGCTTGGGTTGTGAAAGAGGAAGTTGGGCGGCACCTGGAATCGAACCCGCGACCTCTTGTACGAAACGATATAAACTTTTATCTAACTGAATAATAAATAAATAAATTACACTCTTCTATACATAGGTGTCAGTATAGCCGGCGGAACTTAATGCTTGAAGTATTCTCTACCAGTCAACCGGTCCCGTCCAATCTGAGACAGGATTCCGACCCCGAGTAGAAATTTCAAGTGAAAAAAAAACACATTGAAAATATCTGAACCGACCGGGAATCGAACCCGGGACCTCTTGATCTGAAGTCGGAGCCTTTGCCACTAGGCTACCGAGGTCGGTAAAACTAAGGTCTAACTACATGGCGGTTTTGTAAATCAAGTTCATCCCATGGAAGTAAGCGCCTCGGTTATGCGTAGCTTGGGTCGCAGGTTCGAATCCGCTTCCAGCAAGATCAATTTAATTAAAGACAGTCTGTGACCACGGTAGGCCTTAAAGGCAGGAACGTGGTAGCAGTTGAGGAGGGGGTTTTAGCCGGTAGGAGTCCGGCACTACCATAAGGGTGTCCATGAGGATTTCCCCCTCATATATAAAAAAAAAAAGGTTCGAATGCAGGCACATGGGACCTTTTTATCAGAACACGTTGATGACATTCATGATTGATCGGGGTTTTGACAATTGACCACCTAACGGCGAACATTATTGACGAAGAGATCACATAAAGTCAGCCATAAAAACAACACTTGAAGACGGTTGTAAGCACGTAGTGGTTGAAAGCTACATTAACCTCCTTGAAACTCGTACACGATTTAATGTTAGTCTGAAAATAATAATGACTTTTCAAAAATTTGACGAGGTATTATTAAAATTTGAAGAATTGATAATATGAAATATTTATAAATAAGCATGAAAATGTGATGAATTTTTTTTTTTTTTATAATTAATTAGGCATTCCACCCATAGAGGGTGATTTGTGCCACTATCGATTCATTTTAACATTAATAAGTGGTTAAAAATTAACAAAGTAAATGGGAATAACTAAAAATGTGATGAATTGATTTGAATACCTATTTCGTGAAAAACTGTATGAGCCCGATTATATCGCGACCCCGAATTTAACGGCACTGCCTCTGAACATTTTCATAAAGATTTTAGAAAAAAGAGTTCATGAGAGAATTTTAAGAATATTTAATCAAATAAGCATTTATTTCTGTAATTTTATGCAAAATGTACAGGTTACATTAATTTCAATATTTACTTTTTGCCTAATGGAAAAAAAAAACAAATAGCGCAAGAGCTGATGTTCTAACACACGTAAATGTATTATGGTATTTGACAATATTATAGTATCGATTCACGCTAAACCCCGAATTTAACGCGTCTAGAAATGTCGCGTTATAATCGGGCTACGACGGTTATACGAGATTTGAAAAAAAAAATATGTGATTCTTTCCGTAATGCACAGATAACGTTGATAGTAATAATTGTTAATATTGTATTATTTAATTCAATTTAATTAATATTTCGTCTCAAGGACAATTGCACAGTTTCGGCTGAGAGTTGAGTTTAAACTTGTTGCTGACTTGTATACGCTTCATAAAAATAGAAATGAGTTTAGTCGGTACAAAAATTTATCCATAGAAACATTATTTTGTTACATATAAGTAAATTTGAAAGTAAATAAATAAAAACAGTTTTCATCAATACAGTTTTTTTTTCAAGTCATCCAAAGTGAATATACATATTCACATCAGGATGTTTTGAAACTTTTTTGTTTTTTTTTAGGTTGTTGTTTTTTCGATTAGAGGTTGAGAAGTTTACTTAAATTTAGTAAGCTTGAAGTAGAATGTTACAGGCAGATCCGTCTAACTTGAAAAGAGTACTGTAATAGAAATTGGAGGAGGCGTTCCGCATGGTTAGGTCCTCGAACCGAATCTATGGAATTATCCTATATAATCACATAATGTCAATCCAGGTTCCGCGAGGTGTGCAGTTGATTTGTACGCCGGTGATTTAGCAATTTCAATGGTGGAATAATGTTGAGAAAAAAATGAAAGAAAGGGCAAATGAGGTTATGCACTCGGTCGCCTGTGGGATGAAGACTGAAAAAATTGGATATTGCACCTGAAAAGACGGTTGCGATTGTATTCAACAGGAGAATGAAAACTGGACAGATTTCCTTCATGTGTGAGGATGTCAATATAGTTCCAGAAAGTGAGGTAAAGTATCAGGGTGTCACGATCGACAAGGGTCTCCGTTTTACAGGACACATTAAAGCGGTCTGTGCAAAGGCTGCGAAAACAGTACAGGTTATGCGAATAATTTAAATTTGCCAAATACAGATGCTCAAACTTGAAATGTCGATACCTATGTAGAAAGTTTTTTTCTATTATTATTAAAGACACTCAATATGAATCTATTCTCAATTTGACCACAGATAAACAAAAGAATGTATGCGTCTGTATCAATGTCAAATACATCGGAGTGTGTGTGAGTTGCCGGCAAAGAATAGCACCCCTGCTCTTTTTGCTGGTTTTTCGAGCATCCTGATAAAGGCAGGAAATCGAAAAATCATACCGTGAAGTTGACCACCTCTCGTATTTAAACTTCAACCGCTCAGAAAAGGCACAATGATCCTCGGACGTCCGAGCGCAATGGGGAGCTCTTGATGCCTCCCTATGCTCCCGAGTGGGGCCTAGGTCTCCCGCATTATGGGTTAGTTCGGGGGGGGGGGGAGGGGAACTTATTACCTTAGGCAATTTTTTCCTGTCAATTGATCGCCTCCAATATCGAATCAAACCCGAGAACATTTTGATCAGAAGTTCAAAACTGTACCATATGACTGTTAAAATATACATGCAAAGTTGTTATGTCATATGGATCAAATTGTACGATTGAGTTCCGATATGAGGTGGTCTGATCTATGTATTGTATGATCGTTGCACGAAGGCCATTTTGAGTGATGCACTCTGCGAATCGTATCGCCAGATGGCGGTGGTTAATTTTATCATTAATCTTATGTCGTATAATAATATTGCGTACTTAATACGACTAGTGGCCGACCAGTTTTCGAAATTCGACCTTACTAAACATTATTGAACATTAGACTGAGCGAGTGCTATTTTACAATTTTCTTTCCAAAACAATGAGATGGATACGTCAAATTTTAAATGTTGATATTGACGGCTATTCTGAAATGATAAACAGAAGATTGAGTTGCGTCGTATCCAATTTTTATTGAGACTTTTGACATTTCTGTATTCTGAAAATGTTTTATCCAATACATTAGTTACGTAACTACTGGCAACGGATTAAGTTCTAAGCAAGAGATTCTTGCGTTGAGTTGGAACGTGAATTTGTGAATACCAGTCATTATGTATAAAGTTTTTTCTATTATTATTAAAAAAAAAAAACAATATTAATCTATTCTCAATTTGACGCAATGAGTTTGATTATCCCGCTATTTCCAGCTCCACCTTCCTTTTAAATATACCGCCATTAAAAAGCTTTCTGCACCCATTATGAGGCGCTTTACATTTTAAATTTTTATTTGTGAAGTTGATCTTCCTTATAAGTACTTAGTTTGTGGAAGTGTGTGTGAGTATCAAATACATTACTTACAATTTTTTTTATCATTGATTTCATCTATTTTATTTTTTTTATGCATAATTTTAAGAAACTATTAGCATTCGCCACCTCTATATAAACTATGAGTGTGCGAAATTTCATACTCCTCCGTCCACGCATTTTCCGTAAAAACAGTCGTAAAGTTTTTCCTTCACGTATTAATATATAGATAGTAGATAATCAGACCCATACGATACTCCAGCCATGCGTTTCTATCCTAAAAACGTCAACTATTTTACTGAAAATATTTTTTAAATGATCGAACTCTTAACAGAGTAACCAGCCCACAGGAGATACTCAAATTAATCCGCTGTGTGAGTTTGTGGGATAACATCTGACAGTCCATCTATTCGCAACAAACTGTATTAGTCGACGTGAAGAAATGAACCCCAAAGGCATTGTTTGTAAAATTAGGTTTATATTACTTCAAAAATCATATTAAAATTAAAAAAAAACATAGACATATAAAAAATAAACAGTAGGTACTTGAGAGCTCATATTACATGCATTTTCTATTTTGTGACACCACTAGGGGCATAGGAAGGTAACAAAAGCTCTTCACTGCGCTCGATCTCTGCCTTGAACGAACAAAACATGGTCCTTAAGTGATGGACCTTCACTGGCTACCCCGGCACATATTGTCGTTCGTGGTGTGGTAGTACCACCTTATGGCTAATATTCTTCTAAGGCATATTATACTTATCTGCCATTAAATTTTATTTGATACTGTTTAAACCTTCTTTAAAATTTATTTATCAGTCAACGCAACGGAATTTTCTTATACTCATCAAAGTAAAAAAATCATATTATGAAACTATCTGTCAACATATTTTGCACCGCCCAGGAATCGAACCCGGTACTTCTAGATCAGAAGTAAGAGCCTATGCTATGGGTTGGTAACATAATATGAACAAAAGAGGAAAGAGAAAAAAACTTTACACATGAAAAAAATGATGATGATTGATTATGATGAAACTATGCCGGTGGAGGAATTACATGGTCCGCAAAATAATGATAAACAAAATAGTAGTAAAAATGTTGTTGGTACAATTACATCGGACAAAAATGTTGTTGGTACAATTACATCGGACAAAAATGTTGTTGGTACAATTACATCGGACAAAAAAGTAAGCCTAAGAGTGCAAAGAAACTAATGACATCCAAGAAATAAAATGAATGGACTAAATATGACTAAAGACATACAAGAAGTTAATTTAATTGACTAAACAGGATAAAAGACATCCAAGAAGTTAAATGAATGGACTTAAGACATCCAAGAAGTTAAATGAATGGACTATTCCAAGCCGGTGTAAAACATAGATCGTATAGATACTCAAAATACCAATGAGGAAAATGTCATAAAAACAGATAATAGTAATTTTCATTGGTATAATAGTGTGTATTGGTAATTACATACCTGGAAAACGAAATGATGATAATAGTTTCATCATCTTTATCAATGATTCAAGAGGCAATATAATTTTTCAAGAAAAGTATAGTAACACCCAATTGAAGGTATGAAAATAATATTATGGATAGTATATTTTAGTTGCGTATCTTAAGGACTCCTCAGCTCTGCTTCGAATGAGCAGAACACAGTATGAGAGGGTCTTCCTCGTCTTCGGGACCCTGATGGGAGGAAGAACAGCGCTCTCCTCGGCCAACTGTCATTCGGCATCTTTAACACATGTCCCAGCCAAGTCCATCTCCGCCAAAAATGATGGGCGCACGCTGCGTGCACCGACGGGTGTGGGAGGAGGTCATAAAGATCGAGCGGAATGGAGAGCTCTGGTTGCCTCCTTATGCCCCTAAGTGGGGCCTTAAGGGAGTTTGGATTGAATTGGCTTTTGGAATTGGATAATGACATAATTTTGTTTTCTTGTTGACAACTGTCAATTTTGTGTAGACAAAAAATCAAGCACCTACAAGCTACATCTACAACCACCAAAATTTTGAATATTTTTTTTTTATTTACTCCGTGTCCCATAAGGGGTAGGCAGAGAAAACGGAACTCCACTGCGTAAGCCCAATACAATTCCTTCGCTTCTTTCGCCGATATACAATTTCTGATACAACCACTCCTATTTCTTTTACTTCTGAGAACGGTATAGATGTGTTCGTTCCATGTCATTCTCGGTCGGCCACGCCTTCGTACAATTCTTCTTTCAGCTTTATGTATGGCACACGATGAATGCTTCATCACAAGAAACACAAGAATGGGATGCAGAAGATGTTCTATCTATTGGCGATTAGATAGAGAGGACTCGAGATAAGCGAAACAGATTTAAATTTTTGGTTTGAAGGGAGCGAAGAAACAGGGCAAATGACGACAGATGAAGAAATACGCGAAGAAGTACAAGAAGAGGAAAGCTTTGTAGAAATTTTGGAGCCACCAACTGCTATTGCTAAAATAAACCGGATACAGGATTTAATTGCTTCAATACTTGTATACACATGGGCTGAAGAAAACGGTGAATCTGCATATTATAATACTTCGAAACCTCCGAGAAAACGTTTTTGAACAAGGACTACAAGTAGCAAAGAAGCAGACCTCAATTAAGGATTATATTAAGATAAATTAGATAAACAAGATATGTAAGTGTCAAAAGTAAATATTGCATATTCCCTTATTGAATTAGTACATTATGAACTGCTTTATTTTATTTACTTATCTTGAATTTTTCTATACAATCCCGTAATCCGAACATTCCAATAATCCGGCACCCCCTGGTTTTTACTAGTGCCGGATTAGTGAGACCCTATGTATCTTTGTCGCTATTGTCTTGTCGATAAAGAGAATAAAGCTAGTTCTGTTTTTCTTTTTTTTTTGTCTAAATAGGTATTAAAAAATGTATAATATTGTTACAGGCATGTATAAGTTCCTAAGTGTACTGATTGTTAAAGTTTTTTTACATAGTGAATCCCTTGATAATTAATTAGTTTTGTGATGATTAATTTTATTGTAGAATTGTAATTTTGGTACAAAAACCTCTCATAGGGTGAACTGCGGAGAAATAGTTCAAAAAAGAAATTTACATATCTATAGCCATCATTTACGCGGCATCGAAAAGAAATCTAAATATAAATATACGTGTTGCAAATTTTTACTTTTGAATTTTGCGGCAGGAAAAGTATGAAATTTTGCACACTAATAGTTTTTATAGAGAAGGAGTGGCGAAAGATAATATATTTTTCATAAATATACAAAAAACAATAAAAAATAACATTACAAACACTACCTACTGTAAGTAATGTTATGTATTTTACATTTACACACTGTTAGAACAAGTGAACTGTATGGATAGGGAAAAAACTAGGAGATTATGGGTACAATATACTTGAAGGGATGCACAAATAAATGTATAATAATTGCGTACTCACCGCCTTTTGCTCTTGAAGTCACTTAAGCACATTTAACACTTTGAAGCAAGAACTTGAAGTCTAACACGAAGTTACACGCACTATGGCCGGCCACTGTAGTTGAAATCTTTCGTACGTCTGCATTTCTTCAGTAGTGCGGTGGTGACAATAATTCGGCAGTAGTAACATTATTTGTGCGGGACACAGGTAGGTATAGGAATAGAAATGCCCTAACATACCGCCCACCAATTTTACGAAGTAAAATTCCCACACAAAAAAAAAAAAGAAAATAAACTGAAAACCCCCAAAGAAAGAAATAATCAATATCTACAACATCGCTGTACAAAACGCGGATCGAAATACAAACAAAAAAAATGTATAAGAAAAGGAAAGAAAAAAAAGCAATCTGTTCTCAATGCTTCACAAGCGAAAGACAACCAAGCATTCACTGGTTCTCACTAAAAAGTAGCATATAACATCTAGCAAATAATATTTTCAAATTAACAAAAACGTAATGAAAATAAAAAAAACAAAATAATAAGACTTGAAATATCATTTCAAACAAAGAAAACAAGTAACAGACACTTCGATAAGTGTATACTTAAAAACTAGAACATGAACCTTTTACATGTGAAACATTAATTGACAATTTTGGATTTAGTAGTTTTAGCTCCTCGAAGCTTATGTACGTTGAGCAGAAAGGGTCCCCCGAAGTCAATGCCGAAACGCGAAAAGGAACGGCTGGGGTAAACTGTATTCGAAGGAAGGTTTCCTATTAAAGGTGTTATAGAAGATGCCCTCAGTCTGGCACAGACCGGACACTTAGACAGACGAGACTTTGTCCTACATCGAGCTGAAATGATCCAAAACTTTTGCTGGACAAGGAATTGCCGAGCTCTTGATCCAGCATGAAGGTAGCTCTTATTGTAATAATCCATCAAAATATCGCTTAGATGGCTTTGTTTGGATAAAACCACAGGATGCTGCTGGCCTTCCTTAAGATTAGATTGCTTCGACCGCCCACCCACGCGCAATATACCCGGTTCATCAATAAATGGACATAACTTTTGAAGTTGACTAGAACAGTTCGCACCCAACTGGATGGTCTTTAAATCATGATAAAAGTGCTTACTTATCTTTAGTATAACATCACTTGCAGGTTCACGCTTAGATACGATGTTAACGTGAACTGAAGTTTTGGTATCAGGAAGCTGTTCCATTTGAATCACTTTGGGTGAGTTAGAAGGCCAGTTTGACATAGGAAGTTTTAACCACGTTGGTCCAG
This sequence comes from Mystacides longicornis, assembly GCA_963576905.1. NCBI lineage: Eukaryota > Metazoa > Arthropoda > Insecta > Trichoptera > Leptoceridae > Mystacides > Mystacides longicornis. The sequence goes on from OY756438.1 coordinate 3,946,750, forward strand.
AAAAGCAAGGGTGGTGAACAGTAAGTTGCTCAGCAAGCAAACCTCTAGAAGCAGGATTATCATGTGACGCCAAGATGCGTTGTTGGTGTTTTCATTTATTTGGATTATACGATTGGCCACAAATATTTTTAGCAGATAAGGAGGAGTCCTTAGCCATGACAAAACTATAATAGAATCTGTGAATAAACAGACATTGTTTATATTCACAGAACCATTGACTGAAGAATGAACGTAGTGTATCAATTTTGACAAAAGATGAGCTCCTTGCAATTTCAGACGTGGAATTGTCAAGGTTTTCAAGGATGCTACCTTAGATTTAGCTATTAGAAGATGAACTTTAGGAATAGAACTATGTACAACAAGGTAGACTACGGCGGCGTAACCGCGCTCAGACGCACCCGAAAACCCTACTAATGAACACGGAGTGTTTTCTGTGGTGCCCAAATATCGGGGAATATGAAGGCCTGACAGAAGTCCAAGGTTACCAGCAATTCTAGCCCACTCTTCTGCAACTTTTGCAGGAATGAGACTATTCCAATCAATCTTTTGCCGCCATAAGGTTTGGATTAGACATTTTGTCAGAAATATAACCGCAGGACTTTTCGATAATTTACGTTCTATGTTTTGTAATCGATGAAAGGCTATGTTATAAGAATCACGGAGATTTAAGTTCTCAGTGATTAACGTAAGGGGTACTACATTCTGACCATCACTCTGCCGGTAATGTTTATTTACAAAAATCTCTTCACACTTAACGTCATCAGGATTTGGCATGTATTTGGATGGTGGTTCCTCAATGGCCCAAAATCGCTTAATCGAGTCGTCAAGGGAAAGCTGAAGTGAAGTATTTGATGTATTTGGTATGTCACCTATTAGCACCAGACCAAATATTGTCGACAAAGTCGAAATATTACTATTGACATTTTTGAAGTTTGTGGCCCGCCCACCGTCAAGAATTGAAGGAAGTAAAGTGGCTCCGAGTAGGAAGTCGATTTCACCGGGAACATCGAAACCTTCATCAGCCAACTCCTCTCTCGAAATACCCATTAAAGACAAGTCCACATGTGGCCTTGACGCAGGCATCTCACCAGAAATATTTGAAATAACAAGAGCCCTCGATTTTATCTGAGGACCGCTCTTGCGTGCTGGCTTGAGGCAACATTTTACCTCACCTATTATGTTTACGGGGTTCTGACCAACCCCCTTTAAGCCACCACTGTAAACATTGATACGCAGGCCCAGACGTTTTGCGCAGCGTTCAGTCATTATGGAAACCTGTGATCCGGTATCTATTAACATTCTAATAGATCTATAAGCACCGGCGCTATCCTTGCACTCCGCCGAAGCTGTACCCAACAGAGCAATGTTGAAAGAAGCAGGTACAGCCATTAAGGTCTCATCTACCGATATTGAATTGGCAGAATGAGATGATTTCACATCTCTATGTAGCAATGTATGGTGACGGCCACCACACTTATTGCATGTGAATTTAGAAGCACAATTTCTCACCTGGTGAGACTTAAGACAATTGAAACACAGTTTCAATGATTTGACGATTTCCATCCGTTTGACATCTGTATTTTGAAGAAATTCAGAACATTTCATTATAGGATGTTTATCGCTTTTGCACAATTTACAAGTTTTCGTAGTATAACCATTTGCAGTATAACCATTTGTAGTATAGCCATTTGTAGTATAACCATTTGTAGTATAACCATTTGTAGCAACAAATGCGCGTTTATAATGCGCACTTGTATTCGAAGAAGAAGAAGCACTCTTATTAGAAGTAGAACGAGGTAATGTACTCGACATTTGTAGAACGCGTAGATGATTATGTAAGAAATCTAGTACTTTCGTAGCGGTAGGTATTTCATCAATTTTCAATTGTAATTCAAATTGACGTTTCGTAGGTGGATCTAAATTTCTAATGATAAGATGAGCAATAAATAGCTCGAAGATATCTTGCTTTTTAAAAGATTGAAGTGCGGTAAAATTGTCTTGAAAGTAAGCTATAAATTTCGACAATCCTTGTACAGACTCAAATGTAATTGGTTTAATGTTAAGCAATTGCTCAGAATAGTGACAGAAGAGAACTCTCGAGTTTTCATAATGCTTGACCAGCGTATTCCAAACAATAACATAATTTTCCTCCACTATCGGAAATGATTTTATTAAACTGAGCGCTGTTCCGCTGACACAAGATAGTAAGTAATGATATTTCTCAATGTTAACATACGCGTCGTTTTCGTGAATCATGCTTTTGTATACCGAATGGAATTGACACCAATCCTCAATTTTTCCATCAAATTTTGGAAGCGAAATTGGAGGTGGCCTAACATTGAGTATTGGTTTATGCGGTAGTATTGGCTTGGTGTCGGTTTCTTTTTGATCTGATTGTTGACACAAACGTTTGCCCACAGCCTTGATGTTAAAGTAAATTTCATCGAAACACGACTCTGCACTGGTCAAATCGTCATGATTTTCATCCCCACGATACTCGCATAAAGACTCCTGTATTTTATCCTGAATGTCTTGAAAATTACTATAAATATCCTCGAGTTTATCTAATCTCGCAATAAATAGTTGACGTTTAGGTTCATCCCCTAAATGCGGAATCAGTTCTGAAGTAACTGTAATTTTGGAAATAATTCTTGACCGTTTTGCCTTTAACATATTGATTTTACGAATTACCGTCTCCATTTTAACACAATGAGAACGATATAACAGGAAGCAAAGCAGGTAAGAAAAGAGAAAGAAGTAGAATAATTTCACGTAACTGTAAGAACTGTAACGTATCCGTAATGTTATATTGTTTTTGCTTTTAAATTTTGACAAACAAGAATATAAATGAGCAATCGAAGTTCATTATATGAAATACAAATTCACTGAATGACCATACGAAAAGTAAGTACAAATAATACTGCTTTTACACCAAATTATTCTACGAATGTTTTGTGAAAATATACAAGATTCACTCATACAAAATAATATTTAACTCGTAGGTATACGATAAATTAATAAATATCAAATTAAACAATAATTTACTTCTGTCCCGCGCAAGTAAAAATCTTATGTATAAGATTGAAAAGGACAGAAATAATTTTACTATTAAGAAAAACGAAATATAATGTCTTATGAAATATGAAACTTGAAACAAAGAAATCGTGTAAGCAACTTTTTTACTACAATGTATGGAACCTCGCGAACGCTCAGTCGAAATTCGCTTGTACTTGTACGAACATTTGTACACAATGAACAGATTGACAACTTTGAAATATTCGTAGTTAAAAGGCCGGTGAAAAAACACAATTAAATTATACAATCGAAGTTTAAACTATTGAAATATTGTACCCGAATGAATTATCTACTTTATTAACTAGTTTTTAACCCCAAGCTAAGAAGTAATCCGGCTCGAAGGACCAAAAACGAAGGGATGTTAGAACAAGTGAACTGTATGGATAGGGAAAAAACTAGGAGATTATGGGTACAATATACTTGAAGGGATGCACAAATAAATGTATAATAATTGCGTACTCACCGCCTTTTGCTCTTGAAGTCACTTAAGCACATTTAACACTTTGAAGCAAGAACTTGAAGTCTAACACGAAGTTACACGCACTATGGCCGGCCACTGTAGTTGAAATCTTTCGTACGTCTGCATTTCTTCAGTAGTGCGGTGGTGACAATAATTCGGCAGTAGTAACATTATTTGTGCGGGACACAGGTAGGTATAGGAATAGAAATGCCCTAACACACACACTTCGATATATTTGGCATTGACACATACGCGTATACTCTTTTGTGTATTTATCTGTTGTCAAATTAAGAATAGATTAATATTGTTTGTCTTTAACAATAATAGATAAAACTTTGTACCTACATAGCGATTAAATTGTGAAATAGGGCTAGCTCAATATATCCAATATATTAAATTTCAATATATAGAAAGAATAATGTTTTAACTTATAATTTAAATTAGTTATGGTCGAATTCCGAACACCGGGTGACCACTAGTTATTATAATTACGTCATTTGGTGACGGGTAACCCTTGATTATTAAGAATAAACAATGTAACACCTGTCAACCAAAATGTATTAAATTACGAATTATCCAGTACATTGGTGTATGTGCGCGAATTCGTAAATTTACGCTAACCCATGTTAATATAATAAGAATATTATTATTATTATTATTCTATATAGAATTACGTACCTCGCGTTATATAGTTGTTATATATTCTGGTCGCGATATAGTCGCACAAGACAGAGGAGTGTATTGTCAGTGAAGCTACTAATTTGTTCGCGCGTGGACGTATAGGTAAACGATAAAGCGAAGAATTCGATTCGCGTAGTGAATATTATACATTTTACTTCAACACTGTTAATATTGCCACTTGCATGGTATATTTAAATAATTAAGAAAAAAAAAACCTTAATAAAAAAAGTTGAAAATTTCCTTCTTAAACGAACTTTATGAAAACATTACATTTTAACAACACCACTTCTTGTTTTTATATATTTTGAAATTGATATCAAGGTTTGTAGAATTTGTTTTTTTTTTTGTATTTATTTACTTATATTAAAAAAAAATTGCTCTTTTCTGCAGGGTAATTTTACGAATTTTTCCACCCTACACTGTCACAGGACCCTGTCAAATTATTTTATATATTTAAAAAATGACCCACAATTGAGAATTTCAGTAATTATTTCTTCATAAAAAATTACAATTTTTTATGAAGAAATAAATTTGTATGAATTTTTATGTAGATATAATTAACATGCATTTTGCTTCAAATCGCACACTAAAATCCTTAGGAATAAAACACCTACACGTTTTGATGAATATTGTGAATAGGTACTCAGTATGTGATTAAATGAGAAACTAGGTGATGTTCGTAAGCCCGTTGTGGTTCAAATTCAAATTTAATACTACCGTTTTCAAAAAAGTTTCAAGAGGGTTGACCTTGGTGGCAACCATTTATAGACTTGTGTGTATGGTAGGTAGGTAGGTACTAAATGTGCGTTTAAAAAGTTAATAATGAATAAAAAAAATCTTAAATGGCTCATTACTATATTCACCAACCTCGGCAGCCTAGTGGTATAGGCGTTGATTTCAGATCACGAGGTTCCGGGTTCGATTCCCGGTCAAGTCAGAGATTTTCGAGTTTTTATCATTTAAAAAAAAACACTGTCTCGAATTGGACGGGTCCCGTTAACTGGAAAAAAATGCCTCAGCCAATAAGTTCCGTCGGCTATTCTGTCAACTTTGTATATAAAAGTGTTGATTTATTTATTTATTACTGTAATATAACTAACTAGCCTACCTGACAGACGTTGTCCTGTGGTCTTAACTATGAATATTGAAGTCATTTTTGTATAATGATAAATTAATAACCAATGTAATTTCGACCGGTGCATCTGTTAAAATATATTCTCCATCCGCGTTCTGTCGATCGCAACAACTATCAAACAACTAACAGTTTTTCTCAAACGCTAATTTAATTTCAAAATAAGAATTTAATTATATTTAAAAAAAAAACACCAAGAACGTTAGGTACCTACTTTAAGTTTTCATACATTATATTATAATGTTCCGCGCAACTTAAATTCTTTTTTTCTTTCATAGAAACCTTCTCCTTACAAATGCACATTTGAAAAAATAGAATAAGCAAAATTCGTCAGCCGTTACGACATGAGATGTGATGACTTCGAAAAAAAAGAGCTCCATTTTTATATATAGAGATTAATTATTGCTTGCTCTGCAATATGATTGGGCGGATTGCAATTATTGTCATACTACTATGTTATTTAACCAAACGGTATGTAACAGGAACCAAAGGGTATGTAATAGGAACCAAATGGTTATGCATCCTATGGATGTTTTGATATGCGAGTACGCTCCCAGAGCATAAAAGGTCAACGAGGCCGCAAACTTTATCTATGTCTTTGCTCGTAATATTACCTATGTAAATAATATAAACAATCTGTTTAATAGTTTTATGATTTGAAAATAATAATATAAAAAGTTTCACCAATAAATATAGATTAGGCAAAAAATGTTTAGGCGAATTTCAATGGAAAATTAAAAAAAAAAAAAAATTGAACTTATACCGTAAATTAAGACCACGACGGACTTACGATTGTCTTTTTATATAAAGCAAAATAAGGTTCATTCATGTTTGTTAAACCAGATAAATACTTGAGTTGTATTTATGTTTTCTGCTGTTAACAGCAAGGTTTTTAATTTGATAATTTTGTTTCTTTAATAACTTTCCCTTAAGCCGGATAATTTTGAAATTCTCGACCTTAAATCTTAGACAAATTCAAAATGTTTAAAATTCTAAACTGCCAGTAGTTCGTGTATTTATAAATTGACATAAAACATTTTTTACATATAGTTATAAATTTATTTCAAATTTAATTGCACATACCTACCTATAAAAAATGCGATTTTTGACGTAGAATTATTCATAAATTGACAACAAAGTTTAAATATATTAAAACCCTAAAACCAGTCAAATATATTATAAAGAACTAGTAGATTAATCATAAAAACTTTTCAATTCGTATAGTTATATGATACAAATACTTTCAGCCACTACCAATTTTTGATAAGATAGTGCTAATGTAACTGTATGGGGTTTGAATTATTTCTAATTCAACAAAAAACAACAAAACATAAAGTACAAAATTAAATAAAACAACACTACAAACACAAATTCACACATAATTGTGATTAAATGCCCCCAGACAGCACGTACCGCTGGTATGAGGGGGTCAATTATTTAGTAACTATATAGTTTTTTATTTATATAGTTCATTAGAACAGTCTCGTATATAAACATATCACAAAAATGAGAAAACATTTCGTTCAATTAGTAATAATTAATTCTGATTTGTCCTATAAGTAATCCAGAATAAGAACATTTAATTGAATTGGTTGTATGTTCCATTAAGCAAAGTACATATAATGTAATTGGTAAAATTATGACAATTGTCATAATATGTTTGCTTTCACTAATTAACAAAATTTTCAACCCCTCGTAATTAAGTTACCTACTTTTCTATCTCTGGGATAGTAACTTCCAATCCAATCCAATCAAAACTCCCTTAAGACCCCACTTAGGGGCATAGGGAGGCAACAAGAGCTCTCCATTGCGCTCTATCTTGCGCAACGTTAATGACCTACTCCCACACCATGTCCAGATTCCTCAGCTCTGCTCTGCACAGTATGAGAGGGTCAAGGAGCGGAACACAGTATGAGAGGGATAATAACTTCATGTTTTGATAATTCATTACATTTTTTAAACTTTTAATTCCCATCTACAAAAGCTGAAAAATAGATGATTTCATTCGTTTTTTTGGGATCTTCTTATTTGGAAAGAATTTTCCAAAATGTATGCACTCCTAAAACTTGTTGGATATGTTTTATTTATTTATTTATTTTATTTATTTTATTTTATTTTATTTTAACAATATATACGGCACAAAGTGCCTTTGACAACAATAGAATATAACAAAAAGCAGAAACAGGAAATTAAACAATATAACACATAGAATACAAACACAGTAACATTTCTGTACACTAGACAATATGTTTTGGCGTCCGTAGCTTTTTAATGTTTCAATTTCAATTTTACAGTCCAGCGCCTTTCTTAACCTTCCTAGGTATAGATAAGAATTAGCCGAATCGGAAACTTATAAACCATGTTAGATTTTGAGTGAGGGAAATTCTTCAGCCATATTGCAAACGGTAGACTTTAATAATTCATTACCTACATAAGTTCAAATCATATGAAAAATTAATTAATCTGACCGTTAACTTTACTGTCCACATTTTATAATAAAAATGAATTTAAGGAGTACGTATATTCCTTATTTTAAGAGATTTCAGTGCTGTTTCGAACCATGTGGTCGTAAGTGAATGGACAAATGAAGTGGTTGGTAGACTAGCGGTTACAACGCCGGCTTTCGTACAGTTTGGTGCGGACGTCGTGGTTCGATCCCAGGTGCCGACCATCTTCCTCTTTCACGACACAAGCTTTAAGTAGCTTACTGTGAAAGAGTCAAGGAGTGTATTTGTGTTCACTTTGAGTGAGCACAGATTCATTTAAAAAAAATATAACTATTGAAAATTAAAAAATGGAACACAATTTATTAGTGTCATGTTAGCGCAAAATATTCATTACATAATATAGAGGTGTGGAATGCCTCATTAATAAAAAAATATTTAAATATAAAGGTGCATTTATACAAAACGAACTAACAACTAGAGCTTGAAATTTTGATATTAGACACCAAAGAAATAATAACCAGAAAGAACTGTCATCGACTACTAATAATATGTCGTATCATTTTTTAAAACGAATGCTGGTTTGGATGTAACTCCATCGTTTTTATCATTGTCAAATTGTTTTTTTTGTGTCTCGGTGGGAATCGAACCTTCGTTACCTTTCAATGTTAGATGTGTTTAGATAAAACTAAACCTTTTACTCAAAAAATTCCAAATTGTTTTACTAAATACTCGTTGATGTAATCTGATCACCTTATACCCAAAACTTCTTAACGTAAAATTATCACATTAAACTAAACATTAATTGGATTTAATAAACAGTAGTAGAATTTTTATTTCAAATTATAATTTCACAATAATTCTTCGAAAAACGAGTAGTAGGTATAAACGATTGTCTCTTGTTGCCTCCCTATGCCCCAAGTGGGATAAAAAGGAGAAAAAATTACATAATATAAAAGCATTACCATATTATTAAAAAAAAAAACACGAAACAAAACTTTTTTCTTTTCAATGTGTTGCTTATGTATCCTTTTTTTGTTCCTCATTATGACTTTGTACGAATTAAGTTGTTAGCATTGTTCTTGAGAACTCAAAATTTGATTATTTTTTAACTACTAAAATCTATTCAGCAATCTTTTTGCAAAACCCAATCTAAGGCCTTGTTCTAGCTGGTCGCACGATGGTGCGGTCGTAGGAGAGGGCCTTAAATTTTTTCCGATATTGGTATTTAGAAGAGTATTTTTTATGACAAACTTTTTTTCTATTTATGTATGGCTGTACAAAATTTTCTATAAGTATTTGAAAAAAAAAACTGAAATACATTTTTTTTTATGGAACAAAACAATAACGGTAAATTTTGACATTGTAACTGCCGTATCTTTGCAATTTTTTCATGAATACTTTTTAAACTATGTTTTTCACTCTCTTTTTTTTCAGTGACATCGATTCGTCGCCTCTTAATCTACCAGCTAAACAAGCAAGTTAAAAAAGAAAAAAAAAGTAAAAATATGTCAAACAAACAAAATTCGATAAAACTTAAATACATGTTTTATATAGTGTAACGTGAAAAATGTGACATGCATCATCGATAAAAAAAAATCGTAAAAAGTGTTTTTTATTTACGTAAATATTAAGAAAAGTGTATTAAAAATCAAAATATAGTGCTTTGGTGTTCGGGGGTGTTTCGATCGCTTTTTAAAAATATTTAGTTTTTGTTTTATTGTTTGTGAAGGGTAAAAAAATGCGGCAGGGCTGGTTTTGGGCCCTGACCGCCCTTGTGGTGGTTTTTTTCCTAGTTACGGTCCAGGGCAGAAAACCTACTTTGGTCGGCGACGAGTATTCCAAAAAATTCGTCAGATCCTCAGGTAAGTGAATTTCAAATTTGACCATGTTTGATCTAATTCAAGTCGAGAATAAATTATTTCCTAATTCGATAACTACCTAGTGGAAGGATTGATTGACTTAGATGATCGGCACCGGGGCTCGAACCCCCTTAGATTGGAAGTCGGCGAAGGATTCGCTAACCTACCGACCACTTCAAAAACGCTTCAATTTAAATGAAGCGTCTATTAAGCGTATAATATTATAGAAAAATATTTTTTTGGTTAATTGAACAAAAAATTGATTCCGATTTTCATTTGAAGAGTCCTTGGTTAAATAACTCGGGTTATCATAGACAAAATATTGATAAAAATACTAGCCAAAATAAATTGGGTTAAAACCAAACAAAATAAAAATGGATAAAACTAGACAAAATAACTTCCCGGAGAAACATGCTATTATAACCAGACAAAACAAAAGACAAAGACAAAATAACTCCACATAAAACTAGCAAAATTGACAAAATAAAACTATATAGTGAGACAAAATAATTCTACAAAGCAAAATATGCTATAACTTGCCAAATTAACCTTAAATGGTTTGTAGAGAGAAAAAACTATAAATAAAAAATCTTCAAACTTTTGTTGATTTTAATTTATTTTTGTTTATTATAAATAAAAATTGGATATCGTATCAAAAAATGATTTTACAAAATATATTCGGAAACAAACAAAAATCTTACAACAATAGTACGTGGAACTGGGGACCTAGTCTGTATTTCTTCAGAAATTAAGTATTAACAGTTAACAGAAGAGTTAAATTTTATTATTTAAAAAAAAAACTCTACTCATGATATGTGTTCAAATATACCTAATTACTTCTAGTTTGGTTAGATAAGATTGACTAATGAAAGAATCTGGGAGTAACACTATTGTTTGTTCTTCTTGAGTCACTTGCAAACAGCTCACTGTTGATAAGGCATGAGCAGTCGGGAGAGCGAGTAGATGCCCGGTGAGTGACTTTTCAAGATTTCTCCAAAATTGACTTTTCCACATTTAAAAAGACGCAAGCGCCGTCCAAACACCGGTCAACAAAACCTTAAATTTGTTCCCAAAAACCCATTTTTCAAAGCAAATCTGTCTTTCGTCTTCTTTCCTCCCCATAGGCTCCATACGAGGTAATCGGATTTATGAAAAATATTTCAAGACTCACATGAAAAACAATAGTTTATCGTAAAGTAAAGAAGATACGATGTGGGTTATTTCAGAAAATGAAATTAAATACCAAGGGGATGTAAAGGGTCCCATTGGAACCCCGTCAATGTCACTATAGCGAATTATATTACCATAATCTTGAAACGAATTAAGTTCTTTGTCGATAATACTTTGTAAGAACTAGAATGTTTTTCATTCTCTATATTTACCTACTATATTGGCTCTTTTGAAGGAGCTTAGGGATTTGACATGGTGTGGGAGGAGGTCATAAACATTGCGCAAGATCGAGCGCAACGGAGAGCTCTTGTTGCCTCCCTATTTTAGAGGGATTATTCTATTCTAAAACGAGTTTGTATATTAGAAACTACACATAAATTGTCATAAAGTGTTTTTTTTTCGGGATTCTGATTTCTTAGAAGAAGTGACAAAGTTCTTTTTTTGTCTAGGAGTGCATCTCGCATTGCAGGATATTTCTATTTGCTTTCTATCAATAAAATCCACTAGTTTTGTAGTTTTCAGATCCAGATAACAGCATATAAGCTATCCTTCACTCTATTTTATCCTCACGTCTGAACGAATGGCGATTGAAGTGACAGACAAAACCACACGAACGAAATCATTGGCAATGATAAGTGTGCAATTAAGCGCGTGTTATTTTAAATTAATCTTTTCTCATTCAAAGTAGATTTTTGGCATATTCCCTAAAAAGCAAAGTTGTTATGAAAAAAACAAAAATGGTCGCACCGTGGATCAAGCTCACGGCCCTCAAAACGACAGTCGGCTAATAGTATCAACAAATTATTACACTATACTTACCTTTTTCATGTTCTTTTTTACATATTCTTACCTAGTGTAAGATCGTTTGAATGTAAAAAATAGTCTTTGGATAAAATGAAAATAAAATAAAAACAATATATTGATTAAATAAATAATTTGCAAAACATTAAATCTTTGAAACTGGCACAAATCGTCCATCAAGGTATAGGATGCCATAAACATGATAATAGTGTAAGATCGTTTGAATCCAAAATGTTGTTTTGATACGCGTGATTAACCGGCTCACATCCCAAAAAAATAAGTATGATCCAAGGCACAAAACGCAATTGCAAATATTATAACATATTTTGAATCATGATTTTGAAATTCATTTCCAGAATACTCTTAAAATATTAGGCAATGAAAACAAGCCATAATTACAAAACCGAAAATCTATAGTATAAAAAAAAGTCGGTTTAGTGTGAACACTTATAACTCGAGATCGGCTCAACAGATTCTCCCGGTGTTTGATTTATTGGATTCTTCTCCGCTCCGGATAACAGAATAACTATTAAAAACGCATAAAAAACAACATGAAATATAATACCTATTAAATTTAGTATGGAACGAATTTCCACGCCAACGCCATCTATGAAAAACTCTTTAACAACAAAAACTTTTGTTTAGTTGACAACCATTGACATTAAATATATTGGTACGCAGATTTTTGATGAATAATTTTTCGAGCTTTCAGAAATAATTATTTTTCATATATTATTTTAAACGTATTTTTGTATAAATTACAAATTCGAAATTAATATTCATAGTTAGGACTACTTACAGGACAGCGTCTGCCGGGGAAGCTAGTAGTGTTAAATAGTGTCCGACCGAAACAGGATTTTTTACCGAAACCGAATCTTCGGTATCAGTCTCAGTTTCGGCCGAAACCGAAACTATTTTAGACATGTTAAAAATCTATTGTTTACTGAAGTTTGGATTATCATTTTACACCTATAGGTACAGACAGTTAACACATACCTATTAAACGAAATACAAAACAACAATTGAAGTAAATTTTTTTTTCCTAAAACAAACAAAAATTATAAAAATTAACATAACATGTTATTACTAATTAATTTAAGTATTCGTAATTAAAAAATCTAATATTGTAAGCTTAAAAAAAACAGTTTCTCACGAACTCACCCGAACGACACGCGATAATTCACGAACGCAGAGTTTCGGTGTGGCCGAAGGTTCAGCAGATTTTATTCCGAAACCGAAACTAGATTTCTTTTGCCGAAACTTGCCGAAACCGAAACCGAACCTTCGGTCGATCACTTATAATAAATTCACTTCCGAAACCTTGTTAGATAACAAGGTTTCGGAAGATGTTGAAATGTTTCAATGTTGACAGATTTTTTTCGAGAGGTTCCACATTTCTACCGAGGGATGGCTTGTTTTACATTAAATGGATCGGTTGAGTAGAAAAATTGCCTCAGGCAATAAACTTCGCCGAAAGGAAATTGTTAAGAAGGCCCTCAGCACGTCATGATGAGTTGCGTCATTCGTGTATCTTCCCCAGTGAAGACGTGCAAATAACACAAGAAGTATATAATCATGTACAAATAACACAAGTAGTATAAAATCATGTACAAATAACACAAGTAGTATAAAATCATGTAAAAATAATACAAGTAGTATAAAATCATGTACCTACAATTTTATACAAGTCAAAGAGTCGACGTAACCCTTCGTCTTGCAGAATTTTAAGAACAAGAATGGATAGTTTGAAAGCGATCATTCCGCTAATTTTGTTGCCTCCTATGTGTTCTCGGAGGACGTGTGAAAGGCCACGTAAGACAGTCATTACGTACCTACCTATTGGTGGTAAAGATAATAGATAAAGCTGATAGCAACAATCGTAGATTAAAAGTCACTCAACTTGAAAATGATGTTTACCAAAGGATTTTCTATGAATCTAGTCTGATTATTACGAGTGGGATTAACGCGCGACTTTTATTTTTCTATAAAACGCTCTAAATGTAATGTTTGCGACTGAAATTTTTTAGAGTATCACGTTATTATTTAGCAATTTAACTTCCCGAGTAAGGTGATACCTATTTTTGTACGTAATATTCACATTGAATATACAGTACCTCCCTGCCTATCTAAAAAAAGCTGCTATCCTAGGGTAGCCCAGAACTCATAGTATATTATAACAGCCTTTTCGTGTAAAACATATCTTTGCATAAAAATTCATAATTTTACGATTAAAATGAATTTATCCTTGGAATTATTATAGAAACTTTAAAATGATATCGACTATTGGAGCTTTTTATTATCTGCTTTAGAACTACATATTCAATATTAATCGGTACTTTAAGGGGGAATTTTGAAATTTTACGTGTTTGTGAAGGAGCATAAGACCAACCCGTATACCAAATTTTATGAAAATCGAAGATTTTTTTCTTTCTTTTTTAGCCCCTTTTTTAGAACAAGTGAAATTTTCTTTGGATACTTTAAGAGGGTTCCCCTGAAGGTATATATATCTCAACATTTTACTGACTCATCTACAACGAGGGGCTAACCGTTCTGCCAAATTTCAATCAAATCGGATAAGAATTACTATGAGTTATGGGTGCGCACACATTTTGGCGTACGCGTACGGGTAACGGGAATTATTTTTTTTTGCATTTTTGTAATCTACACCCTCGAAAACGTCGAGAAAATTAATTTCAGCGAAATCTATTTTTTTTTGAAATCCGATCACAAGACTCATGTATATTCCATATACTATGAGTAATATAAAAAAAATGAACTAAATAAAGATCGCAGTAGGTACGTGTTAATGCTGTAGGAAAATTCACGAGCATGTTTAAGTTTATAACTAGTTAAATTTAAATGAGACTTGAGGGTGTGTTACACGTTAAAACTCTTTTTTGCACTTCTATCGATTTTACTAAATCATTTCAGGAGTCTTTAAGATACGAATCTGAAAATTCTGTTTTACTGTAGAATGAATAGTAATTATTAAACAGCCGGTTTAGGATACTCTTTTGAGTAATCTTGTTTTCTCGTTTCTTTAATATATAATAATACTAATAATAAAAAGCCTTTATTTAAAAAAATACACAGTCTTATAATATAATAGAATGTCGGGTTAGTGCTAACACTTATAACTCGTGATCGGCTGAGATTCTTCCGATGTTTGATTTATTGGATTCTTCTCCGCTCCGGATAACACATTAACTAATAAAATATGACATTAAAGACAGTATGGAAAGGATTTCCTGCGAAGCTAACAACGCCATCTATAAAAATTTCTATAACAACAAAATTATTGTGACAACCAGATTTTTTATGGAATTTTATTCGAGCTTTCATTTTTTTTAACATTCAAACATGTTTTAAACGCAGGTACTTTTGTTTAAGTTACAAATTTGAAATCAATATTCATAGTAAGGACAACAGGACAACAGGACAATAATCTATTTTAATGCATATTTAAAAAAAATATATATTAGCACTTGCTACCCTTTCTCTTTATAAACTATAAGTGTGCGAAATTTCATACTCCTCCATCCGCGCAATTTTAGTAAAAAAGTAAATTAGTAAAAAAAAAACATTACAATCACTAAACTGTAATGTTATGTTTTTGATACTCACACACACCTCCACTGACTACTTGTCACAGAGAACATCAACTTCATAGAAAACATATTGTAAAATGTAAAGCGCCTCACAATGGGCACAGAAAGCTTTTGAAGGCGGTTGATATATTATACAAATGATAGGTGCAGCGAGCTATTTAAACTCACTGCGTCAAATTGAGAATAGAAGTAATATTAGAAAAAACTTTATACATAATATCACCATTTCAAATTTGTCGTATTTGTATTTATGTTGTTGTTTTGGAAAGAAAATTGTAAAATAGCGCTCTCTCAGTCTTGTAACAATGACAATCGAACCTCAATAATGTTCAAACATATGATTTATATTAGTTATGATCGAATTTAGAGCACTGGTCGACCACTAGTAGAGCATTAAGTTGTTTATAATACATTGTATAATTAAAACAAATGAAATCAATTAATTAGATGAAGAACTAATTGTTGATAAAGATACTCCAGAAGCTTGTTAACACGCTGGTGTCCTCTTCACAAGGCAATTACCTGTCTCTCAAGAACCGCTGAAGATTAGAAAACATCGAGTTAACGAGACCGAAGCGCTTACATCGAGGAGAAAGACTCGAGTGCGCATAATCTACGATTGACACAATTACTTTATCTGATGTTGCGTTGCGACATGCGCACAATCGGGATCATTTTGCTTCAAATATCAAATTTCCAGCATTTAGTTGTTTTAACTGGATTTCGAAGATCGAGGATACTGTTGCATATAATTATCTCCTGCGTTTCTGTCTAGGCTTCGACATCCAAACCTTAGTGTACCGTTGCAAAGTCGGTAATTTATCTTCTAGGCTGGCGTGTTATAGCTAGGTAGGCTGCCGAAGCTAGTAAATTGCCTACCCATTTAAAATCCAAAGGGGCCACGTTTTTTTTAACAAGGAGCTCTATTCAATTTCGGGTTGGGTTATTATTTTTTGCATTACATAACCGGGGTTGGATCCTTTCTCAGTTTGAACATGACTGGTTGACAGGTAGAATTTTTACAAAGACAAGGGAAATGCCTTTAAAATTATTTACCTAGGATATTGCGAGATAATTAGATCTCAGCGATATAGTTTCAGGTTCAAATGAATTATTTATGCATCGTGAAACTCCCTCCAAGGTCTCATAATTTGCAAGTAAAATTACGATATTTCAATTTTTGGAATACCACAGGGTCCTACTTAATGCCCTTAAAATACTTAGGATATTATGAGATAATTATTAGATCACAGCGATATAGTTTCAAGCTCAAATGAATCATTTTGGCATTGGATGGAAACAAAATGTGCGTATATATACATTATGGGTATTATTAAAAATTATTATTGTCTTTTTGATAAAATCGTTAGATGAAGTGATATTATAATGAGATTACTTACCGCAGACTTGATAACTAAATCTCCTATGTTTTATCTATGGTTTATCTTAAATGAAACAATTAAAGATACTTAGATCTTTGATCATACGATTTTTTCACGATCTCTTGATTTTGAAACTCCCAAAAATGTGTTTTGATATTTCAGTCCTGTAAATTATACCAAAAGTAAGATCTTTCATGCTTTACCCCTAATCCGTCTGTCAAATCGGAAAAGGCTTCCCCATTCTGTGTGACTTTGTGTGGTTCAATCTTTTACCATCGGAGTTCATAGAAAATTTCGTGGCGCTCCCTCTGTCACAATAATGTTGAAAATTTGTATACGGTGACACTGTGGACAAATTACTGAAATAGGGTGGAAAACATGGCAAAATCGAGATGTATATTATTATTTACAAATTTAGTTTACTGATTCATAAACCATAATAATGAATTAACACAAATAACGGCACATTCATGCTCTATCGAGAAATGAAATTGACAAATTAACAGAAATTCCGCGAAAATATTAGTAAACAACCTATGTTTTCCATGCTAATACTATCAACTGCTACCAATTTTCAATATTTTTTTTTGACATTTCAAACTTAAGCTAAGTGAGCGGGAATATTTTTTATGAAACGCGTCTACCTAAAGGAGACTCTAAAATTTAAAGGTTCCTGTAGCTAATGAATTTTTTAGTCGTTTTTTTGAAACCGTTTAACCTTCAGCCTTATTCAGTCTGACACTTTTCCTAGAGCCTATATCTCAATTTTCCCAACACCTCTCCGGCTACCTGTGACATTTATCATTGTCTTATCTGAACTCTTGTTGTATCTATTCTCGGAATATTTTATCTTTCTAACTTAGAATCATATTATCTATTTTAAGTACATTTTTTTGTTTATCTGTATTTCTTTTGTTTTTATCAACCTCATTATACCGGCATATGTCTAGATAATTTTATTTGCTATCTCGCTTTGCTCCAACGACGTTACACCTCAAACTAGACATAGGTTTTTTTTATTATTAAATTTTTAACAGCTTAAAAATACTTGTTTGGGAAATTTTTTAGGGAATTTGTAATAAAATTAAACGGATTATTGATGATGAAAATATATAATGGAAACGGATT
The DNA here is from genome assembly GCA_963576905.1 of Mystacides longicornis. NCBI lineage: Eukaryota > Metazoa > Arthropoda > Insecta > Trichoptera > Leptoceridae > Mystacides > Mystacides longicornis. The sequence goes on from OY756438.1 coordinate 3,964,493, forward strand.
CCCTGTATCCATTGTATAAATTAAGTGATATACAGTTTTTTTTTTCAAATTCAATACACTCGCAGAGTACGCAAGTTCTGAAAATGCGTACAAAAAAAAAGAAATGACAATTAAAGGCATGTTACAAATTACCTACATATTAATACTTTTGGAAGAGCAATTAACTATGAATTTTGATGATTGAGAAAAACAACATAAAACAACATAGTTTAGGAAAATAGAAAATATCATTGTCACAACACATAACATAGAAATCTTGTGGAAACATTTTTACATACAAAACACTTATAATGGATAGTTAAATAATTCCAAATGTCGCACAGAACATCAATTATTAACATCACAAACAATCCAAAAACACATGACAGACTCTGGCGTCTTCAAATTATCTACTCAGGTATTCTTTTGATTTTTCGTTGGCGGGCCGCAGAAAAATAGACGGCGGCGGGCCGCAGTTTGTGCATAGCTGATTTAAACCCTCTCTAAAAAACATTTCTGGGAACTCGGTTGGAAGGTTTGATCCAATCGTTTCCAGATCCCCTAAATCGATTGTTTCTGAGGCAACAATAAGTCTTAGAGATGGTTTTTGATTAAGTCAACTTGTTATCGCAGTTTTCTTGGAAGCCGCAATTTCAGTATTTCAACACATAGGTAATGAATGATTCTCATAATCTATAATCAGCAGTGGTAGCTCGTAAACAAATTTTCTTCAGAGACGATAAAAAACAATGGCTTGTTTTTTGTTGATAAAATGGTCATCATTAATTTCTTGATTACATTTTTATCAGTCACTACAAGGACGATTTACTCGTAACAGACCCATATCATCACCTCTGATCGTTTCTCTTGCTCTCAAAATGCACCAAAAGAAATAAGCGATATAATAAATACTGTTATGACACTTTTATTTGGTCAACCGGTCTGTCCAATATGGAACAGGATGTAAAACTTAGACGCATGTGGAATTATTCTGAATCAATAGGTATTTAATCTTGAAATTTCGCGATAAAAGTATAATAGAACCCCAGATTTTCAATTCGTTTTTCTAGCCCCTTTCGTCTTATGCAGAAAAAGGGTCTTCCCTTAATGAGTTAAGGGGTAGTTGAAGCAAATGATGGGCCAATCATACCATGATGTCAAGTATCTCCATAGTACGCTATTAGTTTCCTACGGGTATTCCCTCTAAACGGGTTCATTGTAAAGATTGCGAATGAATTCCTAAAAGCACCTTGCCCATAACCCTATCCGAAAGAAGGTGCAAGATAGATAGGGCATGCAATGACCGAGGGGTAAAATTCCCGGGGAATGTTGGACCATGCCAAGAGTATTGACAATACTATGAATCAGACTAACAATTCGTCCTATGAGGAACTTAAAAAAAAAAACAACTTAATCAGATAGGGTGGAGTTGGAAAAAATGCTGTCAACTAATCCTAAAATTACTGTGACTACAGAAGAAGGATATCTAAAGCAGTCTATAAATGCCGGTCGTATATTATGTTTTAAGTTAGGACTGATCTATCTAGGGAAATCTATTTTGAGACATTACGTAACGCACTAGCAGAAACTGCTTAAGCTCTATCAGTATATTCTGGCTTGCTCAGGGTCTTTTCATTCTCAGTATATCAAAAGCTCAGCCCAAGAAATGGACTAACATTGGAGATTTCAACTTCCCAAACTGAACATGACCTTGCGGTGGATTTTTTTATGATGAAGGGGCGCAAGACTAACTTAAAAGATGAAAGGGAAGATGAGGAATAAGAATAAAAATTATTTACTTTATCAGCATGGAGCATGTGGACGCCACGAACCTTCTCCAAGCCTCTCTAGTACCTTGCGCCAGTTGCACAGTTTTACTTGCAAATTATGAGACCTTAGGGAGACTTTATCAATAGGTACCTTAATGATTCGTTAGAGCCTCATAATATCCTAGGTAGGCTATTTTAAGGGCATTAATTAGGACCCTGCATTATACCAGGAATTGAAAATTGTGAATACCCGCTTGGTTGTTAATAATTTTGACCTAACCAGTCTTCTTTTGCTATTCGGTTTGTAGAAAGGGTTGCGTATTCAAAAGATCTTGGGAGACTTGCGGAGAACATGGCCAATCCAGCACATTATGCGGTTCTGGATGATTGAAATGATTGAGTGATGTGCTGTTCTAACGCATACGGTCTCATTTGACACATAATGGTTACTTACTCATTCCCCAAAAATCTGTGAAAATTTTGAGCTAGAGTAGTTTTTACTTAAAAAAATAAATGCTTTAGTTAGTAGGTTAGGTTAGGTCTTATGTTATGACTACTATTAAGATTTTATCTCCCGAATATATTGTGATTGTTCTCAGTGTGAGCAAACACATATTTCATGTTGTTTGCACATCTTTGGTTGGCGCCAGCACTGCCGGTTGTTGTAAGTAGCCATTGATCCAACGGCCGGCGGTTGCTCACACAAGACAAGAAGATCGTGTCGTTTTATTTGCACAATATTGACGGCCGATGATAATGGAGCGCGTGGTGTCCTCAAATAAATCCATATTACGCATAAAATAAGCGTCATGTGTAAATTTTGATGAGCTTAATAATTAGAATTAAGTGCATATTTTTTCTTTTATCATCATCATATTTAACATCAGAATGAGCGCAAAAATAAGCATCGGACGCCTAGACCCCATCAGGAAAGGGGGTTCTGGCTGCTAGTGTCCCCCCCTGTCATGGTGCAAGAACGCGCTTTAGGGTTTTTAAAGAGAAAATGTCTGTTTGTGTGTGTTTGTTAATTCATTACCTAAGGATCGCGCCTTGTCGTTACCCTAGATGTTCCAGGAAAACGTAAATCTAATTTAACCTAGAATTTAAAAAAAAGTCTTGACATTTATACAGTAGGTAAGTAAAAAGCTTAAAAGGACTTCTTTTGACGCTAAAAATTGATAATTTGTAAAAAGAGATAACCATTAAAAAAAAAATAACAAAACTAATTGTAACTTCTTTTGGAACAGTTAATTGCAAACATAATTCTTCCACTTCACTATAGTCTCCTTGTTAGAGTCACTGCGAATATATTATCATGAGTAGTTGCCTTGTCTTTCCAACCTTGCTTAGTGTTAGTTTCGATGTGAACTTAAACCGTGCAATTGCAGCAACACTTCTCAAAAGCAGATAAACGTCACTCATTACTTTGACAGATGTACCATACAGGAGCTCAGTTCGAATTTAGAACAATTCTATGTGTCGCACTTAATTTTGTTCAAATTTCGAAAAGTATTCTTTTTCGTGGATTGTAATTCACACATGTATCATATTTTGTGTGCTACGACGAAAATGAAGACGTCGCCTTTTAGATAACCGAGACTCATGATTGTTTGCACATGATCTGTGTCGTTTGGAAAAAATATTATTGTTCATAATATTATTTTGACTCTGTCGCCCAACACTCTACTCGACACCAAAGGCTTTTGATACGGTATGTCATAACAGTCACACTACCGAAGCAGGATTTTGTTCGACATTACGGTCTATTCAATTGGTATGCAATCTTATCTTTTCTTCAACTCATAAATGCCACCAAACACCCTCTCAGTTTCCTGGTACTTTCATCTGTTATTAGACTCGGGTGCCTGCTGTTAGAATCTTTTTAAGGGTCATTTTGACTCTCGAAAACCACGGGGCCTGGTCTCGTGGGTGGAGTGTCAATGTCCGCAGCTCTTCTGAAACATACCCATAGCTTCTATGTCTGTTTTCTATTATATTTTCGGTAATGGGAGTGATCTCGAAGTTTTTAGGCAATAAAAAATGAGACATAAACAAAAATGGATATATTCATATCCTGGCGCCAAGCACATGGCAGCAGTCGCAGTCTTTAAATTTGGTTGCTCTACTTGTTCTCAATAATTTCCAACTGTCAGCTCTATATTTCATTAATTATTAAATGTCTACTTGTTGTATACATGGGTTTTTTGAGTTGTTGAGAATTCTTGTTGGAGATTTAAATACATCACCTAATGACGAACGTTTTAACGTAAAGTGATCAAACGAATGGTCTGTTTCCCTACAGATATGCCGCTACTAAACACAGCGGTGAATATGTCAGTTGAGAACATTGTCAATATTGTTTCCGTAGTAACAAATAAACATTGTCATATTATAATGTATGTGTGTGTGTGTGTTTGTGTCTGAGAGGTGTTTATGTGTGTATGTGTGTGTGCGTGTTTGTGTCTGAGAGGTGTTTATGTACCTATGTGTGTGGAGGAAAGTTTTGATTTGTTTTTGATTAATAAAGTTTTGTACAAAAAAAAAAAAAAAAAAAATACCTCCGTTCAAGCATTTAGTTGCTTATGGAGGAATACCGTGTCTTGTGTTATTAATTGTTGTTTAATTGATTGTTGTATTTTAAATGTTTATTATTTAAATAAAAAAAAAAAAAAAAAAAAAAAAAAAAAAAATTTGAAAGTACGCCGTCTTGTCAGACGACGGACCGTCCGTCCCTAGGAACCCAGTGCATAAGCCAGCGTTCGAAATAAGAGTAAAAGACGGCCGTAAGCCCGTAGTGGTTGTTCCATTTATCAACTTCAGTCATGAATTGTCAGTCATTAGTTTACCTATATATTATAATCGTTAGAAAGTTAACGTTTATAAAGAAGAAAACATGAATCGTTGCTAATAAAATAATACTTAGCATTAAATGTCTTTTTTATACATTTTATAATGCAAGCACTTTAAATGTACTTAAACATTTAATGGTACCAATCAATTAACTGAAGGTTGGCTAATTAAAATGTTAGCCGCCCCATCAAGCATTATGACAGGTACGCCGATATCATTTGTTTTCACGTTATTATGAATATTAATAATTTTAATAAAACGTTCTAGTTTAAATTTATTATTCTTAATTCAAATTTATTACCACCCTGCGAGAATTTTATTGACTTATTTCACAGCGTGACGTGTTAAGGGATATGGAGTTAATGCCACGTGTCAAAAGAGATGATTTTTGCATGACAGATCACGCGGAAATGAGCGATTACGTTAACGCATCGCGGCGGTGGGTCTCTCATATATTATTTGAATGCGTTGTATTGTATTTATCTTATATATTGTCTTATCTTATATAGTATATTATAAAATATTTTATATAGTTACTAGCTGATACCCGTCTTGCTTTACGTTGATGATTCGGATAGTCGGACTTGATCAGAGGTCATTTTAAACAAGTTCTAGTCCAACTTCCAGTAGTTAAACAAACAAATATGAAAATATGTAACTACAATACATAAAAAAAGAATATTTTTTACGATTTATAATGTTTTTTTTTTTTATCAAAAATATAGATTGGCGTGAAAAAATACTGTCCATCTGCAACATGTTAAATTCAATTCAATTTCGCTGTTAAACAAAATGCGAATTTTCCTCATTTAATGCTATGATTTTAGTTTTTTTAAAGATTTAAAATAGTTCGAGTAAATGCAGTTACCTAACTGTTTTTATAAAATATACTTCCATACATTTTGCACGACTCTACGCAGAATTATATCTTGTGTTCGTCTAATGGCTTGATATGTGTGCATAGGGCTGTTCGATATTTCAACATTCTGGCAACGCACATTGACATTTTTAATGTAACTTACACCGAATTTACAGAGTGTCTTGGCACATTTTTTTTTTTTTTTTTTTTAAATTAAAAAATATATTTTATTTATTTATTTATTCCCAACCATACACCAACAGGTACAACATAAAAATAGTAACACATGAACAAACATCAATAAACAGATCATGCTGCACCCCATTACAGGTGTAAATATATTATGACTCAGGCCATCCACCCCCGAACCCAATGCCCACCCCGGCACACCAAAGCGCCCACCAAACCCCCAGATCCTAATGCCCCGGAGGTCCCATAGCCGCAATAGGGAGCCAAAGCAGACAAGGAGAACCAAGGGGAAGACGGCCCGAGTTCATCAACATACATATTATACAAAAATTAACAAACTTAAATAATGTCAACTTATATACTAAGGTTAGAAAAAGAAGAAAAATTGAAAATAGATTAATATTTGGAATTTAAAAATAATAAATAATAAAAGAGTTCAAAAAGTAGTGGGGAAGAAAGGAAGGGGGAGGGATACTCACTGCTCAAGTATAGATAATATTGATCTCCTGAATGTATAGGAGCTACCGTGAAACATATCGACATCTTTAAATTTATTATTGTAGTTTTTAGTCATTCTTAGCAGAGGATTTCGCAAACCTGCATTAGTTAAGTGACGATTAATGTGAAAGGGCCAAAATGATCGTCTAACTGTTGGAACCGCGAAGTTAATCAATTTCAATAATTGGGGTGTGTCCAGTGTGGACATGCAAATTCTACGTAGCAAACAGGCGTCAGCAAGTTCACGCCTCGACGAGAGGTCCGTTAAATCATTAAAGCGTGATGTCCCAAATCTGCGATTTCCAATTCGTACTAATTTATGTTGGATTTTTTCTAATGCAATATTATATTTGTCATATAAGGGATTCCACACAGGGGAGCAATACTCAGCTCGAGAGCGTACAAGTGAGACATACAGGGTCATAAGAGACGTAGGATCCCTGAATTCCTTAGTCACTCTTAGGATAAAACCGAGCATTTTGTTGCATTGTGTCAGAATGTTTTCAACGTGAACGTCGAAATGCAACTTGGAGTCGAAGGTAACACCAAGATCCCTCACCGAGTCGAGTCGCTGCAGAATAGTATCGTCAATCGCATAATTATGAGAAATAATATTTCTGTTTTTAGTAAAGGATATGGAAAAGCATTTTTTCAGATTTAGTTCCAATCTATTACGAACACAGTAGTCGTGGACCCTACCGAGATCCTCCTCCAGTAAAGCAGCATCATCATTAGATCTTATGGGACGATAAATTTTGAGATCGTCTGCAAATAGTAAAAAATCCGAATGAACGAAGCAATTTCCTATGTCATTGATGAAAGCCAGAAACAGCAGAGGGCCCAGGACAGAACCCTGGGGTACCCCCGATGTAACACACACGCACTCTGACTTGAAACCATTAAGAGTTACTGTCATAAGTCTATTACTTAAATATGAACTAATCCACCTCAATAGGTCACCGTGGATACCATAATATGAAAGCTTTTGAACCAGTAGTCCATGATCAACCTTATCAAATGCCTTCCGAAAGTCTGTATAAATTGCGTCGATTTGTATGCGTTGATCCATCGCCCTGAAAAGAAAATCCGCATATACGAGAAGGTTTGAGGTGGTCGATCTATTAGCCATGAAACCATGTTGCTCCTCCAAGAGTTGAGGTTTGAGAAAATTATAAATGTGATCCTTGATTATCATTTCAAAAACCTTGGATACAGAGGAGAGTATTGATATTGGGCGATAGTTCGTAATATCATCCTTATTACCTGCCTTATGAATAGGGGTAACGTGAGCTGTTTTCCAAATGGTTGGAAAGCAGCCCTCCCTGATACTCTTGTTGAAGAGAATATGCAGAGGTTTGGTCAGGTGAGACGCACATTTACTCAGAACAATGGGGGAAATCAAGTCAGGTCCAGCGCCCTTATTAGTGTTGAGGTTGATAAGTTTGTTATAGATTTCGGAGCTTAAGATGTTAATCGATGAAAGTGATGATGCATTAGGACTAGACGAATCGTGATCTGTGCCAGTCATGGTTTCCGCAGAGAAAACAGACTTAAAGTATTGACAGAAAAGTTCGCATATACGTTCAGGATCATCAGATACAATATCCTTGTAATGCATGTTTTTGGGATATGAGTCAGACACCTTTAAGTTGTTAATATAGGAGAAAAACGGCTTTATGTTAGTTTTGATAGATTTTTCAATGCTAGCAATATAGTGTCTATGATCATTTCTGTGTGCAATTTTGAGTTGAGATCTAAAGTTAGAATAGGCAGCGTAGTCAAATTGATTATTATATTTTCTCCATCGGTCCCAGTATTTATTCTTGTCTCGAACCAACGCAACTGTAGAACTTCTATACCAAAATGGGTACTTGGACTTTTTGGCTAGTTTCTTAGGTGTATGTAAGTCAATTATATTAACCAGCGTATCGTAGAAAATTTCCACAGCACGATCAGTATTTTTGTCACCCAATAGAGCATTCCAATCAATTAGGCTGAGCATATGATTTATTTCATTAAAATTGGCTTTGAAAAAATTATATTTGGGTACACTTTGGGTGTCCAACTGCACATTCGGTTCAAGGGGAATATCAATCAACAGAGAAGGATGATGACCATCCTCAGGCACTAGAGGAAAATCTCCTCGAATCACAGTACAAGCAACATCAGACAGAACCAAATCCAAGATTTTATTATTTTTGTTGGGAATATGATTGTATTGCTTAACATTTAAGAAGGAGATTGATTCAAGTAGTAATCTGGCCGTATCGCCTGGGCTCGACTCAACAGTGGCTTCCGGGTTAATCCCACCAGTCATCCACCTAATTCCAGGGACATTGTAATCGCCTAAAATACATATATGAGTGTTTTGGTCATGTTTTAAAATATTGGCAGAAAGACTATTGAGATGTGTTTCATATTCGGAGATAGGGGATGACGGCGGAATGTAGACAACACCTAGGATGAGATTTGGTCTGGACAGGTTTATATTTGCATTAGAAGACAGAAAAAGCGAGATAAACAAGTTCTCACCCAGGGTTTCCCACATGGGAGCACGCGAACACTTCAAGGACCTCTGAACCGCTATCAGAACACCGCCACCATCCCTCTTATTTGTGAGATCAAAATCTCTGTCTCTGCGGAATACCACATAACGGTCATCGAACAATTCCGAATCCGAGACACCAGTCCTAAGCCAGGTCTCCGTCAGAACTACGATGTCAAAGTTGTTTATGATAAGGTTAGCACGAAACTCGCAAGTCTTGCTCTTCAATCCTCTGCTATTCTGGTAGTATAACTTAAGAGTACCTATGTTACAATGATTTGGTTAAGTATGGAGTATGGTCGATAAACGTTCACAGCAGTACAGGAGCAGAAAACGCCAAAAAAGCAAACGGTTGAGCAGGGAGTACAAAAAGGTGGGGAAATGGGAAGAACAATGGAAAAAGAGGAACAAATATAGCGATAAAATCTTTTTAGAAAAATATACGTAGTCAAAGAAATAAAAGATAAGTTTATAAAATCTGCTGTAAATCTTCTCCCGTAGTAATGCGCAGGACAGGCTCGTTTGTGTCTTTTCTCACATAAATCCTTGAGTTTTTTGTCCAGGTGAACTTCCAAGACTTTGCCTTTGCCATAATGCGTGCATCTCTGAAGAGTAATTTGTTTTTCAAGGTCAAGTGCTCCGATATGTATATCCTTCTCCCCTTGTCCTGTATACCTATGTCCTCGGTTGTTAGCCCACGTTTCAGCTTTGCACAGTCTAAAAAAGCATCACGCAAACTAGTTTTAGAAAACTTTAAAATAATATTCTTTGGTCTGTTGTTGGTGGCAGATCCATGAGAGACTCGATGCACTGCGGTGATGTCAGAAGGCAATACTGGAACGCCAATCTTATTAGCCAGAGATGTTACTATGTTCTGCAGGTTTTCACCTTTACGTTCTGTTACATTTTGAATCTCGACATTGGCCCTTCTGGATCGCTGCTCCACATCATTTGTGTAATGCTCCAGCTGCGCATTACGACGCTCAAGCTCGTTTAGTCGGAGCAGAACATCATTGTGTTCTTTCTTTAAGTCATCATAGTCCACAATAATATCATTAAACCTCTTAGAAACAAGTTCAAGTTCTTCTACCTTTTTTGTATATAGATTAATCGACTTAACCAAATTATCATGTTTTTCGTCCATTTTGCTAAGTACATCGTCGAATTTCAACGATATACTATGAAAAAATGACTCTAATCTGTTATCAATGTAAGAAGTAAGATCAACATTAAGTGCCACATTCTTATTTGAATTTGGTGGCATCGACAAATCTTTCGACACATTATTTAATTTGTCTGCGGTGGAATCGCCTGAATACGGTGTACCATTTTTGGTTTGCAAAATGTCAAGTTGTGATGGTGATTTACACATTGATGCTGCAGCCGGAGAAGCAGCAGGCTTAGATGACACTTCGTGGACGCTTTCATCAACAACAACACAGCCGGAACACCTCCACGATGTAGAGCGCAGACGTGTTAGACCTCCGCGCGAAATATTGACACATAAGCAGTGAAATCTGGCATGACAAATGGAGCAGGACACAGAATCGTCAGCATTCGTCTTCTTACCGCAGCCGGTGCAGTTTTTCATATTCGACATGTCAAAATCGTTATTAGGTGACTTAAGGGCGTTTACACAGGCGTACTTATTTAGATTTCATTCAGTAATGAGTCGAGACAAACAATGTTATTTATTTTATTTATTTTATTTTATACAAGTACAAAACATATAGGTACATTAACATTTGCTTGTTAAGGTGTTATTTTATTGTTTCTGGCTTTTCTTTATGTTTATTAAGTGAATTAATTATTAAGATTATTATTATTATAGTTAATTATTATTATTACTATTATTAATTATTGAATTTTATTATTAAGTGATTTTTTTTGTTTTTCGTTTGTTTGTGTCTGTACTCTGATTGGCGTAAAGGTAATTGTATATTGTAATGCCAATTAGAGATATATTAGTTCATTAAAAAAATAAAAAATAAAAAAAAATAGAAAATACGTGCATAACTGAATTATGATGTAGATTATTAATTTTTATCTTGTTCCCCGCCGTCAAACCGGTATCACTTAAAGGGCAGATAATTAGTTCGGCATATTCGTAATCAGCATTGGTAAGGCTTTTTTCTTCTTGCAAACTAGGTAATTGCTCAATTGCATATCGCCGCACTGGAATCCCCCCCCCCCTTCCCCGTCAACGTTCGTTAATTGAACAACCCGCATATTATTAATTATCGGCTATTTTTTATTAATATTTTTTCTTCTTATGGTAACATTATTTTAAATATACATACATATTCTCTTATAAAGAAAACGAAATAGTTGAATTTGTATGCACAATAGCCATGCTGGTGATACCTCTTACTGGAGCACTGGATATTCTATGTTTTTTGTTTCATGCTTTTTTTATTTAAATAATCTAACTACTTCGCGAGAGCTTGTTGTTTGTTTTTTTCCCACACCCTTCTTTTCCTAGCCTTTTTACACTCTTCATTCTTGTTTGCTCATTTTTTGTTTCTCTTTTTTTCTTTTGCTATTTCACCTGTAGGGTTCCTTTTTTTGTAAATATTAAACGGGAGACTTTTAAAATGGGGGAATGTATTTAGGAAGCATGTTTAGTCGGGATGGAAAGTGTGAAAAAGAAATCTAACTTAGGAAAGTTGCTGGTTGCAGGGTGGGCTGTGCACTAACAGCCGGTTTCATAAAAAGCTTCAAAAGAACACTTTAGTTAAAGTTCCTTTTAAAATTTAAAGACTCCTTAAAGCTGACGCGTTTCATAAAAAAAATATTCCAGATAAAATTTGAAATGTCAAAAAAATATTTTAAAGTTGGTAGCAGTGGAAATCTATGGAAAACATAGGTTGTTTACTAATATTTTCGCGGAATTTCTGTTGATCTGTCAATTTCATTTCTCAATAGAGCATCAAAGTGCCGTTTTTTGTGTTAATTTATTATTATGGTTTATGAATTAGTAAACGAAATCTGTAAACAATAATATTCTTCACGTTTTGCTATGTTTTCCGCCCTTTTTTTGTCATTTTTGTCCACAGTTGCATTTGTTTTAAACGATCTTAACAGGGTACATTCTGATAACCATACCAAATATCAACATTTGACAGTTCTCAAAAGTGGATTAAAATTACAAAAAAAAACATAAATTTATTTAAAAACAAATATTTATATTCACTAAGCCAGCCTTCGAAATAACAGTAGAAGACGGTCGTAAGCCCGTAGTGGTTTGTTCCATTTAAAAATCGAACATTAGTAATGAATTGTTAGAGTCATAAGTTGTTATTTTTCCTTTAACAAATATTTACATTGCTGGCTTGGCCGGCAGAGATCCTTCGGGTTTAGTCCGCTCTTTCGACTGACTTTTTTTACTGTCGCCACACTTTACTTTGGAATAATAAAGTTTTATTTATTTATTTATATTGTCAAAACCACTAAAATGGTACTGCGTCAAGATTTATTCACTTAGGCAATGTTTGCAATTTTTTTCAATTTTTTCTATCATAAGAACCATCTTATGATAGAAAATACCAACCAATAGTAAACACAACAGCAAAATAAGGTAATTATGACCCAGCTGTTCATGTGTTTTGATATAATAAAACGATCAATCAAAAATCCCTTAACACCGTGTTTATGGGCACAGGGAGGCCACAAGAGCTCTCCATTGCGCAAATTTTATAACTTAGAACGTTTGTAAAAAAATAAATTTTAATGCGCCTTTAAAGCGCTTTTGATAATTTGATAATTTCTTTTTTTTTACAAAATAAATAAACTTTTTTTTTATGAACCTGAGTTCACCGTTAGTGAACACAAATACCTTCACTTTCGACATCTTTCACGGAATTTTTTAGAACGCCTTCTTAGACTAGTGCAGGACTATTGCAATCTCTGTTTGCATGGAATCGCCCATAATTATCTATGCATTCATCTCTGCATACCTTCATACGTAACTGTCTTTTCAATTATAATTAATACGTCCGTACGAAGAGTGACAGTCAAGTAGGCACCTACCGGATAACGTTGGTAGCGCTGTGACTGATTGCACTCCTCACGTACGCATGATTGTATGCAAATATAGGTTAAAAACACACATATTCCTACGTATAAACGGAGAAAATGGCATGTTATGTCACATAACTGTGAACATAGTTGCGGATCAATCAGCATTTTTTTTGTAGTAAATTTTGCATATATTTAGGAGTATTTTTAAAAGAGATTGCAGGTGTCGAAACTGTCTATTTTAATAAATTGTCCCTTAACAGTATGTTCAAAAATCTCCTTTTATGTCATACTCACTTAAACGTCATATATCCTACATTCTAAGCATAATTAAATTCCAGAAAATCACATAAAAAACGATGATTGTTGTGACATATCTATCGATTTTTAGATCAATGTCTTCCTCTGAAACGCAACCAGGTAATCAATATATTAATATGTGAATGGGAAAAACTTTGTGACCATTTTTACGAAAATCGCGCGGACGGAGGAGTATGAAATTTCCCACACTTATAGTTTATTTTATATAGAGAAGGATTGGGTAATGCTAAGGCCCTGTCCTAACTGAAAAGTGATCGCGCGACCATGCGATGAGCGATCATACAATGTTCTCAATTTGAACGATCCGTCCGCGTTTGATTAAATGAAACCCGACGCAGGGACACGGGGTGATTTTTTTTAAATTATGCATAAAAAATAGATTAAATCATATACATAAGTCTAGTGTGCTGATGAAAGTTTTGGCTTTATAAAATGATTCTTACTTTACTAGGTAGGTACATAATATTTTCTATTGTTTTCTTGAAATCCACCAGCTTGCCATTGTCTTTGTGGAAGCGTCCCGTGTATCATCATACACTTAGTGACATTCCAAGATTGAGCGTAGATTTGCATAATTAGCATTCCAGCCACGTTTTTATAATAATATTGAACATGTCATCATTCGTGTACAGTGAACCATTTTGAGAATGTCATTATTTGAGCACAGTGGGGTATATACTTTTTTTTCACTCATTCCTCATAATATATTGTATTTTTTTGAGTTGTAATAAATTATTTAGAAATTTTTCGAGCAATTATTTATTGAATATTATCTATAATATAAAATACAATCGGCTTAGTGCGAACACTTATAACTTTAGATTAGCCGAATAGATTTTTATGATGCTCGATTTATTGTTTTCTTCTCCTCTCCGGATGACAAAATAATAATTATTAAAAGTTTGAAAAATGGATAGAAAATAATATAAAATATTATATTAAAGTTAGCACGGAACGGATTTATTTACAACAATGCCATCTGTGAAAAAAATCATAACAAAACAATTTTTATGTAGGTACCTATTGAGTTGAGTTGATTGAATGTTGATTTCATATTTGAAAGAAAATATACAAATTAATTTCAAAACGTAAAAAATACTTGAACCTGTACCCCTAGTATGAGTTTCGAAAAATTTTCATATAAAAATGAACGATTGAACGAACGATTCGATCGTTTGATTTTATAACTCGTACTAGCTCCACTGTTCACCATCTCCTTAAAATCTCCTCATACTATTAGATACATTTTAGTGGTCCAATAATTATATTATTTTAGATCTTTGAGGATTTTTTATTTTATTTATTTATATTTCATTTTGTCAATGTAAGGCCTAAACCATAAAACTCTTATTAAAAACTTCAGTCCTTGTTCAGTCAAATGTCAATGATAGGTGTGTGATATGAGTGTGGGTGTGATCCAACCTTAAGAATTTGGGTAATTTTTTGCTGATTCTCTCCAGAAATATAGTATGGGTAGACTTTTCCAGCAGTGTTAGCAATAAACTATATCAAAAATTCTGCTATGCCAAAGGTTTTATCTCTTCTTTTGACCAATTCATTTTTGAAACCAAAAACAGATTTAACCTTCACAGTCCACACCCTTGTTAGAGAGAATAACGGTTTTTGAAAAAGTTACTGTAGCATTAAAAATTCATCGAAGATTATTCTTCAAAATCTTCCCAAAATCCAACCAAATTTATTTATTGAGAATTATTTTATTTAGTTAAAAAGAGAAAGAATCTTTCGTTTTTGTCTCTATTCTTTTTTTTCAGAAATTACTATTTTTATGTATCTTCTAGGTATATTATAAAAATGGAGACCGATTTTGCGTAGTCATTGCATCACCTGGACCGATTTCGCTAATTATTTTTTGTTGTGTTTGCTTTTGTCAGGAGATAGTTCTTATGAAACAAATAAAATTAAAAAGTTGCGTGGAAAATTAGAAAATTAAAGAAAACTCTACGTAGGAAAACTTATTAGTGCTTTTTTACCATATAATTTTTATTTCAATATTAAAATTTTGAAAGGAATTTATCAGTTGTTAGATAGTTGGTAGGATTGAAATAATGCGGATGGAATATACATGGTTTAAAACAGACGCATCGGTCGGAATTACATTGGTCAAATGATAATTGATTCATCATCATACAATTTCGAATATTTAAGGAACACGGGAAAGCTAGTCATAAAATAATTTGTAAACAAATTCTTTTCGGTATATTTTTGTTTTGAAGTAGGTTAAACAAGATTGACATGTAATTAAGCAGAATCTTCCCAGTGTGTAAACAAAATTATTGATCATTCATCATGATTTTGCTGAAGTTTTGCAACTTTCACCTCAATAATTACGCATATCAATCATGGCTGGTTACACCTTTTGTGGGATCGCCTTGTCGGCACGCCGCCGTGTGTTGCCCAGGAGGATAAGAATCAAGGTTATCACCGTTCAAGAGGAGGAACGTGAAAAAAAAGGATTTTGTCCAAAAGCACTGTTATGTCTGAGTAATGTGTATCACTGGCGGTTGGCTTCGATCCATTACATGCGCGTGGTTTGAATATTATCCGTGTGCGCATCTCGGGACGTGTCTTGGACCTATTCATCACATCGGCCGGTATATTGGAATGTTAATACATATCTATTTGTTATGCCTATTATTGTGAATTTATGGGTCAACTTTTATCCAGAATAACTTTTAACTAGATTCCGATACAATAAATAAAATGAATTCAATTATATACCTAGTTGTAACAAACATATGATCCGCCACCATAGTCCGCTAGTAAGTATGTTAAAGATAATTTGCCATAATGTATTGTTACCATTGACAACACAATTTCATCACATATTCATCCACAAGAACTTGGAAGAAATTTTATATCTAATTTTATGTTGAAGAGATATTATATTTTTATTTTTTGTATTTAATTTTTTTTGTATTTTGTTTTATATATTGGATAATTTACATCTTCTTTTACATAAACTGACAGGAGACTGAATGGGCCATTTACACTCTTTCAGCTTCGCCAACGCTTTTATTTATTTATCTTATTTTATGGATTTTAAAAATGTTATTGTGTATTACTCATAGTATATGGAATATACATGAGCCTTGAGAACGGATTTCAAAAAAAATAAAATAGATTTCGTGAAATTAATTTTCTCGACGTTTTCGAGGGTGTAGATTCCAAATATTCAAAAAAAAAATTTAAATTCCCCGTACCCGTACGCCAAAAATGTGTGCGCACCCATAACTCATAGTAATTCTTATCCGATTTGATTGAAATTTGGTAGAACAGTTAGCCCTTCGATGTAGATGAGTCAGTAAAATGTTGAGATCTGTACCTTCATGGGAACCCTCTTAAAGTATCCAAAGAAAATTTCACTTGTTCTAGAAAAAGGGCTAAAAAGAAAAAAAAAATTCTTCGATTTTCATAAAATTTGGTATACGGGTTGGTCTTATGCTCCTACATAAGCACGTAAAATTTGAGGTCCGTAACTTCAGTGGGTCCCCTTTAAAGTACCGATTAATATTGAATATGTAGTTCTAAAGCAGATAATAATTGTCTTCTGGCTGTTATAATATACTATGAGTTCTGGGCTACCCTAGGTTAGCAGCTTTTTTTTTATCTGTTATTGATGTGCTTAAATTTAATAATGTTTAATTATGACTAGTTTTGTATATTTATAACGACTCCAAGTGACCGAAAGGGCCTAGGGAAGGGAGTGAATAAATAACATTACATAATATAAAATACTCCCTCTGTGACCCCATATAGGGGCATAGGATAGTAACTAGAGCACTCCGTGAGAGGAACACAGCGTGAGAGGTTCTTTCTCGTCTTCTGGACCCTGAGATCTTCCCCTTATCAGGGTCCCGAAGACGAGGAAGGTCACACATATATTCACTTTAAAAAGTTTCTGGTGCTTAATATCAAAAACTCTTCATACCCTTCTGAGAGATAAGAATATAAATTCTAGCACTTTATAAATAACAAACACACGATTTTGTAGAGTCTATTTCTAAGAACTGTAGCAGGATTTGAAGGTGAGATAATGTTTCGGTTTCAAACCAATGAGATCATGAAAATTCCGTTCTTATTTTCTTGGAACACTATTCCTTTCTTTACCTTCTTTTCAGTTTGAGATATAAACGAATTGGCAAATCAATAAAAGTAAAAATAAAAACAAATGCTCAATCCATGGCGGCTGAAGACCAAAATAAGTATAAAATAAACAGCATCGATGACCCTAAAACGTGTCTCGTTTATGCGCATTTTTGGATAAGCAATAAAAAATTAAAAACACGATCAATTTGTCCAATTTCGTGACATGCCGTAATAATTAAAACATTATTATCCACATTGCACCATTGTGTATTTAGGGCTGGTCATGATTTTGTCGTTTGCTAGTTAACAATCTCATTTTCTGTCGGCTATGCCAGACCGGCTTTAGGAGAAACAGAAATATCTCCGCGCAAGCGATTAGGGTTGCGACTTGTATGAATTTCATATATATTATAAAATTGTAGATCATTTATGGATTTTTTTCGATGATATACCTTATACGATTGTGAGTTGCAAATTTCGATAGTAATATACATTCAGTTAATTTATAAAATTGGTTCACACATTCAGTTTTGAAATTTCTTTAACAAAATCATATTCAAAGAAGTACTTAAGAAGCGGTCCGTTGCTTAATCCGTAACAAAATATTAACCGGCTCAGAACAGTTCCCTGTGGGATTCCAAAGTTACATGACTTTTAAAAATGTTTTCTAGCAAATCTGTTTACATGGTCGTTATAATAATTACCAAGAAAAAGTCTTTGTAATTTAACTCACATTTGACAGTTTCAGACGAGAATTACTCCAGTATGAACTCTAATGATGACGTTGAAGCCTTATATTTTGCAAAGCAATCCCCGACTCCTGTAATACTCACGTTAATAAATACCGGCTCCGTGGGTCATCAAATTTAGACAAATCAACCTAAAAAAGTTCCTTGTGGGTCACCAGTTTTGAACGTATCTGAAGTTTTTAAAAATAGCTTTTGTTTTTGTATATGCATTAAAAGACTAGTAAAACCCAAGTCATTTTGTAAATATATAATAAGGTTTTTCAAAATTAGTCAAGTAAATCAAAAACTCAACAGGCAAAAAATAGCACCCTGTGGAGCACCAGATTTGAATCAATATACAGATCGATTGATTAGTTAGATCCCGAATCCTATTGTATAATAGATATTTCAAAAAGTTTCAAACGTCGGCAACTCAATCAAAAACTCCTTGAAGATTGACAGCCCTGCAAAGAAAGAATTAATAAGTGATATAGAATAATGAATGCGTTGGGCGTGGCCGGTAATGTTGGACCACCGAGCTTCTGTGGGGAGGGAGCTGAGTTGGAGTGGCTGCAGGAGGTTGCAAATTATCCACCACCTGATAACTAAACAACTGTCATTAGCTCTGCAAGATATACATAAATATTATTTTAATAACGACAAGCCAACTTGTTACCGCGATATTGCACTTCTTTTATCTCTGTTTACGCCGGATCCTAGACGAGGCGAAGTTCTCCAATTATCCGTAACTTTTTGACATACTCCAGGATCGGTTCAAATATGGAATTTAGGTCAAAAAATTTGATCACATAACTGTTTTGCTCTTCGTGTCTTTCCGAGATAAGCTGTTCCCTTGGCAAACTTTCCCCTGTTCTGTACTACTCGAAACGACTTCTTTATACACTTCTCAGGTATCTATTGTGTTTTCATGTGGTTAATGTTCATTGTTTTGATAATGTCTTCCTGAGATTGCAATTTTTTTGACAACAACGGACAAAAAACGGTTGATATCGAGAATCAAAACCAAAAAATCATCAGCCTTCTCTCGTTCAGTATTGAACACAGGCTTACCTACTTACATAATTATCTGTTTCTCGTCATTATATGCCACCGATTTCTGTATATTCTGCTTGTATCATTAGAGCACTTCAGCTGTGTCCTTTTTGGATTTCTATAACCTGTTCATAGCATCCACGTGAGAACAGTTGAACCATCTGTCATCTGTTGAAATCAAATAGGCACGTACTCAAAAATATAGGAAAAACTCCCGTGGGTCTTGTTCTCAACTTACAAATCATTCTGATAAGCCAAACGAAAGCTAGTTTTTCGAAAGAACCGTCATTTTGCGGTTATCGTCTGCAACAATTTAATTTTCTTAACATGATGCGTGTACTGTAGAGCACCGGTATATGATTACCACTGATTCTATGGAGACGCGACTACTTTAGATGAATTCATCAGACATAATAAAAATATCTTTCATGTTTTGTACGAAAGAATGCATTTCTGTCAGAAAATGATTGATACTTTATTCATGTTAGCGGCACAGCATTTCGAACCACGGAGATAAAAAAGCAATAAAATGTGGAATGTTATGGACACTCTTTTATGAACACCTGACTATATATTTTTTTAAAATCAATTTCTTCGAACAATGTAAATGTTTTGTTTTTGATAATTTTTTACTTATCCGTATTTATGGGGTAAAATAATAAAATCTAGTTAACAGAGCAATCAGGACAACTTAATATTTTGTATTCCTGCAATTTAAGAAGTGAGCTAGTAGCAGACATGATACGAACAATGTTACCCTCGCATATTCATATTTTAGAATCACGTTGGCAAATGAAGCAACACAATTTTAAAATCATAATAGGTTTTTCAATATGGTAACAGTTTAGGCATCGATATTTTCAATTTTGAGTTTGATTGTCGGTCGGTTTAGAATTTTCCACTGTTATACCACATAAAATTTTTACCCAACTTTGGCATCAGATTTAAAAGGACTGGTTCACTGATATACACTGCCAAAGGCATAAACGTTATGCTAACTATACTGACGTTTTCGTTGCTTAATATTTAACGTGCTTAAAAATTTAATGCAATTAATCTTTCTGTTACCTAATAAGAAAGCTTCCGTACTCGAAAGAGGTCATAGTAGCTGGTAAATTTTTAAAATATGCATAGTTATGTGTATTGGCGATACTTATGTCATTACTCGTGACTGTATTTTGTAGCACACCTATGTTTATTTAGCAATCAGTGCAAGATTTATCTCACATAGATCATATTATGATCGGGCTGGGTTGGACATCCTCAACACATGACGTTCTTTGTAAATGCGGTTTGAGTTACTTGATAATGTCCATACTAACTTGTTACAACAACCGACCATTGCAACTCTTGTATCAAGACCCTTTGTAGCGGTTGGGTTACTAACGTCACATTCGTCAAATGACTTGGTGAGCTTCAAAGACAAGATCCTTGTACTGCATCGTTTCAAAGTCCTAGTTTCTCTACCATAGTATTGAATATGCTTCTCAATCCACTCATTAAATCCACCAAGAACAAAGCCATGACAAAACGTATAATAACGGACCAAAAACACACCCCTGTGGAACTCCTGTTGTGATAATATTGGCTTCAGTCGGTATATTGGAACAAAATGAGGAGTTTTTAAGTTTCTAAATACGTTAGGAAAAAATTAAACTTTTGGGTTGGCAAATGAGTTTAAACAGTCAATGAAAAAGGGATGGTTTTAATCAGGCATATAATATAAGCATGGTGGAGGCATCCGACAAAAGATTGAATCAACGTTGATCACGTTTTTTGAGATAAGCTACTACTGACAACGATGATCCATGTGTACTCATAGATATTTCAATGATAAATAATGATCATTATATTGTTGCGTGTGCGCATGACATTCTGTTGTTACATGTGCTTGTGGTAGGTCAGGAGAATAATATAATAAATTGCCATGATTACGGTTAATTGTTAAATATGTCCGCATCTCATTCATTCTTAGGATGTCACCATATTACAGTCATTTGAATATTTTTATGTCACGCGATCAATGGCTTGAGGATTATTGTCTGGATTTTTCCCAATAGGTATTTAGGTCATCGAATCTTGTTCAAATTAAAAATGAACTAAAACAGGTTGTCAGCCCTGCAATCTTTTTTCCACACAGGCTAGGCTCCATTTCTCTGATAGGGTTCGAACCCATCTTAGCGATGCCCTGCCAAGGCGCTTTTGCTGGGTGTACGAAACTGCAATCCAATACATAAAGTTATTTACTTGCTCAAGCGTAACTACGAGACATCTGTTAGAAAATATAGGAACCCGGAGCAACCAGATTTTTTATCCTTTTCTTCTTTGGAAAGGCCTAATCGTCCTTTAAATTCAATTTAGAGAAGCTCCTCTTGTGAGGTTGATTCCTCACTGTCTTTGAACTTTTTGGGGGGTACTCAACTGGGTATGTGATATTCTGATTAAACACTATCCTTTAAAGACTTCTGGTTGTAACCATTCTTTGAACGTGTCCATATCACTGTCTTCTTTGCTTTCTTCGGCGTCTTATAATATCTAGAGTCTTACATATTCTCAATGATCTGCCAGCTGCAGTTCTTATGTTTCTATTTCTTACATTTAAGTTTGCTTCTGGCAGTAACTTCTCTGCTTTTAACATCGTACGTCAATTTAGATTTCTTGCATGCCTTGTAGATTCTCATTTCGATTTTGTTTCCCATGTGTTTATCTTTGCATGTTGTGGACATTCATGCACCCGAGTTTGCAGCTGCGTTAATCTTATGTATTTGTATTTTGTCGAAAAGAGCAACACCCATAACCAAGTCACATCCATTTTTAACTTCAGTACTCTTCCAA
This sequence comes from Mystacides longicornis, assembly GCA_963576905.1. Classification (NCBI taxonomy): domain Eukaryota; kingdom Metazoa; phylum Arthropoda; class Insecta; order Trichoptera; family Leptoceridae; genus Mystacides; species Mystacides longicornis. The sequence continues at coordinate 3,986,243 of OY756438.1, forward strand.
GTCTGATTGTTTCATTTTGTGCCAAGATTATTTCCTATGGCAAAATATTTTTTTTTTTAATGAAAAGAAATTTCTGCTGCAAAATTCGATTTGCCTCATAATTTTGGATATCGGCCATTCAAGATATTTGCTAAGATCTTTGTGTTTAAAAAATCAATATTGATTTTTATTAGCAGAACCCGTGTTCTGGTTTGACAGTCGCATCCTGAGAGGATTATCAGCTGATGTTTGGTCTGCTGTGTTGGTTCAGATCATACAAGGACTAGCTGTTTCACCACCAGCTTACCCTTTTCTTTTCTTTATATTATTGTTTCTTTATTTGGTTCTCTTAATACTTCTTTTTCATCAATTTCTATCCGGTGGATTGCTAAGCAAAGAAATTTTACATTTCGATCTCCATTCTTCTCTTTTTTTTTCTTTTGATAAATTTGGTGCAGTTTATGTTCTCATAGACCTGGTCCTGAAAGTTTCATTGGAGGTTTTCCCCGTTAGTTGTTATCCCCTCAACCATTCCCCTCTATAATGGCATTTATTAGTAGAGAACCTAGAAGACTCATAGACCAAGCGACTTCCGCCATTTTTGAGTGCACTGTTACTGCGGTGTGTTGCTGTTTGTACTGAAAATCTTGTAATAACAATAATATTATGGTTAATTTTGCAGTTTCAAACTATTCCAAAAGTATACAGGGTGACTGGTAATTCAATACATTCCTTGTAAGGGGTTATACTAGAGAAAATATGCGACAATTTTGTTCCCATTAACCAGGGGTAAAATACCAGTGGTTTTCGAGTTATTTAACTTTTTAGAGTTTTTTTTTCAATTTTCACCTTTTGACATAAAAATCAAAATAGTAAACAAAGTACCTCATTTAGGAAAGTAAAAATATTTTTTTCTAATAGTTAAAGAAACTGTGGTAAAATAGAAAACATTCATACGCTTTCTGAAAGCTTATTAATTGGGGAAGTTTTTCTTGTGTTTTGTATGCCAAGTGTATTATACTTTTTTGGAGTAAGTCCGTTAGACAAATCGAAATAAAAAAATTAAAAACACTGAATTGTGATTTTAAAACGTTGTATTTCTGAGGTTTTTAAGATTTTCTTCTTGATTTTTTACATCAGCCTTTCCTTTATTCTTCAGCTATTGGAAAAGCATATTTTTACTTTCCTAAATGGAGTACTTTGTTCACAATTTTAAATTTTAGGTCAAAAGGTGGAATATTGAAAAAACTCTAAAAAGTTAAATAACTCGAAAACCACTGGTATTTTACCCCTGGTTAATGGGAACAAAATTGTTGCAAATTTTCTCTAGTATAACCCCTTACAAGGAATGTATTGAATTACCAGTCACCCTGTATACTATATACGACTTTTAAAAACGGTAGCCATCCCTTTTAAACCTTTGACACCCGCGTATCTGCCCTTATTTCAACTACAAGGTATTTTATCGTCTATCCTTTCGTGGCTGATGAAGCCGATTTAACAGGCACGAATCCTTTTAAAATTGAACACTGAAGCAGTTCTATTGGTTGTTCAATGTTCACAGGGAGTGTATTCTCATAAGTCCTGAAAAAATGACATAATTAGAACGTTGTGCACCAACAAAGCCAATGGACAATAAAGATGAGACATTAATAAAAATTGATATAGTCATATCCTGGAGCCAAATACATGACAGCAGTCACAGTCTTTAAGTTTGGTTGTTCTCTTGTTCTCAATAATTCAAACTTTTATCTCTATATCTCATTGATTATTAAATTTCTACTTGTATTCATTGGATTTTTTTTGAGATGATGGACATGTCGAGAAATCTCATGATAAGAAGTTTCGGAGACTTAAACATTACTACCTAATGACGAACATCGTAAAGTGATCACACTAAGCTAGCCTTCGAAATAACAGTAGAAGACGGTCGTCAGCCCGTAGTGTTTTGTTCCATTTCAATATCGAACATCAGTAATGAATTGTTAGTGATATTAGTTGTTACATATTCGTGAAGAAATAAGGTTTTTATATGCTTTAGTTTGTCTCTAAATTGATTTAAATAAACATACTACAGGTAGGCTACTAAGAAAAAGTTTGAGAATCTTAATTATATGTATTTGCTCGTATGTTTCATTTTAATTTTCATATCATAAGACACACAAGCGAACAGTGTTGCTTATGGTAGATATTAACATATAGATGTTGCCATATGGAATTCTGAGTCATCGACGTACGCGCAGAAAGTTCATCGAACCTCCCATGTTATGTTTCCACATAAATAGAAACTATTTCTAAATATAACATCGATTCGATGTGTTTTATGTCGTCTTATCGATGATTATAATATTATGTGTTTTTAAACTTTCAGTAAGGAGATGAATTTTTGGTTTTATAAATATGAAATAAAAGAAATTATATCTTTTCACCCAACGACTAACGAGTATTTAAAAATTGTGGAAGTAAAAAAAGCGTAAAGACAATAATTATTTAGAAGTTTTTAAAAAATGGAGTCACACAAAGTTTTTATATTTTCCTTTCAATGATGTTATCAACCGTTATGCAGGGTTTGGATATGTTTTCATCAAATCCAAACTCCCTTAAGGACCAACTTAGGGGCATAGGGAGGCAACAAGAGCTCTCCATTGAGGTCGATCTTGCGCAATGATTATGACCTCCTCCCAAACCATATCCAGATTCCTCAGCTCTGTTTGATGCGTGTGAGTTACCCATTCTCCTGTATCGGTGTGCGAACAAAGCCCAGGCACAAACAATCTCTGCATTTGAAATTAAGTGCCTCAGGAGAAATTTGGGTATAAGATTGTATCACCGCATCACGAAAACGCTATACGCTGGTACACCCAGTGAGGGACCATCACCTCTACCATTGTGAAGAGGAGATGGACTTGGCTGAGGCATGTGTTAAGGATGCCGAATGACAGTTGGCCGAGGAGAGCGCTGTTTTTCCTCCCATCAGGGTCCCGAAGTCAAGTAAGACCCTCTTACACTTTGTTCCGCTCCTTCGAAGGAGAAGTGAGGGAGAGTTTTTCTTGCATCCCTTTGCACCTGAGTGGGATGTAAATGGGAGTATTGAAATTTATTTATTTAGTATCTTGTGATTATCTAATACAATACATGGTCACTTCTGAAGGTGAAAAATCCCCGGATCGGTCAAGCAACATACACACACTGAATTCTGACGCCCGATGACACCAACTTTCCGCTTCTGCCGTTGTTCATGGCATTATAACACTCTTTTATCTTTTATAACGAATCTGGGACACGCACGACGACACGTCACTCCGGAGCACTACGAAGACTTGTGACCGCGCTGCACCGCGGAAAATGAAATACAGTGTTACCTGAACAAGCAACTCTTCTAACGAGTGATTTTGTATAAAGAACAACTTATATAACGATACCCTTTAGTGATTTTGTATAAAGAACAACTTATTTAACGAGACCCTTTATATAAGTTGTTCTTTATACAAAATCACTAAACTAACAATTTAATCGAACCCCTTTTATATATGGATTGTTATTATTATTATTATTGTTTTTTATTTATTTATTAGCCCTTCCACTCATTATTTTTATTATTTGTGTGGGTGGGTACTAATGAGTACTAATATTATGATTGTATTGTTGTACGCATCAATTCTGTGCTGAATATTATTTTAACGAATATCTTACAACTAAAAACTCTAAGAATTCATAACTGATGTTCGATTTTTAAATGGAACAAACCACTAGGGGCTTACGACCGTCTTCTTCTGTTATTTCGAAGGCTGGTTTAGTGTGATCACTTTACGTTAACAAGGTTCGCCATTAGGTGGTAATGTTTAAGTCTCCGAAACTCCTAATCATGAGAATTCTTAACATGTCGAAAAATCTCATGTATGCAACAAGTAGATATTAAATAATTAATGAAATAAAGAGATATGCAATATGCATATTATTTGCTTTTATCACATGAATACTCATTCTAATGTTAAGATTGCTCCTTTTATTTCATTTCCTTATCCCTTATTCTCAATGATATCTGCTCTAATGTTATCATACTGTTGTAAGTATTTCCTTTTGTCCAGTGTAAATAATTTTATTTTAATGTTTTATTTTGTTTTACAAACAGTGCAATAATGATTATTATAATATATTATTGTCTTATTTTTTTATCGTGTTTTCAACTGTTTATTTAATATTGATTATGGTTTTATTGAGTCATTTTAATATTTGCTGTGTTTTTTAATGTTATTTGTTTATATTGCTTGTGACACATTCGATCTTGTACATATTTTGTTATTCTCAGTAATTTTGCCAATGATTAAACTTTTATACGATGTTTTGTAAAAGCAACATTGTTGCGTGGAATCAATAAAATAAATAAATGTATACTAGCTTATCCAACAGATATTGTCCTGCAGTCCTTACTATGAATATTGATTTCAAATTTGCAATTTATACAAAAAAACGCTTAAAATATGTTTGAATGTTACAAAAATATTTCTGAAAGCTTGAAAGATATTCTATCAAAAATCTGCGTGCCAATGTTTAGAAACAGTTGTCAAATAAATGAAAATTGTGTAGTTTAGGAATTTTTCACGGATGACGTTGTTGTCAGTAAATTCGTTTCTTCATTCATTTTTCGATTTTTTACAGCTATTCTGTTATCCGAAGAGTAGGAGAATCTAATAAAACAAATTTGATAAAAATCTGTACAACCGATCTCGAGTTATAAGTGTTCGCACTAACCCGACTTTCTTTTATATTATAGACATTAATACCTGAAGGAAAAAAAATGGTGACCATTTTTTTCGAAAACTGCGCGGACAGAGGAGTATGAAAATTTGCACACTTACACTTTATATAGACAAGGAGTGGCGGATTTAAAACCGTTATGAGTGGTCCGACTGTACATCATATCGTTGTTAATGGTTCGCGTCATCGGCTCTTCTTCTGTACGCTGTCATTGGTATATCTCCCAACGAATTATACTCCATTGTCATTTTGATTTTCTTTTAAATCATCTCAGTGACATTTCACTGACAGCTTTGCCTGACGATGAATTTGGGCGTGAAATCCTCTCAATCACAAATGATAAATACTCTTTAACAAGATCCGATATCCGTGATGTGAACGCGCTCTGTCCAGTTGCCTTTCTCCTCCGTTAAACATTCTCAATGTCCTTTTTATACCCGGCTGTCGTAGGCCCGGTGGAGTTCAAATTCAAATGAACCATTAAAAAGTGAACATCTATCTCGATCGGTCCTACGTAAGTTATGGTATCCCACAAAATTGCGTTTTTCATGTTTTAACGGAAACATGCTTCATTTTATGTATTTTATCACTTCCCAAAACAGGAAGTTGATATCGATACTAGAAATATGTTTTTTGATACACGTCAATTATGGTATCATCACTTTTGACAAAATAGTCCAACGTATAGCATTGTATTGTCTCTGGACACAATACACGCCGTCTGACTACTTGGGCACGCCTATTGTAAGTTCTCTTTACAATATTTTACGACGTTCGACTTAACAAAACATGGATCATCTATTATTTTGTTTTTATTTATTAAAAAATTAGTTGCCATGTGTACGCGCACATTTCAATTAGACTTTTGTTCACTTTAAGCGTATTTTTATGAGTTGGCCAAAAAAAATCAATTAAAATAGCAAATTTGTAATAAAGTTTATGCCGCCGTTTGGAATATAATATTATTTAACTCACAGAAAATATGTTTGTTCGTAACTTGGGTAATCTGTTCATTATTCATGTGTTACACTGATCTATTTCCCAATTAATTCGAATTATTAAATATATTGATTGAGTAATTTCAATTATGCAACGACGTAAATAATTGTATGAAGAACTTACAATATTTTACATGGCTTAGGCATTAAAACAAAATATGGTAAGTGTACTTTAAAATAATTTACGTCGGAAAGCGGAATTGAAAACGATATGGTATGATATCTTACCATAATTTACATCGGAGTATTAGGACATTTTTTGTTGTATGTTATTCTTACCACATTATACGCGATTAGGTATTTTCAACATAAGACATTTTACACTTCAAAACTTTTGAATAGTAGCATAAATTAAGGTTTTTTATACTCTATTAGAATCTCCTTTGCCTTTTGTAACCGAATCAAGTGAAATAAATGTTCTGATGGACGATCTCCTTAAGAAAAAGGATGACAAAAGCTCAAAGAAGAGTAGGTGCATGCAACATCCGTTAGTTTGTTTATTTTTAAATATTTTCCTAGATATTCTTTTTTATATCTAAGTTCTTAAACATAGGTACCTATTTTTCACCAGTTGAAATTTACATTTCCGGAAGAAATGCGTGGTTTGCAAATCTACACGTTGAGGAAAGTATCAAGACGTTGAAGAAAGTATCTACTGCAGTATTTATCACCTGTTTATTTTAAAAAAGCACTATATCGAATATCATATTAAAATATGATTTCTCTGAAATACACTGATTTCGAACTAATGAACTCCAGTAACCGAGAGTAACAGGTGTTTTAAGTGGAAAAAATGCGTAGGTAAGATTTATTCCTTCCTCCTGAATAGGAGAGTTGTCTCTATAAGGGGGATATGTTTTGTTCAAATACTCAAAGTTCGTACTCATTTGTAATAGGTATCTAAGTAAACTCTTTTATTACCCATCACGCCGTTTCCCGAAATTGGTATGCAGAGAGTACGGACTTCTATTCTTTCCTATCCAAACGAACCTCTTTCGCTTCTTCCAAATACATAACATTCCGCATACAACTATTTTATTGTACCTATTCAATAAATAGATAAAGACATTAAATAGATAAAAAAATATAGGTATTAAAATCAAAAATTGACGAAGTTTCAAATATGGAATATATTCCTAAAATCTCGTTGAATTAAATGCTCAATCCCTTATTTTCCGAAAAATACTTACCTATTACAAAACTAAAATAATAAGTCAGCGTATGCGATCGCATAGTTTTCGGAGTTAGTCTAGTCGTACTATTGCAAAAAACATTCTAATTAAACAATAAAAATACTTCCATCCCAAAGGCAGATCAGCGTGATCAATGACACAAAAAAATCAAAATAAAATTTAAAGAATCTATCTTGAAATCGAATATCCTTTTATAATGTTTCATTACCATAGAGGTGGTACCATTGTTGGTCAAGTGGTTGATGCCTAGCTCTTTAGTCGCCGACTTTCGTTCTGAAGGGCATGGTTTCGATCCCCAATTCAATTCTAACTACTTATCTTCTCATTTCGCAACAAAAGATTTCCTTTATGTGAAAGATGTCAAAGTGTATTTTGTATTCACTTTGGTTGAGCCCATATTTTTTTATAAAGTAAGTACCTACATAAAGTGTTATAATCATAAAGCAATATTGAAGAACAAAATTTTTATCTCGCATTGTTTAAAAGTGTCTTTTGTTGAATGTTTAGTTGCAAAAATATACAATGCTGGTTTATTATTAATACCTGTAGCCCAAAAAGTGTAGATATGCCGATAAGGTGTTAGGGCAATAAAAATAATCCTTGTATTGTTTTTAAATATTTTTGTCGGCACGCACACAAATATTATTATTGCTTTCTACTTTTACAACTCTTATTTAAAACATTCATTGTTAACCTTACCCTAGATTTACAAAAAAAATATCGCTTCACAATTGTGTAGATTATCTAAAAAGTCTTATTGTCTTTAAGAACATTGAGTGTTGGTACTTTCGGTATTTTCAAAAGGATTTTATCCTTTTGTATACGAGCAAACGCTAGGAGCCGACCTCGGCAGCCTAGTGGTATAGGCGTAAACTTCAGAGTACGAGGTTCCGGGTTCGATTCCCGGTGGGGTAAGAGTTTTTATAAGTGTTTATTCACTTGAAGTGTCGTGGTTGGCCTGTGTAAGATTGGACGTGATGGGTAGACTAGAAAAAAATGACTGAGGCAATAAGTTCCTCCGGCGATACTGAGATCCTTGTATTGAAAAGTGTTAATTAGTTTATTTTTTTATTTAAACGCATAGGTAAGTAAGCGTGACACTCCTAAGATTTACTACAAAAATGCATTCGGCAATAAAGTTTTTATTCTTAGTCCTATAAAATAAATTTAGGTACTTTTAAGGGAACAAATAAGATTGGAATTATCGCAACATATTTCACAAATAGATACGATAATTTATTTCACAATAATTACAGAGTAATCTTATAAAAGTGTTAGATACGACAAGAAATTTTTAAAAAATTTCGTAGTAAAATATGATAAGTATCACATACGATATTCGAATATGATTTGGTTACAACGTACAGTATGCTATGTGTAAGATACGATATTTTTGTGCAAAAAGAAGCCGTAGTAAAATATCGTAAGATCATTTCTACCAAAAGTATTAATAATTATGAAAACCTGACCATACAAAATTAAAATATCGGTATTTATTTAGCGCTGTTTAAAAATTCAATTTTCTAATGTTAATTTCTAGATAATTGTATCATTTCAAACCTTTGAATGGCCGTCCTGTAAAGTTGTCATTTTCAACTTACGATACTCTACGTAGGACCAATCGACTATAGATATAAAAGAATATCGGGTGAGTGCAAACACTCATAACACAAGATCGGTTGAACTGATTCTTCCGATCTTTGATTTATTGAATTCATCTCCGTTCCGGACAACATAATATCTATTAAAAAGTTGAAAACGCATATAAAACATGATTTTAAAGTTTGTATGGAACGTATTGGATGGACTTGGCTGGGACATGTGTTAAGGATGCCGAATGACAGTTGGCCGAGGAGAGCGCTGTTTTTCCTCCCATCAGGGTCCCGGAGACGAGGAAGACCCTCTCATACTGTGTTCCGCTCCTTCGAGGCAGAGCTGAGGAATCTGGACATGGTGTGGGAGGAGGTCATTAACGTTGCGCAGGATCGAGCGCAATGGAGAGCTCTTGTTGCCTCCCTATGCCCCTAAGTGGGGTCTAAGGGGAGTTTGGTTTGGATTGGATGGAACGTATTACCCGCGACGCCAACGCCATCTATGAAAAGTTCTATGGTTAAAAAAATATTGTTTACCTGACAACCATTGACATAAAAAATATTGGTGATTACGCAGATTTTTGATGTATTTTTTTCGATACAATTAATGCGGATGGTGATGCTGATGAAATCGTTGCTGAAATCTGCTGATGCTAATATTCGCAACATCTCTGCTCATGAGTTCGAGACCTCGAACTCCGGTTGTAAATGAAACTGCTCAGAATCTCATGAAGCACTCTTCATTCTTGAATATTACTTCTTAATAATTCTTGCATTGCATATTGCCCATGATGATGTATTGCAAGAAATGAATAAAGAACTTGCAACAGTCATAATGAGAAAACCTCTTAACCATATTCTACCACATCAACCACAGTGCAAAGCTGATAAAAACAACTCATCAGGTTAACATTAAAATTAGGACCATCTGATACGATAATTCCTTAGTACCTAGTTACTCCAAAAGTATAAAAATCTTAGAGAGACCCATGACTTTGGTGTGTTTGTTCAATAGCTTCGTTCGATAATGAAACTTCAAGTTGATGATTTTCCGTTTTTCTTATACGAGTAAGCATCTTTACAATCGGACCAAAACATCCAAACAAAACAATAACGAAACGTAATGTTTGCGCGATTGGACATTATCACTATTGGTAGTTATAATTTATTTATTTATTAGCGCGTGTTATTAGATACAACATTAAGCGTAGGTACCTATATCAATAATTTACGGCCAATATAATTAACCCAATAAGATAAAAACAAGGCGCCATCGCTACTTTGTTATGATAGTCGATACTCTATCTTTACATATAGCCACAAACTATCCAAGAATACGTCATTATTTTAATCCTTTTGGCGGGCGAAAATTACCATCAACTCTAAAATGTCGTACTTTATCTTAATTCCTCGTAAGGTCCATTGATGCTGTCATGCTTACATCATTCGTTCCACATGCGGTAAGCCTGGTTTGTATAACAAGTCGATAATAACTATTATAAGCCAGAGAGATAACCTCAAAGTGTTGCGGAGCACCCATCTAAATAGAATGCTGTCATCCATAGTGAATACCTACTAGTATTACCTATTTGCTTCTAAAAGGTTTGAGTGTAAAATAATTTTTTTGTTTACTTTTATTTTTAAAGATGAGCGCTGCTCACCATTACATTGCTTGACCATTTCGGTGAGCAGTGGAACAGAAAGATTACATACATGTCAAACACAATACAAATTGTATGCACCTTCAGCAGGTATACATAAAAACAATTAAAAAAAAAAACATACATAATTCTTATATAACCGTACATGTACAAAACAGAAAAATGTCAGTATTATCTAAAAAAAGAGCAAGTAACATAATATCAATTGAACATTATTATTCGTATATTTTTTTTCTGAGAAGAAATTCACACATAAAATAATAAACCGCTAACTTCTTGTAAAATTATTGTAAGATAAATAATATGAAATATGTCAATATGCTGAGACAATCTCTAATATAAATGAAAGTCGGGTTAGTGCGAACACTTATAACTCGAGTTCGGCTGAACAGATTCTTCCGATGTTTGATTTATTAGATTCTTCTCCGCTCCGGAATAACTAATAAAAAGTTTAATAAATGGCTAAAAAATGATATAAAATAATTAAAGTTATTATGGAACGGCTTTTCTATTGAGGACATTACCGCCATCTCTTGGGAAAAGAGGGAGAATTTTGGGAGATTGATATTTTGGTAGAACGATTCTATAGATCAATGTTTTCCCTATGTTTCCACATTTGGCGGTAATGTGACCACCAAAAATATTGATAAGTTGAAATTAAACTTTTATTAAATAAATAAATATACACATGCAAACAGTTACAGTATTTACACAATATTTCACACAGAAACAGTGCAACAAATGAGCGGAACCCGTTAAGTCATTTAAATGACTTGTCAACAGGTACCGCTCACTTCCACCCTCAGTTTACCGCATCATAATATCCACTTACATATCTATTTAATTCTAATTATACTATGGTTTGGTTATACATACATAGTTTTATTTTTACACAGCCAATCCCTTAGCAACAATTTCAATTTTCCAATTTTTTTACATTTTTTTATTTTCATTGGCAATGAGTTGAACATTTTCGGAACTAAGCACTCTAGAGTGCGATCACCATACTTGTTGTTAGTTTTTGGTACCTTTAATCCTTCATTTTTAGTAAACCTTGTGTTATGTGCATGTATTAATCTTTTTTTAAATTTATTGTCTGAAAAGTTCTCCATACCCAATTTGTAATAAAAAATAGCCCTAACAGTCAGCAACTTCAATTCCCCAAAATATTTGTACGTGTCAAAATGTCTATGCGGTCCTGGTACATAGTCAGAAATCAATCTGATTATTGAATTTTGCTTGTGCTGAACTTTCTTTAAGTTTGTTTGTGTCGTCTTACCCCAGGCAGACAAACCGTATCTAATCACTGACTCTGCCAAGGATCTGTATATGATTTTAAGAATAGACTTTGGAACAAAAAATTGAATTCTATACAACCTACCCAGAATGGAGTATAATCTGTTACATACTTTATGTACAAACATTTTTTATGGTAGGTACTTTTTTCAAGCTTTTTTACAATTTGTTAACATCTAGCTATAATACAAAAGAAAAAAGGGTATGTGCGAACACTTATTACTCGAGATCGGTTAAACAGATTTTTATCCTGTTTGTAGTAATCATGTATGTTAGCTATCTTATGTTACCCAGCGATAGATATTTTATTGACTTTAAGGCGGGACGAAGTTCGATTGGTCAGCTCGTTGATTATAAATTGTGACCACTCTTTCAAAAGGAGAATACATAGGTACATCAAAATGTTAGCTCGTGTACTTGGAAGATAAAATACGTGTCATGTCGTCTATCTACTGTAAGAATTCGGGACATCTTACCATAATAATTTGGTAAAATTTGGGTTTGATGGACTTCAATTGTTTCAACAACATATAGAATAACGTATATCACATGTTATTTAGGTACTTCTTACTACACCGCCATCTATTAGATTTTTAAATAAAGGTATACATTTGTAGAGGAATGTATTATTTTTATTACTTACTTATAACCGTCGAACTTCATCCCGCATCCGAATCAACAATTATTACCAAACTAAAAGCTAAATTTAATTCATTTTTTTTATTTCGTAAACTGTACTTGATTATGTAATAAGTCAAAATATTTTTTCTATTCTGGATTAGGTTGAAGTTCGACGGGTAGATCAGCTAGTACATTATAATTTCTTGTAAGATTTTTGGGTTGCTAATTATTATACCATGAAAAGAGAAACAGTTTGCAAAGATATTCATCACTCCGCACCTGGAGAGTCGATATACCCAGACATCCATACGCAAAAAGAGATGGAAATCTGAAGACGTTGCCATTTTGATATAAAAAAGAAAATAAACTGGACTTAGCCGAATAGAAATTGATGAACAACAACAACAAGCTAAAGTTCGTGAGAACTCGTGTCCTAAAATGTTACAGGAGACAAGTCAAGAATGTCTTCCATTGTATTCTTGAATCCAGTAAACCTTGATGATAGACTAGTGAACACCATTTCACCAAATGAGCAATTGGAATTTATCTTGGTTGGGTTTTGTACGGAGATAAATACAGATCTAAAGAAAAAAAGGAACTCAGGATAAATCTTGAAGCGATGAAAGCTTGGAGTAGAAAATGTGGAAAAATTTTATGAGAGAGGGAAAAAGAAAAATAAAAGAAAAATGTCAACATAGAAGAGAGATTTGTAAGAAACGATTAAAGTAAGTTGAGATGGTAAGTGGATCGGTTTCTTAAGGAAATTTGGAAGAGTAGTGAAATTTTATCTGGATAGAAACTAGTGGATGAAAGTGAAAAAGTTGAAAAAAAAGAATGATTTAACATGTAAGAATTAACCCACGTTCTCTAGGATAGTAGATTTCAAAATGTCCAGAATTTGTAGAACTTGTTTTTTAGGAGGGAATCGGAAAAGTCGGTAAAATTACAACAATAATAATTACTTTCCTTTTGAAGAACACAAAAATATTACCACTTGAATAAGTTTTGGATTAAAAATTTCCATACAAAAATGATCGAACGATTCGATCGTTCGATTTAAGAACACTATTCACGAATAAGCGTTTGTTAGCGTGCAATTAGCTTTCGATGAAACTCTAAGAGAATATTTAAGACATTTTTTTTTATTATTATCAATTACGGTTTCTTAAATTTCTTAAAAAAATGCAAGATATTCAAATAGCCAAGAACCTTTGAAAAACCGATGAGAGCTTTAAAAATTTGTTGGTCTGTAGTAAATCTGAGAAGTGCCACAGTGCAGTATTGTTCAGTACTTAGGATAAAATGTAACACATCGCCGGTTTTGTGAAACCTTGGTGCTTGATCAGCCAACTATGAACAAAACATGTTATTGTATGTTTAGCTGGATTGTCGACAGGCGTTAACTGTTTCTGTGTTCAAATTCAAAGGAACGGAAAATAATCTTCGTCATTCTTTGTCCGTGATTACAACAATGATCCTTCGCCTTAAATTTTTTGGACAAAACAATCGTAAAGTATATTAAGAAAGTTAGTACGTTTCTCAAGAGTTCTTTAAGCCACCATTGAGACGTACGCTTCCAATCTGTGCAGAACTGTTGTGGGTGGCAACAGTTGATCTTCTGCGCTCCAAATATGGAGGACAATGAGGTCAACCGTGGATTTTATGATATTACCAGCGGACGTGTAAGATTACGCCCGCACAAATATAAATAAAAGCATTGGCTGAGATGATGTTGTGTCGAGGTCAAAGGTTGTCAGATTAATTTGAACACCCCACACGTACAAATTCGCATGCGTTTCGCCATTGCAAGTCATTGCCCGTATTTCATCTTTATCTAATCTTCTTCCTGTTGAATCGTCATTGATAACCTCTTTTAGGTTCTTGTTCTGTTTATTTATTATATGTTTTGAGGCTTAGTAAGGCGTTGCTGTTCTTAAGTCAGCAAATCACGATGTTGACCTTGTTAACATTAAATAATTTTAATTTGAAACCACATTTTGAAGTTTATGCAATACCATAGCAAATAATAAGTAGATATAGTATTTCAGTTACTCTGAACATTGGTCTTGAGCTTAACCGTACATATGTTTCTAAGGCCAACTAGTCATTACTCCGTATGCCTTCAATTCAACGGTAGAATTGTTGTGTTTATTGAATGTCCAATTATGGAAGAAGATATCGATTTTCTCCATGAAATAAATTTTGACTATTAGTCTAGACACAATGCTATTTTGAAATCATTATACGTTATTTACAGTCATGCACGACCAGTTCATGAGTTTTAAATACATATATGTATCTAAAACTGATATGTTTGAATCGAAATTAAATTTGATGGGTTCCGAAACAGATCCTTGAGGCACTCTCATTTTTAGAAAACCATCAATAATTTTGTTATAATAATAATTGGAACAAAGAATTAGATTTTAACTGCCTTGAATTACATTTTTGCAGCCTTTTTTGTTTTTTATATTATGTTGTGACAAGTCATATATTTGATATAAACAAATGCACTAAAAAGTAACGTTTCTTTTGTGTTTTTAATATGTTTGTCTTTCCAAAAGTGGAGACTATTGAATGGAGAATGTGTCATAATATCTCCAAAGCAGTAATTTGTGTACGAATCTGTTGCGTATCGCGTTACAAAACGAAGCATGAATGAGTCATGCAAGACGAGTATGGCTAACAGATAATAAATACTAATACAATAAAAAAGATGTCATTTTTGTGGCAAAAAATAAGAAAGTCCTGCCAGGCTACGACCAACATGGCAATGATCAACAATAAAAATCCATGTTTTATTTTTGCATTGGAAATTTACGCATTTAAAATAAAGTTGTAGCGAGCTGTTGTCGATAATTTAAGTTGTCTTTATTAGGGACCTAAAATTATAAGTCAAAAATATTCTTTAATCCAAATTTATTTATTGATTATTTATATTTGACATCTATTTAGGAAACCTTGAATTTACTGTAGTTGAGATTATTTTCAAAGCCTTTTTTATGATTTTTTAAATGATTTTCTTCGTTTTCCTGAACCATTTTATTACCACTAAATTATTTTTCTATGGATATATTTAGCAGTTTTTTAAATTTTTTTGAATAAGGAGCAATGGTACCTGGTTTTTTCCACACTCAATTTTCCTCTGTCCCCAAAATGAACCTTTGATGTTCTCGAAGCTTAGCATTGGTGTAGGTACATCAAGGAGTATTCTATAGCCCGCACTGCATACTAGAAGATGCATGTATGAAAAATTGCCAATCATTGTTTAATTTATGATGCATTGTGTTATTGTGGATGATTTCACCAACCACGATTTAAGTACAAGGAAATATTTCTAAACAATCTAAATTAAATTCATCATTTAACCCTTCACCCACTGTTTATGATCTCTTGATTTACGGCCGTCTTCTCTATGGTCAGGAGTTGTCTAGTCTCGTAGTCTCCTTGTTAATTACTCAATTGTTCGACTGGCGAACGTTGATTTATTGCCAATGGAGGCACAGGGCAGTGATACGAGTCATCATATGAAGGCACACCAACTTTACTCCTTTGGAGGTCTGCTTCCATCCCACTCATCCTAGATTTTATTCAATTTTGCTGTAATACAAAATGTACATTCTAGATCAACATAATTACTTTCATTGTGGCACTTTGCTCTAGAATGCACTCAATTATTACATCGATGATGTTTTAGATTGTATTAAAAGTCATATTGATGATGATTTAGATTGCATTAAAAGTCATGTAGATACGTGCAAATTCTTACATTACAATCTTATTCACAGTCTGGATTTTAATGAAGTGTTTTACTATTTGTTAAAGTAAGTGGTATTCCAAAAAAAAATTCAACTGCTGTTTTCTAGGGTCTTCTTCATATCTTCTCAGATGAAAATTATTATTAAAAGATTGAACGATATTTGAGTAAAGGGCTTCCACAAGGAGCTCCCGATGGTAAAACAAGGAGCTCCCGATGGTTATTAAAAAAAAATAAATTCAACACCCTAGAAACAATTGAAATTAATAAAAATATCCCTAATAATCTAATAAACAAAGAAATGAACCCTTATAAATTTCCGCTATTATCTCTCTTCCCTACCCTATCTCCTTCCACGCCCACCCTTAACACCCCCCTCCATCACAATACCTAAAATTTGTAAGTCACAATATTTTGTTATCTGTGCACATTAGTTTTAAGTTTGGTCTGATGATGGCTGGTAGCCGAAACCGGTAACCAAAGAAATAATTATATAAATAAAAACAGTTAAAAAATAGTTAATTTTTCCAAAACATAAAAATGCTAACAAGACCACTTTGATGAATATGATGGTAGAACATAGTTGAACAAAATCTTAAAATATCAAAAAATGGATTGTTTTCTTTGCCGTTGATCCATGATTTTGAACATCTGTGATGTGGGTATGTTCGTTTTAAAATTTTTGTGCTTATTTTTATTCATCCTACGACAATTGTACTACAAAGTGGAAGGAGACATTATTTTTAACCCGGTGACTCATAGCCCTTTCAATTTAAGCCCGACAAAACAAAATCGCATAAAAACATTCGAAGTAATAAAAGTTATCATTTTATAGGCGTGAAGTTTGTTCCCATAAACAGCTTTTTATAACAATTGTCTTTGACAAGATTGCGTATTTAAATACAGAGTATATCAGATCATCCATATAAATGAACAAATTTGCAGTACAAAAATGTTATTATAGCCGACGGAACATATTGACTGATGAATTTTTTTGGGTCAACCAGTCCCGTCCCAGCCGATAAAGAAATACAGACCCAGTAAGATAAGACAGAACTTGAACTTCATTGAAACATTTCATATTGTTCACATTTATCTGTTTTTAGTCGTAGTAGAAACGTATTAAGAATGTTTCTTTATCCCTAATTACGATCCGCAATATTAAGATATTGCGGATCTTGGTGTAAGACCTTGGTCACGTTCAGAGACGATAAGTACTCCCTTCTGTGGCTTTATTGAGGACAAGATTGAAAGAAGACGTGGTGTGGGTCAAAGACGGGATTCATGGCTCCGCAATAAAAGAGCGTGAACTGAATTCCAAAATGACGAGGGACTGATTCATGTAGCTAGAGACGGGGAGGATTTTGCCCAAGTGATAGTCAACCTCGGGGGGACTTGAATGCAATTCAAGAAGAAGAAGACAAGAAAAAATGAGTCAATTAAGAAACATGCTTATTTCTGCATTGTCATAAAATTCTTCGTTCCTGAGAAGCGATAGTAAAAATACAATATTAACAAAATAATACAACAGAAATAAGATCGACATCTTGAAGTACCAAATAAATTGAGGGTTTGTCAGACGTATACTTTATTTGGTATTATGGGGGAAATTATAGAACCATCTGCTACATAGAAAGACTTTCAAAACGAGGAAGGAACAGTCAGAGTTAGGAATCTCAAGATATATGTTTCTAAAAGAGAATTGAAAGGTATGGAATTAGCTAAGTTGTTTTGAGAAAATCTCCAATAGGGTAAGAAGTGGTTTAAATGCAGTAGAGATGAGAGCTCTACGAAGTACACGTAGAAAGACTCTGAGGGATATGGAAAGTAATTAGAAGATTAGCAAGGAATGTGGTATGGAAGTTAGTGTGAAATGGTTTGGGTATCTTGATATAATGAATGCATTTAGAAGAACATAAGAGAATATAATAGAATGAGAGGAGAATATAGAGACATGTGCAAAAAGGCGTGGTCAATCGAAAATGACGGGGATCGAACACATCGATTACGTCCTCAAGGAAGGTCAGGTGAGAATCAAAGAGAAAAACGATAAAGCTGTACTTGAATAGAGACATGGTGTGATGGGTAAAAAAATTGAGGGTACGAGAGTTCGGAGCCGTCCTGTATATCGCGATATTAAAATGCGTACATTATTCGTTGCCCTCTGCACTCTATTGGACGTAAGGAGGTACCTACACGATATCTTGGTTGATTGGATGTGGCGCCACGGGTTTATTGGAATATATCAAAACATTTTAACAATGCACAACCTATAGATCAATATGTGTGTCTCTCGCGCCCAGTGTGTGATTACCGTGAGAAATCTTGGAACTGTGTGACGTTGTATGGTTGCATCGAGGGCTTACCTATATTATTCAAGCTTTCGCCTTCATTTTGTACGAGAGTTGGCATTCAACTTCTCGCTGTCGTTTACAATTATTTTTTTTTGTAATAAGAAGTATAAAACTGGTTCTAGGAACGACCGAAAATATTGCGACCCAAAACAGGGAGATCCCTAAGAGTCAGAATACCCAATGATGAGATACGCAGAACCTGTAATGTCGAATAGAGAATAAGGTTCTGGAGCGAACATGTCGAAAGAACGCCGGCTACCTGCACGCACCCTTAAAGATGGAGTGAAAGCTGAACTTCATCATTACAGGAGCCCGATTTTAGAGCTTTTTAAGCAAATCATAGATCTAAAAAGAAGATAAACTATGCGACATAGATTTACTTTCAATATTTTACAAAGAATAAACATTTTTTTTTATTATTTGTATTTTGAACACATCTGCTGTGTTTTGTGCTATCTTCTTTCTTTCTTGATCTTTCAAACCCGGCAAAAAATATTTTGGTGAATCTTCTGTTAAACTTTCTTAGATGTTTCAATTCGCCCTCAAGGCCTCTGATACAGTCTGGAATATCTTAAAGTCCAATTTATACACAATTATTATGCTTTCGCAATCTGCGGAAATACCAAAATCTCTCGACAACGAGTGCAAAAAATTAAAAAAAAAAAATCTGCAGAAATGATTCAAAGGCTGTGTTAGGATTCTAAGATATTTTTTTATTTTTGGAAAGCGCGCTGGACCTTTCTATGATTTTCTATTACATTATTGTAATTACTTGTATATTTACCTCTATTTTTTTTAGTTATTTGTTAAATAAAATAAAAGGAGTAAACGATCTAATTTAATAAAAATATATTAATACTGTTTTACTATGAATTTAATAATTTGGGCATATTGAAATTGATGGCTTATTTTTAGTTCACTACAAAAAGTTGAAAAATTTTCATAATGGTTGATGAGTTTAATATAATCACTAAATTGTCTAGATTTTGCAACAAACATACGGAAAACCGTAAGTGAAGATTACTTGTCAAAAAATATATTTTGGCTAGAATTTTAAGGAAAGTTTAATCCTTTGAAAAGAGACTTGTTCATCTTCAGCGTTACAAATTGTAGGGGTTTTTAGCTGCCTCTTACAAGCCCCACATCGTGGTCTGACACACTGGCTGCCACTTTCGAGTTACCGATGATTTAATGCTTACTTGACGCTGCCCAAAAACGTAGCTAGATAATAATTTCGGAGGGGGCTTAGTCGCGTAGTAGGAAAATAGCATGGGTACATTATAAAGAAATATCTTCATCGCAGATTTGATTTTATAGAAGATCTTTGTGTAAGTGTCTATGGGTTGACTCTCTTTGCCATTAAGGAATAGTTGAGATTTCTAGGTTTTTCTTAATTTTCAAATAAATAGATGTAATCACTTACGTTACTTTGTAGCATTATTTATGACATTTCAACGTTCGCCTTCCAATACTCGGTCACAAGCTACGCCCTTCGATTAATTGAAAACGATCTCCAACTGAATTTGAACCTTAGCTTAAAGGTTTCTTTGCTTATTAAAATGTTTATGGTTGCAGCCATGTCTCGGACTAGTATCTGGTGGCAAGTATGAGGTTTCCCATTATTTATTTATGTAAATACCGTTTGCCGATGATGCGTGCCGCAGTGTTGGGTCTGCAGCAGCATGAAGGCATAGCCTCAGGCCAAGAGCTGTTTATAAATAGACACGATTGAGAGAAAATTGCGACATTTTGCAAAGCACCTGTATCTATGGGATTGAAGATGCGTTTATCGAAGACGAATCGCATTGAGAGGTTTAAGAGGTAAACGGACGACATTTGTTCAGGCCTTCTGAAGGTCTCGAGTTCAAATTTCGAAGCAAACTGTTACCTATTTCGCGCCACAAGATTTGTTCATTATAAAAAATCGCATTCGCAACACCAATTACAGATAGAACCACGTAATAGGGGTAAAATTTATGAATTTTGAAATGTGGATTGACATAAGATATCCTGAGTTGAAAAGGACAATGGGCTGGAATTCAGCGAGTGGAAGAACTCTTCCAAATAGACTAGGACGATGAGGGGAGCTAGCATAGCATTTGCATGCGAAGAAGATGCGGAACTTAAAGTTTAAGTAAGGTTATAACAAAAAGTAAAACTATAAAGCTACAATTAGCGCCAAGTGTCATGTTTCATAACTAAACATATCTAAAATTTATTTTCTAGTACGTAGTTTATCTATGGCTTCGAACTTTGTTAATTTAAAAAAAGAATAGATTGTTAATTATTGTTATTCATGGTACAAAGATGTCACTTTTATACAAGCGCGGTAGTTAGTTGTTAAACCATACACCAGATGGCGCTGGCATCGATCGACTGTGAAATGTCAACGATTGTATTTTCTATAAACGCATCTTGCTCCATTATAACATGACGCGTATAGATTATGATATTTAAAGTAGCGGACTAGCTGGTTCTTTTCTAGATTTTATATATTGCTATTATTTACTTTAATATTATTACGTATTATATACTGCTACATTATCATGCTATAATGTTGCTTCAGTCCGTGATAGGTACTAAATATGATTATTGAATAAAATAAACATGGCGAAAAGGTCTCTTTGTACGTTCAGTGTGAACATTTCGACAATATTATAACGTGATACATATATGTATTGCAATATAGAAATATACCATGTTTTTTTCTAACCTGCCTTAACAAAGATTTTTTTCTCAGTTAAAAAAATAATAACTGAAATATAAACTCTTTAACTAAAAAATAATTAGAATTTTTAATTATATTTTTCCACTATGTAGGAAACGCTATTTCACAACTTTCTTTCCAAAACGGTGAAATGGCTATGTCAAATTTGAAATGCTGATATGTAAAAAGTTTTTTTTTATATTATTATCAAAGACAAACAATATTAATCTATTCTCAATTTGACCACAGATAAACAAAATAATATATTATGAGTCTGTGTCAATGTCAAATACATCGAAGTGTGTGCGAATATCAAATACATAACATTATAATAGTGTTTGTAATGTTTTATTTTACTGATTTAATCTACATATTATTCATACTCCTCCGTCCGCGCAATATTCGTAAAAATTGTCACAAAGTTTTTGCTTCACGTAATTGATTACGGCCGTGAAATTTCCATTGCATCATGTAACAAGGACTAAATTCCTACTTATAGCTCGCGAATTTCTTAGTTTTTTCATGGAAATTTTCCAACAATCACGAAAGGGACCCGCGTAAGATATTTCAAGTTGTCTGCCTAGTGGTGTTTATAAAATGGTCCATGTGAGTAGCTCCAGCGGCGCCGCATATCTTCAGTTGCAGACTTGTCTCATGGAAATGCTGTTTACATAGTTGCCTTATATCGTTACCTTATTAGTTACTTTGCTATGTATGTGGGTAAATAATATATTTATTATTTTTTATTAAAAGGTACTTACTTAATCCACGTTCGCTCCTTAAGTGGAGCATGTGGTCACCACAAAGCCTCACCAAGCATCTCTATCCTGGGCTAGATCCAGGGCGTCATTCCAACTTAAGCCGATGTCCTGAAGGTTTTCATCGTAAGCTATCGTGATGGTGAGTCTTGGTCTGCCATCCACGTCTTCTTGTACCACCACCTGGTATGTAAAATAAGCTCTATGGTCTCGGGGGACAAAGGTAGGACATGGCCGAGCCAAGTCAGTCTACGATTGAGGATAACCGTATAATTTAAATTCTAATTAAAAGGTACTTAAAGTTTAAAATTGAAAGAAGTAACAAAAAAATAGGGATCGAGTGCAGGACCAATATCAATGTGATCAAAAATGCGCTGAGAGTTTAAGAATTGAAAAATATCAGGAGCATAACCGGGAAGACCCTCAGAGATACTGTTGGAAATACGAGAGTAAGGAAAAAATGAGAGGTCGAGAATCTAGTTAGATAGGGGAAGAAATGGTTTGATGATGTGATGAGAATAGATTCAACCAGACTCCCTCACATGGCATTGCAAGGCCAATCCCCATGGAATACGCCTCCCAGGCAGACCACCAAAAGGGTAGAGGGATAGCTGGGAATCGACTTCGCAAGACCTTAATTCAACGGATTTCCTGCGACGCCAACGCCGTCTATGAAAAATTCTATAACAACAAAATTATTGTTTATCTGACAACCATTGACATTAAAAATATTGGTACGCAGATTTTTGATGGAACTTTTTTCGAGTATTCAGAAATATTTCGAAATCAATATTTATTGTAAGGACTACATGACAACAATTCCTGTCTGGAAAGCTAGTAGGTAAATTAATAACACTCTTCTATACATTGGTAAGTGACAGTATAGCCTACGGAACTTAATGATTGAAGCATTCTCTACCATTCACCCGTCCCGCATAATCTGAGACAGTATTCCAACCCCGAGTAGAAATTCGAACCTAGAACCTCTCGAAAAGAAGTCGGCGCCTTTGCCACTAGGCTACCGAGGAAGGTGGATATGACGATGATTGAGGGGTTTGCAAAATACTCTTGATAATTGATGTAAGTTAGACGAAAACACTATACATATGAAAAATAATAACAAAGAACATTCAAAATAATAATATATTGTAATGCTGCAAAGTTTTGTTTAATTGATTAAATTTTATATACGTAACTAGTTTCCCCGACAGACGTTGTTCAGTGGTCCTCCTAACCTAACTATTGTTAGTGAATTCGAATACGTATAATGATCTTTTTTTATTTCTCGCAAGAAAATTACACAGATGATTGAAACATACAAATACAAACAATAAAATCAAAATAATTTTTCTTTTAATCAATAAATACATCGAATATGTAACAACTTATAAAAATCCAACAATTCATTACTAATGTTCGATTTTTAAATGGAACAAACCACTAATGGCTTACAATCGTCTTTTAATGTTATCTCGAAGGCTGGCTTAGTATGATCACTTAACGGTAACAACGTTCGCCATTAGGTAGTAATGTTTAAGTCTCCGAAACTCCTGATCATGAGAATTCTTAACATGTTCAACATGTCAAAAAATCCCATGTATACAATAAGTAGATAAATATTTAATAATTAATGAGATATATAGAGAAAAAAGTTGGAAATTATTGAGCATCAAAATTTAAAGACTGCGATTGCTATCATGTATTTGGCGCTCATCTTTATTACCTATTGACTTTGTTGGTGCACAACGTTCTAATTATGTCTAGATTCTTGTGACATTTTTTCAGGGCTAGATCTTAATCATAATAAATACTTCGTCTAAAAATTTCAGGATTGTCAATTAATATTTTTTTTTCATTGTTTCAGGTAATTAAATTTTTCTTCATGTGAACGATCAATCGACGAGTATCTCTTTTGGAAAAGGATCAGTAAGTAGTTAGAAAATTGCAACTTATTAGTTATTTAATTAATCACTACCAGACACGAATCCGTCCATACGACAAAATAACATGTAGATATATATTTGATAAATAACACAGCCAGGAGATATATTTTGTAAAAGGATAATTTATTGATTAATTATTTAGTTGTTTATGACAAGTGACAGGTGTATCTGTCAGGAATTATTATTAATCATTAGTCTAAAGGACATAAGACAATCGGGTTCTAATTCGTTTGGTTTTTATTTCGTTTTGTTTTATGAGCAATTATATAATTATTATCTATGACTATATCCTAAATAATTTATTTACTATGGATCGCGTTGGTGGCATAGCTTTTAAGCTATGGACTTTAGTCCGACGTTTTTTTTTACATATATGCCAAATAAATTTCATAGAATAACACAAAATATAAAAAATTGGTTTTCTTTTATTTGTCCAGGTAAGAGAATCCTTCAATCCGTAGTCAGAATTTCGGTTTTCGGCAGCAAAAAGCATCTAATTCAACTCTTATAAATTTGTTTCAATTCCTGGTTTAAAAAACCAAGTCATTAGTCTCTCTCCTTTAAATATGACGTTGATTCCTAATAACAAGGACGCTACTTTTCGGCTTTCTCAAATTGTTCCTATAGCGTTAAATAGCGTTGAATAAAGTTCTTCCGCTGTTGTACGTGCTTGAACCTCAAAGTTTGATGCTTGGTTGCAAATTAATATTATTTTTTTAATTCGATCCAATCGTGTTTAAAAACTCATCATAGTGCACCGCCCAACCTGCACCCAGCAACTTTCCTACTTTCGATCTCTTTTTTACATTTTCCATCCCGACCAAACGTGCTTCCTAAATACACATACTCATTCCTTTATTCAAGATATTAATTTTCTACGGTTAATTTAAAATTCGTTCTTGCCTCATCCCTTTCAAATACAAAAATATTCATTTTTGACCGTTTTTTGCACAATTTTGAAACACACTTGACTATATTTATATTTTTTAACCCATTGACGCGAAGATCAAAAAACAAATTGAACAACCAGGGTGACATAACGCACCCTTGCTTCACCCCTTTCGTAAGATAGAACTAGCCTTTTCAAGAAGAAGTAAACTTTTTATTGTCAAAGAAATAACAAGAAAAATCCTTTAACGCTCTGAAAGTATGTTTTCAGAAAAGAAACTTGGCTTAAAAACCTCTTTGTGTAAATAATGATTTTTCAATGAATTATCCAATGAATATAGTGACTATTGTAATAGACTTTGCTGAAGAGTTTTTATATCAAGAGAAGATGGTTCTGTGAATAGGCATCTAGTATGGATGTTGAAAGCTTCAAATTGAAAAACTCAATGCGTATTTAGGAAGTATGGCTAGTAGGGATAGACACTAAGAACTATTATGACAAAACAACAACCTCTCAGTACAAGCTAAAAACTAGTACATTACGCAATCCCGTAATCATCAACGGTAAACGGATTTGAAACATGGACATGGACGAAAAAGAAGAATGTAGTTTAAGTGCAGTAGAGATGAGATCTCTAAGAAGAATATGTGCAAACACTATGATGGATTTCAAAAGAAATGAGAATATTAGGAAGGAGTGTGACGAAATGAAATTTAATAAGTTGCGGTGGTTTTGGTTGTTGAAAGAAGAAAAAGTGGTCGATCGAGATTGACGTGGATTGAACACATCAATTCCTTCTTAAAGGAAGGCTAGGTCAGAAGTAAAAAGAATAAATGGGATAGGCGAAAAAAGTGTGCTTGGATAGAAAATAGTGGAGGTCTATTCTTTCTGCGTGATGGGTAAAACAGATTGAGGCTTCGTTGTTGTGTGCCAAACATCGAAGAATCTTGGATGAAAACTCATCTAATATAAATTGAATCAAATCGTTTAGTTTAATAAAAAAGCCATTTGTTTGCAATATCTGAAAAAAAAAACTTGCATCATTCCCTTTTTGAAATACAACTCTAATGAATTAAAAAATATATAAGTATATAAAAAAAATGAAAACATGTAATAAAACAACAATAATAGTGATAGACATACGTGAACCAAAATAATAATGTTTATTTACACGTGTATTTGTGTATAGAACTAGACTGGTTGTTGTTTTAAATGTTTCAAGTTTAACACATGTTAATTTGCGATTTATATATAAATAAATAAAAAAAGATAATAAAATATAATACTTTATTATTATTATTTATACTTGTTAAAACAATACCGGATTCATATATAACACTCACTGTATAAAATAACACTAAAATATTGACGTTATTTTAGTGGAAGAATAAAGATTCAATGTTCACACGGGTTGGTCCTTCGAGCCGGATATTATCGCGGTGAAAACATGTTGAAATGGCGGATGTTCAGCAACGGTATGAAATCTCTAATAACTCTCCCTAATCCAACCTCATTAATTGAATGATATTTTTATCAGTATGGGTTGGCTGGTAGCGCAGTGGTTAGTCGACGGCTTTCGTACATATGGCATTCTAAAAGTCATCGGTTCGATCCTGGGGCCCATGATTTCCACTTTCTCAACACATCTTTCCTTATGTAAAAAAGTGCATTTGTACTCAGTTTGGTTGATCCCAGATTCATTAAAAAGAAGTTGCAACATTTTATAGAAATTGAAAACTAAGTAAGTTCAAAGATACCTATAAATATAAATCAATAAAAATGATATGGGCTTACATATTATGTTTTTAGTTTTGACATATTTTTTACTCACAATAAGGTTATTTTATCGAATGCTGGGGTGTTATAGGTGAAGTATGATTTTTTTTCACACTTTTCATCGTTATATGTTATTTTGTCGAACGTTGTTTTTTCGAAAAAATAAGAAGTCTTTGAATGGTATTAATTTCACGAATTTAGTTTTTTTTTCACATTATTTTTCATCGTGTCATGTTATTTTGTCGAATGCTGGGGATATCTTGAACGGTATTTCGAATATACGTAATGTTTGGATTTAGTGTTATTTTGTCGGACGTATTGATGTATATTTTTTAATAATTTTTTACAAAACATTTAATTTTTCTAATGATATAAGTAGTATTCTGAGAAAGAAATCATACTTCCTATAAATAATTATAATTTGAAGAAAATAAATAATTAAATTGTCGGATGGTCCGACTTTTAAGTTCAGGTGTTGTATAATTATATAATTATTATGTGAGCGTATGCGGGGAGACGTAGTGTGAAGCTCAACAGAAGATAGCAGGCTGACGTAATCCTCTTAGTCTTGTGGGCAGTATGTCGGGGGCACACGCTCTCGTGTTATTTTTTTTATATCCAATACACCAACATCTTATTTGTGAACGTTCGATTTACATCTACACCTATTTTCTTTTGTTTTAAGCTAGAAATTTATTCTATTTTTGTATTTAAATTGGTTCATAGACACAATCAACATAAATAATGCGATAATTGGTATGAGGTTGCCGACTTTCGCACTGTTTCGTATTGGAGGTCTTGGATGTCGACTAGTATAAAAGCTCGTTGGTGCATGCTGACCATCTTCCCTCTTTCACGCTTTTCCGGAAATAATCTTGACCCGTAGAGGGCTGCGTCCCGTCCTCTTCTACAGTCTTGGCTCCAGCGCCATCAGCTAGTCCACCGCCTCCGGAGTAGCCTCGTGGATGTTCTGGAGGCTTCCTGTGAAATTTTTGAGCTGGCATTCTTGCACAATGTGAAACGAAGCAAGCTTTTAGAAGCTTACTATGAAAGAGTCAAAAAGTGTATATGATGTATAAGTCATATTGATAAAAAAATTGTATCATTATATATACTAAGTAGAAATTCAGTATTATAAGATTCATTACAAGGTTTTTTTTTAATGTATTGAAAATGACTGTTCGCTCTTACAAAAAACTGAGGACCCTTCTTAATTCACATTCTTTCTTACATTTAAGCGTTAAATTTAGAGGCTTATTTCTTGGGTATTTCCTCATTTTCCTTCTTTTCTGATTTTAAGACTACTCATATACATATCTTGTTTCTTTAAGAATAAGTTTGATATTATATTCTCATCTTGTTTCTTTAAGATTTGATATTATATTCTTATCTTGTTTCTTTAAGATTTGTTATTATATTCTTACTTCGTTTGTATATATATGTGGATAGTTATATCTACTCAGATGTTATATTAACATGAAGTGTGTACTGTGTATACCTACCTTTATTTTTTATTAATTAAGCTTATTTGATTTTTATTTGTGTTAGTGTATCTGAATATATAAGTGACAGTTATAGTACTAAATAGGTCGACTCTATAAAATTCTGCTTCATCCGAATTTTCAACATTTAAATTGGTGATATCATGTTGTTTTGTCGGATGTAGAAGGAAAACATTGAATATGTATAAATTTGGTACAAATTATTTCGACTGCATAATCTTCAACTTTTTGTCCCTTAATATGAATTTTCAACATTTTCCTCGGTGATAGATATTATTTTGTCGGATGAAGATAGCAAGAAACTGAATATACGTCACAAATTTGTCAAATGTAATACAAAATCTGTCGACTGTTTAATCTATTAGGTAGCATCGGTTGCTTCACAATATGATTTTTTCGATATTTTGTTATATGTTATTATGTCGGACGTAAACTATACCTACTATTTGGCTTCATTTAAGGGCTAATGCTTAGAAAATTACCACAGAACATTTTGAGACTTTTTGCTTGATTATTTTGGTTTGCTTAATAAGTAGGAACGTCGTATACTTTTTCAGTTTCTTATAATATTAGAAAGCAACAATTCATTTTAAATATTCTTATAATTGACCCATTTTTAACGCCCGTTATATAATACGGCCCGTTTATTAACGCCCGTCATATAATAGGGCCCTTTTATGAAAGCCAGTTCATAAACGGGCCATAGAATGGCTGAAACATTAGGCCACAAAATTTCTGGGTCATCAGTGTTAGAAATATTTGGGATGGCCGCTACAAATACTTTTGTGTTACACGAATTTTTTTCATTTCATTTATTTTAACTAGGTAATTTCTTTTGAATTTGATTAAAAATATGCATAAATCAAAAGGTGGGCATATTTTTCCTGAATAATGACAAGTTTAATCGCAAAATGTCTGGTTGCGTATAAAGCCTGCTACCCTAGTTCGGAGCACTATGGGAAATGATCTCGCGATAAAAATGTCCAAGATCTCCTCCGTCTTTGAAATAAACGAGAGGTCCACTAATCAAACGCATGTGTTTGGATTCGATTGATGTCGTAAAATTTAATTAATACGTTACAAGAAGAGGACGTTGCTGTGCCTACCTGTGATCTCACACGTATCGACCCATAATGCGGACGCTTGCATCGGAAATTAATTGGACAGGATAGGTGCAGTGTCTAAATTATTCATAAGTATGACAGAAATTATTTAAATATTGACATAACCTTCCCAATTTACGAGTGAAATTTACTTTTTTTTTGATTGATGAATTGTCAATTTGACATTTTTCGTAATTTTTTCTTGTTGCTATGAGAGACCGTTAATGAAGAGTGTGTTAAGAGTACCTACCTATTTACCTTATACCTATATACATGTATGAATTAAAGTTTAACTGTTTCAAGAATGTTCTAGCTTAATAGACAGAGAAAGAACGTGAGAACCAACCAGTGTAGTGTTAGCTATTATATAGTCAGGATCTCAATAGAACGCTGTCCTAGAAGGAGAAAGAAATCATAGGTAATTTACTAATACTCAACTCCAGAATATTCTAAAATAAAGAATTTCATTCTGAAAATTGCACTAAAAATAAGGAAATATCAGGGGGATTGAAAATATCAGGTGTTTTTTTTTCTTTTTTCGGCTTTTCACGTGTTTTTTTTCTTCTTTCAGCTTTTACAATTATTATTTATATTTGATATACATTCAATTAATATTTCATAGCGCCAATGATAGTATTCAACAAAATTTTAATATGATTATAATAATAATTTTATTATCTATTACTTATTGATTATCTTAGAAAAAGGGAAGAAGGAAGGCATAGGAGAGGAAAGGGGAGGGAAAGGAGAATTTGGGAAGAATAAAGGAAAAAGTGGAAGGAAATTTAACTGAAAGAAAAGAAAAGAAAATTGCCAAAACATGTGAACACACAACTAAACAAGCCCAAACAAGTGTTGTCTTTCTCTCATGTCTGTCTCAAAATATTTTGTATTTCTTTTCTTATCGGTAACTGAAATTTCTTGTGGATCATGTCTTAATTTAATTATTTATTAATTAATTTAATTATACACTGGTTGGTTCTCACGTTTTTAATGTGATTTCACTTTTTTAACATGATTTCACTTTTTTTATTCATAAATAAAAAAAAAAAAAAAAAAAAAGACTTTATTATTTCAAAATGAAGTGTGGGGACTTCTGCCATCCAACCCAGTTAAATCAAAGAGAACATATTAAGATTGACAGAACAATAGATATCAAGTGCTAAAAAATAAACAATTATAATAGAAAATAAAAATATGTCTAAGAATAAATAAATAAATAAAAATATATACATATAAATACAATATGAGGATTCAAAATCAAATTTTTCGCATGTGATTTTGAGAACGATGATGCAGTCTTTAACTTCATCAAGAAGAAGAGGGCATTTAAAAAAAATGTTAACAAAAATCACGAGATTAACACTTTCACTGCCCACTACACTTATCCGTGTATCATGCGTCTAGCGCATGGTGCCCACTACACGGATCCATGATCACGCACATCAACATACAAACGCGCCAGCCTATCGCGGGCACTCCTAGCGAGCGTTGATTTTGCACTTGGTTCCTGTAATAGCGAGCTTTGTTTTTGCACTTGGTTCCTGTAATAGCGAGCGTTGTTTTTGCACTTGGTTCCAAATTAATTTAATTGGTAATAAAGACACTTATTACTACTTATAAGAAAAAAAATATCCGGCATTCTTTAAAAAAATCGCATTTTTTTTAAGACTGAAAAGAAATCGCATTTTTTTAAGGCATTGAATATGTTTTAAGGAATAATTCGTGGATACTTACGTAGATATCTTAGCGATTGTCACTGTAATTGGGACAATGGAGACTTCAAATCGATTCTGTTGGTGTATTTAATAAAAAAATGTGGTAATAATAAAACCACATTTTATAAACTACTCGCTGTTTAAAACTTATTTAGGACGTACCACAAAGATAGTTAATCATAAAGCTTTGATGGTTAGCACATATAGAATGAATGAAAGATGTTACGATGCAGATCAATACGGTGAAAGGAAGCGTGGGCACCCCAGACTGTCGTGGGTTGGTCTCAAGAGCTACATCCTTTATCCATGTATTGAGTTCAAAGAATGGGATGGTTGTGGAAGAGAAGTATGCAATGCGTGTATCCATTTTTTTCCTATTCCTCTACTCTCAAAAGATACCGCATTTTACCATTTTTGTCATTTTGAAAAAAAAAACCATCATTAAGAGGAATTTTATCCATTCCATGACTATGTTATTTAACCAATCATCGTTTTTTAACCATAGACTTTTAAAGGCTTTTGATAATGAAGATCTACGCATCTTTAATTTTTGCAAGATTATTTATAAGGTTAAGTCAGATCAGATGTTTAAGAAGTAGAAGAGGTTCTTTGTGAAATGGTTTATCAGTTGAAAAAGCGAAAGATGAAAAGAGTGGAGGTCCATTGATTTTGACAAACTAATGAATGAATTTTCACTGGTTTACCCTGATTTTAAACTTGACATTTTCGTTTCGAAGGCTGATTATGTACGATCACTTAAATGTTTACAAACTTTTCTATTCATCTTTTGCTTGCCCGACGATGGTTACCACTTCTGCGAAGGCCTCTCGGTCATGCGCCAGGCGGAACCATTTCTCCTCCGTTCCTTTTTCGGTCCATTCTCTCACGTTGCGCATCCAAGATCGGGAACTCTTCGATTATCCATCTTTTATATCAGCAAGAGTTGAAGGATTTTATATTTATCCTCACTCATAATGTGTCCTTGAAGGGATATTTTTGGGATCTTAATGGTTTGTAATAACT
The DNA here is from genome assembly GCA_963576905.1 of Mystacides longicornis. Lineage (NCBI taxonomy): Eukaryota > Metazoa > Arthropoda > Insecta > Trichoptera > Leptoceridae > Mystacides > Mystacides longicornis. The sequence continues at coordinate 4,017,871 of OY756438.1, forward strand.
CTGCTGCCGTTGGCTCTTCTCACAACTTAATTATTGATAACTAAGTTTGTCTACGGTATTCGAAACATCCGTCTGTGTAACCACATTTCGAATGCATCCAACCGATTCTCCATAAGGTGGTTTATTAAAATGTTAGGAATTTTATATCTACTGTTGTCTAGAATAGAAGTCATGACTATAGTCAAGAGGAAAACGGCCTTAGAAAATCCAAGATCGAAGGATATACAAGATACTAAAGTAGGTGATGATCCCAACTTTAAACATGAAAAAGAGAAAAATATGGATAAAATGACCATTGAGCAAATTACAATAAAAAGTAAACTAGGACGAGAAAAAATAATTGTTTCTAAAAATAAAATGGGTAAATCAACTTGATAAGCTGGTTTCAAGGAGTATGAACAGGAAATATTCAGACTTATCTGGAAATAATTTTGATTATCATGAATTATTATTTTTTATCTTCTTTTAATCCATTTTGTGCTTAGTCGTATTTCCCAATAAATTTTTAGTCATAAGTGATTAAAAATTATTGTGAAAATTTGAATATAAACAATTTAATCTTATTATTATCGTACATTGCTGAAAATTGGCTATTTTTAAAAACATTTATGTGTTGAGCACCCTCTTGGTCACAATCGCCCAGCATTCTTCTCTCCATGTTTTTTTTTATTCACAATTCTTTCCCTGGTCACAATGCTTAGATTAGATTATTGCAATCTTCATCTTCATAATCTTCTTTTGCATTACTGCCAATCAAAGCATTCCTTTTTAGTTCCACCTTGTGAGAAGTCCTGTAGTAATTCTTGACTTGTTCGAACACAGGATTTTGTCCCCGCAGTAGCTTTCTCGATGAGTGTATGTAGAAGACCTTCAGAGCGTTCATGTGTCCAATTCATTTTGCATGTCTTTTGAATAAGGGTTTGAAAAAATATCATTCCGTTTCAGTTCTTCAAAGTTTTTGACAAACGCTGCAAACTTCTTGATAACTTCTAACTATATTGAATAGTTTCTTTCAATGGTTCGTCTTTCTGTTTTTTTTTGTGATTGGAAATGCATTGATCATCGCTCTAACTCTGGATAAAAATATTTGTAATCCTTGCAAATGATACACTTCGTTTTATCGAATTTTTCCGTTTCATCTTCGACCGTCTGCCTTCATTTATCTGGTGGTCTATCTATTTCTCTTTTTGTTGATTGGGCTTCCATTTTCTTTTCGTAAGGTTCTTTCATAGTTTGCATATAGTTTATTGTAACGTAGTTCTACTGCTTTTCCAAAATCAACCATTTCTGTTCATCTTTTTATTGCGCCTTTAGAGTTTTTGTCTAGGAATATGATTTCCAAAACTATCGCACTACTCTTGCAATATAAAAAACAGCCACGGTTGTTTTTCTTTTCTTCTCTAAGTAAGAAAAGCTCTCCACTATGCACATTTTGTCTATGGGATTTGAAAATTTTTCATGGATAGAAATCACTGGATAGTTATTAAACGAAAGAACTTTTTGACCCCACCATAAACCTACCGCAAGGTATCAAAGATCGACTAATCGGATTAGCATATTATATACCAAACCAACTATTATATAGTAAAGTATGGTACGACTATCGCCCACATGATCTCCGTACCGCGCGGGTAACTACTTCCATTCATGAAGACCTACTCATTCCACCATCACACATGCGTTTCTTCCAACACACATGATCGCAGACAGACACACTCAAAGTCTTCCTAGTACCCACACGAGAACAGTGAATCATCCAATTAAAAGAGGCACTTTTATATACCGAGCACTTAAGCACTTTTGATATCTTTCACAAAGGCTTCCCTATCGTCAGCTAAATTCTTCATCTCCTCGTTTGAGTCACAGAGCATGTTGACAATCACCTGTTTCACCCAGCTGTTTCTGGGGATACCTAAATGGTTACTTTTTTCAAACATTCTTTCAAAGATGGTAGAAAGCAGACTTGGACGCCAGGTTCTGGCTTATCAAAGCTTTTGTGCAAGCTTTTGAAGAGTTAAGAGTTGCATTGTCTCTTCAGTTTTGCTCAGTAGGTCGTCGTTGCTAATGTGTGGCTATTAATACACAATTTTATGAAGAACTTTTTTTTTTTTTTTTTTTTTTTTTTATTTCTTTATTTTCCAACTTTTACATAGGTACATATTTTAAATTTATATAGGTACATATTTGGAATTTATCACCTCACTAGACGACAGCCTGTGTTGAGGTGATACTAATTTTTAATTATAGCGGCACTGTACTATGCTCTGTGTTTTGCTCTTAAAAAACTTCCTAGTATTTGTATAGAGCTCTTGTGTAGCATCTTATTTCACCTGGGAAATATTTACATGGCGTGAATTTCACATGTGTATGATTCATAGTTTTTAAAAAGAATTGTGATGTGCCAAAAAGATTTTCTTTGCTTCAGAGGCCCAGTCTGTAACGATCTCATCCAACCTTCACAGATTTGACCTTACGATGCTTCTCATTCCAGCTGGATAATTAAACAACAGTCTTTTTCTGACCTCCAAGTCATCCATACGAAACAGCTTTCTAACCAACGTAATTTCTTAGTCTTGATGAACTTGACTACGCTGACATCCTGGTAGAACATACAACTGGGTGTTGTATCACTTTTGTCATATTTTGCTATCTTAACAGATCCATATACACGACGAAGAATCTTTTCTCGTATATGTCTTTATTATCCACCAGACTTAACTTGATTTTGAGTGGAGTCGAGTCGACCCGATTCTGGAAAATATCCCAAAATGCATTTTTTGACAGTTTTAGCTTCAATTATTATGCAAATATCTTTTAAGTACTCCTTAAAATTAGTTCTGGGAGTGTTAAAATTATTATTAGGTTAAATAAGCGGGCCCACTTCATAGTAAACAAACTGTAGTCCGCTGCCATTTACGACACTTAATATTATCATCATTATTATTATTAGTGTTTGTATTCATTCATTTGTTGTTTTTTTTTTGTTATTATTATTGTTTTGTTGGTTTACTACTATCTTTTGTTTTTACGCGGATTTCTTTTATTTTCCCATTTTCTTATTATACATTATATTTTTGCAATTTATCTATCAAATGGCTTCGATTGATATTTTTCTACGTTGACAACGCCACCTTACTTATTTCCTTTCAGTCTTGTTCACTCTATTTTTTATTCATTTAGCACTCATTAACCAACCTTTATATGATTTGTTTTTAACTTTCTTATCCAAATTCTTGGAGCAGTGACGTTTGTCCATCTTGTTCTCCATTCATCTCTATCCAAAGCTGTTTTTTTTAAAGTCATCTTAAGAGGAATAGCACATGCTTCTATTCATGTCCTGTAGAAATTCTTGGCGTGGTTCTCCCGGAAGTTAGCCCCCTTGGTGAAACCCTCAATGATGGTTCCATGCGGGTTATTAATATAAGTTTTCTACTATGTTTTTTTTTTATATTCACCTTGTCTCACAGTCTTACATCATGATACTCCATACGTAAGGCTTGATGAGAGTTGTGTGATAAATGATACCTGTAAGTTTAGGATCTTTGCCATACCCCTAAAAAAAGTATATTTTTTTTGCACTTCCAATTCGAGGTGTTCTTATTTATAATAGGCACTTCTAAAACGAGTATTCCGTACTTGAAAGCGAGTTTTTGAAGAACTAATTTATTTTTATTATTGAGAATACTACTCATAACGTTTGTTTTTTTTTCAAACAATCTAATCTATTTTGATCTTGTTTTATGACTTTGCCATTAGATACTGACCTTGGCAAGGAGTCTTGTTTTGGCTTCCTAATGAAAATTATAAGCTTCCTCTAAGATTTATGCCAAAAAATGATGCAGGTTTTTTTTGTAACTTAAAATTTTAATTCTTTTTTTCGAATTAAAATGTATTTTTTTACAAAAGGAATAGGAAGTTTAAAAATCAAATGGGATACATTTCAAATCCGATTGGTTATTTTTCCATTGAACTTTCGTCTCTATTCTAGAATATCTTGTATGTCTCTCTCTTTCTTAGTCAGGCAAGAAAATGCATAACCAATGCGGGTTCTTATGTTAATATCTAGCTGTCACTTCTTCGTATGAATAAAAGGATATGTAAATCTGAAAGAATGGGTGCAAGCAGACGAGGCCGACCTCGAATGACATGGTCCGACCATATCGGTGCCGTCTTAGAGGAGGGCCAAGTCAGGAGCAAAGGGAATAGAAGAGCTTGTATGTGGAATTTTATTTATTTGAATTCTACGCAATTAATAGCTGCTTTTACATACAATTTACAAATCAGAAGAAAAAAAAATATAATAGTTATGCATCACAGTAAGGAAAAATAATTATCTCAAAGAATTTAATGAGCCAACCGGTACCTATCCTTTAGCATTTTTTTGAATCTATACAAGGGTGTAGAACATATATCAATTTCGCCAAGATCATTACCCCCCCTAAGTAACCTTGCATGGGCGTGTTGAAAGAATAGTTTGTGACACTGCTTGCTCTAAAGGTCTGTGTACTTCGCGTGCTCCTGGAAGGGACATGAAGCTCCATCATAGATAACAACCGAGAGGAGTCAATCTGGCCATCGATCAATCTATGCAAGAAAGTCATATCCGCTATCGTGCGGCTTTCGGACAGCAGCGTGAGATCACACTCCTGGGGTAGATGATCATAGTTAACATCCGCAGCTGGTATACCCAGTTTGAAGTTAATAAACTTCAGAAGTCTATTTTGAACCCTTTCAATTCTTTGAATGTGAACCTGGTAATATGGTGACCACAGAACCGAATCATACTCTAATTGTGGTCTAACGAGACATGTGTACAAAAATGAACAAATGTTGAGACTTTGGAAAAAGACACTTCGCAACATTTAACCTCAGATCATTCTTCGCACACCAGCCCAGAAGAGTGGTGGTGGCGAATGTTAATATTTTATTAAAATTATGCATAAAAATGGATTAAATCAATAATAAAAACACTACGCACACTACTGTAATGTTACGTATTTGATACTCACACACACTTCCACTATTTATAAAGAATATCAACGTCGTAGAAAAATAAAATAAAACGTATAGCGCCTCATAATGGGCGCAGAAAGCTTTTTGAAGGCGGTATATTCAAATGGAAGGTGGAGCTGAAAGTAGTGGAATATTCAAACTTATTGCGTCAATTTGGGAATAGATTACTATTGTTTTTTTCTTCAATAATAATAGAAAAAACTTTACACATAATATCATCATTTAAAATTTGACGTATCATCCATGTCATTGTTTTGGAAAGAAAATTGTTAAATAGCACTCGCTCAGTCTAATGTTCAAACTTATAATCTAAATAAGTTATGGATGAATTTCGAGTACTGGTCGACCGTTAGTCTACATCAGGGGTCTCCAAACTTTCCAGCCTTAGGGCCATACTGATTACTCCAGTAAGTTCCGAGGGCCAAAACCATATTATCATTGTTGCCGGTGGTAAAAAGTGAAATAATCAAATGGAAATGATTGATCTACAGTGCAGTGATATAATTAAGAACAAATATCAAAACTCATCTTTGTTGGAATTTTATAAGAGTCTTCCACTGACACGATTTGATAATTTGCATAAATTTGCTCGTGGGCTGTTTTCTGTTTTTGGTACTACTTATTTGTGTGAGAAGACCTTCTCCAAAATGAAGCACACACAAAATGTTTACAGATCTAAATTAACTGATGAGCATCTTAATCTCTTTTAATAATTGGTACAAGTAAAATTAGTCCACAACTACAAACTATTGTCAGTGGAAAATCTCATTAGTATTTCATATGTCATTATGCTTGTTATAAGTTATGTTTTTATTTAAAATGTATAAAATGTTAGTTGGATTCATTTCAATAATTTGTTAGTTATTATATACTGAAGTTAAATTTTCTGCGTATTATACATGTCTTTACTCATTACAATTCTGTGTTTCTTTATCCAACTTATCACAAAAACAATAACAATAAGCCTACAACAATGTTATGAGTAGTTAGCCCATGACCATATCAATGTAGATGTCACAGATGTCATATTAATAATTATTCAACATAAAATTAGAATACTTCAGTAAACTAAATTTAATTTGCTATGAAAAATATGTTCTCTAAAAGGAGTTTTCAAGTATGCTAGTTCTCCGCGGGCCGGACAAAATCTGTCCGCGGGCCGGATGTGGCCCTCGGGCCGTAGTTTGGAGACCCCTGGTCTACATAATTATTCAATTAGGTACGTAGGTACTTTTTTCGTACATCGTCTCATAAACCGCACAAACGTTTGATTTTAACCATCAATGAACTTTACAATCAACATTACACATTTACTTACATTTTTTTTTTCATTTTTACGATTTTTTACGATCCACTAATTTCAAATATATGGGAAAACTGATTTTTTTTTTCAAATAAATAGATTGTAGTATTTAACCTACCTCGGTAGCCTACTGATACAGTTGTGGGCTTTAGATTAAAAGATCTCGGGTTCGTTTTCCGGCCGGATCAGAGTTTGCCAAAGTGTTTTTTCACTTGAAATTTCTACTCGGGGTTGGCCTGTCTCAGATTGGACGGGGCCGTTTGACTGTCTCAGGAAATAAGTTCCGCCTGCTATAATACTGATATAGAAAAGTGTAAATTTATTTATTATATACTAACTACATACATAGCTTTCCCGACAGACGTTGTCCTGTGTTCCTAACTATGAAAATTGAATTCGAATTTGTATAATGATAAGCTTATTACCTTTTAACCAATGTAATTTAGATCGATGCATTTGTTATTTTCCATCGCATCAACTATCAAACAACTGATAGTTCCTGTCAAACTTTAATTTCGTTTTAATTTTTAAAATTTGGACTAATAATTATATTTTTAAAAGTAGGTACTAAGAAAGTTACCTACTTAGAGTTTTCTTTGATTTTCTTATTTTCCAAGCAACTTTCTTGATTTTTTCTTTCACAAGAACCTTCCCCCGACTAAAGACAACACGATAAAAAAAGAATTAGCGAAATCGGTCCAGCCGTTTAGGCATGATGCGATGACCTCGGAAAATAGCTCTCCATTTTTATAATATAGACTAAGTAAGTTTGTCCATATTAAAAACAGCAGCACGAAACTACAGTTCGGAAGTCGTTGATATCCTGTTGAACAAACCAGTTCAATTATAAATTTATTTGCAAACAAAAATATGAATGGTCTATAGTCGATATGTACGAATAAACAATTTCTTCCAGCAACCTTGATAACGCATAGCACTCGCTGATTCACTGCAACAGAGTATAACGATAAATAATAAAGCTTCTATGTTTGGTGATATACATTAGGTATGTCGTTGTTGCATATTATACAAAATGTGAGTGAAGTGTCGATTTGTATGGACGAAAAATTGTATTTAAGTGCAATTTCAACGAATTCACACTCCAATTCCTCATCACATCCGCTAAAATTAATTAGCATCAATTAAAATTTTGAGTTTCGCGGGCAATGTCATGTGATTTCAAACAATCCGAGCAATATTGCTTAAGAAATCGATCGAAGTGAACATAGCTGTAAGTGGTTTCAAACGCACTATTTCCTAATGTCAAAATTATCATCATGGCCGACAAATTTCCTTTTTCTCTAACAAATTCATCGTGTTCAAGAAATATAACCATTTATGTATCTTTTATTATGAAAACACGAGCAAATTAACATTTTTAGGTACTGAAAATTATAAATTACATATTTTGTTATAATTGTTGTTTTTAAGAGAGGTATCTGTGAAAAAAAAGACATGAGTAAGTTTTTCATAAAAGCTGTTCCTCTAAAATTTTGCCAGTACTTTAACGGAACGAGTAAACGGAAGAAATTTATTGAAACCATCGAATAAATGGTTATATACGAGTATTCTACAGGATACGGACTATTTGGTTAATTATTTCAATCAATCTGACCTCGCTCAATGCCAACACAAAAACATTTTTGACATCTTAGTAAGCAAACTTGTGACTTAAAAGAGAAAGATGGCCTAAACTTGTGGTGAATCTATACCTTAAGCAAGTAAGTGGCCGCTAAATCGCTTTGGATACTGACCACTTCATTTGCTTTTAAACGATTTTTAATAAAATTTGCACTTGATTCTTTTATGATTGCAGTCAGATTGGCAAATGTCTCATATTTTGTATGTGACGGCGGTATAGCGTGGTTGTTTTGCGGGCGCAGATTGGCGGTATACTTGAAAGACTCGGTGAACATATGGCACAACGCACGCACGCACACATTCACTTGCGCACAGTACAATAAAGCCCTGCAAATGAACGATGTACATAGACTTTTGTGTTCAGATTAATTCCACTATATCTACAATCAGCAAAAGAAGTTCTAAAAAGATTTACATACGGAAAATCATAGAAAATTGTCTGGAGTACAAAATGCTTATAAAGCTCGCCTTAATTAACCTAACAAAAGCCTTCGACAAAGTCTCACACGAGAATGTGATCAGTGTTCTGTTTCAAAAGAATCTATCGTATTCCATAGCTAAAATCATGAGAAACATAAATCTAAAATGCTTCAGAAGAATCCGAGTAGGTGTTAGTGATAAACAGCAATAGTACTGGAGTAATGCAGGGTAGCATTCTGAGTCCATTCGTTTTCAAATTTGTTGTAGATAAAATAAACTAAAAAGTCGCTGGCTTAAATCTGGGATACGAAATGGGTCCATATTATATGATTTGCCAACGATGCTACTGTAATAGGTGAATCAAAGGATGATTTGCAACGGGTGATACAACTATAATTAACATTTCCATAGGGTAAGGCAGAGAGAACGGACCTTTATTCTTTTGCTATCCATGCACAGTTAGTTATTTTTCTTCTTTCGCCGACATAACGTTTCTCACAAAACCTCTCCTATTTTTTTCTTTTGTTTATGACATTGGTTTTTTCGAGGAAGGAATTGAAATACTCGTCCCACATTATATTTATATCTTTCTTTTTAGCTTTGTAAATTTCTTTTTTAAACTTATTTGCATCCATTCATTCAATTTCTCCAAACCTACTCAACTTTTTAACTTTCATACCGCATTTCTTAGTAATATTCTCATTCCTTTTCGTGTTCCGCATAGTCTTTACGCATACCATTTCTTCGTAAAGCTCTCATTTCTACTGCATTTGTACGTAAATGTCATGTTTTAGGAAAGCGAAGCATGTTAAAACAACCGCATTTGCATTAAATTCATGTAACTTCTGTAGTTAAGTATTATGAGTTGTGGATTAAGTCCACGTTAGTCTGTTGGAATGACACCTACTCCAGGAATACGGCGTGCTTAGTCAGCTGCATTCGTTCACAACACAGCTATAATATGGCCGTGTTCAGTAAATATTTCCAGGTCACAGATAATGTTCTTACACTTCTTGTATTAAGCATGCAGGTATCTCTTTATATTCTTGCAGTTCAATAAGGTATAAAGAATATGTAACAACTAATGACTCTAACAATTCATAACTGATGTTCGGTTTTAAATGGAACACACCACTACGGGCTTACGACCGTCTTCTACTGTTATTTCGAAGGCTGGCTTAGTGTGATCACTTTGCGTTAACAACGTTCGCCATTAGGTGGTAATGTTTGTATCCGAAACTCCTAATCATGAGAATTCTCAACATGTTCAACATGTCAAAAAATTCCACGAATGCAACAAGTAGAAATTTAATAATCAATGAAATATAGAGATAAAAGTTGGAAATTATTGAGAACAAGAGAGCAACCAAATTTAAAGACTGCGACTGCTGTCATGTATTTGGCACCAGGATATGACTATATCCATTTTTGTTAATGTCTCATCTTTATTGCCTATTGGCTTTGTTGGTGCACACCGTTCTAATTATGTCTAGATTCTTGTAACCTTTTTTCAGGACTAGATCTTTAGGTATATCTCAATTAGGTATATATGGAGCTGAGCTCAATCTTTGTATACGGATAAAAGTGACAAAGTTTGATATATTTCAGGCCAAAGCCTGATCATGCTAGTCTATTTGCACGTGTTACTGCAGTCTGATTTCCAAAGCGATCACTGGAGATTGCCTTACATACATTTTTGAGAATCGTGTTGCTTCTCATTCTATTAACATGCTCTCTTTAATCGTCTTATCTTCCTCCACAATCACGTTGCCAAAAGTTTTCTCAATATTTTATTTCTGTATGAAGCCTTTTCGAATCTATGACAGCAGTCGCAGTCTTTCAATTTGGTTGCTCTGTTGTGTCAAAAATTTCTAACTTTTATCTCTATATCTCATTAATTTCTTTATAATTAAAAACATAGACAATTGGTTCCAACCGTATACATGAAATATGTAAATATACAAAAACAGAATCTACCCTAATGAGTTTCAATACAAATGCGTTCATTTCATTTGATTTTCTTACATATTTTTTATGTGCAGTTGTTACACAGCCGAGCAGACCGGATAAAAAAGATAAAGAAAAAACATTTTTGAAGAAAATTCTAAAACAACGGCCAATTATTTCTTAGAACTTTTTTTTTTCTCTAGATTACCGGCGACTCATTCTATTGGGAACGTTTGTTCTTAGAATTTTATGTTACCTTAATGTAGATAATATGTACCTACGCATTGTTTCAGCATGATGCTTATAAGGACAGAATAAAATGTAAAAAATTCTATCGAAACAATATTTTAATTTACCTTACCTGACTACCATTGACTTATTAGATTTTTTATGGATTTTTTTTCACGCTTTTTTCTAATTCGTTAACATTGAAGCGCATTTTTCTTTATAAATCAAACCGCGAAAAGTGAACAACACTTAAATCAAATTTTGAAATAAAAATTGTCGTTTGACACAAACTGTCAGTAAGTTTTTTGATAGTTGGTGCGATTGACAGAATTTGGATGGAAAATATGTGGTGGGATCACATTTGGTTAAATAGTTACAAGTCATTTTTATCACTCTTTCAAATTCGATTTAAATATTCATAGTTAGATCACAGGACGTCTGTCGGGAGAGCTAGTATCACATAGAAAAATTCCAATACCGCACATATTTTTTCTCTTAATTTTTTCATTCATAAATAAGTTTGTATTACCTTATATTATTTTAATGTTAAAAAAAAACATAACAAAGAATTGATGTGATAGGTCATTGAATATAAAGTTTATCTTGTTAAACGAATGCCAGCTCAAGACACTGTCCAAATTAGGACTAGTCCAAATATGGTACCTTGTAATGCAACAGCGCAATCTGGCGTTGTGTGTTCGCGGAGAAATGAATAAAAAATGTATAAAACTGTTTAAAAAAAAAAACCATTACACACTATATAGTTTATAGAATGAGACACAAGTTTGTCAAGTCCGTGATCTGATGCCACTTTTGTGTTTAGTTGTTAGTGAACAGTAAGCCATCACTAGTGAATATCATAATACCATAGTATTGTATTTACTTCTATACACGTATGCACAGTGTACATTATACACAGATGAAGATCAGTCATCACTAGTGAATAATATACATCAAATCATACCTTTTGTTTGTTTACATCATACCTTTGTACATGCAGTAATTATATCATCTCTAGTGAATAGTGATTATACCTCAGTTCATACCTATGTGCATGCAGTAACTAAGTCATCACTAGTGAATATACCTCAAATCATACCTTTTGTTTGTTTACATCAAAATATGGTATTTACCTCTGTACATGCAGTGACTATGTCATCACTAGTGAATATACATCAAATCATACCTTTTGTTTGTTTACATCATACCTTTGTACATGCAGTAACTAAGTCATCATTAGTTTGTTAACATCATGGTACTGTATTATTTAATAGTGTAAATCTCTCATTCCGTGTTCCGTTCCTTCGAGGCAGAGTTGAGGGAGTTGGATATGGTGTAGGAGGCATTGCGCAAGATCGAGCGCAATGGAGAGCTCTTGTTGCCTCCCTATGCTTTCTGAGTGGAGTTCAAAGGGAGTTTTGATTTGATTGGTTGAAATACACTAACTAAGTCATCACTCTTGAATACATCTCAAATCATACCTTTTGTTTGTTTACATCACATTATGGTATTTACCTCTGTACATATAGTGACTATGTCATCACTAGTGAAATCATTTGAATAGGTTTCATCCTCGACCTAGCAAGACCCCACCTATTAAATAACAGGTCATCAGGCCTAAAATAAGTTGAGGAAAAGGAAAAGGAAGTATCATACAAAAGAAAGTCGGGTTAGTGCGAACACTTTAATTCGAGATCGGTTCAACAGATTTTTATCATTTTTGGTTTATTGAATTTTTTTCCTCTCCGTATAACAGAATAGCTAATAAAACATCGAAAAAGGGTTAGAAAATAATAATAAATATAATGTTAAAATTAGTATAGAACGGATTTACAGATACATAACAACGCCATCTGTGAAAAATTCATGACAACATAATTTTTATTTACCTACTTGACATCCATTGAGTTTCATAACATTGGTACGAGTTAACATTCTAAATTATTTTTTGTATAAATTTCACAATGAAATCAATATTCATAGTAAGGACTACAGGGTCTGTCGGGCAAGCTTGTTTCTAATAAAAGAAATGAAATCTTTCTTTCCATGCGGAATAAGAGTTCAATGCTTGTCATCGTAATATGGCTGGGATCACATCGGTGGCAATGGGTTTATAGTGGCATATGCATGCATATCCTTACTTTGAACCTTTCATTTCATTTTTCCTTCCTTTTGTCCTTCCTCATATGAGCCACTAATCATTATTTTTGAACTTATTTATTACGATTTACTTTTGTTTTTTTGTTTGTTTTTTTCTCATTACATTTTTAGCTTCCTATAGTATCTTGCTGCAACACTTTTTTTTTTTATTTTTTAATTTTGTAAATTAAACTTTTATTAAATAAATAAATATATACAAGCAAACAGAAAGATACAATAAGAAACTTATTTACACAATATTTTACACAGAGCAACAGTGCAACAAATGAGCGGAACCCGTTAAGTCATTTAAATGACTTGTCAACAGGTATCGCTCACTTCCACCAAAAATGTTGGGTAAACTGGTTGCTGGTATTTAAAAACAAATATTTCGATTTTAGGACTGTATTCTGTAGATTTGATAATGTTTTACAAAATGAATTTTTACATGACGTAAAAATTGGTTCACACCTTGCTGAGACGGTATTCTAGTAGCTTCTATGAAAAAATAATACACACGGAAAAAAAAGTGATGTTCGTATTTGGAACGTTTCAAAATTCAAATGAGAACAAATTATATTCTCACCACATGTACGTTAATATTAAATAACAAATGTGCTATCTGTAAATGGGATAATTTTTATTATTTATGTTTGTTTATATAAATTTGTATATAACCTGTTGATATGCCAAAAATATAAAATAAAAATTAAAAAAGTGTGTGGTTATTATATCATTTCACTGGCAGTTTCAACTCACTACTGGTCTAGTATGAATTCCATTCACTGGTGTGTGTCTCCGGCAAGTTCTATGTACCCGAGAATACCATTGAGATGAGCAGTCGCAATCCTAAAATAGTAAAAGGTCTTGTACGTTGGAGTGTCCTACTAATAAGGAATCTATGGGTACTCCACGTCTGGCAGTGCGGCCGGCAACCTGGTTCAGCCAGTGTGGCCATCACAAGGTTGATGCGAACACGATGGTGTTGCCAGTCAGCTATAACACCACTAGCAACAACCTCCACCATTTTATAAATAAATGAAAAATATATACCTACTTTAACCAAATGGATGGAAAATTATTTTTACAATTATTGCTTGCAATACAATATACAATTGTGTCCCAGAAAGTACACCTAAGCGAAAGTCCAGAGAAAGAACCCATGAATTTGGTTGCTCTCTTGTTCTCAATAATTTCCAACTTTTATCTAAAGATAATATAAATAATATAAATATAAATATTTCATTAAGAATTTTTAAATATCTACTTGTTGCATACATGAGATTTTTTGACATGTTGAACATGTTGAGAATTCTCATGATTAGGAGTTTCGGAGACTTAAACATCAACACCTTATTGCGAACGTTGTTAATGTAAAGTGATCACACTAAGCCAGCCTTCGAAATAACAGTAGAAGACGTTCGTAAGCCCGTAGTGGTTTGTTTCATTTAAAAATTGAACATCAGTAATGAATTGTTCGAATAAGTTGTAACATATTCGTTAAGGAGATATTTTGTCACACTTTCACATATACAGAAAGAGTGATGCGAAAGAGAGACGGTAAATTTTCCTGCGTAATCACTGCCTATGCGAAAAAGACAGCCAATCGTGGAGGCCTCGCTTAAAGGGAGAATATGTATGTGTGTATGGATATTAGTTTGCTTGGAATAGGTAAAACAAGATTAAAATCCAATAATGGATTTCAAATCTGTAATATATACAAAAAATACGTCTAACATATTTTTGAATGTTAAAAAATTATTTCTGAAAACTCGAAAGAAAATCCATAAAAAAACTTCGTATCAATATTTTTTATATTAATGGTTGTCAAGTAAATAATAATTTTGTTGTTATATAATTTTCATAGATGACGTTGACTTCGCAGGAAATCCATTCCATAAATAACATGATATTTTATATTATTTCTTATGCATTTTTCAACTTTATAATCCAATAAATCAAACATTTGAAGAATCTGTTCAGCCGATCTCGAGTAATAAGTGCAAAGTGCACTATCCCGACTTTTTTTTATTATAGATTATTATTACCACTACGGGCTTACGTTCAGTTGGCATGATCGTTCGCCATTAATATAGTCTGATTGTCAAATCCCTTAATTTTCCTTTATGGGTTTTCCGAAATCTTCTTTACATAAGTTCGGAAATAAGGTAAGTAGGATTTATTTAAGATTGCCGCCGTCGCGGCGCATGTGAATACACAAGAGACGCGCATGCTAAAACAAAAACATTGTGTATCAAAAGAAAAACAAAATAAGTTTTATCGCTGTTAAAATTCAAAATAAACGAATATCTATTGTTTCACAGCTTCTTAAATTAAAAATAAATCAAATATCGAATAAAATAAAATAGTTGTAACAAAACGTTTGGAAATGTCAATGTTTTTATATTGTCTATGGCCGTTGCATAATAATGTCGGACGAGATGTCATAATCTCTTTGTGTTATCGTGAGAAATATTCATGTTTAGAATTATTTTTGTCTATGTATGCGTGTGATGTCGCCTCGGCTTTTATTCTTAAACCCCTTTTACACGCGACTACATCTTGTTAAAAATTTGTTTAAGCGTGTTTGAACGGTGCACAGTCAAAGAGCACACTAATAAAGCGGCAATTGCCCGAGCGGAATTGTTTGGGAAAACAGTAACATGCTAGTGGAGAGATGTGTCAATGTATACAAGATATACGTAGGTACTACCAATAATTGTAACATCCAATCCAATCAAAACTCCCTTAAGACCCCACTTAGGGGCATAGGGAAGCAACAAGAGCTCTCCATTGCGCTCGATCTTGCGCAACATTAATGACCTCCTCCCACACCATGTCCAGATTCCTCAGCTCTGCTTCGAAGGAGCGGAACACAGTATGAGAGGGTCTTCCTCGTCCCCGGGACCCTGATGGGAGGACAGCGCTCACCTCGGCCAACTGTCATTCGGCATCCTTAACACATGTCCCAGCCAAGTCCATCTCCTGGTGGTACCATCTTATACTGTAATATTTCGATGTTCTTCTCGACAACCGAAATATATTAAAGAAAACACAATAACTCACACTAGATAATTCTATTATTAATTAAATAAGATAGTACAAAAGATTCACATGTCACAAAAAAAACCTCTTATATCTCCAATCGATAGTCTCAGAATCATCCCCTTTGATTTAACAATAATCATCTCCTTGTGATTATTGTTCCCCTTTTAATAATTTAATTTTAATGTTTATTAAAAATAATCGCCCTCTATAGAATATTCATAATAGACAATGGTTTGCTCCCTAGCTATAACCACAATATATTTTCCAAAAATTTCCTGAGGCACTTCGTTTCGAATGCAGATACTTTTTGTGCCTGGGCCAAAGTCAGGTGCCAGGACTCACACCCAAACAGGAGAATGGGCAACACACACGCATCAAACAGTTTACATTTCGTCTCGACACTAAACGCCGACGCCTTCCATATCTTGGTCATGTTGTTGAAGGCGCCACTTGTCATACCGATACGTATCGGGAGCTCAAAGCCCCGAGGTCACCAGTGGTGGTAATGGTTGCTCCCAGGTACTTAAATTTATCCACCCGGGAGACCTGGTGACCATCGATGGTTATCGGTAGCTGTTTATCAGGGCAGGCATTATTCGCCATGAGCTCCGTTTTACTGGCATTGACTCGAAGGCCGAGGCGTGCTGTTTCGTCGCAGAGTCTTGAAACACTGCGCTGTAATTCCTCCACTGTCGTACTGAACAACGCTGTGACATACGGGAAATAAAACGAAAAATGCTTCATAGAATGTCCCTTTGAAAAAGAGTCCCCATTGAATGTAAATAATTCAAAGTAAAGTAACCTACATATTATTATGTTTGAAATTTTTTGTGGGATTATATTCGTTAGTTATTCTGAGTTGTAAATGTAAAAATACACGCTTCAAGAATTAGAAAAATGGGTTATAATTTTAGTTCGGTATAACTATTGCTTTTTAAAAGATGTGTAAGCAGTTGCTGTATGCATATAGTTGTTGAAAGCCTAGCGATTCAAACGAATATGTAACAACTAATGACTAACAATTCATTCCTGATGTTCCATTTTTAAATGGAACAAACCACTACGGGCTTACGACCGTCTTCTACTGTTAATTCGATAGCTGGCTTATTATGATCACTTTACGTTAACAACGTTTGCCATTAGGTGGTCATATTTAAGTCTCAAAATTCTTAATCATGAGATTTCTCAACATGCTCAAAAAATCTCATGTATAGGTACAACAAGTAGAAATTTAATAATTAACGAAATATAGAGATAAAAGTTGGAAATTATTGAGAACAAGAGAACAACCAAATTTAAAGACTGTGACTGCTGTCATGTATTTGGCTCCAGGATATGACTATATATCAATTTTTATTAATGTCTCATCTTTATTGCCTATTGGCTTTGTTGGTGCACAACGTTCTAATTATGTCTAGATTCTTGTGACCTTTTTTTAGGACTAGATCTTAAAGAAAAAAAATAACAACTAATGACTTTAACAATTCATTACTGATGTTCGATTTTTAAAATGGTTAGCGTTTACCTAGCGATTCAGTCGACGACTTTCGTATGCAATCTAAGGGTAGTTCTGTTTTCAAGTCCCTATTGATCCAATTTTATTCATTTTGTCATTCACGCACGACACATGGTGTGCTTATTGTGAAAGTTTACATTAGCTGGGCCACAATTCATTTCTATATAATTAAGAATCCAGCGCACAATATAGAAGTCAAATTATTTATTGAATCATTTCGACGATGTCGTGTGACTTCGGCTAAATAAAAAAATAAAATGAATGCATAATTTAAATAATATACGCCATAGACGCGGTAGTAATAATAAGAATGAACTGTAGGTAGGTACCCATGCAGACCATAGATAATAGCGAATTAACAGGGAGTGTCTCATCGTTGCCATTATTAATATTATTATTGATGTGTCGATGGCTGGCCGAAATCTGACAAGTCAATATTAATTAGTAGGTATGAGATAAGAATTAATTTAAATAAAGAACATTATTGTTGATTTCAATCATACTATATAAGAAGTATGTAAAAGTAGACTTTTGAATTTTATTAAATTTGAATTAAGAACAATATTCTTTGAGCCAATCATATTATGTGCTGGGACAAAAGGAAGTGTAAAGGAACATCTGAATAGTTCATGATATTTAAATTAAGAAGATCATTATTAGGACCAATTGGAATAGCTGGTGTAATAATTCTACGCAAAGAAGGTATTATTGTGTTATATGATAAATTGATAAGGACATATAAAGGACCAACTTCTTATAAGAGAATTTTAATAAAGAACATTACACAAAGAATACTTGTGGGAGTTTGAAAATGGAACAGTAAAAAGAATTATAACAAACTAATTATTTTGTTTATGAAATTCGTATTTTTGACATAGATGGTTCCGCATTGAAGCCGAGGATGATAAAAATTATTATTACTATGAACTTGTTCTATAATGTTATACTATCAATAATATTATGAATGTATCAGAGCTCCACAGACAATCTACAACAATTGTGTAGTCTATGGACTATGCTGTAGACATAGACAATAATACTGATAGGTAGGCACCTATCTACCACACAATAATATAATCTGATTGTTGAATTTTTTGTCTTTGACTTATTTTTAGTGATTGCGTCACCGCGAATTTTGACAGTGGCATGGAATCAAAATGTTTAAAATGCCATTTTTGTCCAATTATCATTTGAACAACAAACAAGATAATTCAATAAATGTTTCTCTTTTGTATAGAATTCTTCAGATAATCCTAAATACTTTCTTAGGTTCCAAACACATAACGATATCTGATTTGACCATCCGATAAATTTTTTTCTGATTCTGGCGGAGTGGGATCACTTTTACACTAACAACGGTGGCGTTTAAAAAAAATTGCAGCATAACATGTTCCACTTGATCCAAAATATTTTTCAATAGATTGACGAGTGTTTTTTTTTTCAATAAATTTTAATAATTCATTATGTAATCCTTCTGTAACTCCTCTTATGAGGCAATAAGAGAAATCTAGAGGAAGAGAAATTTAACCCACAGAAGTATGGTTAAAATTTCATTAGTTTTGTTCTAAAAACAATAGAACTCTTCTTATCTGTCATTTCAATTTGAAGATATTAAAATAACCTTGATTGTTGGTATGTACAGAAAAAAAAACGAATCCCACCTTCTCATATTCGCGAGAACAATATTTATAACTGCTTTTGTGTCGGATTTTTATGTATTTGCAACAATGAGATTTATAAAATAATGTATTTTTATGTTTACCTAAAATCTCAACGATTTGAAATATATTTTAAAGAACTGCGTGTCTCCGAATCATAGAAAATTATTGCAGAGATAGGTACTAAGACCAATAATGATACGCTGCTCATAAAAACGAAGTAGTAAGTTTAGGTAAACAAAGTGATCTCTTGATTGAGTATCAGAAAGGTCGACCCCTGCTAAATTTGAAAAAGCCTTGAAGAAAAAACATTTTATGAAGACTAGATGCACTATTGGCTACCGACCATGAATTCTCAAAAAAAAAACTCAACAATTTAATTCAATTAATTCGTGACAAATTAAAGTCTTAATTTCCTATCTTCAGACAATTTTATGGCATAAAATTGGAATTAATTGCTCCATAAAATCTTTGAATTGACAATTACGTCGCCAATTGGCGTTGTGATAATTGAAATGTTGAACGGAATCATTCTAGTGTGGCGATCGCTTTTTGTTTCAACATTAATTAAAACAAAACTTAACGGAATAAGCGTCCGTAAATTGCTTCAATTTGAGTATACTACTTAGTCATTGATGGTCTTCTCCAAGGAGCTATGTTTGGTCCTTAAATATTAATTTTTAGAAAAACGTGTATAAATTAAAAATGGGAATAATAAATCGACTGAATTTTTGTAGCAGTTATTTATAGCTCATTCTGCTGAGAAATCTGTGACTTTCAAAAGTACCACAGTTAGGAGGTTGGCGGCCTGGAGGTTACGACGCCGTCTTCCGAACTGTTTCGTAGTGGAGATCGGAGGTTCAATTCCAGGTACCGACCATCTTCCTCTTTCACGACACAAGCATTAAGTAGCTTACTGTAAAAAAGCCAAGGAGTGTATTTGTGTTCACTTTGAGTGAGCACAGATTAATTAAAAAAACGATTGTTTTTGTTATTATGTGATGATTTTTCAATACAAAAACATTAAAAAATTTAATTCAAATATACTATCAATCTTTCACCGTATTATTTGCATTTGAGAGTGTACTTATTATGTATAATTGACGTATCCAACGCGTAAAGCGTCATATCAAACAAAACCAAAATATTTATAATAATTATTACATCATTGATGACTATAATATTTAAATAAAAAAAATAATTCTTGGCCTTGAGATAAATAGGTTGACATTGATAAATAAAAAAAAAACAGAGAAATTGTTTTTATCAACGTTATACTCATTTATACCACTGTGTGCGCTTGCTCAGTAGAGGGACCAATCATAATGACATCATGCTTATAAATAACGTTATTTAATTAATTCGTCATTCAATCAACACTTGAAGACAATGTGTAAGAAGTGGTGTAACAATGTGCACGCGCATGTGCGAAAAAATCTCGCCAATGTGGTGTTCCTCAGGGATCATATTTTCGAGCCAACATTTTTTAAATAATATGCTTTTTTGATTAACGATTTTCGTTATTTTAGCGAGATAAGCATACTCTTTACTGAAAGGTTTCAATTAGGAGCAGTTGGATTGTAGCAAGAGGTCTAAAAATGATATCCGATCCTGGTACTAATAAAGCTCATATAGGAACATCCTTTTGAAAAAAAGTGATCAATCATTTTCTCATGAGAGGAATCCAAAACGAAGATTTTTTAACTATACTAGATGGTTACACTATATTTATGCTGGTTCGTGCCAATTCGCATGGTTCGATCCTTGGCCTCCATTAATATTCGCCTCCAAAAAAAAACCTGTCGACAGCTACGATCCTCAAATTTTGCGACTGAAGAAGTTCTATAGCGTTTTATTTATACACGGGAGAGAGAGGAAACAAGAGTAAAAATTCATTGATGTAATAAAAAATTTCTAAAAATGTGGAATCTTAGTTGACATGCGCACTGCGCGGCCCAAAGCACAAAGAGTATTTGAAAAGAAACAACTTCCCTGTTTTGTCTTAAGACGTGTTAAACTCTGTATACATGTAATGGTTTTTGTATATATTGTTTTTTTATGATGGTTTATTATTATGTATTTTCATCCAATGTATGTAATTGATTCGATTTGTTATCGTTCCATTCATACTCGTTTCAAAAAGGTCACATATCGGTAATTATCTGCACATTGCACGTGGACGCATTTTACCAAGTATTATATCATTTTGGCTACTTGATAAAACAAACTTTCGTTTGAGATGAAAGTTGAGTTTTCTTTATATTAGTTTAAAATTGAGAAACCGTTTTTTTCTACATTTCACAAATAGAACTGCTATTTTTGACTGCCCAACTCTTCTTTTTCATTAGCTTCAAGAAGGCCTCATCCAGCTCTTGCCACTATTGTAAATTCGTGACTGATTTTGTTTTCTTTTTTCTTTACAGGTAAGATGAGTTCCATTTAATATTGGATGAGGTTCACCGAAATTAAACCATGTTCGTAAGTATTTCAAAACTTATCGTTTGCGACAGCCATTTTCTTCATACATACTTTTTTTTTGTAGCTGTAGCAATTAGAGTCAAGATTTTTGCTCGGACCAATTTTCATAGTTGTGCATAATTATGTGGTATAATGTTTGAGTTATCCACTTAGCCTTTTTCAACACTCATGACGTCATATCATTGAAAAAGTCCAAAATAATATTACTGTATTAAACATTTATAAACATTTTATTAAGTTTTTCAAAGATGGTGATCAAGTCTTCAAATTTTTTCAACATTATGATTCATAATTGTTCCTCTCGAATAGAGTTTTGACTCTTTGGTTTCAGAAGATTTTTTGTGAAATGAATTCTCAGCAATTACTCAAACATCTGTCTTCCTTGAGATTGACAGCCATCATTTGATTCCAAACATTTTTTAATTTTCTTCAACATACCTTTCAGGACTTTATAATTTATTCCCTACCTTTCTAATCATATTTTTTGACAGCCGCGTAGTGTTCCCTTCACAAATTTTGAGAAAATGCGTTTAGCGTTTGTCCCTTGATCCCGTACTTAAACATTAATCTGACACAAGTTTTGAATATTTTATATTTTTAAAGGCCTCAATATGAATCCCTTAGGAACTCTTTAAAATTCATTTACTTGGTCTTTAATTGCGTTGCTCTAAACCGACTGAGCCTAATTTAAGGTCATTTAAACGATGTTAAACATTTGATATTTCATGGTTTTAGATTTTGCAACAGTATTAAACTTACACCATTAAAGTTGTTATTTTATGATGCCAGGAAACATTCCCTCTTGACATGATTGTATAATTTATAACGGAAAACTTAATTAGTTATAAACTGTTGTAATAACGAACAGTTTTCATGGAGAAATTGCCTATAAACGTATTTCATGGGATTTCGTTATCGTAAAATCAATAATCATTTTTAGTTAACTACAATTAATTACGGATTAATAAACTCCAAGATACAGATGCATAACGTGGTAATTGATTATTAAATATTGTATGAAGTTCTATAAATGTTCATAGATCTTTAACCTCAATATCTAAGAGATTCTACAAAGGCTTGTGAAAAATTTGTTTGCAGATACCAACTGTCAGTTTTTTTAAGGAAAGACTTCGGCGGGTAGAATAGGAGACGCTCATTCCTTCGAATTTTCTCCTAAAAACCCAGCTGTATTAATCATTAAGCAAAATTTTGATTACGATAAAACAATTAACTACAGTCATGAATCTTGAAACAGCCTGATTTGCTGGAACACCTGCATTAATTTTCACGTGACGTCCTTACGTTAGTTTTGTGAGATGGAATCCTATCTTCGAAGTGGTCGTCGGTTACGCTTTCTTATCCATCTGACAATATCTCCAACCTCATGCATATATTACGGATTCTGGTGTTCCTCAATCGGTGTTTCAAATTTTTGCCATCAATTGTCCTTGTATTCATCTTGGATGTTTTCAGCATCTGCTTACTCTTTTGTTCCATTGTTCAGTACTTATGTAATCGGACAAATTTTAAAATTCATAGTAAGGAACAGGAACTTATTAGTTGACCCGACACAAGAACTGCCCGGCTCCACACAATCCTGGATTATTGAGGGCAATATCAAGCTCATTAGGTGTGGTTTAGGCTGCACTGTTCAACAATTTCATATTTTGTTTCACTCATTGAACCGCTGTTAAAGGTGCATCCACCATGACTAATTCTTTGGCTTCTTCATAATATTCTGATGGATTTTTTTGTCTTTGATTTCTCCGATTCCCTAGTTTTTCAGATACATTGCCAGACGAGATGGTATCACCCTAGAAAAATTGGTAGTCTTTGGTGGTGTTGAACAATCTATGTATAGGCAGACGAAGATCAGCCACTAGAGATGGTCAGACCAACTCATGGCTGTTATAGATACAACAATAATTGTTGGAGTAGTGCGGAGGCGATGGGGAGAGGTGGAGGACAATTATGCACGATGTTGTTACGGCGGAGAGAGTGCCCTGTGACGGGCGACCCTCAGTAATGTAGATAAACCACAACGAAGATGATGATATTATGCGCAAGCATTGACGGTTGTTGAGATCGTATGCCATCGGTCTCCGGAGACGGTTCTCTTCGTAAAGATCTCATTATGTTCACTTAATTGTATGATTTACGATGGGAGAGTGTTGGTCTTTCCACTAAATCGTATCACGTGTTAGTGGTGCGTGTGTGTGCGTGCGATGTGTGAGGAAGGAAAGAGCAGGGAAAGAAGCCGGGGAGGCCGCGCTATGTTATGACATTAATATTTTCAGTCGGCCCAGACCGTTACCGTGTTTGGCTACCCGAAATAGAATTTCGCTACGACACTGTCGCGATCTGCAGACGCTTCCATCTACAGCGTGTTTTAATTATTTTTAAACAATAAAAAAGCAGTAAATCCTTCATTTTTTGTAAAGCCCTTAGTTGTACAGAAAAAAAATAAAGTATTTTTTTTTTACATTGAATCTTCCGTTTTGTGATCCACAATCACTCATACAAAAATTATTAACCAAAAACAATACATAAACCTTTTGATGATTAAACTTGTATAAGAAAAAATATACCGAATTATTTAGACGAAATGATGAATTTTGATAGCTCGTGAAGATTTGTCGTTTAACATATTTTTCTATTAATTTACTCTTCTTCTGAAAGTGCCCAGTCAGGTCCCCTCTGACGTTGGCTATCACATGGGAAAAGAGCTTCCTGGTTCCATGGCTGCAAGAATCAGTTCCTCGACGGTTTGGGTATCAGTCCACGCCTTGAGTTGAGGAGCCATTACAGTCTTATTGATATGAATTTAGTTTTCCCATTTAAATAGTAGTAATTCACTAAAAATAATATGAAAGATGCAAGAAATGTATCATATCCCCAAAGCATTCCGGAAAAAGTTGTCTTTGAACAGTAATTTCATAATTCTTAAGACCTAAAGAATTTTTGTTTTCCAACTGTCGATTTGTTGAAGAGAAATTATTTCTCGAGACAGATCGGCAGTATCAAGCCAAGATACGTGAGATTTGTATGGCCAGGTCTAGATTTTAAACGGTTTTTCAAACTTTGGCGACAAAAATCACCAACTTAGAGGCTTCGCAGCATATATTTTCTATATATGGATTTACTCAGAATTCGGAGGAGAACATTTAGTGTGTCTGTGTGTGTGTGTCTGAGGGTGCGTCTGTGTGTGCGTTTGTTTTCCTAATATTGTGAGGACCTGAACTTGACAAATATACTGGTTGTGGGGACGAAGCCGTTTACGGGGACGTCCCCGCAATATACAACCCATATATTCAAAGGTACGTATCGAATCCACGTGATCTTATTGGTCGGCTGGCAAAATCTCAGCGAATTTTGTTGAGGACCCCAAAATCAGTATTTTTGTCGAAAAAAACTTACACAAACCAAAAATGAAGTTCGGAGTGTATCCACCACGTGGCGCCACCAGCCCAATTAGTGTATACTTACGCACACTTACTCCAAAGTGGGGACTCTAAATCAAAGTCCCCACGTTATATGGAACTGGTACGATATCATTACACTGTGTAATAAGATTTGACAACGTCGCATATTTCAACTATTCTTTTGTCATACTAAATAGAAAACAGAATTGATAACAAGAGGCTATACACCCTTGTTTGCAGCTAGAGTAAAGTGGGGACCTATATTATCCATCATCATCATCATCGATTCGATTCGTTCGATTGGTCTGCAATAAGCTTAGTTCCTTTTCTCCACTCTTCTCTATGTCTTTTTTATAAATAAAACTTCTTCTTCTTCTCCCTAGCTTGCTCCCAACTTAGCGTCTAAGTAGACTGTTGGGGTCAGCACTCCTCGTTCTTAGGCTATAAGTCCGTCTCTGCTGCACCACCTCTTCCAATCCCAATCTTCGCATCCGGTCACGCCTCTGCACCACCCAGGAATTCTTTGGTCGTCCTCTGTTTGTCACACGTGGAACACTCATATTGATGGCCTGATTAACAATATGTTCCTGCGGTCTCCGTTCTACGTGTCCATACCATCGCAACTGTCTTTCCTCAAGTTTGCTATTTATATCCGTCACTCCTAGGCTTCCACGAATGTGTGAGCTTTTTATCTTGCCTCTCAATGACACTCCTGTCATTGAGAGACAAGATAAAAAAAAAAAAAATAATCATAATAAAATAATCTCATAAATAAAACTAAATAATAAAATTGATTTTATTAAAATATAAAATTAATAAAACTATTTTTCTAGTTTTCCTTTAATAGGTATATAATTAATGGAATATAAAACAATTTGTAAAAATAATTGTAATTAAAGGTAACCAATTTGTAAACATAAAAGATCACATCGTTATTGATTAATTGAGGCACATTAAAAATAGACATGTTAAAATAAATGATAATATATTATGTATTATTTAAATATAAAATTAGCCAAAACAGTTTTTCTAGTTTTCCCTTGATTAAATTAATGGAGTATAACACAATTTGTAAACATAAAAAAATCACATCGTCATTGATTGATTGAGTCACATTAAAAATAGGCATGTTAAAATAAAACTAAATGAATATTTGGAGGGTTTGTGTATTTACGTAGTGAAAGTTCATTATTATGAATTAAATAACACACAGTTGCACTTTCAAGATAAAAGATAAAAAAGATAGCATGGATGAAGGTGGTGTATATATGCTATGGTGTAGTGACTGTCCAGCTACATACGTTGGTGAAACTGGCAGACCCATAACCACTAGACTAAAAGAACATCATAGAGCGTTTCGAGGTCTAACTGGTTACTCCGAGATGGCAGACCATTGCATTGAACATGACCATGCATTTGGTATGAACAATGTCAGGGTATTACACTCGGAGGAACACAAGTACCGTAGATTAGGCCTGGAAACCCTCGAAATACATAAAAATCGCGACACTATTGTTAATATTCAAGTCCCTACACCATCTCCTCTATTATCTTAGAAATAATATGTTCATAGTTAAGTTTAATCAATTTATGTTTACCCTATAATTAACCAACTTCAAAATTCATAATATTTCGGTCACACATTTCCAATGTTTACTTTCTAATGATCCCACCCAACAATAATATGTACCAATGTAAGTATATATATATAATAATAATAATGTTTGTCATCTGTAAATATCCTCTCCCACAACCGTGGTACCATGATTGTCTTCTCTTTGATTTTTTGTTATTGTAATTTAGTCTCTTGACAATGTCTGCGTGAGTTGGACGAAAGCGCTCGAGATTCAATATAAATTTTGTGAAAGTGCAACTGTGTGTTATTTAATTCATAAAACTAAATGATAATATATGTATTTTTTAAATATAAAATTAAACAAAACCGTTTTTCTAGTTTTCCATTGATGGAATATACCTACCTAACACAATTTCTAAACATAAAAAAAACAGATCGTCATTGATTGATTGAGACACATTAAAAATAGGCATGATAAAATAAAACTAAATAATAATATAGGTATTATTAAAATATATAACTAGTTTTCTCTTATTATTAATTAAAAAAATATATAATAATTAAAAAATATATGTTATTTTTTAGCATTTTTTTAAATTATGTTATAAACGTAATTTTTTTAATATCAATCCAGCGTCTTCTACTTAAATCTTTTTAGTTTTTGAGACATTCTTCACATTAAAAATAAATAAAAATATAACACTTTTCTATACAAAGGTGTCAGTATAGCCGGCGGAACTTATTGCCTGAGGCAATTTTTTCCAGTCAACCGGTCCCGTCCAATCTGAGACAGGGAAACCCCGGGTAGAAATTTCAAGTGAAAAAACACTTAGAAAACTCTGACCCGACCGGGAATCGAACCCGGGACCTCGGATCTGAAGTCCACGCTAGTACAACTAGGCTACCGAGCTGTTTATTCGGTCCTTTTTTTCTAAGCCAGAACACAGCCATTTGTCTGTTCATTGCGTCTTTTGCCGCTGGTGTCCGCGGAAATCATTGGAATTTTTTATTTCTTTGGATTTTGGTGTTTTTGGGTTATGGATCAATATTCATGGTTTCTATCTCTGCTTTGTTAGAGCTATCGAACTGAAATTAATAATTTTTAATAATAAAAAAGATGTTTGTGCATAATAGTTATATTTAAAATACGCTGTGCAACATAGAGGCGATCATTCATTTTGGGCCAATTTCTAAAAGTACCGGTCAACAAAAATAAAACAAATAATGTATGGAGACTTATCAACTATTTGGATTTAAGAGATACCAAATCCAAACAATTGATGCATAATGCAATCCTGATTCCATCCATGATGTATGGTAGTGAAACTTGGACATGGATGAAAAATCTGGAAGTTTGAATAAATGCTGTGGAAATGAGATCACTGCGTAGGATATGCGGAAAGAGACTGATTGATAAGGTGAGGAATGATAAAATTAGAAAGGAATGTGGAGTGGATGTTATCATAGTGACTAGAATGAAAGTGAATAAATTAATGTGGTTTGGGCATGTAGAATGACTAAAAGGATATACTTATAAATCTGAAAGAATGAGTGCACACAGACGAGGTCGACCTTGAATGACATGGTCCGACCATATCGGTGCAGTCTTACAGGAGGGCCAAGTCAGGAGCAAAGAAATAGAAGAGCATGTATGCGGAATGTTATGCGTTTGGAGGAAGCGAAAGAGGTTTGTTTGGATAGGAAAGAATGGAAGTCCGTTCTCTCAGCCTACCCCCTTCGGGAAACGGCGTGATGGGTAAAAAAAAAGACTTAATGATCTCCTTTGATTATGTAATTTTATATAGGCCATCTACATATATCCACTGAGATAAAAATATACTTACATTATGTTTTCCTTTGTAATAACTCATTTTAACTCTATAAAAGCAACACAATTTATTAATTATAGTAGCTAATAATATGAACGGTGCGACCACAACACGTCCGAAGCATAACCAACGCGACGCGACGTTGCCAATGTCACTCGGGTGTAAAAACTATATACAAATTAATACGTAAAGCGGGGACTTAGTGTAAAACACGTACGTATTTTAAATAACGTGAGGACGGTCCTCACAATCAGCTATGTCCTCATAAGCCGTATTTTTGTCCAAAACTTTGATTGCTTATATCTCTGTCTCACGAGTGTGTTTAAAAATGTCGAATAGAAGTTCATGTTGGAAAGAGATAGGGAAACGCTAAAAATGAGTTTACACTCTCTTCAATCAACTAGAAAGGTGGGTCCCCACAATGATGATTTTTGTAAAGGTCCGCATTTTACTCTAAAAACAAACAAGGGTGTGTCTGTGTGTGTGTGTCCCCCCCTTATAACTTTTGATTTGCTTGATGCACAGAGCCTAAAATTTCAGAAAATATTTAATACTTTAAGCCTACAAAACTTGTATACTCAGAATTTTTAAATTTTCTTTCAAATCACCTTTGAATTTTTACTTAATTTTTGCATATATCTCGAAAACTATAAAAGGTAGAACCCTAAAAATGTGTATGTATATAGAAAAATACAATATCTCAAATTAAATCTAATGAAAAAGTTCCATGGTTTCTCAAACTTTTTTTTATAAAGAAAAATATGTTTTTTATGACAAATTTACGAGTTTCAATGCCTATATTTCAGAATTTTAAAAGAATATCGAAAAACGCCGAAACATATCAACTAGATAATTTAATTTTCTATAAAATTCATTACTCCACATGCAGATTGCTTAAAATGTAAGTCATTATGTCCAAATTTTATTCCGTTAACTTTTAAAAAAAAATTAAAATAAAAAAAAAATAGATCAGTCTGTATGAAAGGGTGGAGTCTGTCGCTGTCTGTCTAGTGGACAGCGTCATTGGTGTAACGGAGGTGAAACAAAGCGTATAACTATGTATTACTATTAGGATTTTTTTTATTACGCCTATTAATAATATTATTATGAATATATTTCGTAATAAAGAGACAACTCTTCTGTTTCGTCTATAAACACAATATGTACGTATAGAAATTTATAGTACTTACGTATCGAAATTAATTTTGAATTTGGAATACTAACAAAAAGATTTTAATTTAAAATAAAAACTCGATGATTTGAATTTAGAATACGTTTTACAGACATTGAATTTAGAGTGCGATCGAAATGATTTTGAATTTAGAATACGTATTACATACTTTGAATTTAGAAAGCGAACGAAATGATGGTTGAATTAAGTATACCAAACAAAATGATTATTTATCTATATTTTACAGATTTTGAAATCCGAACAGTATATCATGTTTTTTCAATTACCTACCCATCATAGATTTTGAATATCATAAAAATGATCTTGTATTAAAGATTTTGAATTAAGAATACCATCATAATGCTTTTGAATTTAGAACAAATTTTATTGCTTTTGAGTGATATTTTAATATAAAATTATATTTTGTTTCAAATACAAAGAATAAAGAATACAAAAAAAAAATGATTATCAACTTCGAATACAAACAAAAAGGTTCTGTTTACTGTAATTTTAGAAACAGTGGGGCTAGTACGAGTTTTATCGAAAGTTAATTGCACATTTTTAGTATAATTTTTTTTTGAACCTCTTTCGATGATCGTTTCGATATTCGATCATCGAAATCTTTTGCACACATTCTTTAAAAAGCTCAGCATGTGTATGACTAGCTATATTATATTAAAATGTCTTTTTAAAATAGTATATTGAGATTGAAAGAAAGGAGACTGAGAGAAGGAATGTGATGCACAATGTAATCCTGATAACATCCATGGATGTATAGGAGTGAAGCTTGGACACGGATGAAAAATCTGAAGATCTCGTTTCTACAGCATTAATTCTCACTGCGTAGGATATGCGGAAAGAAACTGATTGATAGTGATGAGGAATGATAATATTAGAAAGAAATGTGGAGTGGATGTTAGCGTAGTGACTAGAATAAACGTGAATAAATTAAGGTGGTTTGGGCATGTTGACAGAATGAATGAAGAGAGAATGACTAAAATAATAAATACATCTAAAAGAATGGGTGCACGCAGACGAGGCCGACCTCGAATGACATGGTCCGACCATATCGGTGCCGTTTTACAGAAGGGCCATGTCAGGAGTAAAAAGAATAGAAGAGCATGTATGCGGAGTGTTATGCGTTTGGAGGAAGCGAAAGAGGTTTGTTTGTATAGGAAAGAATGGAAGTTCGTACTCTCTGCCTAACCCCTTCGGAGAAAAGAGTTGCCGGATTTGAACTGGACCGCGGAAAATGGACTACCTTGAATCGCATCCGGTCAGACTGCAGTAATAGTGCATCTGAGCCTCACAGATGGGGATATTCCAACAACTCCAGCTGCAGTTGTGGCGAGGAGATTCATACTGCCGGCCATATCGTTGGATCACGCCCGCTGTATGGGTTTCACGGAGCGATGGGAGATTTTACACGAATTGACGGCCGTAGCCAGGATATGGCTGAGGGATCTTAATATTTCTTTATAGGCGCCTCATACCAAGGGTAGCTAGATTACAACAAACCAGGTTGATGCAGTCTATACCGACTTCCACAAGGCCTTCGATAAAATCGATCACTTGATTCTCCTGTCGAAACTCGAATGTCTTGGAATTCATGGTGATCTCCTCCGGTGGCTGGAGTCCTACTTAACAAACAGACTCATGACAGTGACACTCAATGGGCATAAATCCAATGTGCAAAGAGTTGCCTCAGGAGTGCCGCAGGGTTCTGTCTTGGGCCCTTTACCTTCACTACCTTTATAAACGACATCTCCAAATACTTCTTAAATTCCTATTGTTTGCTGATGATCTCAAAATCTGCCACCGCATAGAATCTCCAGCTGACTGTATCAAACTGGAGGAGGATCTCTCAAGATTGTGTGACTATTGTAAATGCAACAAGATAGAGTTGAATGTCAATAAATGCTTTAAAATTTCTTTTACAAAAAATCGGAATAAGGTCAGATATGATTATAGACTTTTTGACCAAACTCTTAAAGAAGTTGATACTGCTTAGGATTTGGGGGTGATTTTTGACTCAAAATTAAATTTTAACAACCACGTGGAACAAATAGCGACGCAGTGCTACCAAACCTTGGGCTTCAACTAAAAAATTTAAAAGCATTAAATCTATAATAACACTATGTAAGTCGCTTGTGAGATCAAGATTGGAATATTGTGCGCCTATATGGAATCCATATTACGAAAAGTACAAGACCCAACTAGAAAGGATCCAGAACACCTTTATACGTAGAACACGCAAACGTTTTGGTGGTGCGCCATGTTGTGGTTCTCTGCCCACACTTGAGCTCAGACGTGAGCTGCAGGAGATTTGTACTCTGGGTAAAATATGCAGGTCGGAATTCGATACTTCAAGAAACAGATCTCCAGAGCAATTTTAAGCAATTCTACTACTTCGCGATAGCTTATCGATTCTTCTTTTCCCACACCCCTTCCTCCCTTTTTTCTTTCTCTTCTTCTTGCACTCTCCATTTGTGTTTGCGTTTATCTTTAGCTATTTTCATATTTCACTTATACTAGGAGTATTCCTAATGATATTTTTTCTCTCTTTGGAACATGTACCTGTTTCACTCAACAATATATAATGTAACATGTGACACATCTCGATGGAGGTCAACTTAGTTTAAGGCCATAAATTAATTCTGATTCTATTTTTAATGTATAGTTGTCCTCTGTAATGTGTTTTGTTAAAATAAAAAAAAAAATATAAAAAAACATGGAAAAATTGGATGCGAAATAATATGGTGGTGGCCATGATTTGTAAAGACCTCGAAAAGAAAAAAAGAAAAGGAAGACGCTCTAATATTATAACTTAAGGGTTCAAAACAGGTGTTTTGAACAATTCATCATAATAAAAAATATCAAAATTAGGTCTGAAAGCGTCAATAAACAGTTGTTTGAAAAAGAGTCCTCAAAATGTGCGTTAAGATGATTGATTTTATAGTCGAAATCACTTAATAAAACTCGAAGAAATCTCTTTTTCAGACGTAACAGTACTAACTGTAT
The DNA here is from genome assembly GCA_963576905.1 of Mystacides longicornis. Taxonomy (NCBI): domain Eukaryota; kingdom Metazoa; phylum Arthropoda; class Insecta; order Trichoptera; family Leptoceridae; genus Mystacides; species Mystacides longicornis. The sequence continues at coordinate 4,050,281 of OY756438.1, forward strand.
GGTTTTTATGTTTTTAAAATGTTCCCCTTTTTATTTATTTATTTATTCTGTTTATTTTATAGTTGTTTTAACTGTTAGTCTGCACGTCATCATCATAAAACACATAGACACGAATATCCGGATAAACTCTAGATTATCACAAAAAACTCTCTTTATTCGTTTTTAAGTTTCCTTTATGGTTCTGTTATGGTTATTATTATTATTATTAATATTAGTTTTTAATTTATATATTTATTTGTTATTCCTCTTTTTTTATCACAATTACGTTTGATGTCCGATTTATTGATAATAATAATAATATTATCTTTATAGTTTTCCGGTAGATTCTCTTTTGATTGGTCCGTTTATAAACGCACACACACACACACACACACACACACACACACACACAATATTATGTAAACGACATTAATACATTTATTTTAATTGAAAAAAATATTATGAATTTTATATTTTTGTTGTATTGACAATCATTTTGATCATGTCGTGATCCCTGACCAGTTTAAAAAGTCCTTCAGCATCAGAAATGCGAACATTTGTACTGTTATAATTTTTGTATGTACCTATAAGATCGGTTTATGATCCCCTATATTTTTCTAAAGATCTCTTGATTTGCCATTCTCAATTTGAATATTTTTTTTTTCTTATTTCATAAGATGTGTAGTCAAAATATAAAAAGCGACATGTATTTAGGCAGTGATAAGCATTTGTATAAATGCGATAGAGATGAGTGGACGGTTTTTTGGTCCGATTGCTTCAATCGGGCTGGGGGTCGGCTTTGTGCGGGTCGGGTTTGCTGCGGATTGGTCTCCTCCGGGCTGGCTTGCGGTGTGCGGGGGGGGGGGGGGGGGCTTAAATTTAGTACATATTCTTCCTGATTGGAACTATGTCATTATATTTTTGTTATATAAAATTGTAATTTTCGTCTTTTTCTAAAAAGAAGAAGAACAAAATATTTTCTTCTTTTGCGGCTCGCCGCTTGTTATGAAATTTTGTAATTTGGCCCGCCATCCAAAAAGTTTTCCCAAATGGAGGTCCATTCTCTCTGTCTAACCCGTAAGGGATAAAAAACCGTTTTTCACGATTAACAAGACCATCTTACTCAGTACGCAGTTCCTCAAGTAACTCCGATAGAAGTTAAAATAACATTGCATGATTTAAAGCCAATATTTCAGAGGTCAGAAGATTTTTATCATCACTTTTAAACTGTGTTATTGTTCGAATCGTAGATAAAACATAGACAAAATAGACCTCAGTCTTTTTATTCTACTTTGAAATCTATGGATGTAAGATCTTAGGGCGATAATAAAAACGTCTTTTGCAAGTATTATTTTATCTGTGGTACGCAACGCATAGATTGTATTGAAACTTCCCGCGGTCACGATATGGCCACACTGTGGTCAACATTACAACTGTCAATCACTTCCATAGACTATACAAAACCTCAAACCTTAATACTACTTATTACATTTTCTATCATTCAGTACCTACATTCTCTAAAATATACGCCTAGCATACGATGAACAAAATGAGAATCAACAAAGCATATATACCTACACATGAAATATATTAAGTGTTGAAAATAAAGCAGATATGCTCAAGGGGGTTACTATGAAAATATGCATTTACATCCACCCGATTCAATTGCATGTAGGTATGTTATTTTTATTGTATTATACTTTCAAGTCACTTCACCCTTTGTATAAATCCCACTCAGGAGCCTATAGGGAGGAACAAGAGCTCTCTATTGCGCTCGATCTTGCGCCATCACAGGGAGGACGCCAGCCGACTGAACTCTCCCTGATGGGGTCCAGGCGTTCGAGGCTTTTATTGCGCCTTCTCCGACCTTTCAGAACTTAAAAGTACGTGAGTTGTCAACCTGACGCCGTTAAACTTTATGTGATTTTCGATTTCTCTGCTTAAATTTCATCTGAATAATCGATTTCCTGCCTCTTGCTGAGTGCTAGAAAATAAAAACAGAAAAAGAACAAAATGTTATTCTGAGCCGGCAACCCCACGGCAGTTTGTAATGCACCTAATTATTTTTATTGTGTGTGTGTGTGTGTTTTTTTAAATTAAAAAACGTTGCATATTTTTTCACTGTCGAAGTTATTAAAAAAAACCTTTAAACGTGTAAACGCTATACATATGTGGAATATATCATATTTTAAACTTCCCTTTTCAATGATCAATAGTAGAATGTAAGTGATTACAGCCAACTCTCCGTCGCTTAGTTAGATCAACTCGTGTGACATTGCGCAGGGACTTGCGCGGATCATTTTCCGTATCACAAGGACTCGCAGACGAGCTGTCTACCTAAGTACGTGAAATTTGTATTACAACGTGTGCTGGTATTGCAACAGGGTCATAATGAATTGGCTCACCTAAATCATCATTGAAATCAGATCAAAAATTATCAATACTCATGCTCTGCTGTTTGGCTGCGAAACGTGTACCAAGTTGAGATTCTTCAAAGGCATGCCTAGTTCTCACTAGGCAGAGCGCAACAGTTACGAGATGCTTGGCAGGGTTGGAAAGACAAGGAATTGTACAAAAGGCAATTGTACTTGGCACCTAAATATTGCTCTTTTAACGTCATCGAAACAACGATTGAAAATGGTACTTTTGCAGATCATATGTTCAACAAGTGGTGCGCTGTGAAAGAAAGGTTGGCTGACAATTGAAAGATGTGAGACGAAATCGTGAACTAATTTATTGAGACAGTCTTTAAAATCGATTAAATCAGACTCAAAAGATGAAAATGAACGTATTTTTTTTTTGCATATAATAACATTATTTGCACATAGATTCCTTTCACACATTAATACTCAATTATTTGACGCTTATTTAATAATCGAGGGACTTATGAAAGTTTTCACTACTGTTTTGAAGACTGGCTTAGTGTAATGACTTTACATTGACAATGTTGGTCATTAGGTAGTCTAGTTCATCGAATTCTTCGGAAATTCCAATCACCATGTTCAACTTGTCGAAAATTCCAAGCCCCTAGCAGTAATCGAACCGCAACCTTAGCCATCCAAAGCTTGGGCAAACCAACCCGACGTTATTATTATTTTTTAATGAATATCTGACCATTCATAATTAACACAAATACACTCTTTGACCCTTTCCTAGTAAGGTACTAAAAACTTGTGTCATGAAAGAGGAAGTTGTTGGTACTTGGGATTGAACCCCCGACCTTCACGGAATGGAATGAAAGTTGGACAGAGCCACCAGGCTACCAAACACTTGAAATTCCTTCGTTTGTAATCAAAACTCATGATTATTTAATTATGTTAATTGAATGAAGAGATATCTGTTGGAAAACATGGATAACATTAAGATATCAAATTGCTTAGTAAATACTATAAATAGATGGCGCTAGGATATCCGCTATCTCCATATTTATACGATCAAAAAAAGCACACATACACCAGGATCACCCGGTAGAACAATAAATATTATGATATCGTAATACATCGAGCGTATCTTGTTTCACATAATGAATGAAATATAAAGAGGTGATAATATGTTGATAGATCAACGTAACGGCTGCTGTGTATTTGAATTTCAACAGTATATAACTGCGTTCGTAAGCTCAGTGCGGTTAAAATTTGACCATTTAAAGTCTAAACGGTAAACAAAGGCATTCAAACAAGCGTGTAAGCTCTTCAGAAAAAAAGGTATTAAAGAATCAAATCTGAAGGAGAATTCACGAAACGGTTTAAATACGATCTAGTTGCATCCAATTCAAATCCTAAAATCATTCAGCCCGCATACGATTTCCTACAGAACAGCTCTATAGGGACAGTGGTTTTTTGGACATTATGTGACTTATACTGACCTATCTGAATAAACATACTACTGACATTCAACCTTACTATGTTCTTCTGCATAACACTAGAAACCGTCGACGGCTGCAGCCATTTACAGTAGGGACAACACATGCCCAGCGCCAATATACCTTCCTGGCACCAAGACTCTACAATAGGGTCTTGCTCGACATAGAGAGTAGAATTACACGGGACGGGAAAAATTTAGAGATCTAGTAATAAATAATGCTTTATTGTTACAAAAATGCAGTCCTTATACGATCCATTCACGAGAGTCAAAGGGCGGACTTATCCCGCAGGATCTCTTCCAGCCAATCCAGTAACGCAATGGCGTAAAGAAAAAGGGCGAGAAGGCCCAAATGATTTGCTCTTTAATTTCTGCTGCTTGTAATATTGTGCTGTACCTACCTACTTGTTGTTTTTGTTTTGAATGCACTTGCATCGCAAATATGTTAAATTGTAAAATGTTTATTTTTTGCTTGTTTTATTTGTTTTTTTTAGTAATGTAATTGTAAGTAATAAGGACTCCCAAAAAATTTACTGTTCGGCGAATTAGCTAATGGGAGACGAAAGCATGGGGGGGACAGCGCAAGAGATTCAAAGATAATTTGCATGGACAGTCGGACTGGGAGAATCTGGTTAAGGATAGACCGCGCTGGCGAAGTGTGGTTGCTGAGTGTCAGGGGACTGACATGGTGAGGAAGCGCGGCCCGGCGGTTGGATCGGAGTATCCCTGCCCGGAGTGCGACAGGGTATGTCTGTCAAGGATAGGACTATATAGCCATAGTATGTGGCATAGAAGAAGACGATGATACATCTTTGCTTTTTGTGCACCGGAAGCCCGTATCTACGGGCAAAGGGCTCATAACTATTATTAATAAAAAGGAAATAAATTTTCATTCATTCATTCACATTTCATCTTAATAAATTATGTTTTTTGGATAATCCCTTTACCTGCCATAGAATTAAAACAGTATACCTAACCCTGAGGTTTTCCCAGGTATTTCGGTTCTTTGGAGAAAAGATTTGATACTGGAAGCATCATCAAGGCCCACACTTTTCTCTCTTTTCTCGTATATTTATTTTTCCAAAAAATGTCTTTCAGGAATCTCTCTATAGCTGCTGCATTGTTTGCCTAATCCTTGACTTCCTTGATCATTGTTACTAAAGAGTTCGATGCCTCCACTTTCTCTATTAGTTGGTCCTTTAATATCAGCTGTGTCTTATATGGTGTGGTTTAAAAATCAAGAAATAAGGAGAAATTCAGTCTCTCATCCTAAAAAAATACCTATAAGGTTGTTGCCAGATTTTGCCTAAACTATAAAAATCATAATATCGTAAATGGAACAGCGAAATATTAATAAAATATACGTAAATATACACTTTGTGTTATAAACATAATGTTCAGACAGATGGGTAGTTCCAATTTTTTGGATCGAATCAAATGTTGGGCACGATGCCAATAAAAAGACCAAATATCAATCTCGGGAATTTTATTAGTCTCTTGTAATAAATTTAAAACACATAGACAATCTCATTATTGTGGGAATAAGTTTGGGAACAACTCGGCGATATTATCGTTGAAATCTTTGCCTACTAATAAAAGATGGCCTTAAATAATAGAAATATCGCAACCAGCCCGCTCAAATGTCTTTCTCGCCCAAGCTGTGGCGGCAAACTGATTTCAAAATATTTTTTTTTATTTATTAAATTCCTCCATACGAGCTCGATTGATTTCGGATCAAAATAAATGGTTAAAATATACGGCAAATATACGGTGTATCGGCTGTTTGTCCTGGACCACGCCCTTTCTACCCACTTTTCAATCTATAGTTTCTAAAATCACTATATTTCCATTTTTAGTTTTGATCTTCCATCTAACGAATTTTAACTTCTTTGTTAAGGATAATAAAGTTAGATTTTTGTTTTTGAATCAATTAAGGATTCCAATCCAATCCAAACTCTTTTTCGCATTGGAAAGCAACAAGATGGGGATTTGAGCCTATCTTCCCAGCTGTGGCGCATTGAAAACCTCTCCTTCAACCCAACAAGAAGATACGTAGGTAATGTTCGGATCTTTTTCTTCTCTGGTTTCAATCTTACGATTGGTTTGCAGCCATTCCCTCAATTCTTCTCCTCCATTCCTCCCTGTCTTGTGCGGCTCTTTTAAGATTTACATATGACTGGCATCGATGTTAGGATGTTGGTAGACATTATTTTTTTATGAAATATTGACACCTCTCTTGACTGTTACGTGAAATTTTACTAAGCAAACATGTATTTGGTCTGCCACTGGGTACTGACTTAGCTGGTACCTGGATATTAATTTACTTTATTTGATGTATGTAATTTTAATTATAGCTAAGAGTTAAATATTCTTGCTTATTAAGAAGTGCTCATTATATTTTGGCCATATTTAAATGCATTTTAACCACATTTAACTACATTCTGACCACACCGCGTAAAGGTATTTCGTCTGGATAACCACTTTCATCCTCAAACCGCATTCCGACCATACCTGACCATGTCTTTTTATAGCAACCCTTCTTCAGCATTCTTCTCGTTGACGACACAGATGGACGCGTCCGCAAATGGTCCATTTAATACGCTCAGTCAGCACTTCTCGCTATTTTCATCCTTAACAGTTTAATATGCAGACTGATTTATGAGATCTATGAGACACGAGCCTAAAATAGTCTCAAAGTATCTAATTTTTACCAAGACAACATTTAGTGTATTCTGCATATTGTATTTTTAATCTTTTAGTAATGCCATTCACTTATACATTGTGATAGTAAATGTATATGTTAATGATCGTTCAGTTTGGTTATTTAATTTATATATTATGCCAAATACCTACATAATATGTATTTTCTTTACCTTGCCCACTTAGGGGCAAAAGGAAGGCTACAAGAGCTCTCCACTGCGCTCGATCTCACGCAGATCCTACAATATTAACGAATATGTAACAACCAATGACTCTAACGGAACAAAACACTACGTGCTTACGACCGTCTTCTACTGTTACATATTTCGAATGCTGGCTTAGTGTGATCACTTTACTTTAACAACATTCCTACTCCTACAATATGTCCAGATCCTTCAGGTCTGCTTCGAAGGAACAGACCATGTTTTCTTCGTCTTCGAGACTCTGATAGAGACCCAAGTCCACCAGAATGTTTCCCTGAAACGTCTACGCATCTTGACTGCATTCATATAACACTTCTCTTGTGTGTCCATGGTCAAGGATGGTAACAGGATTGCGATATGCCCTAGTTTTATTTAGCTTATTGCGAGTTTTTATTGTTTTTCACGATTTTTTTTGGTGCTCTGCGTTCACCCTGCTACTTTCTACAGTTGTAATTGCATCATCAAAGTTATAAGTAAATGTAGGTCATTTATGCGTATTTCGGCAAATGAAGAGGTTTTTGGATGTTTGAGTCTCACCAAAGCTATAGGAGAAATCTTCTTTCACATTAATACCCCACCTGTGAAAGTTTTTCTTGCACCTTGTGGCACTTTCATCGTCATCTTTTGATTTTCTTTCAAGAAGGCTGAAACAGTTGGTTTCCCAGACAGATTATTCAGCTTCTCTTGTTATATCCAAAAGCTCAGAATATAGATAACAAATGGCTAGTATGGACATTTTAAAAGACAGTATTAAAATGCAACCGTTATATTTACAGTCCACTCTTTATAAATATTGGAAGAAATCTTCAAAACACGTATATTTTTGTGCAATTTTATGTGTTTTGGCACGAATTTCGGTGCAGTGTTTTGTCTGTATTCTGTATCATATTTTTTTAAACTGTTTTATATTATTTTTATAAAATCATTAATATTTTTTATGCTGATCCTCTGTAATAATATCGCTGATGATTTAAACTCCTTGATTTATCGCGATTTATTTATTTATCTTTATTTATTATATGCCAAAACGTTGAAAGTTGTATGTTTTTGCACGTGAATTCTGATTTATTCGGATATACATTTAGATTTCTGCTATTTTAGAAAAGCAAACTTATCTTGGGTTTCTGATTGAAAACTCGTTGCCTTGAATTTTACTGTATATCTTCTCACAGATGAAAAAAATTTCCCCCACTAAAGTCTAGATATTAATGTTGCCAAAACAATATTTTTGTGAAAATGATTAAAAATGAAAACCGATTATATTTTTTAATACCACTAGGTATAGTTTTTATTTTATTTTATTAAATTAAACGGTTTTCGAAAGCTTTTGATTTCTTTGACATGATGGGTGGCGAGACTAAACGCTTAACTGACATGGTTTCAAACACGTCGATTCCATCCTCAAAGATGGTTAGTCTGAAGTGTAAGAAAAAAGGCTGTGTTAAAAATGGAACCTGGAACGTCTATGGATAAGGAAAAGGTAGATGTTTGGATATATTGAAAGAATGAGTGTTTTAGAATAACAAAAACAGTATAGGTACTAATAAGGATCAATGAAAATGGTTGTAAAAATGACGTGAATCTATCAAATTGATTCTGTTCTCAAATAATAGAGTCAAAAGTAAGAGAAGAAAAGCTAAATTAGATGTGATATGTCACTGAAAAGTTAAGGAGGGTGTTTAGAGTAAAACCAAGAACCTTTCTCCTACCATAGAGTCATAATAATTATTACTAAATATGAATCAAAAAGCAGGAGGGCGAAAATAAACAAATAAAAAAAACAACAATTGCGACCAAAAACAATATACGGTGATAAACAATAGTAGACAATTTACTAACTGATAGATAATATTGATTATATAACCCACCCGCACCGCAGTTAGGCGCTCCCATATCAGGATAGGCCACGCTCCCAACAAACTCCTATACGATGATACACGTGCAATACTCGTATAACGTATTGTTGAGTTGTATTGTAGAAAAACGTCTTATCTGCAATAATATTACTCATCGTCAATGTGATTTTGTATGCAAGCTGTTTTTCATATCAATAGTATAAAGTCGTATAAGGAACTGTTGCTGAGGGATTTTGCATTTAAGTGCTTTTTAAATTGTATTGAGAGCATTGCGTAAAGTGCCTGAAAATGAGAGGTTTTACCGCCCTAACTGATCGATCCGTAGTGGCTTTCCCTCGATCTATGTTTTTCTCAACATATCCTACCATGATGGTCTTTTTCAGATAGTTATGTTCACGCCTTGCGTTTGTCCGAAAAACCGGATGATTCTTTCAGCGCATGTGGCTGAAAGTCTGTGCTTCATACTGATCCTTCGAGGTATGGACACATTAGTTTGCCTTGCTGTCCATGGTGTCCTCAGCATATAGCTTCTGTATAAAATCGATGGTTACCGACCTCGGTAGCCTAGTTGTACTAGCGTGGACTTCAGATCCGGGGTCCCGGGTTCGATTCCCGGTCGGGTCAGAGTTTTTCTAAGTGTTTTTTCACTTGAAATTTCTACCCGGGGTTGGCCTGTCTCAGATTGGACGGGACCGGTTGACTGGAAAAAATTGCCTCAGGCAATAAGTTCCGCCGGCTATACTGACACCTTTGTATAGAAAAGTGTTATATTATTATTATTATTTATTATATTTTAATTTTTTGTATGTTTGTGTCTATTTATAAACTAATTGGATTTTCTTAGTTTAATATTCAAACTAATTTTATGTACCTACAAAGAATAATAGGGCTAGGAATTAACTATTATCATTTTTTCAAGTATTATAATATATATTTTTTTGTTTCTATTCTTAGCCTGCTTGTGCATTTTGGAAATAAATAATAGCGTCAAAGCCACATTTCGTAGGCATCTGTTTTCTGTTTGTCTCATGATTTCATCGTCCATGTCTCTAAAGTGGTCAAAATATAACAAAAACAATAACAAATCCAGCAGTTTTACCAATAATTAAACAATATTTACATTCATTCCTTTTTATATCAACAAATTTACGACAAAAACTTTACGTATGTAGCTTCTATGAAGATCTTCGATATTTTGGGGAGAAGGTGCTTGTGATAGTCCATTTCAAAATAAAAATGAAAGAGTCTTGTATTATCGTTGAGTGAGCATTGATTCATTATAAAAAAAATCAGTAAAGGCGAGATTTCGCGTAAAAATTATATTTAGTCGTGCATCTAGTATGCGTCATGTTAACAATAATCTTCACCTATGTTTATGTAAGTGTAGTAAGCATGAGTGCAATGTGAAGTTCAATGGCCAAAGTACGTAAAGTAATTAAGAGCGAGCGCCCACTGAACGGGGGTGGCGAAGTCAAGAACTGAATATGTTGCACTTTGGTGAAGGTCTTATAATCTGTACTCGTTCTATATCCGTGGTCTGTACTCCTTGCGATTAATAATAAATTTAAATTAATAATTAATTAATAGCTGTATGTATTCAATTATACATATATATATTCTTGAGACGACGATCGTAAAACAATTCATGACCTATTATTGCAAGCAATTAAAGGCCTATTAATAAGAGCGTTCAATTTTTGTAAAATGAGTATCGATCATATTATTATATTGCTTTATATGACGAAAAATGTGAAAAAATTGATGGATAATTGCTTAAAATAGAGACTTCTCGTGTAGAGCTTGAGTACTTATCCTTAAGAAAATTTGGAAATATCATACTGTCAAATAAAGTTTGGGCACTTACGCCAATGGAACAATTCATGGCCTATTAGCAATCAAAGGCCTATTGCTTATTAATTTAAACACACATTTTAGTGATTTTGCATAGTTACGCGACGACAAACTTAATACCTACATATTTTTATGGTACTTTTTCATTTTTTATATCATTTAAAAAACCACAATTATACAAAAAAATATACAAAATCATTGAATTAGGATCTTTAGGTCATTTCTCTTACGAACTTATCTGACTTATAAGCATAAATATTTGAAAAACCTAAAACAAATAACAATAATAAACTACCTACCTATTTTACACAATTAATTATATTCAAAATACAAAAATTTCCACACATAATTACCCTTACAAAATATACAGTCCAACATCCCAGAGATCAGCAGTAAATGACGTTTAAATAATAGAGATACATGTTCAACGTAAGCAATTCATGGCCTATTAAATTTGGTATTTGTTTTAAAAATTTTAAGGAGTTTATAAAGTTTGGTCACCCTATTAGGCGCCAATTGATAGTTTGTATAGGCTCTTTCTAGTATTTCTCCTCCACGCGGTGTCTCATTCTCTACCGAGTCCTTGTAAGACGAGCTTCATGATTTTTATTCGATAATTTTGAACCGTGCAAATCTCGATGTGGTTTGCATTTTTGTAGGATATGGTTTATTTAAAATTGGAATTTGGAAAATCAAACTTATCATTTATTTATTTATTTAATCATTCATTTATTTATTTATTATTATGGTTACATTAATTTAATCGAAGGCAGGTAGGCAAGAGGTCGCCTAAGAAATTGCTGTGTGGCACCTATTACTAGGCGATTGTAGGAGATCCCATGGATCTAAGAAAAGAAGAGAATGATTTTATTTAAAGATTTGATGCTTTAGAAAAAGTTTTGCAAAATCAGTAAAGCCAGATTTTGTTATAAAATTATGTCCGGCCAGTTATGACGTCCAGATACGTCATAACTGGCCAGACCCTAAAAATGTACGGTATTGAGACATTCGAGATGTGCTGTTCCGGGTTACCGAACTAAAATAAGCGATTACAAACGTTACGAAAACGAGAAAGGGCACAGGCAGATGACGAAGCTTAAAATCAACTAAAGAGCAAAAGTATATACTGTATAAGGATCTTTAATAGATCTATGAAGATCAAGAAAATGATACATTGTACTATCATAATAAATCCCAGTTAATAATTCATATAATATGAAAGGATCACTGACAGTTAACAAGGGCGCTACATCAGTGCAATCAAGTACAACATTACAATATTCTCCCTAACCCACGCCTTGTCACTGCAATCTAGACACAACGCTAATAATACAGTACATCAACTATTAAGCGCTATCTGCACATTCAACATCCAATGGACTACTCTCATACAAGTTAAGTCCTTCCCAAACTGTGCGCCGCAGCACCATGAAACGTCACGAAAATTTTCTTGGGGGCAATTGTAGGGGTTTCCATTCAATGGATATCATAGTATAAAAAATACTTAAATAATGAAAAGACGTAAGTATTTGTATTTGAATTGTTATTCTATTCCTGCTTAAGTTACTGTTTTGATTGGTTTCTGTAAAGAAGCTGTAGTATGTAGGTAGGCACATATTATGCTGTTGTATTGCAGTGTTGTAAGTTGTATTATATACAGTGTGGGGCAGAATGGAGTCCCTAATTTTTAGTAAGGTGGGGAAGCAACGCCATTTTAACGCCAAGTAGTCGCCATTCAGTGGTTCGGTGAGCATCGAGGCTTTTCGTAGGCTATCATTATTTTCAAAAGAACGTTTCTACGACAAAGCCTCGATGCTCACCGGACTACTGCATAGCGACTACTTGAAATGAAAATGGCGTTGATTCGCCCACCTAACGTTACTACTCCCACTCCGCTAACCCACCAGCGCGCTCTACAGTGAGTATTTGAAACTAGGTAGTCCATTCTGCCCCACCCTGTAAGTATTCTGTTACTTTTATCGTTCAAGATATTCCGCCAAAAAAAAAATTAACATAACATTGCAAACATAATATGCAAATCAGCATAATGCAACTACAACCATCATAAATCACTCAATTGTGAGTGGAATTGCAGAAAATTGAACCATAACCAAATATTTTATTCCCTAATACTCCCATAAAAGGCAATGACGTTTTTGACAATTCGTGGATCTATATTATAAGATTGATAAATTAAATAAAAAGACACCTAATATGCCATCAATGCATTTGTTTTCTTCCTTATATTTTCCTACCGCATTCTGCTAATCCCACTATCTATCAAACAACTGACAGTTTCTGTCAAACGCCAATGACGTTAAAAAATTAGACATAAATAATATATCGAAAAATTCGCTAAGAAGAATATGTTATAACTAATGACTCTAAAAATTCATAACTGATGTTCGATTTTTAAATGGAACAAACCACCATGGGCTTACGACCGTCTTCTACTGTTATTTGTGTATATAATAATATGTCAAAAAATCCCATTTATAGGTACAGCATGTAGATATTCACGGATTAGATATTCTTCTTAGTGAATTTGGACGACACGAGACGGAGACCATACTAAATTACATACCTACTTGACATGACTATACTCCGCCAAAGAATGTTCCTTGAGCCTTCCTCGCGTCCTTGCTGGGCACTGCTAGACGGGGTGTGGGTGGTGTGAGTGTGTGTGGGTGGTGTGAGTGTGTGTGGGGGGGGTGTGTGTGTGAGGGGGCGGGTGTGTGTGTTAGAGAGAGAGAGAAGGAGAGAGGGTGTGAGGTTTCGATAACTGAGTGTGTGTTGGGGATGATACCGCTTCCTGCATGCATGCATTGCATTATTTTATTTTATTTTTTATTTCTTGCATGCATCTTTTGTTCTTTTATTTTATTTATTTATTTTGTTAGTTTATTTTTTTATGCATTTTATTTATTTTTTTGTTTAAATTCTTACAGCACAACAAATAAAACAATATCCTATGTGATTGAATGATAAATATACACATATATACAATGTCACAGAAAGAAATAATAAAGTATATTAAGTAGTACATAGTAAATGATGAGGTGTTGTGCTTTGGCGGGATTATCGTTGAAGGCGATCTCTGGCATCCGACCAAAGATTTTACTTTTGATTTTTTTCTATTTAAGCATTTTACTTTTTTTTCTATTTAAATTTTTGTCTATCATCCTTGTTTAGATCCTTTATTTTTCTATAACTTAAATAAATAAAAATAGTTGCTATAGGTCTACCTTGGTACGGGCTTTGCTCAGTTAGGTGGATTTAAATGCTTATAAAATTATTGTACAACTAGAGGTCCTCCCCAGCTTCGCACGGGTAGATAGATACTTAAAAATAATTTAGTTTTCAGACAGATCCCTAACTTTTTCAAAATATTTTATAGCATATGTTAATCTGGAATAATTGCATTGCAATGTATCGTGTCACGTCACTTTACCACCGTGACTACTTTGCGCGGTATTTCTACTAAACTTGACACGACTCCCCTCAGCCCTCCCCGGCTCCCATACGCACTCTGCATCGGATAAGTTGAGATGATAAGAGACTATGCTTTTTTTTCCAATACTCACATTTTTAAACTCGTGATAACTTTCGAATGGAATGTCCGAATTGAATAATTCAAAAAGTTATACAAACATATTGAAGCAGACTTGAATATGAACTAATTTATTTTAATAAGGAGTAATACCAAGATACCAATAAAGAGCTTTTTCTAAAGGTGACATTTTATTGGTTTTTTTTAAATAAAAAAACACTTATTGTGGCATAACTATAATAGTTAGACATATGCTGTCGCGATACTTTTTGTAAATAATGATGTCTTCTACAAAATTGTAGAACATTGTTTTATTCTATCATCATTAGTTTTCACAGCGTTCACGATAAAAAGAATATTTTAGGTAAATTTTTTACACCTTGGGTTACATTATTGAAGTTTTCGTAGGTTACCCACTTTTTTTTGGAAATTAAATATAGCCTATGTTCACCGCCGATATTGTAGCTTCCCAAAAGTGAAAGAATTTTTCAAATAGGTTCAGTAGTTTTGGAGCCTATTCGAAGCAAACAAACAAACAAACAAACAAACAAACAAACAAACAAACAAACAAACAAAAAATCAAATCTTTCCTCTTTATATATTAGTATAGATATTAGATGAATAAAGAAATTATTATTATTATTCAATAATTAATGAAATATAGAGATAAAAGTTGGGAATTATAGAGAACAAGAGAGAAACCAAATTTAAAGACTGCGCCTGCTGTCATGTATTTGGCGGCAGGATATGAATATATCTAAGAAGGTTACCTGCTTTTATGTTTACTCAAATTTTCTAATGTTTTACGCATTTTTGTTTAAATTTCATGCAAAAAACTTTCTCCTGACAGTAACAAACTCAAAAAAAAAAGAATTAGCAAAATTGGTCCAGCTGTTCACGCGTGATGCGATGAACGGAAAATAGGGCTTCATTTTTATATATGGAGATTAAGGTGACCAGGAACCGCGAAAGTTTGAGAACCCTCGAGATAGATAATAATATGATGAATCACCGGCGGTATTTACAGGATTGTTCGTTTTATTTTGAGTCTAGTATTTGGCCTTCGTCGGGGATTCGACCCTGAGCGCTGACTGGACTTGTTCGCACTAGTTCTTCAGCAACTTTAGATTTCAGTATGATGTGCCTATAACGAAGATAATATTAAAATGATATATCATTTATTACTCTTATTATTTGAGTATTTTATCCCGGAATTTGCTCTTAAAGATGCCGAGTTTTTAGGTTTTTGGGTCAAAGAAATTAAGTAAAATTTTGGCGATTACTGGTTTTGGGTGTCACAAATTGAATAAAGCCCTTTTCCAAAGGACCTGATCTTATATCTTGGGTACAAGATGATACCACTGCATCACGAACGGCGCTATACGCCAACGCAGGCATATCACCTCCACCATTATGGAGAGATTGCTGTGACATGTGATAAGGATGACAGCTGGCCGAGAAGAGCACTGTTTTTCCTCCCATCGGGGTCTCGAAGACGTGGATGACTCTCTCATACCGTTTTCCGTTCCTTCGAGACAGAGCTGAGGGAGTTGGGCATGTGAGGAGCATTGTGCAAGAACGAGCGCACTGGAGACCTGTTGTTGCCTCCCTATGCCCGTTATTGGGGTTCAAAGGGTGATTGATTGATAAGTATACCAGTGTACTTTCTTAGTTTATTTATTTGCTTTCTAGTTGCAGAAACATATTTGCATGGTTTTTGTAAGCGACTCCAATGTTTTCCAAAATATTTCCACTTTTTCTTCCTCCCCTTCTTTTTTGTTGTTCACCATTTTCCCTTTGTGAAAATACTTTTTCCTACCTTACCTATTTACTTTCACTTCCACTTGATGGGGATTAGTTTAGTTACATAAGAATTCTTATACCTGTGGTATTATGGTTACCTTTGATAATATCTACTGTTTGTAAAGGATCTACATTATTCTTTATTCTATATTCTCGTTTCTAGGCCCAAATTTGGCCACTTAAACTTGTCAAAACAATAAATCAAAAGCATCACATTGTTATGCAACAAAATAAAATAAATATTAGTTGTTTAAAAGAAAACCTACGTAACGTACCTACTTGTAAAATAAAAGAAAGTACACATTTGCAAATCGTTAATATGTTGCAGTTATTTATTAAGTACGAGACGAAATGTAAAGGATCGAGTAAGTACATATTGGAACCTTGAAATGCCACACTTGCATACCTCGAGAGGTTAGACGTACATACGTACTTCCACTATTCCGACAAATCATACCTGATCGTTTGCATAAGAAATGTCACATTATCTCCCGATATACAGCGTATGTCGTTCGTGATGGTGATATCTCATGTGATACACTGACCTAGTATGAAGTCTCCCTCTTTATAACTAAAGGTGAGCATTAAAACGATAACTGATAAAAATATTATATTAATATGAATAACGCCCAATACGTTATTCATATTAAACGATATTTGTAAATATTAGTTGAACAAAAATAATAGTCACGGTAATACAGTATTAAGCGATAATAGCCTACACCTAATTTTAACTTTCCAGATAACAAATTTTCGGAATAATCTCCAGTGTTAAATTTAAGCCGTTATTCCCACCTCTATTTATACCGTTGGTTTTTTTTAAATGCTTCGGAACAACCTATACTAATGATATCGGAGAAAATTTTTAAAGAAACTAAATACTTATAGCAAGTCCTGGCACTTGCATTACTCTTTGAAAAATTCTTCCTTACTGAGATGAAGGCAATTATATTATTTATTTTATTTTAACATTAATATACAGACAGTGAAATTGATTAAAAAATAAGACAGTAAATTACATCACGAAACACCAGTGAAGTATATACATTTAAGTACTCGGCTCAGATACTGAGAAAGGGGAAAGAGAATAGGGTAAAGGTAAATGCACTGTTTCTGCTTGTTCCAAGAAAGAGTAGGAGCAATCTCAAGTAGGTTTGCTCGCACTGGTCGGACTCTCAATGTGATAGCAAATGCACACAGACCTTTTAAAATATTATTTATTTAAATTTTATACTTTAATATCAAATTATTTTTATTGGATACTGAGCTAAAGGCTTTACTCTCCTTAAACTTTACTTATTTGCTGTATTCTTTATTATTTTGCTGTTTCCAAAATCGCTAAATTGAAATAAATTATACGTTTAAGATGTATATAGCTAAGGAGTCGTGGCACATTTTTAAAATGTAAATATCGTTTAATTATTTGGGCTTGCGCTTGGAGTAGGAAAAATCAGGTAAGCCCATCATAAAAATCAGAATATGTAGAATAAGATATGTTGGCGAGTAACAACTACCCAAGTTCTAAAACGATTTATGTGCAACTAATTTGCATCAATTTTCGAGATGTCGGTGATCGTCTACGTTGAAAGAATCTAACCCAGTAACGAAAGAAGAATATTTTTTTTTCAAAAATATTTTTTATTTGGTTGGTTCTGAAACGAACTCCCTGTATGCCGCCATTGTCGTCGAAGAATTTTCGTCTCGCGGTCCCGTTTAAAGAGCCCAGCCCATCCAGAGAGATTGTCGCGTGCCGGCTACACCCCGACCATTGTTGTGGCTGTATCTGATATACAGCAAATATGTTAAGTACAGGTTCTGATCCCACGCGCGACTCCGACCATTACTATTATTGCTGTCATTATGATAATTTCGACTCGGCTACAATCCTATACAATAGAGAGTGATGTTTTTATGCATGTTTGGATATCATAAGGATCGACATGATCAGTTTACGGAGATATGTTTGATAATGAAAAGCACTTCTTCTTCTTCTTTTGGTGCCATGGCAGGTAGCCCCAACGTCAACGATCACTTTGCCGAAACTTTCTATATCTTGGGCCTCTCGAAACAACTGTTATACCTTATAAAAACCCGCACATACTTTAATAATACGCAGACAGGACTTCTTCTTCTTCCTCTTTGATTAGGCCTGCTGGCCTGTTGTTCCTGCTACGTTGTCCTCTTGGGAAGCTGAGTGCCAACTGTCCCTCCAGCGTTTAGACGGTCGTCCTGGAGGTCTGCTTCGTTGTGGTATGTTGTCTCTGGCGGCTTATGTGTCTTCCATTCTTGAAACGTGGTCGTTCCAAAACCGTCTACTCTGTCTTCCCCACCTTACCTCGACTTCGACTACAGACAGGACATGTTGTCTTATTCCGGTTTCTCTGCGACCCTCGATTTTCCCCTTTTACGAGTATTATTCCAGAATCGATGAGATTGAATGATGAATCTGCGCTCACTCAAACTGAACACAAATACACTCTTTTGAATTTTTATGAAAATTCTTCGAAACCCTGATGGGAGGAAAAATAACGCTCTCCTCGGCCAACTGTTATTCGGTGTCCATAACACCTGCCCCAGACGTGTCCAGCTCCTCTCCATAGTGGTAAATACAGTTGTTCGTCTATGGCTCCGTATAGCGTCATTCGTCATGCAGCGGTACTATTTTATACACAAGATTCTCCTGAGGCACTTCGTTCCAGATACTTTTTACGCCTATGCTTTGGTCTGGTGCCAGGACTCACACCCATACAGGATCCTTCCTAATACATATTTTTTTTTTAAATGAATCTGGGCTCACCCCCAAGATTAACGCAAATGCACTTTCGACTTCTTTCACATTAAGAATAGACTCGTGTTGTGAAAGTGAAAATGACCGGTTTCGTTACACTTTTCGTATGGTATTTCCGGAAAATCTTCACTCGTCAGAGGGCTGCGTCCCATCCTTTTCTACAGTCATGGCTCCTGCGCCATCAGCCATTCCACCGCCTCCGGAGTAGCCTCGTGGATGTTTTGGAGGCCTCCTATGAACTTTTTGAGCTGGCAGTCTTGCACAGTATGTCTTAATGTCTGCACAGTCTCGCACTCACAATCAGGTTCAGCCCTTTTTCCCCATTTCCAGAGCAGGTAGTCGCAACAACCCTGCCCTGTTCTCACTCTGTTTAGTTGCACCCACGCCCTCCGCGGGAGATCAAACCCAGATGATCGGGTTGTGGGATCCAGTATGAGGTGTTTATTTACTGTCTCCTTCATGGCCCATCTTTCCTTTCATATCCTATCCGTTTCTGATTTTGCGGCTTCCGTAATCTATATGGACTTTCGGGACTTAAATCTCTTTGAGGGCTGGTGGAACACAATAACTGGGTAAAAGCTAGGAGGTAAGGATGGTGACCTTCGCGATTGCTATCTCTTTCGTTAATGTAAGAGTGACAAAGACAGAAAACTCCTGTTCTCACTAGGATGTCAAGTCTAAGGTAGGATAACGATATGGATTTGCTGGATTTTCCTGATAATTTCGTTATTCGTATCTGGTTACTCCACATCTTCTGTATACGGATGGGTCGGTTATGAGCTGCCAACGATTCCAAACAGGATACTCGCAATCAAGAATGAATATTTAATAAATAAATTGGTGCGCTGTGTCAACAAACAATTCCCCAGCATCGTACATAACACGAGCACTGCGCCATTCAACAGACGGAAACTAGGATACGTGCGTGTGTCAATGTGTTTGTATATCAATAGGGATAAGCAACCATCGAAATTAATCCAATTTTTTTTATTTAATTATGAAAACGATCAATCACTAACCATTCGTTATTTTGAACAAGAAGTTTTGGTAAACACAGGATATAGACGCTTTGGATCCGCTTCAAATGCTGGACTTCCTGAAGCGTTTGGGATTATTGGGAAAGCTCTAATTGGGAGGCATCATGAGCAAGCATGGGGAGCACAATAGACCACTGCTACACGCCGGAGCGCAAAATACCCTCGAAGAAAAAACTATATTAATTGTCATTTTTCTACTTATGTTAGTTGAGCGCATATTTTATCCAACTTGTTGAAAACTTTTAGATTTTACATAAGTGTTAAAATTTTAAAGGCTCAAAGTGATCAACGTTTTGTAGCCAATAACAAAGACTGAACTAACTAGAAGAATTGTTCATAAATTCTCAATTATTTTCTGTAATAAAATGAACCATAGTATACAGCAGCATAAAAAAAACCATGAACTTACTCAGGAGAAAGGCAGAGATCTCCGGATCTATTTTGAACGGTGGCCCTACAAAGGAGTGGTAAGGGAATTGGTACAAGTTTCAAAAAGTTATGTTGAAAAATGCAAAAAGCAGGAATAAGGGCTGTAACGTGTTATTTCCATTTAGAAATATGATAATAAGACAGATGTTTGAAAATGACCGATAGGATCATAAAAGATCCATAGCTCAAATTTGGCTAAATAATGATGGCATTCTAAAGATAGCCACATGGAAATTGAGCTTGGATCTAATGCAGTGGACCTTGAACAGTAGAGAATTTTTGTAAATCTTTTGATCCATTGGCGACCTTGAAAAGAGCCATCTTTGTAATAAATCCGTAAATAATGTTTGAAGGAGTTTGTATGGAACATTATATTATAAACGGTTTACGAAACCTGCTCCTGCGCTGTTTGTACATTGCTTTTATGATTGTGTTGGGAATCCTGTTGTCATCCTTATGATGGATATTATCACTTATCCCATGCACTTTAATTGTATCTAATATCATTGTCGTCCAAACGTGCATAATTTTATTATGTGGTTCATCAAACTCATCATTTGGAGTCTTCATGATGTTATATTCAAACTTTTTCTTCGCTGTTTTCATTTTTTTTTCTAATTTAGGCTCTCCATAGATTTTGAGATTTTTTTATATCTCTTTATATTTAATTGTCTTTGGAAATCTTTCAATCGTTGTATTATGGCCTCTTTTAGGTTTTTCCAAACTTTTCTGTCATTCTGAATATTTTTCCGTCTTGCGACTGGAAATAGGTGTAATGCCCATTTTATCTTTGTTCTACAATTAATTTCTGTATCTACCAATTGTCTCGGATCAAGAAGCGTCGGAAGACCAAAACTAAGATGGCTGGATGGCGTTGTCGTGGACTGTCGGGCTCTGGGGCATCAAAACTGGAGGGTGGCAGCCAGTGACAGATCGGGATGGAGAAGTTTTTTGGAGGCAGCTAAGACCCACCACGGGTTGTAACGCTGAAGATGATGATGATGATCTACCAATTGTGGCTTCTTCTCTTTTCTAGTCCGTCTGTTGTCATTTCTACTTATCGTTTTATGCAGATTTGAATGACTATTGAGATGCTCTAAGTTTTAGGTAGAAATCCAATATCATCGGTTTGTTTTTTATTTTTGATACTTACTCTCTATGGATCTTTATCGACACTCACTGCTGCTATTTAAATTTTGTCTTTAGTATAGGTTGCGTGTTTCGTAGACTCTTTTATTATAAATAGCAATCCCATCATCGTTTTTCGATAGTGTGCGCATGCGTTTGGAGTACTTCAATTTGAAATTTCTAATATAGATATTACTCTTTTTCATCATTACAATATTTTCTTAAATGTTATATCACATGATACCTTCGTAATACAAGAATATAAGCTTGTAGGTATAATATTTCTTACATTAATGGTAATTTGTTTCAGGGTATTTGGAATTAACTCTCTTACGCCCGAGAGTATTTAACAACACCTCATATGGGTTGCGAAGTTACTGATGTTTTTATTCAAAATTCTTTTATTTTAAGTCGGAGTTACGTCATTTAGGTTCAGAAGAGGAGTAATGGCTGATAAACCAATATTCTTGAACATTCACTGTGACATTTTGTTCGTTCCACATAAAATAAAAAGAGCGTATGTTTGAGAATCGATACAATGAAACAGTGTATGTAGTGTCGGTAACATTGACATTATAATTTTATTCGTAAAGCTAATTACCGCCAGGTTAATCTGCGTGGCTCTATGCATAGCATTATCACTTGCTGCCCCGGGCCGTTTGTCTTTTCTAGATTACGGACTCTGCGAATATCAGACGCAGGCGCGCGACTATCGCTTAATACCACTGTTTATTATGAAGATAGCTGGTTATATTCGTGTTTCCACTCCAAATTGTTTTGTAGATTACTGATTTTATTAAATAGGTACTGGGCCCTTATTCTCGTAGCGGTCTTAATACGCTCCTATCTTGATTGACAATCATAAAATGGCGGATTGGTATTCACAAAACAAGATATCTAGTAGATATCTTAAAAATTCGTTATGTTTGAAATATCAGTATGAATGTAGGTATTTTTATTTATTTATCTTATGGTCACAATATAGTACATCACAACAAAGAGACATTCAGCACAAGTATGTTTGTCAAAAATTAAAATTTGAAATTAAGATTATTGAGTTATTCGGTTGCCGCTTCACTCTGGGACATGAAGTCGGTAAGATCACCCCCATATGCCCTGAGTATGAAAATGATCCAGTTCAAGATAGGATTATGATTAGATTCCGATAGTTTTGTGAATACGACTGCTTGCGATCGTGTCTTAATCTTATCGTTAAGTGATTTTTAAAAGCGATTGATTACGAGAATACGTTTTTTTCTTTGGTTTTATCAATCCTTTGCAACTTTTGTACCCATAATAGTATGATAATACTTGAATTTAAATAACACTTTTTGTTTGTTACTATCATCTCAGATAGACAATGTTTAACTTTAATTAATGATGTCGATAGCTGGTTTTGATCATGTTTTTTGGTACTTTCATCCCAAATTGAATGATTTTACTCTAATTTTGTTAATGATCATTTATTGGGACGTTAAACCAAACTATTTTTATTCTAATTGTTATTTTAAAGTCTAAATATATTCCCTTTTATTTGTATCTTGATTGAAAGATGTTATGTCCAATATTAAGAATCAAACTACGCTTTGTCCAATAGAAAACTCAAATTTATCCTCAAATGATTACTTATTATATTATATGATTTTCTTAAAAAAATATTTATTACAACTTGACAGTTTGTGAACCAGTGATATCTCCAATAGCAGTCTTGTCTCTAGTCCGATAGTAACGGACCGACTTACATTACTGTGTTCATATAACACGCGTACACACCCACACATACCTACATGTGCTCTATATGTAATAGTCGTAACTTACAAATTAATATAATATAATATACTTACATACCTACTTAATAATTATATTACATTTTCCTTCAAGTGTCAACGAACTGCGAAGGTTGATCCGTCAAGTTGACGGACGTGTGACAAAATCCTACCACATGTTCTCAAACTGTTTTATTGTGAAGTTCGGTTTATTAAAATTATACAATGTGTTATTTAGACACTTACTTGTTAAAACGAATTGTGAAATTCTTGAATAAAAAAATCCACGGAAATCTGCTAATGGTTGTCGGGTTAACAAACATTCTAGAATTTTTACAGATGGCGTTGCTGTATTGAAATTCTTTCCATACTAACTTTGATATTATATTTTATATTATTTGATATCCATTTTTGAATTTCTTATTAGTTATTCAGAATTTATTATTAGAGTAGAGAAGAAGAGTCCAATCCTAGGATTGTGACTCAAAAGAAAGAAGAATTAGTTATTCTGTTATCCGGAGCGGAGAAGAATCCAATAAACCAAAAATGATAAAAATCTGTTCAGCCGATCTCGAGTTAGTGTTCGAACTAACCCGACTTTCTTTTATATCTTTAGATGTAATTTTATATTGTGTATGGCATACCCATAAACTCCCATGGTCCTCTGCCCATTTTGCTCCACTAAAACATTTTTTTTCTTTCTCCCTTTTCATTTTCTCTTCATAACTTGAATCGTTGCGACAATTAAATAAAATAATATTTATTTTATTGTCATACTATGTAGCTGATGTTGTTATATTTTAAAGTATGTCCGTTGATTAATAATTGTCTGTCTTTATTATTTAACATTTATGATGGGCCATAATCTATGTTTTTATCGACTCCATTTTTCGTTCTTTTTTATTTTTAAATCATCATTTTAATTATCTTTTTGTTCTCTTTTTTTCTTTTGAGAATAAACCAATGTGTAGAAATATACATGTTTAGGTATGCACATATATTTCCTTTCTTTAATTTTCTTAACTAAATGCCTACACAGTGAAAGGTTTTTTATGAGTTTTATTTAAATGTTCAGACGTTAATTGTACCCACCTAACTATGTACAATAGCTATGCAGGAGATACCTGTTATTGGAGCGCTGGATATTCTATGTGTTTGTTTCATGTTTTTATATTGTTTGTGTTGTTTAGTGTTCTGTTGGTGTCTCTATGAAATAAATAAATAATTTGTGGCAGGAACAATTATTGATGTTGAGGACGCAGGTTTTTTGACATCGTCGGATGCGGATTTTATAAATTTTACATCCGTGGATGCGGAAGCGGAGCACAGAATAAAAAATGAAAAACTGTATAATAGGAATGTAAAACGTAAGAATTAAAATGACCTTTTTAACGAAGGGCCGCCTTTTCAACGAATAAAACAATTTTCATTCCAAACCAACAGTTTTTAAGTATTCATTAAAAAAATAGAGAACAATACAAGGTCTACACGTAAGAAATAAAATGTCCTTTTTTAATGTGCATTTTATTACAAAGCTTGTCTTGGTAAGTCCAGACTCCAGACATTTTCTAATATGCCACTTCATAACAAAGCTCAGTAATTAACGTTCTCCGCGCCTTTTACTTGCACGTGGCATGCATCTTCTTTCTCTCTAATACTTCAAGGCCATACCTTTTGAGATAAGAACACAATTGCATATCTTAATTTCGTGTCGCAACTAGCTCTTGCCGTACATCCACATTTACATTCGCATTAATAAATGCAATGCGGAAGTTCAACTTTGATGCCCATAGAAAAAGCAGGAACCCGCTTTCCGGCATGCCCATTTAAATGCATTGAAACTGAAACCATAGACAACAATCTATGAGCCGGTCGGCGCGGGTCGGAATCGGCTTTCTACGTGTTCTTACCCTAAAGATCTATCAATGTGATCAACAAAATAAACACATCTTAGGTAAAAGGGAGTGATGACTTCAAAGCGAAAATTTACCTCCTATTTGTAAAAAAACTCATAATGTCATGATGACAAAACGGAATTTTGCGACATGTGAGAGGTTTTCTTGCGCCGTTGCCCGGATGTTTGATATAATATCGGAAATTCCATATTATTAATCACTATTACGTATAATCACAGCAAGTGACAACCTGGCTGTTATTAATAACAGTGATTGAATTGTGATTTATTTAAAAATATGTGTAAATATTATTTTGTTTCCGAGAACAGGTATTATGACGAATGGATCGTGGACAGTATCTCTGCCTATACACACTGTAGTCTGTTAATATTTTTGAGCCACTGTTGGTTAACCTTAAATTGGTTATGCACTGGGCACGACGGCCGCTCTCTATAGAGAGCGGTCCGTCGTCTGACAAGATGACAGTCTTTCATCATTATATATATGACAATGTTTTTTGTTACTACGGTAACAATATTGACAAAGATCTCAACTGACATATTATTCACAGCTGTTTATATAGTAGCGCCGTATTCGTAGGAAAACAGACTATTTCTTATGAGATTTATGGAAATTTGGTTTAGTTAAAAAATCATCTCTCTTCGTTCTCTCCCTTAGTCTACGAAGGACATAACCCGTCTTAGTCTCACTCAACTACCATCCAGAATGCAATAGGAAACGCGGTAGGCCCCTCCAAACAATATTATAAGGCTCTACGAAGCTGCCCTTCAGGCCGTTAGTGTTGACTGGGGTGCGGCTGCTGGGATCGCAGGAGACAGGACCGTATGGCGAGGACTTGTGGAGTCCATATGCTCCAACTAGGGAGCGGACATGGATAAAGAAAGGAGAATTTTACTGAAAGCGAAAGTAATTTGTAAATTTAGTGACAAAAAAATGTGAATGGTCCAAGTATTAGCGCCAGGCAATGTACATATATTACGCTATGTTTACATAATGAAGAGGCATGTTATTTTTTCTCAGTAGTATGCCTTTTCACAGAAAAAGGTGATTTTATTATTTTCTCAAAATAATTGATATTAACCTAATTGATATTTTTTTTGCAACACTGAACTATTCGTAGATCAGATAATTTTTCATTTTTCGAGTAAAGGTAGTTAATTATAAAATATTAAATGTGAAATAACAATAATAACTGATGAATTTGAACATTAGCACCTAGCAATGGCATACGCTGTAAACGTAAAGTGATCACACTAAACCAGCCTTCGAAATAACAGTAGAAGACGGTCGTAAGCCCGTAGTGGTTTGTTCATACCATTTAAAAATCGAACAGTATTAAATCAGTCATCAGTTGTTGATATATCTTTAAGATCTAGTCTTGAAAAAATGGACACAAAAATCTAGACAAACTTATAACGTTGTGTAATCTATCATATAAAAGAAAATCGGGTTTGTGCGAACACTTATAACTCGAGATGCGTTGAACAGATTTTTATGCTGCTTGGTTTATTGGATTCTTCTCCGCTCCGGATAACAGAAAAATTATTAAAAGTTCGAAAAATGGAATGCAACTAATAAAAATTCAATAGTATTAATATTAGTATGCATAAATCACTCTCTCGAGAGTGGATTGCCACGTTGGAAGAAAGAAGAATGTTAGTATGGAATGGATTTCCTGCGAAGCCAAGGCCATCTAATCTATAACAACAAAATTATTGTATACCAGGCAACCATTGAGTTTCAAAAGATTGGAACACTGATTTTGAATGGAATTTTTGATCGAGCTTTCAGAAATAGTTTTTTAACATTCAAACCTATTTTAAACATATTTTTTTGTTAATTACAAAAATTCGAAATCAATATTCATAGTAAGGACTACAGGACATTGTCTGTCGGGAAAGCTAGTATGAAATAGTTCGTAATAAAACGCTGATTGAAAGCTTTATTTTGTATGGAGATGTATTGCTCACTTCATCTTTGATAAAACCAATACAAAGTGCAATGTTCGCCGCATTATGTTCACTTTATACTAGCGAAATTGATTTAGTTATTTAAAGGAACCTTATATTATGTAAAATATCTTGATAATAAATTATTATGCAGGCATGTGTAAATGATGTCAAGTTTTATTTTAAAATAGGGTATCATTAATTTTATAAATATTGTACCGGGAAAACAGAATCATCGAGCAATTCATTAAAAAAAGGCGGCACCAAAATCGCGTCTGTTGGCGATTTTGTCTATTGTTTCCGAGAAATTCAAATTTAGAACGTTAATCAATTCTAATGTGTCAGCTGGATACGCCCCCCGGGAGGGGCACGAAGCCTCCGTTTAGTGAATTATTGCCCCCCTTGATGAGAGACGGGGGAACAGTTAATCCGATGATGATCAACCGGGAATTCGGTTAACGAGTTGATGACTCCGATCTAGGCGCCAGTCGATTCATAAAAGTATTTTCAATGATTAATAATTATGTACTAGTGGTCGACCAGTGCTCGAAATTCGACCATAACTAATTTAAATTACAAGTTTGTACATTTTTGAGGTTTTTTTTGTCAAAGAATGAGCGAATGCTATCTCAAAATTTTCTTTTCAGAACAATGACATGGAAACGCTAAATTTGAAAATAAAAGTTGAATGTAGGTACATAATTTTTTCAACAGTTTTAATTTTTTGATGTAATAATACCCAGCACCCTCGGCTGAAACTATCAACAGTATTAATCTATTCTCAATTTGACCACAGATAAACAAGAGAATATATGCGTCTTGTCAATGTCAAATATATACTATTAAAGTAGTGTGCGTAATGTTTTTTTTTATATTTAATGTTGTTTTTTATGCATAGTTTAAAATAAAAATTAGCATTTGCCACTCCTTTTCTATATAAAATATAAGTGTGCAACATTTCATACTCCTCCGTCCGCGCATTTTTCGAAAAAATGGTCACAAAGTTTTTCCATCACGTATTTTTAATGCATATTATGGTAAAGACCTGGCTATTACAAATTTAATGGAAGGTCGCTTAGCCAATCGGCTGCGTCAGAAGTGACCCCGTGAATTTCAGTTAGACCGTATTAATATTTTGATTTAATATATAGATTATTTTACTGCCATTTTTATAGAACAGCAAATTTCTTCTTCTTCGACATCGCCTTTGTTCCATTATTTGGGGTTCTTCTTCACCAAGAATATTTTAAACACCATCTCTGGTAGTACGTTCCTTGAGGTCCCTCTTGATGCTCGACAACCACGTGGCGGGTGGTCTGCCTGGTCTCCTGGCTGAAGTTTCAATGTCCATAGCTCTCTGGATCTTGTTGTCCTGTGTTCGTCTCATTACATGCCCTTACTCTCAAAACCTGTTTTCTGTACCTTTTTTTTAAGAAGAACTTATGCATATCTTGGAAATTCTTTAGGGCTTAAACCATGTTTCAGACAAAGCCACTACATTCTTAGAATAGTTTTGATTTGACTATACGTTCTAATGTACCTACATATTATTTATACAGATACGAGTATGATATAAAACGAATCCTAATAGATAATTCGTCAGTCTGCTTCCTCATGAGTGTTCGACTAATATAAACATTAAATAATATGTAAATTGTTTTATGAAACAAGAAATCATTGCGCGTGTTTCTACAATCAACACTCACTCTACCACCTTCAACTTCACCTTATCAAAATATTTTCATGGGCAACCCGAACGACGTTTCTTCTTATTCCTAAAACAATTTTGAGGTTAAAACCTCAGGCGCCATCCACGATGTATGGGAGTGGACACGGACGAAAACTCGCGAAGCTATTATAAATGCTGTAGAATGAGATTTTTACGCATGATATGCGGATATAATATACTGATTGATAAGATGAGAAAATCATGATATTATAAGGAATGTGGAGTAAATTTTAGCGTAGTGAATAGAATGAAAGTGAATAAATTGAGGTTTTTCGGGCACGTTGAGAGAATGAATGAAGAAAGAACGACAAAAAGGATCTATAAATCTGAAAAATGGGTGCACGGAGAAGTGGTTGACTTAGATTGCCATGGACCTATCATCGGTGGCATCTTAAAAAAGGAGGGTTGTCAGGAGTAAATGGCTTATTGTAAAATATTTTATGATCCTTTTTTATATACTTGACGAAATGCCATTCTGGTCATTGTATTGTTCCATAACTAATCCAAGTGCCCCAGACGGGGCCTATGGAAAATAAGAGAAATAAATGGAATCCAAACTCTTTGTCCATCTCCTACGGCGTGTTGGGTAAAAAAAATCTTCAGGCAAAGAAGTCTTAGAAGCTGTCGCGGTCTACTCATCTCCACGAGGTTCCACGTCTGGCTAATTTAAATTCGATTGTTTCTAAATAACTAATCTGAGAAAGGAAGTCAACCGCGTTAAGAAATTTCAGATGAAAAACTGAAAAAATCTGCTCCAATTAAGAACGAAGCCAAGAATTTTTTAAACAAGTTTGGCGCCTTGGAAAACATGGGGTTTATAGTTTAAACTTGATTAAATGATAATTTACGTATGTATATATTTTTTTTAATTTAGAAAATTATAAGTATAGTCATACATTATTATAAGTTCACTCGAATAAGGTTTATTAATCTTTAGAAAATTTACTTACTAGTTATCCCAAATTACTTCAAAACACCAAATTAATTTGGGTCGGCTGGAAGAGATCCTGCGGGATAAGTCCGCCCTTTGATTCTCGTGAATGGATTGTATCAGGACTGCTTTTTTGTAACAATAAAGCATTATTTATTATTTTATTATTATTATCCCTATATTTTCACCTTATCAAAACCAACTAAGATTTCATATTATGAAATTTTTATTCCCTATATTTTTCGGGTTGACCACAATACTGGTTCGTGTTAGTTTTTCCTTGTACTTGATATATGACTGTTAATTGTTTAGTATCCCTGTTAAATTGTTACAACATAATTGTACATTTAATTTAAATAAATTTTACTATTTGACTGTAGAGATGACTGTACCCATTCGTCACTGCTATTTGAGTTTAGTAAAATGAACCTGTAAAAAATTTAGTGGTGCTATATAATAAAATTCTGCATGGGAATGCCATTACAGAAGACCAAATAAGAAACTACCTTACCCAACTGGAAGACACTCAACAGATTGAGAGTGGGTGTCACCAGATGCAAGAAAACATGCACAGGTGGGGTTTTAGTGTGGAAGAGGATGTCTCCTGTAGTTGCGATGAGACTCAAAGTGACGAACACCTCATCACTTGTCGGGATATCCTTATGAGGTGTGATATGCATATGCAAGATCTTATCATTGGTAACGACAATGCTGTTGCAGCTGACGAGTATTGGAGTGGAGTGGTCTAGTGGATGGGTGATCAGATTCGTTAAGTAAGTAAGTAGGAAGAAGACCAAATCAAGAACACTGTAGAATATATAAGTTCCGGGCGAGAAGCGCTGACTCCAATAGTCAACAAAGGTGATAAGTTGTGAGGGTGCCAGGAAGAAGAACAAGATCCTACTGTTGAAACATCGCCTAGAAATTTTCAAGACAAAAATCACGGTTCTAAAACATCATAGAATATATTATTGTGTTTTGAAGTAAATCATAAAATATTAGATGGAAAATATCAAATGTACCTATACAAAAATTTAAAATGTTTTTTTTTTAATAACGAAACCTATCTAAGAACTTATCTCTGGGAGTATCCACTGCCGTACATCGAGAGAGAGAGAGAGTTACGAGTATAAGAATTATTAATCGTCGAAAAAAGGCTTTCTCAGGGAGCGACATTGACTTTGTTTAACCAAAAATAGAACTTTGAAAATCTAAGAACACAAATCAAAAACAAGTTGCACAGTTATCGAAAGTTCTGAGTGTAGATACTTTTTTTGTAGTGTGTGTAGAGGTAGTTTTTTAAACTCTATTTTTAGTACCTACCGAAGAAAAGGGCTGACAACAAGGTGCACATTATTCTTTCTATGTAACAATGTGAGAAAAAGATTGAATATTTTCTGGTAAGGTAATCTGTTATTTTTCGCCCAAAACAAATAACAGCAGTGATTTTTGTACGTGAAACATCCGTTTGTTTGACATTTTAGCTAATCCAATTATGTAAGTGTGATTTTGAAGGTCGGGTAGTTGTACATTTTTCTTATGTCTGCTCTCATTCTTAGAACGTTAAAAAAAATATTTATTTTATGTCGTTCAATTTTATGTTCTTCTTCAGTTCAAACAAATGTTCCGCATCTTGAAAATTAGAATGCCAGTGACTCTTCCATTAATTTGATGGCAAGTCTCAGGTCTTCTTTCCTGAGCCAAATTGTCCAGGGCCCTTATTCTCGTAGCATATTGGTATTCACAAAACAAGATATCTAGTAGATATCTTAAAAATTCGTTATGTTTGAAATATCAGTATGAAAATGATCCAGTTCAAGATAGGATTATGATTAGATTCCGATAGTTTTGTGAATACGACTGCTTGCGATCGTGTCTTAATCTTATCGTTAAGTGATTTTTAAAAGCGATTGATTACGAGAATAGCCCTACTGTTTTCGACTCCATATTTTTTTTTTTTATTTTGTTTTAAAAAAAAATGAATCTGTGCTCACTCGAAGTGAACACAAATACATTTTTGACATCTTTCACACTAAGCAAATGCTTGTGTCGTGAAAGTGGAAAATGGTCGGCATGGCCGGGATTTGAACCCACGACCTCCGCACCAAACAGTGCGAAAGCGGGCGTCGCAACCGCTGGTCTACCAACCACCTCGAATTATTATTAATTATATTAACCCCTTCTTTAAAATGCTCTCAAAGTTTGTTCATTGACCACATTAATTGTACTGAGAGAGGCTTAAGTCTTCTCCCGCCCCACCCAAAATCATGAGTATTTATTTATTCAATACGAAATACATGTATAATTTTTAAAAAACATGTCAATCAATCAAACAATAATTCTCCCATTTACACGTTACACCCCACTCAGTAGCATAGTGAGGCAACAAGAGCTCTCCATTGCGCTCGATCTAGCGCAATGTTTATGACCTCCTCCCACACGATGTCCAAATCCCTCAGCTCTGCTTCCAAGGAGCGTAACATAGTGTGAGAGGGTCTTACTCGTCTAAACATAATAGGTATATCTTAGTTTAAGTACTGGTAAAACAAACCCTAGCATTTATTATGACTAATCTTCCTGTTTGGATCAATGAAAGAATGCTTAACTTTAGGTAAATATGAATAAATTATTTAGATATATTATTATTCATAACCTTAGCTTAGCGCCGCTTTTTGGTTAAGAATTGGTGTACATACTGAACAAAAAAATAATTACTAAACAGACCCACTTGCGATATTTCGTAATTTCACTCTCTATACCTATACTAAAATTGTTATCGATCATCGATCGGTGAATTATTATGATTTCAACTGTTGAATGACAGGTAAAGAAGGCAGACTTTGATTGTTAGATTGTCTTATGAATCAGTTCTATTATCCCTTAAAGAGCCCACATTTACTTTACCGCATTGGGGACTGCTTTCAATTTCACATTCCTTCCCTTTTGCAACAGTTGTATGTAGGAAAAATATTTTCAGCGGACATTTATAATCATAGTCATTGAAATCGTCGACTTACAGACGAATAATAAGTTTTTTTTAATAAAATAAATCTGGGCTCCCCCTTAGTGAAGACAAATACACTTTAGACATCTTTCACATAAAGCAAAGCCTGTGTTGTGAAAGTGGAAATGGTTGACACCGGGATTCGAACCCACGACCTTCAATAAGCTGTACGTACGAAAATCGTCGACTGATACAACTGGTCTTCCAACCGCCCCACCATTATACAGGGTGGGGCAGAATAAACTCCCTAGTTTCAAAGACTCACTGTAGAGCGCGCTGGTGGGTTAGCGGAGTGGGAGTACTAACGTAAGTTGTATAGTGGAAATAAAATACGCACTAAACGCCAAAAATGAAAAAAATGAGTTAAGTATGAGGAAATGTTCTATAAACCATTATCAATAGCCTAAATATTGCTCTAAGTCCATATCGATGATCTAAAGGCGTAAAAAACAGATCCAAAAATCATCATAGTACTACGTCTGTATGGGGGAAAAATCAGTTTTATTAGATTATCTCAAAATGAAGTTTATGGCGTTTAGTGCGTATTTTATTTCCACTATACAGTTGGGGAAAGCGACGCCATTTTCATTTCAGTTGTCACATGAAGTGGTTCGGTGAGCATCGAAGCTTTGAAAAAAAAATGTTCGTTAAAAACAAGGATAGTGTGGTGGCGACGCAGAGGGCTTTTACGTAGGCTGCCGTTGTTTTTAAAGAACGTTTCTACGACAAAGCCTCGATGCTCACCGGACCACTGCATGGCAACTACTTGAAATGAAAATGGCATCGCTTCGCAGGCATTTACATGGAAAATATTTACCGTACCTACTTTAATTGGTTTTTTATATATAATAATATGAAAAATATGACGTCTTAGGGCTAAGAATGTTTCAACGAAAATACCGAGTTACCGATTATAATATAGGATAGATAAACTTAGATTAAGCTTAATAAAAAAAGTGATTTAAAATAGATATTTTACATTGACGTTTAAATGTTGTTTAAAATAAATAAATGTATGATACTCGTATTAAAAGGATGACAAAGAATTGTCAGCAAGCAAATCTTAAAGATCAAAAAGGAGATGTTCCTCGTAAAAAGATTGATTTACAGATATTGTCGTTTTCTAGTGTAGGTAGACACCATTTTGTCGATACCTCCGAGTGACGTAATATATAAGATGGCGGACGCTATTGATTGAACCCACGTGCGATTCAAAGTATTGTGTTACAGATTCCCCTGCAATACCGACCGTGTTTGGAGTATAATGTGAGCGAATTATCGATATCATTTACAAATTGCCATTGGTGCAGCGAATATTTTTTTTTTTTAATAATAAAACAATTTTATTAATTATGTGATCTCATCGCACGTTTTCGGCCATTAAACCGAACCCACAAAACTATAGGTTCAAAATGATAATAGAAACAATGTGTGTTTTGAAGTCACTCAAAATGATGGGTGAAAATTTTAATGTACAACGTAATTTAGACAAAAAAAAAGGTAGAAAATGTGCCATCTGACCCAAACGCTCGAAAGCTATAAAAGTGCATAAGGTATGTACATATAAATAGAATTGTAGCGGCCATGTTTCGCATGACGACATCATCCACCAATAACATTCTCCATGATTCAACCTGTTGGAAGACGTTTGTATTCTCTGTATATCATCTCGAACGTTTCTATCAAATACCAATTTAATTTTGAAATAAGAATTTAGTCATTCAAACACATTTTTGTAACTTTGTAATACTAAGTCATTCAGAAAAAATAACAACTAATGACTCTAACAATTCATTACTAATGTTCGATTTTAAATGGAACAAAACACTACGGGCTTACGACCGTCTTCTACTGTTATTTCGAAGGCTGGCTTAGTGTGATCGCTTTGCGTTAACAACGTTCGCCATTAGGTGGTAATTTTTGTCTCCGAAACTCCTAATCATGAGAATTCTCAACATGTTCAACATGTCGAAAAATCTCATGTATGCAACAAGTAGAAATATAAAAATAAATATGAAATATAGAGATAAGAGTTGGAAATTATTGAGAACAAGAGAGCAACCAAATTTAAAGACTGCGACTGCTGTCATGTATTTGGCGCCAGGATATGAGTATATCCATGTTTGTTACTGTCTCATATTTATTGCCTATTGGCTTTGTTGGTGCACAACGTTCTAATTATGTCTAGATTCTTGTGACCTTTTTTTAGGACTAGATCTTAAAGAAAAAATATCAACTAATGACTCTAACAATTCATTACTAATGTTCGATTTAAATGGAACAAACCACTACGGGCTTACGACCGTCTTCTACTGTTATTTCGAAGGCTGGCTTAGTGTGATCACTTTACGTTAACAACGTTCGCTATTAGGTGGCTATGTTTGTCTCCGAAACTCCTAATCATGAGAATTCTCTACTATTTTTTATGGAAAACATGCGCATTAGTTTTCTTTGTAAATTGGTAGAATTTCATGTTATTTAAATAATTAAAAAAGGAAGTATCAATGTGTTAGGAAATTCAGGGAATTAATAAAGTAAAAAATCCCTTTTACATATCACCAACCTAACTGCTTTTTCAATAACGTATATTATGATACCGTCAAACCTAAATCCAAATTGTATGATATACTACGGAAGGTACTACTGGAACGAAATTGATTACTTACTTAAGTTTTTTGCAAATTTTCAAAAGAAATGACCGCGGAAAAATTATATATCGTATTAAGAAGAAAAAAAAGTTATTATTTAAATCAGTGTGATACGCCCCTGCATGCCGCGATCATTTTGTCGATAAATTGTTGATTATTATCATTATTAATATATGTAAAACTCTATCATAAAATCCGTATGCGTTATAAAGGATGTTTAAGACTTTTCTATAACTGCCTCATGTTACATATTATATTATTGCATGGCCGACAACAACTATGTCATATTGTGTTTATGACAAATAAATACACTATTGTCTTTTTATGCCTACCTACATCTTTTAGACGACATAAAATTATTATTATACCACCAATTTATCACAGTCGATCCGTTTTTGCATCCGATTGATTTGATCTGTGCGCTAGTGGTTGGTTTGCGAAATAATTTTGAATTTCGAATTAGTTTGACGTTTATATATTTCCCTTTGTTCCCATCCTAATCATTTGTATCTATAAAGCTGTATGTTCCATTTTCAAATTGTCGGATACGCATTATTATTGCATGGTCAACTGTCTAGGACTACATTTTTTTTGTTATTTCGTATAACATCTCTATCATCAAATCTTCGCTTACAGAAACGGTTTTGCCTTATTCAAAGTCCAAGTGTGAGGAAAAGTTTTCTTCCGAATTTTCCACTTCATTATTTTCATGACTCTTTTATGTGCTCAATCATTTTTAGGTTTCCACGAGTCATTCAAACTTTCATTTCTCCTTCAAGTTGGTAGCCTGCAGTTATCAGGGCTATTACGAGTATCTAAGTTTTTTTTTTATTTATTTATTAACAGTCTCTTCACTGCTAAGTGTAGGCCTTTTGTAAAAATTTTCACCTTGCGCCGTCCGTAATCAAATTTTCCCATGACTGGAACCACATCGATAACTCGTTTTTTGGGGTCTCCCTATTGGCTACTTGTTTTCATAGAGTGTCGCCATTTTAATATTCCGTCTAATAATTTTTATATCTTTGACATTATCCGATGCTCAACACAACCGAATCGGGAGGTATGTTTAAGGCTTAAGAGATGAATGTCCTATGCTAATAATTTGTATTACATATTGTCGACATTGACACTAATTTGTCGATTGTTTGTCGAATAAAAGAATATCTCACAACGACTTGTTTTTGATGTGTCGATGCTTTTGTTTTTTTTTTTTGACTCCGACAGCAAAAATAAGGTCACACTATCAGACAACGTCTGATTTTTTCGGATCTTTCCGGGTAGGGATGTCTTAACAATATAAATAAATTCACATAGGTATGTGTTTTTTTTTTTTTTAATAAAATACTCTACTATTATACCTAATGCATTATGCATTCTCTACCAGTCTCATTGAATCTAATGTTGATTTAAAAAAAAAGGTAACATCTTTTATAAATATTGATATCGTTGACAATCGCAGCATTTTATCTTATATATAAAAATGGAGAGCTATTTCCCGATGTCATCGCATCACGCCTAAACGGCTGGACCGATTTCGCTAATTCTTTTTTGTCGTGTAGGCTTTTATCAGAATAATGTCCTTTTAGAAGAAAAAAATTACGAAATATGCATGGAAAATTAGAAAATTAAAGAAAACTCTACGTAGACAACCTTATTAGTAGGTACATTTTACCTTATAATTTTTATTCCAATTTTGAAATTTTGACAGAAATTGTCAATTGGTGCGATTGACAGAATGCGGATGGAATACACATGGTTTAAAACAGACGCATCGTTCGAAATCACATTGGTCAAATGATAATTATTAATTCGAATTCAATATTCATAGTTAGGAACACAGGACAACGTCTGTCGGGAAAGCTAGTTGACAATAAAAATGAAGTTCATCTAAAAATTTTCAATTAAAGTTACGTAAAAACTGTTCAATGGCAATATCGTCAATGAACTGATATCCTTTTCAGCAATTGCTTTTTAAAAATATTAAAATAAAGATGGTGCCTAATATTTAGATACCTAGATGTAGGTAGAATTAAAAAGGCCAAAATATAGTTTAAGAGCAATAATTAATATTATGTGGTTATGCGTGATATTTGAAAATTTTTGGCCACCCAAAAACGGTGGTAAATAAATCAATTTCTAGGAAAGAATGAATGATGCAAAATTGCATTATTTATGGTAAAAAATAACGGAGTAAAAATACCTGCATTAGTAAACATCATAATATTTTCAATTGACTGCAATTACAAAAAATATAGGTACTTGACCGTTTTTCTTTAGTTTCGGAAATTCTATGATTTTCTGCGGAAGATTTGTGCTTCATATACTTTGATTTCCTAAATTTCAATTCAACCTCTGAAAGAATTTTGTATGTAACTAGGTAATAATGTATTTTTATATTATCTACTGAAGATGAAGCGTTTTATAAGGGGGTTCGGCAGGGTTCTATGTTTGAACTTATTCATTTTACTTTTTGTATCTTTTAGTATAGGGGAAAGGGTTTTAGTAGGAACTTTTCAGCCTATAATAGGCTACTGGACATTTGTTTGACACTATTATACTTCTTTCACAGTGTTTGATTAAATTCTTTTACCTAATATTTTTTTTTGGTTTCTACTTCGGGTGAAAGTAAAAAAGACTACTGGTCCAGTTCATGGTACAAAACTCGTCTACCAACCATTCGAAACATTTGATGGAATATGATGCCTTAAAATCTTTAATATCTGCATCGGAACCATCGGAGTCGATGTGTATTTGTCTTCCCTTGGTGTTACGTATTGTAATACGGAACGCGTCACAATGTGTAGAATGTCTAACATGCGTCAAAAGTACCTACATATTATTACCGACTATGAAGTAAGACCACACCTTCGCCATTATGGGACCCATTATCATTCTATTAGACCCATTGTTTACCATTAAAATTATCATTTCTCACATATTTCCTATCGGGTAATCATTCTGAGTGTCAAGGTCGCGTTGGTTTATCGTTTCGGTGATAGGCACCGAATCACATATTACACCAAACATAAACAGAGTTATTTATTTATTTATTTTCAATAATATACGGCCGAGGCCTTTTACAATTACAATATAGTCACAAACAAAATACATAGTTGGCAAAACACAATCGATATACATTATAAAGTTAACCAGTAGTAAGTAGTGTACCAAAAAGATTACAATATAGGACACTGAGACTTTAATTACTTTTAAAATGGATAAAGCTTAATAGTTAAATTGAATATTTATGTATGGGAACTATACCTAACTTTTCTTAATTTAATACAAATTGCAAGAATGTAAATACTATCTTGTTATTTGAATGCCAAAATGAAACTATAAGATTTTTAGTAAAAAAAAGAAAAAATAATAATATTATGTTATTGAATAAGTAGATGTATAATATGAAAATGCGTAGATAAGATTATACTTGTAAAATGTCATGAGTTTAAAACCATTTATTATATAAGATATTTCACGTTGTTTAATATATTCTACGCTATCACCATCTATTGACAAATGCGTAAAACTAATGGTATGTCCTATTAATATTTGTAATGGCAGGAATTCTTTTGTGATGTTAATTTGTGCAATACTCGTAATTAATTCGTATTCAATGCAGGCGTTCGCAACATTAATGAATTCAAACAAAAATGATACAAAATAATAGTAAAAAAAAACAAGAATCGCACATGAAACAATCTTCAAAAGTACACAACGAAATAGACAAATGAATACGTAGGCGAGGCTGAAAAGGTGTAAATGGCCCTCACAGCCTCCTGTCAGTAAGTGTAATTAGGTATATAAAAATAAATAGGTAGGTATATTATGTAAACATCTTGAAAGTCACAAAAATCTCAAAAGGGTGATATTCTATAGTACAGAAAAATACATAAGTGGGCGAGGCTGAAAAGGTATGTTTCTCTTCTGACAAAGACTTCCTCTATGTCCTTTTAAGCCGCTCTTTCAACCCAGTGATGGTCTTCTTATGCTCCTGGTATCGTTCTGCGTTTCCAGGTTTCAGCCCTTATGAATATCTTTTCTTCATATCCATCGCGATTTAATTTAATAGAAGCGTTAGGTGTAAAAAATCTGTGACTTTTGTTTTCTTTCGTATCGTTCCGTCTATCTCTCAAGGCGATTTCCATCATGGTTAATTCTATGGATCTTTGAGTAAACTATAACTTTCCATGCTGTGCTAGTTACATTTAAAATTTGCTATCGAAGTTTTCACCCTGATTCATATTATGGAATGGTAAATTAGTACCTATGCTCCTAAAAACTTAAAAAAATCAGCTATGTTAAACATCTCTCCTTAGGCAAACTGGACTATATATTTAAAGACAAAGACATCCCAAAAAAAACCTAAAAAGAAGATTCTTCGAAACTTGCATCCTCTTGGTAATGACAAATGGAATGGAAATAATTTCACACACAGTCAATAAAATACACATATTAAGATGCGCACAAAGGGCTATGGAGCGGGAAATGATAAAAAATAAGTCTTAGAGACAAAATAGGAAATGAAGAGATAAGACGACGAACAAGAGTGGCAGATATATACTAGACCGTGTCGCGAAACGAAACAGGGAATGGGTTGGAATGTTAAAGATATAGGCACGCAGAATTGCAAAATGCTGACCCTATTAGAATAAGAGGCCAATTGGGAAATCCCAAAAATGATGGGTGGGAAGATGTTATTCCGGTCGCGGGGAAAAATTGGTCGAAAGCAACACAAAACAGAAAAAGTTGGAAAACTTTAGACGAGGCCTACAAACATCCAGCAGATGAGGGACGGCTGACAAAGAAGAACAATCTCCCCTATCACCCTGTCCAAATTCATCAGCTCTCCATCGAAGGAGTTGAGTTGTTGGAATTGTTTTTGTATCTTATGTAATATGCAAAAATGGAAGATATCATTTTGAGCATGTTCTGAAAGGCTCCAACATTTTAAGACCTCCCGCTTTCATATTCATAACAATTATGATTTATATTAAAATTATCCTTGTGATCTCTCTGGATCATTTATCATTTTCTTTGTGAGTTGCGTTCTCAATAGGGATCATTATGCGCACTGAACGAGTGAATGAATGAATGAATGCGTTTTAATTTATAATATACCACCATTTCGTTGGAATAGCACCGCAAAATGGCGCGCGGAGGTCTATTTAAATGGAATATTACCATATTACCGCATTCATGACACAATGAAGCATGTGTCTGATGACAAGAACTAACTAATC
Organism: Mystacides longicornis; assembly: GCA_963576905.1. NCBI lineage: Eukaryota > Metazoa > Arthropoda > Insecta > Trichoptera > Leptoceridae > Mystacides > Mystacides longicornis. The sequence goes on from OY756438.1 coordinate 4,090,652, forward strand.
TGCGGAATTCTTCGAACAGAGTCCATCATCACTCAATCAAAAAATGCAAAGCGCATTTGCATAATAGATAAAGATTTGTTTAAACACAGAATCTATACAAATCAATATGCAAGTCTTTTTGAGTACACACGTTGCCAATAATTATGATTTAAGTAAACAATATAACTATTTGATGTCGTTTAGCTCAGTAACTTGTGTCTCTGGTTTGAGACGATACGGGTTCGATTACCACAAGGGGCATGGGATTTATCAAAATGTTGAATATGTTGAAATGTTGAAATTCCCATGATTTCAGAATTTCGAGGATATAGACGAATTTAACCACTTAAATAACGAACGTAAAGTGATCATACTAAGCCAACCTTTAAACAGTAGGAGAAGTCGGTCGATCGCTGAGGATTTGGACATGGTGTGGGAGGAGGTCGTTGCAATTACGAAAGATCGAGGGCAATTGAGAGCTTTTCTTTCCTCCCTGTGTCCCTAAGTGAGATTTTAAAGGGAATACTGTTTGATAAAAGGGGGGGATTTCAAATTTCAAATGGCAAAGTTTAAAGTGATACCAATCAGCCAGCCTTTGAAACAAACTAAGTAAGCTCAAAAATTTTTTTTACCCATCACGCCGTTTCCTAGTAAGTAGTGGTAGGTAGTAGTTTCCTAGAGGGTATGCAGAGAGTACGGGCTTTCATTCTTTCTTATACAAACGAACGTCTTTCGCTTCCTTCAAAGGCATAGTATTCCGAATACATGCTCTTCTATTCATTTTGCTCCTGACTTGGCCCTCCTCTAAGACGCCACCGATAGGTATGGTCGGACCATGTCATTCGAAGTCGGCTTAGTCTGCGTGCACCCATTCATTCAGATTCAATATCCTTTTTGTCATTTTCTCCTCGTTCATTCTCTTTGCATGCCCAAACCACCTTAATTTATTCACATTTATTCTAGTCACTACGCTAACATCCACTCCACATTCCTTTCTAATATTATCATTCCTCACCCTATCAATCAGTCTCTTTCCGCATATCCTACGCAATGATCTCATTTCTACAGCTTTTATCCCAACATTTCCAACCAACGTTGTTCTATGGGGAGAGTGATTTTTGATTGTGACTATTATCTCTTGTGTGAATCAGCTCCCACTCCCATCACATTTCATGGTACTCTCCAAGAAGATGTTTAAGAAGAGGTTTCCTTAGAAGATAGAATGAGAGTTCTAGATTATTTTTTTATAGAATCAAAAAGATGCATGGTAACTTATAATTATTGGCATAATATAGTTTACTTTTTGAGAATATCTACATACCTAATTGAATCAATTTTCGGGGTTATAAGATTCCGTCTTAGATTGCAGAAAAGATTCACTTACAAAAAAGTGTGAATTTATAATTTTTTTTCGATGATGTGCATTTATAAAGATGAAAAAAAAAGTGTTTATTTATACGTATAAATACAACGCAGTATAGAGTATATAAATAAATATAATTGTATTTTATATCCTATATAATTATTATTATGTTGATTAAAATGGCGCCATACATTGATTTGTTAACAACTACAATAAAATATCGAATTATTTATAAATTATACGACTGGAATGTAACATTTAAATAATGTTCTAGAACACAATCTCAAAACAAAACACGTCCGAATGTAACGTTTGAAAATTAATTGTAACGATTTTTTATCAACTTCCCGAAAGGCTGGAGATTTGAAATAATTTTCAGAATAGCTCACAGCACGGTAAAGTAAATCTTGTGTTGCATGTAAAATGACAGCTGATGAAAGTTCATGACAATATACATACTATCGGTATATTAATAAACAAAGCCATCTGGAAATGCAATCAGATGTCTTTTTGTCTATAATTTCCCAATTCTTGAAGCCTTTCTCATTCAAACAAATGTGTTTTATCTATGTTCTTCTTATCTTGTTTTCTTTTTCTTTTTAAAGTTGCTTACCTATATGCCTTTATTCACATCTGCCTCCTTTCCGTCTGAAATCACACCATCCACTAATTTGATGCTGCATCAAGTAGTGTAAATTCCTCAATTGATGAAAAATGGAGAGATTGTGTCTCGGCAAAAGAACTGCTTGGCTTCACGAAGTTCAGAAAGATAGTCTAAAACAAACTGAAAAAGATTGGACTGTATCGCTTCAGAAGCTTTAATAAACCATCGATAGGAGCGCGTTTGTGGAGTACCTTAACTATCCGAAAAACAAGTCCTGACTTAAACGCATTTACGGTTCATTACCTTCTATTTTTGGAGTATAAGATACTATAAAGAAGAAGAATGGTGTTTTCCTCTCTCTCTCTGGTCAAAACTCTACGGAAAGATTTGCAGGATATGTCTCTAATCTTCTTTTCCATTCTCCCTTATTCAAATGGTCCTTTAAAGTTCCTTATAATACATGAAAAAGAGCACATTTTTGCATAGGTGCTCGTTAAAACACTTGCCGTGGTCATCCTTAAGGCTTTTCCTTGCGTTCATCTCCTCAATTATTACGGTATGAAGACCTTCATTGCGTATCCCGTATCCTTTCCATCTTGTACGCCTTTCGTATATGGTTATTGAGCGTGTGCTTTTCTTCCGATTCTTTGGATTTTTTTGCAAACCATGTCTTCTTTTCACTTCTTGGTTTCATAGGGTTACGAGCAGATGTCTATGGTAGCTAATTTGTTTTAGGACAATTTCAATACAAGCTTGTTAAGTCAAATTTAAGGATTTCTGTTAAAACTGAGTTCGTCTTTAAATGATGGATAAAAGAAAAAGAGAAAAGTTGCCTTTTGTTATTTTCTTACTAGAAGATGTTGGATTGTCCGTAGTGGCTAAAATAAAAAAATGACCACTGATATTCCATGGCAAATTGAATTTTTACATCGACATTATTGACGGGTATTTTTTACCCTAAATTTTATTGCGCCATAAATTAGCGCTACTTTGCGCTGAGCCGCCTTCAAATTTGTTTCTTATTTAAATACAATTATTACCTATATATTTTTTTTTTGTTATAATATGTACAAAAAAAAAACACGTAAGATTATTATGAGTGGAATTAAAGAACATAAAATTGAAAAATATTTATTTGACAACAAAATTAGTATAGATTTTCTATAGATGGCATTTCATCGTTTACATACGTACTTACCGATTTACATATTTTAAAAATATACGAGTATTCATATTGATTTTTTTTTCTTTTTCAAATTCCAGAATGCATATTTGGAGGACAGGTTCGAGAGCTGGGCTCGACATGGTTCGCAGATCTGGGACCACCTTTTGGCGTCATGTATTGCATCAGATGTGAATGTATTTCGGTATGTATTTTTACAAAGTTGTTTGTCTATTATGTTTTTCACTTTTATACATACATAACGACTCCCTTTAATACCCCATTTAGAAGTATAAAGAGGCAATAAGACTCTCCACGTTCTACTAGTTTATTTTAAGAAAAGGGAAACTAAAGAAGGTATGATGGAGTTAGGAAAAAAAGTTATGTTATGTACAGAGATATAATTATTGCTCTTGTAATAAATAACTTACCAGGTACATAAAGAAAAATGCCACTGATGTTTATAAATCGTTGACTGCACCTTCTAAATGCCTTACATTATCTCTGAGAATCTATAATATTAAAGAAAGTCGGGTTAGTGTGAACACTTACTTGTTGCTGCGAACACTTATTAGTTATTGCGAACTAGAGTTCGGCCGGACAGATTTGTATGATGCTTAATTTATTGGATCCTTCTCCGGTCCGGATAACAGAAAAAATATTAAAAGGTTGAAATATAAATAGGAAATAATATAATATTAAAGATAGTATGGAATTTATTTTTCTTTTCTTGCACTATATTATTGTATTGTTGATGTATTCTATTGTTTCTGGTTGTGCAGTATTGCGTTTTGTTGAATTTGTTATTGTGTGAATTTGTTATAAATTGAACATCTATATTGTAAATCTTCACGTGTCCAAGTGCCTGCTCTGAGGCCTATAAGGACGAAAATATATAAATACAAATGGATTTCTCGCGACGCCAACACCATCTATGAAAAATTCTATAACGGTAAAATTATTGTTTACCTGACAACCATTGACATTAAAAATATTGGAAGGTACGCAAATTTTTGATGGATATTTTAATACGCATTTTTGTATAAATTACAAATAAATATTCATAGTAAGGACTAGGTACAGGACAACGTTCGTCGGGGAAGCTAGTTAAATATAAATGTTTGAAAGATGGGTGGTCTATTTGTCACAATTCGCAGAAAGGCTTTGGCTGCAGTAAGTACAGAATAGGGGAGAATGGATATGGAGGTATGGTCAAAGAATTCGAGAAATGCGTTCGATTCCCGTCGGCTGTCTTTTAATTCACGAAAAAAGAGTTTTTTTTCTGTGAAAGTTGTCAAAAGTGTTTGTGTGTGCTTTTGGTGTGCCCAGATTCAATTTCGCATTGTTACATAATATTCAAATTCGATTCGATTCGATAATTTAATAATATAAATGAAAGTCGGGTTGGTGCGAACACTTATAACTCGAGATCGGATGAACAGATTCTTCCGATGTTTGATTAATTGGATTCTTCCCCCATTCTGGATAACAGAATAACTAATAAAAAGTTGAATTAAAAAAGGATAAGAAATGATATAAAATATAATATTAAAGTATGTATGGAACGGATTTTCTGCAACGCCTTCGCAATCTACGGAAAATCACATAACAACAAAATAATTTATTATTGTTTACCTGACAACCATTGAAATTAAAAAATATGGATACGTACGAAGATTTTTTATGGTACTTTTTTCAAGCCTTCAGAAATTTTTTTAACATTCAAACATATTTTAAACGTATTTTTGTTATATTAAGTAATTTGTAATTTGGAAACAAAATTCATAGTAAGGACTACAGGACAACGTCGGGAAAACAAGCATAATATGTAAATGCGCATTAAAACATTTTAACATAGCGGTACATAAATAAAATTTCAATAAACATCGAATTAAACTGGGCGCCAGTATATTCTTATATTATATTTAAGTCGTAATAGTGACTCATCGAATGATAAAACGTGTGAAAAATTTGAGAGACATTTCATACATTTTTTCAAGTCGGACGATAAAAATATTACAAAAATTTTAAGTATCTAAATTAGACGATGTTTGATGTGTTTTAAAAATTAATGTTAAAACTCGTATTATGTAGAGGTGTCACTTTACGAAGATATCTGCAAGTTACGTGAAAAAAAAATCTAAAGTTTTTTTTGTATGTAACGTATTAAAAAATCGTGCGCGGAACGACTTTGTTTTTTTTTCGCATAATACGATTATTTTAGTGATATTGAGAGTTACATAAATTTATCGTCAGATATTAAAAACGTTATATTATTTAATTCAATAAGAGATGTAATAGATTTAGAAGAGAATGAAAGATCAAACATAAGAAACAACAAAAAATAAAAATTAAAAGATAAAAATGTCGAAATGGAAATGTGCGCAAAAAGTCATTTTAATTATTGGCTTTTGCAGTTCGTATCGGACACGGGTTTTACACGGGAACATCGTGGTTCCAAGAGGCAGAAACTGTCTATAACAAAAAACAGGCAATTGAGATATGGCTGAGTAGAAAATCCTTGATGAAGACGACAAGGATCTAAACACCTATTGATTTCTTTAGGGTTAAATAGATCTTTGATAAGGAGGTTGAGAGCCAAAAATTCCTGGTTGATCTTTATGGTAAGGTAGACCAACTTAGGAAAATAATTGACAGTACAGGATTACATCGAGGTAAAACTAATGAGACATTCAAGATTTATAATTCCAGCATTGAGTAATCGAACGAAGAAAACACAAACATCTTTGACCTAGTCCCGCTTATCTTATCTCTTGTCTTTATCGTTAATAGATTTTAATTCTTCACCCAGTTAAAACAACAACATTATCTGATTGCAACAAAATTCTGGAATTATTTATGGGACAATGTTGAAATGTTTCTGTGAATTATTCACGTCTTGTTTTCAAGTGTTTTATTAAAACACGCCACTTTATTGAAAACTGCATCGAAAATTCAGCTACTTAGTTATAACACCACCTATATAATAAGGCCTTAACTCTGGCGGACATTTTTACTGTAACGTCACACCCGAAGGCCCAGGCCGCCGGCATTGTGTAAATTTTTCTCTATGAGCCTAGTACAAGTACTTGTTCAGTATTATGTATTATATTAGATATGTACCATTCTGCGACGGATATTATAGAGTATAGTAATATTGGGCCTTACAATGTGACGTCACAGTCCCAGCGCTAAGTCCTTCTTATATAGGAAGTGTTGTAACAGACGGTCCTCAGCCTAAAATAATATTCTATACTAGTGTTTCGTCTACAGATTATGGCGACTTCTCAGTCCTGGGTTATCATGAAGAGTCCTTCCACTCGCTCGACATGGTATGGGAAGATTTCCTTGAAACTGCAAGACTGGACGCAGTGAAGAGCTCTTGTTGCCTTTCTCTCTATGTATTTATAACTATTGATGGATTAATTCATGTTTTCTGTAATCACACTCTCACAATATGTTCTTTACAATTTATTTACTCGATTCGCTTTCCGTTGAGAGATAGCTTCATTTTGCGATTATTAGAAGAAAAACATGTATTTGGTTATATGGATTTTATCACCCATTATTCATAACAAACTATTAGAAAATCGGACAAGAATTATACTGATGTAATGTTTATATCAATACCCTGCAATGTGTCGTTTGTCTACAATTTCTTCTGCAAGATGCATTCCATGCTTTCATTTGATAAGTTCGATGGAAGAGATCCCTTGGGCTATGTGCGTTCTTTGACAACCGGCGCGTGTTCGCACAATTGGTGGTATTTTTCCGGGCTATTTTGTCGTGGTTCATTTTGTCGACGATGTATCCCACAAACCCCCAATTAGGAGACGAAGAGGTGGACACAGAAAACCCAAATGGACCACGGCCTAAAAATCCGGAAAACGATACCAAAAATAATGTTATGCTTATCAAGATTTTTGAGAGCTACCCTTATTAGCTGCGGTTTTTCAATAAACAGTTCCTAACAAGACATCCTATGTGAGTTGTTAGTCACGGACAGAATATACATTGACTGCGTAATATCTGGATAGTACGATTAGATTCAAATGACATTTGGATCCACTGTGAAATTCTTTTAAAATTTGTAGAAATATGGGGTGTGGTGATATGTCTGGACGTTAATGCTCTATTAAACATTCTTGCTTTGGAATTCTAAACTTCACAATATATATTTCATCGGAATCGATGTTTTCGCGAAACTTGCAGACGAGCCACAGAATTTCAGGACTGATCAATACATAAACACGTAAAATTTACGCATTTCATCTAATTCGTGAGTGTGAGTTCTAGCATCGTATGTAAAGTGCCTCAAAACACATCTGAACTCAAGCTGTAATGGAGTTGTAATTGATATATTTGGGAAATACTGCACGAGATATTTAAAGGTTTTACTGGGAGGAGATACCAAAACTCTCCATAAAGCTGCTTTGTTGCCGACCTTCAATATACATAAGTGGAACGACCACCTACGAAATGCATAGCCTTTGTATTGTCCATGTGTTCCACTGAGCGAACTTGGATTAAAATATATTACTGAATTATGTTCCTTTTGCGGAAGGGAGATTTGAACATGATGTTGAATGAGATTGCTCCAATAATGTGTTCGAACACAGTTTTATATTTCAAAAACTCTAAATTTTACTATGCTGTATTTTTAAGAATGTAGTGTAAATGCAGTTGAGATGAAATCTCTACAAAGAATATGTGGAAAAACTTTATTAGATATGGAAAGGAATGAAAATATTAGGGAGGGATGTGGGATGGATGTAAGTGTTTGTGACAAAGATCAAAGTTAAAAAGTTGACATGGTTTGAGCATATCGAAAGAATGGATGCAAACGGAATGACAAAGAGAATACATAAGGCTGAAAGGAGAGGTCTAAAAAAGCGCGGCCGACCGAGAATGACGTGGATCGAACACATCGATTTCGTCCTCAAGGAAATTAAGGCTTCCTTCTTCCAGGTAAGAAGTAAGAGAATCAGGAGAGGGTTTATGAGAAATGCTATGTCTGTGGAAGAAGCGAAAGAAGTGTGCTTGGATAAAAAAGTGTGGAGGTGCTCTGCCTACCCCTTACGGGACACGGTGTAATGGGTAAAAAAAAAATAAGGCATAAAAAGCGTCCTAGAGGAAAAAATAAATAACTAAATGTGATTTTTCTCTTCTTCATCACTGTTATAGCTAATGTGTTTAATGGGCGACTTTGTGTTATATTTCTTTTCTAACGGCAATAAGAACCAGGTCTTTAAGGTAATGATTGTTTTGCAATGCGATGTTGATGAAGACTCGAACCATATTGCTAGGTTATTGTTTTCTTAAAGGATCCGCAGAGACCCACAGTCTCAAGTATTTTTTTCAAAATAAGAATGAAATCTTCACAACTCCATCTATGGATAGATTTATCAAATATTATTAATTAATAAAATTAAAATAGACGGCGCTAAATCAATAGATTTTTTTATGCAAATAAAAATAGCCGACTAGTCACTCCTTGATGGTCTAGTCTGGTCTAGCGTGACATCGAAGGTCAAACCAATTACTGTTAGGAAAAATAACATACTATCGTTCCTCTGCCAAATTGATTATTTATTTATCAAAAAAAAATATCAGAGTCGATCGCTGAAAAAAAAGACTCCAATTTGATTTCGTTCGTTTGTTCAACGTCCAAAAAATGTGTCATCATGATATAATGTTGTTTCACACAAAATAAGGGTCATGTGAAAATTGGATTCATGTGCGAATTTCAATAAATTGATTCTATTTCTTAATTCTATTTACTTCCACGTCGTCGTTGGCGCACCCAGAGTTTAAGACTGCACTTTATATGATGAAGAGTCGACGAGTTTTGAGATAAGAGCCTGAACTTGTTGAAAGTTGAACATTTTTTCATTTTCGCTTTTCAAGGAGCGGTCTTAAGAAGAATAGCCACCTAAATATACATACATTCTCCCTTTAAGGCACCCCGCAAGCCAGCCCGGCGGAGACCAATCCGCAGCAAACCCGACCCGCACGAAACCGACCTCCTAGCTCGATCAAACCAAAAAGCCGGCCCCGGTCAAATCAAGCCCGCCGCGAACCCCCAAACCCAAACCAACCAGCAATGCGGGGGCCTAAGCCCCACTCGGGAGCATAGGGAGGCATCAAGAGCTCTCCGTTGCGATTGAAGGCGTCCGAGGCTCATTGTGCCTTTTCTGACCAGTTGAGATTTAAGGACGTGAAGTGGTCAACCTCACGGTCCCGATCTGATTTTTCTCAATTTTAAGTAGACCTACCTACATGACTCAAATTTTGTGTAGAACTGCGATATTCAGCTTTAAATCTTATGCAGTTTCAATATGAACTATGTTTGATATTCTTTGCCAAGTTTTTTATCTTCATGATAAAACAAATTTTGATAAATTATAACTCATACAGAATGTATGTAATCGAAATAATAAAAAGTGTATTTATAAACAAATAACTAATTCTATTTATTTCATAATGTTTTTTGACGTTCTTTGCTGGTCACTAACGGTATAGGTAGGGTACTTGGTTTACAGCCTATTTGTCTATTATACAAAAATGGAGAGCTATTTTCCGTGGTCACGCATCACGCCTAAACGGCTAGACTGATTTCGCTAATTGTTTTTTTTTGTCGTGTTGGCTTTTATCAAGAGAAAATAGCGTGGAAAATTAGAAAATCAAAGAACACTCTAAGCAGGTAACCTTCTTAGTACTTATAACAATATAATTTTTATTCCAAATTTGATAATTTAAATTAAAAAAAATTGATAATTTAAATTAAATTAATTTTTGACAGGAACAGGACAGTTGTTTGATAGTTGGTGAGATTGAAAGAATGTCGATGGAAAATATTATTATATGGTTTGAAACAGATGTATCGATCTAAATTACATTGATTAAAAGGTAATTAGCTTATAATTATACAAATTCGCATTGAATATTCATAGTAAAGACTACAGGACAACGTCTGTCGGGAAAGCTAGTATAAAATATAAATACTGTCGCGTACCATACACATTGCACAGACTGTGTCATTACCGGCATATTATATTCTCACCGACACCCATTTTTGTCACTCCGTGCATGGCATGCGCCGTGTGGTGGTAAATGCACTGGATCCTAGGGAGTGGTCCGTCATCTGACAAGCCGGCAATCTATCAAAATATATGACAATGTCTTTTGTTACTACGGTAACAAAATTGACAATGTTCTAAACTAACATACTCACCGCTGTTTATAGTAGCGCAGTATTCGTAGGAAAACAGACCATTAGTGACGGAACGGTCTGGTGGACTTTTCAATACAAAGAGTATTCTTTTGCGCTAGTATGTTTTTGTCTACACAATATGGTGAGGTTTTTTCTTCACATTTCTACCACCGGGGCATGCATTTTCCCTTTAACATTCTCTCGTTCTCAGGGTGGTTGAAATCTACTTTAGTGCTTCCACCGAGTAGATGCATATCAAGTATGATGGTCTCACTCATAATGATAAGGGACCATTCTATTCTTTTTAACAACCACTGACGCGTCAATCACAATTCACAACGGATTGTTTAGGGACAAGGGACAGGATGGAAGAAGGGATAAAGAGGGGGCTAGCATGCGCTAACTCGCTGGAAGCACTTTAACTGACGCGATGCGTGGTTGTGTTTTTTTTAAACGTCAGAACACACACATTACTTAGGTAGATGTGAATGTGTGGTCCGCGAGGAATCTATGGGTAGGCGGCCTTAGACTAGGTAGGTTTATCATTGAAGAAGTACGTAACCCATGTACCATATCGGATTTCTTACGTATGTATACGTATCTCAAAATCAATTTCGATATTATGTAATTGTGTAATCAATATTGTAACTTCGTTTAAGTGCAATGCTTCGAAACAAAATATGTATGTTTAATATAATAATGTGTTTGAAATTTATAGTTAGTTAATGGGCGGAAAAGTCATAAATCGAACTGGTTACCTTATAGTTAAAAGACGAGCTCAACAAGAAGTAAGCGAGATCCGGTTTTAGACGTTCGCAAACACTTTCGTTTTTTTTTTAATTACAATCCGATCGAGCACACGACGCTAGTTCAAAGTTTGTCCGGCAGGAATTTGGCAGACGGCACACCAGCGTGATGCAGTTATGGCCAGGCCAGTAAGTCCTGTCGGCTAAGCCATAAAGAGATACACGACTTGGCTATATATGGAGTGAGCAGATCATATGGTTGCTGGAGAGAGTTCATAGACTCCACAAGCACACACACATATACTTGCACGCAATCGCGCCGCACTTATCTAACAATTTTATTGAAATGACACAATATACCACCAGGTCTCGTATTTTCCAAAATTTGGTGCAAACATGCAAAGAGATGGTACACTTTTTTACCCATCATTTTAGGGGTTGGTTGAGGGATCGAACCTCCACTACCGAAATAATAATTTCTTTGTTAAAAATGATTAATCTAATTCTAGAAATCAGAACAAGCAGCAAAGCTTGTTGGTGGTCAAATTCAATCAGCTTAGTTAAAAAAAAAATCACAATCATATCTGGACAAGAAGAAAATAAAATATCCTCATTTTAACATACTTAGAAATTTTATTTTTATAAAGTAATTCGCTATTTGAAAAAACTTACCATCCATCATAAACAGTCCATCATAAACAAATATTGTTGAATTTAGATTCATGAAAATATATATTTCATTAATTTTCAACACGATTTTCTTAATTTTTTCTTTCATAAGAACCTTCTACCAATAAAAGCCAACAGAACAAAAAAAGAATTAGCGAAATCGATCCAGCCGTTCAGGCGTGATTCGATGACCACGTAAAATAGGTCTCTATTTTTATAATATAGATTTTATATAATATACTAGCTTTTCCGACAGACGTTGTCCTGTGGTCCTAACTACGAATGTTGTTTACGAATTTCATGGTAAATAAAAATGACTAATCAAACAAAAAAAAAATTTTAAAAATCCGATGACAAACGGCATAACCTCACAACAATTAATCAAACTTTACTCACCTCTTTTTTCTGAAAACTTGAAAGAAATTGTATCAATAATCTTCGTACAATGTTTTGAAACTCAATGGTTGCCAGGTAAATAAAAATTGAATTGGATGTAAGTATATAATTCTTGCTTTGTGAATAATATATCAATGCTTCCCTTTTGCTTTATTGACCGCAATATCCACAATGGAACTTGAAAATTACATAACGATTCTAACACCATACTAGGTGTGATGAAGTCCAAAAAGTTGATAATTTATCATTTGATAAGATTAAGCCCCGTAAAAGCGACAAAAAATGCTTTAATAATAGATTTTTAGATATTCTATAGATAGATTCTATAGATAAAATCTATAGAATTCATAATTTTTTTCATGGCCCATTTTTTCCTCGGTCCTTCAACCCGAATATTGACCTGGAATTGATGTATTCATTCTCTTCCGATCACGCCTCTCATATTTATCATTAAATTTCAGTCATCATATAATTTTTTCAGTCAGTCTGTAAGTTAAGTTTTCCATTAGTCAACAAAATCGTATTTTTAGTGGTTGGTAGAACGAAAAAAAATGTTGAGAATTCCTTCAAAAAGGCTCGTTACTCTATTCTATATGGAATTTTGTGAAAGTGAAACTGTGTTTTCTTTTAAATTTAGAACAATTTATTTCACTGGCAATACATACTGGAGGTTTCATAATATACATCCGGCGTAAAGGTCTGTTCACAATAATCTTATAACCGGGTAGGTAAGTATGTAGGTACTTACTGTAAGTAAAGAGATAAAATTTAATACCTATACGGGTAAAATGTAGGACTTTAGACGCCGTTCTATGAACATATATGAATAATAATGTGTACTACCTACCGGCGATGTACTAACTGTTGTAGCCAATATAGTATTTGATTTAAACAATTCTTGTTATTTTGAAAGTATGGCAACATTCTATAGGGCACCGATGGTTTTCAAACTGTTTTGTTTTTTTTTAGTTTTTGTTTATTTGTAAAATTTAGAATCAATCAACATTGGTCATTTTCTTGATTTTTGTTTATATTCTGTGGGTATTTTCAACAATCTTTGTATCTCTCCCATACTCATTCAAATGGGTCTTTCCAAGTTTTCTTAAAATGGCTCTTTTGGAGATTTTTTTTTTACACAGTTTGAGCGATGTATTTGGATCACAAGGAGTAATAGTATTGTGATTACCTACTTATGATAATAATTGAATTTGCTGTGCACACAGTGTTATTTTTGTTTGTATTTGTGTGTGAGTAACGCAATTGAAAGTTTTAAACCACACAGATTTTAGGCTAAGTTTTTGTAATTCATAACAAGCTGTCAAATATTGCTATTGTTTTTTGTATGTTTAAAAATTATCTAATGTTTCTAATGCTTCTAAAGCCGTAGAATCTTGCATATAATAAATAAATACCATTATTTGTGGGTTTTATACGTGGATTCTCATGAACCTTTGGATAACACAACTTTTTAGATTTTAAAGGCAGAAGCAAATTCCATTTGATTTGAATAATTTCCCAATACGTGTTTATGAAACTTTCTTTGCCATTATTGAGTTTTGAAATGTCTAAACACATCCTTTCATTTTTACTTACATAAGTATTTAAATGTCTATTTTTTTTATTAAATTGAACAGAGTATTTGCATATAATGCTATCAAAATACGGACATAGTTCCCTCTCATTCTCGCATACATGATTGCCCCTCTTACAGTAGCCCATCAAACTTACTCCAATTATTTTCATACAAAGTCAACATCGCGGGCACATGGCTGCGCATATTATATTCTCGCGTTGTTCCCGCCTGAGTTTTGAATACGAATGAAATATGGATGTTTTGGAAATATTTTAATGTTAATAAGTTACTGGCTTAACTCAAGTGAATCGATTTTTTTTTTAATATTACCTAATAAAAACTGAAGATGGCTTTTTTGGAAATTCACAACTTTATTTTGTTTTGTTTGCAATGATTCCTGCATATTTCGGTTGAAATACGTACATAAAAATGAATAAATTAATAATCTTTCATTAAGGTTAAATTTATTTTTATTTTAGAAGTTTGAAAAACAGTGTTTAATACTCCGCAATAGAACGTCGTGACGTATTGAAATTCCCGCCAATTTCGTGACCCCGGTCGAAGGTTGCCATTTCGGAATAATACCAACATGACGGAAACAATGTTGCCAGTGCACTCTATCACGATAACACCAATATCCATTTGTTTGAACTGCTTAGCACGTAGGTAGCCATCTACTCAAAAGTATTTATTTAAATCAAATATTATCACCTTTCAACTTTTAATTATTTATGGTATCTTGTCAAACTACCTACCTACTTTTATGTATTAACATATAACGCTACCTTGTCCTTTCAATTATTTTAATATTGTTGTCTATGCATTCCGATGTTGATTATCGATGGTTTTTGTAACACACATAAATTTTTATGTAGGTAAACCACAGGATTCTATACAATCACCTAGAATCCCGACTCGCGTTCCAATGTGAAGCCGGAATATTACAATTTTTGACAGTTTGGTTCCCAAAAGAACGTGGTACGGCGTATATATATTCATTCGGTTTTTTAACAACAAAACGCATTTTTACGTTGAAATAAGTGAATTTGGATCATTTTTAAGTTTCCATATTATAAATAATGTTAACATCATTTTTTACATTCGGTTTTGACCACCGTACTATCAAAATTGCCGGCCAATGCGGCTTCTTTTTTTTGATTATGAAAAGATTTAGGAGTACTCCATCTAGGTTGTTATAAATAAAAATGTATGAGGTAAACCGGTTGTACTAAATATTTTAAAATTGTCTCTTTTGACACCTTGACAGATGAAACATTAATAACTTGCAGGAAAACTTGTCGGAGGACAGCATAGAAAAAGGTTATTAATTGGTTTTTTTTGCTATAAATCAGTTACATCGTCCCATATAGAGTCTCAATTTTACTTTACTACGTTGAGAATTGTGCACACTGCTTTGAAAATATTCCCCCTAACAGTAGTTGTATTATGTAAAAATACGAAAATGAATTTAAAACCACTAAAACTAAGTTTGATCGCATTATTTCGAACACAAAAATAGCTACTGATTTGTGATTTCTATCAAAAAATTATATCATTTGTGGTTATTGCGTTGATCATGTTAAACAATATTGTAGTAGCACAGCCGGGTTTCCGCTTGTATTTAAGATATTCTATTTTGTTATCTATGAAACAACATTATGTCGTTTGCATCCCTATAATTTCGAATAATTTTAAACTCTGGTAACATTATTATATTATCGTTGTTGACTTGTCAATACGCGTTTGTTCCGTAGACAATTAACATTTTGAAAATGGAACGAAATAATTACGTGGTATTAAACACAAATATGCACGCGTCAAATATTACAAAATGGCGTCACGTCTAGTTAACTAAGTATGTTTGCTTTGAAATAAAACTATCAGACGAGGCTTTATCCCATTATGGTCTTGCGGTATTTAGTTTGTTAACTAGGTGTATTATTTTTATCTTTTAAATGTCAAACAAACACGCGTAATTGTAGGCAAATCTTCAGTAAACAATAAAAATAGTGAGATTTTCCAAAGGCATAAAGAGTACCAACGGAAATTTTAATAAATTAATGTTGGACGTTTTTAAAACTGGAATGTTTTCCATTTTCAAAACAATCATAGAAATTCAGTAACTAATTAGTGTTCCATTTTCAAAATAATGATACAAATTAGGAAACTAAAAAGTATTCCATTTGTCAAATGAACATAGAAATTGAAGTAACCATTTTCTCTTGTCACAAAATCTTCTTTTTTCTTATGGTGGAAGGAACAAGTCATCTTGTCAGTATTGTGATAAAATATATTTCAAGAAACTGATCAAATAAATAACTAAAAATAAATGTAAACAATTACAATGACCAAGTTAAATGACAGATTTAATTCAATAATAAAGCTAGTAATTTAAGTAAACCGTTTTATCAATCATACCTAGGTACATTTATTCATTGCGTTAAATTATATTATTTTTGTCCAATTATAATGCATTATGATTTGAAGAAAAAAATAAATAAAAGGATACGAAAAATAAGGATTAGGTATATTGTTTTTGGATTCTGTTGCCCGAATACAGTACGTTGAGATAACAAAACTTTGCGTCTCTACAGAAGTCGCGTTCTTCCACGTTTCCATGGCATGGCATACAATGGCAATTTTTAAAGCTATCTGTTACAGTTAAACACATAATACAAACAACAATTTTCTTTTTTGTCCGACCGGTTGGTATTTTTTCTCGTTATTTATGAATTCCATTTGCGAGCATAAAATTCAAACACTTCTCGAAAATATGGACATGCAATATGTCTGCAAGATTATCTATCATATTTATATTGACGCCTTGTCATTATGTTGCAGAGACGGCCAAATATGGGCAACCAGTGACGGCTTGCTTCGGCCCAAGTTGCACTATAACAGAAATATTACCACATATCATTATTATTTACTTACCATAAAACATAATGTAAGATTATAACTAGAAGTGAGATAATAATAATATTATGTATTTCGACAGATTGTTTGAAACAAATGAAGAAATTGAATGCACGCAGAAATTTAGAAATTTTATGATTTTCTATGCTGGAACCAAGTAATTTTAGAACTCCATCAACAGAATTTAGGAAGAATGAGTAGAAATTTCTGGACAACTCGTTAAAGAATAGGACACCAATTAAAAACATGAATATATGCTCACTCAAAGTGAACACAAACACACTCTTCGAATCTTTCACAGTAAGGTAAATAAAGTTTGTGTCGTGAAAGAGGAAGACGGTCGGTACCTGGGATCGAACCCACGACCTCCAGTATGAAACAGTACGAAACGCGCCATCAGCCACATTTCATGTAAGTATATTAGAGATATGCATGAGTGTAATTAATTAGATGAAACACATTTCCAACAATGAGGTCGAAAGCAGAGTTGGAGAGACAAGGCAACTCCTTAAAATAATTCTCAAAAGAAGTCAACATGGATAGACCACAACGTCGTCGAATGCATTATTGAAAGCGTCAACTGAAGAAGTTTAGTCATTCCAGAAACAGCTGGTGATTGACTGAATTAGCTGTGGCTCATATACATAATGAAGAATTTGGCTAATGGCAGGGAGTCGTAGAAATTAAGGTTACTGGAACAGACCAAACGAGATGTAGACCCTATATAAAAAGAAAAATTGGTAGTGTCTGATATTTAGCAAAAAGTTGGAAAACCCATTATGCCCTTAGAATCATAAAAGCCTTCAGATTTCCAGTGGATTGTTTAAAATAACTTTAAGGATATGACCTCGAGTGTCTTCCGTTACATGTCGGTATGGAATTAGCGCCAATAAAGATAAATACCACACGGAAACTATTGCTAGAAAAATATTGTTTTTGTATCTATTGCACATTTTCAGTTAAGTTCATAATATTTTTATAATAAGTACTATACAATTTCCTTTCATTGCCAGGAACACCACAAAAAAAAAATTATTAAAATAAAATTAAAATAAAATAAAATCCTTTCACGTGACATTTGACAGTCAGTTGTTTAAGGAGGAACATTGTTGCAAATAATAATATGTTTGATCATTTCA
Organism: Mystacides longicornis; assembly: GCA_963576905.1. Lineage (NCBI taxonomy): Eukaryota > Metazoa > Arthropoda > Insecta > Trichoptera > Leptoceridae > Mystacides > Mystacides longicornis. Next base: position 4,108,412 of record OY756438.1, read on the forward strand.
TGGGTCATTGTTTGGCAAATTTTTTTCCGATGTTAGAATCTTAATTCTGTGTGGCTCATTTTGGACATAATATTTCCACAGTTACCTATTCTTCGCCAATCGGATGAATTTGTCCCAGCAATCATTTTATATTTTTTTGGATCAGACTGCTGTAGTAGAGGTGTATCTGATCTTACATATGAGAATATTCCTGAAATCAAGGAAACTCAAGGTGCAGTTAGATTCAGTTCACGGACAATATTATTTCCGCCAAAGAGGTTCCAGGGGTTTCATAACTTGACAATAGTTCTTAAATTTCTTCAAAATTGCCATTGGCCATATACCTACTTATTTTATTATGTCCTTTTCAATACATACAGAGTTTACATTCAATTTTAAACTTCACTGAAGCTTTCAATTAGACTTGTAGTAATGTAAGACAAAAAGTTGTTCTATTTTGATTCCGTATTTAATATGTATTTTACAAAACGTTATCTTTAAAAGATGTGTTGAAGTAACACGGGTGTCAGCCTACAGCGTTGATATTTTTTTGGAATCTATTTTTTTTTCTTTTTTCTTTTCAGGTTCAAAAGAAACGGAAAATCATAGCGAAGCCGCAATGCAAGAACATCAAAAACGATTGTCCCAAACCATCGTGCGATGAGCCAGTACTTTATCCAGGGAGGTGTTGCAAGATCTGTCCCGGGGACAATATGTACAGTAAGTGATCACACATCATTTATATTTCTCTTCATTAATAATGAAGATTTTTTTCGAATTGATGTTGCAGAGCATTCTCCTTGGTTTTGATTGTGGGATGATACGGATTCTTTAACTGAAGGTCTAATTTTTCAGGAACCTAGGAGCAGTTTAACAATCTATGTATTAATATGTGAAGGAAAAACTTTGTGACTATTTTTACAGAAAATGTGCGGACGGAGGAGTATGAAATTTCGCACACTTATAGTTTATATAGAGGAGGGGTAGCTAATGCTAATATTTTCTTAAAATTATGCATTAAAATAGATTTTATTATTATTATTACTGTAATGTTATACCTATATTTAATCTTATATATAAAATATGAGAGCTATTTCCCGATGTCATCGCATCACGCCTAAACGGCTGGACCTGTTTCGCTAATTCTTTTTTTGTCGTGTAGGCTTTTATAAGGAGAATGTCCATTTAAAGAAGAAAAAAATTGAGAAAAATGCATGGAAATTTAGAAAATTAAAGAAAACTCTACGTAGGCAACCTTATTAGTACTTTTTACCTTATAATTTTTGTTCAAATTTTGAATTTTTGACAGAAATAGTCAATTGGTGAGATTGACAGAATGCGAATGGAATAAACAGACGCATCATTCGGAATCACATTGGTCAAATGATAATTAATTCATCACCATACAAATTCGAATCTAATATTCATAGTTAGGAACACAGGGCAACGTCTGTCGGGAATGCTTGTAGTTTATATAGAGGAGGGGTAGTGAATGCTAATATTTTCTTAAAATTATGCATTAAAATAGATTTTATTAGTATTATTACTGTAATGTTATGTATTTAATACTCTATAAAGAAGATTACGATCATGTAAAAATTGTGAAATGTAAAGCGCCTCACAATGGGTGCAGAAAGAAAGCTTTTTGAAGGCGGTATGTAAATGGAAGAAAATGCCAGGATATTCAAACTCATTGCGTCAAATTGAGAATAGATTAATATCGTATTTTTCAATTAAAATAGAAAAACTTTAAACATAATATCAACATTTAAAATGAGACGTATCCATGTCATTGGTTTGGAAAGAAAAATGTAAAATAGCACTCGCTCAGACTAATTTCAAACTTATAATCTAAATTAGTTATGGTCGAATTTCGAGCACTGTCTTATTTAGTGGGTAAACCATACATTACCAACCTTCAAAATTTCAATGGTTTTCGACTAAACTTTGTTCCTGTTGTTTTAAAGTTGGCTTAAGAGTCATCAAGTTGAGTTAGAAAAATTATGAGATTTTTCATCATGATAATTTACAACACCGATCTCGGTAGCCTAGTTGTACTAGCGTGGACTTCAGATCCGAGCTCCCGGGTTCGATTCCCGGTCCGGTCAGAGTTTTTCAGAAATTTCAAGTGTTTTTTCACTTGAAATTTCTACCCGGGTTTGGCCGGTCTCAGATTGGACGGGACCGGTTGACTGGAAAAAATTGCCTCAGGCAATAAGTTACGCCGGCTATACTAGAAACTTTGTATAGAAAAGTGTTATATTATTTAATTTTCGACATGTTGAATAACCTCGGGTTCATACCCGATTTCCCAAGCCTGGAGGCTATTCCCAAGCCTGGAGGCTAATATTTATCTTAGTTTGTGTAATGTGAGTTCCGTAAAAACATGATTTTTTTATTTTTATAATAAAGATTTTTTTTTTTCAAAATCTAAATAAATTTCAGCAGAGTGGGTGATTTTGATTATTTTAATATAGTGGTCTCAAACCACTTTATTACCTTTCTAACGAAACCGGCTTGTATACTGGTCTCAAACCACTTTATTACCTTTCTAACGAAACCGGCTTGACGTACATCGGTTGAATGCTTTCTATGTAACTGGTATAGATTTTTTGGTCTTTTGTAGATATCGATTGATTTAAATATAATATATGTCATAAATCATATCCACTTGATCTACGGACAGGCGTCGGTCGCAACGGTGGGACAGCGGGGTGTGGACGCGCATACCGCTCAGAGGGCATTGCCCCCGGCGTCGGAAATAGCAGAGGCGTCCGTCGGGACGTACCGCTGCAACAAGAAGAAGAATAATAATATTTATAGTAGGAGTATTAATAAAACGGCTATGATTAGGCTGGGACGCTGGCCGAAATCGCCCATTCATCCGTGACGCCAACGCTGATTCCGAAAATCGAGCATCAATATGCAATAATCGCCCATTATTTTTTTTTTAATTTCAGCCATCAGTCGATCAAAATCTTGGGCGTTGAAAATTGTCCGAAATTTTTCTAAACAAAGTTGCCTTAGATGAGAAAAAGCTTGATATTCCACACAATTCATAATTTTATTTTAGATCTATAGCTTTGGAATGATTATTTTCAAAGTATGAAAAGAAATAGAATCTAAAATCTAAATAAAGAATTTATGTTAAAGAAGTAAATAAGCAGAAAAATATTTTAAGCCTTAAAAAGACACCTAAAAAGGTAGTTGTTAGCGTATTTTTTTTTACAGGAGATTTAAAAGCTTCTCCAAAATGAAAAATAAATCGTTTATCAAAAACAAAAAATATGTACAACAAAGTAAAGTATAATACTGTTGAAAAAAGTTTCTCAATTACTTTTGGAGTTTTTATTACCAGAAACCATCTTGAAGGCAAGGCTTGAAGGCAAAATTTCAAATCTTTCATTGACAGCTTTTAAATCCATGTCTATTTAAAGATATTTAAAAAAAAAATACTATATCTTTTATAAACCAACCTCTTTCACGACACAAGCTTATAGTAGCTTACTGTGAAAGAGTCATAAGAGTGTATTTATGTTCGCTTCGAATGAGCACAGATTCATTTTGAAAAAAAAAGCCTTGAATCCTATGTAAGGGTGCGTTTTACGTCCGAACGAACATAGAGCCAAAACCAGAAATAGGGCTTTCCAGCGTTATCGCTTTCATTTACACCAAAAAAACAACAAAGGGCAAGAATTAACACCAAGAAATACATAATTAATAGGCGAAGATAGATTAGGCACGCCAGATTTCTAGTTCTTTCTTGCTGTTTTTTTTCCAGTGTCAATATCAATTTATCTATGTTCGTTTGGTGTAGCGAACCCTATTGGAAATGGTTACAAAATTCGAAAAAATCTGTGGGAAAGAAATTCAGGCATAAAATGAGTGAAGAATAATTATTGGCTAAATTGCTGATGCATCTTTAAGTGTATCAAAATGTATGCTAGGATGGGTCGCACCCATGAAATGAATGCACTCACTGTCTAAGCGATCGGATTCGATACAAGAATAGATCAACTCAAAGACCATTTTCATCTATTTTCGATCGTCTACGATCTCGTGAACTCCCAATACCGGCTTTAGACCGGCGGCAAGAAATTCCAATCGACTGATGTATAATGACTGATACTTAGGCTCAACATTGACGAAATTGTTGGCTATTGAGCTATTTAAAATATTGGCATTTTTTTAAAGAAAAGTGTTTAAAACTTTGCTACAATTTTTGCAATAATGAACAATCATTGGTAGTTTTGAACTTAAACCAATCTCTGTTTAGAGATTTTCTTATAACCTAAAGGGTCATGTCCTGATTCGTGAAAAAAATGATATTCTAGCTACAAACCCTCCCGCTGTGATATTTATTTACATTTTTCATATCTTCTCCCTCTTTTGAGCCTAGATGACCCTCTATTCCATCACAATTTACCATCAGTAGATTTCCAGACACTTTCAAAGATATTTTGACAATTGGAATCTTGAACAATCATCATAAGTATCTGTCGGTAATAAAACAAAGCGAGAAAATGACGATTCGTTGAGTACATCTATTGAAATTTTTGATCAACTGGAGGGTTGTATTTGATAAAATTATTTTGAGTCCTACAGGCGAAGTAATGACTGATATTTGGAAAATCCCATCATTTTTATAACCGTTTTTGAGTACGTAGTCGCACGTTTTACTCGTCGCTTTTTTGCTTAACTTTCATGCTTAAGAAGTTTTATGTTGTTGTTTATCATGACATGTCTTATCCTACTTTTAGCCATATTTTCGTTCGTTTTATTAACTTCCTTCACTCTGTTTTGATCCGTTTATTGGTTATCTTTTTTAATCATCTCTTCCTTGATATTTCGGAGTGATTCGTTAGACGTCTCTTGGAAGACGAGAGCCAGAGGTTTTGATAAAATAATAATCGTAAATATAAATGTTATTGATTTGATTTCAACTCCGTTTATTGAAATGGACATAAAAATAATAAAATAATCTTTTGGACTTTAACGATTCAGTTTTAACGAGCTTGTCCCAATCCTTACACAGTTCGAAATAGACATCATTCTCATCTTCAAACGAAATTTCGACATTAAAATTCATCGTCGGGATCACATTACACATTTATAAAAACGCCTTCTTTATTTGTATTATCTCCTATTTTGATTGTACATAATAGTTATTACGTTTTTACTACCGTTTCAAATTTTACTGCCTGTTTTCATACAAATATTATAATAGGTGTTATCGATTCATTGATGTAATCAATTGTATTGGATTTGTACAAATTTTCCTTAATAAAGTTTTGGATCAATGATAATGCTATATTTTTTTCCTGACAGGCTTTCCTGTCTATCAGAAATCAGAAAACAACCATAAAAAACTTAACTGGACAACACCATGCCAATACCTTCAATAGTTTCGTCAAAGAATCAAGAAAGTACATAATTATCATCGTACGCTATGGTCCGCTGCTGGACCAAGGCTTCTTCACAACTTCTTCAAACATCTCTGTTTTTGGCAATCTTGATCATAATCTATTCATCCGCTCTCACTGCATCATCTCTCCATCTGGATCATTGTTTGCCTTCTCCTCTTGTTTATGTTTTGGGCTGTCATTATAAAATCTTGAGGCTTAATCAACAATACGGATGGACCATGTGATACGAGCTTGATTGCATGCATTTGATACAGATTAGTAGGAACGGTATGTCATATCTATAAAGTAGAGCCTAAAATAGACATTAGAATAAATGTAATTTTTTTTTTCTTTTTACCTTTTTTTTTAACCATAAAGGGGTGAGAGATTGTAACATCATATTAACAAGGTTGTATTATGTAACATACAAAGTGTTACAATGTTCCCTATTTCCGATCGATCATGTCAAAAGTCATCATGAAGGATTTCGATGTTGAATATTTCATCGCCTCAGTTAGAACCATGGCTTGGTCGTAATTTCTTGAAGAATTGTACGTAAACCACTAAGAAATAAGGCTATTCAGAAACATCTAGATCCTGACACTAATTCTTATTTTAAACTGAAAACGACAATATATTGTGTTAAAAATTTATGGTAACTAATGAACAATAACGAGAACTTTCGTTAGTGCGAACACTTAACTGGAGATCGGCTGAACAGATTCTTCTGATCTTTGATTTATTGAAATCTTCTCCGCTCCGGATAACATAATAACTATTTAAAAGTTGAAATATGCATTGTAAAATTGTATAAAATGTAATATTAAAGTAAGTATGGAACGACGCCAACGCCATCTATGAGAAATTCTACAACAGTAAAATTATTGTTTAGTTAACAACCATTGACATTAAAAATATTATATAATCAAATTTAAATAAAAAACTTTTTAACTATTCCACAAATTTATTGTACCTGACATGTTTCGAAGGGGCAAGCCCTTCGTAGTCACAGGTTTTTGAAACTCATGAAGGAACCTGTGACCATGAAGGGCGTGCCCCTTCGAAACATGTCAGGTACAATAAATTTGTGGAATAGTTAAAAAGTTTTTTATTTAAATTTGATTATTTAAATTACTTCCACCAAGAAAAATGCATGTTCAACAACTTATAAATTTTATTAAAAATATTGGTACGCAGATTTTTGATGGAATATTTTTTAAACATACTTATTTTAAAAGTATTTTTGTATCAATTACAAATTTGAATTCAAAATTGATAATAAGGACAACTATAGGACAACGTCTGTCGGGAGAGCTAGTTGTTAATAAATCAAAATTAAGTATTAATCAGAGTTGAATCTTTCAAATGAACAGATGACTTAGACAATGGACAGTCATTGTCAATGATATCCATGGCTCCGTCTTGGCAGGATTGCAAATTATTAAAAATAATATAAATTCCTTTGCGTCTGCCTGGTTCAGAGGTTATTTGTTAGACATCTACATACTAGAATAGAATATTGCACTTATACAGCCTGTAATAGTTCACTAAAACCATCCTTTTTTTGTTGAATAATTTTCAACATGATATTTCTTTTATTTTTTTTTTATTTTTGCAATTTTTAAGAGGTCAGACAATACATAAAAATCAATAAACGAAGAAACAGATTATGGACCAGCGAATACCCCAACATTACCCACAATATACAGAACATCTCAAATACTTATTTGAAGACCTCCACCCGAACTTGAGTGATTTGTCGTTTCAATAGCGATATAATTATCATTTCCCTCAATTTCAGGCACGACTCTAATCTTCTTTTTCTTATAGTACCATAAAGGTTACTCTGACTCACTCCAGTAAAATTACTTGCCACGATTATTTTCTGAAAAAAGTCATTTCCCGTTGCCTTCCTTTGAGAATACTAGAGAAAAATAGTGTGCTACTGCGCATGATCTAAACATGTATGTAGGTACCACGTGACTGCTGTTAAGCTCACACAAATTATTGTGACGTTTGTCGGTAGCGGCGTGTGACATTCGATTTTTAATTTTTAATATTTTAGCGTTAAGAGAGAGAGTAATTTTATGTTTTAATCATATAATTAGTTAAAGGAAGTACCGATGGGTTTTGTTGTCTTATCTTGCGCTTGTGGATGAAAATAAAATGAATAATTAGTGATAATTTGTCTTCAGTCACGTGACTGTTGAAAAAAAAGGAACCTATTTTCGGTTCTGCACATCCAAAAAAGTTATCTAATAATATTTGTATTCAATGTTGCCTTCTATTATCCGATTGGTCCAGGTTTGAAAGTACCAGAAAATCGGCTTTCATCATTTCCCGAACTAGGCAAGAGGGACGGTGGACGGTGCTAATAAGTCGGTCAATTTCAATACACTGGTATTTTTACAAGTACAGCTGCTCTTCTGAAAACCTATAGCGTTTATGTACTTTTATTCATAATAATTACTAAATAATGTATTTTTGTCAATTTAAGATTACTTTCTTGTAAAATCATAACGGAAATTTGTAATTACTAACTTAAATTTTGATTTTGAATTCCTTGAGTCTGTAAAAAAATCTAAATTAATTGCTTGTCAGTCTTTACACGTCACACCCTGTACCGAGCCCTGTCTCTTATATGTATAGCTCATGTAATATTATAAATTACAGTGTTCTACCAACGTCTGTATGTTACATACATAAAGATGTACGCAATTACCTACCTTTTAGTCCACTATAATAATTAATAACATCGGGCTGATAATTTGTGTAATAATATTAATTGTTCTTAATTTAAAATGAAGTCCTCGAAGAAAAAAAGCAATATGGCTTCAGTTTTGACAGTATTCTAATTTTGAAACCAGACGAATCTTCGAAAATTAGTTTCTAATTTTACCACCAGTAGCGCTAATTGTCGCATCGATTTAAACTTGTAGTCTGATATTCGCACAGAAAATTCAATTCCTTTGTATTGTCTTTCAAGAATTTGAATTTTATTCTTCTTCATCAGTTATTTCCTTCTACAATATGATTTTCCAAACAAATTGTTAAATTTTTGATTAATGTCACTTTGGATCTTCATCCGTCGATGTGTTCAAATGTTATCCAACTGTCCTTCTTAATGGCAGGCTATAATTATTATTAAGATAATGAATGTTTATTTTATTAAGAGACGTGAAAGTTTTAGAAACGCATTGTGACACATTGAATCATCTTTGGAATTTTCTCAGCTATGTTTGAGATTGTTGCTAAAAGTTTTATAAAATCATTTGATTTTCGTATATGGTTCTCAAATGTTATTTTTAAATTTTAATCGAATAATATTGTTGTAACCTCTTAAGTCAGAAGTCGGAAAGGGATTTTTTCCAGTCAATCAGCCCTTTCCAATCTGATACATCCATCCTAGGTGGAAATGTTTAGCATGAACATACCTACCTATACAAGGTGTAACTTTGGTAGTGGATAAACAGAAGAAGGGAGGTAGAGGACCCCAATACCTATCGATTTAACCCCCATGCATCATGTATGTTAAGCGATATTGAGTGGTTCAAAAGTTGTTTACCTTTTTGTAAAATTTGAATAAACACCGGATTTCTGACTAAACTACGCCAACTGTGGCTAAACTATTTAGATTACGATCATGTTTTTTTTTTCTGGAAATAGTCCGATAGTGACCCTTAATAATTAAAAGAATATGTTTAGTTCAAACTGAACCTATTCGTGAATAACCATACTAAATATTTTAATTCATTGATTTTTAAACGGTCTTATACGGAGTATGTGCTTTTTAACCATACTAATTAGTTCTATTTTATTCACAAAACATTAATTACGAACTAAATGTTAACCTGTCTTTCTTCTGATCCGACTTAACACAATATTTATATTATAAACTAATTAAATATACTTAATTAACAGTGCAATATGTAAATGAACATAATTTATTAAATATGCAGATACAAACAGGCAATGAGCGGTCCATAACTCACTATATTGACACAAGGGTGCGTCCGTTTAAGTGCATTTAAATATTAAATAGAATTTCTATGTATAATAATGTTATGGTTTGTACCGTTGATTCGTCTGTTTGTTCTGGTAAGTATAAAAATTCTTTTAAATATCATTCTATATTGTCATGCGAAAATTATTATAATCGGTGAAGTTTTACAAAATCATTAAAATATAATATGCGCTGTTTTTAAGATGGCACTGAGATGCAGTCGCAAGCCTTAATTAATACATCATTGGTGATCTAGGCTTACGACCTACATCACCAACGATGAATTACTACTGAAACTCACTCAAGAACTATTAAAAGAGGCTTACTTACTATACTCAAAACTGGTCCTTCTTCGTACAATTCTGAGTTTCGTCAGTACCAAGCATGACAACTCCGTTACTCCATTCCTCCCTTCAACTGGCTAGTCTCTTCAGTTCCTGGAAGGTACTGCAGCGTATGTCTCCAATCGTGCGTATAGTTAATTCTGGAAGGGACTCTCTGATTTTTGCCCTAAACCATTATTAATTCAACGATTGTAAAGAGCAGACCACGGTTATGCTACAACAATGTACCAAATGCTTGCTAATCCTACTTGCCTTATGAAACGTTAATAATAGAAGGGTAAAATTATTGCGAATATAACCGTATATTTTCCCTTGATTTGTGGATTTAAGCTTGTTTGACATTCAGATGAAGTTATTTCGAAATTTAATTCAAAGCATATATAGATATAATCGCGGATACAAATATTTACTTAGGAATTTTATTTGTTGTACAATGTGTGAATACCTATGAATGCAAGCGTATTAAATTCAAGGATGTGGAAAATATCAATATTGTATTATATTGTACACTATTCAGAGTTCAATATATTTCCATTTTCCATTATAATGAGCATGTTAAATATAGGTATACTATAAAGCATAAAGTTATCATGTTTTTTTTTAAGTAAAACACGGCGAAACCTGTCACATGACGGGCATAGAGAAGCGGTGTCAACTGTCAATGGTTTAATTATTGTCCCTAAGTTAGGCATATTGCCCTTTAGGGGACAAACAGTGTCCATTAATCACGTCATCTTTTTTTGCAATTTGGTAAATCCCCCCCCCCCCCTCATCTCCCTGGTGATGTTTCAGAATACTCCCTTCTCTCCTCAAAAATCACGTGAAGTTTTTTAGTACAAAGAATTAAGAAACTTATGATTTTAATTTTCGACCATTTTTTTAATTTCTGAAAATGCAAATGTTTTTCTTTAAATTTATCACGTGGCACGTGGTTTTCTTACAAGGCTCCCACCTCCCCTTTACGTGATCTATCATGATTTTTATCCACACCCTCCCTCCCCCTTTTAGGCTCACGTGATTGATGGATGCCCCCTTACTTAAAGGGTACCAATGTTACATAATGTAACACATTAAAATGTGGATAATTTGACATTTCTTACAGTAGCAACAGTTGTCGTCGATGCATTTTCCCATATTATTTGCTTTCAGTTTACAAATTAGCACCCCTGCAATCAATGTTATTGATAAAAAAATATATAAATTATGCAATTCCTTCATATTGAACGCTTTGTAAACTTTGACATTTTGTAAACTTGTCATTCTTATCTATTGCAATGATTTACATAATAATATACAAATAAGTATAAAGGTAGTTAATCCAGTAGCTAATTGTGTGAAAAATACTTGAGTGGATTGTTACCATAGTTAGTTTTTACGGTAGCTAAATCTCTAGGTAAGTGCGAAAGTGTATTATATGTAATTCCTTAATAGTAAAAAAAGGAAATTCTAGTTCAAAAATTGTCAAAAAACGAATTTTAATATTACCCTAGAAAATTAATGTCTTGAGTGAGTACGCGTATTTAAATATATAAATAACACTCTTCTATACATAAGTGTCAGTATAGCCGGCGGACCTTAATGCTCGAAGCATTCTCTACCAGTCAACCGGTCCCGTCCAATCTGAGACAGGATTCTAACTCCGAGTAGAAATTTCAAATGAAAATTTCTTACCCGATCGGGAATCGAACACGGACCTCTTGATCTGAAATCGGAGCCTTTGCCACTAGGTCTTTAGAACTTTGCCACTAGGTCGAGGTCGGTATTTAGAAAGTATTTTTGGTAGGATGGAAAGTGTGAACTAAAAAACGGACGTAGGAAAGCGACTCAAAAGCAGAGTGGGCGGTGCACTAAGACCTATTATGAGAAACAACAACGTCTCACTTCAAAATAATTGAAAAAAAAAACTAGCAGGTACCCAAGCTTGTTAACATCAATGATGTATGGATGTGAAACGTGGGCAAAGGCGAAAAAAAAAAGAATATAGTAGAAATGGTGGTTGTGTGGGAGGAGGACATAAACATTGCGCAAGATCGAGCGCAATGGAGAGCTAACAAGAGCTCCCTACTCTATGCCCCTAATTGGTGCGTAAAGCGAGTTTGGTTTTGGATTTTGGAGAAATGCAGTAGAGGTAAGAGAATTTCTGTTTGCATTGTTTTAGCAAATTGATGAGAACTGTGAGAAAAAGCGGCAACTGTCAAAGAAGTTATTTAAATTTCATACGTGTATTAAAAAAAAAAACATGCACACGGTATGTTTTCTTCATAACTCAGATATATTGCGTACAATATTGTTATTTGGGAATTCAGGGAAATACGGCTGTTTCTGTATTTTGTATTTGGTGCACGTATCAGGGGCGCGTCGGTGCGCGCACAGAGTAAAGCCCGTGAAAAAAAAATAGCCCATGATGAATACAGATATTTTTGAGAAAATTTGATCGCTTTGTGTTTTACAAACAAACTCTCACTGCGGAGATTAATTCTGACTGAAAATAGTTTTTACTGAAACCATAACCTCAATTTCTTGACCAAAACGAAGAGAATTATAAATTTAGAATAGGCGATGCAGCAAAATTAAGAAGGTAATTGATTTATATTTTTAATTCTAACTTTGTAGTCACTCAACTCATGGCCATTTTTTTTAATGTTGAAAAGTTCATTTTGTTTTTTATAGGTTACCTACGTGCTTATTTTTTACGTTACAAAGTAGGATGATTTCAATGAATCTATTTTCAAATTTAAATGGTTTAGTCTAAGTTATTCTCGATTATAAAATAGAGTTTATCTATCGGACAAAAGTACAAGTTTTGTTTAAAAATATCTACAATTACCCTACCGAAGAATAGAAAAAGCTTAATCTTGGAAGATAAACTAGGAATCTTCCATGTTTTTCGATACTTCTCTATCTCAATGCCTTCTAAATTCGTTTCCTTCTCGCAACGGAGCTAGATCATCTGCCCATCTCTATGTGAACTGTATCTTTACCTGACTCAAGATCAATATTTTTCTATGTAAGAGTTTTAGTCGTTCGTCTGACCAATCCTCTCGCCACATGTTCTGACCATAGCCACTAGAATTTTGCAATCTGATTCAAAAATTTTGTAATATTAGTTAGGTGTCTGTTGTCTTCATCTTGTTTCATACTTCCATCTTTTCCTTTTTGGATTTGAAGAATATCAGCGGCCAGGCATGCTTTTCTAGTCCCTTGCGTTATATAAAATGGCGGTCGCAAACCAAATGCGCATCACGCTCTTCGCATTAAGTCCGTCCTCAATTTTCTGCCAAGTGATATTAAGCCACGTAATATTGTCATTTGAACGCAATTCATCCGACATGGCGCCGGCTCTGTGACATTTATACGGCGAGACTGAACAGGCACACACACCAACATATCACAACTCCATTTTATTGATTAGGAGTCATGAGATTCTGTATATATACGATATAATAAGGTGTTCTTTTGTTTATGTGTTCGAATTCGATCATATTTAAAAAATAAAGACATTCAATGCTGACATAGATGAAATTTAAATTTCAAAATTCGAACGTCCAAAATGCGACAGTTATCTCACCAATAACATTCAAATTGAGAACGTAGCGTTTTTAATTCGAAAAGGACTTTAAATAGGGGCAGAAATTTAAATCGGCAATCATTTTGTGGAAGATAGTGAACCGTGAATCATTAAAACATTAAAGATACGAGAATACCGTTTGAAACAGAAACGTTCCTATTTTCAAAATATTCGTTTTTCGTACGAAATGGCGCGTATTATTTTCGATTCGAACGAGTGTGCTAGAATGCTAGAAATGCATATTGTTATTGTATTGTTGGTACCGCCGAAACGTCTCGAGCATTCCGCGCGTAAGTTATTTGACAGCAGCGCGCTGAACTCAGACTAAATGTGTCGGATATGTTGCGAACCATGTCCAATCATTTTGACGTGTTATCTACCGTACAGGACATGCAAATTTACAGACAGACGGAATCGGGTTCATTCACTTATCGGGAGAAATGGACCAATTTCACTCGAACAAAAAGAATCTTATACACTTTGTATAGGTACCAAAAACATGAGCAAAATGTCTAATGAACAATAATATTGTTCACTGTTTCTGATAAGCACTGAATTTCAAAAGGGCAGCATGCTGGAGGAAACAGGAAGCAAATATTGCAAAAGACGGTGTAGAAGGAGATGGAAAAGGTCTTTTTCCAAGAGTTGGGAGAAACAGGCTAAAAAACCGGTTGTTCGAGCGCAAAGATTGACAAAATATAAAATTTAGGGTAGGTACTTGAAGGACCACAAAACTGAACGTTGTTCCTTGAACTGACTTAATAAAGGCAGTAGAACGGGTCTAGTTTCAATATTCAATGGCAATGTATTGAAAAAGAAGGGCTTACGTGGATGACCCGGGGATAGAAAAAAGGGAAATAAATGAACGCATAGATTTAAGGATTATCAACACTAAGATAACTAACTAAACAAAACTCTTCGTTTCGGTTATTCTCTTCAGTGTTAATGGCTGTCGAATTCAAAATTCTGATATCGCTTCCATGTCATTGGCTGTCGAAATCATATTCTGAAAACTTACTTAAATATCATTGGTTATCGAATTAAAATTACGGATATTTGCTTCATTACCATTGACTGCCGATTCTAATTTCACATATTCGCTTCATTACCATTGGCTACCTAGTTCAAATTTGGAATATTCCCTCCAATGTCATTAGCTGTCGAATTCTAAATTCGGATATCGCTTCGATATTATTGGTTGTCGAATTCAAATTTCGGATATTCGCTTCAGTATCATTGACTGTCAAATTCAAACTTCGAGAATGTACTTCAATGTCATCGGCTGTTGAATTCAAATTTCGAATAGAAATTTTTAAGAAATCAGCCCATGAGGTAAGTGGGCATGATAACGACAAGCGGGGCAGTAGTGTTTGTATTCTAGGCACCTACTTCTATTATGATAATAGTGAGGTTATTATTTAGTTTTGCTAACAATATTAATAGAATGAAATTAGTTGCCAGTGGAGAAAATACCATTATCATAATTAAATATTAAACGTATGTTAACACTGCTTTATATTGCTTTTATACAATATGATGATGTTTATGCATTAGAACTGATGCCGTTGCGTTCTCTGTGTATATTTGATGTGGTTAGGATGGCGCCAAGGAGTATCGCACGCTTCTAAAATATTTTCATTATACGTGATCTTAGCAGGGTTGCCAACGCTATAATTTTTTACGAATCTGTGCTCACTCAAAGTGAACAACTAAGCTTGTGTGGTGAAAAAGTATGATTGTTGGCATCTGGGATCGAACCCACGATGTCCAGTAAGTCGGCGACAGAACCGCAAGACTACCAACCACTGAATTTTGCTTGTGAATTCTTTGTGTATTTAATAACGTGGAAGCCATCGAGAATGTCTCTATGAGGTCTCTATTTAGAAGTCGAAACGTTGGCCACAGAAAACCCACAATGATCAGGATCATGCCTAGTGGCTCTCTACCACTAATAGGTGGTGGTTGTGGTGAGAATACAGGCCAACTTATCAGCTAGACTTATGGGTCATTCATTAATCACGTGATGTTTTTTTTTACTTTTCGTACCCAACACCCTCTGATGGTGATAAGTGGTAAGGTTTCAGACAACCTTCTCCTAAAAATAAATTAATTTTTTTATACAAAAAAACGGGTCGATTATTTTTAAGAGATTTATAATCTGACACTTACCTAACAACTGATCTTAAAAGTAATTCTTGTTAAATTGTTATAGTTTTTGAACTTTAAAATTTTAATAAAATATTTTTGACAACCCTGTTTGCGCTGTTTATGCCACAGACTAGATCAACTCTTTCAATTTAAATTCACACAATAAACTTTAAATTCGTAAAGATCCAATGTTTCTTGGACTCAAAAATAAGATTATCAGGTACTTACCTACATATACGGCGGGACAAGTTTCTGATCTTTAGCGCGTTTATACGGAACTAGCTGACCCAACATCTCAAGCAGCATAAATATGTTTTCTGACGGTTTGAATTCCAGTTCATGTCCTTACACTGCGGAGTCTCGCATGACGTCTTTAATTTACCCATAATATCGTTTTCTCTATATTGTTTATATATATGCCAAATCTCAAGTTCGTACCATGTCTAGTTTCCGAGATATTCGTATACTCTTGAAAACATTCAACCCTATTTTTTTCACCCCCTTAGGGATGGAATTTCTAAAAATCCTTTCTATTTAATTCTTCTAAAACACTTTTATCAACTTTGTAGTATTTCGACGACATGATAGTAAATAAAAAACCAACTTTGCAAATACTACTTAATTTTATTATCCCGAAATATTTTCGGACGGCTATGCGTCCATCTTCAGCGGGTGGTATTTCACAACTAAAACTAATGACAAATTATAATCTTATGGCTATTGGTGGGGGGTGAGGGCGGGGATGGTGGTGGTGGGGGCGGTGGGGGAAGTGTGAGTGGTGAATATGTTTAGCAGGGGTGATAAACTTGGGATCTGTGTGTTAACTGCTGTATTTTTGTGTTTGTGTATTTCAAGTGTTTCGAGAGCTGTCATTTTGTATCCTTTCTTGTGGTGTATGTGTAGGTATTGTGTGTTGTTTTTGTCAATGTGATGTCCGTGTTCTCTGCAGTGGTCCGCCATTTCAGAGTTGACGGTGATGTTGTGTATGGCTTTATAGTGTTCGTTTATCCGTGTCTCAAAGGGTCGTGCGGTCTGTCCTATGTATGTCTTGTCACAGTCTCTGCAGTTCAGTTTGTAAATGCCAGATTTTTTGTTGGTGTCTGTTTTTTGTTTGTAATTAAATAGGTGTTTTTTTAAGGAGTTATTGGTGTAGAGTGCTGGTCTGAAACTGTCTTTTATGTGTTTGGATATTATTTCGTTAGTTGTATTGTCTATGTATAGTAGTCTGCGCCATTTATGTCCGTCGTTGATGGTGTCAGCTATTTTAGGATATACGTAGTTGTGTATCGTTTCTGTCATGCGTTTTTTGTTATGAAGTTGTAAAATAGTATGAGCGTGGTATCCGTTGTTTGTGGCTATGTTTATGATGGTGTTGAGTTCTGTGTTGTAATCTGTTTGTGAGAGAGGTATGGATATTAGTCTGTGTATCATTGAGTTAAACCCTGCCATTTTTTGTGAGTGTGGGTGGTGTGAGGTTGAGTGTATTATGGAGTCTGTATAGGTGGGTTTTCTATATATTTTGAATGTGAATTGATTGTTTGTAATTGCAATATTCAAGTCGAGGTAGTTCAGTGATCCGTTTTCTTCCTTCTCCATGGTGAATTGTATGTTTTGGTCGAGTGAGTTCATGAAGTTCAAGAATTGTTCTAGTTGTCTGTGTGTGCCTTCCCATGTACAGAAGATATCGTCTACATATCTGTGGTAGTTACTTATGTATTTGAGGAGTTTGTGTTCAGTGTCAAAGAGTTTCTTTTCAAAGTTGTCTACATAAATGTCTGCTAGTAGTGGTGCTAGGGAAGATCCCATTGGTAGTCCTTCTGTTTGTGTATATATTTTGTTGTTGAATGTGAAGTAATTCTGTTTTATACAAGTTTTAATTATGTTAACGGTTTGTGTTCGTATGTGGTTGTCAATGTTTAGGTGTGTTAATAGGTTATCCAATATATTTAGTGTTTCGTCCACTGGTATGTTTGTGAAAAGGTTTTTTACATCGAATGATACTAGAATGCATTTTTTCGGTGGTGTTGTGTTCTGTAGGTGTTTGCTGAGTTCTTGATTGTGTATTGTGGTTTGAAATGGGTGATGTTATGGAAGTATCTGTTAATGAATTGGCTTAGTTGGTATGCTGGTGAGTCGATCGATGCTGTAACTGGTCTAGCTGGATTCCCTTCTTTGTGTATTTTGATTGTGGCGTATAGTTGTGGTGTTTGCGGGTTCATTGTGATGAGTGTTCTTTTGTGATGCGGATGTATTATGTTTGATTGTTTAGTTAGGTTTCTTATCGTGTCTTGGTATTTCCCAGTCGGGTTCTTGTTTAGTTCTTGGAATTTTGTTTCATCACTTATTATGTTGTAGACTTTTTCGTTGTAATCTGATCTGTTTATTAAAACTAGTGAGTTCCCTTTGTCAGCTCTAGTGATTATAATGTCCTTTTCTCTGATGATGGTTTTTATTTCGCGTAATGTTTTGTCTTCTGATGTTCTGCTTTTGGTATTATGTTTATGTTGAGATAGTGTGTGTTTGATGTGGTCAGTGCATTTGTAGGTAATACTTGGATTTTCGTTTTTTAATGCCGAGTCCAGGTCCACTGCTAATTGTTGTAAGTTTTTCACTGTCGGTGGTGTCTCTATGTTGTACTTAAAACCTTTTTCTAGTAGTGTTTGGTGTGTTGGTTGTAGTTTTTCTGTTGTTAAATTTACGATTCGGTTGTGGAATTTATTGTTGCTGTTGTTGTGTGAAGTGGTTGAATCTTCATTCGTCCTTTGTGAAAGTTTGTGTGGGTATTTAATCATGTTCTTGTTTTGTACAGGATTATGTGAGTTTTTAATCAAATAATATATTTTATCCTTTAATGTTATGTCCTCGATGTTTTTGTTGAACTTGTTGTATGGTATATCGTGCGTGGTGTCAATAAGCATATGTAGTTTTTTGTCGAGCGACAATTTGTCCTTGTAGCCTTTCTTGCCTCCTGCGAGGTCGTTTCCCAGCTAACCTTCCACCTTTTTGGTAGTCTGCCCGGGAGGCGTCTTCGCAAAACGAACATTTCGTTCGCAAAATTCAAAATGTCTACGGGGGCAGTAAGCTGTGAGGTAATAATTTTCTTCATAATTCTTAGTTGAAGGGAAATTCTGACAAGTATTAGAGTCTTAAAAGTGTTCCACTTGTGGCATGTCTAAGTTGGAGATAAGGACGCTCTACTACACCTGATTTTTCAAAGAGAGAAATGAAATCCAGCGAGGTGATGGAAGAAGGCAGGGCACCCTTAAGAGCTGCCCCTAACCGAGAGGCCTTAAGTGATAATCTATGGCAATGGAACCTGAAATGGCAATGATTATTTTGAAAAGATTCGGTCTGAACGGTAGTTGAGGTTATGTGAATAGTCTTTAATTAGTCAAATGTGTAGTTATCTACCAAAATAAAAAAGGAATGACGGTTGTTAATCAGTTGGCGGTGTGATAGTCGCAAAAACTAGTGTTGTCTTTTCGAAACA
Source organism: Mystacides longicornis (assembly GCA_963576905.1). Taxonomy (NCBI): domain Eukaryota; kingdom Metazoa; phylum Arthropoda; class Insecta; order Trichoptera; family Leptoceridae; genus Mystacides; species Mystacides longicornis. The sequence goes on from OY756438.1 coordinate 4,127,349, forward strand.
AATCAATTAGATTGTGGAGTGCCCACTTTATTAATGCGATCAACTCCAACTGTGTAGATTGTGCACTTTACAGGTGATGGAAACATTATTTGGGCCAGTGTTCAAATTCAGAAACGCGTTCCATATCCATTTTGTTGTTTTATTTTACATCTTTTGACGTGAGCGTGAATGGTATCTTTACATCCAGGCATGACTCAAAGATATACATTTTCATTAAGAAGTACTTGCTTGTTCACAGCCATACTTATCTCTCCTTTCTGTGACCAATTGTATTGTGATAGCTTGACCTTGTATTGATCTGATTTGTCTCCATCTCTATATATTCCTAATTTATACATGTAAAATTGTAAAATTCCGACGTCCCGAAGTGCCTGAAATGGGCTTATGGTGGAAAATGAAATAAATCAATAATAAAATATGTTTTCATTCATAATTGCAAGATTGTCATCCTAACAATGGTCTTCGTTCAGTAAAAGATTGAAGTTTTTTTCAAATTCTTTCTTGTATATTTGATTAAAATCCCTTTTCAAAAGTCTCTAGATAGGTACTAACCCTAATTTACTTATTTTATTGCTATCTCGCATTTTAATATCATTCAAAACAACAAGATGGAGGGATAGAGATGAAAGATAAAGAAACCGTTTAAATCAATTTGGCCACGCCCGGAATAAATAATATACGTATTTGCAACGAAAGAGTAGGTCATTGTCTAGCATTCATAGTCATTCCTGACTTCCAAGTTCCATGTTATCAGCTACCTTAATGCCGTCGGTTTATTTTATTTGTGGTCTCCCTGGGCTTCAGTTACTCGGTCGCCATTCGTCTGTTGTTATGACAATATATGTTCTAAGCTCTATTTTGGTGAAGCTTTTGTTTTGGACAAAATCTCAAATGAATGGTTGTTATGTTGCGATCAACTACTGTATTTTGTACAGTAATATAATACAACGAAATGAAATAAGTGTACCTCTTAATTCAATGATAAATGTTTGAAGATACAATTTATCAATCTGGGTATCAATACAGTCCGGTCGTCTATTCTGAAACCCGCTAATTGTAAATGTATCGATATTATTTATTATTATTATTGAATCGAGTAGTAATGGACGAGCTATTCTACCCGCTCGCTGCCATCTATAGGATAACTTCATCGTCATTATTAGCCTACATGTTCCCACAGTAGGAGATCGGTCTCTCCTCTCTTTTTCCACTCTCTCTTCCTACATCCATATGGTAGGGGGCTGCCCTTGTGGTCTTAAATTTTCATTTGGTCTCCACAGTTTCCTAGTTCATATTATATTTTCTTTTATTCTTGCAAACTTTCACGTCCATCCCCATTATGCACATTTATCCTCTCCACCACATCAGGCACTTTAGTCTTGTTTCGTATAAAGTTATTTCTCTTCTTGTCTAACAGTTTAATCAGGTTGGGTTAGCAATACGCACTATAAATTATTATTTCTGGTGTTCGCAGTTTATTGGCAGTCAGTTTTGTCAAGTTTCCGTACCATGTGTGAAGATTGACAAGACACGCTGGTAAAACGCTTTAGTCTTTAGTGTGTTTAGAATAGAGCTATGTATAGTTTTCTGAAGTTAGCCCATGCTAGACATCTTCTTCGTTTTATCGATGGTCTGTGTGATGGTACGTAGACTTTTTTTTTAATACTTGTATAAACTTCCATTCTTTACTGCCGTTGGTTTCCACCTTTCAGTTTCTCGTCTTAAAAAACAAATAAGCTTACTTCTAACTAAACTTTCTACTAAATAAACAAATTAGCTTACTTCTAACTAAACAAATTAGCTTACTTCTAACTAAACTCTTTCGTGAATATACATGCAGATCCTTACCTTAGCATTCTGAAAGCACCCTTTTTAGATGAGTTACGATTCCCTGAGGAACCAATGTAGCCCTTTTTGATAAACAAGAAAGGTCGATTTGGATTTGATTTTTGTAGGAATTTAGAATAGTGGATGACCTTCTCGAGAATCCTTAAAAAAATTGGGAAAGGAGATTAAGTAGGTACATAAGTGGTACATAAACTAAAGACTAGAAAGGTCGGAAAAAAGTCACGTAACATTTTTCATACGATTTTTCACATTACCTATTTCTTTTACTTCTGATCTGAACTTCCTTGAACATGTTTTCGATCCCCGTCATTCTGTTCGCCTTGTTTCACCTTTCCTTTTAGCCGTGAATGTGCAAGTAATTTTGAACATACAAATTGACCCAAGATACATCGTCATTTTATGAATATGGATTGAGGTTTTGTTTTCATATCGCAAGTTTCATTATTATTTATCTGCGAGTCGCAAGACATCGGACATCGCTGGAGTTGTTTGTTCTACTTGATTTATTTTCTTCCTTACGACAGATTTGTTTTACTTCTCACTATTACCTTTCCATTTGCACCGGTAGAGTGCGCTACTTGTCACTCTTGTAACTGTGCGTATCCATTTTTGTGCTTAATGTATTGCCACTCTTCTGAGAACCAACAATACCTTAATACAGACCTTCATCGTGTAATTGCGATTAAAAATAACATTTTTTTAATGAATTGGTATCATCCCAAATAATCACACCAACCAAAGTCTGTATTAAATATACATCTATTGAGAGAAATGGTTCGAAGGGCTATATTCTTGCATACATACTTATAGAACGTTATTCTTCGAATACGCCCAAAATGAGCAAAAGTACTATACCATGAAGAGTTTCCACGCCAACTGTATTCCTGGCTACCCCCAGGTAAGTATAAGGAAGGAATAGCGATATAAATTCAATGAGACAGACTACGACTGCACTCTTCATAATTTGACACTTAACTAACGCACACAACAAACTTGAATTTGCAACAAGTCCAAGCTGTCAATGAATCGAATCGATCTTCGGAAATATTCGTATGGATTCGTACATACTCGCGATATTCCGCGCACGAACTTTCCCGAGGGTCCAATCAGGTTCGTACGTAATGCTTGGAAACTAACCCCGCAGTATGGAAGAACCAAGAGCATAAAGAGGAGAAAAAAAAGAGGTTGCCAAAGTATTCTACGATATAGTTATGACACGGTATAAGGTTGATTATTAGTAATAAATAAAGACTTTAGTGTGGATAACTATAATATTTCCCAATTGGCGGGACTGTCTAAAGGGGTAGTGAATGCCAGCATTTATTTAAAGCAGAAGTAGGTAATATTTTTTTTACTAATTTAATATTTTTCCATTGTAATTTTGTTTTTATTACATAGAATGATTTTATAATAAACAAGATTTAGGGGTTATTTTAAAATAAATAAATATTAATTTACTTTTAGTCTATATTGATGTGATGTAATTTCGGCACACTGTAACAATTAAACAACCATGCATTTAAAATAACAACTAAATATACTTTTATTACTATTGAGAATATTCCTGATCGTCTTTAACACTGGGTAAAACGCAAATCTGCAATTAAAAACGCTAGAATGCCTACATAATATATGTAGCTTAACATCCCAATCACATCACGGAAGGATGTCGTAATCGGTCCAGACTATCAAGTTGAGAAGATGCAGTCTGCAGAACGGAAGTAGTCGAGATGTTTAACGGATTCGATTCCGTTAAAATAATAAATAAAGCCGTAAATACGTTATAGAAACAATATCAATAAAAAGCGTGATTTATGGACTCGGGCCGTTCCGACACACACCGCTCTGTTCGAAGAAAGCTTAAAATTAAATCTTCTCGTTCATTCGCGAATAGATATTATAATAAATCTGTTGTAATAATAATATCGATACACATTTCCGGTTCGGGAGATTATTTTCGTTTTGAATCGATGTTGGCAAGTCGGAAATCGACTTAGCTGATCGATTATGTGAGAATATATCGGCAGGAAACATTATTTTAAACATCGAGCATAGCGCACACGGCGGACTGAATTTGCAATACATCGGTACGGTAGGTAGGTACTTCGACAATATGACCTAATTCCAATGTGATCAGACTGGTTCGGAAATGACAAAATAACCCGGGCGGTTGAATCGTTAGAATAAAATACACCGTATTTCGATTTTTAGAAAAATCGATAATTTTTTATGCCCACTACCTAGTTAATAATTTTACTAAACTTAAAATTACTGCTTATTTGAGTAATCTTATATATAAAAATGGAGAACTATATCCCGATGTCATCGCATCACGCCTAAACGGCTGGACCGATTTCGGTAATTCTTTTTTTTTGTCGTGTAGGTTTTTATCAGGAAAATGTCCTTTTAGAAGAAAAATGCATGGAAAATTAGAAAATTAAAGAAAACTCTACGTAGACAACCTTATAATTTTTATTCCAATTTTGAAATTTTGACAGAAATTAATTGTCAATTGGTGCGATTGACAGAATGCGGATGGAATATACATGGTTTAAAACAGACGCATCGTTCGAAATCACATTGGTCAAATAATTTTTATTTTTATTTATTTTATTCCCAAAAAATACAAAAAAAACGTAAGCATTTTACAATGTGTGTATATATATAATTTGTATAAAGGGTTTATTACCTCACTAGACGAGAGTCTGTGCTGAGGCAATACTACTCAATCTAAAAAGAAAAAGAAACCATGCACCCATCAACCATATATGAAGTTTTCTACTTGCATTAGAAAATCGCAAATACAGAATAAGCACGCACACAAAATAGAACACACATACATTCATAAAGTCTTTTCAGCACATTTCACAAGCATCATCCATCACCAATGATAATTAATTCATCACCATACAAGTTCGAATTCGATATTCATGGTTAGGAACACAGGACAACGTCTGTCGGGAAAGCTAGTAATTAATAAATTTAATCGAAAAGTTATTTTATTATTTTACATGATTTTATACTCGCAAGAGATTCAGAGAGTTTCCTATGGTTTTGAATGATAAAAGAAATGCCAGCCTACCCCAGAAATTAGCCAGGAATTAAAAATATACGAAATGAATAAAATGTCTTTTTTAAATATAACCTTGAATGAAAGATCAATTCGTTAAATTATTTTGTCCTACGTGAACGATTTTTCCCTTTGAATTTATTAACTGATGTGTAATGCAAATAGAAATCAGCAAGTCATTTCAATGACTCAAAATATCGTGTTATTTTGTCGCATCATGTATGTTGCATGTCATCACATTGTGTGTAATCATTTTGATTTTTGTCGATTCAAAATATAAGAAAAGATATATATTTTTTATTTATTTTATGTCACAATAATACATTATATTATTTAATCTTCTCTAGTTTCTTCACATTTTAAAAATCAGACACCAAGTATATCTACATTTTATCTAGTATATAAAAATGGAGTGCCGATGTCATCGCATCACGCCTAAACGGCTGGACTGATTTCGCTAATTCTTTTTTTGTCGTGTAGGCTTTTATCGGAAAAAGGCTGTTTTCGTAGAGAAAAAAAAATAGGAAAGTTGCGTGGAAAATTAAAGAAAACTCTAAGTTGGTAATCTTGTTAGTACCTAGGTCCATATATTTTTTATTACATTTTTGAAATTTCAACAGAAACTGTCAATTGTTAGATAGTTGGTGCGATTGCCAGAATGCGGATGTAATAAACAGGGCTTAAAAAAGACGCATCGTTTGAAATCACATTGGTCAAATGATAATTAACTCATCACCATACAAATTCGAATTAAATATTAAGTTAGAAACACATGACAACGTCTGTCGGGAAAGCTGGTAGATATGCAATAAAATCCGTTCTGCTGGACTGGGACTGGACGAGTCCGAGAAAATTCAGTGCAGATTTCCGCTGTCATAAATTTGTGAGTCAGCAAACTCAGTAAGGTTATCCTATTACTACTTATTTTTATTATAGAAATTAACTTATTATTTTGGTCAACCACTTCTTTCTTACACTTTATCTCTTGCTTTAACCACATTCCGGTCTTCGCTAGTTTCTTCAGATTTTAAAAGTCAGCCACCATGGTGTAGATTGTAAAAAAAAAGATTTCATGCGTCAAAATATAGTTTACATAATGTAAACATACAATTAAACAGTTAATTTATCTTTTCGACCGTGGCTACTTGGTGGAACATACTTCGAACTTATTTTAAAGAAACAAAATATTTAGTTTTTTCCACAATTTTATTCAGCTAACCGGTTTTCGAAGACCGTACGTCTTCTTCGTCAGGCTAGTAGATGTTAACTAAATTACAAAAAGTGATCCAACAGAAAATAGAAGCTATATAAATCAAAATTAGAGAGACAAAACAATATTATTCTTACACACTAGAAAGAAACAGAAACAATACGGGTGGTCAAACAAAGGCAAGTAAAGATGTTATTAAGTGCTCCAAAACAAATTTTAAACAGAGAGAGTTAATAATAACAAAAGACATTGTCGTTAATACATAGTACCTAATCCATACCTCGAAAACTGATTCTATATTATTATTATATTTAAAAGAGAAAGTTTTTGTTTATATTTTTTTTTTTTTTTTTTTTCCCGAACCTAGATACATAGCTGTATGACAAAGAATGTAATAAGAAAGAGGAGACAGGGGTGGAGAACTGATACAAAAAAAAAAAATAATAATAATAATATTGAATAATCTAGCATAGACCTCCAAATAAAAAATATATATTATAACAAAACTATAAAATTATTTTATCTTGTACAGAGACTTAATATGTAATGTATTATACATGACATGGAGCAAAAAAAAAAAAAAAAAATAATAATATTATCAGTATTATATCGGTAGGCATATTATGTAAATTATAGAAATGTTTTATCGTGTACAAAACAATAGGCAATTTATTATACAGGGTTTAAAACTACTATCCAAAAGCAACCTATTATACAAGACCATTTTATTAAAGTAATAATAATAATAGTAATAAATATATAGGACATAGGTTTATTGTGTAAATTAATGGAGATATTTTATCGTGTACAAAACAAAGGCAATTAGATATACAGGACCTAAAACTACTGTCGCGAACACTTGTTTTGAGTATGAATACCTACGTATCCTAAATGAATTATCATAAACACAAACACTAATTTAGGTAGGTATGAATATCCGTATCCTAAATGAATTTTCACAAACACAAACACTGATTTAGGTAGGTATGAATATCCGTATCCTAAATGAACTAACACAAACACTTGTCGAAGATAATATTATGTAGGTATATCCCATATCTTGTCGACGCTGCCGACTGGGCTGATGTGGTGTAGTGGAGGCCAAATGTTCACCATCCCTGGAGTGTATCTGAAACAATAATACAGCGGTGCGGTATCAAAGGCCATAAGGGAGAGAACACGAAAAAGTGATAATGTTAGGATTAATTATTATTATCAAAGAATAATCAGAATTTTGGTATTGGCTTTAATAGGGGCGATGAGTTTTGTAAATCTAATTGATCATTGAGTATGATTTTGTTCCTATCCAGTTTTAATTTATTGATTTCTATAGTCTCTAATCTATCTAATACTCTACCTTTATCGCACTTATGTAAGATTTTGACGTCTGTGTCCCAATTGCAAACATGATTATGGTTATTCAAGTGTTCTGAGAAAGAAGATTTATCATTCTTTAATCTATAACTAGCTTCGTGCTCTTTTATTCTGCTTTTAAAATTCCTGCCCGTTTGTCCAATATATGACGCATTACAATTACTGCATGATAACATATATACTCCACTATTCTCAAACTTGTCTACTCTATCTTTATTATTTACTAGATGTGTCCTTAATGAGTTTTTGTTATAAAAAGCTATTCGTTTCTTATTTCCTTTAACAATTTTTGACACCTTCTGTGAAATTCTCGGTATGTAATGTAATTTAGCCCATTTTTCACTGTCTGATTTTTGTATTATATTAAGCCCCGGTGCTATCAATTTTACTGATCTTTTCCTTATTTTACGTTCTAATAATTTAATTATACCATTAACAGGGTAACCATTGTTTTTTGCTAATACTTTAATTGTGTTGATCTCTTTGTTATAATTCTCTTTAGATAAAGGTAACTCTAGTAATCTGTGTAATAATGAATGAAATACTGACATTTTATGTGAAATGTGATGGTTTGAACTGGCGTGAATTATATTGTCACTGTATGTTGGTTTTCTAAAGACATCAAATTCTATTTTATTGTTATGTATGTTTAATCTTAAATCTAGAAAACTAATGCTGTTTCCTCCCACTTCCATCGTGAATTTAATCGAGTCGTTAATCGTATTGAGGTTCGTCAGGAATAAATCAAGTTGACGTTTTGTGCCAGTCCAAAGACAACAGCTGCCAGAAGAAGCATCGAGATGGCGAAGAGACACTGGCTGCGCTGCGAACTGAAACACCTATACGGCAGGAGAGATAATGTGAGTACTTATTTATATTACGTCCATACAGAACTAGCTTTTAGATTACCTAAAAAGGATTTTGATTTATTAGATAGGAATATTAGAGAAAATATCAATGTTAAAATACATGAAAAATATACAAAACAGGTTAAAAAACTAGATAATTTAAGTTTAGCACAGAACGTAGAGAATCAAAGCACATCAAATTCTGAAAACATCACTTTTTACGATAAATTGATAAATAAAACCTATGTTATGTTTGATAGAACAGAAACGGAACTTTTAGAAAAGGGATTGAAACACTGTCCAAATTTAAAGCTTAAACAGCAAGATTTAGAAAGTTTAGCCATAGATTGTGACATAGCCTTAGGAATTGACATAGACGACAAATGCATAGTTAAAAATATAATTCTAGATAACGTAAACAACAAACCCACACAGACTTTTGATGATAAGACTCTAAGCAATATAAAGAAAAAGATAACTATCAATAACTTAATAATTTCTAAAGCAGATAAGGGAAACAGCACTGTAATTTTATATAAAGACGACTATATATCTAAAGTAGAAGAAATTCTTTCGGACAATAAATTTATAGCTCTAAACAATGACCCCACGCAAAAATATAATGAGGAAGTAGCAAATTTTATAAAAAATAACAAAACAATTTTTCACGGTAAATACGACAATCTAATATACAAACAGATGAATCCCCAGTGTCCCAGATTATCAGGATACCCAAAAGTCCATAAAGACAACATGCCCATGAGACCAGTGGTATCTTTTTATACAGCACCGACTTACAAAATAGCAAAAAAAGCAAATTCGATATTACTAAATAATTGCAACTATAATCCTAAATTTACAATAAAAAACTCATTAGAATTAGTTGAGAGAATAAAAAACGTAGAAGTCCCTCATAACGCAATACTGGTATCATTTGATGTAGTTAGCCTTTTCACCAATGTTCCTATAACAGAGTTAAAATTATCACTCCAAACTCATTTAGAAAAACAAAACCTTAACCCAAAGCATACAATAGAAATATTAGATTTATTTAACTTATGTATTGACCAGAATTATTTCCAATTCAACAAAGTGTGGTATAGACAATTGGACGGGTTAGGAATGGGTTCACCAATCTCTCCACTTTTAGCAGACTTTTTCATGAACTATTTAGAAGAAAAAATATCGATACTACCCATGTTTAAGAATCTTGTTTTTTACTACAGATATGTTGACGATATACTAGGTCTGTGGACTGGCACAAAACGTCAACTTGATTTATTCCTGACGAACCTCAATACGATTAACGACTCGATTAAATTCACGATGGAAGTGGGAGGAAACAGCATTAGTTTTCTAGATTTAAGATTAAACATACATAACAATAAAATAGAATTTGATGTCTTTAGAAAACCAACATACAGTGACAATATAATTCACGCCAGTTCAAACCATCACATTTCACATAAAATGTCAGTATTTCATTCATTATTACACAGATTACTAGAGTTACCTTTATCTAAAGAGAATTATAACAAAGAGATCAACACAATTAAAGTATTAGCAAAAAACAATGGTTACCCTGTTAATGGTATAATTAAATTATTAGAACGTAAAATAAGGAAAAGATCAGTAAAATTGATAGCACCGGGGCTTAATATAATACAAAAATCAGACAGTGAAAAATGGGCTAAATTACATTACATACCGAGAATTTCACAGAAGGTGTCAAAAATTGTTAAAGGAAATAAGAAACGAATAGCTTTTTATAACAAAAACTCATTAAGGACACATCTAGTAAATAATAAAGATAGAGTAGACAAGTTTGAGAATAGTGGAGTATATATGTTATCATGCAGTAATTGTAATGCGTCATATATTGGACAAACGGGCAGGAATTTTAAAAGCAGAATAAAAGAGCACGAAGCTAGTTATAGATTAAAGAATGATAAATCTTCTTTCTCAGAACACTTGAATAACCATAATCATGTTTGCAATTGGGACACAGACGTCAAAATCTTACATAAGTGCGATAAAGGTAGAGTATTAGATAGATTAGAGACTATAGAAATCAATAAATTAAAACTGGATAGGAACAAAATCATACTCAATGATCAATTAGATTTACAAAACTCATCGCCCCTATTAAAGCCAATACCAAAATTCTGATTATTCTTTGATAATAATAATTAATCCTAACATTATCACTTTTTCGTGTTCTCTCCCTTATGGCCTTTGATACCGCACCGCTGTATTATTGTTTCAGATACACTCCAGGGATGGTGAACATTTGGCCTCCACTACACCACATCAGCCCAGTCGGCAGCGTCGACAAGATATGGGATATACCTACATAATATTATCTTCGACAAGTGTTTGTGTTAGTTCATTTAGGATACGGATATTCATACCTACCTAAATCAGTGTTTGTGTTTGTGAAAATTCATTTAGGATACGGATATTCATACCTACCTAAATCAGTGTTTGTGTTTATGATAATTCATTTAGGATACGTAGGTATTCATACTCAAAACAAGTGTTCGCGACAGTAGTTTTAAGTCCTGTATATCTAATTGCCTTTGTTTTGTACACGATAAAATATCTCCATTAATTTACACAATAAACCTATGTCCTATATATTTATTACTATTATTATTATTACTTTAATAAAATGGTCTTGTATAATAGGTTGCTTTTGGATAGTAGTTTTAAACCCTGTATAATAAATTGCCTATTGTTTTGTACACGATAAAACATTTCTATAATTTACATAATATGCCTACCGATATAATACTGATAATATTATTATTTTTTTTTTTTTTTTTTTGCTCCATGTCATGTATAATACATTACATATTAAGTCTCTGTACAAGATAAAATAATTTTATAGTTTTGTTATAATATATATTTTTTATTTGGAGGTCTATGCTAGATTATTCAATATTATTATTATTATTTTTTTTTTTGTATCAGTTCTCCACCCCTGTCTCCTCTTTCTTATTACATTCTTTGTCATACAGCTATGTATCTAGGTTCGGGAAAAAAAAAAAAAAAAAAATATAAACAAAAACTTTCTCTTTTAAATATAATAATAATATAGAATCAGTTTTCGAGGTATGGATTAGGTACTATGTATTAACGACAATGTCTTTTGTTATTATTAACTCTCTCTGTTTAAAATTTGTTTTGGAGCACTTAATAACATCTTTACTTGCCTTTGTTTGACCACCCGTATTGTTTCTGTTTCTTTCTAGTGTGTAAGAATAATATTGTTTTGTCTCTCTAATTTTGATTTATATAGCTTCTATTTTCTGTTGGATCACTTTTTGTAATTTAGTTAACATCTACTAGCCTGACGAAGAAGACGTACGGTCTTCGAAAACCGGTTAGCTGAATAAAATTGTGGAAAAAACTAAATATTTTGTTTCTTTAAAATAAATTAAACAGTTGATACAGTCCATTATATATACACTTTATAGATACACTGTATGTGTGTGTACATAGATAGCGGATCTCACACTGATTAAAGGTCTCCTGATCTCCTGATCGAGGAGATCAATATCGCCCTGAAATCTATTTGATCATGATCGGCGGTGCGATGTTACCTGTCGGCTCACTCATTCATCCACTCATAGAGGCTCACACAATGATTACTCTGCGATCGAGCGGGCTGTCTTCCATCGATCAATCACGACACCATTGATCATGAATCACGAATAATGCATAACGCTCGACTTTAGCGGAGCGGCGCCTCTCAAACTTTTCATCGTGTTCATATAAATTATTGTAGACAAATTTGGGATTTGGTGTTATTTTTCTATGTAAATCGACAAAATAACATTTTCGATTTAACCTTCCCAAAAAATAATTAACCTTGTAGAAAAATTGAGAGATATTTTTTTCTTATGGTCAATCGACAAAATTACACGCGACATTATGTAAAAACATTCTCGACAATTCAGCTAACCAAAAATTGATATAAAGACTGCGACTGCTGTCATGTATTTGGCGCCAGGATATGACTATATCCATTTTTGTTAATGTGTCATATTTATTGCCTTGTCTTTACCACCTAATGGCGAACGTTGTTAACGTAAAGTGATCACACTAAGCCAGCCTTCGAAATAACAGTAGAAGACGGTCGTAAGCCCGTAGTAGTTTTTTCCATTTAAAAATCGAACATTAGTAGTGAATTGTTAGAGTCATTAGTTGTTATTTTTTATTTAAAAATTGATATGGCGATAAATTTAGGATTTGGTGTTATTTTTTATGTTTTAACGGCAAAATTACTTTCGAAATAACATAGGAAATTTCGAGGTTATACTGACTCAAAATTGTATTTCGGTAAATTTTGAGGCCCCATACCTGTCTAATTTATTTTATTGAAGACATAATAAAATTACATTCTTGATTCAGCCAACTGAAGAAAAGATTGTATGTGATGAATTTCGTATGGTTACATATTAACATCGACAAAATAACATCAGTTTATATAACGAAATAACTTTCCTTTATGTGAAAGTTATTTCGTCCAGCAATTAGTAAAAACGTGCGTAATACGTAAGGCTGCACAATCATTCGGTGTTTTTATTTATTTTATTTATTTATTTATTATAGTAAAAATAAACACCACTCATCATAACAGCTTTCGCCTTTGCGATGAGTATGATCACCATATTTGTTCTCTTAACAACCTCATTTAACTAATAATGTAATGTAAACCTTTTTTAACTTTTTTATCCTTTTTATATCTTGACTCTAGTTTATTGTTTTTAATATTTTTATCCTTTGATGACGCTGCTGACTGGCAGCTAATTTTCGATACCATACGAGATAATAATAATAATTTAACTATAGACAATATGTTATTATGTCGAATCCATGAGAAATCTGCATCCATATTGAACAAAAATACACTTCGATACAGTGATAAGAATGTCAAAGTATTCCTTTTTTCAAATTCGTCACAAGAAAGAACATGTTATTTTGACTAATGAATAGAACAATAACAAAAAAAAAACACGCGAAATAAAATAACACTTGAGGAAGCTCTGGATCTGGATGTTGTAAGAATAAAAATAATATGTTATTATGGTCTGTGTCTGTGAACACAGGCGCCGGATATCATGTTTTGGTGTTATTGACACGAAATTCAAATTTGATTAATCAAAAGTGTGAATTTTAATTATTTATTTCATTATAACAATAAATAAATAAAAAAAAAAACAAGAATACCTACCTACCTCCTTGGATTGTTACCAAATGATAATGTTATTATGAATCAGACAATTCGGGGGAGTCTGGTCATTTGGTATGTCGGATACCCGATGGTCGGGCAATTCGGGCATATTTTTATGAGTTTATAAAATAATACTGCTCCATTATTGTTGGGTCAAATTAAGTCACCTCAAGGGCGCTTGTCTGAATATCATTCCAAACATGCTGAAGCTGTATTTTGCCATAAAAGTAGCTTCCACTAAAATTTTAGCGGGATGTTATCAGGCTATTTTAGAAGCATCATAAAATTTTAAGATAAAGGGCAAGTTTGATAGAGCAGAGACTGGTGTGGTTTGTTGTTTTTTTTTTCACATAAACAATAGGTACAAATAAAGGATTAAGCAATCACAGTGTTCTTTATAGAATGCACTTTTTTTTTAAATGGTGCATCCGTTTTTAACGAGGTTTAATTTTTAAGGGGATCAAACTAGAATAGCTCCCATTATTATATTTTATTTATTTTTACTCACTTAAAATAAAAAAAATATAGAATTTAGGTACTGTTTTATACAAACAGAGGGCATATTAAATATGGGTTGAAATAAGGTTGTGCGAAAGTGTGGTTGACCGAGAATGAAGTGGGTCGATGAAATCAAATAAATTATTTCAGGAGAAATAGGACCTTAGTAGCGACCTCGGTAGCCTAGTTGTTTCTAGCGTCCCGATCCCGTCCCGATCCGAGGTCCTGGGTTCGATTCCCGGTCGGGTCAGAGTTTTTCCAAGTGTTTTTTCACTTGAAATTTCTGTCCGAGATTGGCCTGTCTCAGATTGGACGGGACCGGTTGACTGGAAAAAATTGCCTCAGGCAATAAGTTCCGCCTGCTAAACTGACACCTTTGTATAGAAAAGTGTTGTAGGTATTATATTAAATAGGAGATGCTGCAATGGAAATGTTTCATACGTATGACGTTGGAGGAATCAAAGTAAATTTTCTCAGGTAGAAAAGAGTGAGGCCCGTTCTCTCTGCCTACACCCTCAGAGATACGGCTAAATGGATAAAAAAAACAATCGAACAACCAAAATATTTGATTGCGCATCCCTACGTATAATTATAATTTTATTATAAATGGGCGCCATTCGGTATTCTAAATATTTAAATTTGAATCCTTTTAAAAAAAAAAAAAAAAAGAACAAAAGTTGACCCCGCGACTCTTTGGCGATGCAGATGAAAAACGCCTACTGTTACAAATATTATTAATCAAACAATAAAATTATTCAGACTAAGGCCGCATTCACATATATTCGGTTTCATTCGGTCGAGGTTTTCTTGGAGTTGGTCAGTGATCACTGTAGCCAGTAAACGGCGCTTTACACCTTATTTGACGCGTCGCATGGTATAACGTTGCATATGCATACTAAAAGTTTTGAGATATAATATAAGCCTTAAAAGTTAAGGATCAAAATTTGAGTGGACTTCTTTAGGGTCCCTTCAATATTCCACGAAATATCTTCTAAAAATATCCAGGTATAGAAAAATTTAATTTAGATCTTCTTTTTATAGTAGTTTTTCGTCCGGAAGCCTTTTCAGGCACTCCAATATTTTACGTTTGAAAGAAAAAAAAACATTGTTCACAATACACAAAGCAGATGAAATTTATAAAATAACCGTTTTGCATTTTTGTCATCAGTGACCGACAAGAACCGATTAAATAATACCTACACTCTATGAATGTGATATTCTTTTAGAAATTTTCCAAATCAATTTCGTCGCATGTATTCCAGCCAATTGTTACTAATTGCTGTACCAGCAGCAAAACCTGTCGGACGACAAGCGTAGAAATGCGTCATTAATAGTTTCATTTTCCTTCAAACCAGTTATAATATCGTCCTTTAAAGCAGTGTTCCGCAAACTTTTTGTGTTCAAGGTACACCTACCAAATCAAGAAATTTCAGAGGTAGGTACACCAATAAAAAATAGGGGTAGTACAAATATTACGTATTTTGTTACCCCCCCCCCCCCTTCACCCATTAAACTCGGGGTAACTTTTTCCATATTTAATGAGAAAAGTGTGACGTTTTAACCAAGCACAGCAGGCGATCAAAATTTAGAGCAATCTTTGATAAGGTTGCTCTCCTATCTTCATTGATCTTCCTAAAGGTAGAATTCTTTAGCGACTATTGCGACTTGCATTTTTCTTTGTGCTCATTTAAATGGGCAAATAGGTATTTACATCCGGCAGATAAAATGAGTTTTACTACCCATTATTTTGTTTTGAACACAGAATCTGAACCATGAGCCTCTATAAACACTTGGATCTCATTTCATCACACCAACCGATGACAACGGTACACCAATGTGCCGCGGCACACCATTTGCGGAACACTGCTTTAAAGGATCCTAATTATTTTACTGTTTGAGAACTATGGGATATAAGACATTTCTTTCCGTAGCAATAATTGTATGTAGGAACCCTCTAATCAAGTATCACATATTTCTTCGATATTAAAACGTGGTTGGTAGACCAGTGGTATCAGTCGACGGCTTTCGTACGTACGAGTCGTTGGTTCGAGTCCCGGTGCCGACAATCTCACCTTCATAAAATATGTAAGATTCGCTTTAATGAGAAAAACACATCATGTTATTTTTTTATTTTTTCGGTTATTTGAGATACCCCGTAAGTCAACGACTTTCAGGTGTTAATATTTTTTCTGTGTAAATGATAATTTTCTATAAATTTCATTTTCAATGAATGATTTTCAATGAATGATTTTCAATGAATGATGATTTAACTGAATAAATCTGCATCCTAATCTTGTTCGCAGTCATGCATTTTTTTACAAGAAAATGTTTTTTTCATCTCCTGTAAAGTTAGGACTTACGGGGTTCCCCAAATAAACGATAAGTGAAAAATGACGAAATATTACGATTCTTATGTGAAAAATGACGAAATATTACGATTCTTATGTGAAAAATGACGAAATATTACGATTCTTATGTGAAAAATTTCTAAATATTACGATTCTTATGTTAAAATAAATGTCGAAATATTACGATTCTTATGTGAAAAATGTTGAAATATTACGATTCTTATGTGAAAAATGCCTAAATATTACGATTCTCATGTTAAAATAAATGTCGAAATATTACGATTCTTATGTGAAAAATGACGAAATATTACGATTCTTATGTTAAAAAAAATGTCAATTAAAAAAATGAAATATTACGATTCTTATGTGAAAAATGTCTAAATATTACGATTTTTATGTGAAAAATGCCTAAATATTACGATTCTCATGTTAAAATAAATGTCGAAATATTACGATTCTTATGTTAAAATAAATGTCGAAATATTACGATTCTTATGTGAACAAATGTCGAAATATTACGATTCTTATGTGAAAATGCCGAAATATTACGATTCTTATGTTAAAATAAATGTCGAAATATTACGATTCTTATGTGAAAAATGTCTAAATAATACGAGTCTTTTGTGAAAAATGTCGAAATATTACGATCCTTATGTGAAATATGACGAAATATTACGAAATATTACATGTGAAAAATGTCGTAGGTTCATTTTGGATCAGTACAAGTCCGGAATCATTTAAAAAAATTAATTTACTGTAGATATTTGTTATTATTAATTGCTTAGTAACCATTTTTTTTAAATGAATCCGTGCTCACTCGAAGTGAACACAAATACACTTTTGACATCTTTCACAGTAAGCATTTGCTTGTGTCGTGAAAGCGGAGAATGGTCGACACGGCCGGAATTCGAACCCACGACCTCCGCAAGAAACAGTACGAAAGCCGGAGTCGTAACCGCTGGTCTATCAACCAACATTGATCGACTTATCAACGAAAATTATGTGTGAAAAATATTGCCCGTTGTTTAAGTTGGATTTGTTTGTGTCATTTGTATGAAAAACGTATGTAAGTACCTAAATATTTCGCGTGGGGTTAGATTGTTTAGAAGAATTTTACCGATTTGAATTTTCTAGGAATAGACCACAAGAAAAAATACCATTTATTTTATTAAAAAAAAAAAAAAAAAACGGGTGGGTGTTTATTTATTAACTAAAAATTAATTGCATTCATTGAAAATGGTCATGGTTAAGTATTCATTCCTCGCACTAATTTACGACACGACCATTTGACTTGAGGTCATCGATTCCTTTAATAGGAAAATTTGTCCGAAAAAAAAACTTAATATAATTTTTTACATAAATTAAAATTCATCTTTACTTTTGTCAATTTCTAGAAATAGTTTTGCGGATGTCTAGTCTTTAAATATTTAAAGTTTAATTATTAACTATTTATAGTAAAATTATTTGAAAATAAAGTTCAAATAAAAGATTGTATAGTTTTTCAAAATTTCCAAAACGAGGATAAAAAAAAATTGTGGAAAAATTATACAATCTTTTATTTGAACTTTATTTTCAAATAAACTCCACCAAGAAATGCATGTGTAGGGTAAATTTTATTAAAATTATTTCTTTCTGAATTATTGAAGACAAACGATATGAATCTACTCTCAATTTGACTACAGAAAAACAAAAGAATTTAAGCGTCTGTGTCAATGTCAAATACATCGAAGTGTGTGTGAGTGTCAAAAACAAAGTATTTGTGATGTTTTTTCTTTTTTGATTTGATGTATTTTTTTCGAACCTAGAATTTTTAAATTCGGCTTCCGAAATCAAATTATTCGCAGGACGAAGAAAGAAAAATCTTAAAAAAGATTATTCAATCTCTAAATTATCGCTATAAAACCATAGCAATGGAACCTTTTTTTATCGTGGAATTACAATACTTGTGAAAAGATAATTTAATAATAGATCATTATTATCATTATACAAAAATTCAATTTCAATTTTCATAGTTAAGACCACAGAACAGCGTCTGTTGGGAATACTAGTTCTATATATATATATATATATATATATAATTCCCACCATAAATAATTATTTTTAGACTATATACGATCGACATTTGACATTAGATTTTTAAATTAATTTGTCGATAATGTCCAAGCAAATGATAGTAATTTATTAAAATGGAAGCAATCTGTTAGGCGCGGGCAGATAAGTGAGGTGCGTGTTGGATCATTTTTTTTGAAAATGCAACATAAATCATTATTCGGCGCAACTCAACTCTTATACCTAATATCTGAGTTGTACTAGCGACATCTGTATGTTGGATCCGAAAACTTTTTTATTTATTCAATTTTACGAATGAAAAAATATTTTTTTAAATCGTATTTTGAGATTTTGTGATGGTAGCAAATTGGTTGTTTTTCGTTATCTAAAAATTGAGAAAAACATAACCTTTCACTTTATGTGACAGACGCCTGCCATTGGAATTTTATAGATTTTTTATAGACTTTTCATTTCCGTTTTTCATAGTGTCTTTAAAACATAAAATAATCAATCAAATCTTCCATAGGGAGGCAACAAGAGCTTTCTATTACGCTCGATCTTGCGCAATGTTTATGACCTTCTTCTACTCTGTTCTATACTAGCTTTAATATTATTAGCTATTTATTTTACGAATTTTCAATAATAATTCTGTCATCCCGAGCGGAGAAGAATCCAATAAAGCAAGCATCATAAAAATCTCTTCAGCCTATCTCGAGTTATAAGTGTGTGCACCAACCCGACATTCATTTATATTATAAGACGTTCCAATTTTGAAATCTTTATCAATATTGGTTGTTATTTTGAATATTAACTTTTTTCTTAGAGTTCATAATGTTCGCTATTGATTTTGATTATAAAAAGGTTGTACTGTATATGAAACTACAGTAAAACCATTTTATATTGGCACCTTAACATACGATGATACAAACTACACCAAGGTATCCTATAACTCACCAAGGCACACACAGACTCACCTAAACACATCTACAATAATGTATGTATCTTAAACAAGATCTTTATCAATTAAATTGGCGCCAAATCTATGTATTATTTACTACTAGCTGTATGACCTCATAATCTGGACGATGTTGTAGACGGTATACATACATCCACCTATATTACCACACAGATACATATTACAGATGCAGTATTAAAATTTTATTTTGTCAGAAGTCTAATTCACATTCTTCGCGTAAATTATAGCTACCAAAAAAGTTCTTGCCCACAAATAAATGCAGAGAAAATAGTGTAGAGAAATCCAAATTCAAATATCCTGCATTAGTTTACCTTTTTAACACCGGGGGCGCTAGTTGTATAAAGTTTGCTTTAATATTATTCTTTTATTTAATTCTTTGTTTAAAATTCGTACATTAGGAATGAATTGTTAGAGTCATTAGTTGTAATTTTTTCTTTAAGATCTAGTCCTGAAAAAAGGTCACAAGAATCTAGACATAATTAGAACGTTGTGCACCAACAAAGCCAATAGGCAATAAATATGAGACAGTAACAAAAATGGATATAGCCATATCCTGGCGCCAAATACATGACATGGCATTTATTATTAAATTTCTACTTGTTGCATACATGAGATTATTCGACATGTTGAACATGTTGAGAATTCTCATGATTAAGAGTTTCGGAGACAAACATTACCACCTAATGGCGAACGTTGTTAACGAAAAGTGATCACACTAAGCCAGCCTTCGAAATAACAGTAGAAGACGGTCGTAAGCCCGTAGTGGTTTGTTCCATTTAAAAATCGTACATTAGGAATGAATTGTTAGAGTCATTAGTTGTAATTCTTTAATATTCTTGTTTTATTATTGGCTATTTAAATAATATGTAAAGTGCCTTTTTATGGGATCTTATCTTAATCATATTTGATAGTTTGCAAAATTTAACTGTATATCAATATCTTTTCATTGCTTGGATAGCTGTTGTGATCGCATACACAAACAATGTGCGTGATTTGTAGGAAGCAAATAAAGAAAAAAAAAAGTCAACGAAAATTGACCGCCAGTACCTACCCCCTAAGTATTCTGCTTTTGGTTCGATATAAAAAAAAAAAGAACGTTTCAAAATTCGGTACGTCAGAGGTGAGGTGTGTTAAGTCCAAATTTTTCAAGTGTCTTCCTCAACGACAACGCGTCGATTCACTTTGAGTTTTCTAAAGGATGTACATTGTACAACCATAGGAATGCAACCATTTAGTTTGGAGTGATGGTGAATGGCTGGATTTTAGTCCTTGCTCTAGCACTTTTGTTTGGGGTTGGCCAGAAAAAAATATAAGAAATATTTTTGCGTCAGATCTAGAGCGCTTCTACGAAAATATCGTGTTACTACTGAATTTCCCAATAATTATACAACTGGTAGTCGAATTCTAAATTGGAATCCTTCATATTTGGGCGTGTCAAAAGCCTTCAATACACAATCACGCCTTCCATCAAGCCTGCAGTGGGCCTGAAGCGGTGTTTATTAAGCTTGATGGTGTATTGACTATTGAGTCTCGACGGTAGACTTGACCGTGTATGACCGGCGTTAGACGACACAAAAATGGCAAAAATTTTACATATAAAAGGATTAAAATGACGAAAATATTAAATGATATAATGTCTAAAATGTTACAAATAATAATATTCAATTTAGCCTAACAAATAAAAATAAGATTTAATAACGTTGTATAGATTACTCAAAATTTGTTATAAAAAACGTGTATTTTCCCGATATCTTTTAACAGATCACACGTTGTTGTTGCCAGATTTGGTAAATCAAAGACAAACGACGAGAAAAAAAAGCAATAATACAAAGTAATCACAACAAGGATTTATTTTAATCGCAATCGTCTCTGTGTCGAGAACTTTTAATCGTCTCTTTATCTATGGCGCGATGTCTGTACTTATATGGTGTATCGTCTATGGATTTATCCATTGTGATGTCTGTCAAACTGAACACTAGCTGTCAA
Source organism: Mystacides longicornis (assembly GCA_963576905.1). NCBI lineage: Eukaryota > Metazoa > Arthropoda > Insecta > Trichoptera > Leptoceridae > Mystacides > Mystacides longicornis. Next base: position 4,148,795 of record OY756438.1, read on the forward strand.
ACGACTTTGAAGTGTATTATTCTATATTATTTGTGAGCGCCAGTGTATTATTTTTTTTAAACTCATCTTTTGTATTATTGACGATTCGTGCCTTTTATTTTATTTTCAACCCTTTGGTATTTGCTTGTGCCTTGTCAGGATTTTGTGTATATATTACAATAATTAACGCATTTATCTAGTTTAATGATGGAAATAAAATAAGTTGAAGCAAAACAAACATATTATTCCTACTGAAGATAATAAATTGTTGTGTTTTTTGAGTTATAGAGAAAATATTTTGACATTAAAACAGTATCTTATAAAATTTTGGCGGGAGCTTCTCAGGATTGATCGATTAGCGAGTTATTCAATAGGAAATAACATGAAAATTTTAGCGGAACTGCCAGTTCATTTCGTATGGTTTTAGGTAATTCCATATTCCATACATGCGGATTTTTTAATCCGTGCACACTCATAGTGAACACAAATATACTCTTTGACTCTTTCACAGTAAGCTACTCAAAGCTTGTGTCATGAAAGAGGAAGATGGTCGGCACCTGGGATCGAACCCACGACCTCCGAATTCTTACGAATCTGGTCTCAAGACCAGAATCAAAGTTTAAATTATTTGGCAATAAAGATTAACAAAAAATGGATATATTCATATCCTGGCGCCAAATACATGACAGCAGTCGCAGTCTTTAAATTTGGTTGCTCTCTTGTTCTCAATAATTTCCAACATTATTTATCTCTTTATTTCATAAATTATTAAATATCTACTTGTTGTAAACATTACATTTTTCGACATGTTGAACATGTCGAGAATTCTCATGATTAGCAGTTTCGGAGACTTAAACAATACAACCTTGTTGTTAACTTCAAAGCCTTCGTAAATAACAGTAGAAGATGGTCGTAGGCCCGTAGTGGTTTGTTCCATTTGAAAATCGAACATCAGTATAATGAATGGTTAGAATCATAAGTTGTTACATATTCGTCGAGTCTAGTAAGTCTTAATTTTGCGTCCACTCAAATGTACACATGACTCATATTATTTTGTGCGCTCCGACGACGAGTTAATAATTATTATTGTACGCGTGTCCCCATATAGCGACAAGTTAGTAACGCTCAAGATTGTAAAAATAATGAAACAAAAATAATATGTGCGGATAATCCGAATTTCACACTGTCTGGTTATCTTGGAGACTTTTATGCTGTATATACCTATACCAACATACTACACATTATAACATTATTAGATCGCCCGTGTCTTTTCTTTGGTGCTGCAGTTGGTAACAATTAAATTCAATTCCTACTGCGAAGTTTATTTTTAGGTACTTAATTTTCTTTGGAATTTTTTAGAGTAGAGTAGAAAAGGTTGGTTTTCTCAGTTTTTAGAGTAGGCACCTACCGAGAATGATTTTCTTGTCCTTTTGAGTAAACCACGAATAGTGTTTTTTTTTTGCTTTTTGGGTATCGAGAAAAGATTTCATGTTTTTTTTTTAATACCAGACCTGTCAAAAACTCTACCGTTACCAAAGACGTAATACGAACAGTGGTACCTACGGTATTTAAGTAAGTTTTTGCTACTTTTGGGTTTTGTTACCGCTTATTTACAAGCGTGTTTTAAGAAGGTTTTCCAATATCTCTCTATATATATAAAAAATGGAGCACTTTTTCCATTGGTCATCACATCACCCGTGAACAGCTGAAATATTTTCGCTAATTCTTTTTCTGTTATGTTTGCTATTGTCAAGAGCAGTTTCTTATAAGAGAAAAAATAAAATGACTAAGCTGCGCGATTTATCAAAAAATTAAGAAAACTAGGTAACCTTCTTAGTGATTTTGAGAATATAGGTAGGTAGGTACACTTTTCTCTTATTCGGAGTTTGACAACTGTCATATGTTGATGGTTTGTGCGATTGTCAGAATGTACCCTGCATCGTTTAAAACAGATGTGCCGGCCGGGATTATATTGGTTATTATAAAAATTTTCATAGATTATAATATTTTAGTCATTAGAATTGTATTTTTTTTAGCAAAAGTTGGTGAAACGCTGACAAATTATCTATTTTCGCCCTTAAGGTCACGGTGATGTCTGGTGAGGTGAGCGGTGATCACAGACGTCACAAGTTGACAGCCGGCGTCGGGACGCTGCTCTTGTCTGTTCTTTTGTCGACTGTTTTCTCAATGTAGGTACTAGGTACCTACTACATCAATATGCAGACGATTTTTTTTGCCTATTTGGAATACATTGCTTATTGCTCACCAAAATATAGTATAAACATAGTAGAGATGAGAGCTCTACGAAGAATAATATATGGAAAGACTGTGGTATATGGAAAGGAATGAAAATATTAGGAAGGAATGTGGTATGGAAGTTAGTGTTGTGACAAAGATGAAAGTCAATAAGGTGAGATGGTTTGAGCATGTTAAAAGAATGGATGCAAGCAGCATTAGGTACCTACATAAAGAATTGAAAAGGCTGAAAGGAGAATGACGTGGATCGAACACATCGATTCTGTTCTCAAAGAAAGCCAGATCAGAGGTAAGAGAAGTAGGAGAGGTATAGTATGAAAAATGTTATGTCAGTGAGGAAGCGAAAGAAGTGTGCTTGGAAAGAAAAGAGTGAATGCACCTACGTTCTATTTGCCTACCCCTTATGACATGGCGGGATGCTTGGAAAAAAAACTATATTAAGTAGACTTTGCGAGTTCTAAGGATGCCAAATAGATGGTAAAGATCAACCAATTTACCATCAGAATAGGATACGAGTGATACAACATTCTAAAAAAGCGAAACCCCTGTCTAAGGAATAAAAATACTTATTCATCTTCTTCTTCTTCTGGCACTTGTTAAGTTGAATCTCAGCTATTTTCTTACTTTTTTGGGACATCCGTCAAGTGAATTTGTCATTAAATTCCAATTTACAGTATCTTCAATCACACAAATCTCTTTTTCAGATACCAGAATGGTCTATGCGTATAGGAAATAAATAAAAAAACGACAAAATTAAATAAGAGGTGATGTTAATCTATAGAAAAAAATGAACACATTATAATCAACTGTCAGATATTAACGATGTTTTTTTTTTATCTGGCAACTTATCCAAAATATTATCATTCTCAACTTAATACTAGAACACTACGAAATGATTTAAAAAAATAATGCAAAATTCAGTATAATTTATAACTCTAAATAAAAAGGTTTATATACGCGTAAATATATATATATATATATATATATATATATATATATACATAGGTTACGACTCTCTCATTTTTAATATAGAAGTTTGACCTAATAAAATTTAAAACATACACACAGTGGCGCATAATAAAAATAACATAAAGATGTTAATAAACTAATCAGCGAGAATGTAAACAAACTTATTTCGGGATATTATTATTGAATTTAGTGCCGAGACTATGTTTACCAACTGGTCTGACCAACGTGCGGACCGCAACGATGCATTTTCACATCCATGAATATTATTTGAATATAGAACGAACATTTTGTATGGGAAACAGAATAGCGCCTCTATTGATCAGTAGCACAACTCACAACTGTCAAATAAATTACGAACATTAAAAGTAATCGTATAATTTTTAAAATTGGAATACTTTTTGCTGCTTGTTGTTTTGACAACTCTGAATGACACACTTGACCAATTCTATTCTGTGACTTCCCCTTCGTACTGTGTAATATTTCGTAATACGCCATCAACAACATTATGTCGTCTGTTGCGTTTACGAACGATGTTGAGTCGACTGTCTGGACAAAACACCAAAGTGTTTTGTTTCTTTATTTATGACACGATTCTTTATTTATGTAATCAAAAATAAAAAAATATACACTTTTTTTTAATTATAAATGCGTCTGTCGCGTCATTCTCTAGTGTGAAGTAGCTTAAACTGTAAACGAATGCATAATCTAATCGGTTTTATTCTATCGTTAACGAGAAGCAAAATGGATGTCTATATTAGCCATCTCCACAGTAAATATTATTATTATTAAATCTATAATATATCATTTTATAAAATTGACGTTAACTTGATCGAGCAAAAGAATCTGGATCAACAATAACTCTTCGGTCGCCGGTTTAATTCGTGCTTGGTTTCCATCAACATTTTTGCCTATTCGAAATCTCATCATAACTACACCTTAATTTTCTTAGCTAATTTTTCCATAGGATGACATCTAACCCTTAAATAGACACAATTATTGTATTAATTTTAGTAGATATTAACCCGCTTTTGTTAAATTGTGTGTAGAAGGGGCGCAGAGTCCCAACTTTCCGACGTTTTTGTCAACTTTGGGGTTGAATATCATAACTAAAAAGAGATGAGCCAAAATAGATTCTTGAATTTGCCTGAAAATTATTACGAAATTTAACAAAACATTAAAAAAAATCTTCCTTCCTACATTAAAAAACCTACGAAACATGTCAGGTACAATAAATTTGTGGAATAGTTAAAAAGTTTTTTTTATTTAAATTTGATTATTAAAAAATCTTTTCTCAACGACCTTTTTAAATCGTACAGAGCATAGATGTAAAAAAAAAAACCCCCGCTAACCTAGGGTAGCCCAGAACTCATAGTATATTATAACAGCCTTTTCGTGTAAAACATATCTTTGCATGAAAATTCATAATTTTACTATTAAAATGAATTTATCCTTGGGATTATTATAGAAACTTTAAAATGATATCGACTATTGGAGCTTTTTATTATCTGCTTTAGAACTACATTATTCAATATTAATCGGTACTTTAAGGGGGACGCACTGAAGTTACGGACCTCAAATTTTACGTGCTTGTGTAGAAGCATAAGACCAACCGGCAACCCGTATACCAAATTTTATGAAAATCGAAGATTTTTTTTCTTTTTTAGCCCTTGTTCTAGAACAAGTGAAATTTTCTTTGGATACTTTAAGAGGGTTCTCCTGAAGGTACAGATCTCAACATTTTACTGAATCATCTACATCGAGGGGCTAACCGTTCTACCAAATTTCAATCAAATCGGATAAGAATTACTATGAGTTATGGGTGCGCACACATTTTTGGCGTACGCGTATGGGTACGCGGAAATTAAAAATTTTTTTTTTGCATTTTTGGAATCTACAACCTCGAAAACGTCGAGAAAATTAATTTCAGCGAAATCAATTTTTTTTTTGAAATCCGATCACAAGACTCATGTATATTCCATATACTATGAGTAATGTTTCACAAATGTTTAATCAAATACTATTTTGTACTATATTTGATACCTATTCTTAGTTACCTTGATTTATTTTCTTAAATTTCTAGTTTTCAAATGATATTATTTTGTATTTTTTTTCGATTACAAAAGTACAATTACACAAGAAAAAGAGGAGAACGCTTAATAAAAGAATCGCATTGTCATCGCTAATAATTATATTTTTGTCATCTATTCGTACATTTAGTTTGATCAAGTGTCGAGAAAACACGTTGTATACTCTACCAGCACTTCTTGAATCTCGTAGTCTTTAACGATTGTTTTGTTTACTTAATTATTACTTTGTTAAGACGTTTGGCATCAATATTTAGTTAACAGTGTTTACATAACAAACTCTATTGTGTGGGATAAAATTCCAATAGAAATGTCTAAACATTATCATTAATACAGATTTAATGCGCAATCATTATCATCAAACAAAAAAAGAGTTGAAAAGAAAATAGTTTGAATTGACGGAATTACTAGAAAATAAACAAAAATAAATTTATTGGTTATTAGACAACACCGATGAACGATAAAGCATTATTAAATTGCAGTCAGCGCCATCTATAAATGGATAGAATATCAAAAATGTTTTATAATAATGTATGATTTTTTTTGTTTCCAGTTCCCGATGTTGTGCAGAATCAGGAGCCGACAATCAGCAACAATGAAGAGGAAGAAAAGGACGCTAGACGTGAGTTTGTTATTTTTTTATGGGCAAGGTCTGGCTATATTACCCTGATTTTAGCATTCATTGCAGTTGAAATATAATTGTCATTCTAAACGTTTCGAATGTTGAAGCGAATTTTGGAAGTTTTTTGTTTCGAAAATATTGTAAATATGTGTATAGAATTAGGTACCTAGCGAAATATATTGGCAAATTTGAATAATTGAGTAGGTACATAACTCGAAAATAGGCTACAAAGTACAAAGTCCGCCATAAAATGAGGATAACGCGATTTTCATAGCTAGTTTATAAAGGAACAGGCGTTCATTTGTTTCTTCCGTAACGCTTATTGTTTGCACCCATGCTTGAACGCATATTATTTTGGTAAAAATGCTGTTTCACAGTTTCATCAAAAAGCTAATCTTTCTAAAATCTGTTGCTTGGATACATTTTTACCATGGCGATAGTAACGTTTATATTCTGTACTCGCCAATGCGTTCAAATTTCAATGAACCATTTCGGGCTTACAACCGTCTTCTAACTGCTGTTTAATGTTGGCTGGCTTAATGTGACCACTTTTTGGTCGTTATTTCAGATTTTGCCGCTCTTCTTACCGGCCCAAGACATCCTCCTTCGGCGATTCGCTTTGTTCTGAGACGCAGATCCCTTCATTTTGCCATAGAACAGGGTGGACCTCCAATACCGGCAGATCTGCGTGCTCGTTCTTTGCAAATTATCGACTCGGCAGGCAGCACTTTACAAGAGATTCCTCTTGCTGCTGGAGGCAATTTGGCTGGAAGAGATTGCGGAGCTTGGAGAAGACTGCCGAGAGACTACAGAAGAATGCTGAGAGAAGGAAAATTATCGGCAGCTCTTTTGTGGCAAGGAGAATCAGAAGCAGAACTCTTTGGACCCATTGTGAGGTAGATTTTTTTACAATATTTATTGCGCTTTGAGTGCTTTTTCATTCTTATAATAACTGCACAATCAGGGCTTACGACCTTCATCATTGATGTTTAAGTGTTATCACAATCACTCAGCCTATAAATAGGCGCCTCCCTTGATTAATAATTACCTATTGGTACTTGATAGTTCGAATCTCAGCTGTTTGTCAAAAAATAGATAAATACTTAATAATAAACGGTCATAGGTTCGATCTTCATTTTTTCGCAAAACATGCTTTCCTTTCTGTAAAAAATGTTAAAAGTGTAGGTCTTTGTGTTCACTTTGATTGAGCCCAGATTAATTTAAACACAGTTAGTAACATAAGTACCTACATAAAGCTATTTTTTTCCTCGTTAAATATAAATTTTCTGTACATATTGAAAGCTACAGATATTAAAAACCAAACATGAATTTTCTTGGATTTACTGGTTTAGGGGTACGCTATCACCATCTATTGAAACATTATCTAAACTATATGGTTTAGTTAAAATTCGATAGAGCTTTGTTACTACTACCGCCATCTGTTGATTTATTTGATATTCACAGTTCATACGCACTTTCCGATTTCAGTCATTCGGCACTGGGCACTGAGGTGTTTTCTTCGTTATTGGAAGTGGAAACCAGGATAGCAGGATGGGGAGGCACGGCAGCCATTTCAGCGTCTGCAGGAGCCGCTCCATCCCTTCACATCACCGTCCTCTTCACAGGATTGTTGGCTTCAGACAACATGGTGGATACTCCTGTCATTGTGTCCTTGGAGCTGTCTGATAAGAATGCTACTATCTTAGAAGAGGTAACGATTTAAAACAAAATAACCATTATCAATAAAAAATCACAGGGAAATACCATTTGAGTAAATTGAATTCACAACATAACCATCCCTTAAAATATTACATCTTGTTCAAGACAAAGATTTTTCAACGGTATTAAGTAGGTTTCAGTTAATAATTTGATATTTAAGTAGGTAGGTATGTTTTTTTATGGAATCTAAAAGTTTATTAGCTCTCTAATGGAAGAAAGTATAAAATGAATTTTCTAGTAATATAGAAGTCAATAATTTATAGGCGACATTCGATTCTCTCCCTGAAAAATTGTTTTAAGAAGGATCCTTCCTATTCCGCTGTTTTTTTTTTTAACAGCAAATTGAGATAAAAAAAATGATGTTTTATTATGTAAAAAGTTCAACATAAAATACTTTTAATTCTTTACGAGATGGCAACATTAGTTCATTTTTTTGTACAAAATGTGCTTATTATTATAATCTTGCATTCTTTGTAATTTTTATGCCTTTTTTTTTAAATTACATTGAGTCCGTCATCGAGAATGACTTAGTAAGAAGCTAACAAAACCGAACTATCTGTATCAGAAATGAAAGATGTTGTCTGAACAGGAAAGTTCATTCTCTCTTTCCTGTTCCTTTCAGCATTATTTTATTAATTTCAGGTGTGCCATATTAAGAAACCATCCAACGAAATCAACATCGTAGAGCTGTCATCCCCAGTCTCGGCAACGGACCTTCGTCTTTTAGCTCGAGGAAGATTGTCTCTCAGCATACGCGCTGTGCGCACCAGTAATGGTCCAGCAACAAATAAACCCGTTCTAAGAGGACCAGTGCTGCCAAAATTGGCTTGCGAGATGTTCCATTCTTCCCTGGCTGCCACTCCGAGATCACCCCCGCCACAAGCTTCAGGAGTAGCCAACATGTTCCTGAACAGGGATGGAGAACTCGTTTACTCAGTCAAGGTAATTAAAAAAATTCATTTTTTAAAACGAGAGCATTAATATAAACAATCGATACAAACTATCCTATAATTAGTGAGTTCTTATGTTACTCAGTAGGTATGTATTTCCGTTGGAACTCTTTGACCCCAAGCAATATTATATTTTTATCGATCAAACAAATCTGTGCTCATGCAAAGTGAACACAAATACACTCTTTGACTCTTTCACAGTAAGCTACTTAAAGCTTGTGTCATGAAAGAGGTAGATGGTCGGCACTTGGGATATCGATCAAATAAATCTGTGCTCATGCAAAGTGAACACAAATACACTCTTTGACTCTTTCACAGTAAGCTACTTAAAGCTTGTTTCATGAAAGAAGTAGATGGTCGGAACTTGGGATATCGATCAAACAAATCTGTGCTCATGCAAAGTGAACACAAATACACTCTTTGACTCTTTCACAGTAAGCTACTTAAAGCTTGTGTCATGAAAGAGGTAGATGGTCGGCACTTGGGATATCGATCAAATAAATCTGTGCTCATGCAAAGTGAACACAAATACACTCTTTGACTCTTTCACAGTAAGCTACTTAAAGCTTGTGTCATGAAAGAGGTAGATGGTCGGCACTTGGGATCGAACCCATGACTTTGAGTACGAAAGACGGCTTTGTAATCACCAGGCTACTATCAACTTCATTATTAAAATGCTTTTAATATTTAATCCTACTATGGTGAATATTTTTCGTACTTAGTATTTCTGTGTAAGTAAATATTTGTTGCTACGACAATAATTACAATCATCGGCTCCTTATATGGGATGATATAACAACACATTAAGACAATCAAACATACTATATCCGTTGTTTAACAGGTTTTGCTGCTAATTTTGTAAAAAAAAATTATTAAAATCAAGTGTTTGTTAAATTTTAGGTTGACGAACTGAATATGCTTGAGTCACCGATGGTAACGCTAATAGACGAGACCAATAAACGCCACACAGAACTGGAAAACTTGACTCCATTTTTACGTGACAGCATCGCCAATGGATCATTGGAACGAATGGGCCCTAGAATACTGGAACCTTTGTATTCTGGAAATTTGGCGATCGTAGTTGCTACACATTCAGATGGCAGTGTCATTAGAGGGAGATTGTTCTCAAGACCGATAGCGGATCTACACGATCTGAATGGACCAGTCTTGATGAAGAGACCGGATATCACACAGCCTGCCGATCTCGTTGGCTTAGCTTGGATTAGTATTGACTACGAGTGTAATCTAGAATGGGAGGTGAGAAATTTATCCTTTTAAGTTATTTTTTGATATTAAGATGTGGATACAATAATAAATGAAACGGAAAAATCAAGAAACTTTATTGATTATAAATTCATACGCTTATTTTAACAGACTACATCACAATCTATTTTATAAATTATCAAATATTTGATGCAAACATTACATTTGTTATGACCACCTACATAATTGTGAAAATTTTTAATGTATTAACCGACTTTCTTACAAAGTCTTCAAATAGAAAAATTTGTTTAAAATATAATTAAAGCATTAAAAATCTTATTGACATTGTCTTCGTCAAAATGTAGCTTTAAATAAAAATTAAAAATATAAACATGAAATATTATTTTTTTCAATAATTTTGTCGAACACCCAGGTTAAGGGCTTACAACCTTCATTGAATAGGGTTCAACTATCCTTGAACATTGCAATATAATTTTGCCGTTTCCCTACTGTATTATTTTACCTTATTAAAATGTATCGGTTTCAATTCAGAAGAATTTAATGGATATTATACTAACTGATACAAATTCATTAAAAACTAATGAGATAATTTGCATGTAACATTACTACAATCATTACTGCAAGGTTCAGCGATGATTAAAATCAAATATTTATATTTCCAGGTTTCACTAGCTGGTCCAGCCGCCCCAGGGTTGCCATTGAACAATCTGGAGTTGTGGTTGGACACTCGCCATCCTTTCGGGATCAACGCTCCAATTACTTCCAGACGACTCGGCTCCTTAGATTCTCCCGAAGGAGTTGATATATCTCCGCCTCAATTGTTTTTACAACGGCTAAACACAGGCACGTGCGAAATCAACATCAGAGAACCAATCACAAACATCACACTATTGAAAGCTACTTTGAAACACGTAAGTTCAAGTCAATAACAGTTTGTTACTTAGAATGGGTCAAAATTAAGGAAGAAGGAATTGATCTCCGGTCAAAATTAGGGAAGGAGGAATTCTCGGTCTACTACCCATTCAGTCTTATAATTTCTTTTTGTAATGCCATCTCAATTTTCATCTATGTAACATCACAACCTTTCATATTACATTCTTTGAATCTAACACATTGATTCGGAAGCATTAGAAATAGGTGAGGTTGAATGAGAAAAGTTGTAACGTCGCTGGAAGGAGCGAAAGAAGTATGTTTGGATAGAAAAGAAGGAAGTCCATTCTCTGCCAACCCATTAAGGGACACGGCATATTTTTTATGAGCATGTTTCTTCCCAAATTTGAGGTTATAAAGTGAGAAGCTGTTGAGTCTAGATTACTTGAAAAAATACAGTAAATTTATTATCTTTATCAATTAACACTCCGATTAGTCTTTAAATTAACTACCTACCAACTTTTTTATGAAAACATTACATTTATTATGTTGGATTTTAAATTAGAATCCCTATTACTCTACCAATCATATCTTTGAATGTAATCCTAGCTTTTGCTTAAATCCTTATTTCTTATGCTTAATTTTTTTCTATGTTTAGATCCAGTTGCCGGATTCCTGTTCACAACAGCCGACAAACAACGAGGTGCCGACTGTGCCATATCTGCCATCGCATCCAAATGCCGCTGATAACTCGGTTGACTCGCCGTCTTGTTTTCATGGTGGAACTTTCTACGATGATGGAGCTCAATGGACTTCTGGTGTCAATGTAAGTAACATTTTTTATAACTATATGCAAAGCTTTTTGGATGACTGATATAATAGTGAAAAAAGTTACATTTCAAGTAAAATTCTTCTGAGGAATAGAAATAATAAGAAGAAGAAATATAGATGATTATTTTTTATATTTTAATTAATTTTATAAAGAGCCATCTGTTGGAAAGGGTGAGAAGATTGAAGCAACCAAATTTTCACACACAACCATAGATGGCGCCAGAATATTAACTATATCCAATTTAAACTGTCTCCATTTTATTGCCTATTATACTTTCAAAATGATCAAAAAATTGGTAGCAAGTGTGCTTTCTGTAGTTTATTTTTCCGTAACGTATCCAAGCAATGACTTTCATATTATATGATACATTATTTTTGTTTTATGTCTTATTAATCATGTTTTTTTTTATTGTTCGCACAGACATGTATGATGTGCTCCTGCATTCAAGGAACAGTCAGCTGTGACAGTGTCAGATGTCCGCCACTAAGCTGTGATGGGCAAGCCATGATAAGACCAGGAGAATGTTGCCCAATATGCTCAAGTAAGATTGCATGAAGTTTTAAAAATTATGATAAAATATGAAAAGTGAATTGAAATTTTTTTTTAATATGTAAATATGGGAATTGTAGGAACCGCAGACTTTACCTTCTATTTTAGTCATTCTTGAATCCTTGTGATTACAATTTTATTTTATTACCTTTAGATTCAAATTGTTCTATTTTCTTGAATGTATAAAATTTTTCTATAAACTTTTAAAATGATAGATTCTCATAGTAAAATTTCAGCAAAAGAAAAGATAAATCATCTTTTGAAGATGTAAGCAAGACATGACATGTATCAGCTAGTACTTAATAATTTGATTTATTCTAAACATTTGTATAAGCATTTAAAAGAGAAACATTGTATGTTCTAAAACTTCCACCCTTTATGATGCATAATTGAAATTGAGTAATAATAATTGAGATTTAACTACTACGGGTTACAGTCATCTTCTATTATTGTTTCAAATCCTGATTAAGCTCGATAACTTTTACAAACATTCGACAAAAAATATCTTGTCAATCGTAAATAAATTTCAAAATACACAAATATTGGAAACTATTAAAACGTAATCTAGCTGACATCTATTTATTTTTGTTTTTTTTTACAGATTCAACATTACAAGATCTTAATGTATCGTCCGCACGCGGATGTCAGTTTGCTGGTCAGTTCTATTCGGCAGGACAATCCTGGCATCCTTATTTGCCACCAGGCGGATTTGATACTTGCACCGTATGCACTTGTGATCCAAGAACTCTGATGGTGCGATATTCGAGAACCAATTGTCCCGTGCTTAACTGCCCGGAAAAACATGCATACAGACCTGATAAGAAAGCCTGTTGCAGAATTTGCCCAGAGGTAGGTTAAATATTTTTTTGTACTTACCATGTCGTGTAAATTTATTTATTTATTTCATTGTCCGTAGGCCCCTTAGGGCACTTGGACTTGTCAAATCACAAAATTCACAAAACAAAATGAAAATCTTGGCAAGACAATAGACAAACATTTATTTATTTACATATTTCAAAAAAAAAAACACCACTCATCATAACAGCGACAAGCCTTTGCGATGAGTGATAACATGTACACAGATAGGCATTTACAAAATATAAGGGGTTTCGCCATAATGGGGTAGGCTAAAAGATTCCCTCCTTCCACTGACATTCTATTTGTCATAAAACCTCTCCTAATCCTTTTGGTTCTGACCTGGCCTTCCTGGAGGATGGAATGGATGAGTTCGATTCACGTCGTCCTCGGTCAGCCACGCCTTCCTTTAGCCTTATAAATTCTTTTTGTCATCACATTGCAATTTCTTATACATCTCCAAACCATCTCATCTCATAAACTTTCTTCATCTTTGTCACTACACAAACTTCCATACCACATTCCTTCCTAATATTCTCATTACTTTCCATATCCCACAGAGTCTTTCCACATTTATTCTTCATAGAGCTCTCATTTCTACTGCATTTATACCACATTCATCCTTTTCTTCCAATCCAATTGATTATTCTATACTTATTTTTGTAACACATCCTTTTTTATTAGAATATGGAGGTCCAAATTAAAATTAAAGATTTAAGATCTACCATGTTTTGGGCAGACGGTGCTTGGTGATAGTCCATTTCAAAATAAAAATCAAAGAGTCTTGTGTAGTTCTATCACAAAATTTACTGTTCAAACATGGACCGGTTTTCGGAGACTACCGTTTCCATTATCAAAATGTTTAGGACTAATAATTTTTTTTTGATAAAATCCTATATAAGACTCTTTCATTAATTTTTAATTTATAATATTATAATCGGAAATTTTATCCAATAAACTGTTTTATAGAGGCATATCACTAAGTATATTTCCTTTATTTTAATAATAAATCCATCATTTAAAAAAAATATCAAAACATCTTTTTCCATTTTGTTTCTCTTATATCTGCCATTTCATGAACAACTGACATCTTTAGCGGCGAAATGATTAAACTCAATACGTTTTTTCTTATTTTCAGATAAAAAGAGAAACACCAGAAGTCATCGACCGTAACTCGTTAAAAGGGGAACAGAAAGACGAAGCAGACGATCGGAAATATAAAATCACTGCTGAAGAAATTTTAGCAGACGGAGGTTGCAAATATCCGCTGGGAGGTCCATTCGTAAACGGACACGAATGGCATCCTATTATTCACTCCCATGGAGAGCAGAAATGTGTAACTTGCAGATGCAAGGTAAGAAATGATTTCTCTATCTGTAAAATTGACAGATCAAAAGACCAATATACAAGTTGTTCACTCCTATTCTATCACCAAAGACATCTGTCAAATAGGTACTTATATAAATTTAAGAGGATCTTAATTCTTTAAGTGAAGGAGTGCGTTTATGTCGTGCATAGACTATCATTATTTATATTAGAAATGAAAAAACAAGTCTAAATTTTGTAATATCACGTTTTATTTCTAATAACCATTAACTGGTTTTCGAAAGCGACTGCTTTCTTCCTCATATGGAATAAAATGATTTCCCAAAAACAAATCATGCTCATCTAAAAACATTTGAATAATGTGGTGAAAATTAACTAAAAATAGTAGAAGATGCAAAGAAAATAAGATAATTTTTAGGTTATAATTTCTAATCATTCTTTTACATCTTTTATTTACAGGACAGTGTTATAAAATGTGACAGGAAACGATGCCCTCGAGCAATATGCAACAGTCAACACGCGCAGAGCCTGAAGAGATCACGTCCCATACATAAAGGCTTACAATCTCGAGCCCCTCCAGACGAGTGTTGCCAACAGCATTGCAAACGCTACAGAAGACATCAGCGTCATCGTTCGGGCAGAACCTGAACAAGACACCGGAGATAGTCTGTGTATGAATGGTTACCCAAGATGCATCGGTGACGGTTAGATCTTTGTACAGATAATTACCATTTCTCTCGATATTGTGTTCAATTGTTTTTTTTCAAATTATTAAATTCTTTACGTTTGATATTTGTCAAATGTAAAGTAATTTTCAAATGTGGCAATACATTTTGATTTTATTGATCTATGGCTGTACATTTTATTGTGCCTTTTATTCAAATAAAAAGTTGTACAAAAATCAATGTGCCTTATCAGAGAGAGAAATGTGTAAATTGATAGTTTTTTTTAAAGAACTCTTTGATTATGAAAACTTGGTTTAGTTCAAGTAGCCACGCCACAGTGTTGCCACTGTTTTCTCAGATACCTCGAATGTTTTATTTATTTTATTACTACTATCTACTTACCATAATTTTTTTTTTATTTAATCTTTATAACTAATAGTAAACTATGTTGATGAATAAATAATATTTTTAAATACAAATCAAATTTTTGATGCATTTTTTAATGTTAAATCTTCTTAATTCCTTTTTTTTATACTTACTTATAATCTAGATCATTTTTGAAAACAAACTATGTCCTTATCATAATTGTCATTTGTGAAGTAAAAATAAAAATATAGTAATACTGCATATTTTTCTAAATATTTTAGCTTATAAATTTGACATCGTGAATCGAATATTAATTTTTTTTAAATCTGGCAACATTACAAAACATTTGACAGCAAACAATGACAATTAAGATACAACGTTTTCTATTTATTTTGTTTTAATGAGAAAAACTTTTGTTTTAAGTAATTATGATTTTTTTTATCTGAGAAAATGGTTATGAGGGTTTGTGATTTTTTCCGGACTGTATTGAGGAATGTAATATTATTAATATTAATCGTAAAAAATAATACATATGTATATAATTATCAAAACAGTGCCATTACTAAGATCCTTTCATTTTATTAATATTATTTTCAGTAATAATATTCATTTAAAATGTAATATTTTTTATAAATATTAAGATTTTAACTGTAAGATGCTAATAGTCATTATTGCTACAAGTTTAATAATAACATTTTGTTAGCACTTAAGTTGCATTAAATGTTTGTATTTCAGACGATTACATAAAATACACTATTTTCTTTTCCATTATTTAAGAATCAGTTTAAAACCATTTGTTATTGAGCAAATGCGCTAGGCATACTCTATTTCTGAGAATGACCAAAAAAGTATACCTACGAATTTGAATATTTTTGCCGCCATTTAAGACGGGCCACATTAGTTTATCACACATCCGTCATGATCATTTGACTTACAAGTGTTTTTATTAGATTGAATACCTGTCTTTGATTGCGCAAAAAGATTCAAATTGTTACGTTTTTTGGTCATTTTCTCCCAAAACTATAGGAATGAAAAATTATAAAAAAATAGTTATTTACCTATTGTTAAGACACATTAAAAATGATTAAAGATTTTTCTGTCAGTTTCTATGAAAATTTTGAGAACAAATTCTGCTTTTTTTATTGCTTAAGATTTAATTTTATACAATATAAAATTGCGAATACTAGTTATACGGAAAAATTCCGTAACCTTGAGCTAAAGCATTTGTTAATTTTAAGTCTAATCACCTCAAAGGTTTAATTATTATAAAGAGATTAATAATATTATTATTTAAAAAATAATTAAAATTTATGTTATTTAAAATATTATTGTAGAATAGTTGTACCAGTTCTTGTAGAGAATTTCTTAAACGATTTGACAGTCATGGTTAACATCTGAAAATTCAACACTAAAAACATGTGGTTGAAATATTAAAGGAAATTCATTTTAATTTCATCGTATATGATTCAAAATATACTTTAAAAATTATTTTTATGAAGCTAACTCTGTTGTGTAAAAAGAATATGGCTGTCGATGGGGTTCGATATCGCAATTTATTTTCAAACGTATGCAATTTTAGCCTGAAAACAAGTAAAACTTAATACATTAATTTTGACTTTTATGCAATCTTAGCTATATCTAATAGATTCACTTAAGCAAATCATAAGAAATTTTTTGGATTTTTCTATCAATGCCAGCAACATGGCTTGGTATCTTAGTGAATATTGACTTAAGTTTGTCATGCGAGGGGTAACATTAGCAATTTATTTGTTTTAAAATTTCTTTTACTATTTTCATCAGAAATTGTTTGCTTTAAATTTTCAAAATTTGACTATTTGGCATGGCATTCATTGATTCATTCATTCATGATAAAAAATGTTACAATTTATTTATAAAATTTCTACTATTATAATTACAAGGTCAGCCGATGATTAAAATCCAACATTAACTCTGTATGATGCTATGACATATTTTGAGTACTACATGATTGCTATCGTTTTGAGAAATTCTGTAGATTATAAGTGGTGTATATGTAATTACACAAACATATAATGAACCTGTAATTATTACGTTATTAAATTATATTTATTGTCCTGTAGTCAGTATTTAGTTATTTGAAATTCAATGAAATTGAAATTTAGTTAAGTTATCTTATGGTGTGTGTAAGTGTGAGATATAGTCAATGGATAGAATTTTTATTCATGTAGATCATTTCATGAAGATCAATTTGAAAATAAGCAAAGCTTATGTCATAAAATTCTAGATTGTCAGCAGCGAGATTCAAACCGACGATCTTCGATATGTCAATAACAATAATTTCAAACGTCCATCGTTTGTTTTCTCACAATTTTATTCTAATGTCAGTTGCCGATGTTGAATCAGTTCGATTTATGGATACTGGTATTGTTCACTCTTAATTCATCTTAAACTCTTTCTGAGATTGTCTTCTTAGTTTTAGATCCGGTGCAGTGCCTTACCTTCTTTTCAGCCATCAAAGCTTCGGCATTCTTTGTCTTGTCTTTCTTATCAGAATCTTCATCAGTGTGTCCTCATCTCTCATTCTTTAGCCCACCACTCTCGATCGCTTTTCAATCATCAATTTCAATTAAACTATGTTAATATGCACGCATTTTGCTATTATTAAATTGAAATCAGCAACAAGTGTACCCTGGTGGAAGAATGATGACAAATTTGGACTAACACTGACGATTATTAAGTGACGTGACGACTCGGTTCACATCCACTCGAGTTTCCCCATTGACGATCCGTTTGGAGTGATGGACGAATGGCTCAACGCATTTCAATTTTAGACTGACGGATATCCGAATCACCCCATCACTCCGTGTCATCCATTTTGGTTTTCCCCACTCGCTGTCATTTTTTGGTATGACATCGTTTTATTTGGACAAGATACGAGTGATCATGAGTCATGCCTTAGAACCCGATGCACATTATTCAGCTAATTCTTATATTTCTTGAATATGGTATATAAAGATATCGTTAGTCCCAGTTTAAAAAGATTTAAGCTAATTTATTTTCGAACACTTAATGTGTTTGAAATTTTGGTATTTCTGATCAATTTGAATTTCATGATATTTTTTACATATAAATAATTAAATTCAAAATCACTACATGAATACATGTGTTTTGATTGAAAGAGTCAATACTATTTTTTTTAATAAGAATGACATTTTGGAATTATAACCAAAGGATTAAAATTGTTTTTTTTTTTTTTTAAGGTAATGACGAAGCCATTTGAGTTTTATTTTTTAAAAAAATTGTAATTGATTAATTATTTAAATTAGTATTATTTTTTATGACGTATGTACTTGTTTTTAAAAAACAAGTATAATACGAAAAAAATATTTATATTTAGATTACACATTTAAAATTATAAGTTATGTTTAATATTTTTATAAATACCTAATATTTTTTTTTGTAACGCATATTAACCAATTACTTACTTAATTATATTTAAAAATTATCACTCATTTAAAAAAAGCTATACATCCATCCTTGTTCATATTTTAACTCAAAAGTTAAAAAAGTCTTTTTACTTTGATTTTGATGAAAAACAAAAAGTTAAGTCTTTGTGTATTAACATTTTTCTCAGTATTATCAAAATTATATATAAAAATGATCATATTATATTATTATAATTTAAAAAGATAAGTCATATTATATTTTTTAATATGTATAAATTATTCTATAATATTATAAATTGAATTTATTTTATTACTATAATGAAGAAAAGTGAAACAATTGGTTTCTTTTCTGGGTGTGCACCTCAGAATGTATTGTGACAATTTAGACATTTTTTTTTTCACTTTTTATTTCAAATGTATCCCCAAAAAATTGTATGAGTAAATCAAATTCTCTTTCGTCTTGTGTATCAAACGATAGAAAAATCATAGCTTACATTTTTTCTATTATTATTATTATTATATTATATATTATTTTTATTCTAGGTGCAAAACTGGGGAGTTAATATAGTTGGGTCCTTTTTCTGCTGTATTCGAAACAATTATTATAAAACTAAAAATACTAAAAAATATTTATATTATAAAAAAAAAAAAAATAAAAGTTTGGAATGAAAGAAAAGGGACTTGACTGAGAAAAAGGCTGATTATGTAAATAAGTTAATGTTACATATTATTACATGAATAAATAAGAAAATAATTTATTTATTGTTTTTATTTCATTAATCCGTTCGTTTATTCTCCCTTTTTTTCACTCACTAAGGGACATAAAAGAGGCAACAAGGGCTCTCGATGATGTCCCACACCATTTCCAAATCCCTCAGCTCTGCTTCAAAGAAGTGGAACACAGTATGAAAAGGCCTTCCTCGTGTGTGAACCCTGATGGAGCAAAGAACAGTGCTCTTCTCTGGTGACTATCGTTCAACATCCTTAACACATGTCCCAGCAATCTCCTTCCCATATTGACTGTTAGTACCATTTATTTTCGTCCCTTGGTTTATTTTTAGTGTTTTTTGTGGGCATAAGGTAGGTCATTGAATAATTATTGTGTACCACTTACAAAAGTCAAAATTTAAAAACGATTCTCTACAAAATATTTTCATAAAATCAAATCCTGTCGGAATGGGCTAAGATTTTAATACCACCTCAGCTCCTGAATGTATACAAAAGCTTTAACACATATGACGGGTCAAGTGCCTGATTATATGCAAATAATACGCCCGAAATTATGCAATACCAAACAAAATCTTTCATTTGTTTCATAATTAATACGACGGATTAATTAATGTAATACGGAAACAATATAAAAAATTCACATACAAGAAAGATACACACTCTTTTTTTTAATAGAAACTAACATAGGTAGATTGTATCTTTTAATTTGACTTGTATGCAGTTTTATATTCTAACTATGTTTGTTCTGACTTTTTTTTTCGCAGAGGATGATACGTAAATAAAGGTATGTAGAGAATGTACAGAATATCCTTTTCGGAGTGTTCTTTGCTCTCAAACACACGTCAAAGAGTCGATTCTGTTGCCGCACACTTTACCTTCAAGTTCTCATTTTCTTTTGAGGATATTTTTTTTCCAGAAAGCGCTGACAAAGAATCTAATACAAGTTCACCGTAAACAGAAAACGAATAAGAACGGAAGTTCTGGACCGAACTGTGATGTGAAGTCATCAATTCGGTCATAATATTATATTGCTTTTCAACCGAAAACTCGACAAAGTGAAATCAATGAATGTTGTAATTAATCGATTTTATAAATTTTTATTTTAGCCATCGAAATAGCTGTAGAAGACGATGAGATCTACGTTTTGGGTCAATTGCAATTTTTTTTTGAACGTATCTTCTACCAAAATTACGAAGTTATTGAACAAAATAACAATTGGACTATGATTGAAGTTTTTGTCTTGCAAAGAAGACGGTTTTCAAATACACAAGTGCGTGAAATCTGCACTTTTAGGTTTCTGGATATTATTATTACATTGACAACTTCGCAATATTTTCAATTTTAATACTTGATCACACGCAGTATCTGTGAATCCTCCATTTTTTATCATTGCTTTAAAAAAAAATGTTTTACAGCATACAAGAATATTTTATACCGATTTGTAGCATAAAATGTCTACATTAAAATAAGACCCAACATTGAGTGTAGGTACCTACTTATCTATAATTCACCCTAATTTTAAGAATATTACAACCCATATAATAGGTAACAAATCATCAGATTTCTGCCGTGTTGCGTAACATAGTGAAACGGTTTTCGGTATACGGGCCTCCCCGCGGGCATGAGTCATAAAAATCTTTTTTTGCTTTGATATACTTATTGCAACCATTGACTGTTATGAAGGCTAACATGAAATTGATAGTAGGTAGATACTTCTTAACAAATTATTAAAAAAAATAGGTACAATAAACAGATATATTCAATGTACTGCGTGTGACCAAGTGTTGTACGGGAGTTAACAAGGAAAAAAAATCAATTTTTTCCATTGACAATAAAATTAATTATATTGATAACCTTTCATCTATATTTTTTTTTTTCAAACCTATATAGGTTATATGGGTTTCTCAACTACTGAGATGATACTCCAGGCCCCAAAGCTGGGCTGCCACTAGCGTGTGGGACATTTCTTTTGGTTGGAGGTAAACAGAAATTTTAACTCATTTTCGAGTTACTTATGGTAAGCCTTCCATGTAACGAAGAATTAAAATGACCTAGTCGAATTTTAAGATCGGCAGGAGGTATTGGTCTTTTATTTAGGAGATCGTGAGGGTCACGGTACGATTTAGGTAGTGTGATGAGCACACATACGTTTTTTTTAGGAGGTCGTAACAGTTTCGTACGACATAGGTAGTGTGAAGAGCGCACTCATGTTTTGTGTAGGAGATCGAAAGAGATGAGAAAAATGTTCATTAATAGGGTGAGGTCTGGTATGAATGATCTATGAATGAATACCTTTATGAGAATTGCGAGGGCCAGCGCATGCGTGAAGTATGACAGGTGAATGATAACTTGGTAAGATTGGTTTTGAATGGATGCTAAAATGACTCATTACCTAGGTAGTAACGTTGTAGAGCTAGGAAAAACCTAGGGAAACGCGTGTCGTGTAAATGACCGTGGTGGGCGGTGTATCTGCGAATGACATGATAATTTTATTCTGTTTTATTAATCTTATATTATAAAAGCACATATTTCTATGCGTCCAGCATGCTCTCAGGATGACGTTGTTACTAGATTAACCTGCGCGTTCCTGGCGACGATGCGTCGTGCATAAAAATAAAAAAAAAACATGTAAATAAAATATATATAACAATCTATGCTATAATTTTTCATTATAACAAAAGTTAAATGTGTTAATTTTATTGAACTTTATATGATGTGTTGGATACTACTAGTATGTAAGTTAAGTCGTAAGATTTGGACTCAATTTAGCTTTAAAATAACTCGTAATAAATAAGTAATAATAATAATAATCTCAGTGCCTGTCATGCATATATAATATGTATGTAATTTAAGCTGTAAGAAGTAAGTCTATTGAAAACCTTTATGTTCTTTTATTGAATGCTGCATAGCATAAAATGATAGATGCGATGATAGAAAATCGATACTGATAATGATTTTACTCAAGTAAACAATTCTAGATTGATAATATAAAATATTATGTCTTCTCTAGACTATGTACAGATGCACATGACTGCAACATGCAATCATTTGTTAGATTAAGTATTATAATATATTTCATGTATTTTATTAGTTTTAGATTTATGTATTGATTTTGGCATTTGCACTAATGACCTTATTGTGACCAAGGTCCAGACAGTAGTTCATGCACATATGTGATGAATATTGGCAAATCACTTTGAGTTGTGACTTTGCAATGAGCAAGCTAGTTTCTCAAACAAATTATTTTTTTGTATTTTTTGAATTATTCAAATTAACGGGACTTGTGTCCTATTGTGTTGAGCAATCTGTGTTGCGAGCAGATCTGCCTGGTAATTTTTTACATTGAGAAGTAAACCTTTAGTTCATAGACTAATAAGTAATGTATTAATATTAGTATTTAAGTGATCTAGAACTTAGTTGATTTGAAACAATTTTTAAACCAATATATTTTTTGTAACACGGAAAATATTTCTCATGAAAATTACTTTAAGTTGTTTATTATGAACTAGCTAGGTATGTGAATTGGTATCGATGTGGTGGTCAACGCATTATGAGTGATGCCCAGTCAGCAGCTCTTCCCTGGACTGTTTCATTTTTTCTTCTCTATTTGTCTTGTTTTTTTTGCCAGTCCAATGAAGGGGATAAAAAAAAACTAAGCAAATAGTGGCGCCGGGCTTTGCACAACCGTTGCTTAATAAAACGCTTGTGCAAATTTTATTAATTTTTAACATGAGGCTGGACTGAGGCCAAACCGCGATCGGACCATCAGATCGATGCTTGTCGCAGGGAAGCATCCATCAGACTTGGAGCTTCACTTTGTCGAAGGTTCACCCGTCTCTGTCTGGTCATGTATTGGGATGTCGTAATGAAAGCTTGCGCAGGGTGATGTCACCTTTTATTTCTTCTTCTTCTCCTTTCTGGGTTCCTCTTGAAAAAATGGTTGAAACCAGGCGCTTCCAACATTTTTCGTGGGTGGGGCGGATATTTGTAACAGAATTTTTTTGAGTGGGCAACACAGCCGCTTCAGGTTTTGTGTCGAGTCACGGTGCGAGGTGAGGGGTAACAATACTGAAGACAGGCGGCCATTGCCACAATTTTTCAGTCGACGAGACACGCGCTAATTTGCGGTGTAAGATCTATTTGAGGGTTAAAAAGGGTTTTTAATCGAAAGAAGTTAAATCGAGAATGATCTCTCTAATGTGAGTTACATAAGTTCAGTCTTACAAGTCAAATAATTTAAAAATATAATAACAGTTTTATAGTGTTGAGTGGCGTCATATCAAACGACGAGCCGCAGTTAAAAAGGTATGTCCCTTGATACTTATCGAAATAACTTTTAAAAGATAAATTAAACATCAAAACGTGCTTCACACGTAAGCCAATATATTAAGCGTTCCGAAAATTAAATTTTCAGAACGCGGCTCCTAGCTGACGCCACTTTCTGGGGCGTGCAAGGGTCCCATCTACGCCACTTTCTGGGCCGTGCAAAGGGTCCCAGCTGACGCCGCTTTCTGGGCCGTATAGTCCTCGTAGAGGAGTAATAGGTTGACGTCACCTTTTGGGCTCTGGATGAGCGACCAGACCAGTCAACACTTCTGGCCACCGGCTAAGAGCCAACCGTTGCTGGGCGCATCTACCGGGGCGGTCTCCTCGCCACCCTGCAGTCGGCGTGACTGGTGGACCCAAGACCTCAAAGACAAGAGACCGCTGAATCTTTAAGCTGAGTTTTATACAATTTTAAACAGAAGTGTCGACTAGTCTGGTCGCTCATCCAGAGCCCAAAAGGTGACGTCAACCTATTACTCTTCTACGAGGACTATACGGCCCAGAAAGCGGCGTCAGCTGGGACCCTTTGCACGGCCCAGAAAGTGGCGTAGATGGGACCCTTGCACGCCCCAGAAAGTGGCGTCAGCTAGGAGCCGCGTTCTGAAAATTTAATTTTCGGAACGCTTAATATATTGGCTTACGTGTGAAGCACGTTTTGATGTTTAATTTATCTTTTAAAAGTTATTTCGATAAGTATCAAGGGACATACCTTTTTAACTGCGGCTCGTCGTTTGATATGACGCCACTCAACACTATAAAACTGTTATTATATTTTTAAATTATTTGACTTGTAAGACTGAACTTATGTAACTCACATTAGAGAGATCATTCTCGATTTAACTTCTTTCGATTAAAAACCCTTTTTAACCCTCAAATAGATCTTACACCGCAAATTAGTGCGTGTCTCGTCGACTGAAAAATTGTGGCAATGGCCGCCTGTCTTCAGTATTGTTACCCCTCACCTCGCACCGTGACTCGACACAAAACCTGAAGCGGCTGTGTTGCCCACTCAAAAAAATTCTGTTACAAATATCCGCCCCACCCACGAAAAATGTTGGAAGCGTCTGGGCTAAAGATTCGATTGGCATATGACACTTCACACCCATCAGCTCTACGAATCTCTTCGTCTATGAAAATAATAAATAAATAACACTCTTCAATGCATCTTATGCAGTCTCAATCCTACGGATTGGTTTGCAGCAAAGATCTGCATCTACTTTTCCATCTCGTCCGGTCCTCCGCAGCACTCTTCAGCTCCATGTAAGATGCGCAGCCCATATCCTCATATAACTCATCGAGGTACTCTCGACGCGGACGCCCCTAGCATTCGTACCCTCTGTCATATGTGTCAGTATAGCCGGCGGAACATAATACTCGAAGCATTATCTACAGATCAACCGCTCCCGTCCAATCTGAGACAAATTTTCACCCCGAATAGTAATTTCAAGTGAAAATAGTTTTAACCGAAACATCGTTTTCTTCCGGTCGATTATTTTCGGTCACGAAATGCCAGTTCGGTTATTCGCTTCCAAGCGTAAGACACACAGCGAGTACAAGACGTAAGTAAATATTTTCAGTTGGCGAGTAGGAGAGAGTATGTAATAGGAGAGGAGCGCAGAAAGCTTTCAATGAGGATATTGAGTACTCTGGGAAGAGCCCAGCTCCAGCAGCAAGACAGGAGGGTTACCCTGCAGAACTGCGTATCTACAAACACCACTCAAACAGAAAGACATGCGAAAATCCTAAAAGCGTTCCTCTGTAACCATGAGACGAAATTTATCGGTCATTTTTAAATTAAGAATACATCGAGTGCAAGCCATCAAACATTGCCTCTTTGTGATGTGGTGAAAGATACCTTAGAAATTGAGGTGGTTGTGGTATCAATTGGCGGCTTTCTGAGTACAGCGTACCTATTGGAGGTTGTGGATTCGAGTCCTGTCAGTGCCGACCATTTCCACATTCACGACACAACTTTTTGGTTAGTTTGAAAGAGGTCCAAATATTTTATTATTTGTGTTCATTTCACTTCGAGTGAGCACATATTTTAATTAAAAAAAAATACGCAAGTATTAATACCCATAATAATTCCGAATGATTGAACATTGTGTTAAAATAATATATAAAATAACTTAACCTACTTCATATGTGACTAAATTTCTACTACACCGCCATCTCTTGAAATTTTTTTTTGAAGATACCTCGTTGAAATTCCCATCGTCTCGCAATCATATTAATAATTATTTATGGTTCATGTATTGCCAGCTGTAAGAACTAAACGCCTCCAATTCTCTTTGTCTTCCGCAGTCATCTGCGTGTCAGCCATTAGATGGTTCTAAAATTTATGGTCATTGTAAAAATGTACTACTTTCAAGCTACTCCCCTCTGCCAGAATCCTAAGGTCTCGAGTCTGGTTCGCCACATTGTACAGACGTGTCGATGTACCGGGAGTGTACATAGGATATATCTTACTATCTCAGTACAGCTTCCTGTTTACAATCCAATATACAGGATGATGTAAGTTAAAACTAGGACGACCACTTTGTGGAACAACTACTCTACTAAACCCTTTTTTCCATCTGGGAACAAAGGAAGACTACCTATTATAATGTATTTCTTTGCGTTTATAAATAATTGTTTTAATGATTTCAATACAAACAAAAAAAAATGCTAATTCCTTCTCACTTGTCTTTAATCTGTGCATTGCTTTGTGCAAATCTGTTGTTATCTTCCTCTCTTGGAAGGATTTTTATAAAAATATGTGTGTTTATGGTTATTCAAGGATGGTATAGAATCACGGTTTGATCCTATCTAGCATTAGACCATTGTCTAGCTATATAAGATTCTTCCTTAATAATTGTATTAATTTAGTGCTTAGGTACTATCAGACGTCATCTTTTGAAATATTAATGAAACACTGACTTCCTCGTTTTCAATATTTTTTCTACTACGATTTCTTATTTGATTGATTTCTTTAATAATTATTTCGTAATAAATTTGTGATGATCTGTCAGACTACATTCCTGTTTTTATGATATGTTTTTAATGCCCCATTTCGTATGAGTTTTAGCATTTCCGTAAGCATATAATATGAACATTCTTTAATCATATAATATGTTATTAAGCATATAATATGTAGGTAGGTAGGCAGAAACCTTATAGGTATCTATTTAAAACTAGCATTCCCGACAGACGTTGTCCTGTAGTACTTACTATGAATACTGAATTCAATTTTGTGATTTATGCAAAAATACCTTTAAACTTTATAAATTTATTTCTGAAAGATTGAAGGAAATTCTTTATAAAAAATCTCCGTACCAATGTTTTGAAACTCAATGGTAAAATAATTATTGTGTTGTAATGGAATATTTCACAGATGGAATTTATTGTAGTCAGTAAATCCATACTAATATTAATATCATATTTTATATTAATTGTTATCCTTTTTACGACTTTTTATATAGTTGCTCTGTTATCCGGATTGGAAAAGATTCCAATAAACAAAAAATGATGAAATTATGTTCAGCAGATCTCGAGTTATAAGTGTTCTCACTAACCCGACTTTCTTTAATATTATATAATATGATTAGGTATTTATGAAATAAACATTAAAAAACAGGCTCAAAGATAAATCGTTACGTGTGTGTATGCAGCTAATGACACATCGTGAATCTGTCAGAGTCGGCCATAGACGATCATTCCTACCAGTCAACCTTACGTAAAGACGAGTAAGTTGGTTATGTCTGATAGCCGCTGTCGAGTTTACTAAACCACCACTAAGAAATTTAGCAACTGATCCACTTCTTATCAGCTATTAAAAGTCTTTGAATATGGCATGAGGAGATTGACAAAACTTCAATAAATCACTTAAATGACAGAATCAGATCCCGTACTCAAATATAGACGATGATAATACATCTTTATTTATGACATTACAAATTTTGAGCTGTCGAAAACAGTCTAAATAAATTTAAAAGGTTTTCAAACACAACTAGTATTAGATGACAATGTATGATAATCGCAATTGACGGGTATTAAGTGGGTTCACAATATAATAATAACTTAAAAACACAAAAATAGAATTTTGACGTCATAGGGAAAACGCCTGCATGATAGCAGGTGTTGTTTTTTCTTTTAAAAAGACACATACCGTATTCCGCGCGAATCATTACCTTATGAGCTGGTAAACTGTGGATCTAACATGAAAGCAAAATATACGCGTTACCTTCCTTCAGAAACAATTATTATTTTCGAAAAAAATATGAACATACTTTTTTTTATTATTTAGATATTCTACCAATAGAGGGTGATTTGCACCACAATGACATGTCCATTTATGTAAGTGGTGAATTTCCGCATTCCGGAAGACAATCCAGTCCATATAGAAACAATATAACCTTCTAAGATGACATTCTACAATCCGATTCAATTATTAAAAGTACAATAAGTAATATTTGAATAGTAGGTAACATTATCCAACAGAGAACTTAATGACGTAACTAACAAATTATTCTGAAAGTAACATTGAGCTTTTGAAAAGGTTTATAGTTGAGCACTCCTCCTTTCAGAGTTGCGTTTCAATTAAAAATCCAACAATACAAAGCTTTTTTTGCAATCTCTTTTTCCCTTTTTGAAAATAAAAGTCAAATTAAAGGGATGTAAGTATTAATGTAGTCTGCTGTAGGACGGTGTATCACTGACGAAATAATGCTGTAACTGAATAAAATTGATAATTAATTAAGAATATGTGGTGAGAATAATTTCTGTGGGTATAATTAAAAAAAATATATAAATAATAAACAGCATGCGTGTTGAACCTTTGTCATCTACATAATAATTCAGAAATGTTTGTATATTTGCTTTTTATCGTATGTCGGAGCATCACGCTCAAAATACAAATGCTACGTCAGATATGAATCTGCGCAGAGCCGTACAAAATGCCGGAGAAGGTTCTTAAATAATACAATTTGCTGCATTAACTTTAATATATTTAGAGCTATTTAAAAAAACTCTATTTTTTAGGATCTTCATACAAATATTTCAAAAAAGACAGTAAGCCATCTTTTGGAAACAAAATTACTCGTGTAAACGTTGAATGGAATTTTGGTATAACCGTATGAAAATGTAATAAAATAATTGGAGATTGATTTGTTATACATATAAATGTTATACAATAAATAAAGATTTAACTTAAAAAAAATTCAAAATAATTCCTCCATTTTGAAGTTTGACATATTTTAGTGACATTTGGGTCGGTACAACAGCTGCCTTTATGACACATAGAGGGTGTGGGGAATGTAGCTAAGATTCAAACCATAGAGAGAGTAAAACATGCAAATTATGTAGGTAGGTTCATATTATTTGAGGTCGGTGAAACAGCTGCCTTCATCATTAGTCAATCACCTAAAATTTGTACCATTATATTATGATACATGCAGTTTTTTTTTCATGTGAGTGGCAAACTATAATTTTTCTTCTTTCTTTTTGATAAGCATTAAAAGTGTCATTCTTCTTCTTCTGTGCTTATGTCAGTTATAGAGGTCTGTTAAGCAATGGGAAGCTAGACTAGAACCTGTTTAATTACCTACCGATCAAGCCTGACAATCGGAATAAAAAACGTAAAGCAACACGGGTATAAGCTAGTAGTAAATAATTTTCGAAGATTTTAAAATCCAACATGATCACGCCAGATCAAGAGACCTATTTCATACTTCTTTCAACTTTATGTGACATGTAATAGATTTAATAAAAGTGGATGGGATGAGATGGATTGGATACACCTTCCGTGCTTTACCGAGATCTATTCAAGGTTGTTGCGCCATGATGGATGTAATTATGTATGTTTTCTAAAAATCTAAAATATAGATGACAGCCTGTTAAAAACAGTTTAAATATCTGTAAAAACACTATAAAAAAATATTTACAAAAATAAGTTATTAAAAGATATATTTTTATTGTGGTAAATCGCTATTTCTATAGTTTTGTTAATTTTTGTAAGTTTTTTGTTTTGTATTACATATTGTGTGTAATGTCTCTTTGGTTAAACCTGAATAAAAGAAAAGTGCGTCTGAACTCCGAGTTTTATTTTGAAACCATAATTCTGTCTTCAATATCATCCCTTTGTAAACCCACTTCAACAAATAGGAAGGCAACAAAAACCCTACACTACGGTAGATCTTCTCATTAAAAAAAAAACCGGCTCGAAGGAACAATATTGGTTAACGAAGCAATGAATATATTTTTTGATTGAAAACATAAAGACTGAAGATTAACGTGTTTAAATGGAAGAGAGAAATCAAATGGCCGCCCCATATACAGCTAGTGTGGAAATTACCTACTTACCTCTATGAAAAACCGTATATTCAGCTTCATTCCCTTATTATATTAGGGAAGTATTTCAATGGCGAGTCACGGTTTGCCTCTGAGATCCAACAAACAGCGCATCCTTTCAATCCCGGTACATGGATCAACTTTCGTCTCGAACTCTTTTGCAGTTCAGGGTGCTCGTTGCTGGAATAATCTCCCATCGAACCTGAGACTGACCCAAAGTCTGACGTCGTTCAAGCGAGCAGTTAAAGAGATGATGATCTCCTCAAATACAGTCTCTGTGTCCTAAAATCCCATCTATCTTCCCTCTCTCCCACCCCATCCACCTCCCTGTCTTTTCTTTTTTTGGCATTCCTTGCTTTCTTTCTTTTTTCTCTCTCTACATTGGTTAGTTGTTAGCTCGCCCCCTGTATGTTGATTCTGTAATGTCTTTGTTATGTTAAGTTTTATGTGTATATGTAACCAATGTACAGTAAAGGATAGATAAAAATAAAACCTTTAGTTTGGACATAATATAATATAACACTTTTCTATACAAAGGTGTCAGTATAGCCGGCGAAACTTATTGCCCGAGGCAATTTTTTCCAGTCAACCGGTCTCGTCAAATCTGAGACAGGCCAACCCCGGGTAGAAATTTCAAGTAAAAAAAACACTTAGAAAAACTCTGACCCGATCGGGAATCGAACCCGGGACCCCGGACCTGAAGTCCACGCTAGTACAACTAGGCTACTGAGGTCGGTATATATGGACGAAAGCAATGTTGGAGCAGTTTAGCACCGAGACGCCCCCAATTGAACTAATTCGAACATCAAAGCAAGTTAAGCTAAGCCGTGCCGTGGTAGTGAGTGCGTATAGTCTGCTTCACACAGAGACAGGCTAAGAGCTGAATTACGGGCCTGCGCTTATATCGCAGCACACTACACGTCATAGATTAAACTGTGTGGGTGTCCTCCAGAATAGGAGTAACCCTAAATTGTAATACCATAATGTTCAGTAAGATAACAACGGTAGACTAGAAGAGCAGAAAAGCACGGTTGTGACTCTTTGACGCTGGCAGAGGGTTTAGGGATTTCAAACGCACAATCGATTTTAACAAATCATCGATTATTCATAAAAGAACTGTCAATAAGACAAAGGTGCTTGTTTTGAAAGAGAAGATGTAAGAACGCAATGTTGTGCGACTGTGAATGATGTAAACTTGGAACAAGTGGATGAGTTTGTTTATTTAGGTAGTCTATTTAGCAGAGATGGAAGATGTGAAAAGGAGATTGAAAGAAGGAAACTGGCTGGTAGAAGGGTTGGCGGTGCACTATATGATCTCTAATGAGAAATAAGAACGTATCTCTTAACGTATCCAAACAGCTGATGCACAATGCAATCCTGATACCATCCATGATGTATGGGAGTGAAACATGGACATGGACGAAAAATCTGGAAGTTGGAATAAATGCTGTGGAAATGAGATCACTGCGTAGGATATGCGGAAAGAGACTGATTGATAAGGTGAGGAATGAGAATATTAGAAAGGAATGTGGAGTGGCTGTTAGCGTAGTGAATAGAATGAAAGTTAATAAATTAAGGTGGTTTGGGCATGTAGAGAGAATGAACGAGGAGAGAATGACAAAAAGGATATATAAATCTGAAAGAATGGGTGCAGGCAGACGAGGCCGACCTCGACGACATGGTCCGATCATATCGGTTCAGTCTTAGAGGAGGGCCAAGTCAGGAGCAAAAGGAATAGAAGAGCATGTATGCGGAATGTTATGCGTTTGGAAGAAGCGAAAAAGGTGTGTTTGGATAGGACAGAATGGAAATCCAAATCCGTACTCTCTGCCTACCCCCTTCGGGAAACGGCGTGATGGGTAAAACTTTGTTGATCATCCAACCATCATAATACTTCAAAGATTTTCTATCTTTTGCAAACCTGTATGTTTGTTCTGTCAAGATTCCTGCTTTTAATTTAAGTTACTAGTTTGCCATATGAAGCAAAGTGATTGATTTAGATTCAATGTTTAACTAACACTCCGGAGTAGGCAAGAGAGAATCGTCGAGCACTTTCTAACCAACTTCTTTCTTTCTTCCTCAAACGATCTTTCATATTTTTTGCAACCTCTGACATGCCCATCTTTCAGAGCAGGGTCGAATTGATCGACTCACGCTATTCTTGGTCAACCATGCCTTATCACGCCTAACTTTCAGCTTCATATTATATTCATTTCTCAACCCTTTTAATACGCATTCTTTGAAAATGATCATACTATTTTAACTCATTTCCTTTTATTCCTTGGTACCTTGTACGTTATTACTGAGAATTTTCTATGTACTATGGAGTCTTTCTGAATATTATTTGAAAAATGGATTTGGACACACCCAAATTAAACACAAATATATTTCTTACATCTTTCACTCTAATGCCCCTACCACACGCTCCGTCTTACCTGTGGTCTTGCCTGCGCAGGCAAGACCACAGGTAAGACGGAACACGGACGCTGCTACCACACGACACAGGTAAGACGGACGCAAGCCTCATTTCCTCCTCGCAACCGTGCAGAGAGGACAATACTTTCTTTTGCAAACCGTTGGCGTCGAAATAATGTTTCCAAACTATTTTTTTTCTGCTGTGTTTTTATATCTATATATTATGTAGAACATGGCGTAAACGAACAATGTGGAAAAAATGGTTGTTTTATAGTACATATTTCCAAATGATAAATGTAAATATCGATGTAAAAATATCAACATATTTTTTAAATAATTGATATAAATCGTGGATATTTTTTATTATGGAAATATCGATATTCTATATTTATTTCTGAATATCTTAATAGGTAATTGCACTTTTGGGTATAAAATATATAATCATATTTTTTAGTCTATATGCATCGATAATTTGTGAAAATATCGATAGATATATTTTTTTCCTATTGATCATCCATAGGTTATTTTTATCTCTAATTCAATGACAAGATATGCGATTAAAATATATAAAACAAAAATAATAAAATATTTTCTATAATATATCTTTCCTTTCAACACCTTTCTCAATTTCTCATATGCAGTATTCTGTATATTTCTGTCAATAGTACTTAGATTTGATTATCTATAGATCAGGTAGATATTTTTTAAATTAAATAATTCGATAGCATATTCGCGATTATAATAACGCAGGTCTGCCATTTCCGAATGTTCAACGTCGACTGATCAATTGCGGCAGTACTGCGGCTGGCGTGGCATGTCAGGTAAGACGGAACTCCCAACCACACGCTCCGTCTTACCTGACATGCCAGGCTTGCGCAGGTAAAATTTCAAACAAGACGACAAGCCGTCAAGCCGCGCCACCGAGTTTGTGCGGTGTACAGTTTTACCAACCACACGCTCCGTCTTACCTGACAAGCCAGGCTTGCGCAGGCAAGACCACAGGTAAGACGGAGCGTGTGGTAGGGGCATAACGGCCGGTTTCATCTATAATAATAAAGGAAAGTGCCTGACTGACTCATCAACGCACAGCCCAAACGGCTAATCGTAGAGAAGTGAAATTTGGAAATCAGGTAGGTCTCAATACAAAACCTTCCACTAAGAAAGGATTTTTGGAAATTCCACCCCTAAGGGGGTGAAAAATAGGGTTGAATGTTTTTCAAAGTATGCGAATATCTCGGAAACTAGACATGGTACGAACTTGAGATTTGGCATATGAATTCTTCTATAGAAATGAGTGTTAGCATATTCGGCAATTTTTCCAAAATTTAACTAAAAGGGACGAAAAAGGGCACATATAAAAAGGGATGATTTTTAAGTGCCTCCTAAAAAGTTTAAAACTGGTTTTATCGAAATTTCAAAAAAATAATTTCTTCAGAAAGAGTCAAATTATATTATTCTGTTTTCAAAAGATAACATTAATTAGGTAGGAAGGGGTTGGGGGTGGTTTTTATTGAATAACCATATCTCTTAGATAACTGAAGTTAGAAAGCTCTAAATTAATATATAGATTCTAATTTTAATATAAAAATAAAATTCGTGTTTCAACAAATAAATATTATTTTTTAAGGAAGATAAGCCATGATAAAGATTTGCATCAAACATTTATTGTAACAAGGTCACACCCCGTGAGCAGTGCCGTTTGAATAATATAGGTAGGTACACCTACATAAACTATGTCGCGTCCGCCTCGCGAGAATGACTGAGGTTATAAACTAGGTAGGTAGGTACCTACCCAACATTTTTTAGTGTAGTGGAGTACCTACGCCTTTGATTGGATTATTAAATTCTATATGTAAATTCTATTTGTATATGAAACACATTTTCATCAACGCACAGCCCAAACGGCTAATCGTAGAGAAGTGAAATTTGGAAATCAGGTAGGTTTTAATACAAAACCTTCCACTAAGAAAGGATTTTTGGAAATTCCACCCCTAAGGGGGTGAAAAATAGGGTTGAATGTTTTTCAAAGTATGCGAATATCTCGGAAACTAGACATGGTACGAACTTGAGATTTGGCATATGAATTCTCCTATAGAAATGAGTAGTAGTTTTCTTGGACAGTTTTACCAAATTTTTACTAAAAGGGACGAAAAAGGGCACATATAAAAAGGGATGATTTTTAAGTGGCTCCTAAAAAGTTTAAAACTGGTTTTATCGACATTTTCAAAAAAAGATTTCTACAAAAAGAGTCAAATTATACTATTTTACTTTCAAAAGATATCATTAATTAGAGGGGAGGGGGTGAGGGGCACTTTTCCAACGTGTGTGTGTGTGTGTCCGTCCCCTCTTTATAACTTTTGATTCGTTTGATGCACACATCTTAAAACTTCAAAAAATATTGAATACTTTAAGCCTACAAAATTTGTGTACTCAGAATTTTGAATTTTTTTTTCAGTCAGGGGTAATCAACCTTTGAATTTTTATTTAATTTTTTCATATATCTCGAAAACCATAAAATCTAGAACCCTAAAAATGAGTATGTATATAGAAAAATACAATATCTAAAATATAATTTAATGGAAAAGTCCCAGGATTTCTCAAACTTTTTTTTATAAAGAAAAATATTTTTTTTATGACAAATTTACGAGTTTCAGTGCATATATTTCAGAATTTTATAAAAATATCGATAAACGCCGAAACTCTCCAACTAGATAATTGATTTTTCTATAAAAAATATTTACATCATAGCAGTACATCTCAAACTTTTCTTAACAATTTTTGTAAAAATTTAATTTATTGACGACATCGTTTCATACAATAAACATACCGACTCAGGCCATCGACAGTTGGATCTCATTTTTACATGTAACTTTTTTTATAAAGTAAAACATTTTTTATGACAAATTTACGAGTTTCGGTGCCTATACCTATTTCAGAATTTTATAAAAATATCGAAAAAAGCCGAAACGTTTAAAACTGGTTTTATCGAAATTTCAACTGCAGATAGAGTCAAATTTTATTATTCCGATTTTAAAGTAAAAAATATTTAGGGTGCTTGGTAGTTTTTTTCGAAAAACCATATCTCTTAGATAAATTAAGTGAGAAAGCTGTAATATATAGATTCTTACTTTAAAATAAAAATCGACCGGTTTCATTGTTTTGTCAAAGATTTATTTTAAGCAGTGATATGGTATGATAAAGATTTTTGCAACAAACAAAATAATACTATGGAGATCCTAACCTTGAAACGCGGCACGATGAAGTTAATACACGTGCGGCTAGGTATATACATACTGCATGTATCTTATCGTAATGCCCAGAACAGTGGTTTCCAAAATTAAAGATTTTCCAATTTCCTATCAGGTGACAACTCTTCTGGCAGCTAATCTACTCGGCAATTTTTTATTGATCACACAACCCTTAGTAGGGGAGAGTGGGGATGTATGGGACAAATTTATTAAAAATTGAATTTTGGAAAAATAAAAAGCAATTTATTTAAAAAAAAATACTAGGTTGCTGAATGTATGCTATTAGCTATGACATATACTTAAAATTATACGGTTGAGCATATTTAATGAGTTATTCAAAATATTATAAAACCCTGATTTTGTCCCATTCCTCCACACAGTGTGGAGGGATGGGACACCTATATGGGAGGAATGGGACATGCAAATAAAATTGTAACTTATTTCGCTAAAACGATCAAATTTTATTTCGAATGCATAAACTTCTTGCATTCTTTTGCACTGCCATGTTTTTGAGGTGGTGGCAATACCAGTATGTACTTCATTATTTTGTAATTGAACAGCCTGGCGAATTTTTGTATAATCATTCCTTATTCAATTTATATTTTTTTATCCTTAATCTCGGCATCTACAAAAAATACATTACATTTGATAAAAAATAACTAATTGTGGAAAAATATTCACATACAGGAGGTATGGGGTATGTCCGATACCTCACTCAATGAACTGTCCCGAACCTCCACCATGAACAATAAAATGGTAAATGACATAATTTAAAACAATAAGTTTTAAGTTATGTTAAAACAATGCGTTAATATGACGAATAATTATCGCAGGTTTGGGAATAAAACATAGAAATAATCTTACCTTTGGTTTACTTTCCCCCAAAAGGATGGGTTGTAATAGGTATAATATTACTTTTTATGTCGAAAAATGATAATCAAGAATTATTTTTTCCACACGCACAAAACACCAACCGTCAATGATTTTTTACTAAACGTACCCCTATATACATCTTTTGACAAGTATATGAATATATAACTGCGCCAAATATGAATAATACGAGTACTGTCCCATACCTCCTGCATCCCATACCTCCACACTCTCCCCTACTAAATTATTCGTCACTCGATTAAAACACTCAACCAACGTAAACGACGCTACTGTGAACTAGGCTTAAGTACCTTACTGTATTAATTGATCACCAGTATTTCTTTATCCTCATGTACCTACATACGTACCTCGGTGTTATTTTTATAGCAATAGGAGCACGCCTCATGGCCTTGAAAGCCAACAAGGACACTGTTCTGTTGTGTAATCGGGAGTTGGCTGGGTAGGTAGGTACCTACCTACTTATGACGTCATTAAATTATTTTTATGAATAGGTACGACTTTTTCCCAAACTGTAGGTAATTTACAGAAGGCTGTTATTGGTGTGCTATAAGTTTGCCTATATTGATGGTACCTACATTGAATAAAAAAAGAATAAAATATGCACATGATTTTCCAAAAAGGCCCCACTCTTCCTTGGTGATGTTTCGTGATTGTTTTCTTTTAACGAACTCCACCGTTTACGCCGTTTTAGAAATTTTCATACAAAATGAAGCGAATTCTCGGGCACGTTCAAATGTTAACTCGCAGTACTGTAGTAATATTTCATAGGCGAGGTATATTTTCTCGCCTATTTGTTCCCACCTGGGATACGAATAAAATAAAATATGGATGTTGTTTCCGAAATATTTTAATGATGGTTTTAATTTATTAGTTTAAATAAGACGAGTTAATAATGTATTTTTAGCAGGGAGCACAGTGCACATTATGCATGTGAATGTAGGTGTCAGCGTTCCCCCAGTTTAGGAAGAGAAACCAAAAAGCACGTGAGCGAAGCCACGGGTAACTAGCTAGTAAAAAATAAAGGAGACTTTAAACTCCCTTAAAAAATAACGGGTTTGATAACAACAAAACGACATTTAAAACCGACTTTCAGCTAAAGTACCGTTTTTGATTATTATTTTTAGTTAAAGTCGACTTTAGTGTAGTTCAAATTTTTACCACCGGAGTTCATGGAAAATTTCGTGGCGCTTTCTCTGTCACAAAGAAACACATTTTGTATGCGGTGACACTGTGGACAAAAATGGCTAAAATAGGGCGGAAAACGTAGCAAAACGGGAAGAATATTATTGTTTACAGATTTCGTTTACTAATTCATAAACCATAATAATAAATTAACACACAACAACGGCACTTTGATGCTCTATTGAGAAATGAAATTGACAGATCAACAGAAATTCCGCGAAAATATTAGTAAACAACCTATGATTTCCATAGATTTCCATGGTAACACTACCAACCCTAAAATATTTTTTTGACATTTCAAATTTCAGCTGGAATATTATTTATGAAACGCGTCAGCTTAAAGGAGTCTTTAAATTTTAAAAGGAACTTTAACTAAAGTGTTTTTTTTAAGCTTTTTATGAAACCGGCTGTAAGTAAAACTTGCGTTGATAAAATGGAAGATGGTCGGCACCGTGGATCTAACCCTGGACATGCGGAGCAAAAATCGGCAACTGAGCCGGTAAAGGCTCCCAAATGTCCAATACCCTCAATTCTACTGCACGTACACTGTATAATGAGGTGGTTTGTAACTTCCACTTTAACAACACAAACTTTCCTTATGTAAAAAATGCTAAAAGTGTATTTTGTTCACTTTGAAAAGGCCCTGAATAATAAAAAAAAAAAAAAATATAATTTTACTTGTAGTTACATATATCCACGCCAATTTTTCTGTTGAAACTTAATAGGTATTATGAATGAAAATTAACTTGTGTCTAGAATCCTTGAACACATTTTGAATAACGATATTATTCCTTTATGTCGATGTGTTTAAAATCGATGCGGTGATTGCCATACCTACATAATTTATGGCACACTTCATGTTGCTATTAACGTCTGTTCCAATTTACATACTAATCATCCATATTCGCCGGTATTATTTATCTATGGTGTGCAGTAGAAAACGAGTTGTTCCACGACAATCCCATCATGACGTCATGAGAGTACTCATGAGATTACTGGCTTAAACAGCAAGCAAGAGTTATTAGCAGGTCAAAGTTTGCTGCTGGCGTATGGGATCATATTATCATTGTCCACAAGTAAAGCAAAGCACGGTAGAACTGGAGTTACGATTGAGAGCTGAGATTCATTCTTACTCCTTGCTGAAGAATTTTTATTCACTCACTAATCAACTGCCCAAAGCCACACAAGAATGACTTGCTACAAGTAGATGGATTGACTGATTACACAAAAATTTTCGATTCCTCTTTTCCTTATATTTGCTCAAAATTTGGCCTCTAGGCATAGTATTGCTAAATCTCATAGTGTGCGTTTGCAAATTTCAAAGAATTAGTGCTCGTCCAGTGCTCGAAATTTGAGCTTATTTAGATTATAAGTTTGAACATTATTAAGTGGATTTGTTATAAAACTGATCGAGCGCTATTTGACAATATTCTTTCAAATATAATACACGGATACATCAAACTGTTGATACGTTCAAAGTTATTTCTGGACCCCTATTCTGTAGCGAATCGTATTCTGTATCGAATGCGATTCTCTCATATAGACGTTTTTCATACAAAATGTATCGCTTAATAGTCACTTTTTTTCAAGTGTCTACCCTACGCTTGCTACAGAATAGGGGTACTGTGGTTATTTAATACAAAAAATATTAATCAATTCTCAATTTGACCACAGATAAACAAAAGATCTGTGTCAAATAATGACAAATACATGAAGTGTTATTTTTTTATTAATTTAGTCTTTTTTTAAACATAATTAAAAAACTAGCAATTGATACACCTATATCTGCCACAAAACCATAAGTGTAAGTGTGCGAAATTCATACTCCTCCGTCCGCGCAATTTTCGTAAAAAAATAGTCACAATGTTTTTTCTGCACGTACCTATTAATATATAGATGAAGTAAAAGCTCCCGTACACAAAGTCAAATTGGCGTTGGACTAAATTTCGCAAATGTATAGTGCGAAAAAATTAACTGTCCACTGGAACAATTATTTAAACCAAACATCAATGACACTTATATAAAAATATGAAAAGTGGAAAGTTAATTTTCTTCCTACTCTACATTGTTGAAGAATTCGTTTGTAGTCGATCGCCAAATGCAATTTGTCTAGGCCTACAGATAATTTATTGTGTTTCTCATAGTTTCATTTAAATTCAAAATAAATTAGACCTATGTCCACGATTCTTTCTAGTTCTATCAGTTCTACTCACGAAATAGTTTACGTTTAGAACTAGTCAAATATTCGAGACTTAAGGGTGCGTCCCACTTAAACATTCGTTTTCTGAACCTTTACTTAAGTAAAGCGGAATCATTAAGTTAAATCGTTAACGATTCCGCTTTCCCTTTAACACACGGAACTGAAAATTCTGTTTGATTTTAAAATTAACTTTAGTTAAATACTTTAGCTGGTTTAGAATGCTTTTTTCTAGGTATTTTTTTTTGGAACGTCTCTCCATTTTTTTTTCTATCCATAGCTCAAAAAATTAAATCTAAATATTAATACGTGAATGAAAAACAAATGAAAATTGCAAGGACGGAGTAGTATGAAATTTCGCACAATTATAGTGTATATGGACTAGGAGGGGCGGATGCTAATCATTTTTTTTTAAACAATGCATAAAAAAACAGATTAAATCAATGAAAAAAAACATCACAAACACTACTGTAATGTATTTGATATTCACACACACACACACCCTCTCACACACACACACACCCTCACACACACACACACACCCTCACACCCTTGTTTGCGGCTACTAACATTAAAAGGACTTGTTCAAAAATCCTCATTGTGGGAACGCACATTTCCGATCGACTTACGCGAGTATAAACTCATTGGCAATGTAGAGTTCTCTCTTTCTAACATACAACTCTATACGTATTTTTTAAACACTCTCTTGAGACAGAGATATTGGGCTTCAAACTAATAGACGAAAATGCGGCTTATGAAGACTTTAGGTACGTCCGCACTTTGGTGGTATTGTAGACTCATGTTACACACTGTCCTCATTTTAATGAAAATTCGAACTCAATAACACAACGTCCTCACATTGAGGAAAAATCATACCCCATTTTACACTCCGCGAAAGAAGCAGTGGCAACGTCGCATTTGTGGATTTTATTTGCTAATAGAATAATAGATCCTCAATCAATTTCATTTAGCGTTGACCTTTCATTCATTATAAAACCTTTAATAATATATTAATAAACAATATAGTGTATAATAGAATATAAGAATACACCATAATATAATAATATGTAAGTAAACTTTTGAATAATATATTCATTTTAAAATACGTAGATTTTTAAATATTAAATAAAAACCGTGGTAG
Source organism: Mystacides longicornis (assembly GCA_963576905.1). Taxonomy (NCBI): domain Eukaryota; kingdom Metazoa; phylum Arthropoda; class Insecta; order Trichoptera; family Leptoceridae; genus Mystacides; species Mystacides longicornis. The sequence goes on from OY756438.1 coordinate 4,189,942, forward strand.
GTACTCTAAAATGAAAAAGATTTTTGTATATTTCTTATTGTAAGGCGACAGTTTTGTTTGTTTGGACATCATATAAAGCTACGGCTACACTATGGCCCATGCTGGTCCAGGATGGCCAAATAGTGGCACTGGCCAAGCATTGGCAAGTAGCAACATTTGGCAAATATACTTGTACACCTGGCTACACTATTGGCCCAACTCTGACAGCTGGCACGAGGCTAGATTGTTACACAATGTTTCTATCACTGATTTATTGATTAATTCTTGCTTTTATTCATCATTTTACATTCTAATCTCAAATTATTTGCTGTATACTCCTATCTGAGTGGGGAATTTCAAGAGAGTTTATCTCCCTGGGAAAAAACGATATTTTAATATAATTTCCAATTCACAAATATACCTACACAATAAAAACATTCATAATTTTATTAAACCCAACCTTCAATTTTTATTGATGTTTATTGTTTTGCAATAGGTATATATTTACCTATCTCTTACAGGTTGATTTGGACTATAACATAAATGAAAATAAAAGATATTGATAAAAAAAAAACAAAGAATCATGGGTACATTACATACATACTCGAGTGGTTTAAAGAAAGCATCAACCACCGTCTTTGCCGTTTGCGTTTTTCATTATTTTTAATAACAGAAAAGCAGATGCCGCATGTATCACTGTATAGGACGCTGCAATTAATGGCATAATATGATATTATCATTGTCAACTTTCATTATTTTATCAGGATTATAAAAAAATGTACAAAACACTATGAAAATAACAACATGGAAGACATGACAGCTGTCACATTGTTCCAATATTGGTGAATACTTGCGAACTCGATCGACAAGTACCTGGCCAATGTCAAATATTGGGCGATATTGGTCATTGGTGAAGCGGCCACACTACTTGCCCATGATGGGCCAGCGCCTCTATTTGGCCAGCATGGCCCATAGTGTAGCCGTAGTTTTACGGCCAATGTCAAATATTTGGCGATATTGGTCATTGGTGGAGCGGTCACACTACTTGCCCATGATGGGCCAGAGCCTCTATTTGGCCAGCATGGCCCATAGTCTAGCCGTGGCTTAACATTACATTACATATGACAAGGTACAATTCTCAGATTATGCACAAAATAAAATCTTATGGAATATTAATAATATAAAATGCAGTACCAGTTGATGTAAAGGGTCAAATTACTTAAATCAATTAGTAACTATTCGAATTTTATTATTGTTACAAATTGAACCACTGCAGGCTAAGGACTGTCTTCTGCTACTGCTTGGAAGGCTGGCTTAGTGTGATCATGGATTTGAATTTGACTACCTAAATAGCGAACGTTATTAACGTAAAGTGATCATATTAAGACAGCCTTCCAAATAGCTTTGAAGGACGGTCGTAAGCCCGTAGTGGTCCAAATTTGAAAAAAAAATACTTCTTAAAATCGAACACTAATTGATTCAATGATTTGCATCAACAAGTTGTCTCTATTATATTATAGTCATTAGTTGTTATTTTTTCTTTAAGATCTAGTCCTGAAAAAAGGTCACAAGAATCTAGACATAATTAAAAGGTGGTCAAATTCGTCCGAATTCCAAGTCTTGGGAATCTTCGACATGTTCAAAATGTTGTAAAATTCCATACTCCGGCAGGATTCGAACCTGCATCCCTATCCGTCTTAGCAGAGACGCTAGCCACTAGGCCGACAGACCCGGCGCTAATAATTACCTACCTATGTACTTTATAATACGTGTATTTGCATTAAGTAGTTGGTAATCATCCGATTTTACTGAAATTTTGTATATTTGCTTGCTTCGGATGACAATTCGATATTTCAACATTTACATTACTTTTCTTCTTCTGAATGAAATCGATTTTAAAGCACTTCATATCATCCAATTTTACTGAAGTTTTGTATAATTGCTTGCTCCGGATGACAGTTCGATATTTTAGCAATTAATACTCTTCTTCTCTTTGAAATCGATTTATTTGTATAAATGATAAACGTGGTTTACTAAAAGATTTTTATACATGTATATTATTTTAGCACGTTTTTATTAGTTTGCTTTCTTATCTGTATGTGCGGGTTTAAAATTGAAATCGATTTTAAGGCACTTCTTATCAACACCACCTATATAAGAAGGCCTTAGTGCTGGCGGCCATTTTTATCCTCTCGCGTCACGGCCACCTGCGTGTAGACAGATATCATAGCGTACAGGTAAGTACATACATATATAGAAGATTGAATGGTGGGCCTCATGCTGTGACGTATCACTAAGGCCTTCTTATATAGGTGGTGTTGCTTCTTATCATCCAATTTCACTGAAGTTTTGTCTCCGCCAACTTGGCAGCAACAAGCTCCCCGCCCGCCCTCAGAGTGCGGGCATTCAGGGTCCCGATTTTCAAACTCTTGTTCCTAGAGCGAGCCATGGTCAACACAGGGGAGACTCTAGCTGCCTGGATCCCCCCCTGGTAGGGCCCAGGCGTCCGAGGCTTAATTTTGTTGCCTTTTCTGACCACTTGAGTGAGGTGGTCAACCCCACGGCCCCGATCAGATTTTTCGATTACCTGCCTCTTACAGGATTCTCGAAGAATCAGCAAAAGAACAGAGGTGCTATTCTAAGCCGACAGCCCCACGGCATACCTGGAGCAACCATTACCACCACTGGTGTCCTCGGGGCTGAGCTCCCGATACGTATCGGTATGGCAAGTGGCGCCTTTAACAACATGACCAAAATATGGAAGGCGTCGGCGTTTAGTGTCGAGACGAAATGTAAACTGTTTGATGCGTGTGTGTTGCCCATTCTCCTGTATGGGTGTGAATCCTGGCACCTGACCAAAGCCCAGGAACAAAGACTATCTGCATTCGAAACGAAGTGCCTCAGGAGAATTTTGGGTATAAGATGGTACCACCGCATCACGAACGACGCTATACGCCGGCGCACCCAGCGTGAGCCCATCACTTCTACTATTATGTGGAGGAAAAAGACTTGGCTGGGACATGTGTTAAGGATGGAGAATGACAGTTGACAGAGGAGAGCGCTAATCTTCCTCCCATCAGGGTCCCGAAGACGAGGAAAGCCCTCTCATACTGTGTTCCGCTCCTTCGAAGCAGAGCTGAGGAATCGACATGGTGTGGGAGAAGGTCATTAACGTTGCGCAAGATCGAGCGCAATGGAGAGCTCTTGTTGCCTCCCTATGCCCCTAAGTGGGGTCTTAAGGGAGTTTGGATTTGGATTATAAAGTTAGGTAGATACTTAGCTGTTTATTTAAACCAAAAAAAATGACAAATCAAATTAATGTGCCTCATTTGAAGTTAAAAACTTGTGATTGGATATTGAATCATAACGTTACGAATACTTTTAGTACGAACAAATCATATATATATATCGCACCCCTAGAATTAAACCTCGGTAACTCAAAAAGTGCCGATTTTGAGTTAGCGGCATTTTCGAATTCTTGACTCGATTAGCTACACGGCGATATAACCCACGTTACGATATCTTTATCCGTTCTCAAACGATGGCCTGAAACGTCAGTTTTACTGACTGACCGTACGCTGGAGAGCCCGAAGATTACTCCGTCATTTTGAGTTGTGTATTAGACATCGTGAGTGGAGGTCGGTTGAATATTCACTTATTTTGACTTACTAAAGTTTATGTGAATTTAATCTGGTAAGTTTATTTTTTATTTCGTATTGATGGAGTTTTGTTGAATGTTTATTATGAAAAATAATTGTTCATTTTGACTTATAGGGGTTTTGGTGGTGTTAAATCGCAATACTTTTTTTTATATTTAGAGTTGATAAGTTTTTCATGACGTAAAATGTAAATTTTGATTTGCCTTGGTTTTCTTGAATGAAATTAAACCTCCATGTTTCTTATTTATTTAATTAATTAATAACTTTTTATTGAGTAATTAGATAGTCTAAGACTCTATTAAATAATATTTTTTCTTCGCAGTGAAATTTTGAAAACCAGAAGTGAAAATAATTAACTTTTTTGAGTTGCTCGACTTTACTTGATTTTTCAATGTTTGTTAAGAATATTATTTTTTTAGAACAATGAAAATCAGGATAAAAATCATATTGGACCTCGTCAAGAGAAAAAACGATGAAACGGAGAATCGTGACTAGCCAACTGAAGAAAAATTGAAATTACAGTGAAAAGGAAAAGTACAAAAATACACAAATGCCACAGTAGTCGTCTATGATCTCCAAGCAGTAATGCCGGTTCCCAAACGACAAGTCTCTTTGGTCTTTTAAAAGTCAAGAATAAATTATTGTTTTACTGTCGGTGATTTGGATGCAAAGAATGTGGATTGTTTTTTTGGGACGAGAGTGAAGGAAAGTGCGGTGCAATAGAAATCGAAAGCTGTGTTTTTGCGTTTATAGAAATGCAGCTTAATAAACATCCTAGTGGAGACATAGATCTAATATTTTTCTCCAACAATTGCTGTGGACAGCAAAAAAAACTAATATTTTTTATTAATTAAACAATTATTGTTTTATTTCAACCATTTAATATAAGTTTATGTACCTACATAAAACTAATATTAAACGAAGAGGCCCCGGATTCAATTCCCGGTCACCTCAAATTTCTACTCAGAGTTTGAACCCCCTCTCAGATTCGATGGGACTGGTAGAGAAAGCATAAACATCAGACATTCCATAGCGTAACTCAAAACAACCTTACATAAAGTTGTAATATTGTTGAGATGGAAAGTATTGAAACTGTTCTGTATTTCAAATAAAGTAATGTAACTCTAAATAATGCTCAAAAAAATATCTCACTGTCAATACAAAACTAGTGCATCTCAAAAACCCCCCTTTTTAGGGGGTTGAAACAGACAATACAACTATAAGTCAATTTAACAAGCTTTAAATAGCCCAACCTCAAAAGAAAACCAAGAATTTTTTTTATATCTCTTCCCAATTAACTACAATCAGTTTTTCGTGTTTTCTGAAAAATGAGGTTTTTTGAGTTAACCGAGTTTTAATCTAGGGGTGCGATATATGTATGGAATATATTACAACTAATGATACTAATTCAATTCAATTCTCCCTTTTACACCCCACTCAGTGACATAGGGAGGCAACAAGAGCTCTCCATTGCGCTCGATCTTGCGCAATGTTTATGACCTCCTCCCAAACCATGTCCATGTCCCTCAGCTCTGCTTCGAAGGAGCGGAACACAGTGTGAGAGGGTCTTCCTCGTCTTCGGGACCCTGATGGGAGGAAGAACAGCGCTCTCCTCGGCCAACTGTCATTCGGCATCCTTAACACATGTCCCAGCCAAGTCCATCTCCTCCCCACAATAGTAGAGGTGATGGGCTCACGCTGGGTGCGCCGGCGTATAGCGTCGTTCGTGATGCGGTGGTACCATCTTACGCCCAGAATTCTCCTTAGGCACTTCATTTCAAAGGATGAGACTTTTTGTGACACTAACAAACTAAAAATTCATTACTATTATTATTTAGGTGTTATTTCGAAGGCTGGCTTAGTGTGATCACTTTACGTTAAAAATTGTCTATAAAATATTATTACAGACAAACAAAATTGTAAAAATATGTCTAAATTCTTGTGACCAATTTTCAGCACTAGATCTTAAGGAATATATTACAACTAATGACACTAACAATTCTTATGTTAAGTCTCAACGAGACTTAAACTTTACTAACTAATGGCGAACGTTGTTAACGTAAAGTGATCATACTAAGCCAGCCTTCGAAATAACAGTAGAAGACGGTCGTAAGCCCGTAGTGGTATGTTCCATTTAAAAATCAAACATTTGTTATGAATTGTTAGTGTAAAAAAAACCTAGGTAATTTGGTAAATAAATTTGTGGAATAACACATTCATTGTTTTATTTAAATATTTAATTTGGTTTTACTTAGATAGGAATAGTCAATTTATTCAAATCAAAAGAAATTATCAAAATTTCCTTCTGAGCAGTCAATAATAAACATCGCTATTATTTTGTTATGAATACAACTTGCATGGCACGCGACGTTGCCAAACTTCAAATCAGTGTTACAATTGAGTACGATATTCCATATAAAATGAGGAACTACCTGCGGGTCCTCATTTTATATGGAAATTCGAATTAAGTCACACTCTTAAATATGGTGGCGCCACGTGGTGGTGACACGCCTGAACTACATTTCTCTCATGTGTTAACTTTTTTGGACAAAATGCTCGGTTGCGAATCCCAAAATAAAATTCGCCCATATTTTGACAGTCAACCAATCGCAGCACTAGGATTCGAATGGTACCTTTGATTTGGCATTTAAATATTGTGAGGACGTCCTCGCTATCGGAAAAGTCTCCACAATGAGCATTTTTGTCAAGTTCAAGTCCCCACACTCTATTAGCCGCGAACGCACCCTCACACCCTCACACACACACACACTGAGCCTACTAATAAAGATCATCAACTTTATTGAAACAAATGTATAATGAAAAGCGCCTCATAATGGGCGAAGAAAGTATTTTGAAGGCGGTATATTCAAATAGAAGGTGAAGCGGAAAATGACGGGATATTCAATATAATCGTATCCATGTCATTATTTTGGAAAGAAAATTGTAAAAAAGGCGTTCGCTCAGTCTTTGAAAATGGAACCTCAATAATATTCAATCTTCCTAATTTAAATTAATCATGGTCGAAATTCTAGCACTGGTCGATCACTAGTATTTATAGAAACGTACATAAAATGCGGAAAAGTGTGAAGATTAATCTTTATAATAATTATTGGAATTTGTTTTATTTACTTAAAAAGTATTTCTTTTTAGTGTTACAATAACCTTTTAGTAAAATAATAAGTTAAGTTTGAACTTTTTCGTGAATATAACAACAAAGCCAATAGACAGTAAATATGAGACATTAACAAAAATAGATATATTCATATCATGACAGTAGTCGCAGTCTTTAAATTTGGTTGGTCTACATGTTCTCAATAATTTCCGACTTATCTCTATATTGCATTGATTATTAAATTGTTGTAGCACACACTAAGCCACACTAAGCCACCTTCGAAATAACAGTAGAAGTTTATCTTTCTATTGGATTTGGATTTTCCTTGATGATTATTATATTACTCTTAAGATCTTATGACTGATTTGCATTTTAGAATTATCATTAGTGTTTATTGTCCTTGATTATTTATAATCTACCTGTTTTATTTAATTTAACTCAATAAATATTTTATAATTTTACCTTTCTGATAACACTATCAATTTATCTCTTGTTAATCATTGACTTGCCGACTTTGGTTTATATCATCTTTTGTGTTGTTTCTCTTTTTACCATTAGGTATTTCAAATGATTTCATTTGCTCATATAGTTAAATATGTAAATCTACTTATCTTTTTATTGTTTTTGACTGTTGTATTTAAGTGTATTGTTTGTGTGAGTTTTGAATTTTGATCATGTAAAAGGCTAATAGCCGTGTATTGTTAAAAATAAATAAATAAGACGGTCGTAAGCCCGTAGTGGTTTGTTCCATTTGAAAATCGAACATCAGTAATGAATTGTTAGAGTCAATAGTTGTTACATATTCGTTTTTCGTAAATTCCCATGCAGGGTTAGTGTAATCACTATAAACTTACGCCCTAAGGTGGTGCTTTTAAAATGTCCCGTCCATCTTGAAAATGTCGAAAAATTCTGTCAGAACTTGAAACTGTAAATAAATAGCTGTCCCTCGCTGAGACAATAGCCTCCAGGCCGGAAGGAAGATCAAAAAGTCGGAGAGCATACAACAGTAGTATAAACTATTCACAAAAGTCACATTTCACGCATCGCTTTAAAAAAAAACATATGCATTATTTTTTATATTAATTATTATAAATGCACTTACGCATCGGAAAGAGGAAAAACTACCGAGCTTTTGCAAAATAAAAACGAGAGGGTTGAGGGTTAAAAAGCAGCGACTTATAATATACGCGAAGGGGATGCAATGACGCCTGGCTCGGGGGCTTACAAGGGTAGCAGCTTTGTGCCTCACTTTGTAGAGTACTGTCAGTGTATTTTATATTAAAAGCATTGCATCATATTGTAAAATAATTATTTTTCCATCATTGTTTATTTTAAATGTTAAGTTTTTTTTGACAATATAGTTTTTTTTTTTGAAATCTGGGCTCATCCAAAGTGAACACAATGATATATTTTTTTGGCATCGTTCAGAGAAAGCAAAGCTTCTGTTGTGAAAAAGGAAGATGGTCGACCCCGGGATCGAACCTATGACCTCTTCTAAGAAAGTTGGAAACTGAACAGCTAGGCTTCCAACTACTTCACTTGTGATAAAAATAGCCATATCCAAGCAAAGAATATGAAAAAATAAATAAAAGCGTGTCAGATTTGTATTAATGTGAATCACGATAAAACATGCACATAAGCATAGTTTCATAATGAAACTATAAACACTAGCTTTACCGACAGACGTTCTCCTGCGATCAAACTATGAATATTGAATTCTAATTTAAAAGAATGATAAAAATGACTTTTAGCTAATGTCATTCCGACTGTTTTAAACCACATGTTATCCATCCGAATTCTGTCGATCGCACTAACTATTATACAATTGACAGTTTGTGTCAAACGACAATTTGATTATAAAATTAGATTTATTCATTTTTCGCGTTATAATTTATAAAAAATGCGCTTCAAACTAGAAAAAGCTTGAAAAAAAACCCATAAAAAAACTGCGTTCCAATATTTTTAATGTCAATGGTCAAAAACCCATAAAAAACTGCGTTCCAATATTTTTAATTTCAATGGTCATCAGGTAAATTAAAAAAATTGTGTCGTATAGAATAGTTGTATCGAAATTTCCATATAAACTTCAATATTGTATTTTATGCCATTATTTTTTAGTTATTTTTGTTATCCGGAGCGGAGAAGAATCCAATGAACTAAAAATCTTAAAAATCTATTCAGCCGATCTCGAGATATAAGTCTTCGAACTAGCCCGACTTTCTTTTATATCTTTAGATTGACATAATAGAATAACAGTTTACATATGATAAATATCTATTTTGATCTTTAGGAATTTAATGAATTGAAACGCTTGCAAAATAGTAAAAAAGTTGAAGAAGAAACACGAAGAAAATAGTGGTTGGTAGCCTAACTATAAATAAACCAAAGATATATAATTATAGAGAAAGAAAAAAAGGTAGAGAATTTCTTGTGCCAAATATAGAATGCTAAATAAGGGCCCTTATTCTCGTAGCGGTCTTAATACACTCTTATCTTGATTGACAATCATAAAATGGCGGATTGGTATTCACAAAACCAGATATCTAGTAGATATCTTAAAAACTCGTTATGTTTGAAATATCAGTATGAAAATGATCCAGTTCAAGATAGGATTATGATTAGATTCCGATAGTTTTGTGAATACGACTGCTTGAGATCATGTCTTAATCTTATCGTTAAGTGATTTTTAAAAGCGATTGATTACGAGAATAGCCCTACAGTATATGCCGGAGGAACATTTTTGGACAACATTCGACAAAAAACACCATGTCAATTATTGTCAACATCGAGAAAATTTAGCAGAGAACGTTGAAAAAAAAAACTACAATGCATTATAAAAAAATACTGACTGAACAGTGAACACACTATAATTTAATTCATATAAATGCTTTTCAGAGGGTTGGTACTAGATAAGTGCGTACCTATAAAAATAACGCCGCCCTCAACTAAAAAGTTACTATACACTAACCTATGTGGATCCCTTTACGAAGGGTTGAATCGCGGATGTTTTGTGCAGCGCTTTCACTTGTAAGTTAGGGTAGGATATAAAAAAAAATATATATATTCTGATGTACATAGGTTGTATTCAGTGTTTGTATTATTTATTAAAGATTTTTTAACTACTTATTTGGTATGAGTACAAAATGCGTAAAAAATACTTGTTCTCTTTTGATAGTTAGGTATCTACTGATTTGTTTGTATTTGTTTTTCAAAATCTGCTAGAAGACAGAGAGAAGAGTATTCGAAATACCGTGGCGTGAGGGATTTATCCAGATGTAAATTATTCAAAATATGGTCTTTTAGGTAATATTTGAATGTTTGAAAATGTGATGGCGAAAAAGAGTGAAAAAACAGTTGCTTGTTTGTGTATGCCCGATTAGAGAGTTTGTTATTTTATGCATCGAATGGATTGCTAAGAAAACCATTATAAAATTTATGGATTTAAAGTTTTTTTTTTATTTTGCCTGAATTTCGGCAAGAATTTTAACATGGGAAGCCCTCTTTCAGTGGCTAATTCCTCCCATCCAGTATATGCTTATCAACCGGTCGCATTGAAAATTTCCCAATTTAATTGACTTTAAGCGACAATCTTTTTAATTTTAGACAAGTTTAGTGTAGTTAAAGATGTTTATACCTTAGTTTGTGGTAGTTTAAATTAATAATTCACATAAATAAGGCAAAATTTAGAAATTTAGAAGGTGGAACCTTACACTTCTAATTGAAAACCTTCTTCATGTTTTAGGAATCTTTGAACTTTTTCATACATATTCCATGTAAAAATAAAAAAAAATTATCATCAGCCTAGTTGAATACATCTGTGGGTTTTCCTGGATGTTTAAGAGCTCCAACACAAGAATTGTTTTGTCCATATTTGAGCTGCGCCTAGTTTTATAACCACACAGAGTTATTAAAGCATTTTGACTGAAAGTGAAAAACAATCCCGTTCTAGCCCTAATGGTTTCATTCCTTATTATGTCTATTAATAATTATGCCTTAGAACAGCAAGTGTCATTACCTTTAACCTTTTTGTTTATTTGACTGACAATAATGAAATAGTTTCAGACCCAAATGCGATCCCTGCAGAACGCCTTACAACTTTCCGATTTGGATTCATGGATTCAGGAGTTTTTCAATATTTGTAATACTCAAGAATGACCAATAAAGACCACAATAATATAATGCATATGAATGAAATTTCATAATTTTCAGAGGTTACAGTAATTTTTAAATGGATCCGCCATCAAATCATTCTTTATGTATCCATTTTTAACACTTGCTCTTCTGTTTTGCATATATTATTATCCATTACGACGCATATGTAAGAGATTTGCTGATCTTTTATCTTGGTCAATCCACTTAAATTAAGGACGAATATATATTTGAAATGACGACATCAACAACTAACATATACCAAAGCAAGGAAGATATCTAGAAGAAGAAAAATTAATATAACTTGATTAAAATTCACAGCTTAAGCGATTCGACTTACATCCTTATCATAATGAAGGCATCCCCCAAGCTCGCGAAGTGTTCAGAAACTGTATTTTTTCTTTGTTTATTGCATTCCATTGTATGTGTATGAAAGTATACTATTATAATGTAGCTCGGAGTGCATGTTGTGTACAAGATCCAACAATAATGAAACGCGTATAGTCGGTTTCTCAATGATGCTTATTAGCGCTGCTTGTGCTGCGAGGGAGGAAGGGTAGGGGGGTGCACCAGCACTCAATCCCATCAACCAGCTACCCTGATTCAATGCTCATTGTTCAGAATAACTAGCTGCTGAAACACACTATCGAAGTCTGTTGCGAAATCAACGCTGTTCACGTCGATCAAACCTTAGACATAGAAAAAAATCAAGTTGTAAGTACGGCCTTGTACGATGTCGCAGGCTACTACCAGGTGATGTCATCATGGAGAAAGGCTATTGGCGGATGATGTCGTCACGGCCGCTACAAAATCATGAAGCGATTGAAGTGTCCGCTTATTATAAGGTTGGCTTGAAGAGACAACCATGATTAGTTTGCCCTAAGTATGAGGTCGAAGGTTTTCGACAATCTAGCATTGATGTGGATAAGAGACCTCACTTTATCTTTTTTAGATAAATGACGGATCATCAAATAGGATAGTACCACAACTTCGATATTTGGAATGTAAAGATACAATATTAAAGGTAAGCCGAAGATTGGATTTGAAAACCTGGAGGTTCAAAAAATGTTCAGATCGCAGCATATCGTCTACCTATTTCATTTGTATTGATGAGTTTTTTTTAGTTTATTTATACAATGGTTTAAATATATCTTTTTCCCATACCTCACACTAGATGCAACCAAAACTTTTATATATTTACAGTCCATTTTTACTTTTAGTTTTTTTTACTCTTAAAGGTACGTACTCACTTGCGCCGCGAACGGGTGACATTGCATCAATTTGATCGAAAGGTTAAGTGTATACGTGATTCGAAAAGCTAACGCGAGCGGAACACAATATGCATCCTTTTGATAAAATAATTGTAACGATACACGTTCGCGGCGCAAGTGAGCACCGACCCTTATAAGTTGTCTTGAAATTCTCAATGCAACATTGACGAAAGTGCTAGAGTTTACAAAATATTTCATCGTGAATGTGTAAATTTTTTTTTCGAATATGGTGTGAATCTATGTTAATTTTCAATGGATGATTATTACAAGAAGATACCAACATTACATACAGGAATGGGTGTATAAATCGATGACAAGATAGGTATCACAAAAAGTGACAATACTTTTTTTGAGCCTACGATCTTCTTAAAACTATTAAACATTTTTTTATGTAAATAAAATATACCATTATACATTGTTGAATTTCCAAACAGCTTCGTGTTTTCAATCTTGCGATTATAAAATAGAAAGAAAAAAATCTCCTTTTTTTCAGACGCATCGGTCCCTCATCTTTGAAGATCCATCAGATTACTAAACTCTCAGAGTGTCTCGGCAATTGGCGCAATATTAGCTGTGGCGTCGCTGTTACGTTGATAGATAGGGGAGATTTTTGTTTTTAACAAAGATATCATCCCACCCCCAGCCAGAGTCTGAGTCAAGCTTTAGAGTCAAGTCCTTACCACCCTCGCGAACTCTTTTCCCCTTCTAGCATCCCCCGACACTACAGCCTCAACAAGAATGATCTCGGTCTCAATGACTCAAGGCATATTTAATGGTTTGCAGATGATTAAAAAAAAATGTTTGAATTTTATTTTTACAGTCATCAAAAATATTAGCTGTCAAATAATTTTAGAGGTTTTTTAAAGGATAATTTTTGCTGTTAAAATTAGTGATCTGCCGACCTTAGTAGCCTAATGGTTGAGACGCGATTGGTAACTTCAAAAGGTTAGGTGAGTTTGGTGACTACTTCTGAGTTATTCACTTGATGTTTCTACCCGGGGTTGGCCTGCTTCGGATATATCTTAACCTTTGAAATCTTGAACATTTTAATGTCATTATTGGATATAACCATTGTACATTATTATGGTTTAGTCGATGTGATAAATTGCCGCAATGTGGTGAAACATTGCCGGTAATATCCAGTGCCATCTGCGTGTCCTCAAGAAGCAGGTCTCTGGTGGAATAGTAGTTATACCCTTTTATACTAAATTATGGTAATGTCTCCTGAATACTTAATTCATGTGTAATGATTACGCAACAGTAGGAAAGATCTACATTCTTCACGAGAACCAGGTCTGGCTTCAGGAAAATCGTTCTGATTTTACGAGCTGTTAGAAAAATTAAATAAAAATTTTACTAAACCCACTCACTGTATATATTATACAAGTTTTAAGGAAATGAGAATAAATTGGCAACAGAGAACAGCGAATGTTTCCTAGGAATAGAAAGTGCTTTTAGCCGGTCTTAGGTGGTTGTAAGCCCACAGCTCTGTTGTCCAAGATCTGAAAGACTTATTTACCCCTATTCCCTATTAGATCCGCTAAAATTTCGCATCAATGATTTCAACCAATCCAAGCGATATTCCTTAAGAAATCGATCAAAGTGAATATAGCTGCAAGTGATTTCAAACGAATAATTTCCCCATGTCAAAATTATCATCATGGCCGCCAAATTTCCTTTTTCTCAAACAATTTCACCTTGATCAAGAAATATAATACTATTAACGTATCTGTTGTGATGAAAACAATGATATTTTTAATGAAAATAATAACTTTTATTGTTTTGGTTGTTTTTTTTTTAAGAGAGGTGACTGAAAAACAAGACACGATATTGACATAATAATTATATAAGCGGTTCCTCTAAAATTTGGCCGGGTCTTTCTAAGGTGCCGCTTAAATTAATCGAATAGCGGGCCATTTTAGAGGAATCGTGATAATTTAAGTGGAACAGTCAGTTAAAAGTTACTTTTTTCATGCACTTTTTGGCGGATTCTAAATTTATCGGATCTGATAGGGAATAGGGGTAATTGTATGTTGAAATTGTTTCTAAATACATTTTTATCTCAGAGATAGCTTAAGCTTGCAGGTTGAGTTTTTAGCAAAGGTTCATATTACCTCCTGATGCATAATGTGATACCAATCGGCACTCAAAAAATGTTATTCTAAAACGGTAGTAAAATTTACTATGATACTACAGCAACCTAAGGAGAAATACTAGTGTTGTACGTAAATTTCCCTGTTTACCAGGGGCGCGCAAATCGTTGTTGAGCGAGATCCAGTAACACTGAATCGTACATTGATCTTTCACTTCACAGCCCTGCCCAGCTAAGCTTGCTGCAATGCTCGGTGTCGGTTTGTCAGCCGTAATAATAATGCCTGGGGCAATTTCTTCCAACCAACCCATGATACCAACCTATATAATGTATCTCCCGACCGCATCCCCCACCAGTGATTGAACTCACTGCGATGCTCGGTGTCGTTTTGGCAGTCGATTAGAATGTAGCACCCGATCGCATCACCCACCAGTGATTTGTTTTTTTTTGTGTGCAAAGGGCCATACGCTGACTGCAATTCATTCTCAACTGACTGAATAACGTCAACGAATGTTCAAATGGTCAATGGTATAGGTATGGACTTCGGATAAAGAGGTCCCGGGTTTGATTCCCGGAATTTCTACCCGGGGCAGGTTTGGTCCGACGGGAGCTGTTGACCAACGCCGTAAAGTAAAACTGGGGAAACCTAGGGGACAATATGCCCACTCGTAAGTGATTTACAGGATAAACAAACAATTATTAATGATCGTTTTCTTTTCACGTTGTCGGACAGGTTTTGCTGCTTGTTGGATAGTAATAATTCTGATGCCGTCCCTGTTACAACGTTCTAAAGGAGTATCTACACAAAATTATTATGTTCATTAAGGTATCTACGCTTTTATTTAGGTAAGTGTAGGTGTTAAGTAAACCTAAAGATAGGTTATTTTGTGGGAAAATACTTATTAGATCATATATATATTATAAACAGTAAATGATCAACCAAATACGCACATATGTAGGCGTACGTATTTGGTCTATAAATAGTTATGTTTGAAAATTATGATCAAATAAAATGAGGGGAGGTTTTAATACAAGTCCAACGTGAAACTAAGAAAATTTCGTCGGTTTACTATTATTATCTTATCCAAAATCATAGTTCGCGTGTGATAAAATGATTGACGCGAAAATACTGACCAAAATTGAGCACCTCGTTGTAATGAAATTCCTAACGAAACAAGCAAGCACTAAAAATCATTTAAAAAAAAAAAGATAGTGTCTGTACAGTGTATATTTGGAAAATTTAAAAGGGCCTAAAAATACATTAATGGTGAGCTTCGATTAGTTGATCTTGTTTCTTCCAATATGAAAGAAAATGTTAGTAAGGACAAACAAATTCTACACAATGATACATACATATTACATACTCCCGTTAAGGTACCCCACTCTACGCAAGCCAGTCCGGAGGAGATCAATCCGCAGCGAACCCGACCCGCACGAACCAACCCCCCAGCTCGATCAAAGCAACCAAACCGAAAAGCCGGCCCCACACAAATCAATCCCGCTGTGGATCCCCCACAAACCAACCCACAATGCGGGAGGCCTAAGCCCCACTCAGGAGCATAGGGAGGCATCAAGAGCTCTCCATTGCGCTCGAGGCTCTTGTGCCTTTTCTGACCAGTTGAGGTTTAAGGACGTGGGGTGGTCAACCTCACGGTCCCGATCTGATTTTTCGATTTCCTGCCTCTTACAGGATGCTCGAAAAACCAGCAAAAAGAGCAGAGGTGCTTAGGTGGTTCTTAGCCGGCAACCCCACGGCACAAAAGATGCTTGAATAAAAATCAATTCATGAGCAGAGATGACCATGATTTCTGAGAATTTTTTCAGAGAGGTTGCGTGGTAGTTGGACGTCGGTGTAAGAAGCGAAAGAACAGTGTTTGTGTTAGAAAAAATTGGGGCGTAATGGATATCAATTAATACCTAAACAGAATGAGAACATAATAATTCAAGGAGTATGTATACTTTTTTGTTGGAACCTAAGGAGATCCCAGATACAATATTACCTACCTTCGAAATGTCAAAGATTTAGTCATCAGATTTTAGCAACATTTTCACCGATGAAAAACGAACAAAATATTTCAAACCATCTGTTCCTAGGAAACATTCGCTATGCTCTGCTGTCAAACGTGATTTCGGCATGAGACAGGGGGTATGGACAAAAAAGATTATTCACGTATGCAGAGAAAATGTGGGAAGTTTCCAGGTTCTCCCTGCTTATCACACCAGGGTTTTTGGGTTAAGAAAGTTGGAAGAAGAAGATGGTAAAGAAATTGGATCACATTTCATCTGTTTCACAACACAAAACAATTCTTAATCACTGCTCTTTTCTTGAAGCAGTGAACATAACGATGTACCCATATGCACGACACTAAATTGCGAGTATAATTTCTTACCCACTCGTAGATACTCTCCAAGACAATGCCTTTAATGAATACTTCTGCTCATAGATGGCGGTAGTGTCACTTTCCATATTTCAGCGCGGCTCCAGAACAAAGGCGGAATATAAATGGAGCTCACTGTACCTAGTAACCACCTCGCATTACTCGGAATGGTTTCCACTGTAGAAGATTTCATAATAATAATTATTATTGCAAATTTTCTTTGGAAACTAAGGAACAATATGAAACAATTTTAATGAAAGGCTCTGAAATGGTTTTCCTTTTAAAACTTCTTATTCCCACTTAAGTACTTACGCAGCTAGGAAATTTAATGTATCTTATGATGTAATTTAGCCTTTTAGTTTAATGTCCTTTTTCTCTCGCGTAGCCTTATTTTCGTATTATAGACGGATTTTCGTGATATTGCTCGTCTTATTTCGCAAATATAATCATTTAAACCTATTGTGATATTTTGTTCTATGCACGTTCTATTTTTAAATGGTAGATTTTCAAAAATTTTAACCACTTAAAGGCTTACAACCTTCAGTCACTGCTTTTGTACACTTAAATTTTGCGTTTTATTTTGAAGTAGATATTCTAAGTTACAAAAGTATAAAGTATAACTGTGAACTTTGCAAATGTCGAATAAAAGCAGTAGTATAAAAAAGTACCTAGAGGATTCACAGAAACTGAGGGTGGCCACATTGTAATATCTGAAAGCGTGTCACCTAGTCTTAGGTGGTCTACATTATTCATCGGATTCCCAAAATTCCAAATCATGAAAATGTTCGATTTGTTCCACATGCCCTATCCGAACTAGAACTTGACTCTCTAGTCATCCCAAAGACGCTATACACCGGACCAACCCACCCGATCATTGTCAAAAATAAATTTAGGTACCTACTAACATACCTTCTCTGGCATGGGAACCAAATTTATTCCAAACTAGCTTTCCCGAAAGACGTTGTCGTTCCTGAATATGAATATTGAATTCGAATTTGTATGGTGATGAATTAATTATCTTTTGACCAATGTAATTCCGACCGATGCGTCTGTTTTAAACCGTGTATTTTCCATCCGCATTCTGTCAATTGCACCAACAATCTAACAACTTACAGTTCCTGTCAAAATTTCAAAATGTGAATAAATAGGTAGGTATAAATAAAATTGTAAAAAGTACTAAAAAGGTTACCTACTTAGAGTTTTCTTTAATTTTCTATTTTTCCACGCAACTTTCTATAATTTTTCTTTCATAAGAACCTTCTCCTGATAAAAGCCAACACATCAAGAAAAGAATTAGCAAAATCGGTCCAGCCGTTTAGGCGTGATGCGAAAAATAGCTCTCCATTTTTAGAATATAGAAAGTTTATTTTTTTTATTTTGTAGAGACAAAAACTGGATTTCATATCGATGTTTACATTCCTACGTGCAATTAAAATATTGATATTAATTTTAATTCCAAAGTCATAACGAAAAATATTGCCAAAATTTCCCAAAGTTATTTTAAAATTTGTTGCCCAGCGTATTGAAGCATGCAATCCTACAATCTAACACCCCAGAAACGAAATGCATCTGTTTTTGAAACAAATATAAATACAATGAATTGAGTTTCTTTTGTTTGGCGTTTCAAAATAATAATAATACCTACCTATGCAATATTTCATACAAGCTGCAACAGAATTCAAAAGCGAACAACTATTTATTACTTGTAATTAATTTACCACATTTGAGAACCATAATTAGAATCATACAAAATATGATGGAGATCTAGCTAGAGTAACCATTTTCTACCTAGATCAATCAAGAATAATTATGTAGGTATAATCCAAGAAGGCGATGGTGGGGTCATTACTACAATGCGTAAAGGTGCTGATAAACTGTAGATCAGCTTTCCGCAAATGGTGTGCCGCGGCATACTGGTGTACCGTGGTCATCGATTGGTATGCCGCGAAAAAATGAGATCCAAGTGTTTGTAAAGGCTCATAGTTAAAATTTTGTGTTTAAAAGAAAAGAATGGGTAGTAAAACTTGTTTATGCCGGATATAAGTACCTACCTATTCGCCTATTTAAGAAAAATGCATGTTGCAACAGTTGTTAAGGAATTCCACCTTTAGGAAGATAAATGAAGATAGGAGAGCAACCTTATCAAAGATTGCTCCAAATTTTGATCGCCTGCTTTGGAATGGAATGGAATGGAAAAACGTTTCTCCGCGTTTAATAGGCGAAGGGAGGGAGGTCAAAACTCCAAAAAAAATAAGTAATATTTTTGAACGACTCCTATTTTCCATTGGTGTACCTCTGAAATTTATTGATTTGGTAGGTGTACCTTGAACACAAAAAGTTTGCGGAACACTGCTGTAGATAGAGGTCTAGCTAGAGTAACCACTTTCTGCCTAGATCAATCAAAATGTAGGTATTACAAATCAAGAGGGTGATGGTAAAGATATTACCACAATGCGTAAAGGTGCTGATTAACTGTAGATAGAGGTCTTGCTAGAGTAACCTCTTTCTACCCAGATCAATCAAGAATAATTATGTGGGTATTACAAATCAAGGGGGTGATGGTAAAGATATTACCACAATGCGTAAAGGTGCTGATAAACTGTAAATA
This sequence comes from Mystacides longicornis, assembly GCA_963576905.1. Classification (NCBI taxonomy): domain Eukaryota; kingdom Metazoa; phylum Arthropoda; class Insecta; order Trichoptera; family Leptoceridae; genus Mystacides; species Mystacides longicornis. The sequence goes on from OY756438.1 coordinate 4,209,190, forward strand.
GATGTCTAGCTAGAGTAACCTCTTTCTGCCTAGACCAATCAAAAATTATATACAAATAAATAATTATTTATTTATAGTGTACAAATTAGATTTCAATATTCATAGCTAGGAAAACAGGAGAGAACATTCAGATCAAAATCTTGCGAACACTTATAACTCGAGATCGACTGAACATATTTTTATCATGCTTGATTTGTTGGATTCTTCTCCGCTCCCGATAACAGAATCATAATTAAAAGTTCGAAAAATGGATAGTAAATAATATAAAAAAGAATATCAAAGTTAATATGGGACGAATTTACTGACAACAACGCCGTCTGTGAAAAAATCCACAACAACACAAATTTTGTTTACCTACTTGACAACCATTGAATTTCAAAACGTTCGTAGGTATGTAGATTTTTTATAGAATTTCTTTCCAGCTTTCATAAATATTCTTTTAAGATTCAAACATATTTTAAACGTATTTTTGTATTAATTTCCAATTCGAAATCAATATTCATAGTAAGGACTACCAAGTTTTATCGAAAGCCAATTGCACGATAATAAGCGTGCAAATAGTGTTCTAAAATCAAACGATCGAATCATTCGATCATTTTTGTATGGAAATTTTTCGAATCGATTTCGATGATCGAATATCGAAACGATCATCGAAAACTTATACTAGGGGTACCAGAGGACAACGTCTGTCGGGAAAGCTAGTCTATATTATAAAAATGGAGAGCTGTTTTCCGATGTCATCGCATCTCGCCGAAGCGGCTGGACTGATTTCGCTAATTCTTTTTTTGTCGTGTCGGCTTTTATCAGGAGAAGGTTCAACAAGTACTTTGCATGGAAAATTAGTAAATTAAAGAAAACTCTACGTAGACAACCTTAGTAGTACTTTTTACCTTATAATTTTTATTCCAATTTTGACAGAAATTGTCAATTGGTGCGATTGACAGAATGCGGATGGAATATAAATGGCTTAAAACAGACGCATCGTTCGGAATCACATTGGTCAAATGATAATTAATTCATCACCACACAAATTCGAATTCAATATTCATATTTAGGAACACAGGACAACGTCTGTCGGGAAAGCCAGTTGAATAAAACTTCAGACGATGAAAAGATCATAATATTGCTATTTAAACCATTTGAATTGAGAATTCGCAAAAACTAACCCTCTTTAGGGCTTTTATTTCGCTTTGTTTCTTGTGATTATTTACAACCCTTCAGATTCATATATATACAGTATCGTGATAGCTATGAAATAGGGGATAGTTTCGCAGACATCATCTTTCTTCCAAACCCCTCGTTCGTCTGGAGTGGCGTTGTATCCTACAGTTCAAGATGCCAATGTTTTTCACTGGTGCAGACATTTATAAATGTCATAAACACGACGGAGAGATTCCAGCCCCGCTGTACATCATAAAAGGGATGCACATAAAAACGTCACCCGACTTAAATATCAAAGTTTCCTTTAACAACTAAGTTAGTACCTATTGGTATATAAACAGTTCGTGAATCTAAATTGTAAAGAAATTTAACGTAATATTATGTAATTAAAGTACCAATTTATAAGAAAACAAACATTCCAGTATTACTATAGGTTATATTTCCCAAATATATTTTCGGCCGACTATGTGACCATCTTCAGTGGAGAGTTTTATGGAATTACCATCAAAGTGTTCTTTTAAAAAAAAACGACAAACTATCAGCAATAACCTTTGCAATACAAAAAACTTTTTTGGTCCTTCGAGCCGGATTGAAACACGTCACAATTCTTTTTGCTGTAGGTTGATTATTATTATTATTATTGTTGATTATTTTTAATGTAAATTATTTTGTTTTATTAAACGCTCTAAATCTTTAATGATTATTTCTGGACAAAAATAATGGTATAAGTAAAGTGTGATCCTGTTTTAAATTTCAAATTGTTTGAAATATAATACCTCTACCAGGAGATGGACTTGGCTGGGACATGTGTTAAGGATGTCGAATGACAGTTGGCCGAGGAGAGCGCTGATCTTCCTTCCATCAGGGTTGCGAAGATGAGAAAGGCCCTCTCACACTGTGGATCCGCTCCTTCGAAGTAGAGTTGAGGGATTTGGGCATGGCGTGAGAGGAAGTCATAAACATTGCGCTATGGAGAGCTCTTGTTGCCTCCCTAAGCTGCTCTTGAGTGGGGTGTAAAAGGGAGTTTATATATATGGAAATATTATATTATAGGATATTTTAGGATATTTTAGGACCGACCTCGGTAGCCTAGTTGTACTGGCGTGGACTTCAGATCCGGGGTCCCGGGTTCGATTCCCGGTCGGGTCAGAGTTTTTCTAAGTGTTTTTTTCACTTGAAATTTCTACCCGGGGTTGGTCTGTCTCAGATTGGACGGGACCGGTTGACTGGAAAAAATTGCCCCAGGCAATAAAATCCGCCAGCTATACTAACACCTTTGTATAGAAAAGTGTTATATCATCATTATTTTGTTATACTCGAGCAGTAGACTCTGTTACCCTTAGTTTCGCATAAACTGCACACAAGTACGCCATCTTAACTTTTTGTCTGAAAAGTCTGTAAAGGAATGTACAATAAAGCAGGTGTGGGAAGTGTAAGTCCATTTGAATATTCTCTTGTAGGTTCATCCACAAGACAGCTTCAAAGTCTATGTCCAAATTTTTTCTTATTTTCTGCTAATCAACCTCAAACAAATAACTTTATAGACTCAATTCGATTGTTAATGTTACCAACCTTGATACAACTTGTCAAACATCAGTGTTGCCAATTATAAAACCAATGTAGATAATAATTTTTATTAACCATATTTTTTCGTACACGCTTTAAACGCCTTCGGTTTTGAATTTTGGATCGCTAACAAGCCAATTATACTTGATGAGATTACAACTCGAAATTATTTCGTCCCTCGAGGGATAGACAGAGAAAATTGACGGAGAGATATTTATAAAAAAAAATGTATTTCTACGTCAAATTTATGAAATGTTTTCAACTTCATTATTTTTTACTAGAATCATGTCGGTATTTTTCAGAATCGGGCCTATGAATGTTTGCTCGGATATATTTGGCAAATTCATTGATGTATCATATTTAGAGAACTTGTGTTGAAATTTTTTATCTAATAAAAATAATTAATGTATTTACTAAAAATATGTGACAGTTTAATAGAAAAATTAATTAACCAATCCAATTTGAACAATCAACCCCGGATAAAGAATTTCAAGTGGAAAAACTAATAAAAAATTTTCCCGACTGGAAATAGAACTCCGTACCTCTTGATAAGTCTATTGCCTTTAACAATAAGGATACCGATATTGATAGTTCATTTTGAAAAAAAAATACATATTAACATTAAGATGACTTTCCACAGGAATTCGGTTTTACTCGCAATTAAAATGCTAAGATGGAACATCGACTTTTTAAGGGTACTCAGAGAATGGCGTTCTTTAAGATCAGATTGTGATAATTGCTAATGTTGTTAACGTTAAAGTGGTCATGCCAGCATTCGAGAGAATGCTCTAAGCCTAAGCCACTGGTGGTATTGTCTTTAAACAAATTAAAAGTCCTACACCATATTTAATTTGTCTTTCTGAGAAAAAATGTTGCATCTATTGTATACGTTCAAACGAGCTATAGGGGAGAGATTGGGTTTTTGGTAGTCGGAATTGCTGCGTCCTGACAATGTTTCTGGTTTTTTGTTATTCTTTGTTTTCTCTTTTTGTGGATGTTTTTTTTATTGATTTGTATTGCATATCGATTTTTTTACTAAATTCAATTGTTTTAATTGTATGTTATTTCTTTTAATTGAATTTTATTATTTTTAAATTGTTTTATCGAACTGAAATATTTTAAATTGGTTTGGTTTTGTTTCTGATCTTGTATTTCAGTTTGTTTTTGATTTTCAATTTGTTTTTAATTTTTATTTTGAATGTCCTTTTTAAAAGATATTATTTTAGTATTTTTTATTATTGTTACAATTTATTGATTATTTTTGGTGCTTGTTTTAGATGGTTTGTTTTTATATATTTTAACCTAATTCAAACTTGTTTTTAATCAATTTCTTAATCATTTTGCTATTTGAAACAACTGAAAAGAATGGAATAATTATTGTACAGTTGATTGTGTTTCATATGTTGACTTTGCCATTGAACCGATTGTAACTTGTTGTTAAGTAGTATTGTGATTGTAAATGTTTTTATTTTTACATGTAAAAAGCTTTCAGCCGTATATTCTATGAATAAATAAATCTAGAATAGCAGGCACATGAGCTATTGAGAGGGCTGATGATAGATCTCCAAATCAACAGATCTATGAAGAAAGATGGAAGGCTATTGGATCAAGATGTCTATGGGCACACTGTTGAAAATTGTCTGGATACAGTTGGCACAATTATACCTACTTTTCGGGATTTGGTCATGTTTAATTGGTTTATTGTTCTGCCGTGTAAATTATACAGTAAGGATAGGTTCGATGACAGCAAGGTGACAGACTACACATTAAAAAGTAATAAAACAATTCGCTTAAATTATGAATCGAATGACGCCATATTCTTACCTACTTTAAACTTTGTTTTCTGGGAGTTTTAGAGGGAATTTCATACAGTATTCTATAATTTATCATAGGTAGGTAATATTATGTTTTTCGTGTTTACCTATATGGATATATATTTATTGAGAAATTCTGTATTTTAAAATCTGCTTTAGTAATAATGTAATAATAAAAAACCTAAACAAATTTCTTTATCACTTCTTTGTTCGTTGGTTTTAAGATAGACGCTGAAAAAAAATCCATTGTAAACATCCCCTCTGTGGGGATGTAATCATTTCACTATTAAGGGAGGTAATTTAAATTTATGTGTTTAATAATAAAAGAGGGTTGAAGGAGGACACAGTCAAAGACAGGAAGTTACAATGTGTTTATACCGAGACAACGTTAAACCGGGTACATGTGTGTTGGTTGTCCTCGTAAAAACACTTTAATATCGCCTTTAGTTTTATGGGGGTTTGATTGTGTCTATTATTAATACGTCTAAATCCGTCAGTGCGGATAAAATAGAAAATTATCATAGTAATTGTTTACGCATTGAAGACTGGATAAAGTATTGTAAAATATCCTTATCAGTCTGACAGATTTTGGGCGTTTTTTAATTGTAATCAATAGGGCTCGTATATTGATCACCCGTTCTCCCATAACCACGTGAACTTATTTAAACGGTTTCATAAATACACGTGGTCTTACCACCAACTGAGGCCAAAGATTTCTTCGAAATAAAAAATAAATGCAAACAATACTTACAATGTATTTTAATATTTTAAAAGATATCGGCTAGGTATATAATATATAAATTCAAAGTCAAGGGAAGTTACCAAAAACCCACAACCTCTTGCCACATTTCTGATCATAATTGAATTTCCGCAAAAATATTCTCAAAATGGAAAAAAGTCACACCAGCAGGCCTAAGACAAAGTGCATTTGGCGATCGACTACAAACAAATTTTTCGACAATGTAGAGTGTGAAGAAAATTAACTGTCCTTTTTTATACTTTTATATGAGTCTCATTGTGCGGTTTTAATTATTGTTTATATGTACCAGTGGACAGTTCATTTTTCTCACGCTCTGCATTGATAAAAAATTCGTGTACAAAATTCAAATTGTCTAGGGAGGCAGCAGTTTGGTTATCTGACGGTCTAGACAAATTCAAATCGGCATTCGACTGCAAACGAAGATTTCGTCAATGAATAGTGCGAAAAAATGAACTGTCCACAGTAACATACTATAAACAATAATGATTTAAACCAAACAAAGACACTTATATGAAAATATAAAAAGTGGACAGTTAATTTTCTTCACACTCTACTGTCGAAAAATTCGTTCGTAGTCGATCGCCAAATGCAATATGTCAATATAGGCCTGCTGGTGTGATTTTTTTGCAATATTTGAGTGAGATTATTGTGCATGAAACCCAAAAATGAGGAAATAAATAGGGATGGGATAGATAATTTTTGAAGGTTCAAAAATATTTTTTGCTAATTTTATATACCCATTTTTTCTATAGTCATGTTTGATTAACTGCTAAAGGACAGCATGAAAGGCGAGTTCATGAAATAGATAAACTTATTAAGTGAATTACTGAAGTGTATTTTTTTTCGTGGAAGTTTGTTATTGACTATATTAATAATAAATAGGCATGTACACTCTTTCACCGGATTCTATTATGGGTGAACCTCCCCTATCCGTCTGATCGGAGAGGATGCGCCGCACATCCGGATCTTCCCCTAAATACAGGGTCACTAAAAATTCATTGTAATAATTTTACGAATCTTCATGGACATCGATGTTGAGTAACGGATATCGATTGGAGCTGGCGGAAAATCAGTTCTTTTCAAGAAAGAATTCAGGTAAAAGTACCAAACCATGTATCATATGAATTCCTCAAGGTAGCAGCTTGAGTCCATTATTATTAAATGTAAGTAATCATAATTTGTTATATTTCCTATCAGGAAATTGTTATAACACACTCAATTAACTGAAAAACAGATTTTTGGAAGAAACAATTAAGGTACCTACAAGTACCACAGGCATTCCTCAAGGTAGCAGCTTGAGTCCATTTTTATTCAACATATTCATAATGGACAAAATAGTCTATTATTTTGTCGTGTCATCTATGACGTGCATAAAATCAATACACCTCGGGTCCGTTATGAATAAAATGATGTAAGAAAGCAAATTTTGTAACATTTCATGCAGATGACGCAGGATTTATACAGACTCTGAAAAGGATCTTTAAAATTGCATCAATTCCACCTAAATCAACATACCTTACCTTACCAGTCGTCGTCCTCACTGCTGAGGGTCGTGGCCATCATGCACTCTGTTGTGGACCATTGCTCGCCAGGATGTTCTGTCGGCTGCCAGATGGACGGCTCTATGTAGTGTCGTGGTGGGAATATTTTGCTTTATTTGGTCGGTCGATCGGAGATCTGCCTCTTGGTCTTGTACCAGGCGCTAAATCAACATGAAAAGTTTCATATTCAAAACAAAAGCATGGTGATTCCCAGTTCAAACAAGTTCACTTGTGATGCAACAAGAAGAAATGTAATTTAATAACGTGGATTAGAGTGGAATGAAACGTGTTTTGTTTTGGAAGAACATTCTTTCCGAAGAGTTCACAACTTTTCTGCTAAAAATTACATGCATATTTATTTTTATTTTATTTATTTATTTATTCATATATACAGTGATAATAGATAACAAATGTACCTAACTGCTGCCCAAATAGGCCAAGCCTGTACTAGGGCAAACATCTTTGATTAACCCGACATAATGCTGATCTCTCGAAGTGGTATGCTTAATACGCAGGGTCAAATAAAATTTGGAAACTTGGGATTTCTTGAAGATTTTTAACACAAAATCGGACATTCAAGTATGATCAGAAATAGGTATGGCAAGCTTTGTTTATTTAAAAGTGGTGATAGAATGAGTCTTTGAAAAGCAGGAGATGACGCTCTTCAAAAAGTAAGAGCTCAAAATTAAATCCTAAAAATCTTCTAAACCTATTATTTTTATCCATTTATTCACTTGCGGCCGGTTTCAATAACCTATCCGTAGTAATCAGTTAAACGCTATCCGTCAATTAACCGCAGTTAATCTATCCTTATCCGCGTTTCAATAAACAAACAACAGATAGATAGTATTTATGTCAGTTACCATGGAAACAATCCGCGTTTGATCATAGAAATTGTCAATACTTCGTCCCAAGGCCTTAGTGCTGCGTCACATCGTGAGGCCCAACATTCACTCACCTATATCTGTATGTACTTACGATATCTGTCTACACGCCGGCAGCCGTGACGCGGGAGGCCAAAAATGGCCGCCTGCACTAAGGCCTTCTTATATAGGTGGTGTTGACTTCGTCCATGTCAATTTTCGAAAATACGTCAGAGTTTCAATATCAACAATATTATTATATTGTCTATAGACAATATAATAATATCTATGCGTCAGAGAGACGCAACATTCGCCCACCATTATTTTTCTCGTCTCGTCGTCGTATATTGTTTATAAGAAAATAATTTATAAAAAATAAATCATTTACGACGGTTTTGGTTAACCGAAACCTGACAAGAAAATCTTTGTTCGACAATATCGACATGAAATTTATCCGTGAATATAACATCCGGGGTTCTTCGTCCTCGTCAGAGTCGAAGACTCCGTCTTCAAATAACTCCAAATCGCTCTCGTCACTTGAAAAAGCCATTATTTAAAAAAAAATTGTTGCTATACCAAACACTTGCCGTCGAAATCGCGGGATAGGAAAAACAAACCGGCGAAATCGGGGGTTAGGAAAACCATAGAAAAAAACAGAAATCACAAATGTCACAAGCTACTAGAGAGAGGTTATTGAATCGCCTTATCGCCGATTTCTATACAAATCATATAATGAAAGATAGATAGAAAGTTTAGATAGAAATTCTATCCATCCATTGTTTATTGAAACACCAAAGTGTAAATATAGATAGATTTTTGACCATAGATAGGAGATAGATAGGTTATTGAAACCGACCGTTAGTCTACACTCCACAGCGTCATTCCCTTTTTCATTAAGGAGACTTTTGAATGGTACCTGGCAAGTCGTGGTCTGCCTCTGAGGTCTATCAGCCAGCACATCATTTTTATTCCCGCACATTGATCTAATTTCGTCTCGATCTCTTTTGCAGGTCAGGATGCTTGTTGCTGAAATATGTCTAACGTCATCAAGCCAGCCGTTTAGGCGAAAATGACAGCATTAACAAATAAATTTGACAAGTATATGGTATTTAATTAAGGTGTCACTAGGTGTATGAACACCCAGTAGCTAAATATTGTATCCCTTTAAAGGAGAAGAGAGCAACTTCATTCACTTCCAAATAATTAAATTTATTGGTTTCAATAAAAACAAATTTCCATTAGTCGAGGAGGGCCCGACTCCGCAGACTTCAATCTGACTCCTTTCACAGGAGAAGATACTTACTTCCAGACGAGCCATTCCAGGATATCCACTTCCATAAGGTTCTCAAACTAAAAGGAACACGTCACACGTAACACTACCAGCGACAAATCTTGCTTTTAATACGTTCCATTATGTCCGTCTACCTATGCAGCTGGGCGTACATTTCAATTTTCCCTTCTATCAAGTAAAGTTGAACCATTTTAATGAGACCTTCGGGAAAATTTTCAATTAATGTTCCGATATAATAATTTCGGAAATACTAATTTAACAGGCTGGCTTAACTGACTGATTTGACGATGATTATTGCATAATAATGTATCTCTATGCATAACCAAGATCTACCTTTGATTCACTCTACTCTACTCTACGACTTGTGTCAGTTTCAGCCTTCGAAGCATTGCCCTTATAGTTTGATTTTTGAAAATAATGTATCGAGCTGTGACTATTTTTTGATTAACATGTAAGCGGTTAATGACGTAGATACCTGAAATAAATAATAAGAACACTTCTGGAGGTTTTGCACGGCTCTGCTCAGAATAATATCTGATGTAATATTATTTGTATTTTCAGAGTGAGGCATGTACCTTTATTATTACTATTAGCTCTTATTGAATTGTTACATTTAAAATGTAGAGCACGAGATGGAAGAAAACAAATGCGAGAAGGTTCCGACTTTCCAAGAACAACATTGATAATTAATCGCGAACAATTGTTTACCATATTTATTTGTGGAAAGAATCTATTGAACGAAGTAATAGTAGTTTGTCTACGTACAACTACGAAAAGTAAAGTTTCGCGAAAACAAGATTGATACACTAGCGGTGCTTTTATAGAAAATTTTGAATTCTTCAGTCGGGATTTGGTTCTATAATTAAAAATGATCGAAAATTGAATTGTTTTGTTCTTTTTGATACTAAAAGGAATAAACAATAGCTTTCCCGACAAATCTTGTCCTGTTTTTATTATGAATATTGAATTCGAATCTGAATATACAATACAACATCTCCCTTTTACACCCTACTCAGGGGCGTACGTATTCAACAAGAGCTCTCAAGTGCGCTCGATCCAGCGCAATATTTATGACCTCCTCCCACACCATATGCAGATCCCCGGGCTCGGCTTCGAAGGAGCGGAACACTGTATGAGAGGGTCTTCCTCGTCTTCGGGACCCCGAAAAGAGCTAGGAAGAACAGTGATATTCTTGGCAAACTGTCATTTGGCATTCTTAACCAGCCAGCAATGTTTATTTCCTCTCCATAATGGTAGAAGTGATGAGCCTGAGCTGGATGCGCCGGCGTATTGCGTCGTTCGTGATGCCAAAGTACCATCTTACAACCAAAATTATTCTGGGTGACTTCGTTTCGAACGCGGAGACTTTTTGTGCCTGGGCTTTGTTTAGGTTTATATAATCATACAATACAATATGTAAAGGAAGGAAAACTAACATAATATCTAATATTATTCACTTCATGAATTGGAATACGGAAGCGAACAAAATACAAAAATAAGTTAAGTCGTAAACCTTGAACATTTTAATTCTATTGTCTATTACTGAAAATTAATTTTATGGTATTAATACCTAATTACCGCGTCAAATTATTGCAAAAAATATGAAAACCCTGATGTGACATTTCTACCGAGTTACCTAGATCGATGACATGGACTAATAGTTTCAACGGAATGGACCTGCTTTTTTAACATTTCAATGGTTACTTCACAAAAGGTAGGAACGCTCTGATTGTCGCATCAATTAAGAAAATAAATGATTAGTTTGAAGTATTTCTATTAGCAAGATCAATTGAGGAATGATTAGTTTGAAATATTTCTATCAGCAACGTTGTGTGGTGGATCTTTAGTTTGATTTTGCCGTTGTCTACATACATAGTATCGGAGAGATACCTATAAAGATTCAATGTTTACTTTCACTCAACATCTAATGGATTTACCGGGTAACTGGGTTGAACTGGCTGTAACATACCATAACCCAGTAACTATGTACGACAAATAATACTCTTATGTTTTTCAAATTTGTCACTCTTTTACTGTTTGAACAAAGCAATATAATAGTTCTCGAACTGCAATTCAAATGTGTGGGAGTGATCTAAAGAAAACAGTTTTTTTTTTATTCATCACGCCGTATTACGTAAGGAGTAGGCAGAGAGATCGGATCTTTGCTCTTTTTTTATCCATGCACACTAACTTCTTTCGCTCAACATACCATTTCTTATACAACTTCTCCTGTTTTTCTTACTTTTGACGAGGCCTTGTTTGAGGACGGAATTCGATGTGTTTGATCCATGCCATTCTCTATCGACCCCGCCTTCGTACACCTAAAAAACTAAGAAAAAAAATTTTTTCATCCTTTGTAAACCTCATGAAATGAAATGAAATTTATTTCCAAGAAGAAGAATTACAGCACAGATAAAATAATCGTCTAATTTATAAATTAAGTATAAAGCTTTAAAATCCTTCCGGAATTTACCGTCCCACTAGATAAATAATCTGTTTTGTGACAGTACTAATATACAATATAAAAAGATGAAATAAATATTTTTTACCAAATACACAAAAGAAAATTAAAAAAAAAAAAGCGGTGAATACACATGATGTAACCGCAATAAAACTTGCAACAATACCATAAACAGCACATCATATTATATCATGCATACGACATAATGACAAACCATCATATCACATACAGAAAAAGTATAAAAAAATACTAAATCAGATTAATAATAATTTGAATAAGAATGATGAAAGCAACACAAAACAGCACATATCTTTGTTTATATCCTCACGGATTTTGACAAAACAGCACATCACACTTCATGCAAACACAAAGATAAAACCATTAATTAAGCAACACAAAGCAGCACATCACACTTCATGCAAACACAAAGATAAAACCATTAATTAAGCTGAGAATTAAAAAAAAAATATATGAAATAATTATGCGCCCTATCACAAAACTAGTCATTCAACTGACCTCTGAAAAAGCAATAAGACTACTCGCATAAAGTATATTACGGTAGCATCTCGGCGTTGAGGATGATTTCTAACATTGAGAAATGTCAAAATAAACCTCTTTTGGATGCAGTGATGCAAGGGGTAAATAACGATCCATTGATTCCTTTTATTTCTTTCCAAAACTTATATTAGATCTTTTCAAGCCATTCAAAACATTCTTCGATGAATAAAAATTTCAAAATGTATTCTATTTCTGGCAAAATAAATATTTGAACATCCCAAGCAAAGTCAGAAAATAATATGACTTGTGTCCGCCCAATCACGACATACGGCATTGAGTCCAGAGCCGACACAGTAAGAACACTGGCAAAATCCTTCGAAATAGAGTACGGAATACGGAAATCCGAAGGATATATTGTCAGATGGGTACGACAGAGAAGAAGTTTCTGGAATGAGCATGTGTCCAGGATGGGGGACACGAGATCTGTAAAAGCAGCTAGAGATGGCATTGCCCAATCTGATGTCAGACTTCCAGGACGACCACCCAAAAGATGTCAGGATACAGAGAGGACGACACCTGGGAGTGTGGGAAAGTGCAGGACTAGGATCATCCTCTAGAGTTCCCGAATTTTGGAGAAGGGTGTACGCTGTACACAGGAGGATCTAGCTGATGCCAATGTCAGAGCCATGTGGCCAACCACTGGAGATTCTTGGTCTGACGATCCGGACTCGGAAAGTAAAGTAAGTAAGTGTGGGAGAATAGTTGAGATTCCACGTTACAAGAGGCAAACCATACAGTAGGAATACGACAGGCCAACAGGCTTAGTAAAAGATGAAAATGAAGAAGAAAAAGAAGCATTGACCATAACTAGGCTTTCACCTAATATTGTTGAGATTTGAATAATCTTCTAAAAGAATAATAATTGCAACACTTCTTGGCGGAAATAAGGTTGCATTTTGCTAATCCTTCATCAATTTTTAAAAAGGATCGTTTGAAGGAAATAATAATTACTCTTGTAACTTTGTGGCTTGTGATTTCATTATCGGCGCAAACATCAGCTCGTTCGGGAGTTGGCAGTGGTGCCAACAGCAAAAACCCCATAATTGGAGCAGCAAGCCCGTAACTTAGAGACGTTATTGAGCCAAGTTTTGATGCATAGCTTCGGCTAATTAAGTAGGTTTTCAGTTGTAAAATATACTAATAAACTCTATGGTTTTAAGACACCATTTTTCCAACGTCTGCTACTCTAGCAATAATTGAGCTGTAGTATTTTATGAAGGAATAACTTTTTGTTTATTACTGTAAATCTAGAAGCATGGTTCACTTGACGGTTACATACCTATATTCTGAATTGTTTATTTGCTTCATAAGGCCCTGTCCTAGATGGTCGCATGAAAGCATAAACAAGTTTATGATCGCACGATGAAAAAATGTGTGTTCTAGATTCCATTGTATGATCGCGCGTCCACAATCCTTGACAACGTTAACAAATAAATATGAATGTTAATAAGTAAGAACTTTTGGCAACTAGGTGTCGTATTAATAATTATCCATACAACAGAGCAATACAAGCGACGCGCGATCATTTTAAACAAGGCACCGATCAGACGATCGAGTTTACGTCTATCCGTCTGCCCAGTTAGGACACGTTCATACAATATCATATGGTTGAACAGGGCGTCCGCGTTCATGCGATCATCACAATCGCACGATCGTGCGATCATGCGACCAGCTAGAACAGGGCCTCAGTGTTTTAAATGTGGGCTTCGAATGAAAGAGACTTCTCAAAGACATCCTCTACTGTGAATTAGAAAGAGGAAAAAAGCACAGAGGACAACGTAAAACGTCTAACATACAGCTTTAAGGAGTGCTAATAAGCAGACGGACTGGGAACACCTGGCGGCCAACAGGACGGAATGAAGGAAGATCGTTGCTGCAAAGTCGGGGTGTCGACATGAACCACGAACCAGCCAGTTCATATAATTGGAGAACCCTCAAATAATAACTGGCTGGCATTTATGTCGCTAACATCATAATATTGTTCAGCTGACTTTGCTCTCTGAGCTATGTTCAAAGATCAAGCGAATCATCTATTGCGCTACGTCTGTACATTTATGTCGCTAACATCATAATATTGTTCAGCTGACTTTGCTCTCTGAGCTATGTTCAAAGATCAAGCGAATCATCTATTGCGCTACGTCTGTACATTTATGAACGTAATATTCACAAAAACCTATACAAAACTATAATAGACAGCTTCGATTGGAAAACAGTCATCAAATTCAATATAAGTATTTTGTCGGTTCACATTATTTTGTCGTTCTGCTCTCGTTAATCTGGAAAACATATCTTTCAATATTCTCAAGATGAACGATAAGGATTTGGAAAAAGAAGGTAGCTACCTACCTATTACTTTGGAAATTTCCTCCCCTACAAGCGGGTTATATCATCCCTCTAATTAATATTGAATGGATCCTTGCACACTGAACAACAGCCCGAGGCAAAGATTCCGGCAATCACCATTCTTGTCCTTATTGTTATTGTTGATGTTGTTCCTGCTAATACTGTCCTGAAGGGTTAGCGGGTAGATGATGAGGAACCAAGGGATGAAACACACTTGGAATATTATCCTATTCATTCACTTAACAATATCTCTTAAATGGAACAATGGAGATGTTTGATTATTCGATTTTAGCCGACACTAATTAGCAAAATTTTAATCTCAGAATTTTTTATTTAAATAATCGCTGTCTCTTGCAATAATTATAAGTGTACTAGTAATGATAGGGTGCGTGTTTACACCAAATGAACATAGAGCCAGAGCTGGAAAATAGAGCAAATTTTCTTGATTGTTGATATGGTCACCAAGAAAATAGCAATGAAAAGAATTGTCATCGCCCATAAATAAGTTGTTGTTTCCATGGTGTCCAATATAACGATAAAATAAAGTATACTCTACTTCCAGTTCTGGCACCATGTTTGTTTGTTTTAAATGTACCATTAGATTTTTCAATGAGTCCGGGCTCACTCAAAGTGAAAACAAAACTTTTTTTTGACGTCTTTCACTGAATAAAGAAATACTCGTGTTGTAAAAGAGAAAGACGGATATATTAGAGAAAATGAAATAATAATTTATACATGTATAAATAATTTATAAGTGAAAATAATATTCTTCTATTTCTGTGTTTGAAAGTTACAAGATAACTGCTCAGGGCATTCATCACGGTCTGTTGAGCAGGGGAAACAACACAAGAATTTGTTTGATCATTCGAATAACCTTCTGCTCAAGTTGGATTGCTTTTTTCATAAGTATGAACATTTTTTGTGTGGGGATAGATCCCGATTTACGACGAACTCAATCAATTATAATATAAGATATGAACCAAAACATATATATCTATTATTTAGCGATGTCACATCGAATATTGTCCAACGAATGTGAAAATTAATTACCGTCCAGTTCCAATACAAGCACTGTACGTTTTCAATTATTATTATTAGCATCTACCAGGAATTAAGCCTCTATCGGACAATGGACACGTATAGGATCGGTTGACGCAGACCGGAAGCTGAGTGACTTGAGCGGGAAGTATCAGCAAATGGACGAATCAAATTACCGGAAATACGATACAAATGTCATTCGATGTAGCGTTTAAGCCATTTATACGATACTAGCAACCACACCCCTGACGTCTCTTTTGATTTGGTTAAAAAATCTAACGAAATATCTTTGTGGAATTATAAATGTTTAAATTTAAACCGTGGTCATGGGCTGGGCATGTGGCAACAATGACAGATGGATCAAAGTAATTTTACGGTGGTTTCCATGGTTGGGAAGGAGAAGCAGGGGCAGGCCAACGATGAGATGGAGTGACGACATCGAGGGCAGTACAAATTAGAGAGAGACGGCGACAAGTCTATGGGGCAAGTCTATGTTCAAAAATAGACATAAAATAAGAAAATATGCTACCTTTATATAAAAAATGGATGAAATTGAACCATCACAAGGTTTCCATACAAAACAAACTAAAAATTTATTCTATGTATTTTATCATATGAATATACTTTCGAAAATTAATCAAAGGATGGTGAACAGTCAAATTTGAAGGTGTATTTTTAAGAATGTATGTATTTTCAGTTGCTTCGTCATGGATATTTCTTCAAATACCATAACTATTCCTTATGCGTTTTGCCGGACTTTTACGCATTTTCGATCGAATAAAGCCAGAGAGCTTTACCTTTCCATTTTCTGGTACATCTTTTTATAGGGCGTTGCGTATCTTTAGTTTGTTGTTCCTGCATTTAAGGTGCAAGGAAAATATCTTCCATCCTCTCATTGCCTTATCGATTTGTATGATATGACCAAATTACCAGATATTCGCTCAATAGTCACATTAGCCATATTGCAATCAAATATTATATGACTTAACTATGTGAATTTATTTTCCCTTTAACTCTGTACGTTTAAGCAAATGATTTAAACGCTTCACTTTAATAATGGGAATTAGCTACTAGGTAAATCTTACTGGTAAATTTCGGGCTTAGTTGTAAGACCAACGCCTTCTGAACATTCCATTCCGGGATGGTTTCTTGCTTGAGTAAGTGATTTTCATATATATTTTTTCACACGACATTTCGAACCAAGGTTAAAGGCCTGTCTCAAATTGGTACATGAAAAACCGTAGATTTCACAACTACTGCTTAGTTTTGACTTCTTCTGGCTACTCCTCAACACTTCCAGGGGAACAGAACACACCGAAAACCTATACGAAGACTTCATTTTAACCAAGGTTAAACAACATACAGTTGAGCGAGTTATTTTTATTAAGATAGATGAGTATCCCTTTTGGCTGTTCTGAAATCCGTTTCTACACACATAAACCTCTTAGTTGACATCGGATTCTATTCTACAGGCTAACAAATTTCGTCATTTATTAATAGAATATTTTCAGCTCACTCTATATGGATTTAAATAAATTATATTGACAATCCGTAGCTTATGGAATTAATCCTTTACTGGATCTCTATTAACTTTGTCTGAATTTCTATGCCAATTCCTGTTTTAGGGCGATTTCTGCTTGGCGATTTCTTTTTAAAATTTTCATCCCCATAATATCACCATTAAGATGTACCAAATATCTTAATTTTGTTTGAGAAAAAGAACAAAATGTTTGATTACATATGCACTGATTTTAATATAATTGTTCTCTTTCCTATCTGTATTTTCTTTTTTAATCACCAATAACCAGTTACTCGTTTTTTTTCTACTTGTAAATTGCATGCAAAAGTATCCATTGGTTGCCTCAATATCCAAATAACTAAAACAATAATTCTCAGCTCATTCGAATCAGGTTGATGCTACTGTGATGTATTATCAGACTTTGAGAAAGCATTTGATAGGGTTGAGCACAACCTTTCAATTTAAATAACTTTAGCATTTCTGCATCGAAAGTACCGAGGGTAGGTTCTATGTTCGAAAATGATTAAAAAAATAAATAAAAACCTGGATGCTAGATTGATGGTTTGTTTTGACAACGCAATCTTAAACCTGTTCATGTGTAGCGATACATTTAAAATCCAGGTGCGCATACCACTTCTATTGAGATGATGGTTCAAGTTTCAAGACCCAATCCAAAAAGAAGATGAAACATTCTTCAAACCATTTTCTTAGGGCTGTAATTAATGTCTTATTCATAAATTCATAGCTCTTAATCGCTATCATAGAAAACATCTCATATGAATGGTGCCAAAAAATTCGAACTATAATAATAGTCTTGTGAAGCAACTAAAAACAATTTGGATTGTTAAAGTTGTGTTTCAGCCATCACTAAAACCAACCCTCGTGTTTATGGCAATAAAATCAGATAGTACACCCTCGGGACTAGTTGTTAACACGCCGATAACATGGCAACATTAAGCGGAGATTTTTAAACGGCAACATTGTTTAAAATGTCATCGCGAAAATTAAAATGGCCGACGTCGTGTGTCAAACTAAAGGGCAGGGGGAGGTGAGCACGTAATAATGTTGATAATAATTTTCATTTTCTTTGTCTTTCTTTTTAATGCGTTTTATTTATTGTGATAAAATAATGGTGGCTGTAGTAGGGTATAGAGAATCAATCTACGCCATTTTGAGGAAATAGTAAATAGCTGCAAAAAAAACTATATTATAGAATCACTACGGTAACGGGTATATTATTTCAAGTTGTGTATATGAAGTTAGCTTCAAATCAAGTGTAATCCAAGACAATTATCTATATATTATATAATGTTATGTATTTGATACTCACACACACTTCCACATACTACTTCAACTTCATAAAAACAAATGTAAAATGAAAATCGCCTCATAATGGACGCAGAAAGCTTTTTGACGACGGTATATTAAAATGGAAGATGAAGCTGGAAATGGCAGGATATAAATTGAGAATAGATTAATGTTGTTTGTCTTTGATAATAATAGAAAAAAACTTTGTACATATCAACATTTTAAATTTGACGTATCCAATATCCATGTCATTGTTTTTGAAAGAAAAATTTGAAATAGATCTCGCTCATTCTTTGAAAATGGGACCTTAATAATGTTCAAACTTATAATTCAAATAAGTTACGGTCGAATATTGAGCTTTGGGGGCCTATTTTCATATCGTGCGATAATATATATCATATGCGATATTTTTATGGATTTTCTCTCACATTGTATGGAATGTCACTGTCTACGACTTTTTGCGTCGGGGGCCTATTTTCATATCGTGCGATAAAATATCGCACACTTTCAAAGTAAAGAAAGATCACCCAAAAATTCTCATACAAGGAGGCGCAGAGGAGATGGCAGGAGATTGCCTTGAAAGTCAACGCATGTGGAGGAGGCCCATGAAAGGATTGGAAGCAATGGTGGAAATTTTTCATAAGCAAATGATACCTTTATTCATTCATTAATTCATTCATTCATTTTTATTTCACTTTTCTCAGTTATCTACTACAAATATCACTAGATAATTATCGGTCAAAATGTGATAGATAATTATCGACGACAAATACCAAAATACGCTTTTCGACGCAAAGCTGATATCGATACACCAAAACAAAGAAAAGTGATAGCTAAAATATCGCATACTTTGAAAGTGTGTGATATTTTATCGCACGATATGAAAATAGGCCCCCAGGTCGACCACTAGTATTTATAATTTTCGCGATTTTCAACAAAATTAGCCAAATCCATCAAACATTCCGTTCAAACTAAGGCAAATCGTATTTGACCATTTAGATCGCAGAATTAATTGACACCAATTTGAATGTCCTATGTAACTGAGACGTGCATGTGCTTACAATAGAAGGACTCGGAGGACTATCACTGAACTCCGAGAAAGCAAGATTCCTTGCACTAAGGGATTGTAAGCTTCATGACTTATGGATATCAAAGTTAAGTGAATGCGTGACGCAAAAGGTCTTGAAATTATCCCGGTTGGAAATCTCAAGTAAAAGAATCTGATTCAATCTAGAACGAGATTGAGATCTCTTGATTAAAAATGAAGGTCTAGTCTAGACATCTAGGTTACTGGGGTCGGTTTACTGTGACCTACGGCTAAAATGTCAGTATTTATAAATTTGGGATGTGTACTTAATGGAAATGGTAACGTATAAATAAATAAAACTGTTGTGTTAAAATATATAAAGTCTGTGTTTCCGGACACGACCTTTTAACTCAATCGAAATATTTTCATGTGGGTTATCTCACCTACTAAGAGTCACCCGGAGGCAGAAGTGACTTTGTCAAATTTTATGAATTTTCCCGTTCCCATTGCATGTAATAATAATAATAATAATAATAAGGGGATAATTTTTAACGCGTCGTTTTGTGACACAATGGCCACCTCAAATGTAATGCGAATCGTGTGGCCAAGAAAATTAGTGGTTATGCTAACTGAATGTATGCGAGGTGAAAACAATTAAAATAAATAGATAAAGTCGTTGTTTAATTTTGATTTTAAAAATTAATTTGGGTTGTTTTTGTTGAATTATGTTTTTATTCTGAAAAAAAAGGAAGATGATCGGCACTCGGGGAACATAATAATATCCACGATCTTTAACACGAATGTCAGAGACTGAGCCAACAGGCTACAAACCACTTTGTTTATTTTGAGAATCACCTAATGACAATCTAATAAGGTACTGAATAATCTTTTTAAAATGACCTCAACATTAATCTCGTATTTTGTCGTTCGCTCCGAAGGTGGAGCATGTGGTCGTCACTAGGTTCCTCCTTAGCCGCTTCCTCCCAGGTCTGTCCGATACTCTGCAGGTTGGCGGTGTATGCTCGTACAATGGTAAGGCATGGTCTTCCTCTTCTTCTCGGATTGTAAAATAAGCTGGCTTGGCCTACACTTTCCGGGAGACATACGGAGGACGTGCCTGATCCAATCCAGTCTTTGATAAGGAAGGTTCTTTCTCGGACAGTGTCATTGGTTACCAATACAACCCACCTGATTCCAAAGATTTGTCGCAGATATCTGTTTTCAACGCTGAGAAGTTAAATTTTTTGTTCAATTTGTATTGTGTCTTTTGTATTTTAGTTAATTTTATGTATCTGTAACTGTTCAGCGTGAAAGGTGTAAATATGTCATGCTGGATGGTGGATAGCCTGATGTCTTGTGAACACATGCACGCATCTTGTATGTAAAAAAGGAAGAAGTTTCGTAATATTTTTAATAGAATCTACATATACTATGTTAAATAGTCCTTAGTTTCCGCACTCTTAAGTGACCTTTATTAATGTTGAAAACTTAAGATTATCGATATCTGTTGAAAATACATGAAGTGACGCAAACACTGATTTCAAAATCTTGTAGGTATGTACCTACAAGATTTTGAATTTGGAATCAGTTTTCAAAATGTTATGTCATATTTTTGTTTATGTTACGAAGGTGAAGAGACCTTGAGGTAAATGAAAAGTATTGATAACCTCATTAGAGAGAGGGAGAGAGAGAGAGAGAGTTTATAGCCTATAAAGTAGGGTAAAAGGCCCCTTGAGTTCTTTCCAACAGCCAATCGACAGAAGATCATAATACTGCAAGGTCTGTACAGTGTACACACAAGCTCAATGTGATCCTTCTGATTCGTCAAGGTCCTAATAAAAGGTCCCGTGACAATATACATATAAAAATCTTTGATGTCCCCAAGTTCAAGAAATGATTATAATATTTTATCTATCTTTTTTATTAATTTAATACAATTAATATTATAATATTTTACACATATATAACATGATGAACTACAAGAATTTGAACAAAACATATTATTGTGTGAATCCCCCTTATAGAGACAAGTCTCGTGTAAAGGAGAAATATGGTGGCAAATAAATAAATATACCCTAAAAATCTCCGATTTGCTATTAAATATATATATATATATATATATATATATATATATATATATATATATAATGGGTATTTTTGGACTAAGGTTCTTCTGCCACTAGGCCACTCTATTATAAACCGAGGTACAACAAACAGGAGTCACGTATGGGTGCTTTTCTTCATAAAACGCTGACGTTTTGAAAATTGGGTAACCACTTCTCAGCTCAACACACACACACACGCAAGTCGGATATTGCTGATAGCATTATTTTTGACTTAATCCTTTTTTTCTCTTCACAACAACCGCCGAAAGAGCGGAGCAGGATCCCACTCCACACTGTTTTCATCCTATCTTTTATTTTTCTTAAACACATTTCTCTCGTTTATAACTTATGGTGAATAAAGTCGAGAAAGAGTACTTTTCTAGTATACAGGATGTTCGGTGATGAAGATAATTGTCAAATCATTTGATGAACTTTCCCTTATTTACAGGCCCCTATTCTCAAATGTCGATCGATGAGTTTTCTAATATAATTTTTATGACATTCGTATGTTTTCTTAAAGAATTCATTTTGTTTATGTATTCATTAGTTTTGATTAAAGTTCATTTTAAGTTCGTACAAAGGTGTCAGTATAGCCGGGGGAACTTATTGCCTGAGGTAATTTTTTCCAGTCAACCGGTCCCGTCCAATCTGAGACAGGCCAACCAAGGGACCTTGGATCTGAAGTCTACGCTAGTACAACTAGGTTACCGAGGTCGGTCACAAAATTTCCATTAAAAATAAAAAACAGTAAATTACAAAAACTTCAAAACAAATGCAATAGAGTCATTTAACATTATTATGTTATGTTAACATTTAATATTCATCCATATCTAGATATCTTTCTTAGTACGGTATTGAATAAACCTTTTCGCTGACAGATTTTTTCCGATTTGCTCTTTTTATCCTGAGAAGATAATATTTTCCCTTTTTTATTAATAAGGCAGTCCATCCTTTAAAAGTGACTTGTGCCAATGAAAAGTTAATTTATTTACTTATTTATTTGAGACATCAACAGAAGACAGAATAACAAAAACGTAAATATTAAATCTCCAGTGCTCCAATAACAGGTATCTCCCGCATAGCGATCCCATACACTTCTCCACTTTAATTAGATTATTATGAGTAAACATATTTTATTATACAAGAACGGTTTTTAGCGACTACAAATCCATATTATCATGTTCAGATGGTATCTGAATCTGTTTCATGCACCTGAAGATGTATGCTCGAAAAAAACTTTTCGAAACCGATAAATATAATATCTACATTTTTTATGAATTCGTAAAATGATTGAAGCCAATGAAGGATGTAAGCATTCAGCGGGTACTTTCTAAACTTAAATAGAAACAAAATAATGCAGCTTTCAACTGAACACTCTGTATGATGTCGTCATTCATAAATCACCCGATAAGAATAATCGGCCGGGTCTATAATATTTCATTAAAATGCCTAGATTTTTGTCTACCAAAGTGTTTTCTTTTCTCTCGCTCGTGAGATCATCCCTTTTTCTCTCTCTACATAAAATGGCATACTTAAGTACACAAGTATTTTTCAATATTTCAAAAAATATTTATCATTTTTTTATGACAGATTTGTTTGTTAAGAACACTTTTATAGAGCCAGGCAGTTCATTTTTGTCGGCGGGTAAATGACACCATACTAAGCGTTTATTAATCGCTCAGTGTTGTTCTCGTTTTCGATATTTTTTTTTGCTGATAAAATATGGTTTTAATCCACTTGATTCGATAACAGTTGTAATTAATTACGATGAAGTTTTGTCTACACTAATAGTAGAAGAAACTATCTTCGTATAATCGAAACTATTTGATGCGTGTGTGTTGTCCATTATTCTTATCGGTGTGAATTCTGGCACCAGACCAAAGCTCGGGTACAAAAAGTCTTCGCTTTTGAAGCAAAGGGTCTGTGAAGAATATTGGGCATAATCAGGTGGTACCAACGCACCACGAACGACGCTTTTCGCCGGCGCACCCAGTGCAAGCCCATCATAATAGGTATGCGCTGTTTTTCCTCCCATTAGGGTTCCTACGACGAGGAAGACCATCTCATACCGTTTTCCGGTGTTTGGGTTCTGGAGATGGTGTGCGAGGATGTAATAATTGAATCTGCGCGAGATCGAGCGTAGTGAAGAGCCCTTGTTGCCTCCCTATGCCCCTAAGTGGGTTCCAAAAGGGAGAATTGAATTGATGCGATGGTCGTTTTGTTTGATTTCTCATATACCATAGCAATTATCTCGGCATAGGCATCTGCCTAGTGAGATAATAAATCCCAAAATATAAATATATATTATTGTACTATGTATTATTATTGTCTGCCGTGGGGTTGCCGGCTAAGAATAGCACCTCTGCTCTTTTTGCTGGTTTTTCGAGCATCCTGTAAGAGGCAGGAAATCGAAAAATCAGATCGGGACCGTGAGATTGACCATCTCACGTCCTTAAATCTCAACCGGTCAGAAAAGGCACCATAAGCCTCGGACGCCATCGAGCGCAATGGAGAGCTCTTGGTGCCTCCCTATGCCCCTGAGTGGGGCTTACGCCTCCTGCATTGCGTGTTGGTTTGGGGGGGGGGGGGGTCTGCGGCGGGTTTGATTTGTGTGGTGCCGGCTTTTTTGGTTTTGATTGATTCGATCGAGCTGGAGGGTTGGTTTCATGCGGGACGGGTTTGCTGCGGGTTTGTCTCCTCCGGGCTGGCTTGCGGTGTGCGGGAGGTCTTAAAGGGAGAATGTATGTATGTACGAGTATTATTATTGTACTTATATTATTGGCATGGGAAATAAAATAAATAAATAAAATAATATAAATAAATTACCGCTTTTGATCGACTGTCAATGAATATCAGTACCGACCCCTATTCTTAATAGCGTCTTTACAGAATAATAATTCGGGAAGTTCCGCAGTTCCCTGAAATTATTCGGAATAGCAGTACGGGATATTCAGCCAACGAATCGTTTCTTTGTATAGATTTTTTTTAACCTCACACATTTACTACATAAATAAGTCATCACAATCACGATCTTAATCGCAATCGCAGACTAACACTTATGAGTAAAATCCGGAATAGGAATAGCGGACGACCCTTTTTCTAGTAAGATAAGAAAATAAACCATATAAGATATAGAACGGATAAGAGACACAGAAAACAAATAAATAACAAGAAAACACTTTATTAAATCTTTATCGAGGCAGAAGTAACATCATATTAAGTTCAAGAGGATCCTCAAGGGTCGGAAGGAGATGCTCTCCTCCGTCTCCTGTTGAAGAAAGGAGCTCATTATTAAACAAGGACTCCACCCACTCCTCGCAAAGATAATAAGGCTGAAGGAGCTATAATCCTCCAGAGATAATTTGAGAAGCATCTAGAAATTTCTACGTGAAGAACAATGCCACTCGATGCCACCGTTTGTTGTATGTGTTTCCTCTCTTTCAACGCTAGATGGCTCATTGAAATGAAAAAATAAAGTATCTTTCTACTATAGTTCAAAATAATAAAAGAAATAAAATAATTTTGTTGTAGTGTGTCATGGTGGACAGACCTCGTATTTTCCGCTAGTTTCATGATATTAAGAGTCAGGAGTCTCGAACCTTTTTTAAGAATGGGATTTCTTTCTTTCTTCCTATTATTTTATTTTAGTTCAACTTAAAAGCGCTACACGTCTTCCTCGATTACCGATTTTACAATTGTGTCAATGTCAATGTCAAACGCGACTAAGTCACACAAAGCATTTTTTTGGGAATTCATGATTATTTTATTACAGCTTTCTCATATAATATATGTATAAAAAAAAATATGAGGATATTTTTATAAAGGAAATATTTAAATATTTCATAAGATTATTTAACCTTAAATTTTAACCGCTTTGAACTCAAAACTTATTTTAAATGTGGACCTAGGTTCGTTTGACAAAACACACCTGGACGTAGTCAATTTTGAAAAAAAAAATCAGATGGATTTTGGACAAGCTTGAAAAAAATATAGGTAGGTAGGTATTCGACATTTTAGTCAAGAGGATGTACATATTGAGGCGTGAATTAAATAATATTTGTTTTATTTCGTTTATATTTTACTATATAAAATAATTATTATAAAAATAAAGAAACAATACTTAAAGGTGAATAAGTATATAAAGTTAGTAAAAAAACAAAATAATAAAATTATACTATATTCCCGTTTCACACAAGCGTCTTTTCGCTTTAGAAACGGGGTCTATATTGATTTAATAAAATAAAAAATAAAATTAAAATCTAAATTTACAAGAAATGGTGGCAATAATGAATTTTCTGTTCTATGATTGGTTCAAATGGACGTAGGGCAATTATGATATGTTTTGTGTCATGGACGTAGATGAATTTGAAGAAACATCACATTTTAAATCAATTTTTCAAATAAATATTTAAAAAAATATTCATAGTGGACTTGGGCAAGTTTGAAAAGCATCGACACAATTGATAAAGAAACCTAATCAAGAACAAATTATTGAGAGAAAGTATAAAAAGGTCATCTAATTGATTATATTATACCTACTATTACGAGGGTTAAACTATTTTTTTAAATTTTAGTGCGTATTTTATTCCCACTATACAATTATTGCCCATAACATTTTACTGTTACCTGAAACCATGCAACATTACAACTTATGTAAGTTATGTAAGTAAAACCTTCAGATTAATCAACGTTTCATGAAAAAAAATGAACATAGAGTTTTTTCCGATTGTTTTTTTAACATTGAACATAATTGGGACCCTAAGCAAGATTTCATTTTATTTTTTAATGGCAAGAGCTCAGAACATTTTAACTATGAAAATATTGCTGATAGTATGTTTATTTCTAAACGTATGCTGTCTCAAATGATTGACTCACCTCTAAGTGCTCGGAATGGGTCCATGACATCTGAAAAAAATACAGTTTAAAAATTAATAGCACAAGACAAAATAGAAACTTTAGAGACGTCGTAATATGAAGAGATGCTAAACGAGGAAGGAGTGTGTATTGGGTATATTATTGTATTCGGTCTTTTTGAAGTTCGCTTCTTTATTCATTCACAGATGTCGTCTGCTACGTGCTCCGTGTACAAATGAGAATTCCACCCAAACGTGCAGCGCCACTATGCCTGTCCCTCGCCAGTTGTCCCAGCTCCGAATGAGCGCCATCTGTGAAGGGATAGCGGAGTACAATACTTCCCAACATCCCAACAATCATTTTCATGACGGTCATTTTTATAATTACTGGGGTTAAACTCATTATATTAACATTGTCTTTATTTTAGAATTTTTTAGTTACTTTTAATTATCTAATTCAAACTAGTGATCGACCAGTGCTCGGAATTCGACCATAACTAATTTATGTAGATGATAAGTTTGAACATTAGACTGAGCGAGTGCTATTTTACAATTTTCTTTCCAAAATAATGACATGGATACGTCAAATTTTAAATGTTTATATATTATGTAACCCGCTCAAATATATACTATAAAAGTAGCCAGATTGTGAGATACGCGGATGACATCAATATTGTTGGTAGATCAATAGCAGCAAGGTTTTCGACCCTTTGGAAACAGCCGCACGAGAGGTGGGACTGCAAATTAATGTGGATAAAACCAAAATGATGACACAAAGCAGAAATCCATCGCACAGACCAAGAGGCAGTGTTCAATACAAGGATAATTACTCCTTCAATGTAGTAGAACAGTTCACCTATTTAGGACCTGGTCTCACATCTGACAATATCATCAATTTCGCATAACCTTTGGATTTCCTTATTCCGTACTCTGTCTCGAAGAGTTTTGCCAGCGATATTTCTGAGTAGGTACTTTGATTTCGCTGGTGCGAAGGTGACTTTTGATTCTAACAGTGTCGGCTCTGGATACATCGCTTTTGCCAGATCAACTCTTGCTTTAATCTACAATCTAAAAGGTACTGAATTTTAGCTAATTTATAAAGAAAACAAACTTTGCAGTATTACTATTTGGTATATTATAGAACTATAACTATTATTATCTATAATAATACTGCAATGTTTGTTTTCTTTATAAATTGGTATTATGACTAATTATTACAAAGTTACAAATAATGTGTTTGAAGGAGAAGGTTCTGAATTCTTGTATTGATTCTTTTACTCATATGAAAATATTTCGCTTGTAATTTTGCATTGAATTGTTCACGAAAAATTTGACGGAAAGATTGGTATGACAAACTATAAAAAGATACAATGTAACACCCGAAAAGTTTTCTATCGTACTTATTGAGTATTCTTTCCAACAAACTTGTTATTAAGAATTTTTCCCAAGATCTTATTAAAAAGTTGAGTCTGGTATGTTGTATTGAGCATGCATGCATGTAGCAATTCAGTAATGAAGCGAGTCTGAAACGAGCTCATTGCATGCAAATGTACCCTATCACGAAATACGTGGTTTTTCTACCACGGCGAAGTTTTAGAGGACAACGAATGTCATCCCAAGAGAGGGAACTCCTCTACAAAGAACATCTAAATACCTAATATAATTTACTCAAAGACGTCACCCGTCATTGTGTGACGGATTTTGTCACTATTTCCCAGATTATAAAAATATGTTTCACAACCAACTGGTGAAACATCACCTAACTATCTATATATTAATACGTGAAGCAATAACTTAATGGCCATTTTTACGAAAATTTCGTGGACGGAGGAGTACCTACCTATGAAATTCCGCACACTTACCGTGTTATTTATAAAAAAAAATCGTTAATCGTTAGATTACGTATAACTCACTGACCAGTTTTTACTTCATTTATAGAAAAATATTTCATCCCCGTTTGTTATGTATGAAGATGACATTTTATACACAATTTTGTAAACAAACAAATAGCAGCCGGGCAACGCGAGTGGTAACTACCAAGATGCGCTAAGTCAAATTTGAATGATTTCGAGTTGTTGAGGAAGAATGGGTACCTACCTTATTTTTAATTTATTTTTTATCAAAATATAGTTAAATCCTTAGGTATTAAATCATACGAAACCTTTATGTTTCAACCGAAATGAACTAATTCATGTTTGATCACTTCAATTGTAATATTTTGTCTCGGAACAGGCTTAGGTCTAGTGAGGCAATATATTCCATTACACATATTTATGTTATATTGTATTATGTACTTTTCTTTTGGAAAATAAAGAAAAATAAAAAAAAATGAAAAATTTGTATCTACTTAAAAAGTATTTTTTAATATTTTCTTCAAAACGTCATTATATTTCTTTTAAATTTAGTTGGTACATCATGGTTGTAAGCCCTCGAGAATGCATATTTGCTTTATTTTTTTAAATTTCCTATTATTAAAATGATAAACTAAAATACAATGGACCAAAGTATGAAAGGAGCACATATTTGGACAGGGAAAAACCTTAAACATTGTAGGTATTTATTACAAAAAGCGTTCTTGTATACTCAACACAACTATCAGTTGACGATAGCGGGTCAAAATCTACAGAGATCAGCTCATAATCATCATTGATCAGCTCGTAATATTTTCTATCGCTGAGCTATTTTTTCCACTGATCGAAGTTTTTAAATAAAGCAGTTATAGTTTACATAGAGATGGAGTGGCGAATATAAATATTTATATAAAGTTATGAATAAAAAATAAATCAATACAAACACTACTGTAATGTTATGTATTTCATACTCACTCTCACTAAGCAAAGGCTTGTGTCGTGAAAGCGGAAATGGTCGGCACCACCGGGATTCGAACCACGACCTCCAAAGCGACCTACGTACGAAAGCCGCCAATCGATACCACTGGACTACCAAACACCTCATTGATATGGACGCATATATTCTTTTGTTTATCTGTGGTCAAATCGAGATTAATATTGTTTGTCTAATGCTACACTTACACGCTTGCCCCAAGCACCAACGCCACCACAAGCTCCAAGCCTTCACAAACGCTTGGACGCCGTTTACACGTTGGCGTGTGCGTCGGTATTTTCATACATTTGCTGCACATTCCTTTGATCTGTGTAAAAACCGACGCTTGTCGCAAGCGTTGGCAAGCTCACACACGGCAAGGCAAACACCCCGTTTACACGTTGGTGTTTGTGGTGGTTTGCCAAACCGTGGCAAGCGTGTAAATGCAGCATAAGAGAAAACTCTGTACATATAAACATTTCAAATTTTATGTATCCAATATCCATGTCATTGTTCTGGAAAGAAAATTGTGAAATAGCACTCGCTCAGTCTTTGACAATGGAACCTCAATAATACCCCCTATTCGGATTTTAGAACGTTCTTATTAAGAACCTTCCAAATGATTTAGAATTAAGTTCACTCGAACTAAAATTCGTATTCCGCATTATGCCGTGTTCTAAAAACCAATACCATAAATATTTTTTTGAATTATAATTGTCTATGGATCGAGCATGCGTCTTATTGGTTGATGCTGACAAGCGGAAAGCCAATCGGAGAAGACAAATTCAAACGATCTCCATGTTCCAAGCAAGTTCCAAGTAACATGGTCACCGGAAACTGCCGAACCAACCCGAAGTGTAACGAAGACGACTGTATGATTGCATTGGTGTTCAATGATAATAATTTTTGATGCTTTTATTTGTATTAATTATTATAATAAATTCGGGGGAAATGCTTAATATTTTTAATAAAAATAAACTTGTTTTATAATTATTTGGTTAAAAAAACACGTTTATCATAAAAATATCATCAGATATCTTTTTAGACGCATACAATTAGGTGTGAACTAAGATTAGGAACGTTTTGACAGATAAACGCACTAAAATTGACTTAAATACGAAATCCGAATACCAAAATGAACTAATTCCAAACTATAGTCTAATTAAGAACAAATTGGAACGTTTTGAAATTTCTCGAATACCAATCCGGCTAATTAAAATTGGAACGTTCTTATTTTAGTTTAGTGCGTACTTAATTTGAATTGGAATAGGGGGTAGTGTTCAAACTTAAAATCTAAATTAGTTATGGTCGAATTTCGAGCACTGGTTGACCAATAGTAAAGAATAGTTATTTCGAAGGCTGTCTTAGTGTGATCACTTTACGACACCATTGGGTTGCCCCATGTATTGACACTTTTTTGGGTTCAATAACTTATATGTTGTTTTTTTCCCTCTTTTTCTTAGTAATTCAGACAAAGACTCCTCAGTCAATTTTTATAATAATTATCGGCAAAATTTAAGTACGATATTAAAATGAAATTTATATGATTCTAAATAAATTCGAACAGCTGATTTTTAATATGTCGGTACATAGTAACTTTTTTTCTCGAGATTTTTGTACATGCTGACGAAATTCTAAAAGCGAGAAAATAAAATCAAAGGAAGTGGCAGGAAGCAAGAAGGAAGGAAACATATTAATGAGTGGAAAAGGACAAAAGAACTTTCAAGGGAATATTTGGGACTTTCAAGAATAAAAAATCTTTTTATTCTGAAAGTAAAATACTACGAATTTTACTAGTAATATTGACTGCTATTCTCAAATTCACGTTCCAACTCTTCGCAATCAATGATTGCAATTATTGATTCCATGGCAATCACAATCCAATGTTTTTTTATGAACGAGCTAATGATTTGTTGTATTTCTATGGTCAAATCACAACAGCTCTGTCAGATGCGCTATCGAAAAATTTACAGATATCGAAATGGGCGGAGCAACTTTGGACTCGCACCAACTCGCCCTTCACAGAACTGGACAGTCACTTATCACCTGCAAATTTTACTGCGCAACTCGCACTCGCACAAACACTTGCTACTTAACAATGTTTGTATAGACCCTTTAATGGAAAACCAAAAAAGCTCTTACTTACAACTTACAATAGGTTACCATTGGTTACGTAATAAATGTGTTGGATAAAATATTTTCAGAATAATATAAAACAATTGGATACGACTCAACTCGATCGTCTGTTTGTCATTTCGGAATAATAGTCATTATGTATATATTATATTAATTAATTTTATTTTTCAGTTTTAATATAGGTATACTGCAAAATAACAACAAATTGAATGCAAAATAATAAAAGAATCAGCATTCGTGTGCTATTTCCGTGCATTCAATGAATCATTCATTCAGACCCTGAAGAAAATGGGGGCAAAGTGAATGCATTTAGTGCATATTTACATATCGATGTATCAGGCGAACATAAACTTGTAAGGGACTTAAATACGAACACAATGCACTATATCTATAGTACCTACCTAAGTAAATAATAATATTTATATATCGTATGTATGTATCTATATCTAGGTACATGTGAATGCAGGGGAGGTACCTTCCGTTGTGTATGCAATGATATTATTATATGAATTGAACTTTATAACTAGTATGTTTATATGTGTATCAATAGAATAGACGACACAATACTAGGAGTGTTCATTAAGCAGAGTGACTGAAAACTTTGAAACATATTATCCAAAACATGAAATTCTCGTCTATGCACGCGTGTATACGCAAAAAACAAGTCTTCGAAATAACAGTAGAAGACGGTCGTAAGCCCCTAGTGGTTTGTTCCATTTAAAAATCGAACATCAGCAATGAATAATTAATTGTTAGAGTCATAAGTTGTTACATATTCGTTAAGATCTAGTCCTGAAAAATGAACACAAGAATCTAGATATAATTAGAACGTTGTGCTCCAACAAAGCCAATAGGCAATAAATATGATTAAAAAATGGATAAATTCATATCCTGGCGCCAAATACATGACAGCAGTTACAGTCTTTAAATTTGGTTGCTCTCTTGTCCTCAATATTCTCCAACTTTTATCTCTATATTTCGTTAATTATTAAATGTATAGGTAGTAATGTAAATTGTATACATGAGATTTTTCGACATGATGAACAATAATTGAACATGTATTGTCGAGAATTCTCATGATTAGGAGTTTCGAAGACTTATACATTACCACCTAATGGCGAACTTTGTTAAGGTAAAGTGATCACACAAAGCCAGCTTTCGAAATAACAGTAGAAGACTGTCGTAAGCCCGTAGTGGTTTGTTCCATTTAAAAATTGAACATCATTAATGAATTGGAGTCATTAGTTGTTACATATTCGTTAAAAAAATTAGTCTATTTACCATATAATTTTGCAAAAAAGCTACCATGTGAATACGTAGTATAAATGAACGTAACATAGTATCTTTAGATGATAGAGTGGTGAATTTAGAGACGATAAGGTTTTAGAATTCTAATTCGAAATATGCGTTATTTTTATAAGGTTTAGCGTTACATAAGCGTTACATAAGGTTTGTGATACATAAGACTGTATAGATTGGAGTTAAGCCAAATTACAAGGGTTGATCGTAAAATTAATTTCCCTGTTTTCCACGGGTGTACTGAATGGTACATTATGCTTTCCCTTCAACATCTCCGCCCGTTCAAATTCAGTGCGATGCTCGGTGTCGGTTTGGCAGACACAAAAAAGAACTCCCGATCGTATCCTCTGCCAAGAATCACTAAAGGGTCCGTGATTCGGTTTTTATTGTTGACGAGTGAAATACATTTTCAACTGTCAAAAGTGTTTGGAGCGTTAAAATGGTGCTTGATACGTGTGTAAAGTGTGACGTCATTTGACAGCGTTGCGCTTCACTTTCCATACATTTTGTATGGAATCAGTTCCAGAAAAAAGAAATTATTTCTTAGAGAAACAAAAAAAATGGATTAGTGCTAATCATTGTACTGAAAACAAACAGGGGCAAAAAAACATCTTTAAAACGTCGTTTATGGTTTAAAAAAAATTGTCAAAAACAAAAAACCCAATTTCATTAGTATGGGATTTGAAATGTCAGATAGCTTCGTGGAGTGCGGCTGTAGATGTCTCTATACGTTGACTTTACACCCGTATAGGCGAAACGAATTTTGTTTAGCCAGGCTGTGCTCTATGAACGCACCCGTAATACCGCTGAGAATAGCGTGTGTGTTCTATCTCGGGTGCACTTTGCAGGTCGTTTGCCTCCGACTAACTTTCAGCCAAAGGTGTATTTTTTGTTACGTCAAATTACCATCCTTTATACCTTTGCGCTACACCCACATAACACACATTGCCCGAAAGTTTTGGGGATTATTCATCTTCTTGTTACTTCCTTCTTAGATATATAGAGTATATTCTTTCTGTAGACGTATTTACTCGAAACTTTTAAAAGACATTCGATTGTTGGCGGAAGCGTCGAAAATATTTTTTTACCAAATGGCCAACAAGAATGGAGCTTTTCCCATATAAAAAATGTGTACATATCTTTTCAAAGTATTATGTTTCTTAAACCGTTAATGATTTGAAGATTTTTATGAGTTTATTATTTTCTACTTACTTATTTTTTTATTTATTCTTTACTGTATATTGAAAGTATTACAAACAAGACACAAAAGTTAAAAAAAAATTGACATAGAAAAGACATCACAGAATCAAAATACAGAGGGTGAGCTTACCACAACGAAATTGCGCTCTCTAACAAAAATAGCCAAAAATATTCTACTCATTTATCTGTCATTTTTATTATTTGTCTTGATTTTGCTTCATAAAAAGTATTGTTATTCTGATTTTACTTGATCTAGTTTTACATATCGTTTTCATTATTGATTGTTTTCTAATGTGCCAATCTTACCATTGTCTTATTGTAATCTACATAAGTAGGTACTTATCATGTTTTTGTTTCCTTCGATTTCTGTTAATTTTACTTTGTGAGTAGGTATTTAAATATTTTGTGGAATGATCATTAGAGCTTAATAAAATAATGATTAACAAAACAAGACCAAAACTTATAAAATATTATAACGTCGTCATAGAACATTTCTGTAACATTTACATCGATTACAATTATATAGGTACTAATTTAAATCTAATTTAGTTTGCTCCGGTGAAAGTGTCTGAAAGGGTAAAATTAAACTGTTGTATTAAATTTTGTTAATTGTAGATGTTACACTTGAGCTGCGCCTTAACGTATGCAAAGATCATTGCACTATTTGCCAACGATATGAATGTTATGTCCCTAGAATGTACTTTTACAATTTACATACAAAAAATAACTATCTCTTTCACAACCCCACTCAGGGGCATAAAGAGGCAACAAGAGCACTACGAACAACTGCCTCAGCTCTGCCTCGAAGGTACATAGGTATAAATTTGTACAGTACATAGGCTCTCTAAATAAATAATCACCTTATCAGGGGCTGGAGACAACTGTAATAAAATGGTAGCTAACGGTATTGCTCAATCGGTGTCACCATGGTAACAACGTGAAAATCAAGAGATTTTCAGATTCCCCTCCCCTTCGATGGGGTCCAGGCACCAAGGCTTATTTATTGCGCCTTTTTTGGCCTCTTGGGGCATAAAGAATTTGTCTTATTAAATGAATTAACATGAGGCGATCTATCAATGAGCTTCTATTTTTTCATAAATAAAAAATGCTACTTTGAGGTGGTTGGTAGTCCAGTGGTATCAATCAGCAGCTTTCGTACGTACAGTGTATTGAAGGTCGTAGGTTCGAATCCCGGTGATGCCGACCATTTCCGCTTTCACGACACATCCCTTTGGTTAGTGTGAAAGATGTCAAATGTGTATTTGTGTTCAATTCGAGTTAGCACAGATTCATTTTTTTAAGAAAAATAAAAACCATGTCCATAAATTGACTAAGCTATGATGGGCTATAAAGAGATATTCAGACTAACAAAATTGTTTTAGGTTAGTATATTTTTTTCTCTTATTAAAAACTTAAACTTTCGGGTCGTGAATAAAACATTGTGTACAATGTTTAGCAAAATACATAATATTATAATGTGGGTATACATATAATTTTATAGTACGTATTTATCTATATGTAAAGCTTACACCCACCGCTAGTCTTCTCTGTTCGCCTGATACCTTAATTCTACAAAGAGTAGATAAATCTTCAAAAAACCCTCAAAAGCATATCTGGGAACTAAAAAGACAAACCAAAAAGACAAATCCTCTCATTAACTTCCTTAAAGCTAGCCATTTACGATCACTCCAAATGCATATATCATTAGTCCCATTCACAATCACTCCAAATAGATGTGAGCCATTAAGACAGATGTGAATGTTGAGTTTTTTTTTTTTTCAATCATTATGACGAAATTCACTTCATACACATGCATTTTGACGTAAAAACAGCAACACGTGTACCCTGTTAGAAGGATGATGACAAAATTAGACAACTTTGGACCAAGTTTGGATTAGGTTACAACTTGGTCCACGTCCACTCGAGTTTCCCCATCGACGAGGCGTTTGAGTGATGGACAAATGGGTAAACATGATTAGATTATGGACTAATTGGATATTCATCCACATCATCCATTTGGTTCTCACAACTCGGAGAATATTTTGGAGTGACCGCTCCATTTGGATAGATGGAGTAATCGAATGGGGGTTTTTGGTTATTTGAATTGATTAAAAATATTTTCTCGGAAAGGATAATAATAATAAAAAAAGTGCTTAATTTTAAATATGTCACTTTTTATAAAATACTTAAGTATTTGTATTTTTATTGTACATATCATTTTGTGATCATAAAACTCTTTAACGAAAGGACAGATTTAAAAAAAAAATGTTATTTAAATAATTGGCCTGTACAGTTGTACACATGTGAACAACGCACGGTAACGTAACCAATGTAACGGTAATGTAACCAATGTAACGGTAACGTAACCAACGGGGTGATTCGTAACGAACCGCGTACTATGGAAATTTGATATGTTGCATGTAACGTTGCATCGGTTATGCTAGCTCGTGTTCAGGTATATACAGACCTACAGACCCTTATAGGTTGTTTAAGGATGGCTTAGACTCTAAAATCATCGTTATATATCCTACGTAAGTACGGGGTGGGGCAAAAGTACCGTAACCATCTTGGTTATGTAACATTTAGATCAGTTTCGCTTTAAGCATTGTGTTGTGTAGACGCCCCAATTTTTAATGGATAACTATACGTCATAAATTTCATTCATTCATGGATTCAACATCTTAAAGACAATATTCGTCACGAAAATGAAGGAATTCAGCCAGAGATGTTACAGGATGTCATGAAAAATGCCTTAAAAAGAGCCGAAAGTTGAATAGCGAATCGCGGTCCCCATTTAGCCGATATTATTTTACAATCGTAACGAAAAAAAATGTAAATACCAAATAAACTTTTTATGAAAACCAAATCTACTTATCTTTTCTTTAAACAAAGTTATATGCAATCAAAATGTTAGCGAGACCTTTGCCCCACCCCGTACACAAATATTGAGAATCTCTGTTTTGAAATCATTATTTTTTCATAATAAGGTAGGTACGTATACCAGAATAGTAATTCAAAATCAATCCACTTATAAATATGACACAATCTTTTATTTAGCTTGTATTTCAAAGAATTCGTCGTCTCTTTTCCAAAAAATAACAATAAAATAACGTTGAAGGTCAAGAAATTACCCTTTTGGGATTCCGGATTAAAAAAAATTCTTTTGTCGACAAACTCTAAAGTATTTTTTTTTAATAAAACAACAACTAACAAGAAGAGAAATTAATAAATAAAAAATATATATAACAAGATAGAAAGTGTGGATGATAATTGAATTTAGAATTAAAAGAAAGCAAAAAAAAAGAAGAAGAAGTTGGTTCTATTTAGTTATAATTCAAATTATTATTATTATTAGCGAGTCTGGGTTTTATCACCTAACTGTAATAAAAGTAATTTCACCAGAATATTATCACCTGGCAACATTTGAAAGTTAAGTGGAGTATCTACTTAATTATACTTTACTTTTTCGGAATTACACTTTTAGAAAGTGTTACCCAAATCGTGGCGCGAACCTTTTAAAAAGATTTTTTTATTTATAAGGAAAATTTGAAGTGTACTTATAATAATAATAAAACTCTTTATTTGGGCATTTAAACAAAAATACACCCAATTGGCGGGTTTATTACCTGAGGCAATTTCTGCCAACCAACCAACTGAGAACAAGTCTTACAAATTATAAAATATTTAATCAATACATAAATCTTTCATCTTCCTCTTTCACGACACAAGCTTTAAGTAGCTTACTGCGAAAGAGTCAAGGAGTGTATTTGTGTTCACTTTGAGTGAGCACAGACTCATTTTAATATAAATAAATAAAAATAAATAAATAAATAGATCAATACATAGAGGTATAAGAATATTGATACAAATTTAGAATTTGGCATAAATACATACATATTATATAATTATACATAGGTACTGATATAATTAACTATTTGTTCTTTGTAATTTCATGTTCCAAGATATGTCTCGACATTAAATTATTTATTTACCTACCCACCTTAATATATGCACAATAATAGCCTTGCGGGAGATACGTGTTATTGAATCTCTGAAGATTCAATGTGTTTGTTTTATGATTTTTTGTATGCTGTTCAGTGTTCCTTTTGGTGTCTCTAATAAATAAAGAATAAAGTATCCACCTATTTATGTACAGGTTTTATCCTAGTAGCTACCGCCTCTGATCGAAAAGCCTGTGCTGGGGTCGAATCGAAAAAAAAACTGCCTAGATCTACAAAACATAGTAAATCAATCGAGTAAAATGTCATGAAGGTTGTTACTGCTAAAACAGAGATTACAAAACTTACCAAATGTACATATAAGGGATGATACAACCATGTATGAACTGATGAACGAGCACAAAATGTACGCATTAGGGTGGTGTATAAATAATGATGATGGCTTATAAAATAAATGTACAAAATGAGATAAAATCCTATGGGAAACTATCGTTATAATATTTAAAAATGCTTTATTTCCAAATTCAACAGCACTGCATCCCTAACGTATTACAAAATTGTCTTGAACAAAACAAAAGAAGTGATAGTGAGAACTAAATTTAAAATTAGAACAATAATAATTTTTAATGCCTGCAATGACATATTATTTATTTCAAATAGGCATTTGCCTAGAATAGCTGTCAATATCGTTGACTGACGTTTATAAACTCCCGTAACGCTGTGAATGTAAAGAACTTTCGATTTGTTTTTCCATTAACCAAAATGATAATTATGTACACCTTCATTTACAAAAAAAAAACGAGAAAATATACATAATATTACAACGAATAATCATTTTGAAGCTTCGTACAAATTATATTTTTCTTCAGTTGACAAAAGATAACAATTTGTCGGTTTTCAAACAAACGATCTGGAATAAAAAAAAATGTGATTTAAATATTCTCAATTTTTCTGTTAAATCATTGAAAAATTTCAAGTTTTAGAAATATTGTAATATAACAAAATTATAATACGCGAAACAAAACACAACATAAGAACCTATCTTAAATATTTGATTCAATACGCATTAATAATTGTCAAAACAAGACTACATCTGATATCGAATCTGGCGCGAAAAAGCAAATCCATAGAAATTTCTATAGACATCAACAGATTTCAGCATAGCAACACTGTAATCCTGTTGGTATCTATCTATCGGATAGTTTTCAATTTACGCGGCTATCAGAATCTTTCCATCACTTTATTCACTAAATAACTTTATCTTATAGATGGCTACCAAGTGCATTTATCTACACATTGATGCTTTGGGCCTTAGTAGCTAAAAACATGGATTCGTTTCCACCAAGATTGAGAAAAAACGTTATAGGTAGGTAAGTAATAATTATTCTAGCAGGTATAAACCCGCCTTTACAAGAAGGACCACAGGACAAACAATGACATTTGTCACTAGAGGCCAGTTGACACTACGACCTAGAAAAAATAATAAGATATTTGCCATATAACAGGTACCATATGTACCATACCATATTTAAAAATTCGGGTTTGGTCCTGTACCAGATTTTCGGAGACTGTTCGAACAAAGGAGACTTTTCCAGAGAGTATTTCCTCTTAACGATAATAAAGAATGATAAATGTCTTTGAGAATTTGAAACATTTAGAAATTAGAAAAACCAATTTCTATTTCATTTTCACCTTTTTATTATTCCGAAATGCCTTGAAACATTTTAAATAAGTTACCAAAATGTATTTATCTCCTTTTATCAAAGCTCTCTTGTGGGAGATTTTATACGAAACTTTTTTAATTTTTTTTTTATTTTTATTATTGAATTTCTTAAAACGGTTGCGTCATTAACGATCTCTTTTTTTTTCATAAAAAGATTTAAAGTTTTTATTGAAATGGGTTTCAAATATTTTTTCACGTTTTTTTTAGCGTGCCATATCACAGTTTGGAAATCAAAATGGATCCCCCTATATCGCGTTTTTTGTTCCTTCAAACACTTGCTGAGGTATATGATGGATAACAACCGACATTGCGTAAGATTGATTACAATTTAGGAAATTTAGTTTCTCTCTTTTCCATCCAAGTGGATCTGTAAAGGATGAATAGTTCACCAATTCCTGTAAGGGCTAGACAGAGAGAATGTATCTTAATCATTATTTGGCATCCAGATACTCCAGATAGATATATGTAAATACGCATTTCGTTTCAAACAACTTTATTTCTCATTCTTTCACATTAATTCTTTCCATATTTCCAAAACATTAAACATCTCAGCTTGTCAACTCCATTGATACAACTACGGTGTGGCTGTGACACATAGGTACTTTCAATATCACTGGGAAGGAATGTGGTATGAAAGTTTGAATCGTTGGCACACAAGGCTGAAAGGAAAGGTGTATAAACGCGTAGTCCACCGAGATTAACAGGGATCGAATACATCGATTGAATCCTCCTTGAGAAAGGCCACAGACCTAAAGCCACGGCTACTCTATGGGCCATACTGGTCCAGGCTGGTCAAATAGGGACTCTGTTCCATCATTGAGAAGTAGCGACATTTGGCAAGTATGTATATTTGTACACCTGGCTACACTACTGGCCCAACGTTGACAGTAAGCTCGCTTAATTATAGATTATTGTATTAATGTCAATTATTGATGTTTAGTAAACTTTGTTTACCAATATTTATTTACCTAGCTCTTTACAGTTTGATTTGAACTATATCATAAAAGAAGATATTATGTAAATAATATTGTAAAATTTAACAAATCTAATACATACGGTAGTATAAATATCCTTATAATATGGCAAACTTTTTTATGGCAAAATTTTTTATGGCAAACTTTGCATTCGTATGGCTGTTTTTTACTCTGCATTTACATCGCGGTTCCGATCCAATTCCAGTTTCAAGAGTAGCCTTTTTAAGAGAAGGTGAAGTCGACCAAGATTTGATAAGAGAATACACATTAGAAGCAAAATATACCTGTATGATAGATTGAATGAAAAATGTAATGTAGGTGGAAGAAGCGAAAGAAGTGTGCTTGCATGGAAAATAGTAGAGTTTTGTTCTCTCTGCCTATTCTTTAAGGGATACATTGTAATTAAACAAGATATTTTAGCAAAGAGGAAAATATATACGCAGGTTACGCAAAAACTATAGGACATTCAAACGCAGTAATTGTCTTTTTTTTTCATAAAAGTGTTATTCATATGTATAAGCAAATGTGGGCATGTGGAAAGAATGGATGCAAACAGAATGACAAAGAAAATTCGTGTAAGGTGTAAGAAACTTTTTTTTTTGTTTCTTAGTCTCCTGTGACCTGTGACCATGTAGGACGTATCTAGTCAAACGAAACTAGTCAGGATAGTAAAAAGTTATACAATCTTCTATTTGAACTTTTCGAAAGAAGTGTGCTTGGATAGAAAAGAATGGAGGTCCGTTCTCACGACACGGCGTGATGGGTGAAAAAAAAAACTCTTTTTCACAAGCGCTAGGAGATACATGACAATGAGCCAAGTTTTCTGTTACTTTATTGGTTGAACCACACATTCTCTTTCTTTTGAGCTAGTGTATTAATAAATTACGTTAGCAGACAATTCAATAATTCAAGCAAACAGGGTAACAATAGTTCTCGTTATAAGTAATTGTTTCAAGTACGTACTGTTGTCATATTATTAAATTAATAAGTTATTATGTTAACTCCTTTATTAATTATTATTCAAGACATTTCTTGTCTGCTTGCCAAAATATTCAAATAATATATTGGAGTTGATAACAATATCAGCTGTGGTCTATATACATATCTATAATCTTCTATGAGAAAAGTACAAAGCAATGTATATTTATTCTCTCTTTCACTGCCGGCAGTATAGTAATGAAAGCGGGAAAGAGACAGTGTAGTTTGGATGTTTAGTGTAAATAAACGTAGCTTGGATACGCACTCAAATAATATGTACGAACTAACAGCCGGTTTCATAAAAATCGCTAAAGAACACTTAAGCTAATGCGGTGTTCAGACGGGGCGATGTAAGGCCAGACGATTTCGCTTGCATAAAAAAAATATCGCTTGGTCGCCCATTGATCGTCTGATGTGTTCACACGAGTCCACCGACATACATTCAATCTGTCAGGTGCGCTGATTGTTTTAAATATGGCGGACGTCGAGGTAGA
Source organism: Mystacides longicornis (assembly GCA_963576905.1). Lineage (NCBI taxonomy): Eukaryota > Metazoa > Arthropoda > Insecta > Trichoptera > Leptoceridae > Mystacides > Mystacides longicornis. The sequence goes on from OY756438.1 coordinate 4,250,984, forward strand.
ACGCGGAGTAATTGGAGTTTTTTTTTTTTTTTTTTTTTTTTTTTATTTCCAAATAATACATTAATACATAATAATACATTAATGTGTACATATATAAATACAGATTAAGATAATGGAATTTATCACCCCACTAGACAAAAGCCCGTGCTGAGGTGATACTAAGTATTTATACTGCGCATTAGTTTTTATTCCGAGTATTAGAGTATTTTTTGGTGTATTATGATGAATAACTATTTACTGTAATTTTATGCAAGTATGTAGACCCAACATTAACGAGACACAAAGACGAGCAAACGGTGCACAACAGAAAGAAACACAAACAAACAAAGAAAAACAAAAAACAACCAGCAAAACGCCAACAACACACTCAACCTACCTTTGTAGTACTCTCCCATCCTTCAACGTAATACATGCGTCAACGCCAACTCCGAAGCCTCCCTTCCCCTCTGCATCAGCCAGGTCACAATCAATTGTTCCATGTTTGAGTTTCCCACATTTAACGAAGCTGAGATGTCAGGTATGACCTTATTATATAGTCTGGGACCTAGGAAAGAGAAGTGCCTCTGGGCGAACGCTGTTCGTACAGGCTTTGGGCGCAGCAGGTGTCGGTTTCTAGTATCAGGGTGAAGCACGAACGCATCCGTCGTATAACTGGCCTGGTTTCTATTTACGTGCAACAGTATGGTCTTCATGTAGAGCTGTCTTATGTCCAACACTCCAAACTCCGAAAACAGTTGATCCGATGGATATCTATATGGTTTGTGGCAAATTACTCTAAGGAGAGACTTCTGACTAACTGCGAGTTAAGTAAGTTAGTTGAAAATATTGTTTTAGACGATATAAAAAGACTCCTAATTGAGGAAAAATAAAAAAAGCGCAGATATTGGGTGCGGAATTGGATTCTAAGGAGAAATAAATTTAGAGCAGTGCTGTCAACTGTCAAGAAACAGAACATACGGACGCCGCGCATCTCTGCGCATGCGTGATTCGTTCCACCAGATACAAAAGTTGAAAGGCGTTCAACTTGAGACGATATCGCTTTCAACCATTTTTATCGCTTCAGATTTATCGACAATCTGTTCACACGGTTCAATTGGCTGGCGATATTTTAGTGTCCTGGCGATATTCGCCTCGTCTGAACACCGCATAAAGGAACATTTTTACCGTCTGACTTATAAAAAATTCGTTGGAGCACCTAATTGGACGGGGAAAAAACTTAAAAACAGTATATGTATTATAGAATGCGTTGTTGTTAACTCGAAACCATTGTCAGTTGACATAAAATCCAACATGGCGGGCTAAAAATCTACAGAGGTCAGCTCGCAATCAATCGATATGGGTTAAACTACCTTGACGACGGCTTGATCGCAAATTTTCTACCGCTGAACTCTTTTTTTTTCACTGATCAGATTTTTTAAATAAAACAGTTAAAATTTAAAGTTTCCTTTAAGTTGACGGGTTTCATAGAAATTATTCCCGCGTACTTTAGCTAAAGTTTGAAATGTCAAAAAAATATTTGAAAGTTGGTAGCAGTTGGTATTGTTACCATGGAAATCTATGGAAAACATAGGTTGTTTACTAATAATTTCGCGGAATTCCTGTTGAACTGTCAATTTCATTTACAATAGAGCATCAAAGTATCGTTTTCTGTGTAAATTTATTATTATGGTTTATGAATTAGTAACCGAAATCTGTAACCAATCATATTCTTCCCGTTTTACCATGTTTTCCACCCTATTGTAGTCATTTTTGTACACAGTGTTACCGCATACAAATGTTCATCTTTGTGATAGAGAAAGCTGGCAGAAAGCGCAGCGAAATTTTCTATGAACTCCGACGGCAAAAGATTGAACTTCACTAAAGTCGACTTTAAATCCTAAGAACGGGATTTTAACATGAAGTGTCATGTTGTTGTTATGAAACGCGTTATTTTTTAAAGGGAACTTCAAATCTCCTTTATTTTTTTAAGAAACCTGCTGTAAGTAAAAAAGGTTTAATTCAAAAAGTTTTCGAATATTGGTTAGCAATCTTGAAAATTAGATTTTTCTTTATATTTCGGCTGATGAATCGTGAGTCAGATTTTCACGAAAACCATTCCATAATAATAAACGTGGTAATTAAAAAAAGCTTTCATAGGATTAGGTTAGATGGCGCTTTTCGGAGAGCTTACTGACTTTACCTTTACGCGATCAAAAAACTTTCATGCGTTAAAAAAACACATAATAATATATTAGAAAAGAAAAGACAGGCATTTTTTTTTGTTTTACATGGGATTGTGATTCATGCTTAACATTGTTAGTTTCGAGATAATTACTAGGGGATAATTCACCTGTAAGCGGAGAGATCGATTTTTTACGACGGGCAACACATAATGTATTGCGTGGTGTTCGTTTTGAGAAGTTTTCTCACTAAGGAACACTGTAGTCGAATAAAGTGTGAATTATTTTTGATCAGTAGCTAGTTATAAGGCTACTAAAATACTCGCTTCTTGACCTAGTATAAACTACGCTTAAGATAATGCGATTGCAAAAAATAATGACTGAAAAAAAAACATATAAACACATTGATATTTTGTACCAAGATGCAAATATCAACAATAACATTTATTTATTTATGTCCTTCGTTTCTTGATAAAAAGGGTTGCAGAACACATCTTCTTGGAGCAAATTCTGACTCTAAATAAAGAAAAACAACCTTCCACTCTAACCTCAAATCACTCGAATTTCTATGATTCAAGAAATATGTAAAAAAGTATCTTGTTGGCTTCTATTCCATCGACGAAATGTTTACCGAGGATTCATCCCAACAACTCCCTTATATTCTAATACATAAATTAATTTGTCTAGTGACTAGTCTAACCCTGACTTTGTTGTTGTGAAATGGCCTTGTTCTAATGCTCCTATTGGTTTTTTGTTATGTATGTACTTCCTCACACTCTGACATGGTACTAAAGGGACCCTTTACATCCTTTTAGAATTGCATAAAATGAAATAACATGACTATATTCTCCGCTGTACTATAATTTAGAAAAAAAAAATGATTGTTTTTGTTTTGGATTATTTGTTTCTGTTTTTATTATATACTGTGAGTTCATAACTTCCTTCCTATAAGTAGTTTTATATGATTGTTATTCAGAATGATGAACCCAAGTGTCCTGTAAAGGACCTACGATAGATGTTGTAAAATTAATAAAAACATCTAAGAGAGAAGACTGTATTTTAAGAAGAATATTCGACCAATGCTTATCCTATCCAAGAACTATAATAGAAATCAATTGAAAGGTTTATGAAGTTAAAAATTGAAATCAAAAATTGGTATGCATGGTAAAAAGGTTAAATCTGTACCTGTTTTCCCGTATTTCATCAAATGCATTCCCTCCTTCCTTTGTCTGGGAAGGAAGAAAGCACCGTCCTTTGTCTCCTGAAGATTCCAATAAATTCTCAAGGCGACAAGTATAAATTATCTCCGAGTTATTCTAACACAATAAAATTATAATTCCGAGAATCTTGGATATAATTAAATACCTACCCATTGAAATATTCCAATAATAAATTATAATGGAAAACTTTGCTTTTTTAATAGAAAAATTATTTTACGACCCCGTGCTTTATTAAATCCTTTCCCCATCCAAGAAAGGATACTTATGTATGTATTTGAGTCAATATCGTCCATCTATTATGTCTGAAATTTTACCATAATAATTCGATGAGAATTGGTGTAAATGGTGTCTATTGTTTCAACAACATAATATTATGTAGTGTAGTTTACAATAAGGTAACAGTAGCCCTAGTATAAGTTTTCGATGATCGAATATCTCATCGAAAGAGTGTCGAAAAAAAAATTATACTAAAATGATTGAACGATTCGATAGTTTGATTTAAGAACACTGTTTGCACGCTAATAAGCGCTTGTTTTCGTGCAATAAGCTTTCGATAAAACTCGTACTAGAGTTACAGGTTTCATGTGGGACTTATATCCTACTACACCGCTATCTCTTGGAATATTTTTAAAGTTACGCAACTTAAAAACGAAAGGCAAATGTAAAAAGAGTCATTACAAACTGCTTGATCATTCGTATCGTTCCTTTGAGGGTCCTACGTTAACACGTTGAGAACTGCGAACTATTTGACATTTCTTTCCGTTACAACAGTTGTATGAAGGAACTTTTGATTAATAATTATACCTTTTTCTTGAGATTTTTCGAATTGCTTGGACTTATACTTGGAGTATATAGGACAATAATTATTTGCCGAAAGCAGGCCATGCCAAGCGTTCAATTTCAGCTTTCTGGCTGTCTCTACCAAGTTTGACCATACTGTGTCCGTGATATTTAGGAATCTACTCTTTTATTAAACTAATTTTTAGTATACATTTTTTTAATGAATTAAAATAAACACAGTTGCACTTTCACGATGTCTTATTGAGTGTAGTTATCAAGAGACTAGAGACATATCTCTATCAAGAGACGAGACTCTATCAAGAGACGAGTCTCTTGATAATGTCTACATGAGATAGACGAAAGTGCTCAAGCCGCAATAAAATATCGTGAAAGTGCAACTGTGTTTGTTTTAATTCATTATGATGAACTTTCACTACGTAAATACACAAACCTTACAAAATATAATTTTTTTTATAGTTTAAACTAAGTTAAATTAATTTTTAGTCAATTCCAGGTCTTCTTCATATTTTGCAAAGAACAATGTCGTCTGCAAATCGCATATTAGTCAGAAATTCTTCGTCTATAGTCTTATTCTAATAATTCTAACTAAGATTTATAGTTCCTACAGCAATTTATAGCTAAGTATAGCCTTTTTCAGATTGGACAAGACAGTTTGAATGTATTGTCTGAGACAGAATGTTCCGTCCGTCGATTATATTGACATAGGTATTTGTATAGATAGAGAATAACGAATATGTAACAACTTATAACTCTAACAATAATTCATAACTGATGTTTTTTTTTTTTAATGGAACAAACCACTACGGGCTTACGACCGTCTTCTACTGTTATTTCGAAGGCTGGTTCAGTGTGATCACTTTACGTTAACAACGTTCAGCATTATTAGGTGGTAATGTTTAAGTCTCCGAAACTCCTAATCATGAGAATTCTCGACATGTTTAACTTGTCGAGAAATCTCATGTATCTATGCAACAAGTAGATATTCATTAATAATTAATGAAATATGGAGATAAAAGTTGGAAATTATTGAGAACAAGAGAGCAACGAAATTTGAAGACTGCAACTGCTGTCAAGTATTTTTTGGCGCCAGGATATGACTATATCCATTTTTGTTAATGTCTCATATTTATTGCCTATTGGCTTTGTTGGTACACATAGTTCTAATTATGTCTATATTCTTGTGACTATTTTTCAGGACTAGATCATAACGAACATCGAATAAAAATCGAACATCAATAATGTTGTTACATATTTGTTAAGATCTAGTCCTGAAAAATGGTCACAAGAATCTAGACATAATTAGAACGTTGTGCATTTGTATAGAGTTTTACATATATACAAATATGTGAATATAACCGACGTTACACTGAGACAATACATTCAAATTGTCTTGTTCAATCTGACATAGCCTATACTTAGATATAAATTGCTGTACTATAAATCTTAGTTAGAATTACATGAAGACTATAGACGAAGAATTTCTGACTATTTTTCACGTGTACGTTTTAAATGATTGTGTATGAATTTCAATTCAAATTTTGTTGCCCACGCGTTTTCTCAAATGATGCGAACGGGACGGTACAACGAAAACATACCAACATCTTGCTAGGAGCCCAATCGAAACAATAATTGTAGAAATAATATTTGCGGAGACACTGAGAAAATATTATTCTATTCAAGAGTCGCCACTCGTGGTAGATTCGAGTGGTTAGAGGGAGACGCCTATACAAACACGCAACCCTACTAAAATAATATAAATGTTAGTGGTTATAAATGTTATTATTATCATGTGAAAAGCCAAGCTCGTTGCGAAGGGTTCGATTCTCACAATTATTGGTTATGTAGTTTATCTCTAATATAAATGAAAGTCGGGTTAGTGCGAACACTTATAACTCGAGATCGGCTGAACAGATTTTTATTATTTTTGGTTTATTGGATTCCAGAGAGCTATGGACATTGAAACTCAGGAGACCAGGCAGACCACCCGCCACATGGTTGTCGAGCATCAAAAGGGACCTAAAAGAATGCAAAGTGGAGCCAGAGAAGGCGTTAGACAGAAAATCTTGGCGCAAAAGGACACGACCAGAGCCAACCCCAAATAATGGGACAGAGTCGAGGCCGAAGAAGAAGAAGATTTATTGGATTCTTCTTCGCTCCGGATGACAGAATGACAGAAACCAATGAAAAAATCGATTAATGGATACCAAATAAAAAAATATCAAAATTAAAGTTAGTATGAAATGAATTTCGATACAACAATGCCATCTGTAAAAAAAATCTATAGAAATCAAAATTTTATTAACATAGGTATTTGACAACAATAATTGACATTATAAACATTGACAAGCAGATTTTTGATGGATTTTTGCAACCTTTTTATAATTTTAAACATTGAAGCGCATTTTTATATAAATTTCGAAGTCAAATTATCGTTTGACACAAACTTTCAGTTGTTTAATAGTTGGTGCGATTGACAGAATTCGTATGGAAAATTTGGGTTTTCAAATAGACTTCTCGGTTGAAATAATGACATTGATTAAAAGTCATTTATATCATTCCTTTAAATTCTTATTCAATATTCATAATTAGATAGATCACAGGACAACGTCTGTTGGGAAAGCTAGTCTTATACATCTTACTCTATAAAAATCTAGCCGTTTTCTTTGTTACCTAACTCCTCCTTTATTACTGGACGGATTTCGATGACAAAAATTGGAGATGTCGAGGTTACCCAAGGATAGTTTAGATGAAAACAGGGGCTTTCTAGATACTATATTTCCGTTTTAATTAATGTTTTTGCGTTTTTTGCTCCCATTTCAACTTTTATAAGTCAAAAAAGGTCGAGTAAAACAAACACGTTCGTAAAAAGGGTGATTTTATTTCTAAAGAGTGTACATAAGACCTAAGAATCGTTTGTGTTTTTTTTAAACGTCATAAAATTGTCGTTCGTTTTCTAAGCAGGTATTATGTTAAGGTTTTTTCTTTATATTGAGAGAAAGATATAGGTAGGTATTCTTTTTTTGTCGTGTAGGCTTTTATCAGGAGAATGTCCTTTTAGAAGAAAAAATGCATGGAAAATTAGAAAATTAAAGAAAACTCTACGTAGACAACCTTATTAGTACTTTTTACCTTATAATTTTTATTCCAATTTTGAAATTTTGACAGAAATTGTCAATCGGTGCGATTGACAGAATGCGGATGGAATATACATGGTTTAAAACAGACGCATCGTTCGGAATCACATTGGTCAAATGATAATTAATTCATCACCATACAAATTCGAATTCAATATTCAGGAACACAGGAAAACTTCTGTCGGAAAAGCCAGTAGTTCATAAAATTTACATTGTTTAAATTATTTTTCAGCTATCAAATTGTTTATGATTGATTCACCGATTATTATTATTTTAAAGACCTTCAAAACGGTAGCGTATAGTTTCCGGTGCGTTTTAAAATTCGCTTTACGTTACGATGTCGATGTACAGGGTAAAACATCGAGATTGATATGGTTCACTAATAACTTACTTACATAATATTCAAACAATACAAAAATATCAAAGTCAAAACAAAACAGCAAAGTCAGAATATATTAGACATGCGTGCACCAATTATGACATATGGGATCGAAGCTAGAGCTGATACCGTACGAACAAAACAGCTTCTTAGAACGTCCGAAATGAAAACGTTGCGACCCATAGCAGGGAGATCCCTAAGCGACAGAGTCCCCAATGATGAGGTAAGAAGAACTTGCAATGTCGACGACATCGTAAGATGGAGTAGACAGAGAAGAAGGTTCTGGAGGGACCATGTCGAAAGGATGGAAGAAAACAGAATTGCCAAGGTCGTGATGCAAGGGATACCAGATGGACGCCGGCCACCAGCACGTTTCCCAAAGAGATGGAGAGAAAGCTGGACTTCGTCACAGGAGCCCGATTTGAGCACTTCCTAAACAGATCTTAGATCTAAACAAAGAGGAAGAAGAAGAAGATATTAAAAAAAATATCCATCTCACCTGACACCCGATTCAACAAGAACATCACTCTGTTAAGAGCCCGCGCAGACAGGAAGCGTTCAGCGTTCGTCCGGTCGTGATTTAACACGCATAGCACAAGGTCGAAAATTCTGCGTTCCATTATCCCCACCAAACTTGTACGTGAAACATGTATTTCGATAGTTCTTCTTCAGAATATGAAGCACTGCTTTTGTGACCTTTGGAAGAGTCTTATAAGAAAAATAAAAGATACTGGGTGCATCCGATTAACACTGAGCGAGATGAAAAAGGAGAGTTCAGTATTCATTTTCCTGAATTACTTGAATATGAAGAACGTTTTTTTTTTCATTTACTTCCGAATAAATAGCTTTAATGAAATGCATAGGAGTAGAAAAAGGAAATTAATAAAGAAGACAGCAAGTGAAGAAAGGCGTTATTTTTATATGTAACTAGAGAAAGGCGATATTTCGGCGCTTTTCCCTTACTAAGACAATGCATTTTTCTGTGTTACTCATCTTGCGAGCGAGGCGTCCCACGAGTTCTTTGTCCTTCTGACAATAGAACACAAGAACGCTAGCATTAAACTGACCAGCGGGGTCTGATTGCAGCTGTGTCTGCGAGTTGCTATAGTGGTGTACTACTTACAAAGAACCCAGAACGCGTTTCTGTCTGCGCGAGCTCTAAAGTGCATTACCAAAAAAACAAACACCCAGAGTTGGAAAATAAAATATATTTACCTAATCGTTGATATGGTCACTATGAAAACCAGAAAGAACTGTCATCGCCTACTAACCCTACTAATAAGTTGTTGTTTCCATGGTATCCAGAATCAATCATTAGGACAATAAACTCTATTTTCAAGTTCTGGGACTTTTTCCGTTTGGTATAAATGCATCATTAGTTGGGGTATGCCTTATTGCGTTAATAATTATTAACGAATAATTATTCGTCCTTTGTAAACAAACTTACACTAAAACATGGGATTCATAACACATAGCAGTTTTAAGCAGTCTTGAATAACATTACTACATCATCGAATTCTTTACTTACGAACATTAGCAGTGCATTTAGTACGGTTATGAAATGCAGCAATTGATTCCATGGTCCATTCTCCCTCATTCATCTGCTTATTATAACAGTATTGTTTCAAGACAGTAGTTAATTGACGGAGTGTTTTGACAGCTGATGGCAATGAAATGGGCTACGTAATATTATTATTAATACCTTTCAACAGTCTCTTTAGTTTGATAAAGGATGCATTTGGGATGTGGGTGGCGACCTACGCAATGAAGTAGGTACTGGTTTGAATCCTGCAGAAGGCACTGAAGTTTTTAATACGACACTATTTAATTTGTAGATTTTCTCTTTCTTCACAATCTTACATCATTATCAACTTAGTACGACTTTGTGTTTTAAAAACACGATCTTGGAAGGTTCTGCCAGACTTTTTCCAATATATTTATCTCACTGGTTTGCAAGATATTATTGGATCGGACAGTATCATCCATGGATTCACTATCATAGGTCTTGCTTGATTGAACTAGCGTATATTTTACAGTTGTTGCATATCTTGATCGGATATGTTCGAATATTTCAAATCTTATTTGTTTTGTGTCCTATCGCATTTTAAAGCATTCTGTGCCCTTATTCTCGTAGTCTTATTACGCTCTTATCTTGATTGACAATCATAAAATGGCGGATTGGTATTCACAAAATAAGATATCTTAAAAATTCGTGTTTTTTTTTTTTTTTTTTTTTTTTTTTTTTTTATTTATTGTCTACGCAACCAGCGGTTGCTTTTACAAACAATTTTGACATTTTGTTATGTTTGAAATATCAGTATGAAAATGATCCAGTTCAAGATAGGATTTAAGATTAGATTCCGATAGTTTTGTGAATACGACTGCTTGCGATCGTGTCTTAATCTTATCGTTAAGTGATTTTTAAAAGCGATTGATTACGAGAATAGCCCTACTGATATCCCTTCAATCTCTCGAGTTGTTTAAATTCTTCTCCAAATAGGGATATGACAAAATACACAAGCGTACCAAAAACACTCAGGATGACCGTACACTCTAACAGAAATAACCAGGTATTTTCTATGTTGAAAAAAATGACATACCCTTAATCTTATGTACCAATAAAAAAGTTTTGCATATTTATTTTGTCTAGAGAAAATTCGAGAATGTCTGAACCGATTCAGATAATTGAAAATGATTAAAGGCATAGGTACGAAGATGAAGTTGTTACGAAGGTAATCATTTGTAGGTAATAAATAATGACAAATTATAATATTAAAAAAAAACCAAACGCAAATAAAGTAAAAAAGCGTTTAAAGAAATTGTTAGTTTAAAAAGCACTTCATATTTCATTTTACTCTTAGTAAGAAAAAAACTAACTTGCTTATTACACTTCTATGCAGTATGTAGTGCATAGCTTATATGCCTTCCTGCATAAAATGGTTTTAAAATTATTTCGTTTACATAGTTCACTCGCATGAAATATTTCACATTTCAAGTATTCATTTGACACTATCGACATCTATCGAACATTATAAAAATATTCAATTTTCAAATCCATTTTCATTGTATTAGTAAAATAAAAAACTCTTATAACACAAGTAAAATGAAATGTAGTTGGATAAGTTTGAAGAACTGACATAAAATTCTTAAAAGCGCAATATAAAAATGTTACATTTTTTCTGGATATTTTCTCTTTACTTTTTTTTGCGCTACATTTCCTCAGAAGAAGGAGGAGATATTTTTCTTCCTGTTACATTTCTCCTTGTTACGTTTTCTTGTTCTGAAGACCTGTCTATTTATAAAATGAAAACCCACAGCAACCTGGTGTCAGATGGTTAAAGTCTGCCATTTTTCAAAACAGCTCGGCTTAAATTTATATATTTCTATCATTTAGAACGTTGCATTATCATTATAATGAATGCAACGTGACAATTTGTAGTTTTGCGGTTTTCATAGTTCGGTTCGATGCTTTTTGTAACCGGTTCGAACGAACTTATTTACAAATATGACTTTAATGTAACCAGTTCGAACGAACTTATTTACAAATATGACTTTAATGTAACGAGTTCGAACGAACTTATTTACAAATATGATTTTAAATAACCAGTTCGAACGAACTTATTTACAAATATGACTTTAATGTATTTACAAAAATATGACTTTAATGTAACGTTCGATGAATTGGATATCGATTCTAAAGAACTCACTATGTACAAAATAAAGTAATTTTAATATGATTTTTTTTTTTAGTAAAATTGAGGGTCTCATGAATTGAATTTTCAGCACTCACTAAGTTTTTTTTACAAAAACCAATATCGTACCATGTGATGAATGTATCGGTTACAAGGAACTTTTTCGTAATTTTATTATAAAGTATTAAAAAGTAGGTAGGCACATCCTAAGCCCCGAGTTTAGTTGACAAATAGTAAGTAGGTATAAAGAAATTTAAAAACAGGTCCGTGAAAAGTTGACAATTATATGTTAATTACATAATTAAGATGCATTAGCATACTAAAATGATTGTCCAATTATTTTTCAGATTGAGATTTAAGTATCTTTTTTGACATTCAACATAAGTTTTAAAAATGATTAGTATAGATTTTAAATTTTAAAACTTTCCATCTCGCTATATATTACGTATTTCGACAGCAAAAATTAAAATAATTCGCTCAATTTCGAAACAAATGAAATAAGAAGAAAATATCGGCAACGGGGCTTGAGCCCACGACCTGTAAGTCAAAATTGATCATTATTCGAACTGGTTCATAAATAATTGTGGGTTGCTTTTAAATTTGAAATGAAAAATTACAATATGTTTTTAGCTGCATTAATAATATATAGTCGGATTACACTGTTAAAAGCAAATGCTAACAAATTGTTGTCAACACCTGCTGCCCTAATAGATTACACAGAGCGCTTACTTCATCTCAGCTGCAACCAACAATTTGTTTGCGGGCTGATGCATGCGGTTTCTATTCCGAAGGGATTAATATGCTTTTTTCTTCTTCTTGTAGGAAAATAGTTCATTTTATCACATACCTAGGATCTTTACTACGAAACCTGAATTAAAGTAAGTGAGTATTTAATTTTGCAAAAAATATTATACAGTGGTTAGCTATTTAACATTAGGTATATTTTATTGATGTCAGCATTATTTAAATGATTATTGTTAACATTAAAGTATCTACATAGCAAGAGATCAAAATAACATTGCGAATGTTTTCTTTTTCAACTATTGAGCCATTCTCAAAATAACGTTTCAACTTAACGCAATCAATTATTGCAATTGACTCCACGACAATCACATTCCAATAGTTGATAAAAGGTTTATTATGAACGAGCTAATGACACGTTATTGTATTTCTATGGAAAAATCACAACAGCCTTGTCAAAAAGTGTATAGCCGGCGCAATACTTTTTGGCTCGAGGTGGCCAATTTCGGAACTACATACAACGTTATCTGTGTATGTACAGAAGATCACTGCGCTATTCCCAAATAGAATGGTGCTTCATTGGTGTTTGACAATCACAATTCAATAAGCAATGAAATGGTTCTTCTGAACGAGCATTGAGTTGCTTATGGTATTCTATGGAAAAAAGACAACAATACTGTCAAATGCGCTGTCAAAATTTTTGACATGCACTTACTTATCACCTGCATTTTAACTATGCAACTCGCACATACACTTACTACTTGAAAATGTGTGTATCACCCCTTAATTGAAATAACACCAAAAAACTCTTGCGTAGAACTCGATTGGTTTAGATTACTTACGCAATTAATGTGTTGGATAAAATATTTTCAGAATATTGAAATGTCAAAAGTCTCAAAAACAATTGGATACGACGCAACTCAATCGTCTATTTTTATTTCAGAATAATAGTCATTATTTAGATTGCTATCCAACATGCTTCGCTGGTAGGTCGGATTTGAAAAATTATGTTTCATTCTAAGCATCTAATTAGAAAATTTATCTTTGTAGAATGTATTGTACACGCAGGTTATAAATATTTTGAGTGCACTACAAATTAACACAATCGACATATTTTCCGCGACCAGACACAAGGCTTTTTTTTGTTTTCTCTGGTCGGGTATCTAAATTTTCTTCTTTTAAGCGCAGATAGGTTTTAAAAAATGACAAGTATGATTTAGTTTATTATTATTTTTGTGCCAATATATTTTTGACAGATTATTTATACATATACAGGTCATATTTGTAATTCAGCCACAAACAAGGATCATTGTATTTTTTTGCATTGTATTTTAATGATATAATAGATTTTAAAAAAATATTTGCATAATGGCATTATATTAATTTTTATTAGCTACTTTCTACTAGGTAATTAATTTGGATGCAAACCTCGTAAATGATGCAAAATTAGTCAAATAAATAATATAATATACTTCTTCAATTCATATCTTAGAGAAAGAAAACAAAAATAACGGAAGTCAAAGGGATGAGATCGGAACAGGCTATATATACTTGGACCACTTACTTACCTACTAGGAAGAAAATTGATATTTTTAGATAGTTAATAAGTTTTGTGTGAAAATTTTTTTTGCTTTTTTTTAATAATTTTGGTGTAAGTAAGTGAAGTTATCTTCTAACCCTTAACCGCTGAGCAGGATAAGTCTATTAAAAAAGAAAGATCTGCCGGATCTATTAGAGAGAACAATATGGTAAAACCAATATTATGGGATAAATTTCAAACTGATTGACGAAGAAAACCTTCGTTTGACCCAAAATTGTGACCATAAATCTGCTTTTTGACCGAAACAGTTCCCATCAATATCTTAGCTTGGGATATTGGTATTAGGGATGACAACGCGTTCATCAAAATATCGATAACATCGAGGATAATTATTTATTGAAATTTATACGTTTTTGCTATATTTTTATTTCCTTTACTTATATCCTTTTGATCGATCTTGTGATCTGTTGTTATGAGGCCCAACTATCCTTTTTTCAGGCAGTTTTTCGGACGCTTTTATGCCTTATGGCAGCTTTGTAAGCCTCTTGTCACTTTTTTAGAATCTTTTTGAGATCTGCTGAAGAGCGTTTTACTTATACAAACTAATCTTTAGAGACGAGTGTTATCTTCTTGAGGTGGACATTTTTTTCTTCAAAATAGACGAAACGAGCTGTCAGTCACAAACATAGCTTTACGAAGGAAAATCGGTTACCTTTGTTGGAGTACATCTGACTCGTGTTTGATTTTTTTTGTCTATAAACGCAACAAATATCTCATAATCATTACATAATAATATGTTGTTAGTTTTCGAAACGTTAAATTTCTAAAAAAATACGTTATTTTAGTCGGCACAGCTTGATTCTTAAGGCAGTTTCTGCCAGTCGACTATCCAATATTTGACAGAAATTGCACAAGCAAAAATTCCAAGTGATCTGATTTGATAAAAATAAATATTGTAGCTGGTCGTTAATTTAACTGGATACCATTTTGATGATGTCTGAAGCCGAAAACCCCCGACGTCGGTCAAAAAATCTTTATCACTGATCTTCAAATTTGTTATCGTGAGTAACGTTGTAGAACATTTTAAAATAATTTTAAAAAAGAAAAACTTTGTATGTTCTACTTTTTATTTTGAATATATAAGGTTAAAACGTTTTCGGACTACCGTCCATCATCAGTAACCTAAACTATACTAAACTAAAAACTAAGAGGATAGGTTGCTTTCTATGTTTCGAGGAGGAGGGGGATTGGGCGGGGGTGCTATTAACAGTTTAACTAGTGGGGATGTTACGGGCGGGATTTGAATATTCAGGAGGTTATTATTATTGTTATTATGTATGTGCATTGTCTCTAAAATATCTAATTTTCTACCTTTATCACTTATATTTAAAATCTTAAAACTACTTAAATCAAATCGGTGTCCGTGATCTCTTGCGTGGTCTGCCATGTCCGAATTCATTGAAAAGTTTTTTATCGCTTTTAAGTGCCCATCCCCCTCCTCCTCGAAACATAGAAAGCAACCTATCCTCTTAGTTTTTAGTTTAGTATAGTTTAGGTTACTGATGATGGACGGTAGTCCGAAAACGTTTTAACCTTATATATTCAAAATAAAAAGTAGAACATACAAAGTTTTTCTTTTTTAAAATTATTTATCACTGATGTTCGTTTATATTTTGTTGGGATCCTGGGGAAATCTTCGCTTGTCTGGGTCGTTACACACATACAAGAATACACTACTTAAATGCGGGAATTGATTTGGGATCCTCAAACTCGAGGCCCGGCAAAATAGAATACTGAATATGTACGTACGTGCATACTCAAATGGTGAACTTTTTTTAATAGTTTCATTCATGATAACTTCAGTAAGAGAGAGCTATTTAAAAAAGTAAAAATCCATTTTTTTGAGAAATTAGATGTGCTTAACCGAAATTTTCTATTAGGAATTTGCTAATTTTTGAACTGGGGAGATTTTATGTAGGTAAATTTTCTCGATGACGCCGAGTCAGCCACTAATTTGAAATGTTCGTTAAATTTCTCAATTATTCGATCGATGTTTTTCTGGCGGGGTGTGACATCACTTTCAGGAAGACCACGAGGCCAATATAACTTGGGACGATTAATCAAGAGAAATCTACGGGAATTAATGATACATCTAATAAAGCACAATCTATTTACTTTACAAACTTTGGATGGTTTTGGACCTCTTTTTTGTTCCGTAATTCGAAAACTTTGTTAAAAAGGACAACGGAGCATTTTTTTCTTACATTTACTAAAGACCCCACCACCACCGAAATGTAAGTTTTTTCCTTTAATTTAAGTAATTTGACGTATGAATAACTCGAGATCGGCTGAACAGATTCTTCCGATGTTCGATTTTTTGGATTCTTCTCCGTTCCGGATAATTATTACAATATTAAAAAGTTGAAAAATGCGCTATAAACTGTATCAATCAATCAATACTCCCTTTTACACCCCACTCAGGGGCATAGGGAGGCAACAAGAGCTCTCGATTGCGCTCTATCTTGCGCAATGTTTATGACCTCCTCCCACACCATGTCCATGTCCCTCAGCTCTGCTTCGAAGGAGCGGAACTCATGTGCTATAAACAGTATAAAATGTGATATTAAAGTTAGTATGGAACGGATTTCCTGCGACGCCAACGTCATCTATGAAAAATTCTATAAAAACAAAAGTACTGTGTACCTGACAACCATTGACGTTAAAAAAAGTGGTACGCAAATTTTTTTTATGGAATTTTGTTTCTAACATATTCGTATTTTTGTATAAATTACAAATTCGAAATTAATATTCATAGTAACTACTGCCGTCCTCGTTGGGGCACCCATTTCTTCTTCAACTTTTAGATCTTCGATGTTTTGGGCAGAAGGTGCTTGGTGATAGTCCATGTCCATGTCAAAATGAAACAGTCTTGTACAGTTCTGTCATAAAATTTATTATTCAAACCTGAACCGGTTTTCGGAGACTACCCTCACCATAATAATGACGACCGGCTCATGTTTAAATAAATATTTTTTTGCTAGAATTATACATTTTTAATAATTTTTAAAATAAGGTCACTCGTAGGAAACGTAACAAGTCCAAATTATTTTTTTATTCTGGGTCGAAGGTCGACAGGCGGGTCAGCTAAATAAATAAATAAACTTAAAGTAAAAATCAACGAAAACAAAAATTAATCAAATATGTATTGTTGTCTGATATTGATATCAACATGACCAAGATATGGAAGGCGTCGGCGTTTAGTGTCGAGACGAAATGTAAACTGTTTGATGCGTGTGTGTTGCCCATTCTCCTGTATGGGTGTGAGTCCTGGCACCTGACTTTGGCCCAGGCACAAAAAGTATCTGCATTCGAAACGAAGTGCCTCAGGAGAATTTCGGGTATAATATCA
This sequence comes from Mystacides longicornis, assembly GCA_963576905.1. Classification (NCBI taxonomy): domain Eukaryota; kingdom Metazoa; phylum Arthropoda; class Insecta; order Trichoptera; family Leptoceridae; genus Mystacides; species Mystacides longicornis. The sequence goes on from OY756438.1 coordinate 4,268,059, forward strand.
TCACGAACGACGCTATACGCCGGCGCACCCAGCGTGAGCCCATCACCTCTACTATTATGTGGAGGAGATGGACTTGGCTGGGACATGTGTTAAGGATGCCGAATGACAGTTGGCCGAGGAGAGCGCTGTTCTTCCTCCCATCAGGGTCCCGGAGACGAGGAAGACCCTCTCATATTGTGTTCCGCTCCTTCGAAGCAGAGCTGAGGAATCTGGACATAGTGTGGTAGGAGGTCATTAACGTTGCGTAAGATCGAGCGCAATGGAGAGCTCTTGTTGCCTCCCTATGCCCCTAAGTGGGGTCTAAAGGGAGTTTGGATTGGATATTGCAAAAGAAATGAAAAGAAGGTTACAGTCTGAAAACCGTAAGTATATTACGTACTTTTTGGGATGAAAAAAAGCAGCTATCGAAAAAAAAAGAGTAAAAACACAATAATGAGAACAATAGAACACAACATAGTATTATCACCTATGTAGTATTTTATAGCTGTTCTTTTGTTTACGTCCCGACACTTTCTATCTGTTGTATATATATTCTGCACAATGTAACATAGTGCGGATGATCAAAAAGATTTCGAATATTTTTGAAATCGAAAGGTTTGTTTTGCAATAAATTCTCCCAAAAAGTTAGTAAATAAAATTACAAAGCATTAAGTGCCACAATCACTCCGAATGGATGTCGTCCATTTGATGTTATCCATTTGGACACGTGAACCCTGGTGGAAGGATGATGACAATCAATTTGGACCAAGTTTTTAACACTGACAATCAAATTTAGTTACGTGACCACTTTTACTCGAGTTTCCCCATTAACGATCCACGTGGAGTGGTGGACGAATCAATTGACGCGATTGAATTTGGACTAATGGATGATATCCAACTCATCCTATCACTCGAAATCATTCACTCGGTTTCCCCACTCATGGTCATTTTTTGGAGTGACATCGCTCCATTTGAACGGATGGAGTGATCGTGAATGGATGTATTGATCCATTATGGAATAATATTATGTTCCTTTTTTAAGCAAGGACATTATTTAACACGCAATGAAGGTGGAGAAAAAGTCATATGAGTGACAACCAAAACGTTTTTTTTTCTTTCTTCTTGCTTAAGGACCAGATTCTGTTATCATCAACTTCATTTCTTGGACGCGGATATCGATCTGTCTTTTAACACTCATTACATTGATTTATATGTTAAATCAATGAAAATCGCTGTTCTTTTATAATCCTTTATTCGCGCAATATGGCAACTTTTTTTAACTTAAGAAATAACCCTGGAGATGTTACAAGTCCGAGTTGTCAAATTATTCGAATCAACCTTCTGGACACTTCGGGAATCTTCGACGCACTCCTGTTTTTCCGCGCAAGAACGTTGCCGAAGGACCACTCGAATACGTATGAAATGCATAGAAAGCATAAAATAAAGTTCAAATAAAAAATTGTAGGTATAATTTTCCACATTTTTTTATTATCCTGACTAGTTTCGTAGGCACACGTCCTACACGGTCACAGGAGACTAAGGAACTTAAATAAACTCCACCAAGAAATGCATAATATTCATTAAATAGTACATTTTAGCATAGAAACCAATCCCGTAGTGTGGAATAACCACAAATAATATTGAAAATTATGAGGTTACTAAAGTATTCTGCGACATGGTTATGACACGGAATAAGGTTGATTATTAGTAGTGCGTGGAATAAACGATTTATTCTGGAATGGCTTTACCCATCATTATGACGGTATAAGGTAGTTTGTATTAGTATCAAAAATTATCTTTAGTGTTGACCATTTTTACCCTGATTGTGAAAAATCTCGAAAAGTTTTCGATCACACATCTCGCGTATATGACTCTGTGCAGAGTGATGATAATAAACAATACATTGTCTATTGCAACACTGGATCTATTTTCGAAATAATAATTAATTAAATTTCAGAAACAGAACAATCCAAAATCTAAAAAGTACTCTCCTATTATATTGTTGCACGACCATTGTTTGAATAATGACCAGTGGTCACGAATCTGCGGTCACTCCCCCTTCTCGAAACACTTCTTCTCAACAACCACCTCTCAAAATATAACAGAGGGCTGGAAAAAAAACACGGAGCGAACAGACAGATTGAGAATATACTTGCAGTATAGTGTCATCGTTTATAAATTTAATATTGTTAGTAAATATAGTTACCTAATAATATTTGAATGAACTTCATCTTGAATCGTGAACTTTGCTTGACCAACTAATTTCAAACACCGGGAGCTACACGGATGTGATCCCAAATTTTTCAATATGTGTGTAGGTATTTTTTTAACAATAATTCCCGGGTTCAGATTTCCTAGGGTTTTTCACCGGAATCATCTACCCGGGGTTTGGCATCCTGGCTTGATCGTAAGTGACATTTATGTTGATAGGTTCTTTAGTCTTATTTAGGCCTTATATTAAAGATGTGAGGATAGGCTCTTGCAAGTTCAACTCCACCTCTTTGGTGGTCTGCCATGGAGTCGTCTACCATAGGATCGGCCGAGCCAATTCAACATGAGTGAGTCTGGATGAGTCCATTCTTTGTGCTTAAAATGCATACCAAAATATTGCTATTTGCCTCTCCATCTTACTATATCTTCAACACTGCATATTTCCGTATCCTCGACCCACAAAATATAAAAATGAAATACACATACACACTCCCTTTAAGGCCCCCCGCACAACGCAAGCCAGCCCCGAGGAGACCAATCCGCAGCAAACCAGATCCACATGAAACCGACCCTCCAGTACGATCGAAGTAATCAAACCGAAAAGCCGGCCCCACACAAACCAAGTCCACCGCGGATCCCCCCAGACCAACCCACAATGCAGGAGGCCTAAGCCCCACTCAGGAGGATAGGGAGGCAACAAGAGCTCTCCATTGCGCTCGAAGGCGTCCGAGGCTCATTGTGCCTTTTCTGACCAGTTGAGATTTAAGGACGTGAGGTGGTCAACCTCACGGTCCCGATCTGATTTTTCGATTTCCTGCCTCTTACAGGATGCTTAAAGAACCAAGATGCCGTGAGGTTGCCGGCTAAGAATAGCACCTCTCTTTTGAAAAATGAAATAAGTAGGCAAAAAAATGTTTAATCGGCAATCCGATAAATCTGTCAGGATGAAGATATCGAGGGATTGTGAAATTGTAGGCAACAAGAACTCTCAACTGATTCCGATTTGCACAAATTTTATGATCAAAGGGGGACACCAGTTGCCTGACCCCTTCCTGGACGGATCTAGGGGTCCGAGGCATATTTTTCAGGCTTTCTTGACTTGTTGGGGTTTGAGGACGCGAGCTGGTCAACCTCACAGTCCTGATCTGATTTTTTTTATTTCGTGCCTCTTACGTCATGCTCTAAAAACCAACAAAGAGAGCAGAGGTAGCCCCACGGCAATTGTGCAATTTAATATAATACATATCTAATGAAGTTCGTTTTCTTTACAGTGAAATAAAAACCGTAGGTTGTAGTGCACTAAACCTCAAAGATATAAAAACCGTAGGTTGTAGTGCACTAAACCTCAAAGATATAAAAACCGTAGGTTGTAGTGCACTAAACCTCAAAGATATAAAAACCGTAGGTTGTAGTGCACTAAACCTCAAAGATATAAAAACCGTAGGTTGTAGTGCACTAAACCTCAAAGATGTAAAAACCGTAGGTTGTAGTGCACTTAACCTCAAAGATATAAAAACCGTAGGTTGTAGTGCACTAAACCTCAAAGATATAAAAACCGTAGGTTGTAGTGCACTAAACCTCAAAGATGTAAAAACCGTAGGTTGTAGTGCACTAAACCTCAAAGATATAAAAACCGTAGGTTGTAGTGCACTAAACCTCAAAGATGTAAAAAAAAGCGTTACATTATTCACAGGATTTCTATATAAATTATATAGAAAATTGAATAAGATAAACGCCTAATCGATTATTTCTATTATATTATATAACCCCATTCACAGAATGACGTATTAGCTGTTTTCGCCTTGTCTAATCCAATATCAAAGGAACAAACATCTAAACACTCCTAACAGATATAATTTATTAAAAGGGAACAACTAAATGAATACTTTGTTTAATATTATAAAGAAAAGTGAATAAAATATACGCCTTATCGATTATTTCTATAATATTTAATAACCCCTTTCACAAAATGATCTATTAGCTGTTTATGTCTTGTCTTATCCAATTTCAAAGGAACAAACATCTAAACACTCCTAACAGATATAATTTATTAAAAGGGAACAATTAAATGAATAGTTTGTGCTCTTCACGCCCTCAAGTGTGCGGTTCGTTTTGATTCCGTTTGCTTGAAAATATATTCGCAAGGGAATTTTCAAAAACGCCTATATCCAAACAAAATAATCAATTAGTTTTGTCAAAATTTATTTGAGATTTCCTTATACCTACTTTTAATCAAAACTAATGTTTGATTCATGCAGTTTTTTTAAAGGTTGTTAGGCAAATAATTAGAATAGCAAATTCTCAATTTTGGATACATTTGGCGTGCTTAATTCTTTTATCGTCTTAATATTTTAAAACTAAATATTTTATTAATTTTTTTAAATGATTTCTATTTTTTTATTTTACACTGTTAACTGTAGAGTGTTGATTATTACAAATATAATTATCAGTAACAGCAGTAAACACAGCCCAATGGCAACAAGAATAAGACCAAGAATTTCTGTTGATCTTTGCCATTTTTGGCATAAATTTGTTAAAACATATTTCATTTTTTTTTATAATTTTTGAGATACCAACGAACAATTATTGTCATATTATTATTATCATCATAATATAAACAAAAATACACAGTGCATAGAAAATTTTCAAGAGTTTTTCAATAAAAGTTGTCCGCTATTTCTACAAACCGTTGTCAATTAAAATAAGTCAGTTTTGTAAATGACACAACTATAATACAATTCAAAGTCTTTGATAAGTACGTTTTTAATAAAATTTATGTAATTTAATTTAGTACTTTTCACTTAACTTTTTGTTAAAGTAATTATATATTTTTTAATTAATGACCTTTTGACCGGATTTTCTATACAAAAATCAAACGATATAAATATCAATGAAATCCAATTTTTTTTTACTATTTTTCCTTTCTTTTACACCTGTTTTTGAATAAGACAATATTTTCAATACAAGATCAAAATATCTATAAAAATATAACAACTTTATAAGTAGAACCTACAAAGAAGGAACATATTATTTTAAAATAATTTAAATGAAACAATTGATTTGTTATTCCACAATATTTATTTACCTGACTAGTTTCGCAGGACCTGTTCCTGCACGTTCAATTCGTTAATTTTACATATTATTTTTCCTCATTTTTCGATCGACAAAATATACCAATTTGCCGTTTTTTCATTTTGGAATAAAAATGTTGTTATATTCTCAAACTTTATGCTAAATAATTGTAAAATTTCAAGTTTTAGTTAATTTCTATTATCTTTAATCTTATAGATGGCTACCAAGAACAAATTTATCTACACATTTATGAGTTGGGCCTATACGAAGCGATATAAATCGTCAGTTTTTACATGGCAAAATATTCATTTATTTTTATTTTGTTCATTTTTACGTTTTATATAAACAAAAATAAGTAGATTATGTATAATAGAAAATGGTACCATATATCAGTGGAGTTGGTCGCTTTTGAAAATTCTCCCAAACCAAAAGGGGGTGTACCCACAAATGTTATCCCCCTTGTCCCCCGTAGAGTCCTATTCAGTCCTTCCAAGATTAATGATTAGAGGGACAAACGATAATTTATTTCACTACATTTTCTTACTTCAACGTATATATTTTTTTCCCCATTCTGTCAAGACAGACAGATTGTTTTTGGTTGACAGAATCGCCCAGACACAATATCGTATTGTATCTCGGTAAACGAACAGATAAATTCGTGGTAATTAATTAGTTTAGACCGTCCTATCTTTTTTTTCGTTATTTTCAATTCGATGTCACCGATCCCTCAATTAATGAATTTTGAATGCTTTTGGATGAAATTCATAACATGGATTCAAGACATTCTCATACTTCAAATTATGAAATCAAAGTGTTCTACCAGTTGATATTATATAATATGGATTCAAGACATTCTCATACTTCAAATTATGAAATAAAAGTGTTCTACCAGTTGATATTATATAATATGGATTCAAGACATTCTCATACTTCAAATTATGAAATCAAAGTGTTCTACCAGTTGATATTATATAATATGGATTCAAGACATTCTCATACTTCAAATTATGAAATCAAAGTGTTCTACCAGTTGATATTATAAAATATGGATTCAAGACATTCTCATACTTCAAATTATGAAATCAAAGTGTTCTACCAGTTGATATTATATAATATGGATTCAAGACATTCTCATACTTCAAATTATGAAATCAAAGTGTTCTACCAGTTGATATTATATAATATGGATTCAAGACATTCTCATACTTCAAATTATGAAATCAAAGTGTTCTACCAGTTGATATTATATAATATGGATTCAAGACATTCTCGTACTTCAAATTATGAAATGGTCCTCTATTTTCCCCTTTATGACGAGTTTTAAAGTAAATTTATGGGTCAATAACTATCAAAATTCATGATTTAAATAGCTTTAATAAAGTTATGTTACTATCAACACCAGAATAATTTGTCCGAACAGTAAAAGGCCGTTGATATGTTGACATTTTTCATTTCTTACGAGAAATCCTGTCTTCTTTCGAGAGAGCAGTCTCGAAATTCTTCTTTGCACACATAAAAGAGTCATGTGTGTAACTAACTGTGCGTGAAAAATAGACGCAAGTACAAATTTGAATAAAATTATTCAGAATTAAACTAGGATCGATTCAGTGTATCACACAAATAATGAGTGACAAGTTACCCATAAGTTTTTTTTTCTAGCTCTGCACTCGTTTTCGAGTGATTCGATTTACCCATAGTTAAGAAGCAAAATATGTACACGATATCAGCTAATACTTATAATGCCTACAATTACCAAGAACCTGCATTTTCATATCGTTACATAATGATTTAGTGACATCAGAACCTATGTCATGTACATTATGTAATGCAATGTTATTTAGTGTTTTGTTATGTTACGTAACGTTGTATTATGGTACCTATATACATAATGTTTTATAAGTATTATGTGATGTTATGCAATTATTACGTCGTATTTTGTTTCATTAAGTCATTTTATACAATGTAATATTACATCACATTGTTATGTGTTGCATTATATTATGTCACGTTACGTAGACATGTTACATAATATTATATAAAGTTGCATTATGTTATGCAATATTACGTTGTGTTATATTATGTTACGTAATGTCAAATTGTTTAATATTAGGTATATTATGACATGTTGCGTACGCAATATAATGTTATTTAATGTTTCATATAACTATGTTATTTAATACTCGATTCCGCCATATTACACAATATTATGACAAATTTCGTCATATTGCTTAATAATTACGTCACTTAGCATCATTTTTTATAATAATTATTATGTCATGTTATGTTATATTATGTGATGTTACATTATATAATGACATGTTACATAATGTGATGTCATGTAATGTAATGTTTCATATGTCGTAATATTATTTATGTGACATACTTTATTATCTGACTTTAGATCACGTTCTAAAATTAATTTTATGCTATGCATTGCTATGTATGTCTTTATTTTTTTTAAAGCGTAATATTATGTCATGATACATTATATTATGAAATGTTACATTATGTTATGTCATGTTTTTTAATATCAATAATCGTGTTCGTATTACATAATTTTTATTTAAGAGAATAGTTTTTTTTACTTTGAAACGTTTCAAATAACCTTTGACCATGAAGGGCTTGCCCCTTCGAAACATGTCAGGTATAATAAAATTGTGGCATAGTTAGAAAGTTTTTTTTTATTTAAATTTGATTATTTAAATTACTCCCACCAAGAAAAATGCATGTTCAACAACTTATATTTTTTTTAAAAATAGTTTTAATTTGACCATTAATGACGAACTTTGTTAACGTGAAACTAACTATATTAAAACTTAGAACAAGCTAAATATCACAAAGTAGAAACATATAATTTTCATTTTAATTTTGCACATATGTAAGTCTAATTTTAACAAAAAAAAAACATAATATTCACATGGGTCATATAATTTGTGTGCATCGACTTTATATTATTACATTATTTAATAACTTGATTTATTTTTTCTCCAATAAGTACATAAATCACAGAATAAGTTGTATTTGCTTTGATATTTGCGTGGGTGGGTTGTATGTTTTAATACAAACATCGCGACCCAACAGTAAATTTGTTAAATCGTAATAAATCATACTTTTTTTTTCGAGATTGCCTTATTGAGTCCCCACGATGTTAACGATCATCACAACAAATACCATACCATGGTGATGTTTTTGGAAGATGAGCTAACCATGTTAATTTTGCTTACCCAGAGAATCAAACGCCACCAATCCTCTCTGTCCTTCGTAGACGAGTGAGTAAACCTCAATCATTTTATTCTCTTAACCATGCCACACAAACTCGCAGGTGCCATGCTCCTGCTTCCTTTTCTCAGAAGGCTCCCTAACAAAAGACTTCTTTTCTGGTAAGCTTTTTCTCATTTGACGATTAAACTTTCAGACTTGCTAACTGACTGTCTTTCTGTAGACAAATAGTTAAAGGTGGAAAGACTGTGGGACATTAAAAGGAATGAGAATATTATGAAGGAATGTCATTGTGATAGTTGGAAGTTGGTATTTTTACACAAATAAAAGCTGGTAAATTGGGATGATTTTCTCGTAATTAAAAAGCACATAAACCGTACAATATAGTACGACTTCGGTAGCCTATAGTCGTACTAGCGTGGACTCCAGATCCGAGGTCCCGGGTTCCATTCCCGGTCGGGTCAGAGTTTTTCTATATGTTATTTCACTTAAAAATTCTACCCGGGGTTGGCCTGTCTCAGATTGGACGGGACCGGTTGACTGGAAAAAATTTCCTCAGGCAATAAGTTCCGCCGGCTTTAATATACCTTTGTATAGAAAAGTATTTATAATATTATAAACATCGATAAAATACCAAAGTAAGTAAAACAGTTTGATAAATAAAATAATTAAAAAAACTAATAATGAGAGTTGAAATAACTCGCCCTCGAATAAGAAATAGATAAAAACTGGTCATACTTGAAAATGCTCCAATAAAATAATATGACAAAAATAAATAAATAAATAATAACCGAAAGACGCCATTATGCAAATTTATGATTCCTCGTTCGCTGTAATATTTTTTCTGGCTATCGCCACTAGTTTTATGGCAATCGAATTCCTTAAGAATGGCCACTGTCCCCTGTCCGCTTCTCTCCCCTACCCCCGACCATCCCTTCTCGGTGATTTGTGAAATTTATTGTTGACCTACCCCTGCCGAAAGGGTGATTCAATAAGAAACAGATTATACCTCCGTTTAGACGAGACGTTCGCACTTACGAAGAAATAAAAACGTAGCCTTCTTTTCCTTGATCATCGCATCAAAGTTTATCGGCCAGTTTCACAAAAAGCGACTAAAGAATTTTTTTAGCTAAAAGAATTTTTAAAAATTAATTTCTGCTTTAAGTTGTCACGTTTCATAAAAATATATTCCCGCTTACTTTAAGTAAGTTTGAAATGTCAAAAAAAATATTTGAAAGTTGGTAGCTGTTGGTAGTGTTACCGTGGAAATCGGTGGAAATAATAATAATTTATTTCCCAATCCATGGGCCCTTAAGGGCACTTAGTGGGGTCAAAATGATTACAGCAATAAAGTACAATAAAAAAACAATGTAAAAAAATAAAATAGCACTTCAAGATAACAGAAAGTGAAGAAGACAAAATTTCCTTAGCATGACAAGGTAGATCAATGTTGATAGGTGTAAAGGGCCAATCAGCATATCGTCCAATATAATATAATATAAAAAAAAAACAAAATCAGCACAAAATATCAGAGAGTATTATGCTAATCACCAAGGGGAGACACTCCCGTGGGAGAACATCAACATGGATCCAGCTCCAACATGGATCCAGAAAACACAGGTATTAACATTTAATATTTTCGTGGAATTTCCGTTAATGTGTCAAATTCATTTCTAAATAGGGCATCAATATGCCGTTGTTAATTTATTATTATGGTTTATGAAAGAGTAAATGCAATCTGTTAATAATAATATTCTTCCCGTTTCGTATTGTTTTTCACCCTATTCATTTTTGTCCACTGTGTCACCGTATACAAATGTTCATAATTTGTAACAGAGAGAGCGCCACGAATTTTTATATGAACAAGGTTTTGACAAATTAATATTGTATGGCGTAAATAAATTTAAATATTATCGCAAATAACGAAGTAATCAAATATCGCGTATATTGAAGAACGGGGAAGATACCAAAGTATACAGGGTAATAATGATACGTAAGAACATCAACCCATATTATACAGGGAAATACGAACGGAGAGACATACCTAACTAACTATAGAAAGGAAGGAAGAAGTGCCTATTTCATCATAATAAATCGATGTACCTATTTTTTATATGTTCACATTCTGTAGTTTATGTTTATGTTAAAATATTAAGCTGTAAACATCCCTTTGTACCTATAATTGAGAAGTTCGTCAGTGGTCCGTAGGTTCAGCAATGGACGGAAACAGGCTGTTGACGAAGAAGAAGAAGACTTACTTCTACGGCAAATATTTCTATACCAATTAATAATAACCTGTAAGTATCTGTAGGAAATATTGATGGTAATTATGAAAATTGTGATACTTAAAATTATGAGTGCTATCAAGGGATGAAATGCTCTCAACATGTTGAAGTACTGGTAGACTTTAAGGGGTGTTGATGTAAGTGATTTATGGACAATCAATACCCCTTTAATATGTCTGTCACCTGATAGGTTTTGATGCTAGGAACCATATCAAACTAATTGATATAATCAATCACCACGCGCAACGTCAATAACGCTAATTGTCATGGAGTGTCGAGACATGCGCATCTTAAATGTTTTCATGCGTTGCTATATGATTTTTGTACCCATCATGCCGTTTCCCGAAGGGGGTAGGCAGAGAGTACGGACTTCTTTCCTATCCAAACAAACCTCCAAACGCATAACATTCCGCATACATGCTCTTCTATTCCTTTTGCACCTGACTTGGCCCTCCTCTGACAGCACCGATATAGTCGGACCGAGGTCGGCCTCGTCTGCGTGCACCCATTATTTCAGATTTGTATTTCCTTTTAGTCATTCTATCTTCGTTCATTCTCTCTACATGCCCAAACTACCTGAATTTATTCACTTTCATTCTAGTCACAATGCTGACATCCACTCCACATTCCTTTCTGATTTTTTCATTCCTCACCTTATCAATCAGTCTCTTTCCGCATATCCTACGCAGTGATCTCATTTCCACAGCATTTATTCCAACTTCCAGATTTTTCGTCCATGTCAAAGTTTCACTCCCATACATCATGAATGGAATTAGGATTGCATTGTGCATCAACTGTTTGGATTTAAGAGACGTTCTTATTTCTCATTAGAGGTCTAAGTGCACCGCCAACCCTTCTATATGATTCAATCTTACAAAAATAAATTCAATAAGTTTTATGGCAGAACAAAGTCTGCCGAGTCAGCTTATTGTAAATTTTATGTAGAAACTTCCATATAATATTTTTTAAACGTTGGGCGCCAAATTGTTATAAGTGTGTAAGTGATATCCATCAGTACGACACCCGACACGGGCAGAACCTTCGGGCCATAAAACCAAGACTATCAAAGGTCTCGAAGGGGTTTCTCTGCCTTAGTGTCCGTCTATACAACAAACTACCAGCTGACGTGAGACTGTTGGAGGCGGAAGCGTTTGAGAGGAGGGTGAGGACGTATCTCGTGGATAAGTCATTTTACTCAGTTGACGATATGCTAAATGAGACAAATTGTACCATTTAGCATTGATAATGATAATAATATATGTAGGTATACTAACTTCGACATGACTAAGAATGTACTTTTAACACCAAATAATATCATGTATCTGTTGTGACTGACAAGAGCATGGTTGGGCCCTTTACACCCACCATGACTCAAATCATTAAACTTATTATGATTTATTTTTTTATGATTCCTGTGTTTGTAATTTATACTTACTTATTGTTATACATTTTTTTTCTCTTATTAATTTTATATGTAATCTATAAAATCTAGATATATGTTAAAAATATATTGTAAAACCTTTCTGACGTCCCTAAGTGCCCAAATTGGGCCTATGGTGGCAACAAATAAATAAATAAATAAAAATAATTATTATCTAAACTGTCGATAGAGTGTGATCAATAAAGTTTCGTATGACAAGAAGAAAGCTTAGTTTATAAGTCTGGGTTATTTATTCAGTCGTCGGCAACATTTGGTTCATCCGCTATCTCCGTGTTAAAATCTTTGTGCAGAAGAGAGAAGATGAACTAGTTGAGAATTCTTAATCTTGATTGATCGTCCTTGTCGAAGGAGTAGGATGCGGACACCAATTCCAGCTGATGCATCATGAGAGCGCTGGATAACCGAACTATTCTATTAATAATACCAAGATGCACTCATATCGTAGTACGATCAATGAAATAGCTGCGGTCGCTGCGGAAGAATATTCTAAAGTAATTTCAAAAGTTCGTCATGTTTGTAAGAAATTTCATCGGAAGATGGCGTTACTAGTGTGTTACCGTTTTTAATTCAAATAAAGAATGCTGTTTTATATACCTACGTTTGTGTCACAATTATTGTGTCATTCAACTTAATATTTCTTAACATTACGAATGTAAAAAAGGGTTCATAAAAAATTTTGAAAGGTAATAATTTCGTTTTTTTTGTGTTTTCGTTATTTGTTTTGATTGTTCGTCGCATTGATTGTTTGATTATTTATTGCATGGACTATAATAATATATATCAATTGTTTATCACATTGAGTATGTACCTAATTCAATTATTTGTCACATAGACTTAACATTTCTGGATTGATTTATAGGATAAATGAAACAAAATTTAAATAAATCAACTGATTTCATTTACTGTTTTACGAATAAATTTATTCCGGTATTTACTTAAATCTGAACATTATTTTTAATAATAAGACTTGAGATTATCTTAAAAACGGAAGGGTCAAATTTAGAAAATGAAAGCTAAACCGTAGTTGGAAATCGTACGCCGCATTTGGCTAAATCAGTGCAAAAACCTGGGTATGAATTTCTCAAGATACAATTAAAAAATATGTGGTTTATGGTTTCCTCCTCTAGTCCACAATAACACATGTTTGTGTCTTCTATATCAATTTTAAACAAAAAAACTTTTTGTACAAACACGTCCAAACTTGATTCGGCAAATGACAGACGAACTCTGTCTAGGTAACGCCAACTTGTTAAATCAAGGTACGCGAGTAATGGTATCATTGAGGCTCCTATATTTTGAACGGTCACTCTCCCACGTCTTCTGCCAGTCTTCGTACATTTTAAACCTGCGTAGGGAAAAAAGGTCCGCGAAGGGAACCCGCCAGCGAGAGGCAGTATTCATTCTCGCAGCTTCCTTAGCCAACTGGTCCACTATTTCATTAACTTCTATCCCAGAGTGACCCAGAATCCAACCAAGTACAATACGTTTACCTTGAGCGTGTAGCTTATAAAATAGTTCTTTCATTTTTAGCATTATGGTGTCAAACGGGTATTGAAAAGAAGAGCTGGCGATCCTCTGAATAGCACTCAAGGAGTCACTCAGAATCAAAATATCTTTACAATCTTCTTGGGATATAAATTCGAGCGCTTCATAACTCGCCACGAATTCCGCTGAAAATATTGTGCATTCTCTCGGTAGTGGAATATGCTTTCCATACCTATCAGATTGACTATAGAAAGCTGCGCCTGTTAAGCCATTTTCCCCTTCCTTAGAGCCGTCAGTAAATAAAAGCGAAAAAAATTTATGTTGAAGTTATTTTGTAAACTATTTTTCATAACATGATATTTATTTATTTTTATGTCTAACTTATATTTAACATTTATTTTATTTTAACTATTTTTTTTATCTATTTATATTTATATTTATGAGTTATACACATCTCAATAAGGAAAAATTGTCTCAACGTCAACTTTTAGTAAACAGTAAATTTATTAAATAAATAGTATAGAAACATAGTAATATTATTATTATATAGAACAGAAAACATGGGAGCACATTGTTGACTAAAAAATCAACATCGGTAATGCATAAAAAAATATTTTGTGAGTAGTTTAATTCCGAGGCTCTGATTAAAATTTTAAAATAGAACAAATAGTAATCTTTCTTTTTGAATGACGAAAGTGTTCGTATTCTAATTCAGTTCGTGTCCGACGTTGAAAGCTGGTAGCGCTGAAAGAAAATAAAAGATAAAGTGTATTTTGATCCACCACTGGACGCCGCAGACAAGATAAATGGCTGTAAAGTTCCATTGGCCACAGAACCATCAATCAGGGAGTCTCTACCACCGCTAGAAGCCCAGCACCTATATAGAACATGGTTTTATAAAATACGGGGATGGCCCGCTCACCAATGGTTTTCGAATACTGTTTTATTGATTGAATTATTTAGTAATAACATACCTAAATAAACTTTTTTGAAGAAAATATCATCATGCATTATTTTTCAGTGTTTTTTTTTTAATTATGAAAATGTATAAAATACAAAAATTCACATATCACTCTTATAGGGTGAGTTGCCGTAATATATATAAAAAAAAAAAAAATGTTACAATGTCAGTTATAAGCTCAGAAAACATCCAACCGATGTGCTCCGTGCTGGTTTAAAGCGCAGATGGTTTAAGACCACTCTTGAGTACATACACAAAAAAAAACAGTAATATAGACACCTTCCAAATCGACGTTCCCCTTACCGATCATTTGAACGATAATAATGAGAAGATATGGTTTTTAACCACCAAAAAATTAAGCCACATTTTGTTAAAGACGAATGAAAACTTTAAAATTATAATGAAGATGTTTTTAAACTTGTTGGAAATGTGTGTTGTTGTATGAAATGTCAAGATGTTCGTGAAAAACTACAGTTATTTTTTCTACCCATCACGACGTGTCCCGTACGGGGTAGGCAGAGAGAACGGACCTCCACTCTTTTCTATCCAAGCACACTTCATTCTCTTCTTCCACCGACATACCATTTCAGATACTTACAACCTTTCCTATTCTTCTTATTTCTGACCTGGCCTTTCTTAAGGACTGAATCGATGTGTTCGAGACTGTTTAAAGAAGAAATCACAGGACCGGCCGGACTCTAAGCCATCCGACACCAGCTTATTAGTTAGGTCACACACACATAATTTCCCTCCATACATTTAAAACCACAACCTTTCCAAAGGATCTTTCTGTGTGTATATTTTTTGGTCCTTCGAGCCGGATTATAGCTATATGATACAGTGTCAAAAAATCGTAGTAATAAAACGGCTTCACTAGATGTGTGAATTTTGTGTTGTATGAGTTGTCAACTTATTTTTGTGAAAAACTAAAGTTATTTATTGTAGACTGTTTTTAAAGAAGAAATTTCAGACTGTAAGACATTTTTGACACCAGCTTGTCAGTTAGATCACACACATATCCCTCCATACATTTTTAACCACCACTTTTTCTACGGATACCTACCTGCATGTACATTTTTGGTCCTTCGAGCTGGATCGTAGCTATATTGTGCAATGTTAAACAATCGCAGTAGCACGACCGGGTATCATCCGCCTTCACTAGATGAGTGAAATCACGTGATCTAAAAACAAATTCTCACACCATCTATCTTGTATTTTTATTACACTCGAAAAAATAATAATGATTATTGGAACAAATATGTCGTTGTTATAATAATAAAATATAGTGAAAGATTTATTTGAGTATATAAATAAATAAATTAGCATATTGAAAGCCATGTCTGCGATATGAAGTCACAATAACAATTTATAATGTTTATGGGCTTACGACCGTTATCTGCTGTCACTTCGAAGGCTGGCTTAGTGTGATCACTTTACGTTAACAACGTTCGCCATTAGGTGGTAATATTTAATTCTCTATTTATCTTCTAATCATGAGAATTCTCAACATGTCATGTATATAACAAGTTTATGTTTAGTAATTAATTAAAAGTTGAAAATTATTGAGAATAGGAGAGCAACCAAATTTAAAGACTGCTGTTATGTACCTACCTATTTGGCGCCAGAATATGAATATATCTATTTTTTAATGTCTCATCTTTATTTACATCACAACTTTCAAAAAATTATGTCTGGATTCTTGTGACTATTATTAATTTCGTCTATAGTAATGGCGCGTTGATAATTTTTTTCGCGGAAGCTAATATTTACAAAACTTTGCCGCAAACAACTTAATCATGTCAAATTGCGAGTTAATTGAATTAAAGAAGTCAATAGATGAGGATATGAAGTCTTTTACGAAAGATTGGAATGTCTTCAGAAAAGTGAACAAGTCATCGAATTCCAAGAACAGTTCAAAAGTTTTCAAGCCATCACGAAAGCCAAGTTAACAGCTCTGGAAAACCGAATGATCGAGATGGAAGTCAGAATTGAACGTCTGGAGACTAAAGAGAGAGGCTCTTCACTTCTGATTCACGGCCTACAGCAAGAGGATCACAGCAAGAGTTTGAACTCTGTAGTGGAGGAGTTTCTTAAGAAGGAGATGGGGATCACTTCACCCAGGGTTAGATACACACATCGACTGGGAAGGAAAACTCTAAGAAAAGAAAAACCGTTTAGAGGTGCTCAGGGGCCGCAAAAAACTCAAGGGTATATATTTCCTTGTGACGGAGTTTCTTACCAACAACTGTTTTTCTTCACCTTGGGTTGGTTGGAAGAAATTGCCGTTCGGCAATAAGCCCGCCCTTTCCACAATAATACATTATATTTGTTAATATTTTGTGCGCAATAAAGGATATTTTATTATTTATTTTATTTTTATTACTATTTTTCAGGACTAATAATAATAACTTTATTCAATAAAAACAACACAATGATTAAAAAATACAATTTGGTGACTCCCTCCACTAGGCAATGTCTGTCTTGGAGAGGAGGTTGAAGAGCAATAAAATTAGATATTTACATTTTAACACACTAATAAAAATTATAGTCAATCAATGGAGCCCAAAAAACAATGACATCAATAATGCAGATCATAAAAATGTTAAAATATCAGCAATAAAAAAGTCATATTTAAAAAAAAAAAGAATAATCAAAAAGGTAAAAAGTGGTTTTAATAAAACACCTGTAAATTAATGAATTAGTAATAAAAATTAAAAATTAAAAAGTAAAGATAAAATTACATCATAGTCATAAAGTAAACATGTATGTACGTACCTATAAATGCAATGCAAAAATAATAAAAATACCCACCATAAAATAGCCATTAATAAAATATATATAATAACATACAATAACAGCAAGAATTACAAAAAATTAAAAAAGTAATAATAAAATAATTATAAAATAGAAAAATAATATAATAAAAAATATATACATCATACAATACACACACACATAAAGAATTTGTAACAACTAATGACTCTAACAAATCATTACTGATGTTCGATTTTTAAATAACAAAAACCACAACGGACTTACAACCGTGCTTATTAAAATAGCAGTGACTAATATTTCGAATCATACCTAGATTCATTTTAGCTTCTTACACATTAGTGCTCAGTGTTTTCGGCTCGTAAAGCGATATATCACTTTTATAACTAACATTAAAATTTTTGTACAAAATCGTGAGTGGGGATATTCATGACTATTTTTATAATTTATTATATCGAATAAAACACATAAAAATATAATCATATAAAAATATGATAAAGGTAAGCCTCTCGTAGTGTTTTTAATTATATTTATAATTGAGGTGAGTTTTATGGACATAATTCTGTCACTAGGAAGATTTAAAATGTACCAACTTTATGTGGTTAAGTAATTTAAAAAGTGTTAAAGGCTTGCTAGTATTGATTTATTAGAAGTTATGAGTTCAAGTCCTATTGAACGTTTTTGAGAAGGCCAAAGTCTGCATGCTCTTTGTATCACTGTGACCAAATTAGGTATATTGTGATGTCCTTCAATGCGGCAACTTTTTCTCTTAGCGATGTGTGTCATGTACTTCACAAATTGTCTTGGTGTGAGAAGTCTTGTATTCTCAGAGCTTAACGTAGGATATAAATAGGCGTTTTGCTATCCTTTGATTAAGGTGTGTGATAATAAAATATTTCTGGACATAAGTTTTCATAGTCTGCAATGTCCAAAGAGAACCTTTCAAATATCCTAAAATTTTTTGACTGAGGGAACATTGAAAATGGCAAGATTTTGAGTTAAGGGATATTCAGAACGATCAGTAAAATAATTCAAGCGATTTCAGCTCACATTATATTCAACATCTGACCAACATTTTATTCCAACTGTCCTGTGTTCTAACTTAATCGAGATGATTCATATATTCATATAGCAATGAGATATTGGCTCAAATCATGGGACCTAGACAATTTGAATTTTACGAAAGAATTTTTTGTAGAGTAGGAAGAAAATTAGCTGTCCATTTTTTATATTTTTATATAAGTGTCTTTGTTAGGAAGATGAGAGTTTTACTTCTTTTCACTGTGATGAGATAGGCAGAGACTGTGCTACTACACTTGCATATGGGACGAGGCTGTGCCCATCACCAGAATATGCATTTGGATTCGTCAAAAAGATGACGTGTTTCGACATTGTGCACGTGTGTCTCATCAGGACCATCTAAAATTTGCATCTTCGTATTGCTTCCTGTGAAAAGTTATCCTTTTTGTCTTTCGAGGTGCATGTTGTTTGCACGCATTTCGTGATGAATCCCAGGTTATCACTTCCATTCATGTCTTTGTTAGGTGTTACTCTACATTGACGAAAAATTTGTTTTTAAAATTCAAATTGTCTAGGGGGGGGGGGGGCATTTTTATTGGCCACTCACTTAGTATTATGTTTGTCCGATCAGTATTTTTTTCGCCCAAGTAAGTATTTTAATTGGACATTTTGAATTTTAGTTGCTAGCTTAGAATAAGATTGTCTCGCTTCTAGTATCCTAATTTATGAATTTGACTCATTTATTATAATATTATGTTGCTAGTTAAGTTTATTTTTCGTACCAACATCAAAACGTAGCTCGTTTTAATACAAATAAATAAATATTTTTTTTATATAAAAAGTATCTAATAAATATTTTTTTTCCGACCGGTTCATGATTTCCCAAAGAAAAATAATCCTAACGAGCATAATAATATATGCTGCTTTTACCAATTTCGTTCATTCGCCCAAATATCACCTTGCAGACAT
The DNA here is from genome assembly GCA_963576905.1 of Mystacides longicornis. Lineage (NCBI taxonomy): Eukaryota > Metazoa > Arthropoda > Insecta > Trichoptera > Leptoceridae > Mystacides > Mystacides longicornis. The sequence goes on from OY756438.1 coordinate 4,287,473, forward strand.
CATTATCCAGCATTTTACATTAGAGTAGGTAATGAGATCACACCCTATTGATAAAAATAAAAAAAATAAATAAATAAAGTATGTAATAAAAAAATTAACATTAAACTCACAACCGTTTTATTTGTATCACAATAAGATAATGTAAAAAAATAAAACAATAAAATAAGAATATAAAAAATATAATTAATTTCTTAGTCAGTGTTTGTCTTTTGATTCATTGTTCAAGTTGCACGGAAAATTTTAGTCATGTTTGAAATTTATGCACAAAATGTGAGACAAGTTTTATACTTTTAAACCATTTTATGTGTTTATAATCCTTTTAAATCTTATTGCGATAGTGTACACATTGTGAATATTTTTACAAATTTTGCGCGAACGGAGGAGTATGAAATTTTGCGCACTTATAGTTTATAATATACAGAACGAGTGGGAATGCTGTTATTTTTTTTATTGTCCATAAAAATACATTACAAACACTACTGTAATCTTATGTCTTTGATACTCGCACACACAGACCACATACAAAGATCATCATCTTCATAGAAACAAATATAAAATGAAAAGCGCCTCATAATGGGCGCAGACAGATTTTTGAAGGCGGTATATCCTACAAATGGCAAATGGAGCTTCTTTTTCAAAATTCAATTTTTCTGTGGTCAAATTGAGAATAGATTTATATAGTTTTTCTTTAATAAAATAGAAAAAAACTTCCTACATACCTATCGACATTTCAAAATTGACGTATCCACTATCGATGTCATTACTTTGGAAAGAAAATATTGTGAAATAGCGCTCGCTCAGTCTTTGACAATGGAACATCAATAATGTTCAAACTTATAATTTAAATTAGTTATGGTCAAATTTCGAGCACTGGTCGACCACTAGTTTATATAAAACGTTTCAGTGGGGCTAGTACGAGTTTCATCGAAAGCTAAGTGCACGCTAATAAGCGCTTATAAACGTGCAAATAGTATTCTAAAATCAAACGATCGAATCGTTCGATCATTTTTGTATGGAAAATTTTCGAAACTCTTTCGATGATCGTTTCGATATTCGATCATCGAAAACTTATACTAGTGCTACTCTCCATTAATAACATGCCTGTGAACATGAACAATTTGGTGCATGAAATTCGATAAATTTTAATGAAATTATTGATTGACACATAACTCCTTTTTTTTGTGAAATGCCTAAATAAGGAGCTAATCGCTGTTATCCAGGCTGGGAGCGTCCCCCAACACGGAATAAACAATCATGATGGTTTATTTTTCTTGTATTATTATTGTTTATTATTGTATCTTTATGATTCCCTGCGTCCAAACAATACAATAATTACAAGGTTATTACAATCGTAAACGCCCTGTACTTGCAACTCATTCAGGGGTCGACAACTATAGTTTTAATTTCAAAAAGTTTCCTACACTCACTGTCAGAAAAGCATAAAAATCTTAGCTTTGAAGAACTTAAGGTTTTTAGGAAAGAACTTATATCGTATCTTAGTTAACTTATATTATAGTTAACTTATAGAACTTGTATCGTTAGTGTGTATTTTACTCAAAGAAACGATGTAAAATTAAAGTATTATTTCTAATTACTGTTATAATAATTATTGTTTCTTTTTTTATAGTCTGTTACATATTATTATTTTTATATGATCATAACACATCATACAGAATTTTTAATGCTTTTATCTACATATCATGACCATATTTTGATTATTATTTTTTTTTCGGTTTTATTTTTAACTGTTTTAAGTTGATCTCTTTGTGGTTACCTATAATTTTCGTAAATTTGTATAGATAATAATAATTTTAATATTCCTATTATTCCTATTTTATGTGTTTTTAAGTGTGTATTGTTATTCAAAGAAATGTTGAAATTGAAATACTTTTCTAATTATTGTAAGTATCTATTGTAATTATTTTGATCATAACACATCATACAGAATTTTTATGCTTTATCTATCATGTCTGTTTATTGTTGTATGTTTATGTTAATTTGTAAATGGGTAATAAAGCCGTAGAAAGATGAAAAATAAAAATAAAAAATAAAATCTTCCACAACATTGAAAAAGCAGATCGATTTTATGGTATTGACCATTCTTACCATAATAATTCGAAAAAATTTGGGTTAAATGGAGTTTATTTATCCAACAACATATAGAATAATGTAACACGCTTCACATGTGACTTATTTCCTACTATACCGCCATCTCTTGGATTTTTAAGTTATGCAACTATAGAGATATTTGTTTTTAATACAAAGTTATGGCCCGTCGAACTTCATCCCGCATCCGAATCACAATAATTATTATTACATAATGCAATATATTACAAGTTAGATTTAATTAATGTAATAAGTCAAAATTATTTTATTTTGTATTGCTAGTGTCTAAATTTTTCTATGTGGGGTCAGATAGGGAGTATTGTTTGATCGATTGATTAAAACACGTCATGTGTGATACTACTTGAGAACGGTTTTGTTTCTTTACTTGTCCAGAATGACTGTCCTCCAAAGATGGGAAATGAACAAAGACAGAAACCCCTCTAGGAAACTTTCTCCCTAGCTTCACATTGAGCCAACAACAACATAGTTAAAGAAACAGTACAAAGAATATTAAATTTTCAAAACCAACTGTTCAGGACCCCTGGAAACGCTTAACTCTTCCTTATAATAAATTTCTTTACACAAAGCTATAGGCCGTTAAGCCACTTTATGAATAATCTAATAAAAATTATTATAATTGAATTTGTGTAAGCAAAAAGATAAATTAAGACAAGTTATTGTTTTCGACTGTGAGTGTATCAAGTATTTTGATTTGTCATTATCTTGATAGGGCGAGTGGAAAGAATGATGTTTGTTAATGTGGGCAGGGACATTGTGGAACATTTTGTTAGTTGAACGAATTGAATGCTTCTTTGGGGGAGGTTTTGTGCTCCGACCAGTAGTGGTCTATCGTGCATCCCCTCTTGCTCATGGCATCTTCCAATTAGAAATTTCCCACTGATCCCAGACGCTTTAGGAAGTCCAACATTAGGAAGGGATTCAAGGCGGCGAAATCCTTCATGCATCTTTATTTTGTGTTTACCAAAATAACTTGGTCTCAAATAAACCATTGATGGCGGGGGTGATGCGTTCCTACCCCTTCTCCAAAAAATCTAATGGTGCCATCGTTCTTAATGACAAGTTTCCTTAAGTTCCCTAAGTCTACAGTCACAGAATAAGAAACCTGTTAGGGTTTGCGAACTACTTTATTTAGGCTCAAACATGTTTTGGTTCTTCTGCAGTTAAAACCACCAAGTTCCTTGGATTGTCTATGTCCAGGAAGATTATTCCATTGCTTTTCTCTCTTCTCCCTTCCTTCTAATTTCTTCTTGTAATAATCTCTTACTTAGACCGAAAAAGGTTCTGGTCCAACTGAGTATGTTGCTGCACCTCTTCTTGCTAGTCTATCTGCTTGTTCATTTCCCTTCACCCCGATATGTCCTGCGGAATCATCGTGACCATCTTTCTCTTTCAAAACACAAGTGTTGATTTCTGTGAAATATGTAAAGTATATTTGTGTTTATTTTGGGTGACCCCAGATTCATTTTCATAAAAAAGTTCGATTACCCTCGTCTATAATAGTCGTGAAGACTAAGAAGGTTCTTGATGGCTTCCTTAGAGGGTCTTCTTCATCTTGAGTCAATCTATTGGCATACAATCAAGTGCTGCCCATACTGCCATACTTAAAATAATATTTGTGGTAAAAAGAGTACCAGGTTTAATTTCTAAATCTACACCGCACACACAAGGCACGCACAAAATAAATGTGTTGATTGTATTTAATTTCCGGATGTGGAAGTCTGTCCCGGCAGGCTTATTGAGGCGTATTATGAATTTAGCTTGTTGCAGGCAAACAACTCATTTTGGACATTTCGAATAGTTCTGGGTAAGTGTGGTAATTCTACTATGAATATTGTGTTAGGTATGTTGGTTTTCAATTCATAGGGTTTGGAAGGTCTTCGTACTAAACAAATAACGTAAAATATAATAATACCCAATAAATAAATTGATATTACGAAACTGATTAACTCTTTTTCTAACAAAAAAAAATATTTTTTTTAAAATTTCAGTGAAAAATGTGTATTATCGTTGGTTTCTGGGACAAAGCGATTTGTTTCTGTAGTAAAAAAAGATATTCACTATCTTTATTTTCCTAAAGTTACTGCATTTCTGATGGGGACTGGTTATTGCGGTCTAAGCTTAGTGCTTGTGTGACGACGTTACTCACCCTCAAAGCGCAAATACATACATAGGTACATACATACTCCCTTTAAGGCCCCCCGCACAACGTAAGCCAGCCCGGAGGAGACCAATCCGCAGCAAACCCGATCCACAAAGCGCAAATAATAAGATCCGAATTTTTCTTTAACCAAAAGGCATAATAATTGTTCTTGTCAGACATTCAGTGCTATTCAATCTGATAGAAGACGCTTAAATCGGGCAGAAAAAAAACAATAATTGATTATTTTTTTGAAAATATTTGGAAACTAGCACGAACAAGCTCAGGATGTGTTGTTCAAAATCCAGCGTAGAAGCTTTTAGTTAACCCAGGTGTATGATATCTTGCTTTAAAGATTCATTACTGAAAATCCATTTTGTTCTATAGTTTCCAGTTATCTAGAGTTTGTTCAAAAAGTCTGAATTTGTGGAAAAGACTGTGATAAAAATTGACCAACATATCGGATTGCATGAAAGGTCATTGATTAATTAAAGCCCCTTATAATGTATCGAATTCGTGTGCGTACCATAAATAATTCCTTATTATTGTCGAGGGGATGTTTGGAAGAGCTGGTCCGGTTGGAGGGATATTGCATTCGGGGGTAGGCAAGGGGAGGGAATCACTATATCAAGTGGCGATTGACAATATATCCTGTATATGAAGACAGTAAAAACCGTTTTATTCAATTTGCTACCGTAAAAAAATAATTGAAAATGGTCTTCCACAAGGGCCAGTCTTGGGGCTATTACAAAAGATAAAATAAATTGATATACTTATAAAAATGCAATTATTAAAACTGGATTAATTCTCGAGGTTTAATGGGTCTCATTCAATATAATATAATATGGTTATCACCCAGTTAACTATCATTATATCATACGTGAAAAGTATGAAGGATTAACCTATGTACTTGTCACAGCTGGAGTTTTCAAACGTCACATCAGCTATATCATCTCTTTTCGTAATCTCCGAAGATCTCTATGTTTTCTCTGTCAGAAATGGATCTCCACGGTTTATATTCCGGTCTATTTTCTTATGTTTCCTTATACCTACCCCTCGACGACCCTCTATTTTGCCTTTCAATCATGAGTGCATGAGGCGATATTTATCCTCCGAAAGATTATAGAAAAGAGATCTTTAGAACTTTAATTAAGTTAGTTAGCAATTCTCTAATCACTCTTTCAAAATCAAGGATGTTTTAATTTGATTCCCTGTCTGTCCATAGGACCGAAGCTACATTTTTTTCTTCGGTGAAGCTACATTTCCAAGGCCTCTAACCACCTTTTGCAATATCTTTAAGCTTCATGTCTCTTATCTAAATGACAGGACGGACCACACATATAACTTGATCATCCTCTATCTATGTTTGAAATTGAATCATCGTTGCATTAATTGTATGATAAAATAAATTATTCCGTTTTATCAAGGTTCCATTTCCATTATGCAACTACTGTATTTGTTACCTCAATGCTCAGCCAGAAGCTAATTAAATGCGCTAATCAGATTAGTTCACTGGGTGCGGGAAAGTATCATAAGATATTATGTTCCCTATACATATGCGACTAGGATGGTTGGCAACAAAAGGTCAAAGATTGGATATATTATTAAGCAAGATTGGACAGTGTTCGAATAATTCAACATTTTTATTCAGATTCATATTCAACATCCATATCTCAGAAAATCAGAATAGGTAGTTCAATTGCCATTTTTTAACCCCAAATAGCCATAGAATCATTCATAAAAATTTTGGCCTCCATGAGGCATCATGTGACCTACAATCAATGTGACCTATGATGAAATTAATGGTGAACACCTTTCCAAATCCTTCTATAATTTTCTAGTATACATATTATTTATATATTCGATGATACCTATGATATCCAGAGAGCTTTGGCATGAATGCTTCTTAAAGCTTTCATTTTCATCAATTTATAAATCAAATTGTGCTTTGGCTTAGTATTGCACTAATGGTCACAGCTACTACTACTACTGGATTTTTATCTTGCAGTGAGACATAGTTTTTCTGCTTTTAGAACCTTACAGCATCCGTTTTATTCTATTTATTTCTTTGGATCCTAGGATCTTTTCGTGCCTGCCACTTTTGTTCATCCAGTGATGTCGTCTCCCAGCTATCTCTCAACCTCTTTAGGGGTCTGCCCAAGAGTCTTCGTCCTTCATGGTCTCCTTGAAGGGGGATTTGTGGAAGTCTATCCTCTGACATTCTGTTAACATATTAATTTCAGTATCGCATTTGCTGTCGTCCTCACCTTTGTTACTGCATCCGCTTTCTTGCAAACAATAGTTTGCACTATCAGACTTACCCACAAACTTGATAATAACATATTAAAATGAAAACATGACAGTTTTTTTATCATCGTTCATTTCTTCGGCGGAGTTTCTCACTCGAAAAGAGTGAAATATACAATATAATACAGCGCTATTAGGCTTTTAAATTAGATTTTAAATATTATTTGAGGGGATGTAAAAATTCCCGCAAATTACGTTACATAAGCGGTTGAAGGAAATTGAAACAGGATATTGTGAAAATTTTAAAGTAAAAATGTTGGGAACTATGTATATTATAGGTACCTCCACATCCGCAAGAATCCCTGGTGGGCTTGCACTATTTTAAATCATTTGGAGGAATCACGTGTTTGCAAATCTTTTACGAGGAGCCGTATTCTTTAAGCAATAAAGTAATCTTATACATTCTCTCGGTTTTCGATAGATGTCTCAAAATTACTCACTCCGATGGCGCTACAGTCAGCCATGTCGATCAATGTCAGCCAATCGGGCAATGTCGAGCCATGGCCCGATTCTCGGCCACTGTCTTCCAGTTGATGGTCCCTAGTAGTTGTTGGGCATCCTTCTTCACATCCTCCTCCCACCTAAGCCTTGGTCTTCCAACCCTTCTTTTTCCACCTGGGTGCCTAATCATGATTCATTTGGGGACCCGCGAATCTATCATCCTCTGTACATGTCCAACCTGTCTCAATCTGAGCAGCTTGATATGCATGTAGATGCTAGGGGCCTGATATATTGTGTACAGCTCATTATTGTGTCGAATACGCCATTGCTCTCCTTCTCTCACGAGTCCACTAATTCTTCGCAGCTTTGCATTTTTGATAAATAATAGTCTATCTTAATGCTGACCTATTAACAAAACAATCGGGCTATTAGTCCAATCACTAGCATTAAGCTAGGAGTTTAATTTTTAGTTTTACCCAGGCATGACAAATATCCCATAACGGGGAATTTCAGGAATTAATTTCACAACTAAACGTTGAACGTTGTTAAAATAATCCCATAGTTTCAAAATAGAACTATACGCAAACTGTAAGTCCATTTAAATATGTTTGCAAATTCCATGCCGATGAAATTTATTGTCGGAAGATTTCGGCTGACTCTAATTTTCTTATAACTCTTCCTAATGGTTTCGATCATGGAGGCTTGATAAGAGATGTAACAATAAGCTTAACCACCGCCTAATCCTAATCGACTTCAGCATGACGAATATCATATTCGTACAACTTTCTGATTGTCTGGAACCTACAGTGCTTTCAGTTGACTACAAAGTGGTAGTCGCGTAATGTCTTCTGCAGGGTTCCTCAGCCAGTCAGTCAGCGGAACTTTATGGCAGTGGTGACAAAGTTGACCCGTTAAGTCTTTGTCTCTACATACCCAGCATTCTTTGAAGGTACGATTGCTTAACCCTGTATCACAAACCTTCGTCAAATTGACGACGCCATTTTGTTAAAACCATTGCCTTTTTTATGCGTACACACACATGCTCCTGTTTCAAGCTTACATATCTCGGCCATTCCTTAGGTCTTGCGGTGGACGGTTGTGTTTTTTGAGCAAGTGCTCTCTATGTGCCATTTGAAACGGCGACTCGTCAAAATGAAAAAGGTTTGTTTTATGAATTATACAATATGTCAACTTTTTAAGAAAAGAATGACCAAGAAGAAAATTCTTATGGCAGTGAACTGAAAGATCATCTTCAGGTTGAGTCCGCTTGCAAAGGACAGTATTGAAGAAGTGTCTTCATTCTTCTTCTTCTTCCTCAGCCATCTCTCCACTGCTGGATATAGGCCTCTTCCATTCCTTTCCACTCTCCTCTATCCTGGGCTTTTCTTATCCACCCTCTGCCCGCGACTGGGATAATATCATCGGCCCATCTTTTTTGTGTTTCATTGCCCTCACAAAATTATCCTGTGAAGATGTTCGTTATGAAAAACATCTTCACAACCATAGTATAGTTTCTGTTGCAAAAAAAAGGAAAATATGTGCCAAACGCCCCTCCTCAAAGAAAAGAATGGTTAATGGGAGGTGCTATTTTGGTTTGTGATAACGGGTGCAAAAATAAGGTATGTTATCAAGGGTTAAGGCCACCTTATTTTGTTGATGAATTCGACCCCATAAAATTAGGTATAGGTACTTTCTTCAAAAATAAAATGTATATCCTACGGCCTCGTAGTAGGCAGGTAATAAAAAATGTAAGTATGTAAAATGTCGCATCCCATTTTCATTACAAATCTCACATCCCTCCTCTAACTTCATCACCGTTCAATTCCAATATAATTTCTCATTTCCACCAGGTTCTTATTGTCCCAACCTCCCCTCCGTACAAATAATATTCATTCATCTGCTCTCTCCACAGTTTCCCAACATTTTATTCAATTATCATTATTCTTATTCGGAAAAATCTTTATTTTTTTTCTGACAAATTTGAAATCATTTTTGTTTCGGGAACCTTTGGCTTTCTTCAAAATCTTTCTTTTTTTATGCATCTAAATAGGCTCGACCAAAGTGAACGAAAATGCACTTTTTGACTTCTGCCACAGAAATATGAGCCTGCGTTGGCATAATGGTTCAAATCCACAGCTTTAGCCGCTGGGTGACCAACCACCGCGTTCTTAACTGGCATTTTTTCCACCAAATAACTCACCGTCTTCACAATTGCACTCTTGTAAAGAAACAAGAATAGCAGACTGATAAAAACTGTGCACTTCCAATGAATGAAAGATGGTGTCATGACGAGGAAGACACTGGACGCAGAGAAGATGAAGAAGACCTTGGGAAGAAGGAAGAAGAGACTAATACCATACCTGAATTGTAGACACAGATGTATGAAAGAATGAGCTGAGCTTACCAAAATCTGCTTGGCTCTTCACTAACCAGAAATTGATGGTGTCAAACGGATAGATAATTCGCCTCCAAGCAGTCTGACATCCCGACATCCGTGCTAGCTGCTGCTACTGCTACAAGTACAAATTGATGAAAGAGAAATGTAGACAGTATCGACCGAATTATCAGGAAGGAACCCGAACTTAGTATCTGTAGGGTTATTCTCGTAGCGGTCTTAATACGCTCCTATCTTGATTGACAATATTAAAATGGCGGATTGGTATTCACAAAACAAGATATCTAGCAGATATCTTAAAAATTCGTTATGTTTGAAATATTAGTATGAAATTCTATGTAATCGGCATTCCCGTAACTATCTTACAAACGTCAAATTCAAGGTCTGGGAAGGACAAACCTTTTCATGTGTAATGAATTTAAGATTTCATGTTGCAATTTTTTATATGTATCTTTATGTGAACATAGTATTATTATTAAAAAAATATATATAAAAAAATTAAGCAAGATGGAAAACCACTGTTTCGTCACTCTCATAATATACATTCATACATTTAAAGTTATTAAGGCAAGACCGTGAATCTAGAGATGGTATACGGTATTTCAATATTGCACATAAAATATGACGCATGTGTAAAGCTGTGTGTAATCAAAAATAGATAAATGTGAAATTGCTAACAAATTGAATACGATACATCAAACTGCCCAGAATTGAATTTAAATTCGCGTTTGATTAAATTTTTTCCTGTATTAAATATACATACACATGAGCCATATTTTGTATGCAAGGACGATAGGTACCTACGTAATGCTCCCGCAGAGCCATACATAAAAACCAGCACACACCTCGGTTACATTTGAATATTTTACAAAACTCTATTATTTTATTCGCGTTTCTACGTGCATGAGTCCAAAGGAATAGCCTCGTATGTCAAAATGTTTCATATATAATTATATTTTTAATAATATATTATGTCTTGTCGGGTAAGTTTAGATTGAGAAGAAACAGTTCCTCAGCCCTTGCGATTTTCGAATTTACGTTATTCTCAATTAACAAAATTGCTATAACGTTTTTGAATTTAAGCCGTTAGTCCCATCTCTACAAGACTCTAAAGTTAAGCAAATCTGCGTGACATGCTTGGATCGTATGATGGTTTGAATCATAACTGGGATTTGAGATGTTTCAACACATTCAGCGACGAAAATACTCATAATGGGTTGCGGGGATGACATCAATAGTGAAATAATTAAATAAAAAATTTTTTTTAACATTTCTGGATATACGTTGCATTTGGCCTAAGAAAAATAATACATTTAGCATTTTTATTTAGACAGAGAAAATAATAAAAATAAATTCCCATTAAAATATGTATGCATGTAGGTATGTGTTTAATGTAAGTTAGTAGATACGTAACTGATTATGCAAATGCGTGCGTGTGTATTCTGAAGATGGGTAATGCATGTGACGAAATATCTTCAAGAATTTGCATTTTTATGCAAAGTTATATACGTGGAAAGAATACAAAATTGTCTTGGATTGTTTTTTGTATAGCTTTAACTAGTTTGAGAAACATCATAACGCTTATACATGGTTTTCTGTAGATTTTTTGACATATTGCAGGGCTATCTTAAAAAAGACATAATAAGAATGTAGTACCCCTTTTAAGTCTCCGTGACATTAACGCTGGCGTGAAGTAACAAAGACAATTAGAATTTTTCGTCAATGTAGAGTATATAAGTGGTTTATATATATTACAAAGGTTTGGTATAAATATTGTTTATATCTTCCGGGGGTTCGGGGGGGGGGGGAGGAGGGATTTGGGAGGGGTTACGGGGGGGGGGGCGTTCTCTGTAATCCAAGTGCTTTGCACTTTTACTACTTGAAATGGGTTAAAAGTGGTGAATAAATTTAACGAATATGTAACAACTTATGACTCTAACAATTCATTACTGATGTTCCATTTTTAAATGGAACAAACCACTACGGGCTTACGACCGTCTTCTACTGTTATTTCGGAGGCTGGCTTAGTGAGATTACTTTACGTTAAGAACGTTCGCCATTAGGTGGTAATGGTTATGTCTCTGAAAATCATAAGAATTCTCGTCATGTTCAACATGTCGAAAAATCTCATGTATACAACAAGTAGAATATGTATATTCAATAATGAATGAAAGATAGTGATAAAAGTTGTAAATTATTGAGAACAAGAGAGCAACCAAATTTAAAGACTGCGACTGCTGTCATGATTTTAAGAACTGCTTACACGAGAACTCAAATTTAAATAAATCAATGTTTATGAAATAGGCGATCATAAAATTGACATTTCACTACTTGTGAACACTGGTGAATTTTCTATCTATCGTGTTTTCCGGTGTTAACAATATTTGATGTCTTCAAAACAATTTATTTATTCATTCATCATACACGGCGTAAAAATTTATTAACTTAATGTTGCTGCAAATTGTACTGGTTGGTAGCCTAGCTGCTACGACGTCGGCTTTCGTACTGTTTCGTACCCCTAGATTCGATCCCAGGTATCGACCATCTTCCTCTTTCATGACACAAGCTTTAAGTAGCTTACTGTGAAAGAGTCAAAGAGTATATTTGTGCTTACTTTGAGTGAGCACAGATTCAGTTTAATTTTAAAAAAAAATACTTGATATAGGTATAAGACATATTATGCGAACAAATTTATTCAAACATTTCACAAAAATCAGTGATTTCTCATATCACTTAATAATTTACTCGATAAATTTTGTTCAGATGTATGTTTATCCATCTTTGGAATATTCTGAAACGATCCGATATAAATTACATTATCTGATTGTGTTTTAACGTACAAGCACACACGTCAAAAACTTGATACACCTACACATAATTTTTTAGTTTTTGGTTTGAGAGCTTCCGTAAAATGGAAAATTTAATCAAAACAACGAAATAAAAAATGGGTTTTTAGACGTAGGTAGGTATATATTATGAAATAAAATTGATTATTATAATATTGATATTCTCGCTGGAACTGTTTTACTGAACCCATTTTTCACTTAGTTGTTTTTCCATAATATTATGTTAAATATTCCGATATAGTTTCACAGCAGTCTATGAAGAAACTTTAGTTTCTATAGGCCATACGTATGAATGCACACAAACAAATAAATTATTGTTCACTATAAACTTCAGAATAGTATTTTCTTTTATATTCCACTGATTTCAGAGTTGAGTGATTTTGATACAACATGGAAACAGGAGGACACAGCACAGCTGCCGCAGCCATGGCTGCTCAGCCAGGCTGCCTAGTGCGCGATGGGCCTTATACTGAATTTGAGAAATCACTGAAGGTTACGTCTAGGAGATGACGGTTAGGTACATTTCCAACAAAAACAGATAGAAAGTTTTGTAGAGATTTTGATGTCATTTCTATTAAGAACTTTGATAAAACACTTCAGCATGTTTTTTTTTATATATAAAGAAGAAATACTCATGCTAAAAATCTAGTGTAAGTACAATGTTGTTTTTTTTAAGAAGTAGTTTAAGCACTTTCTTCAATACTTCAGAAAGATTGTTTCTTTAAAAATCAAGAGGTGCACTTGTTAAAAGGCTAGTTTAATTGCCCTTCTTAAAAACTTTATTAATCCTAGCTTTTTCCTAGCTTTAGTCGAGTCCGTTTGTTTACCATTGTCCGAGGCTTTTACGGCGGTTCTATGAGCTTTCATTCAGTAATACAGATAGGCAGCTAACCTAGTCTGTAATCCCTCCTCCTTTCTCATCCGGGCTTGGGACCGGCAACGGCGAAGTTACTTTATTAATCATTTTTTTTTAATTCTGTTAGATATCTCCTTTTAAAAAAGCTAGTAATATGAGCTTGTATGTGAATATATTTTTTATAAATGAAGAAAAGCTCTGAAAATAAACTAGTGTTATGCGCTTCTTTGACACTTCACTACGAACAATATTTTTTTTTAATAAGAAGTGTCCTTGTAAAAAAGCTAGTTTAATGCGTATTGAGATGATTATAATATTCGTACCACGTCCGATCTTACTTCCACACTGGCGAGTAGAAACACTAAATAAATATTATAAATAATAATAAAAATAAATAAATATAAATAAAGTAACCGGATATAAATCTTGGCAGTGTCGGTTATCACATTTTATGACCAATCATAAATCATACAAAAAAAAATTTTGGATATGTTTTTCCACTCAACCCTAATTCATGTCCCGCTCGGCTCAGATTTACAATTTCTGTCCATTTATGCAAAAAATAACTAGATTTGTAAATACTTATTGATAACTTTACGTCAAATGACGTCATCCATTAATATAGGGAACCTAAATAAAAAGAGGAAATCCCATAGACCACGTGTCTGTTTGCTGTCACTGCGGTGTGTTGTTGTTTGTACTGAAAATATTGTAGTGCTGTATTTCAACTGTATTTTCTTAATTAAATACAAATTAAAAACGAATAATAAGGTTGATTGTGAATAATACTTTTAAAATGGCGACTATCCCTTTGTTAAGCGTTTGACAGATGAGACTGCCCCGTTTGTATCTAGGTACCTTACTTGAATGGAGGGGACCTAGATTAAAGGTGGAAGTCTCACAGACCACGTGACCTTAGCCATTTTTATGATGACGGCCGCCCATTTGTTAAGCGTTTGACAGCTCCGTATGAATCTTCCCGTATTTATATCTATGTATGTACATATATGTATATGTGTCTCACTTTAATGGTCTTTATGTATTCTTCATAGCCCCTTTATTTCAAAGGCGGTTTGTTTCGAAAAAAAAAACAACATATTGGATTTTTTGTCAACTATTTATTTATTTATCTTACGGTGACAATAATTGTGCATCACAACAAAAAAAAAGCTATTAGCACAAAATATGTTTGTGAAAAAGAATAAAAAATTAAAATTTGAAGTCATGGTTGTTTAGATATTCAGTTGTCGCCTCACTCAGGGTCATGAAGTAGGCAGGATCGGTGATTACCCTCATACGTTCTGAGTGCACATTCGGATATAATATGACCAACAGCCTGTCTCTCCGCTCCACAGTCACACTCGGTGATGTTCAGTCAACAGCACCTAATGGGCGTCCATTAATCACGTGAGCCAAAAAGCGGAGTGGGGGAGGGAGATCTGGAAAAAAATCACGAAAGATCACGTAGGGGAGGCGGGTCTAGTGAGAAAATCACGTGCATTTATTTTTTCTTATGAATTTAAAGAAACACAGTTTGATGTAGGTACATTCAGAAATTTAAACAAATTGACGAAAATTTAAATCACAAGTCTCTTTATTTTTTGTACATAAAAAACACACATGATTTTCGGGGAAGGGTATTCTGAAACACCCAGGGGGGTCTAAAATATTGCAAAAAAAAAAAAAACCATCACGTGATCAATGGAAATCCCCTAAAAAAGAAGTCAACTTGTTTCACACTATTAAAAAAATATAATCACATTGTCTTCTCGTGTTATATTATAAAATAATTATACCAGAACCTCAGCATAAGAGTTTTCGATGATCGAATATCGAAACAATCGTTTAAAAGTTTTGAAAAAAATAATTGCTTACAAAATGATCGAACGATTCGAATTGAAAATCCGGTCATCGTGTTGTAACATTCCAATGGTGAGAAAAAATGACATGAATGTTGATCAAGTAAAAATGTTTGTATTTTCTCCACTTTTTGGACGATGTATGATGGACTGCACCTACTCCCGTTTCGGGGTACACAGGGGGACGATGTTCGGGCCGCAGTTATTCATTTGTCTGTCGATAAATTAATTATTGCTTTTGTTTTTATTCACCCGGTTACATTTTTTCGCGTTTTTCTCTATTATTTAAATTCATTTTTTCTCATCGGCGGGTGTTTTGAAAATATATTCTATGTTGTAAGTACCTACCTGGGTCACCAGGTCTTCCGGGTGGATAAATTAAAGTACCTAGGAGCAACCATTTCCACCTCTGATGGCCTTGGGACGTGCTCCCGATACGTATCGGTATGGTTAGTGGCGCCTTTATCAACATGACATATTATATAGCGAAGGCGTAGGCGTTTAGTGTCGAGACGAAATGTAAACTGTGATATACCGGCTTTCCTCTCACACGGAGGGAAAGCAGAGCGCGGAGGGAGGTCCGCTCGCTCTTCACCCTCTCGGCTAAATCTCCTAACCGAGAGAGGCGGTAGTCGGCCTCCGAAAAGATCCTCGGCTAGCTCCAATTGCTGGAGACCGTCCTACCTCTATATCCAATCTAGTATCTTTCTCTGGTGACTTACTTGGGGAGATGCATGCATGGGTTTTTAAATCAAATTACCGGTTAATTTTATACCCAAAAGAAACCTAGTTTATTTCAATAATAAAACAGAAATGAAATAAAAAAAAAAAAAAACAAACTGCGATATCACACAAGATAATGATAAGGGAAAATCATTAGATAAAACATGTAAAATCAATAGAATCAGTAATTATCAAAGAGAATAATTATTTGTAAATAAAAAAAAATATGAAAACTAATTTAGGTTATTTAAAAAAAATCAACGACACAAAAAAATACCTAAGATGTCACACCCCGAAAGATAGTAAAAGCATATTACAATAAAAAGTAAAAGTGTCTACTTAAAACTAACAATATAACAAAAAGAAATCTTTCAAACTGAAGAGGGCAATAAAGCAGTCCGCAAATTTTATGATAGGGTCCACAAAGCATTGATTGGTCCCACTTGAGACGATCACTTAGGTTCTGTGGAAAGCGAAAGCGTCCATCTGGCCTGGGTCGGCTGGCAATCCTCCACTACTTGGCAGGTCGGTGAAAAATAAATTTATGACTTACAATAATATGCGTGACTGGTTGTTAAGGCGGTGTTCGGTCGTTTTAGAGCGCTTTCTTACGCACTCCTGCAGGAACTTTGTATGTCGTCCCTCCTCGCTGCTTGGGGGTCGTCCAGGAACCACTTCATTCAATACTCAACTAGATTATTGTCCACTATAATTGTTTTAATCACTTTGTCACTTAGTCGTCGGCATCGTTAAATGTAATCGTGGAGTCTTAGTACCTGTATGCTCGGAGTGTTCATTCGTTTGACCGGTTATCGTCTTTAGGTACAATTTACACTTCTCACAAACTCAACTTGTTTCGCGACCGTCCTCGCAACTCTTCCCGGAGTACTCTTTTCGTATACTCAATCCTCCGACGGACTCTCAAAAACTGTTCTCCGACGGGCTCTAAAAAAAAAACTGCTCCGACGGACTCTCAAAAACTGCTCTCCGACGGACTCTCAAAAAAAACTGCCCTGAGGCCTGCCTTGTATGGCGTTATATAGCCCATATCTCGGGACCAACCCCTTGCCATTCTAGGGGCAATTTTTTTGTGGGCGGGGTGTCTGTGGTGTCCCGGTGATTCGTCGAAACCTCACTCTTGCAAATGATTTATGGACAATCCGTTCCATGTCTTCGTGTCCGGCTCTCTCCATAATTCAATATTTTTGTGGACCAATTTTATTTCAGGATCATTTAATATGCGGTACATTCAAAAAGAAAAAGACTTACCTACGTGTAATAAAGTTTAAAAGAAAATACAATTTATAACTTACTCTAGATATCAGATTTACAAAAATAAAATTCGAATTAAATATCTATTTGGGGTGTGCATCAACCTACGAGACTATACCGAACACTTATAATTATTTATATTCAATAAACAAACTATACCTAAGCACCAGAACATAGCTATGTTTACCTACAGTAGGTACCTATATTACTACTACAATAATTATTCATCTCTTACGCTAATCAATTTATAATGAATTACTATTAAATTTTAGTGAATTATTATATTTACAAAATACATGAATATGTTAATCTTATAATATTGTTTATATCACTGGAGGATTAAGGCATTTCACAAAAGTTAATTTATAGTTTACACTTAGACTTAAAGCTCAACTGATCCTATTTTTTTTTCTCAGTAATCTAGGTACACTCAAATTATTACATATGATTAGGTACTTTAAACCGTCAGAACAATTACTTAATTATGCATACCTATAGCAATTTACATTTTTCTTTTATTTGCGAAATAAAAATTGGAACTTGTACAAAATTACAATAGATATTTATTACATACATGTGAATCAAGACCTACGGCCTTCAGATTTACATTTTTCTTTTATTTGCGAAATAAAAATTGGAACTGGTACAAAAATTACAATAGATATTTATTACATACATGGGAGTCAAGACCTACGGCCTTCAGATTTACATCTTATTTTATTTGCGAAATAAAAATTGGAACTTGTACAAAATTACAATAGATATTTATTACATACATGTGAATCAAGACCTACGGCCTTCAGAGGGGTGTGACTTTTCTACAGTTTAAATTTAATACTAATCCAATAAGAAATGTATTAATTCTACAATTATTTCGTTCTTTATTTCCATATCGTAACCAAGTACATACTTAATATCTGAACATGTGTCCAGCCTATGTTTCTAAGACTGATGCTGTGCAATGTGCATCCATTTCGTCTTTGAATTTATTACAATGGCCAAAGTCTCCTTTTATTTATTTTTTTTTTTTTTTTAACTACGCTCTTTATTGTATATTTCAACCTATTCAAAATCATTTTATTTTTTTTTATGTGCTTGATTCCTCTATTGTCCATAAAAATATTCAATGCCAAACCCGTCATACGATTTCTTAAGATTTAGAAAGTCCTAATTTATTAGCCCTCTTATTTCGAAAATACAACGAGTGTATATTGTATTATCTAATATTTTAAAAAGAGTTTGATTTTTTTATATTACATCAGTTCGTTATGCCTCATTTCTACGAGTCCGAAAGAAACGAACAATGATTTTAATATCCCAGCCAATTGTTTCTCTTAAAAATTAAGGAACAATGCCAAATTTGTTTTCTTTCGTTACAGTGCGTTTTCAGAAATTTACCCCTTTTGTTCAAAAAAACTGTCAACTATTATTTTTAAGAAAGCTAATTTACGACATACCCAATATTCTTTCAATGTGAAATTCAGTCGTCATAAATTGGGCGCCACTTGATATACCGGCTTTCCTCTCACACGGAGGGAAAGCAGAGCGCGGAGGGAGGTCCGCTCGCTCTTCACCCTCTCGGCTAAATCTCCTAACCGAGAGAGGCGGTAGTCGGCCTCCGAAAAGATCCTCGGCTAGCTCCAATTGCTGGAGACCGTCCTACCTCTATATCCAATCTAGTATCTTTCTCTGGTGACTTACTTGGGGAGATGCATGCATGGGTTTTTAAATCAAATTACCGGTTAATTTTATACCCAAAAGAAACCTAGTTTATTTCAATAATAAAACAGAAATGAAATAAAAAAAAAAAAAAACAAACTGCGATATCACACAAGATAATGATAAGGGAAAATCATTAGATAAAACATGTAAAATCAATAGAATCAGTAATTATCAAAGAGAATAATTATTTGTAAATAAAAAAAAATATGAAAACTAATTTAGGTTATTTAAAAAAAAATCAACGACACAAAAAAATACCTAAGATGTCACACCCCGAAAGATAGTAAAAGCATATTACAATAAAAAGTAAAAGTGTCTACTTAAAACTAACAATATAACAAAAAGAAATCTTTCAAACTGAAGAGGGCAATAAAGCAGTCCGCAAATTTTATGATAGGGTCCACAAAGCATTGATTGGTCCCACTTGAGACGATCACTTAGGTTCTGTGGAAAGCGAAAGCGTCCATCTGGCCTGGGTCGGCTGGCAATCCTCCACTACTTGGCAGGTCGGTGAAAAATAAATTTATGACTTACAATAATATGCGTGACTGGTTGTTAAGGCGGTGTTCGGTCGTTTTAGAGCGCTTTCTTACGCACTCCTGCAGGAACTTTGTATGTCGTCCCTCCTCGCTGCTTGGGGGTCGTCCAGGAACCACTTCATTCAATACTCAACTAGATTATTGTCCACTATAATTGTTTTAATCACTTTGTCACTTAGTCGTCGGCATCGTTAAATGTAATCGTGGAGTCTTAGTACCTGTATGCTCGGAGTGTTCATTCGTTTGACCGGTTATCGTCTTTAGGTACAATTTACACTTCTCACAAACTCAACTTGTTTCGCGACCGTCCTCGCAACTCTTCCCGGAGTACTCTTTTCGTATACTCAATCCTCCGACGGACTCTCAAAAACTGTTCTCCGACGGGCTCTAAAAAAAAAACTGCTCCGACGGACTCTCAAAAACTGCTCTCCGACGGACTCTCAAAAAAAACTGCCCTGAGGCCTGCCTTGTATGGCGTTATATAGCCCATATCTCGGGACCAACCCCTTGCCATTCTAGGGGCAACTTTTTTGTGGGCGGGGTGTCTGTGGTGTCCCGGTGATTCGTCGAAACCTCACTCTTGCAAATGATTTATGGACAATCCGTTCCATGTCTTCGTGTCCGGCTCTCTCCATAATTCAATATTTTTGTGGACCAATTTTATTTCAGGATCATTTAATATGCGGTACATTCAAAAAGAAAAAGACTTACCTACGTGTAATAAAGTTTAAAAGAAAATACAATTTATAACTTACTCTAGATATCAGATTTACAAAAATAAAATTCGAATTAAATATCTATTTGGGGTGTGCATCAACCTACGAGACTATACCGAACACTTATAATTATTTATATTCAATAAACAAACTATACCTAAGCACCAGAACATAGCTATGTTTACCTACAGTAGGTACCTATATTACTACTACAATAATTATTCATCTCTTACGCTAATCAATTTATAATGAATTACTATTAAATTTTAGTGAATTATTATATTTACAAAATACATGAATATGTTAATCTTATAATATTGTTTATATCACTGGAGGATTAAGGCATTTCACAAAAGTTAATTTATAGTTTACACTTAGACTTAAAGCTCAACTGATCCTATTTTTTTTTTCTCAGTAATCTAGGTACACTCAAATTATTACATATGATTAGGTACTTTAAACCGTCAGAACAATTACTTAATTATGCATACCTATAGCAATTTACATTTTTCTTTTATTTGCGAAATAAAAATTGGAACTTGTACAAAATTACAATAGATATTTATTACATACATGTGAATCAAGACCTACGGCCTTCAGATTTACATTTTTCTTTTATTTGCGAAATAAAAATTGGAACTGGTACAAAAATTACAATAGATATTTATTACATACATGGGAGTCAAGACCTACGGCCTTCAGATTTACATCTTATTTTATTTGCGAAATAAAAATTGGAACTTGTACAAAATTACAATAGATATTTATTACATACATGTGAATCAAGACCTACGGCCTTCAGAGGGGTGTGACTTTTCTACAGTTTAAATTTAATACTAATCCAATAAGAAATGTATTAATTCTACAATTATTTCGTTCTTTATTTCCATATCGTAACCAAGTACATACTTAATATCTGAACATGTGTCCAGCCTATGTTTCTAAGACTGATGCTGTGCAATGTGCATCCATTTCGTCTTTGAATTTATTACAATGGCCAAAGTCTCCTTTTATTTTTTTTTTTTTTTTTTTTAACTACGCTCTTTATTGTATATTTCAACCTATTCAAAATCATTTTATTTTTTTTTATGTGCTTGATTCCTCTATTGTCCATAAAAATATTCAATGCCAAACCCGTCATACGATTTCTTAAGATTTAGAAAGTCCTAATTTATTAGCCCTCTTATTTCGAAAATACAACGAGTGTATATTGTATTATCTAATATTTTAAAAAGAGTTTGATTTTTTTATATTACATCAGTTCGTTATGCCTCATTTCTACGAGTCCGAAAGAAACGAACAATGATTTTAATATCCCAGCCAATTGTTTCTCTTAAAAATTAAGGAACAATGCCAAATTTGTTTTCTTTCGTTACAGTGCGTTTTCAGAAATTTACCCCTTTTGTTTAAAAAAACTGTCAACTATTATTTTTAAGAAAGCTAATTTACGACATACCCAATATTCTTTCAATGTGAAATTCAGTCGTCATAAATATACGATATCAACTGT
This sequence comes from Mystacides longicornis, assembly GCA_963576905.1. Classification (NCBI taxonomy): domain Eukaryota; kingdom Metazoa; phylum Arthropoda; class Insecta; order Trichoptera; family Leptoceridae; genus Mystacides; species Mystacides longicornis. The sequence goes on from OY756438.1 coordinate 4,308,923, forward strand.
TTGATGCGTGTGTGTTGCCCATTCTCCTGTATGCGGGTGAGTCCCGGCACCTGACCAAAGCCCAGGAACAAAAAGTATCTGCATTTGAAACGAAGTGCCTCAGGAGAATCTTGGGTATCAGAAGGTACCACCGCATCACGAACGACGCTATACGCCAGCACACTCAAAGCAGGCTCATCACTTCCACCATTTTTTTAAAATGAATCTGTGCTCACTCAATTATGGAGAGGATATCATGGGCATGGCTGGGACATATGTTAAGGATGCCTAACTGAGCGAGGAGAGCGCTATTTTCCATATTTTTGTCATGTTGTTAAAGCGCCAATTACCATACAGATCCGTTTCGGAAGCACAACCCCGAGATCACAAATGATGGTAATGATTGCAAAATAGTAAAATAGAAATTAAATTTAAAAAAAAACGGAAACGTGGACCACAATGTTCTTGTGTAAATTCGCTTTATTCTTGTAGGTACATTAACTACTTATAAATAAGTATTTTATTTAATTTTCAAGCTAATTCTGTTGATACTTCCAAGCAAAAGTAAGCTATCAGCTTATGTGGAATGGAGTAGGTCGAGTGTTGGCTGGCTTAATCCACCATATGCATTACAGGGCACGTAGCAGATACGAAATTCCACCTTCTCAAACTAAGAAACAATCCAGAATATTCAGTTGATATAACATAGTATTAGGAACCTATAGAATTTTCTAAATCTATTATCGGTTCCATATTATATATTTAGATCGTGTATATAAGTGAAAAATCAATTTTATAATCACTCTAATTTCATACTTTCTCTTTTTACCTGTCCAATAAAAACGAAAGTTTATAGAATAAAAACACTTTCATACGGCAATTTTGTTTTCAGAAGATGGGCATAGGTTCTTACTTAATACCTACTCGTCTTAATTACTATGAAGATCTAACAAAATGAATTTCTTTTAAAGTTTTAAATAATATATTAAAGTGACTGCACTTTCGGAGGTTTTGCACGGCTTTGCGTAGAATAATTTCTGACATCTGTATTGTCAGCGTGATGTTCCTACATATAAAAATACTTTGCTGAATTATTGTGTACCTAGGATAAGTACCTAAATTTTTATTAAAATTATATAGACCTTATGTAAACAGTTGTCCCAAAATCACTCTAGTCTGGGTGGAGGTCTATAAATAAATAAAAAAAAAAAATAAACAGTTGTCAAAATGATGTCAAGTTACCTTGTACTTATTATTATTGTAAGTAGGCAGGTACCTATTTAATTAATTGAAGAAAAAATATTTCATGAGTGATGAAGTAAAAAGTATGTCACATTTTTGGGGTCTATGGAAATATGTTGCGCAATATAAGATCCTCTGTATTTCAAATGTTCTATCATCTACCCGTGGGGCCCACCCACACTTCTACGTCCTGTTCTAGCCATCTAGTCCAGCAATATCTTCGTCCATCTGCCATTAGACATACGGGCCACATGACCTGCCCAGCTCCACTTCTGCTCTGAGATTCTTTGGGTCACATCTGTAACCTTGGTCTTTTCCCTTATCCAAACATTCGTTTTTCGGTCCCCAATTGAAATATTCAACATCCTTCTCACCGTTGCTCTTTGAGTAACACGAGGTCTGTGCATGATTCTTTTCGTTAGAGCGGATGACTGGAACCCATAGCATGGAATGCATGGGAATGTTTGGGGATTTTACGACATTTGATAACTTTCCAAATGCGGCCCATTCTAAAGCTCTTTGTCTTTCCAATTCAGCTTCCATGTTATCCCTTCCCAATTTAACAGTGTGACCCAGGTAGACACGGGACTCAACCCTTATTATATTTTGACCTCCAATTGTAATCGTTTGGAATAGATTTGTGGTAGACATGATTTTGGTTTAAATCATGTTGGTCAAATGTTTCATAATTTGGCAAAACGTCATTTTGTTAAAAAAATATATCAAGATCCAGCTGGTTAGTATTTCAAATTTATTGCCTACATTATATTCAAATTCATACGGCCGTTATTCCCACCCAAAAAATTGGTCCGGGCGGCTCAGTATACACGGAAATAATGTAGAACATTTTATTACGCATTGAATTTTTACGTTTTGACGCGTGCGACACTTAAAGGGCTCCTCCACGTGATTTATGTTTCTCCTCTTTAAATAATTCGTGAGTAGTTCACTGAGTGGAAGAAACTTTAACGAGATGGCGATGAAAGTATGTTAATAATTTATCGATTTATAGGGAAGGCCGTATTTATTTATCGAATTATCGATATATATTTTTTCAATTTTGTAAATCAATATTACAACTATAATGGTGCAGACATTGATGACGAAACTATTTCTCTGTCGCGGGGGTCACAAAAAATTTGGACATGATTAGGAATGAATTTTGAAGTGGTTGGTGACCCAGCGGTTACAACGTCGGCTTTCGTACTGCGGACGTCGTGGTTCGATCCCAGGTGCCGACCATCTTCCTCTTTCACGACACAAGCTTTCGGTAGCTTACTGTGAAAGAGTCAAGGAGTGTATTTGTGTTCACTTTGAGTGAGCACAGATTCATTTAAAAAAAAAAAAAAAAAAAAATTTCATCGTGAAAAGAATACCCAGAAACCAAACAAGTACCGCACAAAAGCGATGTTTTTATAGGAGATCATGTTATTTAATGATCTCCCTGATGACATACGCGAAGTGCGGGACTTGGAAGTTTTTAAAAGGAAACTTAAAAAGCATATGAGACCTCAATCCGATAATTAGATTTTGTGAGGATGATTGTTTGACCTTCTTTTGTTTGCGTCTCTCAATTTTCTAAAGTTTGTATTATGTGTATATGTGTTATTCCTTATGCATTGTTATTATTATCATTAAGTTGATTGAATTAAGGTAATATGTTTTTGTATATTATTATATTCATGTTGTTAAATATTTTATTAATGTGTTTATTATAGTCTTCGACTCTATCGGGAGAGAAACAACGTTTATTTTTTCTGTTGTTACTTTTATTAATGTTTATAATGTGATTTCTATTATTTCTGTACAAAGAATAAATTAAATAAATAAAAAAAAAAATGGCCCTTAACATCCCTACAACATCCAGGGATATAGGTCCTCCATAGGCCACATGGTGGACTAATATCGAAAAATTACCTAGGTAAGGACCAGCTGACCAGTGAGATGACACAGGATAGAAAGACGTGGAGCATAGTGCGTACCAAGAGGACCAACCCTAGAGGAACTGGTATGGAGAAGAAGTACAAGAAGATGCAGACACTAATGTCCATGCAAATAAAACGGAGCATAAGAGTTGCCTAAAATTTATGACACAAACATCTTTAGTGTTGTGTGCGGAATCATCGAGTTGACGGAATAGTAATATAAAATCACTCATTTGAGTATGTATGCTGCGTACTCTTACAATAGCAATGTCGAAGATACCTGGTATTGGGACACTGATCTTTTGTGTCATGACTTGTTTTCTAAAATAAAAAAAAAATTTTGGAAAATCGGTTTTAACAAATTTTACCTGTATTTGGTTTCAGTTCTCATTTCTTCGGTAAAAATTACACGACACAAGATTTAACCCTTCTGTGCATGTCGTTTCGAGAAACAACCAACCCATCTTATTTGAAATTAAATTAACACGTTTGAAAATTACTTCTCGCTTTGATCTGAGAGATAATTTATTATTTATTTCCTCTCGATCGTGTTTCGTTCGATATATTCGAGAAACACTCTCTCCGAACGCGCAAGACACGTCACATTTTTTCCCCATAATTTTGTTTGATTTATTCCTCGCGCATTCGATATGAAGTTGATTCATTGAAAATTACCGAGTTCATTTTATGGTTATTCATTTCAAAAAGTTTGAAAGTTTTGGTAATAAATTCTCAAGAAATTGACATTCATGAAGTAGTATGTGTAACGTATATCGCACTACTAGCTGTCATACCCGCGTCTTCGTTAAGAACTTTCAAGACCTTCGATAAAAATTTATCGTCATTATTGGATTGGACATTAAGAAGCAGCCGGGTCGCCTGTCAAGACGTTGGATCAACAATTCCGCATTGAAAAGTTCATGTCAACCAATTGAGTAACTGGAAATATCGAACCATTGGTAAATCAATTTGAAGAAAGTCAAATTATACAATGAAAATTTTTAATATAGGTCCATTTCGTGGCTTTTTACAGTTTTTTACTCAATAAAGACTCAATGTTAAAAAGAGACAAATAAAAAAAAACGCAGTAGTGCAGATAATTGCATTTGGTATCGGAAGCAGTTTTTCAAAGGGGTTTGCTGTCTTTTCGGTGAGCGGTGCGCTGAAAATCATGTAGTGTTGTATTGAATTGTATATTTTTCTCAATTAATTACGATTAAATACAAATAATATAGTTCCCAAAAGGATATACTGTTTACAACTACGACTATTATAAATGGCGACCATGTCTTTGTTAGGCGTTCGACAGCACCATTACCCGAATTTATATCTAGGTACCTTAGTCTTTATAGAGTTTATTTAAAAAAATGTGCCTGTAGATGGTTATCAAGCTCTTGTTTGGAATTTTTATATGAATGTTGAAGTTTTTCTTAGTATTTGTGTGGTCACATAACCTATGTCAGAACGAAATCACTTTGATCAGTACAAAATTGGCACTGATTTTCCAAATTCAGTGCGAGTTTTGTACTGAAGCATTGGGGTTAATTTAGATCTTGGAGTAAGTTTTGTATGTCAGATATATTTAGTATGTAGAGAAAATAGAAATATACGATACCTATCTTTATTTTAAAGATGACAAACTGACATACACACACTTTTTATTTAGCTAATAATTTGATGTTATAGATTCGAATAATATATTGATTTTTCTTTCAATATTATTAGTAAAATTTTATTTTTTTTCGGCATATTTACATAATTTGTATATCGGAATACGATATTACCAAAAGAGAAGGAAAAAAAACAAATTTCTTTTTGAGTTTTTCGTTTGAATATTGTAAATAATAAAATCATCTGGAAAGATGTATATTGTTCAGAATAAAAATGCTTATGAATTGCGACTCTAGGTAAAATTTTATGCAATTTTTTTATATTGGAAGACCTTATACCGACTTTCTAAAACCATTTCTAAAAAAAAAAATTTTTTGAAGATTTGTTACCATTTCTTATTCAAACTGTCCTATTTCCCTTACTTTTGACCTAGCCTTCTTTGAGGACGGAATCGATCCTCGTCATTCTCGGTCGTTCACCTTTCAACCATTCTTTCCAATTGTCCAAACCGCCTCAACCTATTGAGATAGGATCGGACGAGATGGAAAAGTAGATGCAGATCTTTGATGCAAACCAATCCGTAGGATTGGGACTGCAGAAGAAGGTAACAGGATTGCGTTATGCACTAGGTTTTTGCCCAAGACATTTTTTTTCCACGGTTACTTTTCAAAGACCAAAACCTCTATTTTGCTGACATTCATTTTATGCCCGTTTTTTGCACAATTATCAAATACACTTTACACAAATTCTTGTTATTCTAAGCAATGTATTGGGAAACAATCTCAACAGACAATGAGTCTATCACATCTTGGATAACAGAGCAGTGGGCTTACAACCACGTATGCCAGGTAAAAAGCGTTTTCTACTCCTAGGAAACATTCGCTGTTCTCTGTTGCCAATTATTATCATTTCGTTGAAACTTGTATATATCCAGTGAGTGGGGAAAAAGATCAAATTTTAACGATTTCCGAGGTTAGTGACATCTACCGGTGACTCGATGTAATACTTGGACTGATTCTATGTATAAGGGTTTTTACCAACTGGAGTTCTATGTGCGTGACATCTGTTGTAATATAGTGGAAACAATCAACTGAAAATCCAATATTTGTTGTCCAAGATCTGATAGACTCATTGTCTGTTAAGATTTTTTCCCAATACATTGGTTTGATTACCCATGTTACTAGGAAAAATGCTGTCTTCAATCTGCGAAGATGTAAACAAGATTTGTAACTCTAACAAAATACACTAACAGATCTTCACCATTCCAATTAAGTTTGCCTGTCGCTAAATTATGATAGATAGATATACGAGAACATGCGTTCAGACCAGTCCACAAGATATGGGAGGCGTCGACGTTTCGACACTAAACGCCGACGCCTCCCATATCTTGATTTTTTCATAATATACCACATTACTCTCATTTGTACCTATTTGCTTTTATTATAAACATGTAAGCAAGAATTGTGTCCGTAGTTAAAGATTCCGGGTATTTTAATACCTAATGATGCCTAAATTCTGTAACATGTTTTTGTTTATGCAAAAATATTAAAGAAAGTTTATCGGGGGTTTTCAGAAATCTTGATAGCGATACTTTATTGTTATGGTAACAATAAGAACAAGGGTGTTAATTTGTAAGGGTATCTTTACATATACAGGGTAAGATGCCTACTGTGTGTTGAAAGTTGCTGTTTTGTGAAAGTGAAGCGAAGTTCCTTTGTCCAGAAAAAAATCGAATTTGTACTATCCTCCCGATTTTTCCGGCAGCTAGATTTTTTTAGTCTGGCCGGATTTATAACTAGGTACCTTAGTCTATGTCCTAATACCTTTTATTGAAAAGCATTCGCATCAACACCACCTATATAAGAAGGCCTTTACAAACATTACCAAATAAGTACAAAGAATCTATATAGGTACTCTTCAAGACTATATTTTTTGATTATTTACTTTAAATAAAATCTATTTTATAAAAAATCTATTTTAATAAAATCTATGTTCGTAACATTTATAATTTATTTAAGGTTTCCACAAAACTTTCCCTCTCGATGCGTCAATTCCTGTATTTCTATTATTTTTTACTCAGTCGAACCGCTGAATACAATACACACAATGAGATAACATAATAAACAACAACGTAGTACCTCTGCATGGTTCAAATCTTTGTAGAAATATTATATAAAATAATTAGGATCTCCCCTAAGGCGGTACTGGTAACTTCTATAATATTATACAACAGTTTCCTAAAGATGTTATACAGTTACCACTGCAAATTTGTTGTAAGTATTATTATATTAAGTTTACCGAAAATTCGAAAAATATTTTATCGACTTATCGATATTTCGTCAAATTTACTTTATTGAGAACGTTCGTTAACAAATTATGAGATGATCGATGATATTATAAGAATCGCTTCAACGCTGTTCTCTTTCAAGAATAACTAAGCTTCATATCCTTTCCTACACAAAAGGGTGTTGTTGAGGTTCGGGCATGATGAGAGAATGAATGAAGAAAAAAGGACCAAAAAGGATCTTCAAATCTGAAAGTATGGGTGCACGGAGACGTGGGCAGTTTTTAAAGAAGGGCCAAGTCAGAAGTAAAAGGAATAGGAGACAATATTTTATGTATGCGGAACGTTATGCCCTTGAATGAAGCAGTATTCCTCCTCCGGGATACGGCGACGTAATAATCTACCTCTCTTACTTAAATGAAATTTACAGGGTAGATACTAAACAAAATCAGAAAGTTTTGAAAAATGTTTGGGAAAAATTTTTATGTGACTTTCTATTTTAAATCGCTTTTTCTGATTTGACTATTTTTAAGATACAGCATTTATTTTTTAAGCTATGGTATCAAATTGGATAAAACAAATTATTACATCTAAAACGTCTACTATTCAATAATTTTGAAAAAAATAATGAAGGGTGTATCTCAATAAATAACGTCTCTGTGACCCATTATGTCGTGACAGTCGGAGTTTTTCGAAAAAAATCGAAAAAAAATTGTAACTCGAAAACGACAAAAAATCGTAGAACATACATTGAGGTTTTTGGATAGCCCTAGGGGTCCTCTATCCCTGGTTTACAGATTATCCATACTTTTTGGGACCCCCTGTATAAACATATTTGATAACCTCACTAGGCGAATGCTGTGTTGACCCCGTTAGCACACCTCCGCTGCGGATTAGCCGAAGCGACGACGGTCACATCTGTCAGTTTCTGCGCGCCATGTTGAGAGTGAGATAGCATGCTTAAAACCCGTACTGTTTTCTATACATTCATCTCTCTCTTGCGGTGTTTCGCCATAGATTATTTCAAATTGTATTCACACCTCCGCCTGATATTTCGCGGATCCGTGTGTTTCGCATTCCGCCCGCTTTTGAAGTTGTCAAAATCGACAGAATCTTGGAGCGAAATTGAAGCGAACGTCATGTTTTCCATAGAAATCAAAGATGGAAAACGTTAATTGCGTTTTGTTATGGGATGGTTTGCAGAAGTTGGATGTGCATATTTTCTAAATTGTAAGTAAAAACGTTGTTGATGTTGTAATATTTAAAAATATATATGAAATGTGAAATAATATTGTGGTTTTAATTATTTATATTTCCCAACAAAACATAACCATAGAATACTTACTTATGTGTATTTTTCTCTTTCGCTACTCGTTTACCCGCTAGTGTACTAACACTACCTGCGATTTCGCTTTCTGCAGTTTCGTGTTCCGTGATTCGCGGCGGAGGTGTGCTAACAGCCTGAGGAATATACTATTACTAATGTGTTTTTATAACTGCCGCGTGTTGGAAAATAAAAACCTCTCGTCAGATAACGAAAACATCAAAGTACATTCAACAACATCTATTGAAGAAAAATAGAAACAAAAATTGGATTTTCAGTTGATAAATTGTTTCCACTACATCTCAACAGATGTCACTCAGAGTTCCGGTAGGTCCAAGTATTGTAACGATCCACCGTTAGATATGTCACTAGCCTCGAAAATTATTGTTAAATTTTAAAATATTTTCCCTCTTACTGTAAGTACTTATATAAAATATACAAGTTCAACGAAATAACAATTGGAAACAGAGAACAGCGAATGATTCCTAGGAATATAAAGCGTTTTACCTGGCCTAGGTGGTCATAAGCCCACAGCTCTTGTCCAAGATCTGATTGACTCATTGTCTGTTTGTGACATTGTTTTCCAATACATTGGTTTGATTACCATCAGTGTTACTGGAAAAATCCACTCCTCAATCCGCGAGCACAAGGTATACCTACTACATATTTTTTGTAAGGTTTGTGTATTATCGTAGTGAAAGTTCATAATTATGAATTCAGTTTAATAATACATTTCATGCTTATTCTGTAATAACAAAAACATAATCTTCTGTTTATATATCATTCATTGTTTATTTGTATGTTTTATGTATCCATATACATACATTCAATGTTTATGACCTCCTCCCACTCCATGTCCAACTCCTTCAGCTCTACTTCGAAAGAGTAAAACACGGTATGAGAGGGTCCTATTCGTCACAAGGCCTTGATGGTAGGAAAAACAGCATTATTCTCGGTCAGTTGTCATCAAACATCCTTAAATCATTAAATTCCTCTGCCATGTCCATCTCCTCCCCACAATGTTTGAAGAGCTGCATAAGTAGTAGGTATATCATCGGTCAAAACTTTGCAAACATGGACTTTTTACACTAAAAGCTAGAGTGTTATGGCCATTGAAATATTTTAAGTAGGTATGGAATTCCCATGCCAAATTTATCGGGTTCGATCCGTTGCATCGAAATTTCTCCGCTTTTACAATTTTAGCTTTGGGTGAGTAAATAACGGATCAACTCTGAATAATGCATAATACTTATTTTTTCTTAGAATTCAACACGTCCGTTTTTGGCCAAATTCATTAAAGATTTAAAGTCGTCGTTTCGAGAAACCAGTCGAGAAACACTCGACAGGCAGTTCCCATTATGGGGATAATAAAGCTAAGTGGCGCAATATTCTTTAATTAGGAGTGTGTAGTGTAATTTCTTTTGGTTGAAAAACAGTTTAGGGCGAAACATTAACCCGTCGTGTACCTACTGCGGAGATCTTTCGTTAACAACCGAGCAAAAATACTTAAGCCTTAAACCGGAAGTGTTCTTAGCTGGATTATATTATAAGATTTTTCTTCCAACCTATTGCACCATATTCATATCTAATATGTATGGTGCAATAGGTACCTACTCATAATATTTTACCTTCATTTACCTACCCTGTGAAATATATATTGGGGTTTAATCCAATGGGTTCTTAGGGAGAGGTCCATCTTTTGATAAGATGACCGAAAATTCTGACTTATTTTGTCGAATATGTAACAAAACAACTAAGACTCTGAGCAATAATTGTCTAACATGTTGAAAAATCCCATGTATACAACAAGTAGATATTTAATAATAATAAATGAGATATATAGAGAGAAAAGTTGAAAATTATTGAGATCAAGAGAGCAACCAAGTTTAAAGACTGCGACTGCTGTCATGTATTTGGCGCCAGGATATAAATATAATATCAATTTTTGTCAATGTCTCATCTTAATTGCATATTGGCTATGTTGGTGCCCAACGTTCTAATTATGTCTAGATTCTTGTGACCATTTTTCAGGACTAATGTTTTTGTCGCTACGGTAACAACACTGTAGATAATGTGCTACACTTACACATCATGTTTAAACAAGTACGGATTCCTAGGAAAACAGACATTGGAAGCAACATAAGCTCGATTGTTAATCAAACTAAAAAAAGTATCAGGAGATCATAAAAATGAATCGATATACTCAATATTGTTTGACACGATCAACCTTTCTTGAACAAGAAATAATTATATTAGCCACCCCAATACACTTCTGCTCTCACTGGATTTCTTCGTTATTATAACTACACATTCATAAGTTACATAGGTAGGTACATAGTATTGAATCTTGAAGTCAATCAAGGTAGTTAATGAAGTGTATCATTGACGAAAGTGTCACCTTCTCAATACGCTGAACTCCTGATACATAAAATGGAAACTTTTAGAAACTAGACGACTTCTACCGTTCTTTGCCTTTCCACATTTGGACAGTTCGCCTGAGAGTCTTTTCTGCCTTGTACTATATATAGTATGCCTTTACTGCTGTCATCCATTATTCGCTTACTTTTGCTTCATCATATTATGGCGTCATCAATAAATCCAACTTTTTTATTTTTAAAAGAAATGATTTTTTTTTTAATTTTAATTCACTGAAAGTGAACACAAATACACACTTTGACACTTTCACAGTAAGCTACTTAAACAGCTTTCACAGTAAGGCACCTGGGATCGAACCCACTACCTCTAGAACGGAAGTCGGCGTCTTAACCGCTAAGCTACCAACCACTAAGTAGGTAACTATTTATAAAAAGATGTTATAAAAATACATCAATTGTTGACACATAATTATGTAAAATTACACTGTACATAATTAGATAATTTGTCTGCAAATAAATAACGTTTTATATTATGATTATTAACAATATTATGGGCATTTTGTTGGATATATCAAACACCACCCCGAAAGATACTGGAAATCACTTTAACTATTTAATTAATTTAATTATTTTCTACATTTACTAGTTCCAACGATCGAAAATGTTATAAAGGAAAAGACAGTGGCTTAAATCTACTGTGCGGTATTTTTTTCAAATGTTCACCATGTCTTTTAGATTGTGGATTCTTCGTGTATTGTTTCAGTAAATTAACAAAAAAGTATTCAATTCCATTTAATGGCCTTGCAGTTAAATCGACCTCATCCCACAATATAATTTATTAAAATCACTTACTTCGCATTAAAGAAAATAAAACAACGGTTTATACAGAAAAAATAACAACTAATGACTCTAATAATTCATGACTAATGTTCGATTTTTAAATGGAACAAACCACTACGGGCTTACGACGGTTTATACGTTTAAAGCCCCCTTCTGGCCGGGAAATTCACATCGAATAATTTACTAAGCCAGTTTTGAATCTTCATATCGCTATATTATATGAAGATTCATATACAAAACCAACCGCACGGGTTTCGTCTATATAGAAGACCAATAAAAAAGTAAAAATATAGCTTAATCAACCTTGCAAGGTCTTTTTCGAACAACATGCTGTTTAGGATTTTTCAATGGTAGAAAAAAAAAACCTTCCAACAATTTTCATTTAATTTTTTCCCATGATTTGTAATTTTTTTACCCATCCCGCCGTTTCCCGAAGGTACTAGGTAGAGAGGTACGAACTTCCATTCTTTCCTATCCAAACAAACCTCTTTTGCTCCCTCCAAATGTAAAACATTCAGCATTTTATTAATTTTTCCATCCATACATCCTCTCACATTTCATAAACCTATCTTGCATTCATCCGTACTCCTGATGGGTGGCTAGCCCAATCGATGTGGGTATTGTCAGAGGGGCTAGTTCCTTAAGAACTACATATCCATCACCATGTTAGTATTTTTCTTTGATGTATATTATTATTTAAATTCACCTAAAACTTTCAGGTTGAGTGTTTATAAATAAATTTAAATTTATCGTAATGTCATAAATATAATACTATGAAAAAAAAAACTATTTTTGTAATAAAAATCATGTATACATAATTATGAGGATAATAAACATGAATAGATAATAATTGATGTTGTGTGTCGTTTAGCGTCCAAATCCGACATTTTTGAAGGTTGTTGACTTCTGAACTGCTGAGTGTAGAGGGCGCTACATGTCGAATATGATAATTTTATTATTGGTTCAATTTCAAAATATCAATCATATCTGTTCGAAATTTGAATAATATTGTTCTTTTTATTTTTATTTCCATAAATGAATTTGTAGTTGAGTAAACAGTTCTACCATTTAACGACCGTAAGCTAGCGGCGGTGAATTATGTCAGAGTAGAACGTTGTGTTTATTATTAATGTATCAACTAAAAAAAATATCGCATGACATTTTTCGACATCATAGGTAGGTACACATAAAGAAGATTCCTATGAAAATTTTTAATTTAACCGCCAAACGATCAATCTAATGCTATGGTTTTATGGAAAAACGGACCCCCAGAAGAGCGGACATCTTATTTACTGCGGTATCCAAGCTACCGGTCAGGACCGTGAGGTTGACCACCTCACGTCCTTAAATCTCAACTGGTCAGAAAAGGCACAATGAGCCTCGGACGACTTCGAGCGCAATGGAGAGCTCTTGATGCCTCCCTATGCTCCTGAGTGGGGCCTAGGCCTCCAACATTGTGTGTTGGTTTGGGGGGGATTGGCGGCGGGCTTGATTTGTGTGTGGCCGGCTTTTTGTTTTGATTGCTTCAATCGGGTTAGGGGGTCGGCTTTGTGCGGATCGGATTTGCTGCGGATTGGTCTCCTCCGGGCTGGCCTTCGGTGTGCGGGGGGGCTTAAAAGGGAGAATGTTATGTAATGTGTTATGTTATCCAAGCTACGCTTATTGACACTAAACTTCAAGATTGCACTCTCTCTTTTCTGATTCCCTTTTTTACTACCGGCAGGGAAAGAGATAAATATATAACGCTTTAGACTTGTCTCAAAGAATATATTACTGCGATCGTATAGTGCTAACAGTAGAAGATGGTTGTAAGTCCATAGAGGACAAATTAAAAAATTAATTATTATAAATGTGACGTTACCTTAAAAAAAACATTTATTGAAATTTGCGTTTCCGGATAAAAACATCCGTTTTTTCTCAACAAATCAATAATGATTCCATCGAGCATTGAACCCCACACATTACGACTAGATAACTACCTACTGCACTACAATCACAAACACCAGCTACATGGGGGATGGTTGTTTCTAATACATACATACAACGTGGGGTGGGAGAGATTCTGTTCTCAGGTATGTAATCACATTTCTTCACACACATGTTTCGAGAGTGCAGCAAGATCTGATTGTCACGGCAATTTGAAATTTGAGAAAAAACAAGATCCAAGATGTCCGTCGAGATTGCAGTTAATCTCCAAAGATGTCGCTAGTTTTTTTTTTTTATTATTTATAAATCCTAAAGTCATCGGTTAATGATTTTAAGCAAACGACTGCCTTCAAAAAAAACATAATTTTACCTTCAATTTAGTCGACTTAGGTCCAGTTACAGCTTCATAAAGAGCACCTCCACTGTACCATGTTTCGCATGACGACACCATCCACCAATAGCATTTCTCCATGACGTCGACACCCGGTAGCAGCCTGCTACATCGTACAAAGCCGTTCAACTATCAGTCTCCGTCTTCATAGATTGAACAAGGATTCAACGAGGATTATCTTCAATTTTACTTAAGAACCTTAATTAATATTGTTCTCAGACTAGCTATATTAATCGCGAACTATCACGTTCTCATTTTTCTATTCTCCTTGATTTTTCCCTATTTCTGATGTTTTTTTTTTTTTTGTCATTTTTGTCGTTGTACATTTGTACATCCCCACTTGTTGTTAGTGGTATGGAGTATGGACACGCGAGATATCCTTGTAATCCTGAGGGAGATGATTAGATAGAGAAGAAATTACTCCAGGAATCTGGGAAGAGGGTGACTCTAAACACGGAGAGGGAGGAAGAAGGTGGAAGAGGAATGCAATGAAGCAGAGACAAGGGGTCTTAAGAGTAAGACAGTATGTTTATTGGGGTGTGTTGGGAGATTGTCGTCTTTTTTTCTTTTAAGAAGACATCATTTAAGCTTTTAAAAAACTTAAATATGGTTGAAGCTCAATTAACGACTAGATGTTATATTCATATCCTGGCGCCAAATACATACATGACAGCAGTCGCAGTCCTTAAATTTGGTTGCTCTCTTGTTCTCAAAAATTTCCAACTTTTATCTCTATACTTATTTCATTTATTATTAAATATCTACTTGTTGCATACATGAGATGTTGAACATGTCGAGAATTCTCATGATTAGGAGTTTCGGAGACTTAAACATTACCACCTAATGGCGAACGTTGTTAACGTAAAGTGATCACACTAAGCCACCCTTCGAAATAACAGTAGAAGACAGTCGTAGTGGTTTGTTCCATTTAAAAATCGAACATCAGTAATGAATTTTTAAATGCATTAGTTATTTCATAATTCTTTAACGGGTAGATACATTGCAGTAAAATGTTTGAATACATATGTATGTGTGCGTTAGCACCAAACGAACGTAGATCTTGACTCTAGAGCCAGAAATAGAATATTCCATCAAGCAAACAACAACCAGCAGGAATTATTACAGACAACGTTCGCCAGAGTTCTAGTTTTTCCTCTCTGTTGTTTGCCGAGTATAAATTCACCCTCACAAATATCATTTTTTTTTTAGAAAATAAAAAAATACAAAGAGTTAGAAAATGAGGATCGACCGATGCAGAGAGAGAAAATAGACATTTTCATGCGCAAAATCAGTAACAAACTATTTAAAACTAGCTTTCCCGACAGACGTTGTCCTGTGTTCCTGACCATGAATATTGAATTCGAATTTGAATGGTGATTAATTAATTATCGTTTGACCAATGTGATTCCGAACGATGCGTCTGTTTAAAACCATGTATATTCCATCCGCTTTTTGTCAATCGCACTAATTAACAATTTCTGTCAAAATTTCACAATTGGAATAAAAATTATAAGGTAAAAAGTACTAATAAGATTGTCTACGTAGAGTTTTCTAATTTTCCACGCAGTTTTCTCAATTTTTTTCTTCTAAAAGGACATTCTCTCGATAAAAGCCTACACGAAAAAAAAAGAATTAGCGAAATCGGTCCAGCCGTTTATGCGTGATGCGATGACATCGGGAAATAGCTCTCTATTCTACATAATATTTTAGTCCGTTTATATTTTTGAAGGCGCATCAATCGTAGAAAACAGACGTTAAGGTCAGATATTAATATGCCCAGAGCCGTACAAAATGCTGGAGAAGGTTCTTAAATACAATTTGCTGCATTAGCTTTAATATATTTAGAGCTATTTAAAAAACTCATTTTTTTTAGGAACTTCATACAAATTTCTCAAAAAAGACAGTAAGCCATCATTTGGAAACAAAATTACTCATGTAAAAGTTGAATGGAATCATGGTACTGCGGTATGAAAATGTAATAATATAATTGTAGATTGATTTGTTATACATATAAATGTTATTCAAATCTTATTATTCTCAATAAATAAAGATTTAATGAAAAAAATTGCAGTTTGATTTTGAAGTTTGACAGATACAAATCACCCTCTATGGGTGGAATGCCCAATTAATTATCAAAGTAGGGAATGTAGCTAAGATTCAAACCACAGAGCTATCTCTCTCTCTCTATGAAAACTTGCAAATTATGTCGGTAGGTTCGTATAATATTATGAGGTCGGTTAAAAAGTCATTCTTCTTTTTCTGTGCTTATGACAGTTATAGAGGTCTGTTAAGCAATGGGAAGCTAGACTAGAACCTGTTTAATTACCTACCGATCAAGCCTGACAATCGGAATCAAAAACGTAAAGCAAGACGGGTATAAACTAGTTTTTATATAAGATAACTTATCTTAGAACCAACAATATGATGCCATCATTAAATTAGTAAGAAGTGTTCGATTTTAAGGGGTTATTTTTAACATTTTTATTTAAATAAAATGAATCTGTTTTCATACAAAGTGAACACAAAATATACACTCTTTCACATTAAGTAATCTACTTTTGTAAATAAAATGAAAAAAAAACTGAAACTCTTTTACGAACAAAAGTTCGTGAAAGAGGAAGATGTTCGGCACCTGGGATCGAATCCAAGATTTCCGCATGAAAGCCGGCGTCATAAGCGTCAGACTACCAACCACCTCTGAAAAATTTGAACCGCTACGGGCTTGCAACCGTTTCGAAGGTTGGCTATGGGCGATCGCTTAAATTTAGCAACGTTCGCCATTTATTTAGCTGATCAAATTCTTTGAAACCTCGAAATAACAGAAATGTGATACCTCAGTTTTTTTTTTTCAATCATTATATCGAGATATCACAAATCACTCTTTGAGGGTGGAATGCCTAATTAATAATAAATATATCGAGATATCACTACATTATTACGTAATTGTTTTAAATTGTTGTCCTCGTCTATATTTTTGTTGTGTTCTTTATTATTTTCATTATACGAGTATCTTCATAAATACGAAGGAGCTACACAAACTCTCCGAGTTTTATGAGAGAGGAGGAAACTGTTAATAATAATATGAATATGTAATTAATAATGAATAAAATGTAAATTGTAATTATTCTAAGAATTTGATTGAATAAAAAAATAAATAAATAATTATTAAATTCAAAACAGCAACACACAGGGTTGCCAGATGTTCGATATTTTAGCACCGTCTTCGGCATGACTAATATATCGAACTAGGCTGTCCGGTATATTTATTTCAGATTAATTATTTTCCTCCCCAAATCAGATAAAGTTGGACCACTGAGCGGAAATTGACGAGTCGGCTTGGACAACGCTCACTCGAGTTTCGCCATTGACGATCCATTTGGAGTGATGAACGAATGGCTTGACGCGATTGAATTTCGGACTGATGGACATCCGACTCACCCAATCACTCCACATCACCCATTTGATTCCCACTCACTGTCATATTATTGTGGTGATCGGAAATGGGGGACTTAAAATTGCATCTTACTAGAGATGGGACTAACGGCTTAAATTCAAAAACGTTATAGCCATTTCTTTAATTGAAAATAGCGTTAATATTGAAAGCTGAAAGCTATTTTAAACATTTGGTATCTTGAAACATAACTTTTGCTAAAAAAAAGGTTATTTCCAAAATTTGGTATCTGGAAACAGACTTTTGACTAGGGGTAGGCTATTATTTCCCTGACTTTTATTTTTCTTCAGCTATTATTTATAAATATCGTTAAATATTAATACTAACGTTAGATGCGTTATTTTTATTTATCTAATATTTTTATTAGCAATCGTTATAATGCCAATCTCTACATCTAACTGTCGAAGAAATGTAATATGTCCACTGGCATGAATCTTCGAGTTATGTAGCATTAACTATGTACTTCGCAACTTGACCGCCAGTGATATACCCAAGATATTTTTATTTATTTCATTGCCACTATCAACGAACTGGGTGCATTGTGTTGTGATCCTAATATAATATTGTGATCAACAGGCTACACTGCACGACAGGATTCGGTACCACCATTGGTATTTCTTACTGCGATGCTCGGTGTCGGTTTGGCAGCCTTAAATATCTGATCCCACCGCCAGCCAAGTATAAAATAGTTCTCTGATACCGTTTTTGTTTGTCAAAGGCCATTCATTCGATGACTGAGATTCATTTGGATGATTGGCCAATCGAAAAATTTGGATGATTGAGCAAATGGTGCGAATGTGGTATTTGAATGCATACTGAATCAGTCACATTATTCCAGTTTTATTATTATTTTATTTTACACTAGCTTATACCCGTATTGCTTCACGTTTTTGATTCCGATTGTCAGGCTTGATCGGTAGGTAATTAAACAGATTCTAGTATAGCATCCCATTGCTTAACATACCTCTTTAACTACCATAAGCACAGAAAAAGAAGAATGACACTTTTACAATTTTTGTTTTACCGACCTCATAATATTATACGAACCTATTCAAACCACAGAGCTCTCTCTATGAAAACTTGCAAATTATGTCCACAGATAATATAAATATACTGATTATGTCGGTAGGTTCGTATATTTTATTTTTTTGGAGGTCTATAATAATAAAAAAAATATTATACGAACCTACCGACATAATTTGCAAGTTTTTTGCAAGTTTTCATAGAGAGAGCTCTGTGGTTTGAATCTTAGCTACATACATTGCCTGCTTTGATATTAATTGGCCAACCCACCCATAGAGGGTGATTTGTATCTGTCAAACTTCGGAATCATTTTACAATTATTTTCATTAAATCTTTATTTATTGAGAATAATAAGCTTTTAATAACATTTATATGTATAACAAATCAATCTACAATTATTTTATTACATTTTCATACCGTAATACCAAGATCCCATTCAACGTTTACATGAGTAATTTTGTTTCCAAAAGTCTTTTTGAGAAATTTGTATGAAGATCCTAAAAAATACAGTTTTTTTAAATAGCTCTAAATATATTAAAGTTAATGCAGCAAATTGTATTTAAGAACCTTCTCCAGCATTTTATACTTCTCTGGGCATATTAATATCTATCTTAGCATTTGTATTTTGAGCGTGATGTTCACATATACGGTTAAAGTATTGTCAAAGGCAAATAAAAAAACAAACATTTCTAAATTATTATAATAGATTGTTGTTTTAAATAAATAAATAATGCTTTATGGGACATAATGTGAAATTGACATTTTTATTTGTTATATTTTTTATGTAGGTACCTAAATATTTGTATTTGTATATTTTTTTCATTAATAAATAAAAAAAATAAAATAAAATAAATTATAGAAAAGTAAAAAAAAAACTACAATTTTGAAATAAACATAAAGAGTCAAAAGGCGGACTCATCCCGAAGAATCTCGTCAAGCCAACTTAGGTTTTCAATTCTAGATAAAAGAAGATGATCCATTTCTAGCTGTGGCTCTATGTTCGTTGGGTGTAAAAAAACACCCTCAGAAGTTTCATATTCCCTTTGTTCCGAAATTTAATAAACATTATTTTATGAATCAAAAAAGTTGATAAATATTGTTCTCATGTTTATTGATTTTTTAGTGGTCAAAAAATAATATACAAAAATTTGTTATTGAGTGTGTACACGCCAATACGATACCTAATTCCGGATGTCATAAAACACAATTACGCATGACAGCCATTACCAAGGTAAATATCACATCTACGATCTAGACGCCCGTCAAATATGACAGATTTATTTTTAGTTTTTTTTTTATAATACACAAGGTTTAATTTATGAGGCTTTTCCGCAAATTTAATTTAAGTAATTGATGTGTTCGACTATTGCGATAAATTTTTTACTAATATTAAAACTGACGTACTGTTTTAAACTATGTATTTAATACAGGGTGGGGCATAATGGACTATGATAGTGTGATGGCGACGCAGAGGGCTTTTCGTAAGCTATCATTGTTTTTAAAGAACGTTTCTACCACAAAACCTCGATGCTCACCGGACCACTGCATGGTGGCTACTTGAAATGAAAATGGCGTCGATTCCCCCACCTAATGCCACTACCTACACTCTGGTAACCCACCCGCGCGCTCTACAGTGAGTGTTTGAAACTAGGGAGTCCACTGTGTTCCACCTTGTACTGAGGATTTTTTTTAAGAATAAGTAGAGCAACCAAGTTTTTATGGATAGCTACAAACTGCTGTCATATAGTTGGCACCAGGGTATGAATACAACATATATCCATTTTTGTTGATGTGTCATCTTTATAACCTTGTATCTAGCTATTTTTGATGAATGATCTCATTTCTACAGCATTTATTGTAAATTCCAGATTTCCCGTACATGTCCAAGTTTCACTCCCATTCATCATGGATGGTATCAGGATTGCATTATGCATCAATTGTTAGAATTTAAAAAGAGACTGATTGATAAGGTGAGGAATGATAATATTAGAAAGGAATGTGGAGCGGATGTTAGAATGAAAGTGAATAAATTAAGGTGGTTTGGGCATGTAGAGAGAAAGAACGAAGAGAGAATGACTAAATATATACATAAGTCTGAAAGAATGGGTGCACGCAGACCATTTCAGTGCCGTCTTAGAGGAGGGCCAAGTCAAGAGCAAAAGGAATAGAATAGCATGTATGCGGAATGTTATGCGTTTGG
Source organism: Mystacides longicornis (assembly GCA_963576905.1). Taxonomy (NCBI): domain Eukaryota; kingdom Metazoa; phylum Arthropoda; class Insecta; order Trichoptera; family Leptoceridae; genus Mystacides; species Mystacides longicornis. The sequence goes on from OY756438.1 coordinate 4,329,494, forward strand.
AGGAAGCAAAAGAGGTTTGTTTGGATAGGAAAGAATAGCAGTCCGTACTCTCTGCCTACCCCTTCGGGAAACGGCGTGATAGGTAATATATTTTTTTATTTGTTTATCAATATTATTTTACCTACTTTTGAAAATAGCAGTGAAGCAAAATTTAATAGAGCTATATTATTATTTGAAAAATTGGCTCATGTAAAGAATAAAGGATCAATCTTTTCTTTTCTTTACTAAAAAATCTAGATCTACTAAATGTGAATGTATTTGAGTTACAGACAGACCCACACTGAGAGAAAAGTAAGGGGGAAAAGCTCGTATTTCTTGAGTTTTTTCTCGTAAGAACTGTTTTTTTTGACTCAGAGTGAAGCATTGGTTTTTTCAATGCTCCGTCATTGAATTTTCATACGAGGTATTTTCCCGTACTGTTTACTGGAAATTAGCACGTATTGGAGAGGAATTGATCTATGCAATATCATTGAATTTTTAAATGATAGTGCATTGGAAAAAGCAATGCCGTCATTGATATATCTAAGTAAGAGACTTTATATTTTCTATTATCGTACGGGAAAAAATCAATGCCGTACGTGGTATAAACCGTTACATCATTGATATATCTAAGTAAGGGCCTGTATATTTTCTAGTAGCGTACGAGGAAAATCCAATGACGTACTTGGTACAACCCGTTACTTCATTGATATATCTTAGTAAAGTCCTTTATATCAAGTATTGTCAAAACTCTTGACGAAACATCACGCAACTATAAAACAAAACAAAAAAAACAATAACACTTTCGAGTCCGGCTCCATCATGGAGCCTCGGAGAGGGTGTGATCCTCACGACTTTCTACGAGAAGTGCGAGAAAGCTTAAGTAGGATTTCTGCAATCCTAGAAAGCAGCAAGATGACTATGGAACAGAAAGGCAAAGTTGCACAGGAGACCTTGAACGTGCAGGAGATTGTAGGCCATATGGCGTTGTTAGTGGTCAATAGAACGAATATTTCCGAGGAGAAAACCTACGCTAATGTGGTTGGAACGACAAAGATAATTCCCAGTACTACAAGTGCACAGAGCTACAGCATAGTCGTAGCGGCAACAGAGGGGTGCTCGCGGGAGAACATGATTAAAAAAATAAAAAAGGAAATCAACGTCGTTAAACTAGGAGTTGGGGTAAAATCAATCAAGCCTCTTCGAGATAATAAATTAATCTTATCATGTGAAAGGAAGACCCATGCGGAAAAGCTACTTAATGAAATAAACACAAAGAATATTGGAGCCAAAGCAGAAATATTACAAAAACGTAAACCGTGTGTTTTCTTGCGAGGAATAGATAAGGATCAAAATTTCGAGACTCTACAAGAAGATCTTCTTGCCCAAAATGAAGATATTAAGGCCCTGTATGAAATCAGCTCGAGTGAAAATAGTATAAAAGTGAAAAAAGTTCTAAAAAATTACCGTAATGAAAACTCAATAAATTGCATAATAGAAACAAATTCGATGATTAGAAATCTGTTAATTAAAAAAAGCCGCGTAAATCTAGGATACCAGAGAGTGAAAATTGAAGACTGCAGTCCACTCATCCAATGCTACCACTGTTTGGGATACTGGCACACTAGCCTCACCTGCCACCAGAAAACGAATCAGCCAAAGTGTATGAACTGCTCAGAAGATCATTCTACCGCGTCGTGTACAAATAAAGTGCCTAAGTGTTTAAATTGTGTGAAAAATAATACAAAATTCAATGAAAACAAAGATATTAACCATAAGGCTAACGACAAATTATGTAGTTTTAGAATTAAAATGGAAATAAAAGCTAGACAAAGAGTGGATTACTGAATTGAAAAACGTATAAAAAAAATCTGAAATACTAATGCTTGTTAAAAATAATTTAGAGAAAAAAAAAAAAGATCATATCTACCACATTAAAAAATGGAAGACTTTATATCTAAACAAATTGATAGCAGCTATAAAGTAAATGAAAAAATTTGCACAACATTTTATGAATATAATGAAATTATTAAAAGTGAAGATCGCGTAGACCTTATACTTTTACATATGAATATCCGCAGCGTCTACAAAAATTTCGACAATTTTTTACTATATCTAAATAATTTGTCTATGAAACCGGTTGCAATTGTGTTAACAGAAACGCACTCAAACGACGACACTAACTTTAGTATACCCGAATATAATAACTGCATTGCAACAAATAAATTTATAAATAATTGCTCGGGGATTATGGTTTTTGTGCGACACGATTATAGAGTTGAGAATGCTACTGAAGTACAAATAGACAAAGTGAATTGTTTAAAATTAAACATAACTAACATTTTTAATAATAATAATAAATATCAAATTATATCTATTTATCGGACACACTCGTCTGATATCATCACTTTTCTCAAACAATTAGAATCACTCTTAAAAGAAACTCGAAATCATTTCTGCTTCATTCTCGGGGATATAAATTTGGACATATCAAATAACAGCAACATGGTAAATATCAAGGACGAATACATAAACCTTTTATCTGAATATAACTTTAAGTCATACATAAATAGCTACACGAGAGAAGTAATGAATCAACGGCCCTCCTGCCTAGATCACATCTGGTGCAATTCGGATAATGTATCGGATCTTACGTCGGTTGTCATTAAATCTGATATTACTGATCATTATATGTGTCTTTTAATGCGTTCTAACTCAGTACAGAATAACAAAAAACACAATACGCCCACAACCAAATCAGTTAGTCGCCTTAATATCGAACTATTGAAACAAAAATTGTCCAACGAAACGTGGAGAAGTGTTTACGAATCAAATAATAGTAACGTATGCGCAAAATCATTTGAATTAATATTATCTGAACACATTTGCTCATGCACTCAGGATAAAAGCATTAGAATAAAATCTAAAAATAAGTGTCTTAAGCCGTGGATGACGCCGGGAATGCTGAATTCGATTAGAAATAAACAATCTTTTTTCTGTAAAGTAAAGAATAACCCATTGAACCTTCAATTGAAAAATCAGTACTTAAAATATAGAAATAAATTAAACATTATAATTAGACATAAAAAGGAACAGTTTTATAAAGAACAATTGCAACAAAAGGCGGGCAACTCGAAGCAAACATGGAACGTAATCAATAATATTATCAATAAATCAAAAAGGTCTTCTATAATTCCTAGTATTAAGAATGACACGAATATAATAGACCCAGAAATCGAACCGGTTCGGTGCGCTAATGTTTTCAACGATTTTTTTTCTAAAGTTGGGAAAAATCTGGCAGCAAAAATTGTCTCTCATGAATCTGATCTCGTTGGGGATTGCGAAAATTACTGTTTACAGAATAACACTGAAAACAGTATAAATGCGGTATTCACCGGCTTTGACGTAACTTCAGAAACAGAGATTAAAAAGGTAATAAGTGAAATGGGAGGGGCAACTGCTCCAGGATTCGATGGCGTCTCGGTAGAAATTCTCAAGGAGTTGAAAGACTTTTTAGCTAAACCCATTATGCACTTGATTAATATGAGTTTTAAAAATGGTTCATTCCCGGATAACTACAAAACTACTATTGTGTCTCCAATATTTAAAGCGGGATCCCCAGATCAAGTCACAAATTATCGGCCGATAGCACTTATATCAAATATATCGAAAATTTATGAAAAAATTGCCAAAAAACGGTTAATTTCTTTCATACAACAAAACAATTTAATACACTCGAACCAATATGGATTCAAAACTGGGTGTGGAACAAGCGATGCAATAGCAAGGGTGACAAATATAATTTCCAGGACTTTGGATGAGGGAGATAAATGTTTGGGAATATTCGTCGATTTGCAAAAAGCTTTCGATAGTGTATCGCACTCAAGGCTGTTAAGCAAATTGAACAATTGTGGTATTCGGGGACAAGCGTTGCAGTGGTTGAAAAGCTATCTGTTTCAAAGAGAGCAGAGGGTGAAAATAAATGGTCACTTAAGTAATCCTTTAACGTCGGAATTCGGGATACCGCAAGGAACAGTCATAGGCCCTATTCTGTTTACATTATACGTAAATGACATGTTTAGTATACCCATTCACGGTCAAATTATTTCATATGCAGACGATACCGTTGTTATTGTAGGAAATAAAAACCCTCAAGATTTAGTGAGAACGGCAAATGAAGACATTAATACGATTAAGAAATGGTATGACCTCAATCTGCTTTCGGTAAATACGGAAAAAACAGTTCTAGTGCATTTCTCCTTGCAAACTGGTAGCGACAAGCAATTTAATAATATCATTATTCACGATAACAAATGTTCAATACCTAGCAATGACTATAGCTGTAGCTGCAGCCCACTAAATACCAAAACTGTGATTAAATACCTAGGAGTCTTAATTGATTGTAATCTTAAATGGAAACAACAAATAGACGCAACTGTTCAAAGAATTAGAAAATTGATTTATATATTTCTAAAATTAAGAAACATTGTAAATATACAAACACTTAAAATAACATATTATGCGCTATTTCAATCCATTGCACAATATGGTATTGTTGGCTGGGGGGCAGCATATCGTACAAGCCTAATGCCAGTTGCAATATTGCAAAAATTAATCATAAAGATAATTCTAAAGAAACCACGAATTTTCCCTACAGATGAATTGTTTAGATTGTTTCCGGTGCGAGACATTTTTGAAATATTTAATAGGGCGGCGCTCATCCAAATTCATAAAGATATAATTCAAAACCCAGTAGTTTACGAAATGATGAGGGCTAATAGGCCGAGATCTGTTGGCTGTCTAAAGATACCAAAACTAAACACGACAACTGCCCAAAACCAATATCATTACAGAGGTATTACAATCTTTAATGGACTGCCGGCGATTCTTCGCACCGAAAAAGAATATAAAATATTTTTAGAGAATATTAAAAAAATTAAATTAAAATAATTAGTATAAAAAAAAAAAAAAATATAATAATGAAAACCCGAACCACCTGCACAACCGAGTCATGTGAATAGACTCGTTACATCGCGGACCGTTTGTACTCGAGTTGTAAATGTAAATTTTTGTGACAATATAAATCCTGTGTGCCGGACACGCTTTGTTTTTTTCTTGTTAAACTTGACAGAATTAACGACCTTTGATGTACCATTATATTGTTGTAATGTTTAAGGTGTTAATTAGCTGGATATGTACCCATAGTATGTACTTCTTTATAGTTTACTCCCCTCCTTAACACAAGTTTTACTTTCTAGGGAGGGTAAAAAAAAGAATTAAATATAAGTGAATTAAGTATATTGATAATTATGTAATTTATAAGAAAGAAATGTTATATTATTTTTGTATGTATTATATTTAATAAATAAAAAAAAAAAAAAAAAAAAAAAATATTTTCTAGTATAGTACGAGGAAATACCAATGCCGTGCTTGGTACAACCCATTACTTCATTGATATACCTAAGGAAGAGCCTTTTTATTTTCTAGTACATTACGAGGAAAAAGCAATGCTGTAATTGATTCAACCAGGTAGCAGCCCCTTTCTTACCTATTACGTCATTGCTAGCTAAGCTCTCAATACCTACCTAGATCTAAAATATTCCACACATCCAGGTGATTGAGTTTGTCTTCTTCGTACTTGATACGTTTTCTCCCAACAAGACACTATGGAGGTATTGATGGCTTGATGAAATTTTTGCGTCTCCCTAGATTACATTCGGCTCGTTTTGTGGAGTTCATCTAAATTATAAACTGATGAGTTGGTGACGCATAGTTCAGCATAAACTCGCCAAACAGCTGGGAGAATACACCGTCTTCTCAGGCTATCCCTCAGTTGTCTCCCGTATGGATCACAAATGTTTACCTAACATCTACATTGTGTTATTTCGAAACTTGATCAAACGAATTGTACGAATAAAAAATTATCGATGAAAATGCGGAAGTTTTTTTGGAATAGGTATTCTTCTTTATTAAGACATCACTTATAAAAGAAAAAGAAGAAGAATTTACCAAAAAAAATCACAATTTCAAAGATATTTTATTTTTTCTTTTATATTTATTTTTTATCTTAAAACGGCACTTAATATTTTTTATGTCCACACTTGATCAAACGAGTTTATGAACAAAAAAATATAGCAATAAATTGAGATAGGTATTGAAAAAAAAAATTCATTTTTTTTTATTAAGTAAAATCACTTGATCTCAATTGAAGGTCTTTAAAATAAAATAGAAAAAAAATAATTATTTCCAAATTCATTGAAAAAAAATCTGTTAAGTATACCTACTTCTTTATAAGAAAATAGGTTGTTAACCTGAAGAGAAAATAAATATGAACACGGAGTTTTAACTAAGGTATCTCTTTCAATTTAAATTAGCAATTCCAATTTCAACGTAAAATGTTTGTCTTTTGTTCGTACAATTCGTTTGATCATAAATATCCAGATAAGCGTATATTTTATTACATGTTGATATTTAAATAAATAAATAAATAAATAACACATTGTATAGAGAAATATAACTACATAGGTACATAATTTGTAAAATGATTTTAGTATAAACTATAACTTTTATAAAGTAATGAGTAAACAAGTCTTGCATCTACGAGCTCAAGCAAACTAATGGTAGATCTAAGAGGTAGGTCGATTGCGTCTGGTAAAAAATATACCTACTTCATCTGGAAATTACGTACGTACTTGCGAAAACCCCGTACGAACTTGGTTTTAACAGGTGCCGTACGGGAGAAAGTCAAGGGCCTGGATTTTTTCACGTTGTCCTTGCGAAATTCTCGTATTTACTTGTTTCTGTCGAAATTAATTATTGTCATTGGATTTTTCAAGTTTACTAGCTATTTTCCATTACCTACCAGCTCTTACCTATTATCCTATTATTTGTACTGGCTTTACTCAAAACCAAAGAAATAATGGATTTTTCAACAGAAACTTGCATAGGTTTTTGAAATTGTACGGATGTCCAGGAAAAACTCCATGCTCCGTCATTGAAAATACCAATGATGTTGCGTTTTCATATAAACCATCTCCGTAATAGAAAAAAACAATTCCCGTACAGGATATTTTAAATTATTATAAATTGAATCATTGTTTTATTCCAGTTGCATTGGTTTAATTAATGACATACAGCATTTACATTATTTCTATTCTTACTGGAAGAAACGTAAAACAAGTAAACTTGTTTCTATCTATGAATTACTTGAATAATTCCCTGATCCGAGAATTTCGGAAATTCAATGCTTGGGAATGGAAATAAGCAGATAAGGTGAATTGATTATTTCAATGATAATGTTTTTTTTCATAAAAGTTTATGCTTTTTTCTTGTATTCTGCGGTTGTTATAAAACCATTTACTGTACGTGCCCTCACCATGACGAAATTTCTCTCAGTGCACATATTCAAAGAAAACTACTGGTGTTGCATTGAATAGTTCAGCAAACACATCTAGGCAAACGGTGATTTACAAAACAAAAAGAACTTTTGTATAATAGGTATGTATACCTACCTTCTAAAAACTAAAAAAACTCCCTCTATGTTATTACTTTTATGTAAACTAGTCTTTTATCAAGCTATTATTTTTATATAAACTATAGTCTTTTATCAAGAAAAAAAAATCGAATATTCTGCTCAAATATCGTAGGAATTGAGAATATATTAATATTGTTAGCCTTTAATAATAATAGAAAAAACATCATACATAGGTACCTACCTATCATCATTTAAAATTTCACGGAACCATGTTTTGGAAAGAAGATTTAGAGAAACAACGCTCGTCTTTGACAATGGAGCCTCAATAAGGTTCAAACTTATATTATTTTAAATAAGTTATGGTCGAATTTCGAGCACTGGCCGACCTCTAGAAGTTATAAACACGGCAACATTCACAAAATTAAAAGCACAATCTACGAACATGTAATTATTTAATATTGATACAAACCAGGCAATTTTAGAAAACATAGGTACTTACAGTTTATTACAAAAAAAAACTTGTTAATATTATGTTTGTTTGATATGTTTTAATATTCGTTAAGCGTGCCTTAAATGCCTTAAGTGCCTTAATATTCGTTAAGCGTGCCTAAAAAAAAAAAAAAAAAAATAGGAATGTCACAGTACCATTAGTACGGGCTAAATATTTTCGTCGAACTATACTTATTAATATTGATCAAATAATACGACTTTTATTTTATTAATATGGGAATATTTTTAAAAGACAATTTAGGTAACTAAGGCGTGAGAATATTTCATGCGGATGCAATAGCGAACAAAGGGAGGCAATAGAATACCCCTCAACTTATATCCAATCCAATCCAAACTCCCTTAAGGCCCCACTTAGGAGCATAGGGAGGCAACAAGAGCTCTCCATTGCGCTCGATCTTGCGCAACGTTTATGACCTCCTCCCACACCATGTCCATTTTCTTCAGCTCTGCTTCGAAGGAGCGGAATCAGTATGAGAGGTCTTCCTCGTCCTCGGGACCCTGATGGCAGGAAGAACAGCGCTCTCCTCGGCCAACTGTCATCACTTGTCCCAGCCAAGTCCATCTCCTCCACATAATAGTAAAAGTGATGGGTTCACGCTGGGTGCGCCGGCGTATAGCGTCGTTCGTGATGCGGTGGTACCATCTTATACCCAAAATTCTCCTGAGGCACTTCGTTTCGAATGCAGATACTTTTTGTGCCTGGGCTTTGGTCAGGTGCCAGGACTCAAACACACAAAAAGCCGATATATTTTATTAAAGAAATATTCAAACAGTGATATTATTACAATGATGATTACGGAGAAGCTTTTGAGTAAACATCAGAAGCTTTTCTGTGCATTCGTAGATTTGGAAAAGGCATATGATAGGGTAGACAGGGGTAAATTATGGGAAGTTCTATCAATTTATGGAGTGAATAACCGGTTGATTCGTGCCATTGCTTCGCTATATTCGGAAAGTACTGCGTGTGTGAAGGTGAACAGTCACCTTTCACCGGAGTTCTATCTTACGAAGGGTGTGAAGCAAGGGTGCGTCATGTCACCCTGGTTGTTCAATTTGTTCTTTGATTTTTGCGTCAGTGGGTTAAAAGATATAAATATAGGGGTTGAACTAAATGGAATAAAGGTATGTGCGCTTATGTATGCAGATGATTTAGTACTTATGGCTGAGTGTGAAAATGATTTGCAAGAACTTGTGTCAAGTGTGTTTGAAAATTGTGCAAAAAATGGTCTAAAAATGAATGTAAGCAAAACAAAGGTTTTGGTATTTGAAAGGGAAGAAGCAAGAACGAATTGCAAAGTAACCGTAGAAAATAAATGTCTTGAGCAAGTGAATGAGTATGTGTATTTAGGAAGCATGTTTAGTCGTGATGGAAAGTGTGAAAAAGAAATCGAACGTAGGAAAGTTGCTGGTTGCAGGGTGGGCGGTGCACTAAGACCTATAATGAGAAACAACAACGTCTCACTACAAGCAAAGAAACTAGTGCATAACGCAATCGTGCTACCATCGATGATGTATGGTTGTGAAACATGGACATGGACTAAAAAAGAAGAATGTTGTATAAATGCAGTAGAGATGAAATCTCTACGAAGAATATGTGGAAAAACTTTATGGGATATGGAAAGGAATGAAAATATTAGGAAAGAATGTGGTATGGAAGAAAGTGTTGTGACAAAGATGAAAGTTAATAAGTTGAGATGGTTTGGGCATGTGGAAAGTATGGATGCAAACAGAATGACAAAGATAATTCATAAGGCTGAAAGGAAAGGTGTAAGAAAGCGTGGGCGACCGAGAATGACGTGGATCGAACACATCGATTCCGTCCTCAAGGAAGGCCAGGTAAGAAGTGTGAGAAATAGGAGAAGCTGTATGAGAAATAGTATGTCGGTGGAAGAAGCGAAAGAAGTATGCTTGGATAGAAAAGAGTGGAGGTCCGTTCTCTCTGCCTACCCCTTACGGGACACGGCGTGATGGGTAAAAAAAAATGTAACAATATGTGCAGGCTCGGCTGGGGATATTGGGGAGAAGGAAAAGAGTGAGGAATAAGGGACAAGGAAGAAGCAGGAAGATAAAAGAATTTATTGCTCTAACGTCAGATGTGTTCTTATATTTTGCCTGAAAACCGTAAGAGAAGAGTTATTCAGGTCTATATTATTAAAAAAATAATTATAAGTGCCCGTAGAAAGGTTTAAGAATGAGTTCTGTGCATAATTAGTTCCGCATCTTGGCATCCCAAACGTATCATCTTCTTTTATCAGCATTGAATTTGAGATTGTTACCATATCGGGTTGCTTAAGAGACTTCATAATATGGTAAAACCTCGACAGGAAAAATTGGTGATAGCTTAAAATATACAGAACTTGTGTAGATACGACCCGTTATGGCATATTATGGAATGAGAGTGGGGCAGACACCGCTACAACAAAATATGCACTGACAGACTCTAAAAGAAATGATAATTTTCTTACCGACCTCGGCAGCCTAGTTGTACTAGCGTGGACTTTAGATCTGAGGTCCCGGATCAATTCCCGGTCGGTTCAGAGTTTTTCTAGGTGTTTTTTCTCTTGAAGTTTCTACCCGGGGTTGGCCTGTCTCAGAATGGACGGGACCGGTTGACTGGAAAAAAATTGCCTCAGGCAATGATTTCCGCCGGCTATACTGACACCTTTGTATAGAAAACTGATTTATTATTATGACGTACGGCATAAAGTCTAGAGCGGATACCACCATAACAAAAAATGCGCTAAGAGTCTCAGAAATGCAGACTTTAAGATGCATTGCTGGGAAGACCATCAGAGATAGAATAAGGAGTACGAGGGTACGGGAAATATGCGAGGTTGAAGATATAGTGACATGGCGAAGGCAAAGAAGAAGATAGTGGTATGCACATGTGAGGAGAATGGACTCATCCAGAATTCCTCACATTGCATGGCACGGCCAATCCCACGGAAGACGACTCCCAGGCAGATCACCAAAGAGGTGGATAGACAGCTGGGAGTCGACCTCGCAAGAGGCAAACCCCACCTCTTAAGAACAGGTCTTCAGGCCTAGAATAAGAAGAAGAAGATTGTAAAATAATTTGCTGAGAAAACTCTACTTCTTAGATAGAATCAGAAATACGATTCAACGAGAAATAAACGAGGTTGAAGATATATAAAGATGGGATAGGCAAAAATGAAAAGCCTGGTATGAACATTTGAGGAGAAGGAACATGGACTCATTCAGACTACCTCATACAGCATTGTACGCCCAACTCTATGGAGAAAAAATGTATAGAGAGCCAACGAGAGTCGACCTTGCAGGAACCACCTCTTGACAAAAGGTCACTAGGCCCTTGAGACTGCCGATATTCCCGTAAGGAAATATTCGGGACAAACAATTAATAATAAGTCAATGGCTAAAATAAGTAATAATTGTTAACGATAATAATATTTCAAGGGTATTATTATTATTTGGAGGAAACTTTCAAACAAAGTAAGTAAAGGCCATAAAATTAATATTCCACAAGGAGCATAAGGACGGAGAGAAGTTTCTTGGGCGGATCACGAAGTAACCCAGAGCACAGAGCGCCGCCAATCGTGTCGGCCCGTGACTTATTACCACTGTGTTTGTTCTGCTGTCCTCCAGCGATGACCCCGGATTACGTTCCCTATCTGCGATAGCATCGGCCACATTGTCCTCTGTGCATACGGACGGGAGTATGAAACTTTTGTAATCCAGAATCTAAGACCGTCACATACAATAATATTTTATGAACCTTGTTGCTTTATTTATTTATTTATTTACAACTAGCTTTCCCGACAGACGTTGTCCTGTAGTCCTTACTATGAATATTCCACCTTCCTTTCCTTTTCCCTTTTCTTTTTTGTTTGAGTTTTTTTTTTATTGTATTCTTTGCTTTGTTCTTCTTTTTATGTTTTTTTTTTTTTCTATATAATTGGATAAGTTCGCCTCTGTATGTTGATTCTGTGATGTCTTTTTATGTGTTACTCGTAATATCAATGTACAGTAAAGTTTAAATAAATAAAATATTGATATCAAATTTGCCATTTATTCAAAAATACGTTTGAATGTTAAAAAATATTTCTCAAAGCTCGAAAAAAAATTCCATCAAAAATCTACGTAGGAACCAATACTTTTAATGTCAATAGTTGTCAGATAAACAATAATTTTGTTATAGATTTTTTCATAGTTGACGTTGGCTTTGAAGGAATTTTTTTTCCATACATACTCTATTATTATATTTTAAATAATTTCTTATGCATTTTCTCAACATTTTTCTATTTATAGTTATTCTGTTTTCCGGAGCGGTGAAGTACAGTAATACCAAACATATGTTGGCAAACGTTGGCGGTAAAAAAAACAGTTGACCTTCTAGTGCTTTAGGAAAATCTTAAAAATGCGACCTAGTGCTTGAGGAAAAAAAACAGTTTTTTTTTCAGAAGGTAAAGATTCTTCAAACATAAAATAGCTCTAATAGTACGAAACGTAGAATTTTCAAATTGTTCAACGATAAATAGAGAGGTATAAACATGGTAGCAAGTCACATTGGTTTAGTATTCTTTTATGGTCATCCCCGAACTCAATCATTTCTGGTTGTAAAACAAATTGGACGTTTATGACCATGTCACGGATTCCGTAGCTCGTGCAAACTGCATGCTTTAAACTTTAATATTCTGTATGTTGGTATGTCGATAACATGGAGTTTGTTATAAGGGTGACAAAATACTACGTTTTTGTCAAACATAATCTTTGGAAAGATCGTCGATTTCGAAACTTTTATAGGAGCATTTTATTTTGGGAATCATTTCCAGGATGTATTGTAAAAATACATGGATGCAATAGTGCTACAAGATCCTGCAGAGAAACGGCCCAGACGAGAATGTCATAAGGAATGGAAGAGAGTATAGCCTTAGAACAAATAAGGATCCTGCGAGGACCTGCAGAATGCGCAAACATTTGTCCATAATTTGACTCTCAGACACTCCAATCTGCAGATTCTGCTGAGAGGACTACGAAACACCAATTCACATCCTCTGCAGTTGTGAAGCACTCGCTCACAAAAGAAGTCGCACACTCGGTGGGCCACTACTGAAGGTAAGACTACTCGCACCTAGGCAAATTGTGAGCTACATGACTCACATAAGCCTGAATAACGAGTTGTAACATTGAGGGAAGTCACTTTATACCTATTCTGGTCACAGTGACACAGAGGGTACCTTGGTCCCTTAACTCTCTTTCAAAAAAAAAAAAAAAAACCTGTAAACGAGAAGAGCCGACCCTAGCAGCCTCCAGAGGCAGTAAGCTGGGACAAAAGTGCCAGGAAGAAGTAGAAGATACCCAGGATGTATCGTAGAGAAACAGGGCATACGCAAATAATCTGTAGAAAGAATTGAGAAATCCTTTCAACGTTTGTGCAGATTTTGCAGACTAATGCTTATTTTTAGAAAAACATGTGCTCTATTATGTCCATGATTGATATTTCTCTTTATACGTCGCTTTACTTATTATAATTATTGTTTACTTAAGGCGTATTGGTTATTATTTTATATGGAGTCCTAGCGCTTGATCAAAGACAAAGTCCAGGCACAAAAAGTCTCAGCACTTGAAATGAAGTTTCTCGGGAGAATTTTGGGTAAAAGATGGTCTAACCGCATAAAGATAGACACTATTATACGCCTACGCTTCTAGCATGGGCTCATCACTTCTATCTAAAGGATGCCAAATGACAGTTGGCCAAAGAGAGAGCGTTGTTCTTTCTCCTTGACTCAATATTACTTTACCACATTGGGAAATTAAAAACAAATTGACATTTCTTCTATCTAAAGGATGCCAAATGACAGTTGGCCAAAGAGAGAGCGTTGTTCTTTCTCCTTGACTCAATATTACTTTACCACATTGGGAAATTAAAAACAAATTGACATTTCTTCTATCTAAAGGATGCCATTGACAGTTGGCCAAAGAGAGAGCGTTGTTCTTTCTCCTTGACTCAATATTACTTTACCACATTGGGAAATTAAAAACAAATTGACATTTCTTCCCATAGCAATGGTTAAATGTAGGAACCTCTGATGAAGTAGGTATTTTAGTTTCCATCAATATAATATTTATTGCAGGCACTATTATTGTCATTACGACGACAATTGATTTGCAGGCTTGCCTAAATGTGACAATAATCCGGTTGTTGATTGGTGCTGTCATATTATTATGTATTTTATTATAATTTTATATCTTTGGCATATCAACATATTATTATACATATTTTTAAACATACATTAATAATACAAATTAAGCCATTTACAGATAGCACATTTGGTATCTAATATTAACATACATATAATGCAGCAAGATAGGAATAAAAAATTTTCGCGTAAGGTTATGAGGTTTCAACGAATTACAGACGAACATTACCAATTAGAATATAGGATAGGTTATGAAATGAGTTTAATGAAGTCCGATTGTATTTACACCCACCAAAATAACAATTATAATAAAAGTACTTAAAATAAAGAATTTAAACGGCATAATATTATCATTTGAGCGATTGTTTGTATCATTGTAATGATTTTTATACTTACTAGACTACCGCCACCACCTCGCGCCCACACGAATTATTAATAATTAAACTCCTCCGGTGTGAAAACATCCATATACAAAACACAACAATTCCATTCAAAATAATAATGACAGTAATTATAACATACGCAACACAACATTAATACAAAAAAATATGGCCGTATTCACCATAAAAAAGACTTACTTAGTACACATAATAGGTCTTGGTGCTCCACCCACCCTGCTACTATCCAGTTTCCTTTGTTCGATTTCTCTTTCACACTTTCCATCTCTACTAAACATACTTCCTAAATACACATACTCATTCAATTGCTGAAGACTTTCCACGGTTATTTTACAATTCGTTCTTGCTTCGCCCCTTTCAAAAACCAAAAATTTTGTTTGGCTGAAATTCATTTTAATACCGTTTTTGCACAATTGAAAAAAATTAATATTTTACAAAGATTTATTCGAAAAAAAAAACGCAGAATTCAATTACGCCGATGAGAATAAAAAACATATTATGCTATCATTTTTGCTGTCGTTAGGTAGTGAACTTACATAAGGGACACTGAAAGGCGGAGTTTTCCCAAGGGATACGATATCCAACGTGCATTAAGATTATTAGGTGAATACGGACATATGTATGTAGAAGTTACGAATAATGTATGTACAAAGTAGGTAGACATATAATCAAATCGTGGGCTGTCATTAGGAATGCAACGTTTTGTATCCGAGTGCTGTTTACTGTGTGTGTACTGTGCATCCTATAATAGGAAGGTACTCTGTCATTACTGTTATCGAAATACACCATCAGATGGCGTTGAAGTAATGATTTCATATTAGTGTAATTGCACTAAGATTATTGTTATTATAGGCATGTCAATGGGGCGTCGTTGTAAATTATTGTCAACCATCGATAAATAATACAAAGTAATAAAAAACAAATATCTATGTTGGTGTTGATTTTTGGCTTTAGCGCTCTTTCTTACTTTTCTCATTATGCTTTATTTGAGTTTTTCTTCTTCGAGTATCAGAACGGAATATACCAGTTTTCGAAATTTGTAATTTTACAACATCTTCCAGCTAAATTTAGCTCGTTCAAAACATTTGTAGTTTTTCTGACAATGTAAGTTCGGAGTATATGATGCATCCATATTTTTATAATTCTATCAATTTACGTACCAAATAATCTATTAACAGGACGTATTAGGAAAATACCAATCAGGAAAGAAACATGGAGAAAAAGTTGAAAAAATCAGACGTTGATGCAAGGAATGCAGTTTGAATTTTTTCCTCTTCTTGTGTGTATCCAGAATTTAGGATTTAGGGTAAGCGAGGTCACTTTCAGCACTTTTCTATTCTTGAGAGTCACAATCTTAAGATTGGCCTGCACCAAACATGTTGACTCTTACACTGGCCAGCATCTTCGTCTCCTTGTAAGTACTTCAGCGCATGTCCCCGATGACCTGATTCATGTAGCTATTCTGAGGCGGCCTGTGTGGTTTTGCCCTCAATAATTCCTTCGATGATGGTAAAGATCAGACCCGGGTACCTGACGTTATGACTTATCAATTTAGCAGGTTTTTGGGCAACTCTTTTTAAGAGCCACCTTTTTCTCGAAAAGAGTAAAAGAGGAACAAGCAGAGGGACGCAGACTACAGGGGAGACCACCATAGAGATGGAGGGAGAACTGGTCATCGGCATCTCAGGAACCACGCTAAAAGATTCTAGATTCTAGATAAAGAGATAGAAGTTCAGCATTACTCTGAAATGCTTCATTATGTTGGAAATTCTTCACACGATCGCTAAGAGGTACAATTTTAGCATGGAATTTCCTTCCTTCCCATATTCCGTAATTCCCATAAAAAATCATAAAATATGGTAGATAAAACAGGGTACCGATAGACAGTAAGCGCAGAAGCCAAGGAATGCGCTGTTCTTCCTCTCATCAGGGTCCAGAAGATGAGGTCGACCTTCTCATACAATTATAGATGTTAAACCTTTCAAATAATCATTTTATTATTATTATTATTTCTGTTTCTCCGATTTTTTATGCTGTTGTTGTCACATTATGTATTTATTATGTCTGCTTATTGTTTTCAAATATGCATTCACGCCGTATGTTGTGAAATAAATCTTACAATTATAATTAGGTAAACTTTGGTTTGAATGGAACCTATTCTTTCAACAATATGTACAATAATGTACCATGTATCACATGAAATATATTTCCTACTACACCACCATCTCTTGGATTTTTTTTAAAGTTAGGCAAATGTTTTTTTTTTTATTACAAACTTATGGCCCGTCGGAACTTCATACCGCATCCGAATCAACAATACCTAATTATTACATAATGCAAAAAAATAAAAGCTTAATTTAATTCAGTTTCTTATGTCGTTAACTGTATTTAATTCATGTAATTAGTGAAAAAAAAAAAGAAAGAAACAATAAAATTACGTAACTATCCCGTTGTAACTACAAAATATTAGGATGGGTGATGTAGTGTGTTGCAATGGTTTGCTGGTTATGATGATAGGGTGTCATGTCCCTCTTCGAAGAACCCCTTGTTAGTGGACTGTATAATATAGGCGGGTACGTTGACTGAGGTTGAGCGGTGAAACACTTCTGCTGGTGGCTTGGTAAGGAGCTGTGTCCTCTACAAGAGTTTAATGTATAAGAAGAGATCAATACCTACAAGCAGCCGTATTTATAGGCTCCAAATAATACAGTGTAACTATGCGGGCTACATTACATCATATATCGCAAATATTTCACAAATTTCTGAAACGCTGTACACTCGTCATCACAGGGGTTGCTAGGGACACGTAGTGCCTGTGTATAAATAAAACTAGGTAGGATGCTAGGCGTGAGTTTGTATGTATATTTTATACTGATGTGAGTGATCTCTGAACAGATGAAATCGATGCTTTCACCAAATGCATTGACTTCACTATCGTTACTCCCACTTGAGTAGCGCTCTTCGTGCGACTTGTCGCAAAGACGATCTTCAGTGATGGCACCGGCGTACATTATTATTTTATATCGATAGATTATTTTAATCATAGCATAATATTTTAACGCTCGGTTAGTGATAAAATGAACAGATATTAGTTTATTTGATTGCCCACTTATTTTCAAGTGGTACTTAGAAAAATAATAATTCAATTGGCGACAAGTGTAATTATTATTAGGTCTACTGATAGTACACATAGATTTCAAGTGGTTGATTTGAACACTTGTAACTACATGCTTAAAATATTATTGTGCTAAAGGCAGTCATGGGAACGAATTTTATAAAGTCGATGTGTATTGTCGACTATGTAACAACTAATGACTCTTAACAATTCATTACCTACTGATGGTCGATTATTAAATGGCACAAACCACTACGGGCTTACGACCGTCTTCTACTATTATTTTAAATGCTGGCTTAGTGTGATCGCTTTACGTTAACAACATTCATCATTAGGTGGTATTGTTTAAGTCATCGAAACTCCTAATCATGAGAATTCTCGACATATTAAACATGTCGAAAAATCCCTTCTATACAACAAGTAGATATTTAATAATTAATGAAATATAGAGATAAAAGTTGGAAATTATTGAGAACAAGAGAGCAACCAAATTTTAAAGACAGCGACTGCTATCATGTGTTTGGCGCCAGGATATGAATATACCCATTTTTGTTAATGTATCATCTTTATTGCCTATTGGCTTTGTTGGTGCACAACGGTCTAATTATGTCTAGATTCTTGTGACCATTTTTTAGGACTAGATCTTAACGAATATGTTACAACTAATGACTCTAAAAATGCATTACTGATGTTCGATTTTCAAATGGAACAAAACACTGATGTGTATTGTGTATTGGCGAAGAGCTTTATGCGACTTAGAGCGATGATTGATGAAAAGGAATAAAATCACCAGATATAACATAACTCTCATTTTGATGAAGAAACATTCGATTTATGGGTACTGGTGTTCTCCTAAGGGTTTAGATGTTTACAGGGTACATTCTCTCAACAGCACTAACTATTAAAAAACTCACATTTATGCCAAAAGATTAAATTAAAAAAAATAGGAATGACTGCATTATAAAAAGCTTGATCTAGATGTTTACACACAAAGTTTTCATTTTCCAATGTTCCACACAACTTTCTTGATTTTTGCTTTTATAAGAACCTTCTTTTGACAATAGCAAACACAAAAAGAAGTAGATTTAATAGATAAATGAGGATCCATTTTATAAAACCGGTTAGCTTAATAAATATTGTGGAAATAACTAAATATTTTGTTTCTTTCAAATATGTATTTAACTAGCTTTCCCGACAGACGATGTCCTGTTTTCCTATCGATTAATATAAATAAAATAAATAAAATATTCTTTATTGCGCACAGAATATAAAAAAATATATATTATTGTGGAAAGAGCGGGCTCATTGCCGAACGGCAATTTCTTCCAACCAACCCCAGGTGGAAAATATTGATTTTTTTTATAATGTGTAATATGTCAAAATAGTTAATAATGAAAGTCAGAATAATTATAAAAATACATCGAAAAAGGGGTCTTGATATATTCGCGAATCAATACTTTATTGTATGAATTATCGTATTCCAAATATAAATTATAAAAGTTATAATCTAGATAGTTTTGCGAAGAACTTAAAATCCTTTAAATGTGCAAGGTCATTGTAAACTGTCGTCCGATGGATGTGAGTCGCCCTCCTCCCGACCCGTCTTTCTCTTGCTTCCTCGACTTCACGCAGCCAGAGGTCCGCCTCTCCCCTTTCACCTTTGTACCCCTAGCTTGGGCACGTGCTCGAGAAAGGAGGTACTTGTACGGCGGTTAGCATACGAGGACAAACTAAAATCATTCTAGCTGGGGATACGGTCAATAGAACATCTTAGTTAGTGGTTGTGGCCCCCTGGCGCCTTTTGGCGCCAGGAGGGATTATTGTAATAAAATCGTAAAGTAAATTCAACATTATTATTTATAGAAAGTTATTACAGTTAAATAATTGAGAAATAAAGTCTGTGTAAAACATTGTAATTACGAAAATGTGTGCCCGAAAACGTATTAGTGTTGTATTCCGAGTGCATTATAAGATTATGTATCTCAAAAGAATATAAAATTAATTGAACGATAAGTGCCATATAAAGTAATACAAATAATTAGACATTTATGAAAAGTGTGACTCCTGAATTTAACTAAAGATCGTGTTATAATAATCATAAGTAAATAATAGATACTAATTGCATATTATGTCATTGTCTGTTAACCGAAAATAACTTGCATCTTGATTTACCAGAGGAATAAACGTGTGTTGTGTAATTCCGTCTTTGATATTTAATAATCACTCCGAACCAATACGATTTCCTGTAAAGACTTGAGCGATTGCTTTCCGCATAGTTAGCCGAGGCATATTTGTATTCATGGAAAGCTTGGAGAAGTCATCTCATCTCCTGAGATCACGGTTCCAGCCCATCTTCTACTCACTCAGAAGGAAGGAGGTCTCAACAGCCATGTGTCGCGGAGCCCTTTTTAAGGAGGTCCAGCAGACTTAGGAAAGTCACGTAGACTGCTTCGTCTATTGTGTTTTCCTGAGGATTGGCTGAAAGAAAGAACACCTGGGGTCTTTTCCCCTTCTGCCCGGCTAGAGGCTCTCTGAAACAGACTCGTTATCCCTCTGGATTAACTTTGCACAATCTCAAGGGTGGATTAAAATAGTTTTGGCTCAAGAAGACTCTGGAAATGGTCATAGGCTCTAATAAAAGAATTTGTTTATAGATACAAAGGAATTTCACAGTTTATTCAAAACATATCTTTCATTGATTATTGCTTTCAACTTAATTTCATTCTAATATGGAATTTTTCAAATAATAATTCGTTTAATCAAACCTATAATTAATTTAACATACAATTCACTATAGGTGGAACTCAAAACCCAAAATTTGCATTGTCATCGCCGTTTATCAAAAAAAAAAATGTAAAAACAAATTATGACCCAAGGTCAAACAAGAAAATTACAATTCTACATATAACAAAACTTAACGTTCGAATTATCCACCTTCCCAATCATTAATCTATGTAAATTTATATTTTACCCTGGTTATACCAGTCCACAATAAATAGCACAAGTAAAATACTACACTCTTATATGACTTCAGTAAAAAGAATTTGAAAGAAAGAAATTGAAATAAAATTCGTGTACTGTTTGCATGCTTATGGAAGGAAATTGCGGTTATATACTTAACTCAGGTCCGTAGACTTCTTCTAAAGTAAATTCTGGCTGACTACAATCACTCCTCCGATCCTCTCAACTACTAGGCATTCCCTCAAATATTTGGCATCCGCAACCCTCCAATTTATAGATTATCTCCCCAATAATATTGTTGAGCAGCTACTTTGCTTGGTTCTCGTCTCCAATCCACATCGTTCCAAAATAAAAAATAGGAGCCCGCATCGACAAATGTGAATATAAGTTTTACCCGCGATAAGGGTTAAACTGTTTTACGCACTGCCCAATACGTTCCATCCAACCTTTAGTCCAAACGATTGATTTCAATTATTAAAACTCCGGGTTATTTACCCATGACTAGGAGTTTCTTTTCTCCCCCAATACTACGATATTTTCTCCATATACTAAGACATTTTCTCCCCAAGACTAGGAGTTTGTCTCCCCCAGACTAGGAGTTTGTCTCCCCCAGACTAGGACATTCTCTCCCCAAGACTAGGAGTTTGTCTCCCCCAGACTAGGACCCGCTTTTCTGTAAATAAAATTTACAAAAAAGTGTCACTAATAAGAAAATTATATGATTGTCACAAAGGCTACATTGCAAAGACATTACTGTATAAATTTCACGACCAAATTTAACTCTTATTTAAACATTACGTACCTCTTTATACTGCGGGTTGAATTTAGCACATTATAATTTACACCACACAAAATTAAACTTAGTTAAATAAAATAAAAATCTATATTTCTATTCATCTCGCGCGATGCAAAAATGCACCGTCACGGCCTGTATCCCCCGCTGTGATTTTTACAAATGCCGTCGCATAGCAGTGCGCTTCGGGTTACCTCGCTAATCTTCGTAACACCTAAGACCCTTCGGCCGTCGCCGAAACGACACTGCCCTACCACTCAAAATATCTGTTACAAATACCCCTCGACCACCGAGAGATTTTCCGGCCTAATGTTCGGAAAATTTCGACTCCACGACCTCTCCCGCATGCAAACAATTCCACGAACCCCACCCCAACGTTACATCAAGTACAGTATACTTAATTATTTTAATAATGATCAATACATTTCAAACTTAAACTATCTTATATTACTCTAGTCATCAGAAATCATAGGAAGAATTTTGCCAACCAGCTCAAGTCGCTAATACAATACACCTTAAATCTCCGACCTTAAAATCTAAACATTTCATCATCATAATTTACAATATTTACAAAGTTATGGGCGCCAACACGAGTTTAATTTAATTTATATTTATCCCTTAGGTAGAAGTACGGGATTTGTGAAACCAAAACTCGTGTAAAAACATTTCACTAGAAGGGAAAGAACAGTTATTCTGCATAATTCCCGACAATCTTCCCTTGATCTCTGACGACGACATGCATATTTATTATAATTTACACTCTTATGAAAGCACCTACTACAGGTACCATATTTTGTACAATTGACTTATAATAATTGATATTTAGATGACCCGGACGGGTACCATCCCTCACTGACGAAGCTCCGCGGATATAGGTGCCCACTTAGGCCTCTATTTCATTACATTTTTATCCACATAACATTAACATTATATTCCTCCTCCCGATGCACCCACGGCCTGCCTCAGTAAACTTCCCAACTTTTAACACACGCTACACATACATCAACCACCATTCTTCATCATATTTCACACTTAAACTTTCACTTCTATCAATTCCTACATTCATAAGTCCGGACTTTCTCATAACTCACAATATTCTACTCATTAATTCCTTACATTCATAGATTCGGGTATGTAAAACGAGAAACGTACCGTCGGTACACCCACAGAAGATTGCCAACTCTTTATACCTACAATACTAGTACCTATGTACCTTGGACTAGGGTTTTGTTATACCGGGTTGTGCGTCGACAATTGCCTTCCCTGGCCTAAACCCTTCGCTTCATTCCATAACGCTCCTACCTAATCGTATAGTTCTCTTATTCAGAACTGATCGATGTACGCTAATGCGGACATACTATTATCGAGTACAATTATTTTAACCAGTTAATAACTTACGTATGTTTATAATAAAATAATACTTCCTACGAACGTCTTACTACTTATGTTACATAAATTTCTAAATTTTGTTTTTCCTAATTATTACGCCTACACCTCTGTGTACCCGCCTCCCTTAACAAGTTAATCGCCTAAAAACACGACATAATTTGTATTTAACGAGTATACTCAATCAAAACTATACTAACTGCATTAGCTTCCCTGACGCTATACGCTTTATAACCGTACTTCCCTACTAACCAATCTTTAAGAATATTTCTTAACGTAAACTTACTAACTAATTCTTGATTAATTTTATTTCCTTAAAATTTTAACATAAAAATTATCTAACTATTTTAACTAATTTACCTAATATACTATATTATGGAATATAAATTGAAATTAATTTTCCTTAATTTTACGACAATTTACAAAATCTATCTAGCTCTACCAATCTCGCCAAGACTTTCCTATGGACAGTCGTTTCAGAGTCACATATACCCTTTTGTGTGGGTATATATTTTTAACCCTAGCTATATTCCTCTTGTCACCCTGGACAACTGAGTCTGTACCTCCTGATTCCCCCTTACTAAGTTTTTTCCTAATATAAAACTTCACCCAAATTCCATCGGACGCATTACTCAGAGCGTCTTCATACTGCACACCATCATCCGACCCTGTAGAATGACGGTCTATGTCCTCCGCAGGGACCTTTAATTTGCAAGTGTCATCTTCCTCCATCATGAAAACGTAGAGAAAAACTGATACTTAATACATGCCTACTAAAATTCACCACTGACTCAACTTAAAAACATTAACAGTCTCTCTCTAATACATGGCTCTGTATCACAACATTCAAAACATACCTATTTATAAAAATTATTTTGCTTAACAAATTGCTCGATCAATTATAACACATACATCTTCAGTAAGAAACTATCAATTCAATACTTTACCAGCATTCTCATGTACACAATAAATATTACATATATTTACCCGCGTTATCCATAAAACAGTAATAAAATAATTTTAACATTTTTTTTTTGTTCGGTATCAATATAGCTTCCTCGTCAGTGTGAAATGGTCCTCAATCTCAGTTCAATCCAGTTAAACAATAATCATTCGATTATCCAAAAATCGTTCCAAACAAATTTAATTCTGCAAGAAAAAAATTTTACACCATTAGTTTAATGTAAAAAAAAATATTTAATTTTCCCACTTGCCAACTATAAACAGCAAATTAAGAAAAAAAAATTTAAGAGCGAAAATCACCTTCTATGAATTTAAACATTATATATTCGTTTCCTAAATTTTAACAATTTTATAAAACAATAAATTAAATCATTGATTATCAATCCCCCAAAGAATTTGCTTAAACAATTATTGTAAGAGCGGTCAGGATTTGAACCTACCTTACTATGCTCGGGCACAACATGTTACAAGTTTATAAAATTTTAGCAGAAAAATTATCTACCCACTGAGTAAATTAAAATTTTCTGAACATAATTTATACCAAAAAAAAAACAAATGCAAAACATTCTCATCGGCAAACCCGACAAACTAAAATTATACCTACCTAACTTAACTAAATGGACAAATGCCAAAAATCAAAGCGGGGCACACAGTGAGAACAATATAACTTGACAAATATAGTACCAATTACCATTCCCTCCAGAGCTTGAGCCAGATTAATGAAACATAAAAATTTCTACTTTTTTACTATCGAAAATTGTGCCTATTTGACAGCCAATTAGTTTGGATGTCAATTCTGCGCCTTTCTGACAGCCAACCAGGTTGGGCGCCAATCTGTCGCGGAGCCCTTTTTAAGGAGGTCCAGCAGACTTAGGAAAGTCACGTAGACTGCTTCGTCTATTGTGTTTTCCTGAGGATTGGCTGAAAGAAAGAACACCTGGGGTCTTTTCCCCTTCTGCCCGGCTAGAGGCTCTCTGAAACAGACTCGTTATCCCTCTGGATTAACTTTGCACAATCTCAAGGGTGGATTAAAATAGTTTTGGCTCAAGAAGACTCTGGAAATGGTCATAGGCTCTAATAAAAGAATTTGTTTATAGATACAAAGGAATTTCACAGTTTATTCAAAACATATCTTTCATTGATTATTGCTTTCAACTTAATTTCATTCTAATATGGAATTTTTCAAATAATAATTCGTTTAATCAAACCTATAATTAATTTAACATACAATTCACTATAGGTGGAACTCAAAACCCAAAATTTGCATTGTCATCGCCGTTTATCAAAAAAATGTAAAAACTAATTATGACCCAAGGTCAAACAAGAAAATTACAATTCTACATATAACAAAACTTAACGTTCGAATTATCCACCTTCCCAATCATTAATCTATGTAAATTTATATTTTACCCTGGTTATACCAGTCCACAATAAATAGCACAAGTAAAATACTACACTCTTATATGACTTCAGTAAAAAGAATTTGAAAGAAAGAAATTGAAATAAAATTCGTGTACTGTTTGCATGCTTATGGAAGGAAATTGCGGTTATATACTTAACTCAGGTCCGTAGACTTCTTCTAAAGTAAATTCTGGCTGACTACAATCACTCCTCCGATCCTCTCAACTACTAGGCATTCCCTCAAATATTTGGCATCCGCAACCCTCCAATTTATAGATTATCTCCCCAATAATATTGTTGAGCAGCTACTTTGCTTGGTTCTCGTCTCCAATCCACATCGTTCCAAAATAAAAAATAGGAGCCCGCATCGACAAATGTGAATATAAGTTTTACCCGCGATAAGGGTTAAACTGTTTTACGCACTGCCCAATACGTTCCATCCAACCTTTAGTCCAAACGATTGATTTCAATTATTAAAACTCCGGGTTATTTACCCATGACTAGGAGTTTCTTTTCTCCCCCAATACTACGATATTTTCTCCATATACTAAGACATTTTCTCCCCAAGACTAGGAGTTTGTCTCCCCCAGACTAGGAGTTTGTCTCCCCCAGACTAGGACATTCTCTCCCCAAGACTAGGAGTTTGTCTCCCCCAGACTAGGACCCGCTTTTCTGTAAATAAAATTTACAAAAAAGTGTCACTAATAAGAAAATTATATGATTGTCACAAAGGCTACATTGCAAAGACATTACTGTATAAATTTCACGACCAAATTTAACTCTTATTTAAACATTACGTACCTCTTTATACTGCGGGTTGAATTTAGCACATTATAATTTACACCACACAAAATTAAACTTAGTTAAATAAAATAAAAATCTATATTTCTATTCATCTCGCGCGATGCAAAAATGCACCGTCACGGCCTGTATCCCCCGCTGTGATTTTTACAAATGCCGTCGCATAGCAGTGCGCTTCGGGTTACCTCGCTAATCTTCGTAACACCTAAGACCCTTCGGCCGTCGCCGAAACGACACTGCCCTACCACTCAAAATATCTGTTACACATGGTTTGATATTTGAGGAAAGGATTGGTGTGGCAGATAAAGGTAGGAGAGTATTGTATTAAGATTGAGAAGAATCTACGTTATAATGGCCCTCCAAACATGTGAGAGAAGTAGGAGAAGAAACCACCGTTACAAAGTGTCGCCAATCACCGTGGGGCATATGAGTGATTATTTAAATAATTAATTGATATTGCATAATAATAATTGTAAAATCCAATAATGTAAATGTCCAAGGTTTGTTTGAATTTGTCTAGAGTCCAATTTTCATATTGTACAGTTAGTAGAGATCCAGTTAAAATATGTGAAATGTTTTATATGCAGAAATTAGTATTTTGAATTTGAAGTTTCATAATGAGCTCTAACTATATTTTGTTGTGTAAAAAAATACCTATAGAATCTTTAATTGTTTAAAAAAAATGTTCCATAATATTATAATAATATTGTTAACCGTTAAAATGACGTCATTTTGAAAAGTGCCCAGATTAAATTTAAATGGTCAGTATTTGTAACAAGCATAGTAATAGTTATTAATCAGGAAGTGCCTTAGTTAATTTTGAATTTTAAATAAGATACATGATTTAAGTTTGAAACTAAGATTGTGGGTTTTTCATTTGGGGAAATATTATTATTGTTGGCATCTATTTACGTAGAAATTTTGTGCAGCCATCTAGCGAATAATAGCCAAATATATGAATCCAGTTAGAGTTACAGTCAGTGTAGGAGAACCGTGCTTTTGTGAAATGAACCAATGTTCCGTATTGAGTTTGTTTATTTTCTTGGGTTAGTTGTAGAGAAATATTTTTTTTTCATATGAACATTCATTGAAGGGTCTAGGTGAACGTTTCACATTGTTCAATTTTTATCCGTAACCATTAGTTGTGTAAAGCATTACTTATCAGTTTTAATATGTGCTTCGAGTTCGTTGTTATAAAGAATTTCCTAGTGATTAGGTACTAATTGTGTCGAGTAACAGACATCATCATAGTTGATTTCAGTATGTTTACATAGGTCTTTTTGAAAATAGCTGATTGCTCCCTTGTGTAGGAAAATCTCTATGATTTGAATGACTCATTAGGAGAAAATACAGTAAGGATCCGTGAAATAACATCACAGTTTTATCATGTATAGGAAATTCACCGATGACGAGTTGCGAGGTAATACCGTCGCTTAGTTTGGGTAGAATTGAGTAGCGTATAAGAACTACATACGTACTTAGTACGTATAGGCCGTGCAGTAGTGGTGCAGGTTACTACTTGGATTGTATGCGAGTATATTCAACGGGCATGACCTAAATTCAGTGTAGGTATAAAAAGGCGGGCAATTGATGGGTGCAAATAATTTTGTTGGTTAGCTTAAAATTTTAGTGTTGATTCTGTGGGGAAATATTATTTTTATTTTTTATATACCTACTAAATTAGAAGTGAAAATATACACGTTATATTTTTTTTAGCACACACTGTTGTATTTTTTTTTGCATATGAGCAGGTTGCCTTTCGTTATGATGAACAGTTGAGACAGATGTATTGAGATAATTTCGCGAAGTGTGTGAATCGTTTTTGGAAACTCATCGCATTTTTTTTTGAAGTAAAGTTTTGTCCTATAATATAATTATAACTATATTATATTTGTGAGAGCTCAGTTTTGATTTAGATAAGGTTTTTGTAGAAACTATGTTATGAAATAAATATCAGGGCCGGGTTCAGTTAAAGGATTGCGATACCATTTGATAATTTCAACGTACTAAAGTTTGATGATAGAGATATGTTTTTTTTTGTATAGAAATCGAATCAACTAATTATGAGGAATACTAGCATGATTGTCCGGCGACCTCCTATTCATTTTAGAAATTCCGGCCTAAGTTTTAATTTTTTTAAATTGTTTAATTCTGATAGTCATAGACTTAAATGATTATGTTATAATACTAGCTTTACTACCCGAGTTCGGAATTAACAAATTTTAGTTTTTGAGAAGTAATTTCTTTTCTTTGGATAAATATCATTGATGGTGCCATGTCATAGGGTAATAGACCATATCCTGGGTGATGAACAGAAAATCAAAAACGTTTAATTGCTGGGTTCGTTGATTGTGTTTGCTGTGTTCGCACATCATCTGGTTGTTGTATCAGGAGTCACTACTTATGAAGTAGTACCAAATTAGGTATATAAAGAGATAAGTTTAATTTTAGTTTAGCATATATAAGGAGTGCCATCGAGTTTTGGTTATCTCATGTAGGAAGTTAGTAGGAGATGTTAGAAAAGAGTGCCATCGTGTTTTGGTTATCTCATGTGGGAAGTTGAGTAGGAGATAGCGTTTAAATTAAGAGTGTTTTCTGCGTTAAAACAGCTCAAAGAGAGTGGAGTTACGAGAATGGTCACACGCGACCAGCGTTTGATTAAATTGTGTGTGTTGAAAGACTCGTTGCCGTCGACAATTTCCGGGCGAGAATTATTGACACGATAGCAGAATCCGGCTTAAAATAGGATTGGTGTTAAATTGTGTGTGTTGAAAGACTCGTTGCTGTCGACAATTTCCGGGCGAGAATTATTGACACGATAGCAGATTCCGGCTTAAAACAGGATTAGTGTGTAATTGGGTGTGTTGAAAGACTCGTTGCCGTTAAAAAAATTCCGGGCGAGAATTATTGACACTATAGCTTTTCCGGCTTATAACAGGGAAAATTGTTCGGAACGTCTTTCCGTATAGGTGTTTTAGAGTTTTCCTTCCGGTTGTTCTCCGTATGGAACCTAGACATCATTGTAGTAATATGTAAATTAATATTTTTGTTGTTGTTAGTGTGTATGTCTATCTGTTGTTGGGAATAGGGTATAATGTTTTCTTTGGGACGCCTTAGAAATAACATTTTTTGCTTTTTTTATTTCCAAAAGGATAGAAATAGTTAAGGTTTGATTGAAGACAAGTCGTTGAATTGTATTGAAATATTTTATTAAGATATTAAGTCTATTTTTAGAAAATTTTCTAAGTTTTAATTAAAACTTAGTGGCGTCTAATTCTTGATAATCTGTTAGAACTCAGATTAAGCTAGCAAACATGACATCTGTTTAACTTATATGTATGTATACTCTCACGATACTTGGGCACTGGAGAGTTATTTTTGTATTATACCTATAGTAGTAATATTTTTTTGAATTCTTCTTGTATGATAATGAATCCTTATTTTTTGTGATAACCTTAATGGACAATTTTAAATTAGATATCTCTAAACTTTGGAGCCTAGTCTCACCAGTAGTCTGTGCTTAACTAACAGTGAAATTTAAAACAATAGTGAACAGTGAAAAATTTAAACGGTATCCACCTTGTGTTACCGTTATGGCCTCTTATAGCTTCAATAAACCTCAAAATTCATTATCTGCACAGAATAGGATTATCTATAAGAATTACTTTCCTATATAATTGTATTTGTTTTATGTATTGTTCCTTTGTACATGGTTTCTATAATTCTGAAATAATTTTTGTATGAATATCATTTTTTTGTTTTCTGTGAGTTGGTACCTAGGTCTGGGGTGGACTAACTTATTATTTTCTTGTGATGTACGAATGCTTTGGCCAATTTAATTGTTTGATTGTGAGGAGCGAATGTGGACGAATGGAACGTGTAGTGAACGTATGTAATAGTATGACTGTAGCACAGGAGAACTTTGATCTGCCTCATGACCGGCTTTAATTGTTGTATACACTTGCTCACAGAACACACCACTTCTTCTTATAGTGAATTTTTTTCGTAACATAGTATTGTATAGCTTGTCATACAGGAGTCACCAACATTTTCTACCAGTACTTTAGAAGTTTTTTTTTTTAAGTTTTTTTTTTGTTATATAAGCAAATGGGCATTGTAATATGTCAAAATAGTTAATAATGAAAGTCAGAATAATTATAAAAATACATCGAAAAAGGGGTCTTGATATATTCGCGAATCAATACTTTATTGTATGAATTATCGTATTCCAAATATAAATTATAAAAGTTATAATCTAGATAGTTTTGCGAAGAACTTAAAATCCTTTAAATGTGCAAGGTCATTGTAAACTGTCGTCCGATGGATGTGAGTCGCCCTCCTCCCGACCCGTCTTTCTCTTGCTTCCTCGACTTCACGCAGCCAGAGGTCCGCCTCTCCCCTTTCACCTTTGTACCCCTAGCTTGGGCACGTGCTCGAGAAAGGAGGTACTTGTACGGCGGTTAGCATACGAGGACAAACTAAAATCATTCTAGCTGGGGATACGGTCAATAGAACATCTTAGTTAGTGGTTGTGGCCCCCTGGCGCCTTTTGGCGCCAGGAGGGATTATTGTAATAAAATCGTAAAGTAAATTCAACATTATTATTTATAGAAAGTTATTACAGTTAAATAATTGAGAAATAAAGTCTGTGTAAAACATTGTAATTACGAAAATGTGTGCCCGAAAACGTATTAGTGTTGTATTCCGAGTGCATTATAAGATTATGTATCTCAAAAGAATATAAAATTAATTGAACGATAAGTGCCATATAAAGTAATACAAATAATTAGACATTTATGAAAAGTGTGACTCCTGAATTTAACTAAAGATCGTGTTATAATAATCATAAGTAAATAATAGATACTAATTGCATATTATGTCATTGTCTGTTAACCGAAAATAACTTGCATCTTGATTTACCAGAGGAATAAACGTGTGTTGTGTAATTCCGTCTTTGATATTTAATAATCACTCCGAACCAATACGATTTCCTGTAAAGACTTGAGCGATTGCTTTCCGCATAGTTAGCCGAGGCATATTTGTATTCATGGAAAGCTTGGAGAAGTCATCTCATCTCCTGAGATCACGGTTCCAGCCCATCTTCTACTCACTCAGAAGGAAGGAGGTCTCAACAGCCATGGTTTGATATTTGAGGAAAGGATTGGTGTGGCAGATAAAGGTAGGAGAGTATTGTATTAAGATTGAGAAGAATCTACGTTATAATGGCCCTCCAAACATGTGAGAGAAGTAGGAGAAGAAACCACCGTTACAAATGATACATTAATTATTGACCTAAACCGACCTCGGCAGCCTCATTGTACTGGCGTGAATTTCAGATCACGAGGTCCTGGGTTCGATTCCCGGTCGGGTCAAAGTTTTTCTAAGTGTTTATTTCACTTGAAATTTTTCTACCCGGGGTTGGCCTGTCTCAGATTGGACGGAACCGGTTACCTTTGTATAGAAAAGTGTAATATTATTATCCACAATAATAATTTTTATTGAATAAACAAATACCTGATATATAAAACAACAAAAATACATTAAAGATATTGAATTGCAAATATATACACGTAAACAGTGCAACAAATGAGCGGAACCCGTTAAGTCATTGAAATGACAGAAGGCAAAATTCATACTGCAACTAATTTTGTTGAAAAAAAATGTCGCTTATTCTATTTTACGTCTTAAACTCCGATTCAAAAGACACAACACATACTTAGTAAGATGGTTTTATCGCATTGGATAAGACCAACTACAGTAGTTGTTTTATTCGCAACCCCTGTGAGTTATAGATTGGGGGTTGATTGTACCCTGAATAAAATCTAGAAAACTGTCCTCAGGTTGTATTAAAGACTTAACGATCCCTTTATTGTCTCCAATTTGAAGGGCAGAGGAGGGTTTTCAAGGCTATTCCATCTCATTTGGACCCCTTTATTGCATCGTTGTCTCAATCTTCCCTCCTTTTGTTTTCTACCCTAATGTGAATTATATTCTCGCAGACTGTCTGAAGGAAGGTTCAGGGCTTTTACTAAATTAGCTACACAAAAAAAACTGTCTCGGTAAGCAATACATTACAATATATTTATTTGTCCGTTGATTTGGTAATTATTTAGGGTGTTTTTTTTTATTGAACAGTGTCCTTTATGGGGTACGCAAAGAGAAATGACTTTCGTTTTTTTATATCCAGACATAAGTACTGTTAACTGTTACTGTTAAAATATCTAGTATTTTAAGAATGGTAACACTATGCACATTAAATATTCGGACCTTCTTTATTTCCTTCCCCTACCCTTCCCAATCCTGTACTCACCAAAATTGTAACAAAGTACTTACTGTCACTTCTGCTGTGAACTCTCATTGTGTCAATATATTATTTTTTTATTTATTTTATTAAATATAATATTCCCCCCTTCAAAAATGCATAGGCATTTTTGTGAAGGTGAGGAGATACATAGCTCTAAGTAGGTAATACTTAGAGTTATGTACATATCATTTTCAATCATTACCCTATACATAAAAGTGAAGTTCAGTTTAATCATTCAAAATCCATAAAAACTCAATAAATAAGTGTACATTTTCGGTCAAATCAAACAATAAAAACTAAGTCAAATCAATCATGCGTAAAATTATTAATAGGGCCGAGAAGAATGTGAACCTCAGTGCCCTTATTCTCGTAGCGGTCTTATTACGCTCTTATCTTGATTGACAATCATAAAATGGCGGATTGGTATTCACAAAACAAGATATCTAGTAGATATCTTAAAAACTCGTTATGTTTGAAATATCAGTATGAAAATGATCCAGTTCAAGATAGGATTTAAGATTAGATTCCGATAGTTTTGTGAATACGACTGCTTGCGATCGTGTCTTAATCTTATCGTTAAGTGATTTTTAAAAGCGATTGATTACGAGAATAGCCCTACAGATGCGTACACCAGCGTCCTTCACAGTCTTATATTTTCAGTAGTTTTAAAGAAAATACTTTTTTCGCATTGACATGATTTTTTTCATATTATGACCTCTCTTATTTTTTATCCATCTTTTCTTGAGGATAAAATTGACTAATTCGACCCACTTCATTCTCGATCTTCAAGCTACCTTTTAGTATCAAATAATAAGTAATGCTATTTCAACAACTATCCGGTTTTTGACTCTCGAATATCTCGAAACATCTAACACTTATTTTTTACCGCTTTGAGAACTGCGGACAATAATAATTATTGTACATTTTTCGCGTATGTAGGAACCTCTGACCAAGTATCACACGTTTCGTAAATATACCTAAATATATCCCGCGAACACATTTATTTATTTCAAATGGCGTAACAACTCTCGACATATAGATGAATAATTTCAGTATGAATATATTATTTTAAAAAAATCCCGCATTACGGACGAACTTAACAATTATATATATATAATTATAATAATTTGTATAAAGGGTTTATTACCTCACTAGACGAGAGTCTGTGCTGAGGCAATACTACTTAATGTAAAAAGAAAAAGAAACCATGCACCCATCAACCATATATGAAGTTTTCAACTTGCATTAGAAAATCGCAAATACAGAATAAGCACGCACACAAAATAAAACACACATACATTCATAAAGTCTTTGAAAATAAAGTAATAATCATTATGAAAATAAAATGTAGCCCATATGACTAGGGGATAGTGTAGCTTCCCAACAATAAAATCATTTTTCAAATCGGTTCAGTATTTTCGGAGCCTATTCAATAGAAACAAAAAATTACATCTTTCCTCAAACATTATTTATTTATTTATTTCAACAATTTACGGCATTATGCCTTTTACATTATTATAAATTAAATGTGAGTGTATACAATTAGTTTAAAGGAGTACCTACTAAAAAAATATTTCCTATCATGATAAAATATCAAAATTACAAAATGTTAATCACAAGTATCAAGTGTTGACTAATTTTTAATACTAAAATATTTTCTGAACCGAATTCGACCTTTCTAAATTATTCTTGATTTGTGTTTTGTCAACGAAATCACACTACCAAATTTTGTATTTTATTAGGTACCATGTGTGCAACTGTCTTTCAATCATTGTCATATCGATGTTATTTTATTTTTACTTTTGTGTTGTCTTTCACGTTGTAGTTGCTTCAACCTTCAACCGCCTATATTTGCTTACAGATGTGTTAAAATACGTAACCATTTGCTTATTTTTGTTGGATTTTTATTATTATATTTGCTAATTTTATCTCATTGCCAAATTTTGCATTTTAAATTGCTTGTATTTATTGTTGTCCTTGATTATTTGTATTCTACCTGATTTCTTCGGCTTAATACATTCCTATGAAATTTTATGCAAATTTTACCCTTCTTATTTATTGAGAACTTTTTTATCATTACTTATTGATTTTGTCTTACTGATTTTGTTTTTTTTTTTTTTTGTTTTTATGTTATGTATCTCCGATGTCATTGTTGTCTCAACTGATTTAATTTTCTTGTTAAATATAAGATCATTTATTTTTCTATTGGATTTGGATTTTTCTTGATGATTGTTATATTAGCGTTAAGATCTTATAACTTTATAACTGTTTTGCATTTTAGAATTATCATCAGTATTTATTGTCCTTGGTCATTTATAATCTGCCTATTTTATTTAACCAAATAAATTGTTCATAAATTTTACCTTTTTTGATAACAATATTAATTTATTCTATTAATTTATTTTAGTCTATTCTTATCTCTTGTTAATCATTAACTTGCAGACTTTGATTTGTATCATATTTTGTGTTGTTTCTCTTTTTACAATTGTTTCGAATGATTTTGTTTACTCATGTAATGATCTACTTATTTTTTTATTGTTTTTGATTGTTGTATTTAAGTGTATTATTGTATAAAGTTTTGAATTATGATCATGTAAAAGGCTTATAGCCGTGTATTGTTGATAATAAAAATAAATAAATATAAGGTGATAGGTACTTACTATATTACACTGATACAGTGCGGCTTGACATCATGGTATTACACTAATGTTGCATTAGCCCTAAATGTGCACAATAATTCTCATATGAATAGTATTATTAGATGCAATAATATTGAAATACCTTTCCTTCATTCTATCCTCAGGCCAGAGTAGAAATAGTAAGTACTGAAACGGAATTGAGTTTTCCAGAACTGACCATAGCATATAAATATTATTAGAGATAACATTACATCAAGTTATTTGTTATCAGAACTGATAGCTTAACCGTTTCTATGTGCTTATGAGAAAGTATTCCAGCTATGCATATTGCATAGTATCTATTTCTGAACTCAAATTATCTCTCATAGCTGAGAGATTTGGACATGGTGTGGGAGTTTAATGAAACATTTGAACCTGCACTTGATTAAAACCGCAGTGGAGATTTTTTAGCTTCCCTATGTATTGATTGATAGCTGATCTCTAAACAATTATTCGCGAATTTGCAGCGGGTCTAATAATAATAACGGAAACTGGCGACCACCACCCCAAACTCCTCACGATCTTGAGCCAGTCTTAAAAGTGCAAATACATGACAGCAGTCGTAGTCTTTAAATTTGGTTGCTTTATTTGTTCTCAAAAATTTCCAACAGCTCTGGCTCTATATATCTCGTTAATTATTAAATATCTACTTTTTGTATACGTGATATATTTTTTTAACTTGTTGAACAAGTTGAAAATTCTCATGATTAGGGTTTAATAACCAC
Organism: Mystacides longicornis; assembly: GCA_963576905.1. Taxonomy (NCBI): domain Eukaryota; kingdom Metazoa; phylum Arthropoda; class Insecta; order Trichoptera; family Leptoceridae; genus Mystacides; species Mystacides longicornis. The sequence goes on from OY756438.1 coordinate 4,365,161, forward strand.
CTAATGGAAAACGTTGTTAACGTAAAGCGATCACACTAAGCCAGCCTTTAAAATAACAGAAGAAGACAGTCGTCAGCCCGTAGCGGCTTGTTCCATTTAAAAATTGAACATCAGTAATGAGTTGTTATATCTATATATTATTACGTGAAGGAAAACTTTGTGACCATTTTTACGAAAATTACGCAGACGGAGGGGTATGAAATTTCGCACCTTTATGGTTTATATAGATAAAGAGTGGCGAATGCTAATATATTTTTTAAATTATACATAAAAATACATAAAATCAATAAAAAAAACATGAGAAACAGTACTGAAATGTTATGTATTTGATACTCACACATACTTCAATGTATTTGACATTGACACAGACGTATATTATATTCTTTTGTTTATCTGTGGTCAAATTGAGAATAAATTAATATTGTTTGTCTTTAATAATAATAGAAAATGAGTTGTACATAAAATATCAACATTTCTAATTTGACGTATCCAATAGTATCCATGTCATTATTTTTGAAAGAAAATTGTAAAAACCTAGTGCTCACCCAGTATTTGACAAGGGAACCTCAATAATGTTCAAACTTATAATTTAAATTAGTTATGGACGAATTTCGAGCACTGGTCGACCACTTTATATTTGTAAAAGTCTAATTTTTTATTCAAACTTGTCGTATATAAACAATGTTTTATCAATTTCATACAATGTTCATGTCTAAAAACGGTTGCTAGAATTATAGTGTAGAGCAAATCTGGGAATGTGATAATTATGTTGTGGATGAGATCTATACAAAACCTCAGACTTGTGTAAATCTTGAATTCTGTATACAACCTTCTAACATTGTTTGTTACTTGGGAGGTGTGATCAAAAAGTGTGCGGAAATCGCCAATATTTTCTAAAATATGGCATGTTTTTTCTCAAATACAAGGGCGCCAGGATATGACTATATCCATTTTTGTTAATGTCTCATATTTATTGCCTATTGGCTTTGTTGGTGCACAACGTTCTAATTATGTTTACATATTCTTGTGACCTCATCAGGACTAGATCTTAAAGAAAAAATAACAACTAATGAAATAGTCATATCCTGGCGCCAAATACATGACAGCAGTTGCATTCTTTAAATCTGGTTGCTCTCTTGTTCTCAATAATTTCCAACTTTTATCTCTATTTTTCATATTATTATTAAATTTCTATTTGTTGCAAACATGAGATTTTTCGACATGTTGAACATGTTGAGAATTCTCATGATTAGGAGTTTCGGAGACAAACATTACCACCTAATGGCGAACGTTGTTAACGTTAAGTGATCACACTAAGCCAGCCTTCGAAATAACAGTAGAAGACGGTCGTAAGCCCGTAGTGGTTTGTTCCATTTAAAAATCGAACATTAGTAATGAATTTTTAGAGTCATTAGTTGTTATTTTTTCTTTAAGATCTAGTCCTGAAGAGGTCACAAGAATCTAAACATAATTAGAACGTTGTGCACCAACAAAGCCAATAGGCAATAAATATGAGACATTAACAAAAATGGATATAGTCATATCCTGGCGCCAAATATATGATAGCAGTTGCATTCTTTAAATTTGGTTGCTCTCTTGTTCTCAATAATTTCCAACTTTTATCTCTATTTTTCATATTATTATTAAATTTCTATTTGTTGCATACATGAGATTTTTCGACATGTTGAACATGTTGAGAATTCTCATGATTAGGAGTTTCGAAGACAAACATTTGATCACACTAAGCCAGCCTTCGAAATAACAGTAGAAGACGGTCGTTAGCCCGTAGTGGTTAGTTCCATTTAAAAATCGAACATTAGTAATGAATTGTTAGAGTCGTTAGTTGTTATTTTTTCTTTAAGACCTAGTCCTGAAGAGGTCACAAGAATCTAAACATAATTAGTACGTTATGTTGATTGTGATAAGTTGATCTGGGAAGTTATATGACACCAGTCCGGTGATTAACCCACACCCCCAAAAAATCTTGTAAAAATCACAGTAGACACGTTATCCGGTGCGTTTATAAGAAGCCCTAGCTCGATCGATTTTAATTATTTAAAGTTGGCAATTATGTACGTGTTCAAACTTGTCTCAAGTTTCGGGAGCTTTATGGCCATACCCGACTATTCCATATTGTATGTGTGTATGAAATGTACAACTGTCTGTACAGTACCTTGAAGAGATAGTAGTGGTGAGTATTGGTACTCGGTGTAGGCAATACCTATTATGTACAAGGCAGAGAGGCAGAGAAATATTCACTTAACATCATTTATTAGCCGCCGGCTCATTATGTCAAACATTATGTTGATTGCTTTTAGACCAGGTCTTCTCAATCTTAGGGCCGCTAACATTTCATACATCAATCACTTCTTATTAGGTACTTCCAATATTTTGTTAAAATGACACTTCATGGATAAATTTTTTAGGTTAATATTATTTCTTCAACTCTGTCGATTTCTATGGTGAATTTGAATCTCGAAGAGCCCATGACCGTAATTTGATCATTTCGAAAGACTAAGTCCAAATTTTTCTCTATCAATTTTTGAGTCATCTCTGTAGTCTGCATCACTCTAGCTAGAATCAGTATAACAAAAGATGAAAGCTATTCACAAAGAATTCATCCATAGATATTCACGAAGGATCCACCCCTGGACATTACCTATTGATGTTCACGAATAATCTAACTTTGGACATCATCGATATTCACGAAGAATCCTCCCTTTGACATTATTGATATTCACGAAGAATCCAACCTGGGACGTTATTAATATTCACGAAAAATCCACTCTTGGACATTATCGATATTCACAAAGAATCCAACCTGGGACATTATTAATATTCACGAAGGATCGACTCTTACACATCATTGATATACACGAAGAATCCAACCATGGACATTGTTGATATTCTCGAAGAATTCATCCTTGGATGTATATGGATATAATCACAATGTTACATAATAATGTTTTTGAAGACTAGTTACGTTTTTTAAGAAGTGAAAACCGTTCACATTTTTTTCCATACAACAACAAAAAAATTAACGGGATGGGATATGCTATATAATTTCACTTCTATCATATTTATAGATTTTAGATATGATCGAATTGAAATTTATTTTACCTCATGTCCAAATATATATGAATAATTCGAAAATAAACGGCCGGTTGACATACCCGATTCTGTTCACAATAATAAAAAAAAAAGTTAATTTGACTGATTAAAAAGTGAGAAGAAAAAGTAACATGTCCCTATCACACACGGAAAAAATCTTATGGGACGCTACAGATCTGACATCTGGCGGGGTACTCTTGAAATTCAATCCCTATTTCAACTTCGGCCATGCTGTCAGAATACTCAATCGCGCAGCAGTACACAAATTTTTATGAAGTAAATGCAGTATAAGGGACCTGCAGCCCTATTCACGAAAAAGTTTGAATCGAACTTCGAACTAAACTTAGACTTAAACTTTTCTGAAAACTTTTCTAAATATCTAGTCATATAAGTAGTCTGTGATCTGTCAGATTTACTACCTGTCAGATTTACTCCGACTTTTCCAACTTTATTCATATTAGAATAATATTATTACAAATAAACACGCATATGTGGCTTGAAAATACGGAATAAATCAATTATAAACGCTGAAAAAGAAATTTAGATGGGCGAAATGTACATGTACATCTAACAGACAGAATTTTTGACAGCTCAATAAGTTGGAAAAGTCGGAGTAAATCTGACAGGTAGTAAATCTGACAGATCACAGACTACTTATATGACTAGATATTTAGAAAAGTTTTCAGAAAAGTTTAAGTCTAAGTTTAGTTCGAAGTTCGATTCAAACTTTTTCGTGAATAGGGCTGCTGATGGTGGAATGCCAAACGTACCTTAAGACGTTTTTTTTTCAAATGTTTAGAATTAATGTAAAACAGTTGAACTCCCCTGTGTTGTGTATTATTAAAAGGCTGATATATGGACCTCACGGAATCATGACGGGTTCTTGAACATATCTGATAAATTTCTGAAGATCGCTATACCTACCTTGGTACCTACCTATATATAGTCTCTCTCATACGAAGCACGCCAAAACGTGTTCGACGCTCGGACTTGACTTGTTGCTGTCTAACAGCTGACCCGCTATCTCAATAATTATTAAATTCAAAGCAAAAACCAGCTATATCCATTAATTTTTGCACTAATAATACTTTAAAACATTCAGCCGTAGTTACTAATAGAACGTTTTTCTTTGAATACACGCAGAATACGCAAAAGTCCTACAAATAAAACAAGGAAATAACATGAATAATTTCCATGTAACTTTATTCCTGGCCACCCCCAGGTATAAAGAAGGCATTTAGCGACATTTAATGAGACACACTATCACCGCACTCTTCATATTTTGACATTTACGAAAACCAACTCGAAGTCCCAGCTGTCAATGATTCGAATCGACTTTCGGAAATATTCGTACATATTCGTATATACCTACTCGCAAAATTCCGCGCATGAACTTTCCCGAAGGTCCAATTGGGTTCATACGGGATGCTTAGAAATAAACCCCGTAGTATGGAAGGACCACAAACTTCATTGATAAATGCAAGATTGCCAAAGTATTCCGCGTTATAGTTATGACACGGTATGTCGTTGATTATGAGTAGCGCGTGGTATGAACGATTTATGCCGTAATAACGCATTGCCGTCATAACGTTGTTATAAAAAAAAAAACTCGGTTCCTATAAGTATCACTGGTGGGGTTTTAAGTTTGCATGATTTTTTAATAATCCCGACAAAAGTTTGCAGATTTTTATCGAATATTCAGAGGGGGGTGTACCAAAACCTGTAATTCTTGATAAGCCTGCTCGAGGGTTACGGGAGGAATTAGCCACTGAAAGAAGGACTTCCATGTCAAACGAAACTTCTTACCGAAATTCAGGCAAAAATAAAACCTGAAGGTCCGAGACTGGCCCTGATTCGATGCGATCTCCATGCCTCGAGCAGGTACCAAAAATCAGGTGTATATAGACAAATTAAAAAGGGTCATGATGGTGTAGAGACTATAGGGGATGGAAGCTTTCTTCTAACTACATACGTAGGTACCCAACTCTTGACTCTTTATACATTCATTATCATATTACTTAGCACAGCAGGAACTCCAAATAGGACAGGATTTTACCACGATAAAAAATTGATATTGCTAGCTACATCAGTTAAACATAATAACAATGTTTTTAGCTAACTCGCCTGGATTTATGATTATCGATCTCACTATCAAAATACGACGAACGAAGAAGGTTCTGGTATGCCCATGTGAGTAGAATGGCTCTTCCAGACTCCCTCACATGGCATTGCACGGCCAACCCTATGGAAGATGGCTCCCAGGCAGACCACCAAAGAGGTGGGAGGACAGCTGGGAGTCGACCTCGCAGGAGGCAAACCCCACCTCTTAAATTACAGGCCACAAGGCCTAAATTAAGAAGAAGAAGACTATCAAAATAAACGTTCAATTACGTCATTGACGAACTTATTAACCTTCTAGTCGAATTACGCATCCGTGAGCCGTCATCAAAGTGCAAGTCCTTTCTCATTGGAATTCTAAAACGCCCAAACCAATGACATCTATTCTACGTGGGTAGCTTTCAAAAATTTTATACGATTTTTTTTCAAAATAGGTATTCACAAATCAAATATTTTTCTTAGGCCCTCTCCTAGCTGGTCGCATGAAAAAAATTGTGATCGCACGATGATGAATTGTGTGTCCTAACTGCCATCGCATGATCGCGCGTCCACTTCTATTGACAACGCAAACAAATAAATATGAATGTTAGTAAGTAAGAATTTTTGGCAAGTAGGTGCTGTATTAACGATACAACAGAGCAATACAAGCGACGCGCGATCATTTCTAACAAGGCACCGATCGGACGATCGAATTTACATCTGTCCGTCTGCTCAGTTAGGACACGTTCATACAATGTTACATGTTTGAACAGGGCGATCGATCGTGCGATCATGCGACCAGCTAGAACAGGGTCTTACAGCAGATATTTTATATTTAACATGACCAACGATAATTACTAGCTGACCATAACGAGCTTTCTTCTGTGATTTTGTACCGTAAAGGTATTTCACAAGGTGGGCGTTGAGGTGAATCACATACGATGTCACAATTAAACATCTTACGTTCATACGAGCGGTACCTACTTGGAGATTTATTGGAATAATCAAGCATATTCTCTAGATTAATTATTGGACATTTCAAAACAGACGATTTTCCTAACATAGTATCAGCTATGTTATGAATTTTTTTGGGCTAAGCTTGACTTATTGGCGTAATCATAGCCATGTTTTTGTATTTAGTATTGTATTATAAAATGTTTCTTTGTTTTGTATTGTATTTCTTATAGGAGTTTAAAAATTATTAAAAACCGAGGATTATCTAGGTTTCTTGATTGTGGGTCAATCTAAAAAGCTCTACAACATTCGGAATGTCAAACCACTGCAAATTAATTTTAAAATTATTGGACATGATCGAATAACTAAGAATAATTGCCCAAAACCGGGAAAACACGGTCGAGCTTACCGTCTAGCCTCCAGCAAGCTTGACGTGGCGTTCAATTTAAAGAATGCACGACAAGCATATAATCGATCGTGTACGACCGACATTAGCCAACAAATGGCTATAAAATAATATGCTTATAGGTATTTTAAAGCTGAAAGTTAACATACCGTATCCTTTAAGCGGTAGGCAGGAGAACCTATTTATATTACTTCTGACCTGGCTTACCTTGAAGTAAGAAATCTATTTGTTAAAGACATTTCCTTTTTTTGTGCATTCTTGGACAACCACACCTTTGCTTTTAGCCCCATAAATTCTTTTTGAAATGCTATTGCCATTAATTCTTTCGATATACCTAAGCCATCTCATCTTTTTAACTTCCATAATAAATTGTAACATTACAATTTTCCATACCACACTCCTTCCCAATAATTACCTACTTAAATTCATTTCCAGGTCCCACAGAGTCTTTCCACATAATCTTCTTAAAACTCTCGTCTCTACTTCATATCCAACCATATTCCTCTTATTTTCTATATCTACGTCTCACAACTATTGATAGTAATAGAATAACTACTATTTAAGGAAGGGTTTTTTGAGTTATTTTTCTCTTCAGAGAAAGGTATATATTATAATATGTATCTACCTATGAATCTTCCGTATACGGTAGTATGTACGTGTAAAATCTATTAATACATACCAACTTGTTTGTTATAAAAATTTGTAAACTATGAAGCTTGCTCGCTAAACAAGCTTGGCCTCGTGGGGATATCAGCGCAGAGAGCGAAATTAATTTTACAAATCTTCTATCCTCTGAGGTACATTACAAAGTTATGTGAAACGTTCTTGCAAATCATTAAAGTTATAAATTTTCCACCGGGACACCTAATCAGTTTTAGCCGTTGCTGAAAATATTCATCAGATTTGTTCAGGAATTCGTTTTTTTTAACTGTATATTAAAAGTATCATTTTTTATTTATTTACATAAGTGTTTAAATATTAAAACAGTGATAAATGCGTGGTTGCCAAAGTTTTCTGCGGTATAGTTATGACACGGTATAGGGTTGATCGTTAGTGGCACGTAGTATCAGCGATTTATGCGAGAGTAACCTGCAGTTTCTATTCGTCCCACTGGTAGGGTTTTAAATTTGCTTGATTTTTGAATGATGAACCGCGACAAAAGTTTTCAGAAGAGTTTGTCTACGCAATGATTGTGATAATTATTATTATTATCCCCTAAAATAAATACACTAACTCTTTTCTATAAAAAGTGCTATTTATTACCTATAGCCCGGGGAATTTTTGAAATAGAATAGAATAGAATAGAATAGAATAGAATAGAATAGAATAGAATAGAATAGAATAGAATAGAATAGAATAGAATTGAATAGAATAGAATAGAATAGAATAGAATGGAATAGAATGGAATAGAATAGAATAGAATAGAATGGTATGGAATAGAATGGAATAGAAAAGTATAGGATAGAACAGAGATATGTTTCTCACATTTATTGTTAATCAACAACCTATACAATGTTCACATGAAATAAACAAAAATAATTTTATTGCAAATCGAACATGGTGAAAATAAAACAATAATTAAAAAGATTTAAAGGGCGAACTAACCAGCCAACCCAGAAACGGGGATCCATTCTCTTAGCCTACCTTACAGTACACGTCTGATGATGGTGCATGATCCTGGTTCGAGTAACAATTCTGCCAACACTGTATCAACCCACCTTGATGCAATAATAATAATAATATGAGGTAGTGTAATAATATTGACATAAAATAAATAAATACATAAATATTGTTAAATATTATTTACACAGGATAAATCCGCTGCTATAAACATGCCAGGAATATCGCACTACTACCATGATTATCGTTTGTTCGATTTACGTTTTTCATGATATTTGATATCTAAAAATTTATTCCATGTCCATCTCAGGTAGCCGGAGCGAACACTCCTCTAGCTTTAGAAGAAAAATAAAGAAAGCTGCTCCTGGCAACAATAATTTGAAAGCTTCTAAAACGATCTTTTATCCCATAGCCCTGGATGTTTCAGGAACCTTATTTCTTATTTCATCCAGACTTACCAAGCAATAGGATATGGGAGGGAGCCACCCTTCATTTATTATTATAAGAATACCTATTATACGTTTTTTTTTCAACTTCAGCCTTTATCAATTTTCTCACAAACTTTTCCATACCACCCTACCCGCCGACAAAGTCCGTCAGTAGCTTACCCTCAACAGCCTATGGGTGGAAACACGTAGAACGCCGATTCCGACCGGCGCAAAGAATGTTGTCTATGGTTTGAATGCATTTAAATAGAAATGCGCGGAAAGCGGGTTCCTGCTTTTGCTGTGAGTATCACCATTCAAATGAATATTAACATTCATTGCACCTGTGTTTCCACGCTATGATTGGCAAAAGTTGCAGCCTGCAAGACCGAATCCTCGCGAATGAAACAATAAATAAAGTTGTGCCCTGTTGCATGCACTATGGAGGATATATTTGACGCATCTCCGCGTGCTGTGCATTTTGTTCAGAACTGGAGATCATTTAAATTGGTTTTCCTGGTTTCGACAGTATAAATAAACAAGGCGATGAATTTATAGCCCATTTGCCCAGAGCGGCATCTATCTGTCATCAAATGCTTAAATTTGTTGCAAATATCTCTAAATCAAACAGCTTATTGAACATTTGAATACAATTCGTACAACGTATCTAATTTCAGTTCATGTTTTTTTTTTAAAGACAAAATCGTGGATGAGTGTAGTGCATGTTACGGCGGTGTTGCAGCGGGTATGGGGGCCCTACGTTCGCGAGGGGCCTCATGTCGTGTAGCACGATGTGCCCTTACACTATCTTCCCTATAAGGAATTCTCCAGTGTTACGCCTATGTGTATGTCCCTACTTCAGGTAACCTTTTTAGCCAGGTATTACCACAAAGAAGAGTGAAATATTGTTATGAGATAACCGTTTAGAAAACCATTTACACTCTGTTAATAATAATTGTTTTCGAGTGTCCGATACGAAATAGGTAAACAAAAATATACGTAGAATTTAACGAATATGTAACAACTAATGACTCAGATGTTCGATTTTTAAATGGAACAAACCACTACGGACTTCTACTGTTATTTCGAAGGTTGGCTTAGTGTGATCACTTTATGTTAACAACGTTCGCCATTAGGTGGTAATGTGTAAGTCTCCGAAACTCCTAATCATGAGAATTTCAAACATACCTACCTGAATACCGTTTAAAGAAATAAGATTTGTCGGCAGTTTAGTCGAGTCGATCCATTTTGTCATATTTATTTGACAAATTTGTTGAGTGCGTTTTAGATGAGTTGCGGGTAATTTTGCTACTAAATTACCCTGATGCGGACTAGCTATTTATTTGCTGCTTTTCGTGTCGGTAGTGGGTTCAAATCCCATTTATAAAATGTCTTGCTCTTTTACGGTACACCATGAGGTGTGTCGAATAATTTGTTCAGTGAGAGAACATGGAAAAAATGAATGAAGAAATGTCATGGGCAGATTTTAACCGCTCAAGATTTCCGTTAAATCCGGTAGGTACTTACAACATTTTAAGATGTTTTGTGTTCCATAAATGTCAACCGAATACCACCAAATCGCGGCACAAAACTTCTTCCATTATTTTATTGCTAATGGGCATTTTTGTTCGAAACAAGAATATAAATAATTTTGGTGCAAACTTAATACGTTATGTTTTACAACAATTTATAAGGTTTAATAACGCGCCGGCTATGTTTGCCAAAACCCGAGAGAAACCAGAAGTCGACAACCAACAATATGTTTTTCTTTATAAATAAAACAAATAAATAACACTTTACCGAATTTAAAATAGGTACCAGTTTGAAAAATCAACATATAAAAGAATCAAAGGGTGGACTTACCCCAAAGATCTCTTCCAGCCCACTCTTTATATTATTTATCTATCTATTCCTTCAAATTTCACTTAGGGGATTAGGGAATCAACAAAAGCTCTCAATAATTTATTACAAGATTTATAATTCAACATTTTTAAATCATTTTACAGGACGACAATGCCATTTCCATAATACGAAATAATTGAAAAACTTCTAGCAAAAAGTCTTTGAAAATACAAGTAAGTACAATGTCAACTATCCTATATAAATAGGCGGTAAATTGAATTTGTGACTTTTACTCGGAATATTTCCATATAATAAAAATAAAATGTTGAATATTAATCACTCATCGTAAAGGAGAAATCTGTTATGGTGAGTGAATATTTTTTCTTGAAATGAATAAAAATTTATCATTAGAAATTTTTCCAATATTTTATTACTCTTTGGATTTTCAAAAGTTACAGGACCTGCGTTTGAGTGTTTCCTTGATTCATCTGGACAAACGATTACAGTAGCCCTATTCTCTGTTTTATCGGAAGGTAGTCACGGTAGTAAAGTGAGTATTACACGATATATTTTGTATGAAAAACGTAATATGTACGTATTGAATGCGAGAATCGCTTTTGTTTCTATAAATATCTCTGTGGCGGCGCTATACACGTTTCACATACAAAATGAATCGTGTAATACTCACTTTACCACCGTGACTACCTTACGATAAAACAGAGAATAGAGGTACCTACAGTTTATTAAGTAAATTATTTCTACGTTTTTTTTTCGATAAAATTACGAGTAGAATCGAGCCAGGTCACGAAATTCTCTTATTGCTAACTTGTTCTGGGTGTCATAAATCGATTTTATTGACTGCATTGTTATAATATGTATTAATAACCTACTTAATAATATAAATTTCAAAATAGGAGGTTTATTCCGTTGAGAAGAATAAATGTCAATCCTAAAGAAAAGGTTGTCAGCACATGTTTTTAAAAATGAAAATTAGAATCGGAATCCAGTGGCGTCGAGCCAGTTGTTTTTTTTTCATATCATTTCTGCTAAGTATTTAATGATATTGTTTTTATTGTAAGAAAGTAACCACAATTTGTTTGAAAAGAGCATTAATGGTACTCACATATTATACATTATAATACTATGTACCTATTAAAAAGAAAAATGACCATTTTAATTAGGTATGTCAAAAATACTGTTGTTTGAAATAAATTCTAAAGCGAATCCACAGTTTAGTTTGGGTTGGCTGGAAGAGATCCTTCGGGATAAGTCCGCCCTTTGACTCTTTAAATGTTTTTATAAAAATTGATTTTTTTTTATTACACAATAAAGCTTTATTTATTTATTATTATTATTTATTCCAAATAAATTGCGTTTAATCCACTGATATGTACTAATGACTCTAATAATAATTCATTACTGATGTTCGATTTTTAAATGAAACAAACCACTACGGCCTTACGATCGTCTTCTACTGTTATTTTGAAGGCTGGCTTAGTGTGATCACTTAATGTTAACAACGTTCGCCATTAGGTGGTTAAGTGGTATCTCCGAAACTCTCGACATGTTCAACATGTCAAAAAATCCAATTTATACAACAAGTAGAGTAATAATGAATGAGATATAGAGATTAAAGTTGGAAATAACAATTGAGAACAAGAGAGTAACCAAATTTAAAGACTGCGACTGCTGTCACGTATTTGGCGCCAGAATATGAATATATTAATATTTTATTGGCATTATTGGTGCTCAACGTTCTAATTATGTGTTGTGCAATGTTCTGTTGGTATACCTATCTAATAAATTAACAAAATATCATACATAGAAACAACAATAAAACAGCAAACATCCCCTGGATATTTTGACCTGGGACCAGGTTTTTTTTATTTTTAGGCAATTATTTTAAAAGCCATTAAAATACACAGAATGTAATAATATTGAACCTAAATATTGCGCGATGTATATAATATATATGGGGGCCAATTAAAGATATCATTCGCAAATAGCCTGAAGGGTCCATAAAAAATATATATGCCATCAATTACAATCATAAACAACGTATTTTGCGTGTAAAGATGTAGTGTATTTTGGCATCCATGTTGAAGTTATTGCAGACGTGAGAGGGGTGCTACGTCAGAAGTGACTGGCGCTGGGAATTATTTATATTAAAACCAAATAAAGATACTCATAAACTTTCATCCTTCCAAAACACCTTGAGAATATATAAGAAAGTTGTTTACGAACCCACGTGATTTAGAACATAAGTATGATTTTTGAATTTGGAATTAATATTTTTGGACACGAAATATAAAACATAAGCTGGTGATGGGAGCAAAAGAACAACCATAGTTAATTTACATTCAATGCAATCTTATTTTCCTTTGATTTTGAAAATTAGTTCATGATAGTTTTAGCATCAGGAACCTTGTCATAAAGAACAAAACCAAACCACCTCTACGTCGCCAACACACTATCGTTGTTTTTTTAAAAACGTTTCTACGACACAGCCTCGATGCTCACCGGACCACTACATGGCGAATCTTGAAATGAAAAAAGCGTCGATTATCTCACCTTACCCACCTGCCCATTCCACAGTGAGTGTTACTAGGGAGTCTATTCTGCCCCCCCCCCTGTATTATTTTATAGGTAACTAGCTTTCCCAACAGACGTTGTCCTGTGGACCCTTTGGTCCTAACCAGAGGCGGCCCGTTCTTTATGCACTGTGCCTCTAGAAACAAAAAAAATAAACTAACTAAATAACAACATTAAATTATTAGTTCTAAAACGTCCATATTTCATTCGTATTCAAAGTTCAGACGGGATTAACTCTAGAATGTAATTATATTTGGTTGACTTTGTATGAAAAATTACTAACACGCCAAAAACGGCGGAGTAAATGAAATGGGAAACTGTAACAATGGACAATTACGTATATGAAAATGAGAGGGTGCAGGTGCAGAAGACAATAATTTTGTTGTTAAATTATTTCAAAGATGGCGTCGCATCATATTCGTTCCATACTTACTTTAATATCATATTTTATATAATTTCTTAACCATTTTTTTCTTATTATTAATTATTCTGTTATCCGAAACGGAGAAGAATCCAATAAATCACACCTGGGAAGAATCTGTTGAACCAATCTCGAGTTCGCACTAACCTGACTTTAATTTATATTAGAGATTAAGAATTTTTTTTTTTTTTTTTTTTTTACTTTTTGGCATATCATCTTGTTTTGGGAAATTTAGATCTATTACACCCACCCTATTACAGTACCTACAAATATGCGTGCATTCAAATTTTCCCATATTGCATATTTGGAACACGACGATAACATGATAATGGAAAACTTTTTTTTTTTTGAAAATAAGTTTAATCCAGCTAAGTTCATACCATTACAAATTTACCAAAACAATATTTTGTGTTATTATAAGAAACAGGGCTGCCAGCTGATAAACGACAATATTGAAATATTCTTTTATGCATAAAGGTGCCACACTTCAAAATATATTGTGTTGTTTCTCGGATGATATAAATCGAAATGTGCATTAAATATTCGTTTCCGATTAAAACAGCATAACATGAATAAACATAATATTATGCGCTTTATGTGGCCTGGAGTGTGAATCATTTAGTAGATTTTCCATCAATAGAATTGTCAACATAACTGCATCTAAATATAATCATTGTACCCAAATACTGTTTCATTTTACTACTGACAATAATTCATGTCCTGGTTTTGTTTTAGGATGATGATTCTTGGTTGTTAAATTTCTTGTGTTGTGTAATATTGTATTGTTCCAGGACAAAAACAAACCAAACGAAATGCTGACACAACTAAAAATGATTAAATCTAAGAGTTACATAATGGAGAAGAGAAAAAAACTCAATAAGAGATAAATTAAGCCACATCAGAATTGAGAAGAGCAGAATAGCAAAAAATCTGACCACATTATAAATGTTTTCGTGACTATAATAATTATCATAAATGCTTTCGATAAATCTAAACTTTTACCCAACTAAACCATGGCTGAAAATAATGTCCTCGGTAACCTAGCAAAATAGGCGCTTATTTCCGATCAACAGTGGGCTAGTGCGAGTTTAATCGAAAGCTAATTGCACGCCAAAATAAGACAGTATAAAATGAGGACAAGAAAAAACATCTAGTACATATTAAATGACTTACTTAGGTACATACTTAACCAACGTTCGCTCCCAGTGTGGGTGGAGTATGTGGACGCCACGAAGTTCCTCCAAGCCTCTCTATCTTGCGCCAGTTTTACAGCTACATCCCAGCTTAGTCCAGCATCTTGTAGAACCGCAGTGAATGCCCGCTTGATTGTTAATTTCGGCCTAATGCACTCGGCCTAACAACACTGGCATAATGCACTCATTAAATGAGGCTGTGGTCAAAAGTTTATTTTATTGTATTCGATTTTATTATATTATGTAAATTGAAAATCAGGATTGTTACAAAACTGATCCGAACAGTGACAAAATTTAACAATAATAAAAATGAAAACTGACATAACTTAGCAGTTTCAAAAAGGAAAACATCTATTATTTTCATTAATTATTATTAAATATCTATTTGTTGATTACATGAGATTTTTCGACATGTTGACCATGTCGAGAATTCTCATGATTAGGAGTTTCGGAGACTCAAACATTACCACCTAATGGCGAACGTTGTTAACGTAAAGTGGTCACACTAAGCCAGCCTTCGAAACAACAGTAGAAGACGGTCGTAAGCCCGTGGTGGTTTGTTCCATTCAAAAATCGAACATCAGTAATGAATTTTTAGAGTCATTAGTTGTTAGATAATTCTTTAAGATCTAGTCCTGAAAAAGGGTCACAAGAATTTAGACATAATTAGAACGTTGTGCACCAACAGAGCCAATAGGCAATAAATATGAGACATTAACAAAAATGGATATAGTCGTATCCTGGCGCCAAATACATGACAGCAGTCGCAGTCTTTAAATTTGGTTGCTCTCTTGTTCTCAATAATTTCCAACTTTTATCTCTATATTTCATTAATTATTATTAAATAATATCTATTTGTTGATTACATGAAATTTTTCGACATGTTTGAACATGTCGAGAATTCTCATGATTAGGAGTTTCGGAGACTCAAACATTACCACCTAATGGCGAACGTTGTTAACGTAAAGTGATCACACTAATGGGTTGTTTTCCTACGGATACGCCGCTACTTTTAATAGCGGTGAATATGTCAGTTGAGAACGTTGTCAATATTGTTTCCGTAGTAACGAAAAACATTGCCATATAATTTTGAAAGAAACCGTCTTGTCAGACGACAGACCGTTCCCTAGGAACCCACTGCATAAGCCAGCCTTCGAAACAACAGTAAAAGACGGTCGTAAGCCCGTGGTGGTATGTTCCATTTAAAAATCGAACATCAGTTATGAATTTTTAGATAATTCTTTAAGAAAACATCTAGTAAGAAATATGGCATATTTTTTTCTATCCAATTTGTATTGTGCATATACCTACAGCTTACGGGAATAGGTTGATATAGATACAATTTTTTTCTAGGCCATTATCTTACAATATTCGTGCTAGGATCAGATACAAAAGAAGACTGGGTAAAGAGTAAATATTTTGGAAGCGTTGAAAGATATACAACATCCTCTTGTGGGAAATGACTTCGTGAAATATCGGGTTTAAAAAAACAACTCAACTATCTTAAGAGAGCGTTTCTTAGTATAGAGTCACAGAGAACGGGTGCCAAGATTTTAAAGTGACAAATTATCGGTGACAAAATGTATTAATGGTTTCCTATTTTATGGAGCCAATGTGGAACCACGTATTTAGTAAAGATTTTCTTGCTACGCTCACAATCGACCTCCAGAGATCGCATAATCCGTCAAGATGTAGGTAGAGTGTATTCCATTTTAGAATGCCGACTCCACGTTGTCTGGGGAACCCTTCGTATAGGGTGTACAGGTAATATTAGATACAATGTGACATTATTTTACGATCAACAGGAGCAACAAGTCAAACTTACACAACAGGGCTTTCAGCGTAGCAGGACCCCTCACCTGGAACGGACTTCCCGAAGAACTAAGAAAGGACCAGCCCATCAGCACATTCAGGTGCAAACTGAAGACACTGCTCTTCCCACAGAGTTTCACTTCCTTCGAGAATCATGAATACGCAAGTCGCAGCAAGCTACAGTCCGGATGGGACAAGAAGGCGATGAAGACAAAATACATATCACAATCACGCTGGAATTCATTACGGATTTACAAGAGAAGTATTGTTGACACTTGACATCTGTCAATTACTTATAGAGATCTATTCATATGTCTTTTCAAAGGTAATGCATCTTGCTAGTGACTCAGTAGCCCTAGTATAAGTTTTCGATGATCGAATATCGAAACGATCATCGAAAGAGTTTCGAAAAAATTTCATACTAAAATGATCGAATGATTCGATCGTTCGATTTAAGAACACTAATTGCACGCTAAAAAGCGCTTATAAGCGTGCAGTTAGCTTTCGATAAAACTCGTACTAGCCCCACAGTACTGGGACAGATTCAAATTCAAATTCAGTAGTTACATGTACCTACCTATCATTTATTTATTTGAATTGTTAAATGTATGTGATGTATTTGATACTCACACAAACATCCACAGAATACTTATAAAGATCATCAACTTCATAGGAACAAATGTAAAATGAAAAGCGTCTTATAATGGGCGCAGAAAGCTTTTTAAAGGCGGTATATTCAAACAAAAGGTGGAGCGGGAAATGGCTAATATTGTTACAAATTTTTGATACTCACACAAACTTCGATGTATTTGACATTGACACAGACACATTTATCTGTAGTGAAATTGAGATTGATATTATTTGTCTTTAATAATAATAATAAAAAAACTGTAGGTACATATCAACATTTCAAATTTGACTTAGCCATCCATGTCATTGTTTTTGAAAGAAAATTTTAAAATAACGCTCGCTCAGTCTTTGACAATGGAATCTTAATATTGTTCAAACTTATAATTTAATTAAAAAAAATAAAAATATATATAACACTTTTCTATACAAAGTTGTCAGTATAGCCGGCGGAACTTATTGCCCGAGGCAATTTTTTTCCAGTCAACCGGTCCCGTCCAATCTGAGACAGGCCAACCCCGGGTAGAAAAATTTCAAGTGAATAAACACTTAGAAAACTTCTGACCCGACCGGAAATCGAACCCGGGACCTCGGATCTGAAATCCACGCCAGTAGGTACAACTAGGCTACCGAGGTCTGTAATTTAAGTATGTTATGGTCGAATTTCGAGGACTGGTCGACAACTAGTTAAATTAATTCTACATTGTTTAAACACAAATTATATTGTTACATCAATAGGTATAGATAGATAGTTCAAAATTAATAAACTTTTACCATACATTTTTTTTGAATTAACAAAAAATGCAACATCGGACGCATGCGCACTATTTCTCCATTTAAACCTGTTTCCTTATAGAAAGAGATGGGAGACAGACGATGCCGCTCATATGACTGACAGATCGCGGTAGACTTTCAAGGGGGAGGTCGTACGCTCGTTCGTTTCGTCGGTGATAAATTTCATTCACGAAAATCGAAATTTTAATGTTTTGAGTGATCCTTAACAAAAAATACAATATTGTGATTTTGTGAAAAAAAAAATACATTTTAATACATAAAGATATCAATTTTAATTAATCGATTAAACAATAAAGATATAAAAATAATATAATTGTGAATATAGAAAATAATATAATTCTGATATTTTTATTTGAAGTGTAGGTACCAATGTGAATGTTTTTGTTTAATTAAAACAGCGATTTAAGAAATAAATAGTCCCTATTTAATTTAAAAAAAATTGTACATCTTAAAACTACAAAAAAAAAAACAAATATTTTCCGTTTTTCGAAGAAAAAATTCAGTGTTCAATAATAATAAAATATTTTTAAATTTTATGTTAGTTTAAAAAAAAGTTATTGTTTATTGGAGTAAGTACCTACAAAATTGATTGAGTGAATTTATAACTAGGAAAAAAAAACCTACAAAATTTTAAAGTGTGTTTAGTGTAAAAATTTAGTGTAATCAAAATTTTGTTTGTGTGTTTTGGTGAGTGTGTTACATTTGAGGGCAAAAAATATACATCTGCTTGCCAAGTGTTCCCTTAAAATACAAAAAAAAAAGAAACAGGAATATTTTTTTTGCAAACAAAGTATTATCCGCATTGAGAAGCGGGTCAGAAACATACAGGACAACATCTGGACTCGGGAGAACAATTCCAGATTTTATAAGGTAGGAATCGCACGTGTTCTGAGTTTTTACAGCTTCAGCTGTGTCCGATTTCTGTATCACGCAAAAACGATAGGTCCAATCATTTATTCATTTATAAAAAATAATGTTTGGAGTTTCCGTGTTTCCGGTATCGTAATATTTTTTTACATAACAATATAAGTACGATTATTTTTGACAGGATCGACGCGATGACCACAGTAAATAATGTTAAAACTGTATGATGAGAATGACTGATCACCATTTATAATTATTATAATTGCGATTTCAAAATTCCATGAAATTTAAATGTTACACAAAATATGTTTTCAATTTATTATTAGTAAATTAAACACCACTCACCATAACAGCTTTCGCCTTTGCGATGAGTGATGATAACACAAACAATACAATAAAACAAAAATAAACTTAAGTATAAAATAGATATAAACTAGAAAACAATAAATTATTAATAAAATTATATAATTACTAATATAGATATACATAATGCATAGAACTATATATTTTAAAATAGAAACAATTTCGCCTAAACAAAATAATTACCTAGTTACATTCTACATGGTTGCAATATGCGAATTAAGCCACTTTTTACATTGTATAGTCGTCTCAAACCATCATTTTAATCACCTTAATGGTCTTATACCTTAGTGATTTAAGGAATTTTGCAATAAATTTGTTACACTTGATGTTGACAGATGAAAACTACTTATTTTATTTTATTTATTTATTTTCTGTCAAAATTGTATTTATGTCCAAGAATAAATATCTATTCAAAAGGTATTAAGTACCTACTTATAAAAGTTTTACTCTATCTAAAACCATCTTCCCATTATAAAATCATAAATGAGGTACCTACTTCATTAATTCTGTCATTAAAATACAATATTTTGGCAACAATACTTGTTAAAACTATTAATCTTATAATGATTATTCATTATAGCCACAAAATTTTTGACTAAGTGTTTGTCTCGTATTGGACAGGATCGGTTGATTCATTGAATAAAATGTCATGAGTTCATCATTTGTTTTTGAGATCAAAAAACTGATATATAGGTAGGAACATAGTTTAGGCAGCTCTGATTCCATAGTTAACATGTGTAAAAATAAAACATAAACGTATATTGGAAAACTTTGCTGATAACCAACCTTTGAAATAAAAGTTTCTAGTATAAAAAACAAAAAATTTTGAAAAATAATCAAACCGAGGGGTGAAAATAGTAGAAACGATAATATTATCAACCCCCCCAGTAGCCAGATGACAGCCAGGATAAGTGTTATGGGGTTTGGGGGTGGTGTAGAATTGGTATTAAGAACAAGGGTAGTTCTGTAAAAAGTTTCCATGTAAAAGAAGTGGTGCTTGTTGGCGAAATTGCCATCGGAAAAATAGTTCAACGTGGTAGCAAAAGCGAGCAAATAATAGCGTAAATGTTGTGGGTAGCTACAGATGAAACTCAGAACGTGATTTTGATATTCTACATTCTAAAAATTTCTATTGTTCCATGAGAATATCGTGGAAGTTCTGTTATAGTGTTTGTCCTGTTTAATCTTTTGAAAAAAAAATACGCTTTATTAAAGACGTTCGATGTTATTCTGCGTAGAGTCGTGCAAAACTTCTGTAAGAGATTTTAAAAACAGTTTACTATGAACTTATTAAAAGATTTTTCCACGTGAATGCAGAAAATATTTCTTTCTTTTTTTATGTATACCTACTAAGTGACATTCTTCTTTTCTTTCTGAAGTAAGAGCCTCTGATATTGCATACAAACAAGTCTGGCTATTTGAATCAACGACGTAAAGCAAGACGGCTGTGCTAGTTATATTATTATTTTTAGGTAAGTGTAAAGTGATCACACCAAGCCAGCCTTCGAAATAACAGTAAAAGACGGTCGTACGCCCGTAGTGGTTTGTTCCATTTAAAAATCGAACATCAGTAATGAATTGTTACACTCATTAGTTGCAACATATTCGTTAAGATCATGTCCTGATAAATGGTCACAAGAATTTAGACATGATAAGAACGTTGTGCACCAACAAAACCAAAAGGCAATAAAGATGAGACATTAACAAAAATGGATATATTCATATCCTGGCGCCAAATACATGACAGCAGTCGCAGTCTTTAAATTTGGTTGCTCTCTTGTTCTCTATAATTTCCAACTTTTATCTCTATATTTCATTAAATATCTCTATCTACTTGTTGTATACATGAGATTTTTCGATATGTTGAACATGTCCCTAAGTGCCCAAATTGGGCCTATGGTGGCAACAAATAAATGAATAAATAAATTCTCATGATTAGGAGTTTCAGAGACTTAAACATTACCACCTAACGGCGAACGTTGTAAACGTAAAGTGATCACACTAAGCCAGCCTTCGAAATAACAGTAGAAGACGGTGGTAAGCCCGTAGTGGTTTATTCCATTTAAAAATCGAACATCAGTAATGTATTATGAGTCATTAGATGTTACATATTCGAAAGTATAGTATGTGTGCCCACAGAAAACAGTGATAGTTTGTGACAATAAATATTACATAAAAGTTTAAGGCGACATAAAATTAATAAAATAATATGCAAATAAGTTAAACAGATAGAAAAAGATAGGTAATAGTGGTATATAATAGAGGCTCAGTTGTGGTAATGGGATGTAGGCCGAGTGATAGGGACAGGAATAAGAGACATAGAAGGAGAAAGATGTGAGAGGAAGTATATAATTGCTCTGACTCAAGTGAACCCCTACATTTTGCCTAAAAAGAGTAAATATTATGACTTATGCAGACTTTAAGATCGTCGCCAAATAGTAGGAAATTGACATCGTCAAATACTTCCGATAGGTATATCGTTTATGAATGAATAGTAAGTAACAGAATTGGGCCAAAGTGACTCCCCTGTGGCAATCCGCTTGTGGCTGGGAATGTTTTAGATATTGCATTTGGTAGTTTAACCTAAAGCTATAATTTTCATACATTCTATGATGAGTGTTAAAAAATAATTGGTTTTATCCTTGATAATATTTTAACTTCATTTTGAATATTTTGATATTATAGCAAAAAAGTCGTGATATTTTTTAAAATATTATATTTTTTTACCCGATTACCTTGTTTTTTAATTTCCTACTGAGAAAGTTCAGATAATGAAGATAATATAATGATTGATGTTCAGAAAGAAGGGAGGGGGCTGATATGCTGGTCTGAATCGAATGGAAAAACTTTTTTAAATTGGAGAGATTAGAGACCGCCCTATTTTCAAATCAGTGTTCAGTTGTTGTTATACAAGAAAATTTTAGATGTTAACATTGTTAATAGTTTAGTAGATGTTGACTTTTTTAAAGTAGGTAGATAAAGAAAATGTTGCTATAAATTTTTTTACTCTTTTTTTTAAGAAGGCCGATTGTATTTAGATAAAACAGTTATCACGGTTTGCGTCATCTTGTGACTTGGAACTATTGATGTAACCAGCCATTTGTGTTCAAAAGTAGAATTTTTGGAGGGTTTGTGTATTTACGTAGTGAATGTTCATTATTAGGTATGTATTCAATAAACACACTTTCACAAAATTTATATTGAATCTCGAGCGCTTTCGTCCGACTCACGCAGACATTGTCAAGTGAGACTAAAATAAAATGACAAAAATCAAAGAGAAGACAATTATTATGGTACCTCGGTTGTGGGAGAGGATACTTACAGCATCTCCTCTACTATCACAGCTAATTATTTTTATATATAAAGATTTATTTTTTACAGTTTCAATGAATTATAATATGAAGTCCACTTTACAGAGTCAATGACTAGCTTTCCCTACAGGCGTTGTCCTGTGGTCCTAGTTATGTATATTGAATTACAATTTATTTAAAGTACCTATCTAAATTAATTACCTACCTTTTAAACGATGTAATTCCGACCGATACATCTGTTTTAAACCATATATTTTCCATCCGCATTATGTCAATAGCACCAACTATAAAAAAAACCGATTGTTTCTGTCAAACGCCAATTTAATATTCAAATTGGTTGTAAAATGCAATAAGAAGGTTACCTACCTAATTTAATTATTCTAAAATTTAAAATGTTCCGCGATTTTTTATAATTTATTCTTTCATAAGAACCTTCTCCTGACGATAGCAAACATAACAAAAAAAGAATGAGCGAAATTGGTCGAGCCGTTCACGCGTGATTTAATGACAACGGAACATAGGGGTCCGTTTTTATTTATATTCTAATATACTAAAAAATCCCTTTAACGTTGTCATAGAAACATTCCATTTTAACGAGTTTTATATCAATACCATTGTTATACGTAGATATAGGAAGTATAGGAACGTATTATCTTCGCCGTGTGATAGAAATATATTTTTTATATTTTATTTTTTTACATCTCTTTTGTTTCATGGCAACACTGTAACAGAATCTTGTTCATTAGCGTGCCGTGAATTTATTTTTTGTATTCGTTAATCCACGGATTAATTATTAGCAGGTACCGTTGTTACTTTTCAAAGCCGGCCCTGGATTAGAAATTTGAAAATCGTACGGATTTATTCTAAAATAATGAATATTTTAATACCTATTATTAAATTTAAAAATGGAACACGGAAATTTTCAAATTTTTAATAGGTATATAATATTGCTAGATATGACGTTCATAATATCATTATCCACATATGAATAGCACAGAACACTGACTGATCGACTAATGCCGCCTTCCAGAATCGTTCCAAGCAGGCCACACATACTTACATACATATTGACACAAGATTTTAAACCCGATTAGCTATAAATGCAATTAAAGAAGATCCATGGTTTCTGCGTGGGGAAAATGTCAAAGTAATCAAAAAGAAAAATGTTTTTATTTGTTGTAAAAAATTATATCTTCAAACTGTACATTTTCGATCGTACGTCTTACGTAGGAAATGTGGAAAGACTCTGTTAGGAATGGTCAGAAATTGGAATGTAAGAAAGGAAAGTTAGCTTGTAGCAACAGACATATACAATGATATAGGCTTGTTGAAGGATGAATCTTAATAGGATTGAAGAAACGATTATTTATAAACCAGGAAGAAGGTGTGGTTGACTGAGAATGACGTGCAATCTTCAAGGAAAGTCCCTCAAAGGTTAAAAATATAAGAGTTTGTTTGATAAAAGATATGTGAAAAGTGGAACTCCGTTCTATCTGCTCACCCCTTAAGGGATAAAAAGTTAAAAATAATCTGTAATTAAGAAAGTTGTAATTTAACATCATTTTCTCAGAAATACATACAAATAAACACAAATAAAAGATACAATACATAATACACATGTGAAAAGATTTTTAAGGTATTTGACTTATTTAACAGTACCTACACGTCATAATAGTTAAGAACATGCATTCATTAAATTTTAATTCTAACATACAAAGTTACAACAAAAACAGTTAGATTGTATTGTATTTATATGTTCGTTATTTTTTGATAAATTATGCGCATTTCATTCCCGCATGTATCATGTTGTAAAATGTATGGTTCTAATTTATTAGTCAATTTTAAGCCTTGTACGAATATTTTTTACAATTTTTATTCATCGAAATCATTGTACAGTGTATACATAATTGTCATTCCAAGAAATATTTTCATAGAATAACTCCATACAAACATCAGCGTCTTTGAAATTCAGCAGATATAGTTCAAACCTGATTATATGACGTTTATAAGACTGTCTTATAAAATAATCGTATAAATAAGCCTTTAAAGAAATGATTGTATTACTTTTTTGTTGAATTTATTATAAAAATCCAAATATTCACGAAAATGTTATTATGCCGTGCTATATAGGACTAGTCAAATAAAATAGTCGTATACGTGTTTATATTATCTACTTTACCGACGTATAAGTCGAATAAGCTAAAAGGTGGGACACTTAATCGACTCTTGATCAATTCCATGAAATTAAAAATAGAAACAAAAAGAAAAAATAACAACTAATGACTCTAACAATTCATTACTAATGTTCGATTTTTAAATGGAACAAACCACTACGGGCTTACGACCGTCTTCTACTGTTATTTCGAAGGCTGGCTTAGTGTGATCACTTTACGTTAACAACGTTCGCCATTAGGTGGTAATGTTTGTCTCCGAAACTCTTAATCATGAGAATTCTCAACATGTTCAACATGTCGAAAAATCTCATGTATGCAACAAGTCTTGACATAAAAACGCTTGAAAAAGCTTTGTGAGGTCGTTACATGTACCTACCTCTACTTTAAACGCCTTCAGTTTTTGTTTTCTCCGCTGCCTATACTGCCGAATACAGTTTACCTTCTTTATTTAAAAACACTACCTCATATGAGCTAAGCTCCTGTTTCTCTTCCTCAATGTATTTTTAATTCTTTCCCTTCTGATAATTGACCCTTAATATCGATACCTTCTGAATACAAACCATCCAAAGACAGTCTTAAAGACATTAGTTCATAATATAATACGACACTAGCTGGTTAGATCCACGTTTCGGTCAATATCAATATTTTGCGATCGGGTGTAGGTACATATTTAGTTGGTTAACCGAAAATTTCTGATCAGAATTTTCAACGCTCGTACAAATTTCAATAATATCATTCATTAAAAATTCACCGTACGTTGAAAGGCTTTTTTTTTTTCAAAAATATTCCTTTGAAAGACTCATACATACAACTCAGAAAGGGGGCGAACTTTCACCCAATATTGAATTGAATCCTTTTGGGGGTTTCTCTTTATTCCATTTTCTGTTCCTGACCGCAAAACTATAGGAGAGGAGCCCTGATATCGATTTGTTTCAACGTTAGTATAATACTATTCCTATATAATCTATACCCTGAAATATAAATAAAGGTTATCTTTGATTTTGAAGAACGTTACTATTTTTTTACATGAATTATACCTTGTACCCTTCTCAAATCCATATGCAGGTATAAGATATTATTTCTATGATATTTATTGTGACTTTTTCACATGTCAACATTTCGAAAGGTACTTTTTTAATATTATTTTTTGTGTTTTATATTTGTAATTTTAATGTGTAACATTGTGAAATGCTGGCTATAAAATAAATACTGGCCGATTCCTCGCCAAAATATTGCCGCAGAATGTATTATTCTGACAGCGGTAGCCTAGTGGCAAAGGCTCCGACTTCAGATCAAGAGGCCCCGGGTTCGATTCCCGGTCGGGTCAGTGTTTTTTCACTTGAAATTTCGGGGTTTGAATCCTGTCTCAGATTGGACGGGACCGGTTGACTGGTAGAGAATGATTCAAGCATTAAGTTCCGCCGGCTATACTGACACCTATGTATATAGTGATATTTATTTATTTGATTTATTTCATGGTAATCATGGCCCGTCTAGAAGACACATCATGTCGTGTTAAAATCATGTACAAGTTTCATAATAATTAATTAGGTACCTACCTATTATTGTACTAAATAAATATTCGGTATTTGGTTTATACAAAAAAAAAAAATGGTAAACTGGTAATCCGGGTCACGTTACATTACATTTTATAAAAACATTTTCCGACCAGCAAAAATATTGAAAATGCAACAATTCTCTATTTAAATGAAAAATCATATTTTTTTTCTATTAAGTTCTTTTTTTCAAATTGTTTAAAGTGTCATTCATAATCCATTTTCACAAAATTAACTGAAAAATTAACGATTATTTTTCGTTTAGGTGCTTAATAATTATTTTCGTCATTCTTATGTGTTTTTCCGGTACATCTTGCAATAGATTTAGATCCATCTTGCCTATAAGCTTGTGTGCTTCAAAATACAACGAAAATGATTTATTTTTTATTTTTTTCAAAATTTAACTCACCGTAAAGCAGTTTTGAATTAATTTTCCGGATATTCTATTTTGAATAGAGAGTTAGGTTATTTTGTAAATCATAATTTCACATTGTGTTAATGGAATAATTGTAAATGTTATCCTAATGATAGAAATCCTTAACATTTCATTATTTTCGTACTGTTAAGTTCGTTTTAAAAAAAGACAATTCTAATCTTAAACCAAAGCCCATTATGTGCTACTATTTTCACA
The DNA here is from genome assembly GCA_963576905.1 of Mystacides longicornis. NCBI lineage: Eukaryota > Metazoa > Arthropoda > Insecta > Trichoptera > Leptoceridae > Mystacides > Mystacides longicornis. The sequence goes on from OY756438.1 coordinate 4,391,955, forward strand.
GCTAAACCTGGTATATTGACGTTGTTTTATTTATACTGTTCGTGTGTTTCAAAGTGGTTTTTCTTTTACCAATCCCAGTTTTGTATTCCCAGTTGAATGATCTGAGAATGTTTGATTTATTTACTCGTAGTTTCTCGGTTATAGCAAGTAGGTAACTACCTACCTACCTACCCCACGAGCATTGCTTCAACAATACAGAAACACGAGATAAAAGAAAGCAACATTGACAAGATAACTCTTACGTTTGTTTCCTATGTACTATGCACCAACTCATAAAATATTTACTTAGGTACTTTCCGATTTTTTTATTCCTTATAAATGTAGAAAACATTTTTCAAAGAAAAAAAACAGAATATGTTCTTTTTAAACAAAGTTTAATGATAATATTCTTCTTTTTCTGAAAAAAAAAGGAAACAACTACGCTATTATCCTGCGAAACCCAACTATTTGAGAAGTCTTCCACTTGAGCGGATCTGTGAGTCTGTTTCAGTTGTTCCCAAAGTGGGAAAATCCAACCCCGGGGGTGTATGAGAGATAAAAGAAGATGTATAAAATTGTATTGGGAATAAAGATATCGTGTTTTTCTTTTGTTTATTTCCACTTGAAATGTTAGAAATTAACATATTTCAGAGCAAGTAGGAGGATCTACAAGAAAACCGAAAAAAAAAATGACTAAGTATTAAGGAAGGTTTGGGAACCTCTGGTCTGGTTAATGCCTTGTAAGAGAGTTAGAATGTATTCATATTTTACATAAACACGTTCTCTTGACAAAAGCAAATTCAACAAAAAAAAATAAAGGATTTGATTCAGCCGTTCATGTGTTGACCAAGAGAAATGCATAAATTTAACGTGATGTTTCAATACTTAAGGTTATCAATATAATCTAGGATGCGAGTCAGTGAAGAAGGCCAATATTTAGTAAACGGACTCCGTTGTTGAATTTGACTTTATAAACTGACTTCAAGTATACGATACAATCCCTGCGGAATTCGCCCCCTTGGCATCGATACTTCTAACTCTAACCGAATTTGTAAACAGAAAGCCAATCTTCCGATTTTGAACTATTCTCGTCTAATTTACCATCAATATGTAGTACAACTAGACGAAAGCCTCTGAAATTCTTAATAATATTGACTTATAATGAGTCTATGGTAGTTTTATATTCCCAGACAGAACCAAGATGAATTTTTTGCATATTCCGTTAATACAAATTTTATGTTAGGTCAATCCGTTCTAAATTCAAATTTGAATTTCGAATCATAGATAAAAAAAAATTTGTAAGAAGGTAAGTACCTACTGTCGTCACCCTATGATAGATTTCGTTGTCCATTTTTTGAAGTTGTGCGTTTTGAAGATATTTTTATAACTACTAGTGGTCGACCAGTGCTCGAAATTCGACCATAACTAATTTTGATTATAAGTTTGAACTTTATTATGATTCCTTTCTCAACGACTGAGCGAGCTCTATTTCACAATATTCAAAAAAATAATAATGACATGAATTCGTCAAATTTGAAATGTTGATATGTTCAAAGATTTTTCTATGGTTATTCTCAATTTGACCACAGATAAACAAATCTGTGGTCAAATTGAGTGGTTGATCTGTGTCATGTCAAATACATCGAAGTGCGTTTTAGTATAAAATACATTAGGTAGATTACACAGTAGTGTGCGTTATGTATTTTTTTGTTGATTTAATCATTAATGCATAATTCAAAAAGTATATTAGCGTTCGCCACTCCTTCTCTATAAGAAACTTTAATTATTGTACGAAACTTCATACTCCTCCGTCTGCCCAATTTTTGTAAAAAATGGTCACAAAGTTTTTCTTAGAATAATCTTATTCCACTGAAAATGAACCTACATTGCTTGTTCAAAAGTCGGCGTCCAGGAATCATTCCTTGATCTGGATAGTAACTTTTTTTAGGTTGTCATTTGCGAGACTTTTTAACCAATCTCATCGTATATTTAAAAAAGGAGACAAAGAGAATGGACAGACTTCTGCTTTGCCTCCTTCAACAAAATTTTTCATACAACAATAACGTACTTATTATTAGGTATTTTATTTATATTATATGTGTTTTTTTTCTGATTCATCTAATGTGATAAATATAAATAAATTCCATTCAACGTTTGTATTCATACTGCGAAAGGTCTCTCCTTAGACTAAAAATAAAAATAAAGTCAGAAAGAAAAGAAAAGAAAAAAGGACCTTGTCTTTCTGTATTATTATTTTTACTTTCTATCGATATTTACATCACGTAGGATGATGAGGGATGAGTGACATCGAAAATATGTAAATTCGAACCTTCTTTATAAATTGTTTTCTTTCTTTTTACCCAACAGCAAAACCTTATCGCACGCACACGCTCAGAACGTCGAGATATACTCAGAAAGTAGGTAAGTACCGGCGACATCATTCGACACATTGTTCGTTTAAGGATTTTGCTCGTAATAAAAAAAACGTTGATAAAATTATGCGAAAATGGTTTTCGAATATAATTTTTTCTTTACTAAAACGACTGCTCAGATTTCGACAGGTTATATTGAAAATTTATTGAGTTAAATTGTGTCAAAAATATTTGTCGGAGGATATTTTAGTAGGTCATACGAAAAATCCAATTTTAATAGATCCAAATTTTGTAGTCTATTAAATTAATATATTTTTTTTTTTTTAATTCAAATTTGTATTTTTATTAAAGCACATTATTCATAATCATATCGGTGTTTATGATTTTAATTACAAAACAATTAATTAATGTAGGATTTATCTATGGATCAATTTTTCATTTTAAAATATTGTCTGTGGACTACATGAGCTCTGTTTTGATAAATAATATCTCAGCTAGGGTTGCCACTGTCATTAGCAAAAAAAAAATATTGTGCGAAAAAAAAAATTAAATCTAAACGTTTTATTCATTTATCGATGTAAGAAAAAAAAACACATTAAATTTGTAAAATTTACAAGGCGTTGCCTGCTTTGTATTATAATGCCATTTCAACATTGAAGTACACAATTATGATACACAAAGATGCGTTTAAATCATGTCTTTGCTCCATATTGACCTGTTATCTTTTTTGATCATTCCAAGCAAGGCCTGCTTCATGGGAAGGATGTAATCAAATCAATCATGGGTCTTAATGGTTTCAAAACAATCCATAGAACAGTGGGGTTAGTACAAGATTTATTATAGAAAGGTAATTTTACGCTAATAAGAGCTTAAAAATAATTAGCGTGCAATTAGTGTTCTAAAGTCAAAAGATCGAATCACTCCATCATTTTGCATGGAATTTTTTCGACGATAGTTTCGATATTGGATCACCGAAAACTGCATAACGATTTTCTTTTGTTGTTAGCCAAATTATTTTCATTCGAAGAAGTATTTTGTTAGATATGGTTTTGTTATGAAAATACAATTGCGTAATCGGTTATTTTTACTGTATTCGGAACATTTAACATATTATTATTATTAAAATCCGCTTTATGCTTTTTTACAGAGTGAATTCACAAGATTCAAACACACATACAAGAAATAAACAAAAAAAAAAAAGTTTTTTTTTTACATTTTTGCTTATAATGCGAGATTTTATGTTACTTTCAAATTGTTTTATATTCAACGTTTCTCGTTTCCAAATCATGTTGTTTTGATCTCCAAGGATGTAATAAAAATAACTTCAAATTTATTTTAAAACTGTAATCCATACAAATAAAGTAATTTCTCATTATCCTTAATACAAAATACATAGTAGACGTCGTTGTCCAAGTTTAATAGTATTGCATACAAATAGTCATGAATTCAATATTTCATAATTGGGCTTGGCTGGGACATGTGTTAAGACATGTGTTATTTTTTTTTTCGATGTTTTATTAGTTACTTATTCTTTTATCCGGAGGGGAGAAGAATCCAATAAACAAAAATGATAAAAATCTGTTCAGTCGAACTCGAGTTATAAGTTTTCGAACTAACCCGGACTTTCTATTATATCTTTAGAGGATTTTGACAACCCTAACAGCCTTTACCCTATGAGTAATGACACCAGTTCATAGCTTGGAAACATAGTTCGTGATCCCGGCATTATAAAGTATATCTGAGGTACTCATAAGGTGCCCGTGAGGTATATATATACTACATTACACATTTAGTACTAATTATGATCCAAAAATTTGATAAGAACACCATTTCCGTGGCTCGAAGATAGGCATTGGATCAAGTGAGGATCTCCGAGGCTATTAGCAAGATAGCAATCAGCCATATTGGTAAATATATGGTGGGAGACATCCCGCATAAGGGGCGAACTCTTTACTATACGTTAGGTGTTATATTTCATTATTTTACTTTACGTACCACGTATATCCGGACAGTAACCTGTTCAGTTAGGTTTGTACTTATTTTCTTATGTCATCGCATCACGCATAAACTGCTTACTTTAAGTTCTATTTCAAACATCGTTGAACCTTGCAATTATAATTGTAGTAATGTTGATACAAATTGAGATTTTCACTAAAAGATTTAAGTACCCCTAATCTGAATTTTTACTCACTAACGTTAGTGAGAAACGCACAGAAAATTTGTATGGGCTGCTGAGCTTTCCGAAGTATTCCGCAGTTTACACATTTGCATTCAAAAAATTTCTACTTCTCGCCAGCGTAAATATCGTGTTAATTTGTAATAAGTGGGGGTGAAGTTTACATATTTTGAAAATCAATCACATTTTGATAATTTAAAGTAAGACGGATATCAGCTAGTAGGTATATAAGTAAATAACACTAACACTCCTTTATACAAATTATGTGTATAGCTAGCAAACTTTACTAATAATTATGCCCTATCAGTCAATCGGTTTCATCCAATTTTAGACAGGACTCCATCCCAAGAAAATATTTCAAATGATATCTTTGTGCAATCGACTTTTTTTATAGGAAGTTTAACATTTTTGTTTTAGGTGCTAATCTCGCAGTGTCCCTTAAGGGAAGGCAGAGATTGGACCTAGACTGTTTTCTATCCAATCACACTTCATTCATTCTTCATTTCTTACACCTTCTTTGAAAACCCAATTTGTTTGTTCGATCCACATTTTTCTTGATTAACCATGCCTTTAACCCCGGTCCCCTATAATATTTATTACATTTTCATATATGTATCATCAAAATTCCAAAGACCATGAGGAAAATTTTCAAAATTCCGCATCTTTATGTGAAAGAGATGATGGATCACATCGGAACAATGCTCTTCTCAATCAACTGTCATTTCGATATTCTCAACACGTGTCCTAGCAATGATTGTCTCCTCTCTATTGCCGAAATAGAGGTAATATTTTTTAATTACTACCGTTTTGAATGTCATTAAAAAAACTGAGTCAAATTGTCAATATTTTTGCCGCTTTCTTTCGCTGACAATTTCTGGTTTCCCCATTTTTTGAAGAGAAACACTATTTGTGATTTATGTACAAGAATCTGTTAACAATATAAGATGCCATATGTTGTTGTGTTCTGTCTTATTAGCCTGATAAATAGATAGGTGTCTCTATGAATTCCCAAAGCTATTATTATTATCTATAATAGTGAGCTGGATACACCTTGGACCACTCATTCCGAATGTATTTAAAAATAATTAATTAGTCGCCTCTCACAATGAGCATCCATTATATTAAATGTGTTATAAATATTCAACAATACCTGGAAACAGGGTTGAACACGAAATCTGGATTCTTTTTTCAAATTTGTTTAAAAATTTCAAATTTTTTGTTCCAAATTTAAAAAAAATTCTTCCAATGTTCGCTCACAGATTTACTCGCTATTGGATTGCATTATATTTCAGTGCGTGAAAGTAAGTACTGCTTGTCCTTTCGGAATGCGTATATAGGGTACCTACTCGGCTATCAGAATCTTTGTTGTTGTGATTATTTTCATAGGGCGTGTTGTTCAGTCCATCATCAGCAGTTTGATTGGCTAGTTTCACACCAAATTTTGGACTGTGTAGAAATAAGTTGGTCTTTTGTCATATCGGCTACTATGTTCTGATTCCTATCTGAGGTTGCGACGCACAAATCTCTACCATAATGTAGGTATCTTAAATTTACATAAAAAAGAATTGTGAACGAATAGTGAAACAATCATAGGTAGGTACTCTACGCTGCTGTGAACATACAGCCTAATACCAATTTTTTTTACAAGTGGGTTTATTCATTTGTCGAAGTTTTAGTAGCATGCAGAGACGCCAAGTTATGTATTAGACATAATCACTTTTCATATAAGGTCGTATATTGCGTTGAAAATATTAAAAAAATAAAAATCATTCGATATTTTTTTGACAGCCCTGATTCTACCTACATGTCGGCCGGCCAACCTTTCAAACAGCGGGGAGGCAAAAAAATCTTTTAACTTTTTTTTATATCTATTTAATAGTGTGTGTTGATTCCTTTTTAAAAGCATCAATAATAATAATTATTATTATTATTCCTAGCATATTTTATGAAAAAAAAAACATCTTAAAATATTTTTAACATTCGAAAAAATAACATTTTTTTATAATTATCTAGAATTAATAATATTAAATTTAATAAAAAAGAAGAAGTGTTATTATACTTTCCGAGAAGCGTGTTATATCAGTACGTGGATCTTCTTAATTCATCAATATTTGTCATAATAGACAACCTTAATGCTTGTTCATCATGCTGATTTCATGGAATGGTCGAGAGATAATCTTTTTATCCCATATTACGTAAACGAAGATACAAGCTTTATCGCTTTTGGGGTTTTGATCAATATCAAAATATCAAATTTTAAACGGCGTTTCCTAAAAAATCTCAACGATTTATCGATCTTTATAATCTTAAAATAATGCCGACTTCGGTAGCTTTGCAGGTACTTAGCTTGAAATCACCTTATATCACTTATATGCTCTTCTGTTGCTGTCTATGTGCCAACTTCTAGGTTCCAGGTTTGATTTCTTAAAGATCTCCTAGAACTTTGTACTTCTGAAATATATTTTTCGATTCAAATTTAAATACCAGATAGGAAGCAAGATGTCTTAGAGTGATTATACCTACTGAACTCGAAAGACTAGATTCTAAGGCAAAGATTTCTCGACAAGACCAAGAAAGTACCTACTTTTTATTCGATATTCCTATCCAGTGTTGACATTCTTTCCAAAATAAGAGGCAACCGATTTACAGGACAAACCTACATATCGCACGAAGCTCCGTGAGCTAGTTGTATAAGAAAATGCAAACTGATTTCGTAAGGCTTTTGATAGTATCCAGCGTGCATTTAGGAACAATATTTTTTTTCTCCACACGATTTCATGATCTCGAATAGTACAATCGAACAGTATAATTATCTGGTTTACTTTCTTACTCTTTTTCTTATTGTTATGGGGACTCACCTTTGGACATTCTTAAACCAAAGGCATTTGATACCTTCATCAACCAACGCTTGCACGTACTCGATTGTTTGTGTTATCCATCAATTGCCTGGTGAGTCCATCCCTTACTATTTTTGTAAATTCGAAGGGTTATAGCGATTTTACATAATGTCTTTCTGAGTTGTGAAGATCAAGTCAGTGTCATTTTTCGGATCAACAAGGTTTACTGTATTCTTTCTAAGATTTCTTCTTGTCAACCTACGTAATTTTATCGAATCATGCATCCTTTGAATAATCTACATATTGAATCAAAGTAACATTTCGAAACAGTATGTTTTGTTTAATTAATATGGTCTTAACATTCCAGATGTTTTAATGATACTAGCTTTCAATACGTTTTCCATTGAGCAGAAAGATTTGGTTATATAAAAAACTAAAAAATCGTATTAGTCGTTAAGATGCAACATAACCTCTATGAATTAATAAAACTATGAATTAATAAAGATACAAATAAGGAATTTAACTGATTAAGTACAAAATCTTAAATTTTTTTCGTACATAAACCACCTCTATGCTTGTGTCTCTAGTTGTAATTTAAATTAAGCAAATATTGTGAACAAAGGAACATTTAAAGACGTTGATTGTGATGTTTTTTTTACTAAATAAGACTGATTAAGTGATAAAACGGCAAAATAGTGTAATCGAAATCATCTGGGTATTTCACGAAAAAGTTTGAATTTAGAACCAGTCAAATATTATTTGAATCATAACGGTAGGTACTTAATAATATGGATGTACTGCATCAATTTGAAAGTAGAATTAATTTAAATCAAAGATTTAAGCTTGCATGGGTTTTTTTTTTTAGATTTTTTTTCTGGAATGACCCTCATTTTTTTCTCGATCTCTCAATATTTCGTTAAATATGGTGTTACATATTATTCATCTGTGAACTAGCTTTCCCGACAGACGTTGACCCGTGTTCCTAAATATGAATATTGAATTCGAATTTGTATGGTGATGAATTAATTATCATTTGACCAATGTGATTCCGAACGATGCGTCTGTTTTAAACCATGTATATTCAATCCGCATTCTGTCAATCGCACCAATTGACAATTTCTGTCAAAATTTCAAAATTGGAATAAAAATTATAAGGTAAAAAGTACTAATAAGGTTGTCTACGTAGAGTTTTTTTTAATTTTCTAATTTTACATGCATTTTTCTTATTTTTTTTTCTTCTAACAGGACATTCTCCTGATAAAAGCCTACACGACAAAAAAAAGAATAAGCGAAATTGGTCTAGCCGTTTAGGCGTGATGCGATGACATCGGAAAATAGCTCTCCATTTTTGTATACTTATAAGATATACCAAAAAAATATAAATTATTTTCACCATTTTTGGTTTATCCGGGCCTCGGAGTCGAGGGTCCGCTTCGCGCTTCCAAGAGTATTAAAAAGTATATGAGCTTATTGTTAAAAGTTGAAAATGTCAATAGATATAAAAAGTTAAGAATGTAATGTACCTATGATACACACAATTTTTTTTTTTTTTCAATTTATTTGGTGAATTCATTTGTATGTCGACTACTTGATTTTTATTTTATCTATACCACATCATCGATATCTCTAACCACAGATAACACCGCAGCAGTAATTATACTTAAAACAATAATTATAAAACTCAACTACTTATTGAGTATTATTATTTTCAATTTATTTAAGTGTGTCGATTATTTTCGTTTTTATATAATTTAATCGTTCTTAAAACAATAAAAATCCAAATGTCAATCAAATTAAACTAACTTGGTTTAATATTTTTCTGAATTTGAGAGTGGGCGAAGTTGACTTTTTAAATTCAAATTAGTTTTAAAGCTTTAATGTTATTAATTACTTATTGTAACCTTCGGAACTTATTTGTTTTCTCATTGTAACCTACGAAACTTATTTCTCTAGAAATCCCTTCCAGTCAACTGGTTTCGTAAAATTAATGAAATCATAAATTTATTTATTTGAAATCTACGCATCCAATGGTTGCTTTTACATACAATTTACAAATCAGAAGAAAAAAAATACAAAAATAAGTAGGTATCTCAAAGAATTTAATGAGCCAAGCAGTATACAAGGGTGTAGAAAATAATATATCAATTTCACCAAGATCATTACTGCCCTAAGTAACCTTTGCATGGGCGTGTTGAAAGAATTAATAGTTTTTGACACTGTTTGCTAATCTAAAGGTCTGCTGAAGGGACATGAAGCTCCACCATAGACAACAATTGAGAGGAATCAATCTGGCCGCCGCACTGACGAGCATTTTACCTCAATAACCGGACAAAATTATTTGGTGCAATAATTGAAAAAATTCGATTTTAAAGAGGTATTTTTTAAATTTTAACCACTACGGGCTTACGATCATCTTCTTTTGATGTTCAGAACGTTAAATTTATTTATACCTATTTTATTATTGGAAATCAATCAAAATGCATAATGTCGAAACAATATTATATTTGATTCGAACTTACAAAACAACATGCAAAAAATGGAATTGGGATTGGGATTTTGACATAAATTTTGCTTTAAATAGCATGTATGAAGTTAAATCATGTATATCAATAAGATTTGATGTCAAATCTGTAAACATAAAAAAAGGATCCATATAAGATAACAACATTTTTGAAAAAGTTCCTGCGTTATAAAAATTACTTTTTTTTTAATTGGTGGAAAGATGTGGAAAAGGTTTTGAACGATATGATATGGTGAATCTCTATGCTTTATTACAAAAATAAAATAATAAGGCGATCTCACTCGGAACATTTACAAAAACACCAATTTGTAAAAATAACTTACAATAAACAAGAATGTTTTCTTTCATATCCTTTTTAGATCATGATAATGTTAAATAGTCATATAATTAAATATATTATAGATTAAAATAAAGTACATACCTTGTTCTTCAGATTCCATAACAATTTTTTTAACATTTTCACATTAGACAATGTCAAAGACCAAACCCAAGTTGAATAAAATAGAGCGTAACGAAGATGCATGAGCGCCTAGTGAACGAGGAGCAGTCTCCAACTGATTGGAGAGCCACGGCAAGAAGGGTAGACTCTATCTTAGTTAAGTTTATGATATAATGGTTATTTATGTATATAAAAATCACTTTTTAAGTGACAATTAATGTACTTTGTATTTTTCACTTTTGTCCGGTTTTCGAGTCGAAATGCTCGTTAGTGCGCCGATCAATCTATGCAAGAAAGTCATATCCGCATAGCAGTGTGCGATCAAATTCCTGGCGAAGATGATCATAGTTAAGATCCGCAGCTGGTATACCAAGTTTGAAGTTAATAAACTTCAGAAGTCTATTTTGAACCCTTTCAATTCTTTTAATGTGAACCTGGTAATATGATGACCACATAACCGAATTATACTCCGCGTACTGCGGTGTAACGAGACATGTGGTAAATAATAACAAGTTACCAACTTATTAACAAACTTGGTCAAATACCTACTGTACCAATTTTAAATGCTGAAATTAGACCACTACAAGCTTATAACCGTCCTCTACTGATGTTTCAAAGGCTAAATTTGTGTGATCTATTTGGTGGAGTGTTTTTAACATGTCAAACGTGTTGATAAAATCACAAATGCCCCTGTAGGATTCGAACCAAAAAAAACCTTTGTACCGTTCCCATGCGCTATTCCCCAGGCAACTGGCTGGGTAAACGAATCTGTAAAGAATTTAGACCCAACTCTTTGAACTAGCGAAATTATGAGACATCTATGGAACTTTATGGGAGCCTTTAAGTACAGTTTTTGAAGTCACCGCTAGATGGCGCTAGGCTATTACCATATCCATTTTCGCAGTTTCTATTTATTGCCTATATGGTAACACAACATTCACACAATCTAAAAATACAGTCTTCATAAAAACTCTAATTCTTCTTGTCGAGTCATAATGAGTGCTCTTGAACGTTACATCATTATTACCACCATCACATCATAAAATAATGTAAATTTTGTTTTGAATAATATTCCAAATTTATTTTTATGTGACGCATTTGATATTACAACGATCGACTTTTAACTATCGAAATAATCCGGCTAAGTAAAAGAAATGTATTCAAATCAAATATGTAAATAGGGTCATTAGTAATTGTACTAGGACCAATAAAATCCCACTACTTGTCTTGCAGTGTTTCCAGGCGCTAGCTTACATAGGTCATTAGATATTCCTACAACTGCCCTCTCCTACCTAACGAAGAATTTCTACTGGGCATTCTGGCGCAGGGAACTACTTTCCCTGTGTCAGTGAATTTCTTATTAGCCCAAAATGACAAAAGAATAATATCCTCCATTGCCAAACATTTAATCAAAAATAAAAAGATGATTTAATACATTAAATGATTTCCAACTTACTTTTAATTTAATTTCCGTTTACATGACCAACCCCGTTCCCCTTAGTCTTCGCATCGCCTAGGTGTTAGTGACAACAACATTAAATCTATTTTTGGACGGCATCACATCGCTGACGCTCCAGGTGTAGATAACAAAAAATATGATTGAGAATATTTCCTAATTCATTTTGATGATTGTGCATTTTGAATTTATTACTCGTGCTGTATTTTACTTTTTGGTGGGCTGCTTCACCCTTGTTTTGGGTGCTTGCCCAAATAAAATTAAATAAATAAATAAATAGATATTCCTATACACGGTTATACACTACGAGACAGCTATTTCGATTATCTATATCGATCTACATAATTTTTTATGTATCACACATTTTCTCGTCTTGATTATATGTATTAAATTCTTTAGGTAATGCGTGGGTGTTTTAATGAATGCGTGTGACTAGTATATTATATAAAATAGTTATTCAATTTTGTTCGTTATAATAAAATAAGTATAGATAGCAAAGCGGATCAATGTCAATTTTGATTAATTAATTATATATTATTTCTATTCTGTTGACAGATTCGGTCCATTTTTTTTTCATTGATAAACGCATATTAATCCGAACGCCCCCGTTAATTCAATAAATTATTCAAAAATTAAATAATTAAGTATTTAAAAATTTGTCATTGATGAATGTTTCATAGAGAATAAGTTATTTAAGTATAAATTACAAGATTGTTCCTGGCAATCATTTTTAACAGTATAGGTTTGTATAAAAAAAATATTCATTTCATTGTTATTATTTCTATATCTTAAATATTAATTCGAAATAAGAATCTTTAAAATTAAAGAACAGCGAAATTCATACAAATCGCAACACCGCGTTTAAAAACTCAGTAGTGTATTACATATTCTTCTTTATAAAATCTCTGTTTTTGAACAATGTCAAGCATGACCCTTTACGCTTTTCAAGCAATTGCCACGGAATGAAACTACGGGATGACGAACAACGCTACCCGACTGCACATCAGAATTCTGTTGCAGGCTTACAGCCACCAACAATAATGTTGAGAATATAGAATGAAATCAAACTTGGCTTCAGAACAAAAATCTTGATGGGTTTATATTTTTTTCTACATTCTTTTCCAAAGCGTCCTCCCGAATTATCAGTCCTGACCATTGGATTTCCGCAGGTTTCTGCCCATTCTGTTTCTTACGAGCCTATGATTACCCTTTTTTGGCTCCAAAATGTCAAAAACTCCCACGGCTTGGAATTTCGGGGATTCGATGAATTGACAACCTAAATAGAGAACGTACCTTAAACCGACTGTCGAAATAGCATTAATTGAAGGTCGTATGCCCGTAGATGTTCAAATTTGAATAAAAATAAAAAAAAAACACCTTAACATTTGGTTCTATAATATATCAAATGTTTAGATCTTGTCATAAATATTTGGGGCGTTGTATTCAACATTGCCAGAAGGAAAAAAAAAAGATAGCTTAAAATGGATATAGTTCCTATCCTAGCGCCATCTGCCGTTGGCACTTGCTCATCAAATTTTGTCATCATTTTCGAACAGTCGTCTTATTGTACAATTATCCTTACTCAAAAATCAACTTAAATTTGTGCTTTTTTCGATAGTGAAAATTTATCCTAAACCAATTGACAGATAAGTCAAAATAGATTCGTCAAAAATTTCTACATTATATTAGTAACATAATATTTTAGGTTAATTTTCAATAATTTTAACATCAATTCAGAAAAACAACCTCGTCAAATAATTGAACTTTAACGATAATGTTCATGGGAGAAATCAATCAATGGGCCTCCATAGATAATAAAAAATACTTACTCATCAGTTGTTATATTAAGGGCCCATCAAAAACCATAACCTGTACTAGCTGAAACTGTAACCGTCCGTCTCGGAGAACTTTTAATTTTGTTTGGTCCGGAGAATTTAACACGAACCATCATAATTTAAAACTTCAATATTTATTGGGAAAGTTAGTCAACTTTTAGTTTTCAAAATAACAGTTTTTAGCATGTAATAGTTCTGTTTTAATGATTAGTTGTTTTTCCTCAAGAAGGAGGTAAATACTATGCTACTAGTTTTGATAAAGTTTTGAAGATTTGCCTTAGCATATTAAACGTCAAAATTTTAACTCACTGACAAATTTCGTAAGGATCTTTAAAAAGAGACATTCAAAACTGATTTTGAAAATTCACATAATTAACTGTATATTCATGAGATATTTATCCGATGTATGCACACTCATATAATATTAACCCCTTTGAAAAACTAGATTGAAAAATATTTGGTGTTAAAGGGACGTCATTTTTAGATATTTGACAATTAACTATTCCATCAAATCGCAGTATCACTCAAAATCACGAACAATAAAATACGTACTACAAGTAGATATTTTGTTCTATTTTCAAATCAGGAACGAGTAACCGATCGTAACACTATTCGAATTTTGAATATTAATAATTTCTAATGATAATATTATGAATGGTTGTAATTTCGTACGAACTCGTAAAACACGAAGATAACCGAAGCACCGTACATACAAGTAAACACGTTTCGATAAACAATTTTATTTGTGTGTATATATTAAACGAATAATTTGTGAAAATGGAATCGATGACCATAAACCATTGTAATGACTGTGTTTATATTGTTATTTATATAGAAATACACGGATACATTATACGTAAAAGGTTTATTTAAATGCATTTGATAAGAATGATGAAGAGAAAGGTTTTCGAGTGGGTGAACTTAGGTAGTAATTGTTATGTCAATTTTCTTCCCATCAATCTTCACCATTGCGACATCTACATCGGTGTGTGGCAACCAGAGAATTGCCAGCATTTATGTCTGCTTTCGATAAGGCACATTATCCACATACAATTTCTCTATATATTATGCAGTTATAGGGTTCTGCTGTGCATCCCTTGGTACATTTTTGTACCAAACAAAACTAGCAGATGCCCTGAATTTTCGGACATGTCCGGAAATACGGGTCTTTGTCAAACACTACTATCAGAGACTTAAAAGAGATGGAAAGTATGAAAAAGAAATCGAACGTAGGAAAGTGGCTGGTAGCAGGGTGGGTGGTGCACTAGGACCTATTTTGAGAAACAACAACGTTCGTCCTGCAAGCTAAAAACCAGTGCATAACGCAGTCCTGTTACCATCAATGATGTATGGATGTGAAACGTGGACATGGATGAAAAAAGAAGAATGTAGCGTAAATGCAGTAGAGATGAGAGCTCTACGAAGAATATGTGGAAAGACTCTATGTGCTTTACGGAACTTATTGCCTGAGCAATTTTTTTCAGTCAACCGGTCCCGTCCAACCTGAGACAGGCCAACCCCGAGTAGAAATTTAAAGGGAAAAAAAAAACACTTAGAAAAACTCTGACCCAACCGGGAATCGAACACGGAACCACGGATCTGAAGTCCACGCCAGTACCAGAGGTCGGCAGTAGCGGCAGGCAATATGCAAAGTTGTGGAAAAATTTGTTACGTTGACAGGTTTGAGCATATTGAAAGAATGAATATTAATAGAATTACAAATAGAATTTACGAGGCTTAAAGAAGGCGCACGTGGTTGATTGAGAATGACGTAGATCGAAGACATCGATTCCATATTCCAGAAAGGCCGTCAGCAGCAAAAGAAATAGGAGAGTGTGTACGAGGAACGGTATATCGACGAAGGAAGCGAAAGAAGTGTGCTTAGCTTGAAAAGAGTAAAGGTCTGATCTTCGTCTACGCCTTGAGATAAGTAGACATTATTATGGGCTTAAAAAAATCTTAAAAATAAAAGTTGTTGGAATTAGTTAAGTACCAAAGGAGAATGCGTCATTCAGTACCGTTAAAGATTTATTTTGTTTATCATTGATTTGGGTAATGGTTCGAATAAAGATTCTGATATCGAACAATGTTGAATTATTGATATTTTTATTTTAATCTCAAACTGGTCAATTTGACCAGACCAAAACGCGTTTTTCTAGTTTGGAAGTTCATCATCCTAAATCTATTACTTGGGTACATATTTTATATTATATAATAAATAAATGTTTTTATATTAATACCTATATCTACTACAGCAAAAGTATGCACGTATATTTTATAAAATAAGAACAAGTCCAGTTCTTTTCTAAGTAAATCATGTTCTAAGTTTATATAAGTAGGTATATTTTCTGTTTGAAATAAAGAAAAACTTAGAATACATTCTTTACTTAATAAATTTTCCATCTTGAGGATTAGACAGAGAGAACGAAATTCCCTTTGCTTCTTTTACCCAAAAAATCTTTCATACAACCTATCCTTTTTCTTACCTTATTTGACAAATCTTCGTTGAAGATGAAATCGATGTGTTCGATCTACTTTATTCCTGACCGACCATCTATTTTCACACTTTTCCTATTACATTCATTCCTTCAAAATACCCAAACAATTTCACATTGTTAACATTTATATAAATTGTTGCATCGCCAAATTCCTCCATTTCTCTTTCAAATTCTATTTCCTTTTATTGGTCACTCAGAGTCTTCCAACGTAACTTTCTTTAGTGGCTGATTTTGAATTTGAACCACTGTAGGCTCATAACCGTCATCTACTGATGCTTCAAAAGTTGGTTCAGTCTTAGAAATATCAGCTTTTGAGTATTCTGGAATAATGAAGAATGTAGGTAGGTACCTACTTTCTTTATTATCTTTCAAATGCTGTCAACCCTTTCAACCGTGAACATCAAAAAATCTCTGTCTGACGGCACGAGAATCTATTTTTAAATGTTAGAATCTAAGGGCCTAGTGTCAAAGGCTCCGACTTCAGATCAACAGGTTCCGGGTTCTACTTCCGGTCGGGCCAGAAATTTTAAATGTGTTTTTTTCCCTTGAAATTTCTACTCGGGGTTTAAATCCTTTCTCAGATTGGACGGGACTTGTTGACTGGTAGAGAATGCTTCAATCAATAAGTTCCGCCGGCTATACTGACACCAATGTATAGAAGATTTAAGATAATTTATCCTTTCGACCTTAGCTAATTGATGGAACATACTTCGAACTTATTTGAAAGAAACAAAACATTTAGTTTTTTCCACAATATTTATTGAGCTAACCGGTTTTCGAAGAGCGAACGTCTTCTTCATCAGGCTAGTAGAGGTTAACTTGTTAATCCTGACGAAGAAGACGTTCGGTCTTCGAAAACCGATTAGCTATATACCTAAATATTTTAGAAAAAACTATTTTTTTTGTTGCTTTCAAATAAGTATAGAAGATTGTTATTTATTTATTTCTTACACCATGGGAGCATAGAGCCAGAGCTGGAGATGAAGCATTCTTTCTTTATCGTTGATATGATAACTCCGGGCAAACATCAGCGAGCAAAAACTAAAAATCTTGTGCGCCTAATATGTAGAGGTACGTAATTTTCGCAAATAAAAATTTTTAATATCGCATTTAAAAAAAATATAAAAGTGAAATTTCGCATTTATTCGCATAAAACATAAAATGTCAATAATAAAACACCTTTTGAGTATTTTAAATATTTAATAAAAAGTTAACAATTATTGTAGAAAACCTTTATAAAATATCAACATGTAATAAAATATACGCTTTCAATTAATATAATTTAGTTTCATCGGCGACTTCTACTAACTGATTTTTCAGTTTCAATTATTTTCACAAGGATAAAGCATTCGTTTTGACGAGTTACTTGATCGTTTACCTTTAAAAAATAATCATTATCGACATTTCACTGAAATTTACTAAAAATTAAAACATCGCATTTATGGAATATATTGACAAATTTCGCATTTATCGCATCTATTTCGTAAATACGAAAATTACGTACCCCTACTAATATGTCATCGCCCATTAATTAACAAATTCTTGGTGCTAATTTTAGCTCTTTGTTCTTTGCTTGGTGTAACTGTCAGTTATAATACGACAAAGCTCTTCTTCTGGCTGTATATTTTTCTGGTGTAAGAGCACACTAAGAAACGTTCGAGTCTCGTTAATAATTACTTTAAAGTCGGTGTAATTTAAACGACGAGATTTTACTACTGGGTTTTTTTTTATTATTAAATCCCGGACACATAAAAAACGTATTTATTGTACCAACAATAAGATCAATAGAAACTAATTAGCCGTCGATAATTCTATTTTAAATCACTCCCAACTACATACATCTACTATAATAATAATATGTAGTGGATCTATAAATTATACTTAGAGTGAAATCGTTAAACGACCGCCGGAGTTTGTACATAGATTACCTTTGTCAAAATACATCGATAAATTTTACTTTAACTATAATCCTACTATTGAATTTCCTATTTACGACTCTTACGGTGTTACGGTGGTAAGTTTAACTTCGACTGTTGTTGTTGGTTTATTTATATCAATTTTTTATTCATGAAATGTATCTGAATTTTTAGGGGTACGCAAATTGTTATTTGTTACTAGCTGACCCGACAGACGTTGCCCTGCGGTCTAGACAAATTCAGATGGGCGTTCGACTACAAACGAAGATTTCGCCAATGTATAGTACGAAAAAATAAGCTGCTAACCTAGGGTAGCCCAGAACTCATAGTATATTATAACAGAATTTTCGTGTAAAACATATCTTTGCATAAAAATTCATAATTTTGCGATGAAAATGAATTTATCCTTGGAATTATTATAGAAACTTTAAAATGATGACTATTGGAGCTTTTTATTATCTGCTTTAGAACTACATATTCAACATTAATCGGTACTTTAAGGGGGACCCACTGAAGTTACGGACCTCAAATTTTACGTGCTTGTGTAGGAGCATTAGACCAACCCGTTTTTTATGAAAATCGATGAATTTTTTTTCTTTTTTAGCCCTTTTTCTAGAACAAGTGAAATTTTCTTTGGATACTTTAAGAGGGTTCCCCTGAAGGTACAGATCTCAACATTTTACTGACTCATCTACATCGAGGGACTAACCGTTCTACCATTGTCGAAGAATTCGTTTGTAGTCTAATGCCAAATGCATTTTGTCAAGGCCTACTGGCTACACTACTGGTCCAACGTTGACAACTGGCGCGCTTCAATTATAGGTTATGTTACTTATGTTGAACGTGTTTTGTGTTTTTAAAATAGAACGAGTAAGTAAATATTTAAAATAATCCTATGTATTTTCAATTTACATAGGTAGGTACATTATTCTTTCTCAACTTACAAAACAATAAGGTACAAAATACCAAAAAAAATAATAACCTAGAAGACGTGACATCTGTCAACATTGGACCAGTATTGGCGATATTTGCCGACTTGATCGATAACAAATACTTGCCGATATTGATAATTGGTGATGCGGCCACACTATTTTCCCATGATGGACCTGAGCCTATATTTGGCCAGCATTGACCTGAGATTTGGTGATTCCTAAGCTTTTGAGATGTGGTTCTTAGGAAGACCTCTTGAATTGAGATGAATATGAGCGAACGTAGTTGCAAAACAATCCTAGATTGTGACTAGAAATAGAAGTAAATCCAACATTTTGGTAAACAATGTGTCAAATCGCAAGGCTACCTGTAAACCCCCATTAGTTCGTTTAAAAAGAATATTAAACAAAACAACCTACAATTAAAAATAAAAAAAAATCCGTTTTAAGATTTGTGTGTATAGCGTAGATATAAGTTTTATAGCATATTTTATCATGTTTCACTAAAGTAGGAATATAATAATATAGTAATATTCAAGCCAAGAGTTTTTTTTTTGATAAAACAATGCCTAGGTACTTGAAATAAAAAAAATAAAAAAATAGTAAAATAATACCTACATCGATTAAGTAAAATGTGTACGGCTATTTAGCAATGTAACAAATTATCATATAAAATACTTAAATACAAAAAAATAGACGTTAAATAATATGTTGAAGAAATAAACGGAGATATTTTTTTAAATATTTTTAAACAAATTGTCAAAAAAAATCATTCTTTATACATGCATTAACAATAGATTTGAATATATTATGATAATCTATGAGCGGTTTTTTAAATTGATAAAATTTACATAATATGAAAAAATCCATTTAAATATCGTCAAATTATAGATAAATTTAGGTTTTTTTTTTTAACTGGACAGATGTTTTATTATTAATTTTTATCTTATTTTTGGTGTTTGTCACTTCATTCTGAAAACATAGTCTCCTTTATCTATACCTACCAACATTCTCCCATAGATACTAACTCGGTATCAAAAGAGTGCAAGAAACCTTACAAAAATCTCAAAAAGATAACATAAACACTAAAATAGAAACAATGTGGATTTACATCAATTAAAATATCGCATTGTTTGGTAGTATAGTTCACTTGCCTATTAAGGTATTACTTACTCAATCAAAGCTGTTAGTTTGAATCCCTCTTTCTCTTTTACGATACAATATCTTTCTTAAGTATGAAAAATTTCTAAAGATAAAGCCCAGAATGAATTTGAAAACTACTTTTAAGCTTACTCAGAAACTTAACAAAATGTAGCCAAACAGATAGAAAGGCTCATGAAGATTCTCCTCCAAAAACGGTTAACAAGAACGTACATACATTTATACCAATAAAAGCAATAAAAAGGCAACTTAACACCATGAAGTAACATCAGACAAAAAAAAACTAAAATGCTTGTAGACATGGGGGCCAACATAAGAAACCAAATTTATGTTTGAACGGTTGGTGTTTATTTTTATATCGTTTTGTGTATGTATTATTCTACTGTGTTAATATTATTTTTATATTTTTTTGGATTCCTATTCTATTGTAGATAATACTAGGCGAATGGTCCGAATGTTTACCGCAAGCTCTTTTTTAAGAAAAAAATTTGTTATTTTATTTGAAGCAATCTTTGGAGTTCCGCAGGGGAGTTTTCCATGACTTTTCAATTCGCTTATTTATAAAAATGTTTTTCCTTGGACGCTGTGTCTTTCAAATGTCATTCTCTCTTCAAAGAAGAAATTGAACGTTGGACATCAATATTGGTTGACAAAGAACAAAGCCTGTATTGATAAAATACACAAATATAAAAAGAACATTATTACAAATAATTATTAACAACTAGATACTTAAACAAGATACCTCCCGAAAATGAGTTTAAACTCGTGCTTCGGGAGGGACAAAGGAACAATGATTTTCTTAACTCAATATATCAATATTTCAGCTTTCCTGTAGAAATATATCGATGGGTCCTACGTACAGTATCGTAAGTTGAAAATGACAACTTTACAGGACGGCCATCCAAAGGTTTGAAATGATACATTTATCTAGAAATTAACATTAGAGAATTGAATTTTTGAACAGCGCTAAATAAATACCGATATTTTAATTTTGTATTGTCAGTTTTTCATAATTATAAATACTTTTGGTAGAAATGATCTTACGATTTTATACTACGGTTTCTATTTGCACAAAAATATGGTATCTTACACATAGCATAGTGTACGTTGTAAACAAATCATATTCGAATATCGTATGTCATACTTACCATATTGTACTACGAAATTTTTAAAAAATTTCTTGTCGTATCTTATACTTTTATTAGATTGCTCTGTAATTATTGTGAAAAAAAATATCGTATCTATTTGTGAAATATGCTGCGATAATTCCAAATGTATTTGTTCCCTTAAAAGTACCTAAGTCTATTTTATAGGACTATGAATAAAAACCCCTGACTATGAATAAACATGGGACCCTGATGGGGGGCTGTTCTTCCTCCCATCAGGGTCCCGAGGACGAGGAAGACCCTCTCATACTGTGTTCCGCTCCTTCGAAGCAGAGCTGAGGAATCTGGACATGGTGTGGGAGGAGGTCATTAACGTTGCGCAAGATCGAGCGCAATGGAGAGCTCTTGTTGCCTACCTATTGGATTGGATGAATAAAAACTTTATCCTACCGAATGCATTTTTGTAGTAAATCTTAGGAATGTCACGCTTACCTACCTATGAGTTTAAATAAAAAATAAATTAATTAACACTTTTCTATACAAGAATCTCAGTAGGTATAGCCGGAGGAACTTATTGCCTCAGTATTTTTTTTCTAGTCAAGCCGTCACGTCCAATCTTATACAGGCCAGCCACGGGTAGACACTTCAAGTGAATAAACACTTATAAAAACTCTGACCCCACCGGGAATCGAACCCGGAACCTCGTAATCTAAAATGTACGTCTATACCACTATTGTTGTATAATAGGCTGTTGAGGACAGCCCCTAGCGTGTGCTCGTATACAAAAGGATAAAATCCTTTTGAAAATACCGAAAGTATACCAACACTCACAATGTTCTTAAAGATAATAAGACTTTTTAGATAATCTACACAATTGTGAAGCGATATTTTATTGTAAATCTAGGGTTAACAATGAATGTTTTGAATAAGAGTTGTAAAAGTAGAAAGCAATAATAATATTTGTGTGCATGCCGACAAAAATATTTAAAAACAATATAAGGATTATTTTTATTGCCTTTACACCTTATCGGCATGACTCTTTAGACTACAGGTAATAATAATAAAACAGCATTGTATATTTTTGCAAACTAAACATTCAACAAAAGTCACTTTTAAACAATGCGAGGTACCAACCACTTGACCAACAATGGTACCACCTCTGTGGTACTTGGAACATTATAAAAGGATACCTACTAGATTTCAAGTTAAATTCTTTAAATTTTATAAACCAATATCACGTGTGTCATTGTTCACGCTGATCTTCCTTTTGGGATGTAAATATTTTTATTTTTTATAATAGAATGTTTTTTGCAATAGTACCTACGACTCGACTGACTCCAAAGACTATAATGCGATAGAACACGCTGAATTTAGGTTTATAATAAATATTTTTCTGAAAATCAAGGATAAGCAATTAATTCAACGAGATTTTAGGAATATATTCCTTATTTGAAACTTCGTAAAATATATTATCTTTTTACCTATTTAATGTCTTTATACAATACTTATAGAATACAATAAAACAGTTGTTGTATGCGGAATGTTATTTGTTTGGAAGAAGCGAAAGAGGTTTGTTTGGATAGGAAAGAATAGAAGTCCGTAACGGTACTCTCTGCCTACCAATTTTGGAAACGGCGTGATGGGTAATAAAAGAGTTTACTTAGATACCTATTACAAACTGTAAGTACCTACTTATTTGAACAAAACATTTTTTTTAGCTCTGCACTCGTTTTAGAGTGATTCGGCATGAACAAAACATAATACCTATTTAAGTTTTGTGTGTCCTCATAGGAGGTCATAAACATTGCGCAAGATCGAGCGCAATGGAGAGCTCTTGTTGCCTCCCTATGCCCCTGAGTGGGGTGTAAAAGGGAGAATTGATTGATTGATTGATTGTGTCCTCATATAGAGGCATCTCCCGTATTTAGGAGGAAGGAATAAATCTTACCCACACATTTTTTTCCACTTATAACACCAATTACTCTCGGTTACTGTAGTTGATTTGTTCGAAATCAGTGTATTTCAGAGAAATCATATTTCAATATGATATTCGATATAGTGATTTTTTTTAAATAAACAGTAGATTAATACTGCAGTCTGCCGACACTTTCTTCAACGTGTAGATTTATAAACCACGCATTTCTTCCGGAAATGTAAATTACAACAATGTAGTGAATGTTATAGAACTTACGATACAAAAAAAATATCTAGGAAAATATTTAAAAAAAAACAAACTTATGGATGTTGAATGTACCTACTCTTCTTTGAGCTTTTGTCATCTTTGTTCTCAAGGAGATCGTCCATCAGAACATTTTATTTCACTTGATTCGGTTACAAAAGGCAAAAGAGATTCTCAGAGAGTATAAAAAACCTTAATTTTTGCGACTATTAAAAAGTTTTGAAGTGTAAAATGTCTTATGTTTAAAATACCTAATCGCGTATAATGTGGTAAGAATAACATACAACAAAAAATGTCCTAATACTCCGATGTAAATTATGGTAAGATATCATACCATATCGTTTTCAATTCCGCTTTCCGACGTAAATTATTTTAAAGTACACTTACCATATTTTGTTTTAATGCCTAAGCCATGTAAAATATTGTAAGTTCTTCATACAATTATTTACGTCGTTGCAGAATTGAAATTACTCAATTAATATATTTAATAATTCGTATTAATTGGGAAATAGATCAGTGTAACACATGAATAATGAACAGATTACCCAAGTTACGAACAAACATATTTTCTGTGAGTTAAATAATATTATATTCCAAACGGCGGCATAAACTTTATTTCATATTTGCTATTTTTATTCATTTTTTTTTTTTGGCCAACTCATAAAAATACGCTCTAAGTGAACAAAAGTCTTATTGAATGTGCGCGTACACACGGCAACTAATTTCTTAATAAATAAAAACAAAAAATAGATGATCCATCTTTATTTAAGTCGAACGTCGTAAAATATTGTAAAGAGAACTTACAATAGGCGTGCACAGGTAGGCAGGCAGCGTGTATTGTGTCCAGAGACAATACAATGCTATACGTGGGACAATTTTGTCAAAAGTGATGATACCATAATTGACGTGTATCAAAAAACATATTTCTAGTATCGATATCAACTTCCTGTTTTGGGAAGTGATAAAATACATAAAATGAAGCATGTTTCCGTTAAAACATGAAAAACGCAATTCTGTGGGATACCATAACTTACGTAGGACCGATCGATATGTATCATTTCGGAGGAAAGCTGTTTGATATGGGCAAAAATGATGCAAAATATATCTACTTTGTCAAAATCTGGAATGGAAAAAACCCTGGAATTGATGTCAATGAGTCAAGTAATTAAAAATATGAAGTTTTATTTGGTGTACCCCAGGGGTATGTTTTAAGACTTCTTTAACTAAACGAATAGAATTATCCATTGTTTTGTGATCATTGAGAAGACATACAGAGAAACACATCCATATTTTTTTTTAATAAACTACATAAAAGGTTGCGTGAGTATTAATGACAATAAAAAGATATAGGAAACATATATATTTTATAGAGACTAATTTCTGTCACATCATCTTGCGATAAAAATCAGTTTTGGTATTTTTTTTTTGTTAAATCGAAAATATCATAGCGTCGATAACGTTAAGGATGTGGTTTTGGTAAAAAAGAATTAATAATAATTCTCTGCGGTTTTGTACTTTTTATTTACCGAAAATAAACCTGGAAATTGGCTTCCGCCTACTTCCTGATCCGATTGTAAAGGGTAGAAAATGGAGTAGCCATCATCATACTTAGATGCAAAGGATGAATAATTATTATTGGTTTTGTTAGATGATTAATAAAAAACTAAAGCTTTTATGAAATAGAGTCTTGCATTTATCAATATTTTGCTTCTAACGTCCATTGTACCTATTCAGGTTTTTTTTTTAATTCTCCGCTTGCAGCTGCGTATTTGAATTATTAATTCGGATTTTCTAAATGATCTCTTATGGTCTTAATAAATTCAAACACAGTGTAAGATGGAAGTGAAGGCATACCTCAAGGGTGTGTTCCAAGACATTTAAACTTCATTTTCTTAAAACAAAAAAAAACGTTTTAAGGTTCATGAATGATAACCCTATTGGAATACCATTGTGAATCTTTTAGGGATATACATTAGCGTTCTAACTGGGGGACAGAGGTCATATGATATGTGTTTAATGTATACCTACACCTGTACGATGTAAGCGACCATTACATAATAGATATCAACTCCAAATAGGCACCGAAATGTTTAAGTAGTACATTTTTTTCTTACTGGCTTCCATAACCTGGTTTATATCAATGAATTTTTCTGGAAAGCTATTCGTTTTCTTTTTTAAGCTATTTATTCAGAAACTCATCCCTGATTTTAGGAAAAAGGCTTCAAAAAATCGTCTTATTTCTTTATTAAATAATAATGCGAATACCATACCTAATACCAACAGGAAAACATTATTTTTGAAAAAAAAAAAAAAAAAAAACAAACAGAACAGAAATATGGGACGAAGTTGGAAAAAATGATATTTTGATAGAGAAAGTATTGAAAAAAAAAACACATCAGAAACAAAAGAGTTAACGGCAAGGTTGATAATCCCAAGATTAGCGAACTCGAGCTTGACATCCTAAAAGATGAAAAAATTATAGTCGGTGGTCCACTTAACAGTAGGCATGTAACAGGCCAAGCGGTGTATATTTGTGATAAAATTAACCACTTTCTTGTTGGTCGATGTACCTATGAAAGCGCACAAAAACTAAACTGTTAACAATGAACCGTTCAAAAGACTCATTGACAGGGTTTTTATTCTCTTCTAGATACCTGCGTGTTTGTTTTGTCAATAAATTTAAATATTTTGACCACGAACCCTCCGGTTGGTCACGGTGACGTGTGGTGTACAGGTAAAATAAATTCCACTATACCTGTCCGTGTCCCGACACCCATCACATTGATATTATCAGTTCATGATGGGTACAAAGTATGTGGTGTCAGAATACGGGCATACCAAACAGGTGTAAAGTACTCCGAAGAATGGTAATTAATTATACTACAAAGTATTAGAATCCGATTTGTGGGTGAGACGCCTTTTTTTTAATGGACGCAGCGAAGCCATCGTGAGTAAGCATTTTTAAATTAATTAATTCGGGTTGAAATTATTGATGTTTGAAAGGGTATCATTAGAGGTTGTTTAAATCGTGTTGTAGATTTTATTTCTTTCTCTCGATATCAATTTTAAATAACCTTTTAAAGATCAATAATCTTTGATTATGTGACGGTTAAAAACGAAACAGTTGTGCCCAGAATAACGTACTATTTAGGAATACATAGATTCTTTGCTCTTTCATGAGATTGCTCTGTACTAGCCTTACTATCTGGTTTTTGGTCTTCCTTTGGATGTCTCTCATAGACCTGCCGCGCACTGGCAACTTGTTGACAGCAACTATATTTAAAAGAATTATCTAACAACTAATGACTCTAAAAATTCATTACTGATGTTCGATTTTTAAATGGAACAAACCACCACGGGCTTACTACCGTCTTCTACTGTTGTTTCGAAGGCTGTTGCTTCCAATGAAACACAAAATTGTATATGTTACATGTATATCAAATACAATTTTTGGATTGTAAGCGAGGAATATATTCAGTGCAAGAACTCTTGCCATCTCACATGCACATGACAATTTTACCGGAATCGATATCAGTGTTTATAACATATCCATACTATACGTATTGCATTTTTGTCGTTAGGAGCGATGATATTTCAAAGGGACGTTATTGTATTTCCATGGCTTCCAATCCATTACTTGTCTTTGCATCATTACTCATCGATGTAATTAGTTACCAATGATGAATAATCATTATACTCGTATATGGTTATGTCTCTCAGCTGGATATCTGTGTGTGATTCAAATTTGGACCCTACGTAGAATACCGTCTGATGCTGTCACGTCTGTCAATTGCAGGTTGATTACACACAGCAGTATTTGCGATATAGGTACCTACCAATTAATAATCAAACATTCGTAAACTAACTATGGCCGAATCGCTATCCTTCTAAGACATGAAGAAAGTTTCATGCATATTGTCACCAAATATTCTTGAATTTAGCTGATACAAATAAATTATGTACATCTAATATAAAATATAAAAGAGTACGAAATTCATGATTATACCCAACCATTAACAACTCTCATTTTCACAAATGATAAAAAGTCAGACATATTTACAGTATGACCAGCCTCTAAAATAAGAAATACTAACGGACCCGGTTTACATCCCTGAGGAACTCTAAATTTTTTTTTTGCTCTATTGAGATTATCCCTTCTTTATCTACGTTATTATTTTGAGTTATTTTAGAGTCGAATGTTTCCAAATTAAAAATAAACAAACAGCTAACTATCAATATTTTTTTACGGCGTAAAATACCGATCTCAACTCTGGTGACGGTGGGATATTGATACGGCTGGCCCTGTTATAATGGTGTCTGTCACACGTTATCTATATTGGATGTCTGCTGCGGTTTGCTTGTGTGTCAATAGCACCAACCGCAACGCTAGAGTACCTACTCCCTCCCTCTTTGGTAATTCTGAATGAAGGTGACAATACAACGGTCAAACCTCAAACTTACGATCGGGGTTTCGGAAAACCCCACAATAATTTTATAACTACTATCGAAGTAGATTTTACTGTGCACATTATTATTTGGTATACACATCAATGACGAAATCCGGTGATGTGTAAATTTTCTATGAAAACATTTGAAGTTTCTATTAGAAAATAATCAGGCAACTCTACAATTTTCAATTCTTTGTTAGTGAGTGATGTTAATGTTTGTGATATTGATGGATTAGCATAATTGAGCACTTACTTATAGTGTTTATTGCCTTTCACCTTTTTCAATTCAAAGGAGTTAAAGCTGTATTGTAGAATTTATTCATGTGTGTCAATTTTAACATTTGACTATCTCGATCTTCTTTCTGTCTGCCAAAATCCATCCAATCCTGGAAAATCTTCATTATCTCCTTCTATACCTCCATTATATTGGTGATTTCCTATCGCCCCTAAACTATTATTAGTAGTTCATCTTGTTCTTTGCCGTATCGTTTCATTTGTCGTTCTCTCTCTCAGGTTGATTCCCATCAGCATGGCTCTTTTTACAAAGAAATATTTTATTCTCTGATGTTCCCTGAAGCTCTCTTTTTAACCCTCTTATTATCTAGAAATAGAATACAAGTTTAATAATATGGGTAAATTTAAAGACCAAGCGACTAACATACGGTTGACAACTCGACTATTAAGCATTGTATGACCTTTCCAATATTAGAACCCAATACATATTCATGTGTAAGTAACATAATCGCGTTGACCCGGGTATATTCACCAGTGCTACTTAACGCTGACCTCTTGTGGTAATTGGCTCATAATAGTAATAATTGTAATAATTGTAATTACCTTTATTGGATTTTGGGAATAATCCAAAGCTTATCTACAAAATTATCACCTTAATAAACATGACTCTAGAGACGATTTTTTTCATTGCCTATTTTTATTTCTTTTGTCTCATTCATTCATCTGTATTATTAAATTTATGATCTGCTGTCTTTGACCGTTCATATTGTTTATCACATTTTTCTATTTTGACACTGCCAATATTTTGTCACATTTTTAGAATGTAATATTTCACATAATGTTGCAATTAAGGGCCCTAACTTTGAGGAAAACATCGTTATGGAATGAAACAGTATCAAGAAGAGGAAAAGCTACAAAGCCGCAGCATATTGTTGGAAAAACCCAGCGTATTGCAGCGTAGTATCTTTATCAGTGCGGATTTCTTGCCAACCATATGCAACCTGTTCATAGTTGTATGAAAGCCGTAATTTGTTGGAGATGTCCTAACAGAGAACACACTATTGCTAATGGGTAGAAAAGGGACACATAAGGTTATCAAGTTTAATATTTCGGGACAGTATAGAGAGCCGCTAACTATCTTTTTCAAAATGATGAGGTGCAACAGAACTATAATTCTCGTATAAAGCACGAGAAAGCATCTCGTAAAGCCATAGTGTCAAATCTTTTTATCAGTAGGTACCCAATTTAACGAATGAGTGATCTTTGAAACACTAGATACGTTTTATTCTCTTCAATCTGAGTCTGGAATTTATCTAGTTTATTGACATTTGTTGACCTCGTGTTCTTCAAGCGAAAACAAGTACTTTATTATTGTACTCTTAACATCCGTGGTCACCCCGAAAAATTAATGCAATTCTATAGTCTGATCCGATTTGTTTCCATCGAGACGTTACTAACTAATTTTTACACCTTGGAATGTAATATTCTAGTAAAGGTGACTATACACTTTACGTAAAAGTTTAATAAAGTTTGGTTATCATTAATTCATTTATTTTCATTCTAGTCACTACTCTAACATCCACTCCACATTAGTTTATATTATCATTCCTCACCTTATCAATAAGTCTCTTTCCGCATACCCAGCGCAGTGATCTCATTTCTACATCATTCATTCCAATTTCCAGATTTTTCGTCCATGTTCAAGTTTCACTTCCATATATTATGGATGGTATCATTTAAGAGATACATTCTTATTCCTCATTTAAGGTCTAAATGCACTGCCAACCCTTCTACCAGCCAGTTTCCTTCTTTTAATCTCCTTTTCACACCTTCCATCTCTTATAAATAGACCACCAGCTTAATAGAAATTTGTCAGTAATTACAATCATAGAATGTCTTAACAGCTTAAAAGAAATTTATCAGTAATCATACCAAGTCAGTCTAAGAATTATGATTTCCCAGGCTGAGCTGGTAGTTCGACCTCAATTTAAGATATTGGCATAATATTAAGTATACCTGATATTGAGTGACAAATCTCCACCTAATTTTTATTTTTTTTTTTTTTATATTAATCCATTAAAAACAAAAGTTCATAGAATTTTGCATTGGTTGAATATGACATATAAATATCTTTCATGATTTTGAAAATCATCTAAGGAGCATTAATACCAAACGAACAAAGACCCAGAGCTTGAAAATAGAGCATATTTCCCTAATCTTTGATACTGGACACCATGGAAACATCAACTTATAAGTAGGCGATGACATTTATTTCTGGTTATTATTTCCTTAGTGACCATATATCAACGATTAGGAAAATATACGTACTCTATTTTCAAGCTCAGGGTCTTTGTTCGTTTGGTATTATACACTTTTATAGGATCTTAGTGGTTGGTATGCAAGTGATTAAATCGCTGACATTCATACTGAAGGTCGTGGGTACGATCCCCACTGCGAAGCATCATCCTCTTACACGACACAAGATTTTCTTTTCGTGAAATAGGTACGTCAAGACTGAATTGAAGTTCAGATTATTTCATAGATTCATTAAAAAAATGTAAATAAAACGTTGTCCGAAACAGTTTCGTATGAACACTTCACTAAGCCGCGACGTATATTGTGTGTCTAAGAACGAGCCAGAATAGCAAAAATATGTGTAAAAAAAAAAACGAAAAAATATTATGATGTGCTTATGTTATACTATTTTTCGATAATCAATCTGTAATTCATTATCCCCCTCTTCCAAAATAATCCAATTAAAACGATTCTCGGTACTGATTGACGTACGAGACTTTCCGGTTGACAATGTACGACGACTGACATACACGTCCCATCACACGTCTGTCTCAATTAGAGCACCTGATATGTGTCAATTAATATTTTCACCTGAAATGATCGAATCTCTTTAATTGGATTTGTTGTACGCCGAGTGACGCGTTTCATAATTTTTATTCAAATTATATTACACAAAATATGGGGAGAAGAAATGTTATTTATGATGTCATACGCTAATACTGAAACGTTGGAGTGAAAGTGAAAAAGTATACGATTTTTTGATAAAAAATGTGATTATATTGTCGATAAACATGCGTTTTATATTATTATTAACTAGCAGGAAAACCTGTCGGATCACATGCATATAAAAGGGTCATTAAATCTTTGATTGTCCTATAAATCATTAATATCGTCCCTTAATGGGTCCCAATTTTACTCCACCACGTTGTGAACTGCGAACAATTTGACATTTTTTTCTTACAGTTGTATGTAGGTACCTTTCATTGAGTATCACGAATTTCTGCGATATAATATTTCCCGCGGAAACATGCCACTATTGATTGCCATAGAAACCATTGACTTAAGTATTATTTTTTTTCATAATTTTGTACATTTTATGATGTTTGACACCTTCCAGTTTTATAGGTTAAGTCTTATCGGATTGGTTAGAGAAAGGTATGAGGATATTATAAATAAAATATTTAGAAGTATGCGATGTAATCAAGATAAACATTAACGACTTGAGATGGTTAAGGGAAAGAATGTTAAAACAAGAATGATAAAAGTTAGATTCGAGAATAAGAAGAAGAAAGGCTTGATCTAAGGAAAAAGAAACAGTATGGTCTACATTTAGAATGGTTATCATTGAAAGGAGCGACGATGAAAAAATTATAGTCTTGTCTAAAATAGTCTTCGTTTTTAGAAGTAGGTACACCAAATTGACTTAAATTTTTGTTTTATGGGCTTTGGCTCAACACCCATTACGAATGTCTCTATGAACTATACTATTCGTACAACCAGATATGTTGTTTAGTTTAAACGCCTACCCTTCATTTGTTGGCTACCACTTTATGTAAGCTGTGACGTGTGCCAGTGGTTTTGATCCTTAATTGACAGAAACTTTTTAGTCCCAGGATTTCTCAAGGATTTTAATTAACAAGCCATGTCGGAAACATGGCGTCTGGTTTCCGCTCGATTCAAGGAGGATAATTCGCTCGCTTGATTCTATTAGAAGGAAAGGACCAGCGCTTGTTTTAATCTACAAATCCAAGTCCGTTTTAGCTGTGGCCTATTCCATAGCATTTTGGTGTCGGTTAAAATTAACATTTTGCTAACCAATGTGTTTTAATTGTTAGCCATTCTCCTTCCATGGGATTACTGGTGGATCCGTCCTGGAATAATGCGCTGTGTGGTAAAGACACAAATAGGAAAGACCCCTTAATCCATGGCTACGGTACATAGTCCGAAGATGGGACCAGGTTTAACGAGAACGAGTTTATCGCGAAGCTTTAGGAGAAATGCGCTTCTCAAACTTTGTTCTTTAAATTATATTATTTTATATTTAACCAATTTGCAACTTTTGAATTCTAACTATGACCTTTCCAATCTTGACCTCAAAGATAATGAAGCCATTGAATCGCGATTTCCGCCATTAAAGTCCATTTTGGATTTTGTAAATGGGGCACTTTTCAAATGAAATTTTGATAATTTTTTTTGTAACATTTAGGCATGGTGAAGTGAGGATTGATGGGTGTCGAAGACGAGGAAGAACCACCAAGAGGCTTGGAAATGGTGTGAGGGAAGCTCTTTGAAACTCAACTGAGCGCAGTAGAGAGCTCTTATTGCCTCCCTATACCCCTTAGAGGGTTGTAAAATGGGAGAAAAGATTGATTGAAGCTGAAGATGAGTACATCCACCTCTACTTGTGTAGGTTAGAAATGATACAGGCTACTCAAATTCAATTTGGTTTATTTAAGACCATTATATCTGTCTAGATTGTGTAAAATAAGGTAGTTCATTTTGTTGACAATGATTCTGGGCACTGATTTTTAAAGACGTATACGTACGTTCCATAGCTGTATTCATTTGTTTTAAATCGAGCAATCAAGCGTCTTTAATGGAGTATATTATTCCTTGAACATGTTGAGAATTCTCCACGATTAGGAGTTTCGGAGATTCAAACATTAGGTACCACCCATAAATGTCCAAGATTTTTACTTATGAATTCTTTTATTATTCTTTAAATAATACTTTAGTTATTCTTGGACATTTCGATCGATCGAATTTTATCAAATAAACACAACTGTCGAATTTTTTTATATAGCGATTTTTTTAGAAACGTTTGAGAAGCACTGCATGTCCGTAAAGTCGAACGCTTGAGAGTTAATGAACCAAGAACGCTTGATGTTGTGTATTATAAAATCATCGTCTAGGTTGGAGCGTCAAATACATATTTTCTTATAACGGATCAAATCCTGGTATAACTAATATATACCAAAGAGTTGAAATCCTTGTATAACGAAATTCAGAGAGTCTAGATTACTTTCTCGTTTTAGGTATAATAATAATATGTAGATTAGCACCTACTGTATGTTTATGTAATAAATTTCGTTGTAATGACTTTCGAGAAAAATGGCCAGCATCGAAAAAAGTTCTGCTTAATTCAAGTGATACTAAAATGATATTTTTTTTTACCCATCACGCCGTTTCCCGAAGGGGGTAGGCAGAGAGTACGGATTTCCATTCTGTCCTATCCAAACACACCTCTTTCGCTTCTTACAAACGCATAACATTCCGCATACACACTCTTCTATTCCTTTTGCTCCTGACTTGGCCCTCCTCTAAGACTGAACCGATATTATCGGACCATGTCATTCGAGGTCGGCCTCGTCTGCGTAATGATATTATCAAACAATCGATTTTACCTTAACAGTACCACTAGAATGTTAAAAAGTTCTCCATTGCTCATTGTATCTAGCCTCATACATGACTTGTTTATATTTCTTAGTTTTGCGTCAAAGGAACTATCTTATTTGTTGGACGGTATTGATTTGTTTACGAAAACCAATTTTGGCGGCCATTATGAGAATTGTGACGTTTATCCATCATTACGTTGAAATCACTTTCAGCTATATTCACAGCAATCATCCATCAATTTCATTTTCATACTTATAATGTCGCTCGGGTCAAATAGTTTGTTTGGAATATCTTGACTTGCAGCTATATTCGAATCGATCATTACCAGCAAAATTCAAAATTTTACGGAATTGACCTAACTGCCTGTTATTGTTAAGAAGTATAATAATAAAGTTCTATTTGCAAGAATAATAATAATCATATTGTTGCTATTATTATTATTGTTACTCTTGCAGTGTTGCGTGCAGATCAACCTGGGTGGTATGACCGAGGTAATAATTATTATTTTTATTATTATTGTTGTGCAGAAGGTCTGCTGGAACAAGATGCAACGCTTCGCACCGTGTGTTGTGGACATCGCAACACAACTACATAGGTATACATAACATACACAACAAACGAACGAAGGATACACAACAAAAACAACATACAAATAATAATAATTAGCAAACCAAAATATCTTCGTATGTTTTTTTATCACTGAGTGTTGTGGGACGATGACAAATATTTTAATTAGCTGTGATATGTTGTGTGGACTAATTTGTAATTGAGAGCATATTTTGAATACTGTTATTTTTATTTTGTTTGATTTTTATCCTGTCTTCATTGGTATCTTCCTGTTTTTTGGCGAAAGTATGGATTTGTCCCATCTCTTGGGTGGTCTTCTGGTTTTCGAATCACTCTTTCAATATAATTCTTCGTGGTCTTTCCAGAATCATCTTCTCGTTTTGCCCCAACTCAGATTCCTCTAATTTGGTAGTTTCTGGTTTTCTAATCAAGTATCGTTCCCGCTTCGGATCGGGGAGTCTTCACCTCTCTTATATTTAGGAAATTCTTTGTCCTCAATTTCTCGCCTATTGATTTTTTTACCGTACTTTACCATTATCGGCTCAATTGTCTGATGTGAATCGTGTCTTTTTTACATTTGAAAATCTCAAAAGGTTGATTTTTCCACGTTTGTGTAGATTAACTGAGATTATCGGGTGAATAAAATTTATGAAAGATACAGATGGAAGTCAACAAATAGAGATAGGCATTTTGATTCTGATGATGATGATTTGATTATGATCAGTAAAGTAATTAAAAATACTCGAAGAAAACAGAAAGGAAAATACGTATTTGGCTGAAAATAGCGTGGATCGTACATACCGAATCTGCCCTCAAGAAATGAAGGCCAAGTCGGAACTAATTGAACAACAAAAGCTGTACGTTATCCTTAGAGGAAGTAATAGCAAATTCTGGATTTCAAATGTCCATTTTCTACATTTATCCCTTTAGAGACTCAATGTGAATTTGAAGAACATGAATCGGCGCTATTCCATCGTTCTGCAGATTGCAATGTTTTTAAACGTGACGGCAATAACTATTTGTACAGTATATAAGTAAGTTTAGTATCTTCTGTTTCTTGGTAAGCGATAGGCGAGCCGCCATCATTTCAATTTCTAAGAATGTCGTAACGAGAAATTTATCGATAAGCAAAGGTGGTCTGTTTCGTTTCTTTGCATTGCATAATAATAGGGTGGTGCGAAAAAAGTCAAGTTGATGATATCGATTCGCTATAGTGCGGAAAAGTTGCGATTGGTAAATACAAGAAAAACAAAAAAAGAATTATTCAAATCGGATTATCCCGCAAGCCGCTTAAAATTTTGAAAAAAAAAAAATGAAAATTTCCGATTTTTTCAGAATTTTTCATGATTTATTATACGCATATTATGTACAGTTTTTCAATCGCTATAGTGACAAATAGCTGTTACAGATTGTACCTACAGTTTAATAATAATAAAAAATATTGTTACGTTTAGAGAATATCTTCCGATCGCACATAGCTCATTAAAAATTGAGAAATAATCAATTTTGGATGAATTTGATGAATTATGTAAGGAATCTCCTGAAGTCTGTTTGCGGTCTCAGATTTATTTTCCCATCGCGTATCCCGTAACGGACATCCACTCTTTTCTATCCAAGACATACAATTTCTCATATGTATCTCTAGCTCTCCTATTTCTCTTACTTCTTACCTGGCCTCCTTGAGGGCGAAATCGATGTGTTCGATCCACGTCGTTCTCGGTCAGCCACACTTTCTTACACCTTTCCTTTCAGCCTTATGAATTCTCTTTGTCATTCTGTTTGTATCCATTCATTCCACATATACAAACCATCTCAACTTACTAGCTTTCCTATTTGTCACAACACTTACTTCCATACCACATTCCTTCCTAATATTTTCATTCTTTTCCATATCCCATAGAGTTTTTTCACAATATATTCTTCGTATTGAATTTATTTATTTATTTTTAACATAAATAATATACAGACAGTGAAATTGATACAAAAATAAGACAGTATATATACATTACGAAACATACACCAGTGAAGTATAAACATTTGACCTTAAATACACCAGTGAAGTATATACATTTGAGTACTCGGCTCAGATACTGGGAAAGGGAAAAGGGGAAAGAGGATAGGGTAAAGGTAATGCACTGTTTCTGCTTGTTCTGAGAAAGAGTAGGAGCAATCTCAAATAGGTTTGCTCGCACTGGTCGGACTCTCAATGTGATAGCAAATGTTCAATCACTGACCTTTTAAAAACCAGCTGGGAAGAATTGTATAAGTTGACGTCCTTAAAAAAGCATTAAAATTTGTACATGATCTTTGAAAAAAATGAACTTTGAGCGTAGTTAGTACTAAATCTAGGCATTCTGAATATTGGTGGCAATCTTGTGGATCTTGAAGGACAATTAGAACCTATTCCCCCAAGAAGATCGCCGAATTTATACTACTACATTTCTCTTTTTTCGTCATATGTTTCACCCCCATACATCAAATGAATTGATTGAGAATAATATAGTCATTGAAATCTTGCTATATTAAAAAAAAATTAACGAAGAAAATATAAAAAATAAAAATACAGTACATTAGTACTGAATCTTTTGTACTAAAATAAACTACAGACTCGCCAATATTTACATAAAATCATCGAAAAAAAAAAACACTACAATTATGAGTTCATATAATTAACGATGAATCACCTCTTGTTTGTTCTTATCTCATATTTAAATATCCATGAAGATTCGTAAAGAATAATAAAAAAAGGAATTATAATGTGCAACCGACAGTAGTACTTATTAAATAATTACT
Organism: Mystacides longicornis; assembly: GCA_963576905.1. Lineage (NCBI taxonomy): Eukaryota > Metazoa > Arthropoda > Insecta > Trichoptera > Leptoceridae > Mystacides > Mystacides longicornis. Next base: position 4,429,092 of record OY756438.1, read on the forward strand.
TAAAGTTTATTATGCATTTTGTGTTGAAGGATATAGGCGTAGCATAGCATCGTAAATTACCGTGTATGAGAGTGGTGTTTAATTCGCGTACCTACTGTGTTCTACCGCCATTGTTTTAAAGGGCTGGTGTAATAAAGGTTTGCGGTCGCTGTGTGTGGCAATTTACTATTTCGTACTATAGTTGAGTTTAAGTCGTTATTTTTTTATGACGTATTCCTATATAGAAAAAGAACATTGAGTAAAATTTTCACTTGATTTCATTCAGTCCCTTTTTAGATATTGACCTTTTTTTATTTGGCCGTTTTTGAAAAGCTCTAGACAAAAAAGGAGTATATTCTCAGAATTAACATTTATACTGCATGTAGTCCTAAATGTAAACAATACATAAATATAAAAAAAATGCAGTGAGTCTCTATTCCTTCATTGAATTTAATGCTCTTAAAAAGTAGCGATTTATGACATTTTTCCAAACTTTTTCATCACAAAATTGAATTACTTTCTAACTTTGTAATAAAAAACATGTGTTTTAAAAGTTCCTTTTATGCTGAACACACAGGTTTTTGAATTATTTGGATATCTTAAAAAAACACTGGGTTTAAAAAAATTTATAGGTAGCGTTTTGCGATAACCTACCAATAGGGAACTAATGATAAAAAAATTCAGGAAAATTACAAAAAGTCGGGCAACAAATTTTATTAATTTTGGGTGATTTGAAATGGATCGACTCTCAATTCCTTGTTTAAAGTATATTCGGTTTTCATAAAATACAAAGAACTACCTACGGTTTCGTGCTATTAAATCTTAATATTATTTCTCTTCTTCTTAATAAATTGGCCTCCAGAGAGTAAAGCCATTGGATCATTTGGATCGCATCATCCGTGAGAGCTTGCAAGTCCTGCAGTCTCTCTTTTAATGCGTACTTGGTGCAATCGTTTACTAGACGATTGATTATTTCCGTCTCGACAAGCGCAGTGTGCAATGTGCATGCTGGTGAGTCCATCTCCATATTATATAAAATTTGATGCAATACATCACATTCGGTTGACTCTACACCATAATAATATGGTGATAGTCTTTCCGGGTTGTGTTGAACCAGGCAATTCTTTTACGGGTCAGCTGTTATTTTCTGGTTTCTTACTGACGATGCCATCTATTGAAAAAGGTGAAACATAAACATCAACCAAATCCATGGTTTTATCTAAAATCATTTTTTTTAATTTACCGCCAATTCGAATCTTCAACAAATTTATATAAAAAACACCTACTAAATTACTTAAGACTTTTTAATTAAATTCTGCTTACCTCTTGAAAATGAACAAGCGAACGTTCAAAATGTCGAGAAATCGGCACTTGTAGCATATACGGATGTCGATATTTCTCCACCGGAGCCTGCATCTTTTAATAGCACTTCCTACTTACTCTTTAGGCTTGGGAATTCTCGGTGTCTCTTAATTGAATTTTTCTTATTTGAATCAATAATTGTTATTTTGTAAAATTGGTGCAGATCAGAGTCTTCGTCTCTTCAGTGAAACGACTTTGATTGTTTTTTTTTTGTATTTTGTTGACGGATTCATTGTCAACTTTATATTGTATGTTTATCGTATAAAAAAAATCTAAAAATATATCGACGCCCTTGAATATTCTTCCGCGAACCCCTTATTGAGAATTTCTGTCGACATACGATCTTTCTTATCTCTATTATGGTTATGGCAAGCGATGTAATTTATTCTTTTTTATTGGTCCCAATAACCTTTGGTACCCATCACTAAAGATACTGCATATTATTATTACACAGTAGGTAGGTACTTTAGTAATAAGTGGTTAAGTGATAATATTATTGTGTTTGTCGCCGGTGATAATTTTGTATAACGATTTGGAGAAGCATTTGGCATCACTAAGAAACTGTTTTGAATTTCGAACGTTTATTTTTTTTATTTGAATTTAGAATCGAATCAACGACGGACAACTCCATATTATATTCTCTTACCTATACATTTTTGTGTTTCATTCTACGATTTCTTTTCCCATTCATTTTCTCTTGACCTTTCTACCTGACGATCCACTATATCACCTCACTCTTTTATCTCGGAAATACGAGACTCTGTTGACCCCTGGCTTTCAGGGATGGTGAAAAATTATGAGAATATATTGGAGGACCTTTTATATACCTTTTTTCCTCATTCTTCTACCGTATTGTAAGATTACGATTGTGAACTAATGTCAAAAGACATCATGGAATTTTAATAATTTTTAATACCATTTTAATTAACTCTACACGCCGTTTCTCTAAATGAGTAAAAAGAGAAAATTACCACACTTTTTCAGTCATATGTCCTCTAAATTTAAATATCTTCAAATCAGTGACCAATTCAGTACTTTGTTTGAATTTCCATATACTCAAGGTCACCAATTGACCAAACGAAGGTTTTGCAACTTTTCGGGTTAGATATATTATTTTTTAATAATAATATTATTAATTCTTAAATGTAAAAGGGTTTTATTCTTTATCTGAGAGCGTTATAAATTGTTGAAACTTATCAAATCTACTCGATTTATTTTAAGCACACAGACTTTGCAGCTCTCCATACTCATTTCGCTTAGTTTTGTCCCAATGCTTACAAATATTTGAGGGCAACGCAATAGAAACAAATAATAATAACAAATAAATAAATGTTTATTGCTCAAGTACAATGTGGTGACAAAAAGAACACTTGGACAGTCGAAAGGGCGGACTTATATGAATCGAAGTTCTTTCTCAAAAGTGAATGGAAATAAATCCCAATTTTACAAAAACAGCGAGAATCATGCCATTTTGTTGAGAGAACTTACCAAAAAACAACATCATGCAAATACCTAAACTTTGTTCGTGTTATATTTGAGTGTGCGTTTGAACCGAATAAACATAGATCCAGAGCTGATAATAGACTATTTTTATACTTGTGCGTAAAAATAATTGCAGAGTTATATACAAAAACCCAGAACCCGGAATCGAACTGCATTCTAAAAGTTCCCGCGATGTATTTTACCTGCGATGAATTGTACTCACGATGTATTTTACCTGCGATAAATTTTACTGACGATAAATTGTTCGCGTTGAATTGTTCACGATGAATTGTTCACGATGAATTTTCCTAGTCCCAATAGTGTGCAACCATAAGCAGAAGAAGAAGAACAGCAATTTTGGTACTAATTGTCATAAGATAAGAAGTATCGCAATGTGTCATGAAAAAATGAATATGGTGTAGTAAAGTCCGTCCACACTAGGGTGTCCACTAATTGTTTCATCGCGTGTCAAGTGCTCGCAGAGCCCACGCTTTCGCAAATAAATGACCACGGTTTATTTTATAGATCATTATTTTACATCCATCATAGACTTTCACAATGCGAGGGATGTTTGGAGGGGAGGAAATATACCACCCTACAATGAATAAAATATTATCGTATGGAAAGAATGAAACAAATGGGTTGTCAAGATTATTCGTTCAAATTATTGTTAGCCATGGTTTTTTTGTTCAACACATAACAAATTGACCCTTTTTAATATTTAACGATCAAATTGAGTCATTTGGAGACATTTTTTACCTAATGTTTGCAGTTAAAAAGTCGTTTAAAATCGTATGAAGATTTTAACATTTTATCATTACTAGTAATCGGCCAGTGCTCGAAATTCGACCAAAACAGAACTAATTTAGAAGAATATGTAACAACTAATGACTCTAACAATTCATTACTAATGTTCGATATTTAAATGGAACAAACTACTACGGGCTTACGACCGTCTTCTACTGTTATTTCGAAGGCTGGCTTAGTGTGATCACTTTTCGTTAACAACGTTCGCCATTAGGTGGTAATGTTTAAGTCTCCGAAACTCCTAATCATGAGAATTCTCAACATGTTCAACATGTCGAAAAATCCCATGTATGTAACAAGTAGATAATATTTAATAATTAATGAAATATAGAGATAAAAGTTGGAAATTATTGAGAACAAGAGAGCAGCCAAATTTAAAGACAGCGACTGCTGTCATGTATTTGGCGCCAGGATATGAATATATCCATTTTTGTTAATGTCTCATCTTTATTGCCTATTGGCTTTGTTGGTGCATAACGTTCTAACTATGTCTAGATTCTTGTGACCATTTTTCAGGACTATTATTTCTTTGTCAAAGACTTGTGAAGAAGGAGCGCTATTACACCATTTTCTCTAAAAAATGATGACATGGATATTAGCCCAAACGGCTAATAAACTAAAGTGTGGGAAATTTCATACTCCTCCCTCCGCGCAATTTTCGTAAAAATGGTCACAACATTTTTCCTTCACGTATTAATATACATATAGATAGGTATTAATATCTCAAAAACACCTTTGAAAAGTTTGCCGTTTAACCTAAAACAATTTTCATTTTTGAAATTAAAAAACATTATAACGCTTACTTCAATTCCTCATTCCATTTTCAAAACAAATCATTTTAAAAAATATAACCAAACGTTGAATTTGAATTTCGAACGATTTCTCCATTCATAATAAAATTGTTTTTACCACGGACGTAGGTACCTACCTACTAAGGAAAATATTAAAATGTTTGCGGATAACCGCAATGATGAAACTGCCCAGTGTGGACCGACCTTTATAATAAAAATAACCAATAATGTCAGGGGTCATCAACCAATATTAATTTATTTCCGATAAAACAAAAAAAAAGATATTTCTTTTAATACAAACAACTATAAAAAAATATCTATTTCGAAATGCTTTTGCGATAACAAAAAAATAATATATTAATTATACCCTAGTTAGATATTGAGTCAATGAACTGGTTGATCTACTAGAATTTCAAATTGACTGTTGATAATCCAATATCGTAATTAGTATGTCCGTCGGTAACTAGATATTTTCGTTGAAATACTAACTCAATACGAAATATTTTTCATACTTATGACATAAGCAATGACAAACTACGGGAAAATTTCTATCATAATAATTACATATTAATCTATAAGTCTACAGTTTCTATTACAATTAATATCATATTGTATTCTCGGGAAATCAATTCGAGAAAATATGTGATACTTGATTGAAGGGTCCTGCATGTAACCTATTGCTACGGAAAAAATGACAAATTGTCCATATTTCTCAGCGTGGTAAATTAAAATTTGGACTCTTTAAATAACGATTATATAACTGATTTTGTATGCCTGTCATCTTGATTTTGTACGACAGGTTTTGCTGCTAGTTTGACACAATTATTAATGTATGTTTTTTTCTGTTTCAGGTTGGTGTTTCCGTTGAATTTCGATTAGGTAAATATTTATTTTTGTTTTAGACTTCTTTTATAAGTCTTTTTTAAATTAGTTTTTTTTTAAAAGGTTTATTTGCTTTTTAAAAGCTGGTCTATTGGGAAAGTGTAGGAACATATTTTATTGTTTATATCAGAAAAAGTTATCCCAATATAACACAACGAGCTTGGCAATTATTGAATGTCCCAATAAAACCCTTAAATTTGTGCTATTTTTGGATATCTTTTCTTGTTAGAAGTGACTTTATATAGCCTACAAATTAACTTTTATCCACGAATAATTTTATAACATACTTCTTGTTAATTTAGGCCTTGTGGCCTGTAATTCAAGAGGTGGGGATGGCCTCCTGCGAGGCATACTTAAGTATACAAAACGTTGTTAATATAATATTGTGGTATTTGGAAATATTATTTTGGAATTTGAAAGCTGCAATTCAGAATTAAAATATCCGCATTTCGAATTTGAACAAAAACACGCAAAATAATTCAAAATGAAAATGTTGACTCTTAACAATTATTGTTATTTTTTATTCGTAACTATAGCTTTCCCGACAGACGTAGTCCTAATAGCTTAAGTATGTAATTTAATATCGAATTTGAATTTGTTGCATCTCTTTTTAAATATGTTTTCAGGCCACTTTCTGACAATAGCATCAACTGACAGTTATTATGACGCCAAATAAAATTAAAAAAAAAATAGTATTAATTCTAAAGCACTAAGAAAGAATGTTACCTGCGTTTAATTATCTTAAATTGCTTATGTTTCGCGCATCTTTCTTAGTATTTTATTTCAAAAGAATAATCTTCTTCTGACGATAGCAAACACAACAAAAAAAAGAATAAGAAAAATTTTCTAGCCGTTCACACGTGAGGTCGTAATGACCAAGGGAAATAGAGCACCATATATATATATATATATATATATATATATATATATATATAGAGAGAGAGATTGAACAATTGCACAATAAGACAGCAATTCAAACTCGGCATATCAAAATTAAAATTTTGCAATTCGGCATATATTTATACTTAATTTAAATAACTACAATAAATTAGATAAACTATTATTATTAATTTTATATTTCAACATAACGGTATCTACATTTGAAATTGACAATTCAAATCATGAAACTTTAACCACAGCTAAACCGAGTTGTTTGGATCGCCCTTCCTTTAATTACCCCGGAACCTACCCACAGGAGTAATCATAATAATCAAACATTTATATATAAATCGTTCTTAACTAGACTAGCATATTATATATTATTAGGTATAACCCCCGTAATTTCATGCTAAATAAATGATGACAATAAACAATTAAGTTAAATGTTGTTTGTGTTTTGTTTTCGTTTCACTCTTAGTTGTCCATTGTTTCATTTCCGCCAAAAAGCTCATCATCGCTCAAAATTAATGGTTCGTTCTAAATTCAAAATAGGTTCCACGGGCATATGTATTTTATAAATGGAACGAATTTTAAAATTTGAAAGTATGAGATTTTACAATGTTTGGAGATTCTCAGATAGAAAATGTGTTAAAAAAAAATAATGATATAGTTTTTTGAAGCTTTGAACACCATAAAGTTTTAAATTCGAATTAATTTTTTACACTTCTTTATATTTTGACGTTTCAGGGATCACACATTTATTACTCGATTTTAAAACTGAGAAAATGCGAAAAATCATTTTATCAAAACATTCAAAACCATAAATTTTTTCTTTTTGCAAAAACAACGCAATATAATTTTATCAAAATATAGTTAGGTATACCTAGATATATTTTCAACATTTCTCTGCGAGTGTTGCGAGATGTATGCATGACGCTCGATGTATCCAAGTAGTAAACGACTTACATACGAATTTAGCAAAATAATATAAAAGATTCTCATTTAACCCTTTTTATCATCACGGACAGGATATAGTATTTGGCGGTAAAAGGATTGGCGCAAAATATTATCTTATTAACGCACTCACTCAATATGGTTATTGTAAATTCTAATTGTGAGTAAATTTAAATAAATTTTGGTAACGTTAACGACTTGGTAGTACCGGCAAGTGGTTTAATTTGCGTAGTTTATGGACGTGTTTGTACCACCAATTTTATTACATCACTGCCCACCACTTACATGTGGCAACTATACACAGTTTCTGAAGATCATTTTGGATGGTTTATAGTTTCTTTCATGTACCTACATATTTTAAGGGTAGGCAAAGATAATAATAACTATTTACGGTTATAATTTTAACGTGTAATGGTTTCTGAAATTTTGGATAAATAGTGATAAAATGGTTTGAAACCATCGAATTATATGACCATATTATCTTTAAATGTGTCTATTCGCACAGTATATTATGAATGTTTGATGAAAGAGAATGAAAATATTCTGAAACTAAAGACGAAAACCACATCTCTCTTTTTACCCCTTGAAAAATTCCACAATGAGACAATCGACACGAGGTTTTAATTTATAGTCCTCATCCAAAATTATTATCTGTTATTAAATGAAATAAAGTAAGCAACATTATTTAAAAAAAATAGGTAGGTACCTACTAATTATTTTATGGTTCAACAAGGTCAGCTTAGCGCCCTTAGGCTGCAAACAATTATTACTCTAGTCTGCGCACGTATAAGTATTATAAAAATATAATTTAGATTATATAATTATTATACAGCTGATGTTATTAAAATTATATAATATTAATTAAACGTTGATGCCATTATTTTATAATAATTTGGCATTTTGAAAGGTTACACGAAAAGTTTTAGGAGTGAAATAATACTCAATTTAGTTTGAACGTGGACTAGTCTTAAGTGCATCAACAAAGTGTTACAACATACATACATACATCCTCAGCGTCACAACCCTTGGTGGGTCTTAGTTGATTCCAAGAAATGTCTCCAAACCTCCCTGTCGCCGGCTGCCACCTTCCAGTTCCTTTGCCCCAGAGCCCTGCAGTATCCAACCATCGCAGCTTTGGCCTTTCAACGCTTCTTCTTCCAACTGGATCATTAAATAGTTCTCTTTTTGGGAGCTCCTGGTCATCCATACGGAACAGATGTCCTAGCCAGCGTAGTCTGTTAATCTTAATAACTTGACTACGCTCAAATCCTGGTATAGACCATATAGCACGGCGTTTTCGCCATACTTCGCCATCTTTGATAGGTCCAAACAAACAAAGTGTTATTTCTTCTTCTTCTTTTCAGCCTCTATTTATCCACTGCTGGATGTAGGTCTCTTCCATACTCTTCCATCTCTTCCTATTTGCTGCCATTTGTAGCCAGTTTCTCCCCCACAGCGGCTATATCATCGGACCATCTTTTTTGAGGTCTTCCGACGCCTCTCTTATTCTCCCAGGGTCTCCATCTCAAAATCTTTGGAGTCCATCTTGTGGGATCCTGTCTTGCAACATGTCCTGCCCATTGCCACTTAAGTCTTGCTATGCGATCCATGATGTCTACCACTCTGGTTCTATTCCTAATTTCTTCATTTCTTATTTTATCTCTTAGGGTTATACCAAGCATGGATCTTTCCATGGATCGCTGCATACATTTTAGTTTTTCGGCATTTCTTTTTGTGAGGGACATGGTCTCCAGTGCATATGTAGTCACTGGCAGTATACATGCTTCATACGTTTTTCTCTTCAGACAGATTGGGATGTCCTTATTTTCTATAATATGTTTAAGTCTGCCAAAAGCTGCCCAACTCATTCCTATTCTTCTTGCTAGTTCCGCAGTTTGGTTACTAGAATGAATAAATTTAATACCACTTTACCCACGGCGTTATGATGAGAATAATCAATTTTTACAAAGGTTTCCTCGAGATTCTTTATCTTGCGCATACGTATCTATATAACACCAGCAAATTCGATCACCTTGCACGAAGCCGTTTGATACCTCTTTGACAATGGATGAGTAGTTTACCGCCGCCTTGGCAGTTTTTCTCAATCTGATTTCTGTGTTCTAGTTAAGCTGTCGTCTGATTTTATGGGTTCTAGTTAAGCTGTCGTTTTATGTGATCCTTCTGAAAACAGAATTTATCATTGTACGATCGCAAGTAGGTTTATTCTTTTGATTGAAGCATTCATCCACTGACTGCTGGAATTAAACCTTTCATACTCTACCATCCAACTATCTTTAAACCCTCCACAAAATCAACAGACGAGATCCTTTCAAATTCTGCACATTACGGGTTATATTCTTGATCTTAATTGAATGATGCTAGATTTGTTAAAAGTAATTACCAGTTTTAAGATTGCTCAAAAATTTGAATCTACATTCTGCAACATCATCGGCCCACATGTATGTTAGGCTGGGCCGTTCTTGTATGGAAGTTAAAAAAGTGCTTCTAATCTTAATGTAATAGTGATAATTTGTTGCCTTATGATGTATTATAACTATCTACAAAATTTCAGGACAAAAAAATAAGATCTTCTGTCTCCGAATCGACTTTGAAGTTTTGTATGGGACGAAAATATCCCATACTAACTGACAATTTTTTAATAATCATGTAAAATGATTACGGCCTTGTTTTTTTATTATTATTTTTTTATTATACCTCAGATAATTTAAGTACATACTTCTATTTATTTAATTACACAAAAATAATAAATAAACCTTTTAAATTTTTTATAATGTAAGTATATGAAATTATGTTATTTTGCAGTGATTGTTTTTGATAAATTGGCTTTGATATATTTTTTACTCGTTGCTTTCTAAGCTTTTATATAATCTTCTCTTGAAAATTTCTTCGAATAGTTGGCGAGGCTTCTTTGACAATTTCACAGATTGTCAAACTCCTTGGATATGTCAAGAAAAATTCAGGAAACTGTATTTATTCATCTTCGCCATTGTATGTAATGAATGCCGTAAGATCTTCGTTGGATACTTGTCGATTGGTGTTTCTGTTACATTTTGCTGTCTGTCTATTACGTAGTTCTTGTAAAAGATGCTTCAAAATTTACTTTCGGTACTCCAAGGATCAAAGGTGCGTGTTTTCGGGTAATTCGAGCTTTCACTATCCGGCGAGCGGTTCATTCTCTTACTACATACTGTATTTTGAGCGAAATAGCTTTTTATTTTACTAATTACAGTTTATATAACAGTTTTGATCATCTGATAAATATATGGATAAGAATTTAAGCTTCCATAGGTAACGGGAACAGTCACAAGGTAAGTTGGTGCACAAACATTAAAAATAAAGATAAGTTAAGGTCATCAAAATTTCTGAAAGAAACGCAGTCGCAGAATCCTATTAGCTTAGTTTAGCGATCTAACATGGAACATTTTTCCTGGAGCTCAGTTGCCTAAATCATTAAAAAATGTTCCTGTTGGTATGACTGTGCCAATTTATAATAAATATAATTGATCTTTTCGTAGATTATGAAATGATAAAATAGTAGATTTTGTTGTAATCACCTGGAACACAATATCAATTATTTTTTTCCAGTTGTTTTCCAATTTGGTCAGAATGCGTATGATGATTTGAGAATATATATATGTGTTGATATATAAACATAATATGTTGATAATGCTTTTATAATATTAGGTATATAATATTATTTTACAAAAACTTTAATAATTATTGTTACTAATCGTTTTTTTTTTTTTGTAGGTTACCGGCGACAATTCATTCTAATGGTGTTATTAGTCTTTTCTCCTGCAAACTAATTCATGTTTTCCGATATTTACCTACACTTATTTTTCATCACATCAGACGACAAGTAAAAGATCAAATGAAATATTGCTTTTTGGAAAGAAATCTGTAATCGATCTCTCTATCGGTTTCGGTTTTCCAAATTTTCCATCAATTTAGAATCAGTTTCCTTTAACACTCTCTTATTTATTGTTCATCTGTATTTTTTTGACTACTTTTTCTAATCAATTGCCTATAACTTTTGATTTAGGGCCATCAAAATACAATACTGGTATTTTTAACCCTTTTCTCATTTCATGAGATTTTCTCTGGTTTTTCGCGGCGCTCTATATACTTTGTTTCTATCTAAAATTGCATTTTTATGCTTTATATCATACAGGACTGATTATTCCGTCATTTTTATGAGATACAATCTTAAAAAATATTAAGTTAAAGATATTTTTAATTTATTTATACCTGCTTGAAAATACGATAAATTTTACATTTTTTTTAAATTTTGAGCTCAATTCGGAGACAGAAGATATCTTTCAAATCGAAAAATATTTTGCATACCTATTATGAACAGTATTTAGCACTAAAGTATAACTATTACGTTAGCAATAATGGAAGAAACGCAAATCGGCCCGGCCTAATGTATGTGGCCTCCCTTTGAAAACTATGAAACTTTATTTTCTAGAAATTGCAGTATTTAAAAAACAAAAACTTTCTGGTTGTACATTAATTAGTTTTGATAGACGTATAATATGAAAATTCATTCATCATATTTAAATTTAACGCTTTTGTAAATAAATAGCGACATATTATTTTCTATAAAAAATATTTTCCCATGTATGCTACCAAAAGTTTTATCTTTTTTATATTATATAAAATACAATGGAGTTTGTTACACTGCAAGCAGTACAAGAGGTTCTAGAATTATTATACTTAGATTGTTTGTCGAAGGCCACGTGATTCTTTTTGATATTTTTTTATTTTTACAAGAAACGATTTATTACAACTCATGAACTGCTAGGCCGATTTATCCATTTTTCATTTGTTGGAATTGTCTGCACTCAAAATATTCGAAACAAATTTGTCTGCACCTGAAATGTCCAACTTCACGATTTTGTACGTCCCGAACTTGCAATTTTCTCGCTCATTAGAAATGTGAAAAAAAAAACAACGAATCTGTATACAACGGTAATATACGTTGAAACATTATTTGGATTCGGTCAGTAGGTTAAAACACACACGTATTGATTCTGCGGCGGCGGCGATGCGAACTTCGCCGGTTCACCTAGTATGATATTAAAACAAAGTAGGTATTATTATTAATCTTATTCAATTTAGAATATTATTCCAAATAATAATTATGCATACTTAATTCCTTACCAATTATTCGAGGTAACCAGCGAAGATTATTGCGGTGGTGTCAAATTATTTAAAAGAGTTATTGGATAAGTAAATAATGGTTATAAAAAAATGCAGCCTTTAAATTCAAATATTTTAATCATTATTATCGTAACCAAATTTTTCCGGCTATCTTGATATGAATTTCAATTCGCGATTCATGTTTACATATTGATCTCAGTGTTTACAAATTTTTTTTAGTCTTTTTTAATAGCAACAAGAGTTACGTGACTTAGGTACTCATAAATCACTCCATTATTGTGAGTGAAATTGCAGAAAAAAAGACTTATGTGTAAATTCACTTTTACCATTATGGAGAGGACATAGAAAATGGAAATGATTCATCCATTCCACTGGCCGAGTAGAGTGTTGTTATTTCTCCCATCAGAATTCCTAAGACAAGTAATACCCAGTGCTCCTCTCCTATGTAACTGAACTGAGGTAGGTACCTACTGCTTCAGAGGAGAGAAACGGACAGACTTTGTCCTGTTATGCCATAAGGTTAAATTAGAAAATTTAAACTGTCTAAAGCACTACGATGATTAATTTATGGCATGTACACATCTGACACACGTTGCATTGGTTACGTTAAGTACCGCGCGTCTTCAGATGTCCACAGACCCTTCCAAATCCAATCCAAACTCCCTTAAGGCCCCATAGGGAGGCAACAATAGCTCTCCATTGCGCTCGATCTTGCGCATCGTTTATGACCTCCACCCACACCATGTCCAGATTCCTCAGCTCTGCTTCGAAGGATCGGAATACAGTATGAGATGGTCTTCCTCGACTTCGGGACCTTGATGGGAGGAATAACAGCGCTCTCCTCGGCCAACTGTCATTCGGCATCCTCAACAAATGTCCCAGCCATGCCCATCGGAGAGTACTCCGTAATGGTGGAAGTGATGGGCCCGCGCTGGGTGCGCCGACGTATAGCGTCGTTCGTGATGCGGTGGTACCATCTAATAACCAAAATTCTCCTGAGGCACTTCGTTTCGAATGCAGATACTTTGTGTTCCTAGATTTTAGTCAGGTGCCAGGACTCACAGGGAACTACTAGGACACCATTTTTTATTTAGATTAGTTTTGACATTGTCAGGAAATCTTTTTTCCAACACTTTTTTGCTGTTTAGTCGCCATCAGAATCTTAGTCAATGATAAGCTTATTGATTTTTAGTTATAAGCGCCAGGATTTAAGTCCATTATCTTCCATTCTATATCAATGGTAATAAAACTTTACTATTGAAATAGGCCACACCTGTACGAAAAAGGTGGAGTTCTTATTTACATATTGATGGCGTAATATTTTGTTTGGTTTAACGAGAAACGATAAGTTTGCGCGAACCCCAGTAAAGTTGATACTACTTAACAATATCAGAAAAATATGAAATGATGAGTCTGTTCAAACAATTTTTCCCCAACTTTCCATCAAGTAAAAAATTTGATTGTTTTTTATGATCATAAATCTTTTTATATTATATTGAAAAGTTTTAAACCACATAGATTTTAGGTTAAGTTTTTGTAATTCATAATAAACTATCAAGTGTTGCTATTGTTTTTTGTATGTTCACAAATTATCTAATGTAAAAGGCTCTCAAGCCGTAATCTTGAATAAATATATTAAATTACTTAAGTAGAGCTGAACTTAAAGTTAAAGATTTTCACCACCGATTTGACTTTTATTAAAATGTAGGTACAGTTTGGAAACATGTACAGAATGCAGTGACTCTCCAAGTAGCACACTAGAATAGAAAAGCTTACACCGGCTAGAAAAATCATCTTAAAAAAACCCCTTTAATTATAATGGTACAGTTTACACCTACATAGTTCATTAGTTTTAAATACATAAAAAAAGATGAATGTTGCACAATACCTGCGCAATAGATGCCTACAATAATTGACCTGTCTTTGCTTATAATCATTGGATATTAGATACCTAGATTATTAAATGTCATGGAATTTTAAACTAGCCCTAAAGGTAGGTAGGGTCTGTCAGTATTATAAGCCAGTAGACGTATACGATTACACACAATGACGTAACTTGGTACATTTTTTTTTAATAAAGCAAACAAGGCACTTAATTAATTAAATTTGTAAAACTAATTTAGTCGGGTGAATCTGTATATATAAACAAACACCCGCTCCCTTCTCAGTGTGACACATCCGTTTGTTTATTTTAGCTAATAGCCAATTAGTTAAGACTGATAAAATCAATCAGGTGTAAATAGCATACTTCCAACCTTCAAAGTACACAGTGATATCTTTTAAAAAAGTACACAATAACCTACATGCAGGTTACTCAAATTTATACGTAAATCTGTCAATGTCGGTGAAAATTTTGAAATGATAACGAACATAGTATTCTTTGAGACAAGTACATAGTATTCTTTGAGTTTGAGACAGTTAACTTCCTTTCTATATTGCAATTTTTATGCTATTTCTTTCGCTCTCTGTTCAATAAGACCAATGCATAGTTAATTAAATTAATTTTTTTATAAATATGTTATACAATTCTAACGATGCCATCTTTTGGGAATTAGGCAAAATATTTTTTTTTTTTAAATAAACCATTATAAATTTTTGTTCCAATTTCAAAATTTAAAATGAGTTCCATTCTAACTTTTTCGAAAGGTTCGGAATTATTATTCAAAATCAGAATCGCGACAAAGTTTTCGGGGTTTTTAATTAACCGTAATAATTCAAACGGTAAATTCGACGCGGTAAATTGCGGGGTCAGTAATTAAATGTAAGGGACGAATATTAAGAAGTTCGCTTGTTAACTTTGCAGCTTCTTCTTCTATTTTAAAAGAAAAACACTCCTCTATTGAACCTTCTATTAAGTTTCCTTTCTGAATAATCTTTTTTTTTTAAAGAAAACTTCAACCGAATCTCCCTTGATACTTCCTTTCTTAATTGATTTTTTTATGAACCTTCCGTAACATTTTTTTCATTCCAAAGTTTTTTTAATAAGCTTTTTTTTGTTTTCTCAAGAAGTTTTTTTTTTTAATAACATAAACTACACTCATTTTTTTGTTACCCTTGGAGCTCTTTCCTGAAAGGGGTATACGGATAGAATCATCTCAGTATACTTGTAGTAAGTACAAATAAAAGGCATTTCATCTGCTCATAAATATATCAATCTTTCCTACACATAAATGTTATAGGTTTTTGGTAGATGAATTTACTGTGCATGGAGTTTTTGTCATCGTATATGTACATATCTATTATGTATCTTATAGGTTGAAGATAAACAAAAGTAGCAGTGAAAATCACAATTAAATGTTTTCACAATATGCTGCTAAATTTCATTAATACTACATATTTTTTAAGTTGGAAATTTTTTATTTACAAAACTACGTACTCATTTTGTGGATAGGCAAAAAGTAGCTGCAAATAACTGTGTACGTACTAACTGCGCTTTAACGATAAACCAATTGAACCTTCATTTTTAGGCCCAAAATTACAATACAGGCTTAAGGTCCACCTTTACCCCAAGCCGCTCATAAAGCGTAGCTTACAAAAAATATGCGAATTACAATGTCTCCTTAGCGCGATTTGGCGGCTTATCCTACTCGTTAAGTTAAGGGATACCCCGAGGTGTCCTCAACGGCGTTAAGCTCGCTAAACTCAGTTATTTTTTTTCTCACTAGGAGGCGCCACAAGTTACAATACTGACATAAACGTCATTGCCGCCATTATTACGCTTTCAGTTCGCTGTTGTTTTGTTCGCGCTTGTATTTTGGATTATTTATTACCGACCCTTGCTTCGTTTATTTGACCGCTATACACTGTTCACTCTCTTTGACAATTGCTTTGGCTACTGGATCTTCTTGTTTTAACTTCATTTCGACCTCTGCTTTGCTCCCTGGATTGGATACAACTACGCTTGACCCTGCTCGCCTACTGATATTCTTGGGTTTTGGTTTGTTCTGACTTGTGCTGTGCCCATTGACTTGATACTGTTTATTAAACAACTACTGATATTATTAGATAGGTAAGTGGTGAAAATATTGTACTATGAAATCGTTATTGGTTATGTTGATAATATTGAACTCACCTGTCCCTACCTATAGCTGAATCTTAAATTAGTTGGGAAATATATCATAAGCCACAATTTTATACTAAAAAAACCTTCCATACGCCTTGACTTTGTTATAAAACCATGTTGCATCGGCACTTTAAGCTAATTTTATTGTATTTGCAGGGTAAAATGTCTCATCCCGACTTTCTGGCCAATCGGATGTGTCCGTACCGTTTCTCTTCTAGCTCTTCATCCAGTGAGGATGAAGAAGTTTATGAAAGGCAGAGGAGGATCCGCATATTTAGAAGCAGAATTGACCACTTTGTGGAATGGGACGATATTGATTTCCACATACGCTTTCGACTTTCAAAAAGAATGGTAAATTCTCTGTTGGACCTGATCAGAAACAAGATACAACACCCAACAAATAGGTATGTATTCAAAATCCACATCTTTTTGCTCCAGTTCCTGTGGTGAAATGTATACTATAAAATAATAACTTGTGAAATTATTTTTACATTGTTTTAGGAATAAAGCTTTGCAGCCAGAGACGATGCTGCTACTTACAATTCGGTACTTTGCATCTGGGGGGATGCTTGTAAGTGTGGGAGATTTTAGTGGAGTACATCGATCAACCGCAGGCAAACATGTTTGGAGGGTGATGACGGCTATTGCCGAACTTAAATCTACATATGTTTGCTTACAAAATGACAGAGAAAAGATGGCTGAGTTGCAGGCAGGATTTTTTGAAATCGCCCGGTTTCCTAAAGTAATTGGTGCGATAGATTGCACCCATGTCCGCATCGCATCTCCCGGTAAGAAATTGAGATTTTTTTTATCTAAATAAATGATGCATTAGGGGAAAAACATAATATTATACATTTGATTGCCTTAACCCGCACATATTTCATTCCTCATTAATTTGTGAATAGTTTGTATACTATTACCACAATCTCACATTGTACATGTTCCCTTAAAAGGCAATTATTATGCTCCGTTTGTGTTTACATAAGTGTATAATATAGTATATTTTCTTTTATAGTCCGTTTACATGTTTACCAGGTGGAGGTGATATCCACCCTGCCAAGTCTTGCGTACCTATTAAAATGAACTTCCAAGCAACAGCCGTCTACACTTTGAACATAATGGCTGGTATTCTCAAGTTCACGTTCCAACTCAACTCTTGCTTAGAACTTAATCGGTTGCCAGTATTAATTTACGTAACTAATGTATTGGATAAAACATTTTCAGAATACAGAAATGTCAAAAGTCTCAATAAAAATTGGATACGACGCAACTCAATCATCTGCTTTTCATTTCAGAATAATAGTCAATATCTGCATAATGAAAAAGTGAATACCTAGATCTCTTTGCTTACAACTATTTTGTTTCACAATTGCAGGTGGAGACAATGCTGAGGCATTTCGAAATAGGAAAGGGTTCTTCTCGGTGAATGTGCAAGCAGTTTGTGGCCCCGATTTGAAAATAAACAATGTGGTGGCAAGATGGCCAGGATCTGTGCATGACTCTAGAATATTCGAAAATTCAAAATTAAAAAATGATCTAGAGCATGGCAGATATCCCGGGGGAATTTTACTGGGAGACAGTGGATATGCTCTGAAACCTTACCTCATTACACCTATATTAAATGTTAACAACGAAACAGAGAATATATTCAACGAATCCCAAATCAGGACAAGAAATCCTGTCGAAAGGTGTTTTGGGGTATGGAAAAGGAGGTTTCCTGTACTTTCCCTAGGGATTAGGTTGGGCCTTTACAAAGTCCAAGGGATTATAATGGCCACAGCTGTCTTGCACAACATCGCAATAGGCCAAAATGAGATCGAGCCACCTCCTTTGTCACCAGAGGTCCTTAGTGCCATCACCTATGTGAACGGTGTAGAAAATGCAAGGGTGACTCGGGCGGAAATTAGCAATCACAGGCTGCCTTTGCTAAGTTATTTTGCCAATCTTCCAAGAATATCAGAGGACTCAGAGAGAATATAAGGCAACATGTTCTTGGAATAGCTGGATTTTCTGCATGTGCGTGAAGATAGAATCATAATAAAAGCTCTCCCAGTAGTTTTGTTTCAAACTCTTATGTTTTCTGATTGATACATACCTATATAAAACATGTACCTTGTCTTGTACTGGTTTTCCTAAATAATGACAATAAAGAATTTCAAGCATATGTGTTATTGCATTTATTTTTGTAGTTCCTATGAAGAACTTGGTACGGTCTCCGACCATCACATATAGGCATGGGCTTCAGATCACAATGCCTCGGGTTTGATTCCCGGTCGGGTCAGTTTTCTAAGCATTGAAATGAAATTCTACCTGGGGTTGGCCTGTTTCAGATTGGACAGGATCGGTTGACTGGAAAAATTTGTTTCAGACTATGAGTTCTGCTGGATATACTGACACTTTGTATAGAAAAGTGTTAATTTACTTATTTGAGTTAATAAACATAAGTCATAGAAATAACCTCAATGTGTAAAATAAAGATTTACTTATAAATTACATGTATGGATTGTAAGTAAAACAGTATGTGAGAGGACAAAGTATTTATTAAAAAAAAAAAACTCTATACAAAGAACACATCTATCTGTCAAACGATTCTAACTTTTTCCTTAAAATTCTCATTCGCATTTCGTGTTCCTCTGCCTCCCACCTTAAGCGTAGTGCATGTGCCTCCGCTTCTCTCTTTTCTGAGTTGATGATGTGTTCAATCTCTGCAGCTTGTTTTTTTTCCTCGTTGTCTAAGAGATAAACTTTTTTTTTGTGCCTCAACCCCTTCTCATCTTGCGATCTTTTTCTCTGTAAAAGAAAGATTGTTTCAGAAATCAATTTGTCACAACTTTTTTATTAACAAGATAGATTTATTAGTGCTTGTGGATTTCACAGGGCACCCTTGAGGTTTGAGCCAAGAATAACCTCAGCCATCTAGAGATAAGTAACACAAGCTCCTAAAAAATGGTTTTTAAATACACAAAATGCAAAAAAACATCTATATCTTATGGTGAATGTTTCGTGTTTCCTGCAGTTTAACAATCAACGACTACCAACTGTTTTATCATTGTATTTTCAGTTACATTTTAGTGAACAAAGCAATGTTCGTCGTAAGATTTTAATAGACTGAAATTTTAATATTTATAAAAAAATAAAATAGGCTTTCGTAAAATGGCGTCAGTCAAAAAACTGAACTTTAATAAATCAATAACTAACCTTGGGTAAATTCTTTATCTTTAACCTCGGATTGATCGGTGTTTTGAGAAGCTGGGGCCTGGGTGAATCCCATACCGAGGCAATGTCAGGATCCTTAAAAAATTAAAATGTTTAACATTACATCACATGATAGAAATTTATTATAGATACTTATACAAAGTTATAGTAATAATATCAACATGCATGCATGGAAAAGAAGAAAGGTGGATTTTTGAAAAAGTATATGTGGTGTCAGTCTTCCAGGGGGGATTTATGGATATGCAGCGTGCTGAGTTGGGGGCAGTATAGTGGTAATATTTTTGTACAAATGCAAAGGTGATAGTGAGACTTGAATATGGCTGAAGAAATAGGGTGTGAATGTGCACACTAATAATGTATCTGGAGTGAGAAAATAAAAATAAGGCATGTTTGGTGTGTGGTGTCAAATCCTATGAAAATCTTACATTTCTCTTTATACTGCATGACCCCTCTGGTTCTAGAGCATCCTCAACAGAAGTTGTGCCAGCTACTTCATCCTGCAATCCAATTAATAATTAGGTTATAAACATTACCTGATAAAAAGAGGTATAATATTCGAGAGAATTGAGAATATTCGAGTGACTTTTAATTCAATATCACATACAATAATTATAACATGATTTCCGCTGGAGATGTTCCCATGGATGTTTCCAGTTGATGTACCAGCTACTTCTATCTGTAATTGAAAAAATAATTTTTCAGTACAGTGATCTCAACACTATGAAATAGTATTTATTTCAATAATGTAATTATTAATAGAGGTGGTGAGTTTCATTAGGAAAACGTTAAGATTATTAAACAGAAGTATACGGGCATGAGTTTCTCTTCCAACCGTGAGTTTCCCAACATATGATATACCTAATTTGTTATAAAAATAAAATATCTTACATCCATCCAAGTTGGCTGAGCCTGTGGCGAATTCGCCTGGATGAAGTCCACCTGGAAAATTTAATAACTTTCAAACACCAATACAACTTTCACAAACCAAAATTGTATGTTTCACTTTAATTTACCTAATTGTTTATGTAAATAAATTTCACATACAATTATTGTGATATAAAAAACTCAAATGTATCTCTCAGGCAAATCATAAAAAAATAAAAACCTTACCTCTGGTAATGGTAAAGAATCTTCATCATTGTCCAAATCACCAGACATTCCAACAGCCTGGACATTTAGTCGGTCCAGAATGTCTTCCTCCGTCTGAGTAAGCGGGACCTCTGGCAATGGTGGTCCACCGCCTGTCACTTTATAGTTAGACTTGTATTTGTTTCCTTTGCTTTTTATATTTTTTTTTATGTTGTCCCACTTTTTTCGCAAGACGGTCACGGGCCTGTTGGACATATTGCTGGCGTTAAATAATTTTTCTATTTCTAGCCAGCACCTGGTTTTGTCTTTCCACGTGCACACATCTGTCTTCTTACACTCGACGATGGACCACCTGCTTTTCACGAGGTCCGTCAAAATATCCACCTCAGACGGAGTGAAGTTCTGCGATCGTTTTTTATCAGCCATTGTCTGTAATTTAAAAATAAAATTTACTTGGTGGAGAGTTACACAAACATGTATTTTAAAAATAATGATGGTGGAAATAAATGTTTTTGTGTGATTGTTAAATGATGGATATTAATGTTTTTTTTTACACTTTTTTCACCTCTTTATTTTGTATTTTAGTATGTTGTGAATTAATAAATATTCTATATACAATAAAAAGTCTGCACAACTTGGCTCAAACACGTGGACGCAACTGTAAATTCACAGCCACATCCTACCCAAGAAGAATAGCGAAGGCAAATAATAACCACATCAAGACACGTCACTACATTAATATTATATAGTATTGTTATCATACTCACTGGATCAAAGTCAAAGCAGAAGTCAAGGGTATCGGAAAGCACGCGATATCAACTACTATATCAAGGATCTAACCTGAAACAGAAAGAAAATCACGATGAACTAATACCGCGACGGATTGTTAATATATTGTAGTAAATATCACAAGAACTTCACCACTTACCTATTTAATAATATGAGTAGTTCTCAATGAACAGTATCAAGTCAATGGGCACAGCAAAAGTCAGAACAAACGGAAATCCAGTAGGCGAGCAGGGTCAAGCGTAGTTGTATCCAATCCAGGGAGCAAAGCAGAGGTCGAAACGAGGTAAAAGCAAGATATCCAGTAGTCAAAGCAGTGTACAGAGGTCAAATAATCGAAGCAAGGGTCGGTAACGAAAAAATCCAAGTCAGAATCCAAGAGCGAAGCGAATATAAACGAACCAAAGCAACAACAACAACACGAGTAATGGCGCGCGTCCCGGTGAATTTGACAGATCGGGAGCTGAATACATAGATAAAACATCGATAAAAGAGAAGTAGGGCTACCAACTTAACCATATCTATGGCTTAGCCAAGCCGCAGTCGAATTTTGATTGATATTCTCGTGTGAGTGGTAAGCTCCACTTAACTTTTAAGCCTCCTCAATAAAGCTACAGGATAAGCTACAGATTGTAATTTCGGCCCTTAATGTCATTTATGCGTATTTATGTGTTACTTCAACCATGAAACATTTTGTAAACAAAACTTGGTAGGTGAAAAATTCGTTCCTTTTTTTTTTTTACCCATTACGCCGTGTCCCGTAAGGGGTAGGCAGAGAGAACGGACCTCCACTCTTTTCTATCCAAGCACACTTCTTTCGCTTCTTCCACCGACATACCGTTTCTCATACACCCTCTCCTATTTCTTATACTTCTGACCTGGCCGTCCTTAAGGAGAGAATTGATATGTTCGACCCACGTCATTTTTGGGTAGGCCATTCTTTCTTAAATTTTTCCTATTATCGTATGAATTATCTTTGTCATTCTGTTTACAGCCATACTTTCCACATGCCCAAAACACCTCAACTTATTGACTTTCCTATTTGTCACAAAACTCACTTCCATACCACATTCTTTCCTGGCCTTCCTTGAGGACGGAATCGATGTGTTCGATCCACGTCATTCTCGGTCGCCCACGCTTTCTTACACCTTTCCTTTCAGCCTTATGAATTACCTTTGTCATTCTGTTTGCATCCATTCTTTCTACATGCCCAAACCATCTCAACTCATTAACTTTCATCTTTGTCACAATACTTACTTCCATACCACATTCTTTCCTAATATTTTCATTCCTTTCTATATCCCTTAAAGTTTTTCCACATGTTCCTTTTTCAATTAGGTAATATTGAGAAAAAAAATTGATGATTTTCTTATACTAAACTAGTGAATTACATAGATATGTTTTGTTGCAAATATCACATTTTAAAAGCTTTTGTAACATATTCAATAGAACCTTCATCGTTTCTTTGAAATCAATGAGTCGACATCGTCAGAACCAAAAGTTACCGTCGAAGTATCTACTCAGAAAAATATCGCTAGTAAAACCGTTTGAAACAGAATTTGAAGACATTGTGTGGGGATTACAGACAAGAAGGTTCTGTAAAGAGCATATAACTGTAAGAGGACGGTTAGGGATGGTATTCCTGTGTATCTGGTAGACTTCTAGCGCGTCCACACAAAATATGGAAATATGGTTGGAAGTGCACGTCAAATGAAGCGAATACAGCAGGAAACAGAACATTAAACGCAGCGAAAAATAATATTTTCAACAAGAAATGAAATAACAGTGACTGCAATGCCCACCCCACGTCTGATCTCTATTGTCTGCCGGCCACGTTTTTAAGCACGACTGGGAATTGTTGACTGTGGACGAGAAAACGTGATCTAGACTTGAATCGATCAATTTAATATAAATAGTTCTTTTGTTAGATCTTTTTTTTTCCTTACTCATAGGACATTCTCAAGGTCATTATATTCCCTCCGAATTCTTTACAATGCTTAGCTAAATCACCTGCTAGAATATTTAGGTTTAAAAGACTATCTTAGACTAAGTTAATGTGTGACACAATAATTTAAGTCTGTGGAATTTTGACATAGAGTTAGTACAATTTCTTTGTTAATGTAGAGTGGGTATTCACTAGAATGTTGAGTTCGAACTAAAATTATTCTTTTACCGAAAGGTCAACGCTAAAAAGAAATTATTTTTAAGTAAATGAATCAAAATAATCAAATATCAAGTGTTTAGTTCGTCGGTAACTCTGTACTTTCAAATATGTAACAACTAGTCACTCTAACAATTCATTACTGATGTTCGCTTTTTAAACGGAACAAACCACTTCGGGCTTACGACCGTCTTTTCTGTTATTTCGAAGGCTGGCTTAGTGTGATCACTTTTCGTTAACAACGTTCGCCATTGTCGAAAAATCCCATGTATGCAACAAATAGATATTTAATAATAATTAATGAAATATAGAGATAAAAGTTGGAAAGTATTGAGAACAAGAGAGCAACCAAATTTAAAGACTGCGACTGCTGTCATGTATTTGGCGCCAGGATATATCTATTTTTGTAAATGTCTCATCTTTATTGCCTATTGGCTTTGTTGGTGCACAACGTTCTAATTATAATAATAATATAATAATATAACACTTTTCTATACAAAGGTGTCAGTATAGCCGACGGAACTTATTGCCTGAGGCAATTTTTTTCAGTCAACCGGTCCCGTCCAATCTGAGACAGGCCAATCCCGGGTAGAAATTTCAAGTGAAAAAACTCTGACCCGACCGGGAATCGAACCCGGGACCTCGGATCTGAAGTCCACGCTAGTACAACTAGGCTACTAGATTCTTGTGACCATTTTTCAGGACTAGATCTTAACGAATATGTAACAACTAATGACTCTAACAATTCATTACTGATGTTCGATTTTTAAATGGAACGAACCACTACAGGCTTACGACCGTCTTCTACTGTTATTTAGAAGGCTGGCTTAGTGTGTATTTTCGTTGAAACACTATAAACCCCACTTGAAATATTTTTGTATTTTTTTTTCATACAATTCGGGAAATATTTTTCAAACCTACTTATAAGTTGTGCCGGAAAGTCGATGGTTTCCATGACAATCAATCAAGAATCAATAAAACAGTTGCTACGGTAAGAAATGTCAAACTGACCACAGTTCTCAAAGTCCTAAGCTGTAATTGGGACTTTTCTAGGGACAGTACGGTTGATTTATAAAACAATCAAACAATTAAGGCCTTTTTCTATGCCCATCTTCCGACAGGTTTTTGCTGCTAGTTATTGACAGGTTGAACTTGTTGGTTTTCTACAAAATACAGGTAGTAACTATTCGAATGACCATAAATAAAAATAGTAACAATAACGTAAGAAGTAGGATGGTGGGTACCTACCTAATAATAATTAATTACGGGTGCTCCGTAACTAGAAACCACTTTAAATTAATTAAGTATAAAATATAAAAATAAGACCGAAAACAATTATTTAGGATATACTAGGTAGGTAGTAATGATAAAAAATAAATTAATAAAAAATAAAATATTATTATAGTTTTTTTATTATCTATATGAATATTTGCCCGTAGTTATAAAGCGCTCTGTTGTATGTATGTCTTTTCGTTTCTAGCTATCTAATCTCTTCATTGGGTATCTACTGTTTTGGTGACCAAAAAAGATCTGTGGTGACGTCCTTCAATGTTACAATTATGTCATGTAGCTCACATTCAGTCTTGGTGCGAGTGGTCTTGCTTTCTGAGAGTTCAACAGTGGCCCTCTGAGAATATGTTTTTTTTAGCGTATGCATTACAGTTATAGAGGTTGTCTTGAGCTTTTTTAGTTAGCATCTGAGAAGAATTAACA
The DNA here is from genome assembly GCA_963576905.1 of Mystacides longicornis. Lineage (NCBI taxonomy): Eukaryota > Metazoa > Arthropoda > Insecta > Trichoptera > Leptoceridae > Mystacides > Mystacides longicornis. The sequence goes on from OY756438.1 coordinate 4,454,440, forward strand.
AACTAGGGTGTCTGATGATCGTGTTAGATCGAAGAATATGGATTCGTTGCGCTTGAAGGTAATTGAACTGCAAAAAGGAAGGAATTGCAGTACTTAATAGCCTCCTAATGTAATAATTGATGTGTGGCTAGTACTATCTGCTGTACGGCTGTGAGACTTGGACTCAACAAAATTAACAGGTTCGAGACTTTTGAAATGTGTTTACATCGCGGAATATTAAAAACCCTAAGACTGGCATGTGTATAACTTTATTGCATCAAATATATAACATTTATATTTAAAAATTTATAAATTTTATTATTATGTAAATTTTATTTTGAGTGTTTTATTCTCTCTCTCAATATTTGAAATATAAATAAAACATTCATGTTAAAAAAATACATTCAGGTGCGACCTCGGACACCCTAACTAGGCATAGCCTGTGTCGAGTAGTGTCCGAAGCAAAACCCTTCCTCTTGAAAAGCCACAAAAAAATGATCCAACAAAATGACATGCTCAAGTTAAGTGTAAACACGTCAGAACAGAATACAGATAAAAGTTTGCGAGTTCAGAAGTCCTAAGTTGATTCGGGCAGTGCAAGAACTCCTTTCTCATAAAAAGTTCATATTTGGGAGACACGTTGCGTAGGGAGGTGCATCAGCTGATCCACCTAATATCTTAAGGGAATCATCGAGGGTCGCATAGAGGCTGGAGAAGGCAGATGCCCTGGCTGCGGAACATAAGAGAATGGATGGGTTTCCGTACTTAGCAGCCCAGGACAGAGAAGGATTCTACATATTTGGGACAACCTTAAATGACAACACAAGAAGATGATGGGTTGTTATATTTTATCGAAAATAAATACAATTTCTCCTGACCAAAGATACGAATTGGATTTTTATATAAATGGTGTTTTATGCTAGTACTTTTTTTTATATAAAAGTACGTATTTCTTTAATGCTACCGTTTGCCTGAAGCGTTGTACTTAATACCTACATAAAATAAAATAAAAACGACAACGTGGACGGACGATTTTTTTTTTACATCTAAACAATTTTTCAATTAACATACCATCACCTGTTCCGCTCAATCATTAGGCAACTATCAACAAATTAAAATCGTGCGTCTCGCTCGCACATAAAATTGATTTCGTGATCATTGATTCTTTTTTTTTTCATATTTATCGTCTCTTTTACTCCAATCTGTCGTCGTATGATTTATCTTTCTCTTTCGACGAATGACAGTAATTTCATACCTGATGCCCCTGGTTACATCTAATGATACGAACGTGTGGGGTTACTTGTTAAAAAAAAATAATGATAAAAAATTTTAGTGGCAACACTGTACGGGTATAATTTTTTTAAATGTGTTTTCAATTTGAAATGTGGATTCCATTCTAGAACGTGCTGCCCGTTTTTTTTTCATTTCGAATTATTTTCCTCCAGACCCAATATTTTGACGGTTTTTATCAAATATTATTTCACCTTTTGTTTCAACAGTATTTTTTTCTCTCTTTTTTTCGCAGAAGTCATCATTTTCTTAAAGATATACCTTATTATTGGCTCTTTTTATATTTGCGCTACTACTTTTGAAAACACAATATCTTCAACATTACCTATCAAAGCGTTTCCCAAAATTTCTTATTTCGTTTAAATTATTCTGAGCCTATTACATATCCATTATAAATTCAATGTTTGAGAAAAAATGTATCTTTCAAATATTTTTCGTTCGCATACGGGGTGGATTTTTTAGAAGACTGCCTAATAAAGATAAGGGATGACATAAGAAAACCTATACAGTGGTCTTTTTTAAACGTTCTCTATAATAGAAATAATACTTTTGAAAATGATGGAGATTTGACCAATTCAGCCAATGATTGAGTTAATACCATAGATATATTCCATTCTCCTAAGGTTCATCTTTTTGCGAACAGTCCTTGACCACCATTATAATATGTGTCCAATACACCACATAGTGAATTAATCTTTCCCATACTCATCACCGGTTGAGGACATTAATAAGGCAAAAAAAGCCTGAAAAAAAGTATCTCGGGATTTCTTGAAAGATCGCACAAAACCTCGCAAATCACATTTTCTCCCTCGAATCATAAAAATTCACCGACAATCCTTAATTAGATTTATCACAAAAAGTTGGCTTCATTGTGTTCGCGTTTCGTCTCGACATTAATCTACATTCTCAAGTCATTTCGGTTTAACTTGTTTCCATTATTATTCCCGCTACCATTGTACTCTAAATACACCTATCCATCTCCTCTTTATGTCTTGGATGTGTTGGCACTTAGACTCTTCACACACAGTTCACATCTTTCCACGCTTCATAATAAGGTTTGATAGTGAATTTTGGGATCGAGTAGCATTCGCTGTTAATTTGGACATAAATTCATTATTTACTATTATATCAATAGGTAATTATTTGTGTTACCTGATCTGGGTTGGGTTTTCCAAAATCTATATTCAATATGCTTTTTGTCATTATTTCCTTTCTGAAATACTTCAACTCTTTGGATTTCAGTCCGTTCTTTTTAAATTGAACTTGATCATTGTAATTCATTTTCTGTCTGTTTACTAAGGTCTACAATAGCAAATTACAGACAAGGTTCGTACTTTTCTTTTTGAAAACTTTTTTCAAACTTTCTTCTTTTATAATGTAACATTTTCATAAATAGTTTTGGAATATTTAATGGTAAATTTAAGCTACTATGAGCTTACGACCGTCTTTTACAAAAAAAATTTAAGACGTGCTTACAGCCATCACTTTTCAGTATCAACGTGCGTCAGTAGGTGGTCTATTTTTTTCTAAATTAAATTTAATAGAAAGTACATAATATGTAGGTATCTTTATTGATTATGTATGTAAACTAAAAATTGTTGCTGCTAAACCAATACAAAATAATGTTAGTCATCTGGCAATTACTAATTACTGGAAGCAAATTGATTGGCACAAGGTTAGGTAGCCGTGGTAATCCAACGAGTAGGTGGTGTGACTCGTCGGTACAGGGTTATAAATGAGCATATCAGAGGATCATTTAAGGTGGCTGCTATACCCGATAATATGACGGAGACCAGACTGAGGTGGTATCGTCATGTCATGAGATGTGACGCGGACTATTCAGTGAAAACAGCGCTGAGTATTCCCACAAAACCGAGAGGGAGAGGAAGACCCCCGGCAACCTGGTGGTCCACAATTGAGAGGGAGTTGGCAGCATAGAACGTCCCTCAATTGACAACCCAGGACAGAAGATCCTGACGCGTGTGTACAAGGAGGCCTGACCCTGGTTAAGCCGGGAAAAAGGGCAGGGCAAAGAAGAAAGAAGAAGAGGTAATCCAACGGGTAGGAGTAGAGAAAAAAGGGAACTCTTCAATTGTGACTGTTCTTGCATGGAAACTCTGTAAGTGGAGTGAAAGATCTCTCAACGTACCGCCAAACGATTTGGAACGAATCTGTATCACTCTCTCAATAATACCTAATGGCTCCTCATTATAAAACTTTAAAAAGTACCGAAGACATTATTACCAAAAGTAGAAATGCCTCTTGTTGGAGTTCCCTCTCTGGCAATTAGGTATTGAAAGATGTGTCGGATGTGGCGGCGCTAATGGAACTCTATATCTTTTCCACAAACATGGACGACTTTAATGTCAGAACATTTCCCCAAAACGTTGATTCACGATGACAACATTTGAAAATATTTCTCATTACGGACATTTTTAAATGATACGTTTTTCTTTCCTGATTGCTGAAATTGTAACAAAATTGCTTGATTTGGCATGTTCTTCTACTTGTTGGTCTAAAATATAAAGAAAATCAGCTCCTCTTTTCTTGCATTTCTTAAATATCACGTAGTCCAAATAATGAGAGATACCTACGTTAACTCAAGTCAATGTCTTACACTGCCCAGTGTCCAGTGCCTATATCATGGTTCCCCTCATGCCATGAGATCATCTGCCTTTGTCCAAGTTTGAATTATTTTATGAATATGCGTGTATTCTAATTCTCCTCTTATTCCTGATCTTAGCCATGCTAAAATAAGCACTTGTTCCAGAGGTCCGACCTAAAACTGTTTTAGGTCGGACCTATTAGTGAAACCTGGAGTGTGCCATGATTTGACTAAAAATGAACTACAAAGTAAGGTGTTGTGTATGAGTATTTCAAAATACTTATTCAAAAGACCAGGCTATTCAATTTATTGAACTAATATATTTGTCCTCAAATCGAATCAGCATAAAAAGGGCAATTTAATTCTTGGGTCATGAATTAATTTTTTTTCGTCTTTAACCCCTTTTTGGGTGGGTGATTTACAACATAACGCCGTATGGAATAGTAATAAACCGTCAGTGCTCATAAATTATCAGTGACTTCATTAATATTAATTTAACCGCTTCTGAAACAAATTATCTTTAATTCAAGAAGTTCTGAAAAAAAAACCTTTTGAATTAATTTATTTGTGGGATAATGGAGAGATTGGCGCATGCGTCCGTTGACTCCCGAAATGTCTAAGGTGACTTTGGTGCAAATTACTTTTGTATAACGATGTTGGACGCTGTATGCTATAGATTCTTGTATTGGTAATCAAGAACATGGACCCATTGTGAGAAATTATTGACCTAATAAATATGCAGTGGATATTAGGAGAATTCGATACTCAGGAATTTACGAAGATATACTCCATCATTGCAATCTACGACGTGCTCATTGTATCGAAAAATTTGATGCCTCCGGCAGGACTCAAGCCTTCGACCTTAGCTATCATATGATTCCTATACTGAGACGCTGGAACAACTCTATATGCTTATTGATTCCATTGAAGGTATGGCTAAAGAGTATGTATTATAGTCCTGGAAGAAAATGTTGATTAAGAAGGTCAAAAAATTTAAAAAAATATTAATTCAAAACCTATGTTGTTTTGGATATTCTAGTACGAAATCAATATTACGCTCAACTCAAACCATTTTTTATACCATCTTCCACGTCATCATATTTTGAAATATGCTTTTATTCTGCTTCATTTGCATTTAAAGCCTCTAATATTATGTTCCATCTTTCTGTATTTACACTCGTAAATGTTCGAAATTCAAGGACATTTTCTGTAAGCTTGTTGTTTGCGAAAGAGAACATAAAAGACTTGAGGCCTTCGAAATATAGACGACTAGGCGAACTATAAAAATATCTTGGAGGAAGCACTTTAGAGTGAAGAGGTTCTTGCAAGAATTCGGGAAGAAAGGCAAATATTGGACACAATATCGGAGAGACGCGCAAGGTGACAGGAACAAGTAATGAATGAGGGAATGGTCGAGGGCACAGAGTATTTGCAACAGATGTATCAGGGCATGCGTAGAACTGAATAGAACAGCGGAAAACAGAGATGACTGGATGGGAAGAAATCCGAGCTTGCTGCCAACCAATCCGCAGAAAAAATGGAGGAAGCAAAATTAATCCCAAGCCCAAAAAATTTCAACGTACAATCTCAAAAGATTCAAACGCATCAAAAAATACAAGTAAGAAATATCAGACTTTCGAGTCGTTAACCGTTAAGTTTCCAAGATATTTTTCTCATTTGGATGTATTTGGATACCCATTGTGATTTTTCTCTTGTCTTTTGCCAAATTATTTTAAAGGTGACTCCGTCTCATCTTTGTCCTCTTGAATGTAATTTGGCATTTTGAATTGATGACTCGTCTTCACGGGAAATTAACTTTTTATTGTCTTTTGTGTCGCCCATTGATTCTATTAAAAACGTATTAGCGACGGTCCATGCTACAGACTGTCCCAAGACCGTTGGATCCATTGCAAGAGTATTTTTTTGCCCTTTTATGCTTTAATGTCCATTTCATTCTATATACCTACTTCGTTTTCTTTCAGTTTCAATTCTTGTTTTTTATTCAAACACATTATTTGTAACTTGGTAATACTTGTCCATTATCCTTTCTTCAATGACTTCAACGTATTATTCTGTTTTCTTTATTTCCTTTTATTTCTTAAATACTTGATTTTCAAAAAATCCATGTCATGTACATACTTATCTAGATTTGTAAAATTAACTAGAAAAATATACCTATTGTAGGAGATAAAGAGTGATTTTTTGAAAATTGAGTAAAAATACGGAAAACAATAATTGAAGCAGGATCCTTTTACGAGTTCAGAGAACAAGAATTCGGCAACATAAAATGGAAATTACAGTTTTTAAAACTATTTTTTTTTTATAAATCACATCGTGTCCCGTACGGGGTAGGCGAAGAGAACGGACCTCCACTCTTTTCTATCCAAGCACACTTTCGCTTCTTCCACTGACATACCGTTTCTCATACAACCTCTCCTATTTCTTATACTGCTGCCCTGGCTTTCCTTAAGGACAGAATCGATGCGTTCCACCCACGTCATTTTGGGTATGCCACGCTTTCTTACATTTTTCCTTTTATCGTATGAATTATTTTTGTCATTCTGTTTACAGCCATTCTTTCCACATGCTCAAACCACCTCAACTTATTGACATTCCTATTTGTCACAAAACTCACTTCCATACCACACTATATTTCGAAGGAGATGTTTTGAATTTACACATTAAGAATATAAATAAATACTTACACGAAACAAGCCTTTGCTTAGTGTAAAAGAAATAAATAAATAAATAAAGGATGGCCAGCATAAAAGGGATTTTTTAACCGAACCTTCAAACAGTCGAAGTAGACTTTCGATAGCCCTTACTGGTCCAAATTAGAAAAAAAAACAGTTTAAAATATCATAGATTCATTTTATATTTTCATAGATTTCAAGTCTTTTGTGAAAGTGTTTATTAGCAGGGTACACTTCCCAAACTGTTAATTAAATAATATGCTGTTGTGTTTTATCTTTTGTTCCAAGTCAAGCAATGTTGGTTCAGCTGTGCACAGAGTACGGAGGCCACCCATAGAGAAAAGAGTAGTCTGTTAAGTACGCTCGCCACAATATAACAAGTAATAAAACCACAAATTGGCATTCATTAAATCAATAAATAAAAACAATATACCTTTTTTGTCGGTGCCTTTGTTTAACCAATTACCTTTTACGTGAGCCAATATTCTATATCGGACCTTTTAGCTGAACTCAAACTGTGGTTCGCGACAAAAACTTTTGTTAATAAAAATAATAGTTTTATTTTTATAATCCATCACGCCGTGTCACTTGGGGATAGGCAGAGAGAACGGACCTTTTTAGACTTTTTTCAATATTTCACCGACACAACCTTCATCATACAGCCTCTCCCATTTCTTTTGCTTGTTACCTGACCGATTCGATCCACGTCTTCTTAAATCTTACATTTTCTTTTTGATGTGAAAACTTTAATAGCCGCATATTTATGTATTGGACAGTGAACAAGTACAAATCGTCAGATGTTAGATGTCAAATATATTGGTAATTTTGTATATTTCCTTGAAGAGGTATCGAAGTCAGTTTTGTTGATTGTATCGTTTATTTGATTGTTGTTGACGTTATACTTTTTTCCAAGCTTGATTCCCCTTTTTTTGAATTCATATGCCCTTTTTGCATCTGGGTAGAAATATTAGAATGACAAAAAAACGAAAAGTACTCTAATAAAATACGCCTGTATAAGTCTCAATTTTTATGATGAAAATTTTTGGAAACAGTGATAATTATAAGAAAGATAAAATAACAACTAATGACTCTAACAATTCATTACTAATTTCCGATTTTTAAATGGAACAAACCGCTACGGGCTTACGACCGTCTTCTACTGTTATTTCGAAGGCTGGCTTAGTGTGATCGTGATCACTTTACGTTAACAACGTTCGCCATTAGGTGGTAATGTTTGTCTCCGAAACTCCTAATCATGAGAATTCTCAACATGTTCAACATGTCGAAAAACCTCATGTATGCAACAAGTAGAAATTTAATAATAAAATCGTAAATACTTACGGCTTGTAAATTATAAGAAAGACAAGACTTGACAAAGAAAGGAATATTGAGAGTGAAAAAAAAAATACCTACAAATATCTTGACTTTTCAGTACTAGACTGACCATTTAAGGTAACGTACAATATACTATGACAATAACCTAACAATAACATTGCAAAAAAAACAAGATATTTTGTTCAGAATGGTTTCTTTTAATACAGATTTTGTTTTTTTATGCTTCTCAATAAAAATTGTTAAAAAGGAGGTTGACGATGGAAAAGTTTGAGAGTTGTAGGCTTAACATATTATTCGGACAAAAAATGTTCTTTTTTTTATCTCCCTTTTTTATTTTAAAATCCTTATTGACACCTGCTTACGGAGCGAGATAAAAAAACGGTAATTGTTTTCTTATTAATGATACTTTAAATGGGTTAGAGGGAGACGGATAATACAAAAATGGTACATAATTCTTACTACGGAACGGGTACGAAAAGGACGACGGAAAAAAATTTAATTCACTTTTAATGTGCGAACGAGATGGAAAATTATTAAAACTGCTTTTGCTATACGATAAAGGGAGATAGATGTATATTTTATGATTTCGTTTTTTTTTGTTGTGCGCTTTTAAATATTCTGGTTGCAATCATAATAATAATTTTTTTTACGCTCCTTGTTCGATGGATCGGCGTATCTCGAAAATTGTTTTTAAGTATTTTGGAGATACGTTGTTTTGTTCGTTTTTTTTATGGTCGATAATGGGTTACTGGCAGGTTTTTGATGCAAAATAATATAGGTACAGTCTCCTCATCACTTTTAAAACTCGTGACCAAGGAATTTTAACCATGGGAAGAAAAATACTTTTTGAGATATGGAAATCAATTTTGAGAATAAAAATGTGTGCTGTGGTGAATATCTTAATTTCAAAATTTTAATAAATCGTTTTGGTTTTAAAACTTTAAGAACTTCAACCTCCAATTTAATTATTTTTTTTTTATGGAATATGCTCATAGTTTTTTCGTTTTATGAGGCACATTCGTTGATTTCATAATACCTACTAATATTTTCAACTTTCAGTTTTTCGAATAGGTACCTTGTCAAACCTAGCACTTGTCTAAACAAAGCTGTCAATACAGCCGGCGGAATTTTCATGTCTGGAATTTTTTTTCTACTCAACCGGTCCGTCTAATTTAAGAAAGGCCAACCCCGGAGAGAAATTTCAAGCATGAATCATAGAAATTCAAAATTCTTACCCAAACGAGAATCGAACCCGAAATCTCCTGATTCGGCGCTTTTTGTATACAAAAGGCAACCAAGATTAGTCGGTTTCAATAGAAAACAAATAAAATAATAATAATAATAAAATATTTAAATTTTACTAGGCCGTGATCAATATAAATAACCTCAGTTAAATGGTATAAATCGAATTCGTATTCAAATTTTCAAAAAATCGTTCTATCCTTCCAACGACAAATTTTGAAAAAAAAGAACGGATTTCATTTTTTTTCTATGCTTTTAAGGGTGACCATCATTTTGCGTAGGTACCGCGGACCACCTCAAAGCACGCAATCGTATATTTGGGTTCACCGTACATTTTAATTAAAATAATAAATAAAAAGACCATTGTACGTACACATACTGTTCGGTACATTTCCTTCTTGATTTTATTACTACAGTTAACAACTTCGTTTTTATTATACACAAGCAATATAAACGGATATTTATTTTCAATATTATACCACACATGTGCGTGTTGGTCCAAAACATCAATAAAATTTGATCACGGGTTAAAATTCACTTTGTGTCCTTAAGGGGTAGGCAGAGATCCATGCGCACTTCTTTAGCTTCCTGATCTTCTCTTTTGATGATAAAATCGATCTACGTCATTTTAGATCGACCATGCCTTCTCACATCTTTTCTTTCCAGATTTTTATCTTTGTTACTCTTACATCTATTCCACATTATTTTCTAACTCTCAATTCTTCAAAAGCATTTATCTCTACGGTAAGGTAGGGTCGCCAAATATCGTCACCTTTTTGTAAAAAATAGGTAGAAAAAAATCAATGATAGATAAATTGATAAAACAATCGACAAACATTAGTTCAAACATTTCTTTATTCATATCAACTATCAAAAATTTGTTAAATTTAATTAAAATAGTATAATATTAGCTTTTAAAAAAAATACAAATTTTTAAAATATTTTTTTGGGCTCCTAATTTCGCCCCCCCCCCCCCCGGGAACGATATTAGGAGCCCAAAAGTAAGTATAAGAATCTTTATTAAACCTTAAACATAATGAAAATAAGTTATATAAATTAATTTTGGAATCATTTTTGCTTGCCAATCATGAGGATAGCAGTAGCTGAATTTTCCAAACAAGTCACACAGATAAACTTTGTTCCAGGATTTTCAATGCAGGTCTCATGCATCCATTGGAAACATTTTGATGCGCATCTTATCCGTTTTTCACCCTTCTTATCTTTAGGAAAGCTTTTTTTAGACAAACTGGGCATTCAGCGTCATTGCTATCACTTTCTTCTTCATCAGTAGTGACTATAACTGGGTCATCATCATGTTTCCTCGTCAGAAGTTTATTTTTTCGCTTGTTGGTTTTGTTTTTGGCTTCTAGTACATCTGGTAAAACTGTTTTTCTTCCCATATTCCCAAATATCAAAATATAAACCGAGCTTTCAGATTTTCTAAATTAATCTTACAAAGTTGATCGCGTTTTTAAAAGTTTTCGCTGTTTTTTTTTATATTTATTTATTTTATTTCCCATACCAGTAACACAAGTACAATAATAAGTACAAGTACTTACAATCTATATATATTTATTTATTTTTGGATTTATTATCTCACTTGGCAGACGCCTGTGCCGAGATAATACTTTTTTTTATTTTAGTAATACTGGAATATTACCTACTAGAATTTTATATAGAAATCTAATAAAATAGCCCATGTTTTTTGTTCTTACATCATCAACTGCTTTTTTAATGTTTCAGAATACCATAGCTTTCTTATTGGCATCTAAATAGTAAGATAAAAACATAGAAAATAAAAAGAAAATGAATTTTAAAACGAATTGAGAAAGTCTCCTAATATCTCCCCCGGGGCGGTATTTGGTACCATATGAGGGGACGATATTAAGAACTCGCAGTTTTTTTTAATAAAATATCTTTTCAACAAAAAACGTATGAAATAACCTTCAAATATTCATTTGGTTTAAATTAAAATGAAATAAACATCTTTTTCAAAAATCTTTTATTTGAATAAGTGCGGTATATTATCATTTTTGAAAAGAATGAAACTTCTCAAGCAAAAATTCAACATCAACAGTTTTTTTTATTTTATTAAATATTTTTTCCTAGAAGCGTTGTATCGCTGTCACTTTTTTATAGTAGTCAACTGAAGTAATTGATATTCGATTCCAGCTATCAAAACTAGATGGCGTTGCTTGCATTAAGAGAATCGCAGTGGGGCGAAATTAGGTTCGGGGACGATATTTGGCGACCCTACCTTATATATTATGCTTACTTTTATTCTTTCTCCGTGTCTTCCAATGACCTTATTGATTACAACAGTTTTGCTATGCACTAATCGCAATAAGACGCTCATTACTTTTCAATAAACATTCACTACTTCTAGATTCTGCATTTCTTTGTTTTTGACTGATGTTGATTAGAAAAATGTGCTTTTTGTTTCAGGTATGTTTCAACATTACTCCATTACAATTCTTTTGATGCTTGCCTCTGACATGATGAAAAATCCTGGTTATATTTGGTAAGAGAATTTAGTTATGCATACTAAATAACATAAAAAGGATAAGATAACCTCCAATGGACGGAGAATTATATAAATAAACAAAAATAATATAATGAAAAGAAAAAGGTCTTGGAAGTGATCCCTGTGGTAGTCTGGATATTTTTATGCAACCGTATTTACTTTTTGAACCTTTTTATTGCTAGGCGGTGATTCCCTAGAAACCCATGAGATTTTCAAACGTTGTAAAATATCTTGTGAAAGGCAACAAAATTCTTTGACATCTTTCTTAGTTTAGTGTACCGCTTACGTTTACTTTATAATAGCAATCATAAAATGACTAAAGAAGTGGGAAATTTGTTTTTCCAAACACAAATGAATGGTCTTGAAACTGATCCTTGTGGGTGACCATAACAAATTTTGTATGAAATATTTTCACCTTTATGACCTACACATATTTCTCTATTTCCTGAAACAACTTTCTAATCCATTTTTTTTTACCATAGTTTTATGAACAAATCTTCTTCAGTTATAGCCATAGATTTGAACTCACATAACTGCAACGTCCCTCCAAGAACCCTGTGGAACTTTGCTCAAATAAGAAGCTTGAAGCCATATTAGTAAAAAAAACATTCAAGTTTAAAATAAAATCGAATAAAACAACTTATCATTAATTGGAAGAAATAATGTAATAAGAACACACAAGTATAAACGCATTAAAATAATAAATTAAAAAAAAATAATAATATAAAAACAATAAAATATATTTGAATATTTATTGACAAAACAATAACGACGTAATTAAAATACAATTATAGAAAAAAATGATAATACGAAATTATAAAAAGGTGTCGAAGCGATATATAAGACACTGATGTATAATAATAATCATATTGTAATAACAATGAATAAATTAAAATAAATAATAAAAAAAACTAAAATAATATAAAACAGGTTCCTTCGTGTAAAGAGTTCAGCGAAGGACACAGTCGAATGCTTTTAATGAGTCCGGTTCGAATGTTTCGCATTATTTTTGATACACTTAGCTTTTTGATCTATAAGAAATTCTATTAACTTTGGATTTATCGGTTGAGGAAATTTAGATTTTTGAGATCAAGAGAAGTTAAGGAGTATTATACTAAAAGCGGCCTTACTGCTCACTATGCGAAAGAATCAGTGGCTACTTTTCAGTTTTGCTCAATAATTGTCAATTCACTCTAAATTCCAAATGACATTACAGTTATTTACTTAATTTGAGAAAAATGATATTCAAGATTTCGCCCAATTTCTCGTTTCGTATCTCATTTTCTATCTAGATTGTCTTATGCATTGCCATTTTGTGTATTGTATACATTGCTAAATATAAATTATGTAAATATTTTTAGTTACAAATAAAAAGTTTTTACTGTACTTCTATTCATCTATATTTTTATATCCTTGATAGTCAAATTACAATAATATTTTTTCTAGCATTTTAAAAACCCAATGATTATTCGGGAACGGTTTTAAAAACACATGAATATAAATAAATATTTAAAAAAATAAAAATTGTCAACATTAAAGACACTCGTAAAGATAACTAAAGAAGAAATGGACACAAAACTTATATTAAGGAAAAATAGGATACTTAAGTAGATAACAAAGTTAATAAAAAAATATTATAAAGATAATCGTTTTCATAGAAATAGTTTTTATTGATATAGAGAAACATAATACAGACAGATCTATTTATATTTATTTCTTTAATAAAACTAAATTAGGAAATGTGTATTTATTTCATTAATTGTTATTATCATCCATTAAAGTGGTGGTGGTTGGTAGACTGGTAATGACGACGTTGGATTTCGTACTGTATGTTTCGGAGGTCGTGGGTTCGATCCCAGGTGGCGACCATCATCCTGTTTCACGACACAAGCTTTAAGTAGCTTACTGTGAAAGAGTCAAAGATTGTATTTGAGTTCACTTTGAGTGAGCACAGATTCTTTTTATACAAAAAAGTGCTATGAGTTCGTTGGTTAGAAACCCGAAAGCAATCCTTTTTAAATATCTTTAGGTTTTTTTTCTTAAAACACTCTGGAATATCTCCATTATTTTTCTCTCTATGTCCCCTCAACGTCGACTTTGACTAGAGAATATCTTTTCCTGTCTTGGGCAGCTGCAAAAAGCGCAGTTTATGATGTTATTATTGAAAAATGACCATTATGAAAAGATATAGGGATAAGCCCAAAAAATACACACAGCCATTCACGAAAATATCCATGCTTGATAAAAAAATATCAGAAATAGAAATGAGAAAATTAGAAACAAAACCATATACAAAGCAAAAGTGAAGTTGGATGTGGCTGAACATATTTCAAGAGAAGATGCATCCAATGGAATCTGAAATGGCTGGAAAAAATTTAATAGATCATTTATTTTTCTGTTGTGATTATTTATTTACCAATACCATGATTTGATTAACAAGAAATTAGACCCTGTCTTTCGCCCAAAACAATGAAGATCTGAAACTCAACGAATTGAGATTAAGGGTAAAGGCATGTTTATAGTAGATATTAAAAGAAAAAAAAGAAGAATATAATATAGTTGAAAAGAAAATTTGAGAATGACGCCGATGCTGAGCTCAAATAAGGCCAGGTCAAAAAAGGAGAAACTATAGTAATTTAAGAATCAGAGTGCAGATCCGTAAGTTTTAACCCAAAATGACGAGCATACAACTAGTTGATTCGCAACACGATCGATTATATAAATTACCTTCGACGACTGTACACACGAACATGTTCGATCTGAACCAGGTGAGTCTGCTGCCAGGTAACCCAGACTGGATCCCATCTTATAATTTCTATAATCACAGCCTTTCCACTCGAGAATATTGATTTTTTTTTCATGTTTCATCTTAGTCCGCTTAGTGCTTGCATTTACTTACGAGACATGTTTCACAGTCACTGCTATTTTTCAAAATTTATTATTATGTGATTTTTTTCGCTATTGTATTTTTGATGTGGTTTGCGTAGAAAAGTTTTTTTTTTCTCTTTTTCTGTCAAAATTAATTATGGTGGATTATGTCGTCATACGAAACATACAGTATGTACCTTATACTGTTGTCTTTAAAGAAGTGTAAAATAAACAATGTTTAAAGTATTACTCCTCTGGTGGTCCTGTTCACAAAACACCTTTCTCCGATTTATTATGAAAAGGAAAAAAGAGGAGAGCAGAGGGATGGGAGAGGGTAGATTTCTTGGCTGCGTATTGTTTGAGACTGGACCGGAATAAGAAGTGTGGAGGAGTTATTCCGGATAGCACAATACACGAAGTAATCACCTACGTCGGGGTGACTTGATATAGCATAAGAAAAAGAAGAAGACTCAGACTAAGAACACTGCTAGAGTTTATTTTATGTATCACCAATGACAATTCTTCAAACCATTTCGTGCTTACTGCCGTTTCGTAGGTTTAGTGCGATCGAAATTCTCACCATGGAATCCGCCAACAAGTTAAAGATTTCGATAAATTCCACCCATATCCTTAGAAGATATTAAGCTTAATTATGGTCCATCTGATCCATACTGTTTTATCGTTTTGATTTTAATGGTTGCAATTTGAATTGAATTCATCTGTTTCATAATGTGTTCGCCATGAAATGTTCGAATTTCAAATATTCAACCCATTTTAATAATAATATTATTTAGCTTTTTCACATATTGAAAATCACTGTGATTTATCATAATATTGTTATTTGCGTTTGATGTTGTATCGTATATTATTTAAATTCCTTAGTGGTCGTTCATAGGCTTAAAAACCGGGACCTCCTCAAACCAGTGGATACTTACCAAGTATGATTTATTATGTTTGAAAAGTCAAAACTAGCAACTTGAATAAAACCCTATAATTTTCAACACTACACTCTGATAAACAGGGTACCACAGGACTCCACAAATTAAATTCAAAATTAATTATGATAGTTCGAATCCTTTTTTCGGAATTTTTTTTTTGGCAGTATGTTAAAGACTGATGAACGATTGTTGATGAAACATTACAGTAATCATGATTGTTTTTTTAACACATTCGACGAAACATCTTATAGGACTCGCAAATACGGGCGTAGGTATGTCATAACATTCTCATTTCTCCTTATTCAGTTATCCGGAGCGGAAAAGAATCCAACAAATCGGAAGAATCTGTTCAGCCGATCTCGAGTTAGAATTGTGCGCACTAACCCGACTTAGGTATAGAATGTATTATATTGGAATATTAGTATTGAAAAGTTAACCATATTTTTGTACCATCCTGTACTTCAAAGAACCCCATCAGAGGCAATAATATACCAAACCTTCCTTATTATACAGGTAAACTCCTTCTTGGTTTTTTTGTAACCCCCTACATCCGACTTCGCAGGTAAAATGGTAGTTTTAAATTAATTTTTTCTTCTACTTCTAATTGTTTTAAGGCGCCTTTGGGACACGTGTGATTAGTATTTGATTTGAAGACCTATCATTATGTAAATCGGAGTTTTTTTTTTGTCTATTCCCAACAAATAACTCCTAACGCATCCCTTTTTGACCAGACAGTTATTATCAATTAATGTTTTTTTAACCACGTTTCCGTTGATCTATGTTTGTGGCCTTGTTTTAAGGATCTGTTGGCCACTTTAGAATTTCTTTATTTATTATTTATTGAAAGATTTATCAGCATTCCATTTTGATCAAATAATAACGCCCCATTTGGATGCCTCTTCAAAGCATCTTTTGGGAGATTTAGGCAAAGATTTATCAACACATTCTTCATAATAAACTTGTGAGAATTTTATATATTATTTGGGATGCTAGAGATTGCTACGACCTTGCTATTTAACTACATTTTTTTTCATGAACTTGCCTATTTTTTAATTTATAAAGTTCCTACTTATAGTGCCTTGTCTATTTCTATGTAACTCAATGCTTACACCTGTCTATAACAACAGTTTAAACAATATGTAACAACTAATGACTATAACAATTCATTGCTGATGTTCGATTTTTAAATGAAAAAAACCACTACGGGCCTACCACCGTCTTCTACTGTTATAGTATAAACATTGATGGCAATATTCACTAATAATTATGTTATACTTACTTATGTACCTACATGAAAAAAGAAGAAAAATTATAGACCTAAATAAATAAAGAACACTTTTTATACATATGTGTATGTATAGCCGGTGAAAATTAATGCTTGAAGCTAAAAAAACTACCAGTCAACCAGTCTCGTCCAATCTGAGATAGATTTATTATTATATTAAGCCCGAGTATAGAAATTTCAAGTGAAAAAAATATATGACTCGCTGGGAATTAAACTTAGGACCTCTCAGAAGTCGGTGCGAATGCCATTAAGCTACTGAGGTCAAAGACCCATATTCTGACATATGTACTTAGATGAGGTTACTTTACCCTCTATTCTGCTTTTGGTTCGATTTTTTTTTAATGAATCAGCTGTGCTCACTCAAAGTGAACACAAATACACTCCTTGACTCTTTCACAGTAAGCTACTTAAAGAAATTAAATTAAGAACGTTCCAAAATTTAAGAATTTAGTTCACATGAATTAAAATGAACTAATTATTAGGAACGTTCTTAATTTTTTTTACAACTTAGTCAGTCATCTTGGAAAATCTCTCAATAGAACTTAGAAAATCATTATCAAAAAAACAAAGAACTCAGTCTATACGTTAGAACTTCATCGTCCTTCAAAAAATTAGACACTTACCTCAGCAAAAACGATTGATTTTATCTCAAAAATGGTCTTTAAAATCATCCAGAAATGCTGTTGGGTCTCCACTGATGATAGAATTTACGGTGTGAGAAACATACTTATTTATTCGCGTGTCAATGATGACACAAATTTGTAGGATGTGCCATAATGCTTGCAAAGGAAGTAGTCAATTAATATGCTTCATCACGAACGCTAAATTATGATGGTTTTTACAAGGAAATACATATCCTCAATGATGTGTGATGTGGTCATATTGAACCACATCTATAGGATCACAATAACCAATAGATGAAGCATTTATTTTATCTTCGTCTTTAAAGGTACGACATCCTCTAAGAAAGAAAATTTTTCTCAAGGTAGGATTTAAAACAAACGATGAGCGAAAGCTTATTCGATAAGCTTCTACTTGTGTAAACAGATATAGATCATTCATTCTTTGTTCTACCGTTGTTCTTCAAGTTTCTATGGAACGTTCTAAGAAACGGCGCAAAATTTACAATAACAATGTCAGACTCAAAAAAATTATCGAATATTATGTAACAACTAAAAACTCTAAAAATTCATTACTGATATTCGATTTTTAAATGGAACAAACCACTACGGGCTTACAACCGTCTTCTACTGTTATTTCGAAGGCTGGCTTAGTGTGATTACTTAATAAATGTTCAAGTCTCCGAAACTCCTAATAATGAGAATTCTCAACATGTTCAACATATTATATCGAAAAATCTCATGTATGCAACAAGTAGATATTTAATAATTATTAATGAAATATAGAAAAAATTGGAAATTATTGAGACCAAGTGAGCAACCAAATTTAAAGACTGCGACTGCTGTCATGTATTCGAAAAAAAAATAGTAATTCACTCGTGATCAAATTTTCTTGAGCATGTCTCCAGAATTCTAATTCTTGCTCTTTATTCTTAGGGTGCATTTAAACCGAATACACATAGATCCAGAGCTAAGAAAGAGCATAAGATTGACATTGACAAAAAACAAAAAAATAAAACAACGAGCAAGAATTACAGTCTGGCTAAATAGAGTAGAAAATAATTGAGGGCGCTGCAGTCGTTTGTATGGCAACATTTAATAAGTACTCTACATTTATAAAGTAAAGTATTGTAACCGCCAAAATGTTAATAAAAAATACTATTCAATGTGGTATCATATGAAATGCTTTGTAGAGGTTATATAAAAGAATTTAATAACGAACTGTTCCAGTAAAGGCATCAAAAACGAATGGAAAAAAATCTACGCAAAACGAGTCAAAAACAGAGATAATAAGATAATATAACGGGTGCTATAATCCACAAAATGGTGCTTGCAACTGCTTACTATTTTATGACCGAATTTCAGTCATATAAATGTCAAAATGTTTGTAAGTGAAATTATAGGAATATACAAGAAAAAAAAAATTTATTTACCCATCACGCCGTTTTCGAAGGGGGTAGGAAGAGAGTACGGATTTCCATTCAGTCCTATCCAAACACACCTCTTTCGCTTCTTCCAAACGCATAACATTCCGCATACATGCTCTTCTATTCCTTTTGATCCTGACTTGGCCCTCCTCTAAGACGGCACCGATATGGTCGAACCATGTCATTCGAGGTCGGCCTCGTCTGCGTGCACCCATTCTTTCAGAAAAAAATTATGTCGGAGAAATATCCAAATTATTATAAAGGTACTTAATATTTTTTTTAATTAATTGGATGTTGTATTTACCAGTTAGAATTGCTGTCCATTCGTAAACATTTTTAATGTCAGACAACAATCAATGTTCAATGTTGCCAGAGTGATAACATTTTAGTTCATCAATAATTAATGTATACTCTTTTTAGCCAGACTGTAACATCGTGAACTATTCGATGGCGATTATAGATTACGTGTGCCAAATTTCTAGTTCTTGCTTGTTGTTATCGTTTCCTTGGTTTCAATGTCAATATTATTGCTATATTCTGCCCTGGCTCTATGTTTGTCACTCGTTCTGGTAACTCTGAAAACAAGCATTTTTCACACTAGAAGATAAACACATCTTAAAACATCGAAGTTTGTGTTGTGAAAGAAATAAGCAATGATTGTCGACTCCGCGATTCGAACCCGCAGCCCATCAATTAATTAAACTATCATCTATTCTTTTTTTTTACCGCTGCGCCTTCGTAGACCATTATTTAATTTGACAGCATAAAAATCTCTATGGTATGTATCTACAAGAATGATGGACATTTAAGAAACGTGGAGTCAGTGACCTTAGCACGAATCGTGATTTAAAACTCCGATTAAACTAATTAGTTGAAAATATAACAACTCGTTTTTATTTTGACACTCGAATATTGTTTTTTTTTTCGTTTCTTTAAATCTCAACGAATTAAACAAAACAATAAATTAAAATAACTACAAACGTAGTCGTAATAGTTTAAAAGGAATAATAAATATTGTTCTTTAAGAAAATAAAAACCGGTTTGGAATAAAAATGGAAAATATTTATTTCACTCTTTCGATGTTTTAAAAACATTTGAATCAAGAAATCATTCCCTTGTATGGCAATATTAGAGGATTTGGTCATTAGAAAAGAATGCGGTATGGAAGAAAAATGATGAAAGTTTTTGGTTTGCAAACTCTAAACAGAAAACGGGAAGACAGTTATGTAAAGTATGATTTATCAAAAATGACGTGGATCATCACATAAGTTTTGTCCTCGAGGAAGGCCTGATCAGAAGTAATAGAAACAGGTGAAGCTGCTTAAAAGCGCCACGATTATGGAATAACTTGAAAAAGCCTCATCTCTCTTATCACGCTTTTTGATCACAGCGTTTTGGATAAAAAAATCTATATGGCGTCAGAAAATGATGAGTAGTTGTCAAATATTATGGACATCAAGGAAATATTGCGTTGATATTGTTTCACAATGAAGACACATTATGTAATGTATGTAGGCTTAGTTCCGCTCCTTCGAAGCAGAGCTGAGGAATTTGGACATGGTGTGGGAGGAGGTCATAAACATTGCGCAAGATCGAGCGCAATGGAGAGCTTTTATTGCCTCCCTATGCCCCTAATTGGGGCGTAAAGGGAGTTTGGATTGGATTGTATCTAGGCTTAGTAAAATTTACACAAATTGCATGGATGAATTCACTAGCACGCGCATGTGGGATGACTCAAAAGATCAACCATGTGAACAATGTCCCATCGTGTACACTTTCCAAAGCGATTGCAGGACAGATCTGTACTTCATCTCGTTTGATTTCACACTGCATCTTTTTGGGTGGCGTAGAACCAGGTAGTTTTTAGCACTTATGGTAGTAATTGGTATCGGAGTTTCAGCTCTCAAAAACAGGTCATTTTGATATTCACTTGTTTTACTCCATAGCAACAGCAACATTTGATTCAAATAAAGATTTATTTTTTCAATTGAAAAAATGGCGTAGGTGTATTATGTACTAACGATAAAATATTATATAAATGTTTTAAATATTTGTAATTTTACGGTTATTTCCTCGAAATTCACGGCCGATACGTATTTAGATACGAGTACAAGCTAAATTTCGTGTTTTTTTTTTCATGGGATGAAAAAAAAACCGACAAATCATTTCTTCAATTAAGCTTTATTATTTGAGGCGAAAAAAAAAACTTTTTTTTTTTATGTTATGTTAAAATTTTACAAATGATCTCAGTATAGCGAAATTTTGATAAAAAGATACAAACAAAAAAATAAATAAAACTGGATACTTTTTTTTTTACGTAGGGTACTAGCTTGGGTCGTTCCTATTTGATTATGCAAATTGCCTCACATAATGAGTTCGGGCTTGTAATAATTTACGGACAAACAAGGAAAAAAAAAACAAATACATATTTATTAATATAAATAGCTTGTGCCTTTGCGTTACATAAATAATGTGATATGTCTAACTTGTTCAAAATATTGTTCAACATAAAATTAATGGTCAGGGATTGAAAGACGTTCATCGAAACATCGAAAATGAAGACAATCGAAACATCGACATGTGAATATTTTTACTAAAATTGTTTATTATTAAAAATTATTGAATTCGATGGAGTCGTTGAAATTATGACAATGACGTTGTTGTACTCTCAGAAACTTGGTTGTTGGTTTTTTTTTCTAGATATTACATCTACACTGTTGATGGGCACGATAAGCTGAGAGTATCCGTATAATAGAAAACACCGAACAATACAAACAAAATATAAAATCTCCACTGCTCCAATATCAGGTATCTCCCGCATAGTTATTGTGCGTAGTTAGGTGGGTACAATCAACGTCTCCTGTGCAGTGTGCAGTTATAAATATCCAAAGTCCAAATCAGTTAAAATTTCTAACCATTGATATTTTCCTTATCTTCTATGGTGATGCACAGAAGAACTCACAATTCCTACATGACTTTTACTACCCTATGTATAGCATTCTTTAAGAGAGCCTCGATCCATATTTTGCTTTGGCAGTCATTTATGTATGGATGTAAAACTGTTGTAGGTATACTCAACCGCTTTCATTGTCTTTACCACTGATGAATGATATTTCTAATCTTTAATTTACTTACTTACTTTCCGAGTCCGGATCGTCAGACCAAGAATCTCCAGTGGTTGGCCACATATATGGCCCTGTCATTGGCATCAGCAAGGTCCTCCTGTGTACACCCCTCTCCAACATTCGGGCACTCCATAAGGTGATCATGCTCCTGCACTTCCCCACACTCACAGGTGTCGTTCTCTCTGTATCCTCATTTTTTGAGGTTACTATAACAGCGCTACACTCCTGTTCTCAGCCTGTTTAGGGTTCTCCATGTGAGATATGGCAGGTTATTATACAAAAATACAAATCAATAATTGTAAAAACGTAAACATTTTTAAATAATAATTTATTAGTCAAAGCCATTAAAGCCACTCGGCATTAGAAAGACCTGCAATGGCGTACAAACGAAGAAAGAGAGCTATTTTCTAAATTAATTATATTTTTTTAACTTTAACGATTGCACAGTCTTTGATAATAAAACAACTAACCTTTTTCTACATTGGAGTATTCGTTTCCAATTGGTTGAAGATTGTCATATTTGCGGTTTCTTTAAAACATTTGTTTGTACAAAATAAAATACATCGAAGAGTATGATTAGCCTCCCTACTAACCGCGTAAAAACATTGCGGGAAATCTAACAAGACAACGTGATATAAATTATATGAAATAGTTAAACGGACACAATGCCTTGATGTAAAAACGGGAAAGTCAGCTCATGCTGGTCGAAACAATGGATTTAATCAATTTTGATTCCAAATTTGATAGTGGCAGTTGTTTGTCTTTAATGAAAACGGCTTTTGTAATTTTTATAGGGAACTCCCCAAGGCTCAAATCTAAAACTTATCTTATAGAATATCAAACATTTTAGGCACAAGTTTTGGAAATACACTTAACGAGGTGGGCTTCAATTGCCAAAGGAACCCGGGAATATTGAAAGGTGCCAACCAACCTTGAACTATTCTGGTAAGCAATCTTGGCACTTTATTGCTAGTTGGATTAGGTAGGTACGTCTTCTTTGTATCAAATGTGAAGGTTCGAGCTTTTTTCAGAATTACCTTCGTTATTCAGCCGGCGTCTTAAATTAAAAAAACTATCCTGAAACTAGACCACAAATTTATCAAATAAGATTTCTGCAATATAGTCATACTGTACGAAATGACAAAGAAAATAATTTTCTTTTGATCATAGGAACGCCTCAAGGGTGCGATCTTGGTCCATAACAATTTAAATCCATAGTTCCTGTTAAATATCCATAATTTTCCGTTCTCTATACTTTCATAGTACGTTGCATTGTATAAAAAGTCGATAATTATTTTAAAAGCTCCCATCTCTCCAAAAATAATCGAAATGACAGACATTATATTATAATTTGCTCTTAGGTGGATGTGTTAGTATTGATTTAAATTACAGGCCAAGATAGCATTGTGATTTGAGTCTAATGAGTATTGTTCAAGATTACAGATAATTATCTGTGGATTATAACAGCGGGTGAAGGAAAGAATGAGAAAAAGCGTGTTGGATGGAAAAAGACGGAGATGGTATCTCCGGTGACCTGCACGTAATACGAGATACATCGTGGGCTCGTTACTTATCCGTCCGACAATAACTCTTTACTCATGGAAATTATCTTTGACCATAACCAAGGTTGTCGCTGTTTGTCTCTCTTCTGTTTTCTATTTGGATCAAATGAACTCCTCTTCATGTGGCTTTGCCATCAGCACTTTATATACTACTTCACCCTGAAGTCTCTCATAATCGTCTGATTGTTTGTTGGAGTCGGCTGCGTCTTCTGTTGGTCTTTCTATTACTTTAACTAAATTACGTGGATATATTATTTTCTGAAATAATACCCTTTTTCTTTTTAATTATTTTGCTGTAAGCGTTTCGTCCAATTTTTCTTCTCTGATAATCTGGTCCATTGATGAAATAACGTTGTAAGTGAGCCTTTTTTTAATTCTTGTTCATTTTTTTTGTGTATGATTCCTATTACTATGGTGTCACTTATATGTATTTATGTTACTACTTTAAAATATCTTCTTTTTAGTTTTTGGCTGTGACAACCCTGATTTATTTTACATGCAACAATTTATCTTCGATATGATTCGTGCTTACGCGCTTTGGGCTCGATCTATAAGACCTGTGCGCTGATATTAATGGAACCTTCCTATATTATGTCTTATGCATAGAGACTTTGATAGATTTCATACAACCGGTTTCTATATACCTACGTATTTTTTCGTACGATTTTTCTTGTTTGAAATAACCAATTAAGTTTTACGAACATTTGCCAAATCCTGACATTATTTCTTGCCCACTTCTAGGCTTGTGTCACATGTTTTGTTTTTGTTTCTTTCCTATAAGACCCATTATATTTTTGCTGCATTTTTGCCATCTACGACGTGGACTCTTAACTATCCTCTGTTCTGGAAGTCTGTTGATTTTTAATGATTTTTTTATCGTCTTAACAACTCTTGTTTATGTTTTTCAGCCTTTTCCATCATCTACTTGGCAATATTTTCCTTCGCAAAATTCTTCATTGTAATACCTTTGTCAGGGTTACTATATTAAAATACTATAATATTTGCTCAGTTTGCTTGGAAATTGTTATCTTCCTAAGTTGGCCCATGAATCATCAATATCCACTTAGGCAGCTCTTAGGATTGGGTAATGGGTACAGGGTATTTAAATAATTTTTAAAGTATTTTATGAAAGTGTGAGAAAAAAATCTGATGATTAATTATTGTAGACAGACAAATATTTGGATCTCTATTTTCAACTTGTGAGAAATTTTCGATTATAGTTTTTTTTGTCATAAACTATTTTGACTGTGTCAAGTGTCCTGGTACATTGTTCAACCGTGTTATTAAAGTAACCAGCGATGTAGTTCATGATAGAAAATTAGGTAGGTACTTAAAGTTTCATGCTTTTCATTCTTAAGCACTTTTTGTTCTTTGAGTCTTAAGTTTCTACTATCGCCTTGGAGCATACCCACTTTTCCATGATTCCTGTATTCAGAACTTTTTGAAATCAGCTTATTGCATTCTAAGCTTTCTTATTTTGCCTTAAATGAAGACTTTCAGAATGGGTGGAAATCATAACATTAGGGTAGAGTCTCATCAAGTTTGATCTTTCACACTACAAGTAGAGTTTTTAAATGGAAATTGATATCTTCCAGTCAACCTGTCCCCTTTGATGAATCTCAAATTACCGTTGAAAATGGAAATGAATAATATATAATGGATCAGGTACACGTCAATAATTAGTAAGCAAGCATTTAGTGTGCCACTGATTTTTGCTGATGTAATGTTCACTTCAATTTATAGGAAGGTGGAAGTTCATTGCAGGTTTTTCTGATTTAGTGGCGTCTTATGCCAGTTGATGTATTGACTTTCTTTTTTTAGAAGAATGATACATTGCTTACTCTGTCAGCGGTATGGATTAACAGCCCCCACACCGGGCTAGTAGACGCCCAGCTTAACAACGCTCTCAGAACTGTATCGGGCACTATAAGATCTACTCCGACTTACTGGTTACCCATTCTCAGCCATATCCCGCCCCATGACCTCAGAAGACAAGCCGCTCTAGTGAGGGAGTACGATAAACTAATGAATAATCCAGCTTTACCGAGCAACACGGACCTTAGCTACCTTCTGTCCAACAACAGGCTCAAATCTCGGAATCCCTCACTGAAGACTGCCAAAAACCTCTACGATTCCAACTTCAAGATCACAGAGGCATGGAAGGCCAGATGGGAAGCGTCTGTCACTCCAGAAACCCGTCAATTGCCGTGCATAACAATAAAACCACCCGGCTTCGACCAGCCGCGTAGAGTGTGGTCCGCGCTCAACCGGGTCCGTACAGGACACGGGAGTAGGGATTGCAATCCGGTCTCATTTTGAATCCGGCCGGATCCAACCGGATTTTCGTCAATCCGGCCGGATCCGATCGGATCCGACCGGATTGAGCTAACCTTGGTGAATTAATATTTTTAACAATAAAAAAGGCTTAAAATAAAACGGAATGTATACGAAATTAATTTAATTAGGGTATGACTTCTTTTAAATAGTAAAAACTATAAAAAGTTTAGTTTTTTTTTTTAAATAAAATTACAAATTAGATTGCGTTTTATAAAATTCAAATTGAAATTCATCGAAAATAAGTAACATATTTATATAACCTGCTTGATTGATCATGATTTACGATGTGCAAACTATAACCGACACCACGAAAAAGAAAGATTGTCAAAAAATCACCAACCCATAGTGGAATAAACCATTCGAGGCAGGCTAAGAAACTCCAGATTCGGAGCTTCTGCGATATCGAGAACGTCAGGCAATGGGGTAGAAATAGAAGGCCTTATTGGAAAGACCACGTCAACAGAACGGATCCGGTGATTCTGGTAATTATAAGAGAATGAAATCACATCAACCATCAGACCCTTGGACGAGCACGAAACAGATGGATGAGCAGTTGGACATGCGCGTCTCAGGAGTAATACCGAGAATAATCAGAGACACTCCTTATATTATCAAGAATAAGTCTCTGAGAAATTATTTCAGTTTTATCCTTGAATATAACTGCATACACATTGTGACAGACTACAGAACTAATCTAATAAAAAGCAGTCAATTATCACAATTATTTTGCTTTTAAAAAGGTTAATATATATTTTATTGGCTAAATAATTGTTTAATATTCTCACCATTTTTCTAACAGGTGTTTTTTCATTCGATAGTCAATACTTTCAATACGATCAGTAAACACTAGCTTTAAAATCCTACATTGGGCACAAGGAGGCAAAAGCAGCATTCCACTGCGCTCAGTGTTACGCATTTGCCTCCTTTTCTCTTTTTATCTTTATGGGTACCCACAATTTTACATACAATGACCCTGTGAAATTGCTAGGGATACGGGTTCGAGTTCTGTCCATGTTGAGTTTGTTGAAAAATCCTTTGATATGATAAACCGGATCCGATCTCCGGATCCGTCAATTTGCGCCTGATCCGATATGAGCATTTTGATGCCGGATCCGCCGGAATACCGGATCCGGTTTTCCGGATTGCAATCCCTACACGGGAGATGTGCGGACTTCTTCCACAAATGTGGTTGGCTGGACTCCCCTGAGTGCGACTGCGGAGCGGAGAGACAGACAGTGCGACACATTGTAACTGAATGCAATCTTCGAGCATATGATGGAGACCCAGAAGACTTTTTCACCTTCAATGACCCAGCGACCGAATATATTATAAGAAACCTTTTAAATATCTGACAAGCAAGCCTGTTGCTTGCGCTCATCCAAACACTTTTATTATTTTATTAAATGACCATTATTTTGAATAACTTATGATGTGATGTACTGTATACCATACGATAAATAAAATACTCTGTCATTAAAGGCATTCGTAATGCTCCTTCTTCACCTTCTACTTCAGTTTGGACTGCGTCCTGTCTTTTGTCAGATGTTAATTGTCTTGAAGAGCGGATGTCCAGCTATCACTCCGCATTTTGGGTGGTCTGCCCGTTAGTGTAGAATCAGCTAATATTTTTATAATCCTCTCAGAATCTACTCTCTCTACGTGATCTCTCCAGAAACGCCTTTTAGATTTACCTCACCGCCCAACATCCTGAACATCGCACGTTCTCCTTATATCGGAGTCCCCGAGTATTGTTCCTACAATGGGGCGGAGAGTCTTCATCTCTATTGTGCGTGAGAGGCTCTTCGTCCTTGTTGTATCGGCTCTTGACTCTATACCATATGTCAGGTTGGTGTGATGCAGGATTTATACTTTGTTTTCTTTGAGAATATTCTTATATTTGAATTTGTTTTGGTGTAGTTCTTCTAAACTATGCAGATACTCACTAACGTCATTAAAACTAGTTACTATCGTCCGCTTACCAATTTACGGGTCTTGAGTGGACTCTGCCTACCCCGAAGGGATGTAACGGATAGTTTAAGGTTATTATTATTATTAATGATTATGACAGATCATTAAAATGATGAATGATGTGTGGATGACTGACAGAAATCACGTGGGTACATGAATTAGACTGATCTCACTCACTACTCGTGTGTTAGTAATATTCAATATTACTTGTATTATTGTGAAACCCTAGCTTAATACTAGAGCCAAGTTATAACGGGTGTTATGTTCAAAATGAATAGTATTTTTTTTTAAATAAAAATAACTAAATCATATCATTCCTCTTTTTTCAAGTGAGTGTTTATTTATGCTGTTGAAATCAATTATAAAATTAAGAATCCTGAATCCTAAATGCTAGATTTTTTTTTAAACCTTTGGAATAATAATTTAAATCATTATTATTTCAAACCATTATTATTATATGTACATTTGTTTCCTAAGATTCCGCATCAGACGAGACGCATTTTTTTTAAACAATCTATCAGACATCGTAGCTTCAAAGCTGCAATTTACTTGGCCTTCATTTCTTTCAAAAAAATATAACTTCACGAAATGTCATAAAAATCACTCCAGAGTTTTTGCAGGAGTCCAGTCACTTACACAAAAGAAATTTATTTGAAAGACATGCTTACGTGAATGTTTTTATTGATTAATGGTGGTGTCATGTTATACACTTTATAACAAACTGTTAACTCGAAGTAGGTAGCTTAGATGAGGTATTAAGTAGGAAGGTACTCGCACAACAATGCCATCAACTGTTGAGACGCTGAATAGTTTTAGATTATAATTAGTCGAAATTTGGAAGGAAAAACCGTATTCGGTATACTGATTTTTACAGGAATGTAATCTCATACTAAAGTACACGTATATCTTCTGAAGATTAATTTACTGTTTTTTTTCTCTCTCTCTTCGGTTATTTAATGACTGAATAACTGATTTGACAATTATATGTATAGCTGAGAATGCATCAGTGGACTTTCTTTACATTTTATTTATAAGTTTATATAGGTTACTACAATAATATTTAAATTATTTTTTTATGAAATTAAGCCCCAGGTTGGGTGCCAAAATATATAAAACTAATTTTAGTGTTGTCTCTAATAATCTGCTTATATTGTTTGTTTATATTGAAATGTCCAAGATTGTCATTTTACTTGTAGCTTACTTCAAATTGTTTGATACAAAAATAAAATCGTGATTGTTTATGGACAGTGATACAGCATCGAAGTGATTTAAACATTATTGACGAGTATGTCAGATCTGAAAATATTTCTCTCAGATCTTATTCCTATTTTATCAATATTACACCTCCTTTGATGCTACAATTTTTCAAGTTCTTTTGAGTTCAAACCAATTTTCTATTGCAGATAATATTTGGTATACCGATCCGTATAGACAACTTTTCACTGTTAATAATATTAAAGAAAAATCTAGTGGAGCTGTTTTTGAAGAAATAGCAATAACATTTTTTTTATCTCTTTGAAAAATAATAATCTTGATACCAAAATGAACCAGTATGACTTTTCTGTAGCATCAAAAGATTTTTTATATTATTTATTCATTTAGCAATATCTCCCGTAGGTCCTTTACAGAACGCTTGGTTTCATCATTCTGAATAACAATCGTATGAAACTATAGGAAGGAAGTTATGAACAAACAGTGTACAAAAAAAACAAATTTTTTGGAAATTATGGTACAAAAGAGAATATAGTTATATAACTTAATTCTGTGCAATTCTATAAGGATGTAAAGGGTCCCTTTAGTACCATGTCAAAGTGTGAAAAAGTATACATACCTACATAACAAATAGTATTGCAATGGGAGAATAAGATAACACCAAATTCGTTCTTTAAATAGAAGGAATCTTCTCTCAGAACTTTTGCCCAAATTTCTCGAATCACTCGGAGAGTGATGCTTTCAATCTCGTAAAATCTTATCAATAATTTTCCGCAGTGTTATAATTTCTGCTGTTTTGAGTTGTTTTTGTACCTAACCTGACTTCGTAGAATTTGTCGAATGCATGATTCATAAAATCGTCTGCATTTTGATTTGATATATTATTTTGTTCCTCTGTTCGAAATCTTATCTGTTCTTATATTGCTCTTCATAAAAACCCTGCACCTGCGAATTCCATTCTCTGGCAGAGCTGCAATACCATAAAAATAGAAAATACTCCCCTAACCACTGATAGGTTTCCCTAACACTTGAGCAGCAACTTCAACCCCTATGTATTATTCTCCCGCTGCCACCCCTAATGCCATTTTTATTATTTTTTGGTGCGGTATTATCAACATCATCATCCATTGCAAATATACAACCTCCTTATCCTGGGATCCAATTGAAGCCAGAACCTACCCTGAAAGGACTTGTTCATTCATATACTCACGAGACTGAAAGTTTCTTGCTATAATTTATTTCTCAAATAATTGAAACCTCCAATCAACTATTATTACTTTTTTCATTGTTTCACATATGTATGTCTTGTCCACTATCGGACACAAGTTTTTCTCCTAGATATATTAGACAACCTCATATATCCGATCCCAGTAACATTGTCGTAGGATATCAGGCTACTTAGCTTGAGAAGAAACAATGCTTCTTCAATAGCTTTTTGCCATTAATTTGGCGATTTTCTTGTCCGTTTTGTAAAATATGGTTCCGTCTCTAGCAATATGTCTTATGTCTTTAGAACACTTTGTTTGAAACCTTTCAATGCTCTCCCGACCGCTTTTTGCTTTCATTTGAATACAATTGCATTAAATCAGAAAAAAATGTAACAAAACCAAGCATTTAATACTTATTAGGAGAAAAAATTAAACTATTTAGGATTATATAAAGTTGGCAAAGTTGTAATTGGGGTTAATTTCATAGTAATTTTACTCTCGTGTACTGTAAAAGCTTCACTTGCAGTAATAAGAAAAGGATCAACGCTACGGTGTAATGTGTAAAAATAAATTGTGAACTTTCTAGATATTTTTAGAGTAGGTACAACAAAACCTCTCACCACCGAATGCGGGACTAAAAAGCTTTTACTTCTTCATCATAATATAATATCGACTGTGTACAGTCTCACTACTCTATGAACGTTTTTTGTCTTTCCCTGGATAATATTTTTATTTCTGAGTTTTATTGTAATCTGCACACCAAGTGTCGGGTCTGAAGTAGAAAGCGGGCGGAGAGCATTCTCGAGTTAGGACCTCGCAAATGTGGATTAGGTTCGACTCCTGTTTCTGACGGAAATTGATGTTATCTTTTTTTTTTGTTCCATAAGTTTATATACTTATACGTTTTTACCCTAACCATAAAATTTTATTCTTTTCTGAAGAAAACCTATATGAACGACTTTTTGGGCAACAACGTCAATACCAAAATGATCACGCTAGTCCAAAACAACAGTTGTTCTCAAACTATGAACTGACAAATGTACTCTACCTCTTTTCTAAATTTACTCACTAACGTAAGTGAGAAACTCACGGGAATTTCGTATGGTCTGGGATAGCTTTTCGAAGTATTCTGTAGGGGCGTTTTACACGATTCCGTTCAAAATTTCGTCACTGAACCCCATCAGATGCCACGAAAACTTAGAATAGGCGTACGGCTATAATTTCGACATTTTATGCTGTCCGAGATCTAGCTAATCTTAGATGTTGAATCTTAGATGAGCTAGATCTCGGACAGCAGAGCAAAGGGCTGCAAACCTTCTTTAGGACAGGTTAAAGGCGCTTTTTATTCCTAGGAATGTCCTTCGCTATTCCTCTGCTGTGCAATGTCAGTTTTTTGTACCTGGAATTAAAATATATACTTATTTCTTCAGTTACCGATGTTAACGACATCGTTTAGTGGATTGCTTCAATGAAACAGTGATGATTTTGAAGTCGTTGAGTTTGATCCATTTCGGGCTCACAACCATCTTTAGCTGCTTTTGAGATGTCTGGTAACAGTGATAACTTTGGGCTAACAACTTAATGAAAAGGCTTGATAAACTAAACTAGCCCTTACAATTCACCTATGTATATTTAGAACAATAATGTACTTTTGGTATGTCATCTTATATTATTTTTCGGTTTAAAAGAGACATTTATTCATTACTAGCTTTCCCGACAGACGTTGTCCTGTGGTTCTTACTATGAATATTGATTTCAAATTTGCAATTTATACAAAAATACAATATTTAAAGTATGTTTGAATGTTAAAACTGAATTTCGATAAAAATTATATCAAAATTCTGCATACTCAATGGTTGTCAAGTAGATAGGTAAATAAAAATTGTGTTGTTATGCAACTTTTCACAGATGGCGTTGTTGTCCAGAGTACATCCGTTCCATACAAACTTTAATATTATTATTATCCATTTTTCGAACTTTTTATTATTATTCTGTTATCGCAAGCGTCATAAGAATCTATTCAGTCTATCTCGATGTATACCTAAGTGTTTGCACTAATCCGACTTTCTTTTATATTATAGAAGATTGGAAACAACGAGAATATTATTTGTATTTGTAGCTTTTTGTATGATGGTTATCAAAGAATGCACCCACAAGACATTCTCACATTATTTTTACTCAAAGCTCTCAAATAATTTAACAACATGAGCCCCCTACTAAAAAAAAAACTCTCCTAAAAATATGAGGCATGTTTAGGTGCACACAAAATTCGGCTTAAGTGCATATTATAAAAATTTACTCATACTCCAAATTGTTCTAAATTTCATTCGACTTCTTCATTAAGAATTTCTTTCAAACGCCAACTCTAGGTACTTCACTGTAGGTACACTAAAATTTAGCGTGCTAATAAAATTTAAACATGACTCATTTATTTTGTGTGCCACGAAGTTAAACGGTATTGACAGGCGGGTTTTTCTCAAATTACAAAAAACCGCTTCCAGTTTTATTTCTTTTTTTTTTCAATACGTCATATCGATTTATGTATTCATCACATATTTTTTGTATATCTATAGAAATTATTAATTTTGGAAGGTTTTAACAATAGTATCGAATTTCGCTAATATTCTCAGTATAAAGTATAATACTATATAATATAATAATACAGCTATTTAATAAATTCTTATGAATAAAAATAAAAAATATATTCATGTTTCTCCACCATTGTTTATATGCTTTTTGAACGAATTACAGACGTAAAATATTAATTAAACGAAAAAAATTAAAGGTTTAAAATGATTATGTTTTCTGAAAGAACAGTAGAAACACAAACTGGTTAATATATATAAAAAAAAAATTCAGATCATCACGGACATCCGTCTCAATGCCTACTCTGATAGACATACGATCCGATAATACTAATAAAAAAAAACAGGTATAAAAAAAAATTATATACAAGACTTATTTCGAAACATCCCCTTATTTGTGTGGAGGTCGTAAATATTTCTTACAATAGGGTTAGTAATTACCGACATCTATTGTGCAACAAAAATAACAAAGTAAACAGTGTATTGATCATCGCATTGTTCCATTCTTTATTTGAAAATGATTTAAGTGCAACTGATCCACGTCACTTATGATCAAATGTGAGATGTGCGCAATCTGTTTGCGCATGATTCATTTTTTATAATAATCAATGGAGATTAGTAAGCCAAATCGCTGTTATTTTTAGACCATTGATGATTAATTAGGATTATGTTAGTATTTTGATCAATATGGGAATAGGTTGAAATCTTACTTGTCCAATCACAACTAAAGAACTTATATCAGTATATCATTTCTCATACAACCTCTTCCATTTCTTTTACTTCTAACCTGTCCGCCCACGCCCAATTAACTTTTCTCCGTCTTTTAAAATTATCTTTGTTATTCTATTTGCTCTCATTCTTTCAACATGCCCAAACCATCCTAACATTCATCTTTGTGACGACACTTATCTACTTTTATACCATAACCTTCTTAATATTCTCATTGCTTTCCATATCCCACAAAGTCTTTTCACATTTTATTCTTCGTGGATCTCTCATCTCTACTGTACTTTCACAAATGTATATTTTTCTATTACAAAATTTAAAAAAAGAATGTTGAAAGAAATTCCATCAACTATCTACGTACAGATGTCGTGAAACTTAATGGTCGTCAAGTAAATAAAAATTGTGTTATAATGGATTTTACACAGATGGCGTTGTTGTCAGTAAATCTCTTCTAACTTTAATATTATATTTTATATTATTTGCTATCCATTTTTTTTTTAATTTTGATTGTTATTAATTATGTTATGATAGCGGAGAAAAATCCTATAAAACAAGCATTTAAAAAAAACTGTTCAGCCGATCTCGAGTTATACGTGTTCGCACTAGCCCGACTTTCTTTTATATTATAGATGAAATTCCTAACTTCAGAAGTTATATAAAAAGTATAACTTTTGTGCTGTTTATTGTATTTTATCATCCTAAGGTCTTGGAATCGTCCTAATCGAATTTAAATTCCTTAAAAATCACTGCTACTATTATAATCAGCTTAAAATATTTTTTATATCTTATTTTACCTGTTCTTTGAAAATTAAAACACTTCACTTGAGCTGTTACAATGTTTTTTATTTGAGACCATCGGCTAAATTTCGATCTTCTTTTACCTGCGTTCCTTTTTTTTTCTTTTATTTCGCATTCTTTTGTTAAATTTGTGTCCTTTTGTTTGAGGCGTGCGAAAAGTGTTTTAAGTAAACATGTCACAATGTTGCCATTGGCGGTAGGTCCCAGTAAGAATAATGAATTTATAGTGTTTACTTCGAAGGTATTATTGTCCGACCCTCAAAGACCACTAAATGGTCATTGAAAGACCATAAATAACAGTGTCATTTTAAATACCCCTGTTGGTTTTGGGGTCTGTGTGTCAAAAGACCGCTATCGGAACTAAATAGAAATAGGTCCGCAGTCAAAATTAAAAATATTATTATTTCGCAACCGCAATGCAAAAGGGTTAGATATAAGATTTAAAAAAAGTTACAAAAAAAAATGTTTTAGTATAATAAATTGCTGGGTTTTCGAGCATCCTGTAAGAGGCAGGAAATCGAAAAATCAGATCGGGACCGTGAGGTTGACCACCTCACGTCCTTAAACCTCAACCGGTCAGAAAAGGCACAATGAGTCTCGGACGCCTTCGAGCGCAATGGAGAGCTCTTGATGCCTCCCCATGCTCCTGAGTGGGGCTTAGGCCTCCCGCATTGTGGGCTTGTTTGGGGGGGATCCGCGGCGGGCTTGATTTGTGTGGGGCCGGCTTTTCAGTTTGATTATTTTGATCGAGCTGGGGGGTCGGTTTCGTGCGGGTCGGGTTTGCTGTGGATTGATTTTCTCTGGGCTGGCTTGCGTTGTGCGGGGGCCATAAAGGGAGTATGTGTGTGTGTATAATAAATTACGATCGCGCCTTACGAGTGCCATTGTTTTGTACAATTTCTATTATTTGTTGTAAGATTTGTGAATTTTCATGGTAAAGTATTGAAATTTCAATATGATGAGTCACACAGAAGAAATAATACTTTATGCATGACATATAATTAAAATCTCTCCTGGTAATCTAAAATATCATTTATATTAAAACATGACTAGTAATTTATTTCATTTTGGAACAAGGTTTAATTATTGGCGCAGTTCATTTTCGGGCAAAACGGAAGAGGACAAAATGACAAGACAGAATTACATACTTTAGCCAAAATAAAGTCGAAAGAGAATATTTCGTTTAGAGTTTGTCTGATTTTTATTTTGATCTTTAATGTCTGCGTATGTTTGTAAACTATTTTTGTGTTTTATTTTTTTTTCATATCATGTGACTTTTAATAGTGCAATAATAACATGATACCTATCTATAAGAAGTCCTAAATAGTAGGTAGGTATAGAGCGCATCAATGCTTTATTTTGGCGAGTTTATAATAGTATTAATTCGGCTTACTTTCCATTATAATGCACTAATAATTTCATTGAATTGTTCTTTCGAGCTTAACATACTTACCAAATTGCGTATCAAAAATTTCCCAAAACATTACTTTTGAGATACAGCTCTATATCACCGAAGTATCGAAGTGTGCAATCTGGATTTGAAAAGGGCACCGGGTGTATATTAATAGGATTCAACAGCGGTGTTCTGTAAGACTAGCTTACCTTAAATTGTTCCCAGTATCTTAAACAAGCAATGAAATCTAATTCTGAATACCTTCAAGGACGATACCTACTAACCTTAATGAAAAATATATAATTTAAATTTTGTTATATGACATCTACCATAAACTCTTGCTTTTAAAGAAGGTTGTCACAATATTGTGAAGAATGTTAAGCAACGCATTTTTTGTTTGTTCTGTGATTGCTGATTCTAGATGGCCACCAGGATATTATATTATAATAGGCCATAACACTGACCGACTAACGGTATTATATCCACAAGACATCCAAGATAAAAACAGTAAGACCCATAGACCCTTTGAGAAGAAAACATAGTACCAGAGAAATAATGCGCCCATGGTTCCAACAAGTACCACGTGACATTCGATTTTTTATTTTTAATATTTAAGCGTTTACACAGAGGAGTTTTATGTTTTCATCATATAATTAGTTAATGGAAGTAGGTGCCTGTGGGCTTTGTTGTGTTATCTTGTACTTGTGGATGAAAGTAAATTGAATTATTATTATTATTGATATTTTATCTTCAGTCACGTGACTGGTGAATAATGGAACCAATTTTCGGCTCTGCAAGGAACCGAGTTTCCTGTTACTGCGGTGTGTTCTTGTTGCTTGTACCGAAAATCTTCTATACTGCGTTTCCCGAATTCTGCCAAACAAGCCATATATCTTCAAAAGAATAGCAGTAGGTAAACAATAGCAGGTATTGGTCTTGTCTTACGGTGATACGTGTTATTAACCAATTACGTCCCGTGTAAATATCGAAGGGTTTTACTTTCTCTTACTTCTTTGAGTTATGAGAATTTCATAAAAATATCTCTCCAATCAATTTCTGTGTAGACCTTAATGAAATACAAGTACATAATAAAGATGATTTGCTTAAAACAATACATAATATTTATTAATTATTACTAAAATATATTGGTGGTTGTGCTGGGGTTCGTGTTTGTAAGTTCCTTTGAATATTCTTTTTTATGAACTGTTAAGATGTGTGCCCTAGTACTCACAGCCTTGCCCTATTTGGGCAGCATTTCCATTTGTTATATGTTGTATTTGTTATACAAAACTAAAATTAACCATTTAAAATGTGATGTTTGCGTTAAAAAATATTTCAATAATAATTTATTCCCTTCGTATATTATTACCCAGAGTGGTTTGGAGGGTGAAAAAATATGGCGTATGATCTCGTTGTGAAACGAGTTAAAGGAGACTAGATATAAGAATAGAAATGGAATTTTGGGATGATTTTCTTGGTTTATTTATGAATGGGATAGTCAATAGAATAGAATATGCTTTTAGTAATCTTATCCGGGATTTATTTATTTATATACTAGCGGACGCACATTTTTTACCCGCGCGAACACTAAATAGGATAATAATAAAATTGCATAGCCTATTGTAAAATTTTCGAAATTTATAATTATTATTAACGAACAGTCTTACTTAAAATGAGTTTGATTTTACGTACAAATAAGTATTTTTATGTTAAATTAGTATATATTTTTTCTACGTTTAGTATACAGTAAATTGATTTATCATATAATTCATCCTCACATCATCCTCACATCAATAGAAGGATAGGCTAGAAACTAGTAGAGGATAATAATTATTATTATATGAGCAAAAGTGTCCATTCTCTCTCTGCTTCCCACTTAAGCGATACAGCATCTTGAGCAATGAAAAAAATATAATAACAGCTAAAAAGTTGTGTATTGTAAAATGGAACAACTGAATTTCTACGAAAATGTATTCAGAATGGGTCTGTGGAAAAATTAACAATTTGTGAAAATGTGTTGTTTTTTTCATTGATGTTTCGTTTATCCTATTAATGAAAAAATACATTTTTTTTAAATTAATTAAGAGATTGTGAACTATTTTGAAAAGTTTACTAAATTCATCTTTAGTTATGTATTTAAAATAATTGTTTTATTAAAAAAAAAGATAAATTTTATAGAAACAAAATTTTAGTAGCAATCACCATTGGCGTTTTTTTTATTCATATTTAGAAAATTTACTACTATTTTGCTTTTGGTACTATAAGATGGAATATTTTTATATAACACCATTACAATATATCGTATCTATTTATTTTATTTATAAATAAGCAAGGCATTGAACGAACTTCACGCACATTAGCAATTTTATAACAATAAGAATTCACCAAATCTTCTCGTACGTTCCTTCAACAATAACCTGATTTGGCAGTCGATAAATGGGAATATTTTATTATTATAATACGTAAAAGCAAAATGCTGGAACGTGATCTAGCTGCTGTGGAGTAGACTTACAGCGACATCAGCTTATTGTGATGTGCTAAATCCTATATCATAATTGAAAAGTTCGTCCGTATCCCGGTAATTTTGTTGAAACACTAACTAACTAAATTTTTCATACAAATGACATATTATGAGAAATATTTTTTTTTCTATGGTGTCCACGAGGAATTTTATATGGAAATATTTTTTTACGAACCCGAACAGACGTTCCTACATACAACTGTTACTACGGGAGGAGTGTCAAACGAAATGAAATCAATGCATAATTACCCATAAACATAATTTTTATGTTAAACATTTGGGATTTTTGTTAATGACCGACCTTGGTAGCCTAGTGGTATAGGAGGTCCCGGGTTCGATTCCCGGTCAAGTTAGAACGCTTCGAAAAATAATAAATTAACTTACACTTTTCTAAACAAGTATGTCAGTATAGTCGCCTGAACTACCGTCAACCGATCCCGTCCAATCTCAGACATGATTCCAACGCTTAAGCCACTAGGCTACCGATTTCAGGAAATCAAAATATATTTATCTATATAGCCTTTTATGTAATATCATTAAGTTTTCTTGCTCGATTTTGCTTGTAATGCTCCTTTCAGTATTCGAGCGTTATTATTCTCTGGAGCAGCTATCGAAGATCGAATTTCGTCTCCTCTTTAAAAGAGTCTGCAATAATGGAGGAGTACGGGGATCAAGGGATAATCTGCACACCGATGAGAGCATCTGCAGTACGATGGAAGCCAGCGCACACCTGTAATAACATACTCCAAACATTCATTCTCCAATATCATATTCAGTCACACATGTGACTTGTTTAGGAATTCGACGACAAAATATAATATATTAAGATTCGACGACAAATAATAATATATTAAGATTCGACGACAAATTTATTAATGATCTGTTTTTCTATGACTTAATCCTATTGCGGTGGCGGCTAATTTCAACTTAGAACATTGTCAATATTGTTGCCTATGTAACAAACAACATTGAAAACACTGCTTCCTTGTCAGATGACAGATTTTTAAAGTTCTATTGCGTGTATGAAATTTAAACAGCATTTTATTAAGATTCGGCTGTTATTTTATTCTGTCAGAGAATCTTATTGAAAACTGAGGATTTCTAGATCTATAGTTGATTTTTTGACCATATTATGAAAAAATCTACAGCAGTCTGTTCGAAATTCCTATAAAACGGTTACGAACTTTTTGCCCAATAGATTTCTCAAGAAATTGATACACAACGAAAAAAAGACTTTTTTAAGTTTTCTATAAAAAAAACATGCTTCAATCCAAATAACCACATAATAAAAAAACTCCAAAGATGCAAGTGTGAATGAATAGAGTGTAAGTAAGTACCTCTCCTGTAATAGATTGTGTACAATCGGATTTACTTTACTTCATAGAAACGTCATGTTTTATTACATACTTTGAAATCAAGAATTTCATGCCTTTACAACTTCTTAACCCGTCGATGCGTGAAAGTGTTTTTTTGTTGCGTTTTATCTCGATGAATTTAATTTTGCAATTCCGCGTACTTCGTAATATTTTTTATTTAATCTTTTTCTCGAAGTGCCAATCAAGTACCCCTCAGTGGCAACTATCATTCTGGCAGAGCTATCTTCTCTGGAGTCTGGACTATGCTTTGCTGATCAGTTCTTCCACAGTGTATTCAGTCCATTCTTTTATTTTTCTGGATCGTATTCAGTTAATTCTCTTATTTTTCTGGATCATATTCAAAAGCACCATTTGGCAAATGATTAGTTACCATTTTTTTAATTGATAAGTTTGACAACAAATAATGATGTAACATTACATTAATGGTGTTTGTAAATTAAATTTACAGTCCTACGACCAAAATCTTCTACTGTTGTTCGAAGGCTGGCCTGTTATGATCATTTTACGTTAACAACGTTGGAGTTGATTAAAAATATACCATCGGACTTGGTCTTATTGTTTAGAAGCCGAATTCTGAAAAAAAATCTCCGCTTTAATTACCCATTGCACTTGTAATATTTTTATCCGTGGTTGACCTCCGGACTCTAATTGCATGGAACCGTGTGGCTGGTAGAATTTTTTTTATAGTGTTGGAAGAACTATATTCTATAATAATTTCATTGTTGTCTAAATGTAATGTTTCGTCTTTTTCTACTTTAGTACTGTATCAAGAACACTAACATGTAAAAGGCTTAGGGCGTAGATTTCATAAATAAATAAATTTGATTAAAAAAACCTATTTATAGTATTTTTGCAAAATATTGGTAATATACAGGGCAGGAACAAATTGCCGTATTCATGTGTAAAAAACCCAAGCTTAAAGATTATAGGAAACTTTCGACAGTGAATCTAACCTCACTTTTTACTATTCAATCCCTATATTATATTTTTAATTTAATTTAAATAAACATTTTCAAGTGCATTTTTCTACTATTTGACAATAAAAATGATATTTAGGATCGTATAGGATTAGTCTGGGATAACCTGCATTGTGTGACGGTGTCATATTGAAATATCTAAGGGTAGTCACCCTTTTGTGGCAACCAAACTATAACACGAGCATTCTATTATTGTCAATTGTGTTTGTTATTTCCTTTGTATCGGGTTGTTTTTTTTTTTCACTCTACTTGATACAATATTATTCGAAGTGAAATAGACTGTGGATTTCTATTATTTTTCCTGCGTTTCTAAAACTTTATTAAAAATTCTACCAACAATTTGATGTAAATATTCAATGTATTTTAAAATGGCATTGTACGAATTCAATGGCCGTCAGACGTTGTTGAGAAACCTGGCTTAGCGATAATTTAGCGTTAAGACTTACATAACTAGCGGTCTAGAAGTTATGTTTCTGCATATAATGTTCTGAATCGATTTCTGATGGTGTCTGAAAAGTTTTGTATTTGAATTGTAATTGAAAGGGGCCAGTTAACAGGAATAAAATGATATAAGGTTTTAAGTTTTGTTGACTGTACTTAATATCAACAACTATGTATAAGGAAGTTTAAAGAATTCAATTGCCGTAGGTCAATTTCTAACTCTACGACACATTTACACTTTTTATACAAAGGTATAGCCGGCGGAACTTATTGGCTGAGGCATTGTTTTCAACAATCAACCGGTTCAATCTAAAAGAGGCCAATCCGGGTAGATATTTCTACCGAAGAAAAAACTAAAAAAACTTCTGAGCCGACCAGGAAATCCGAGACCTCTTGATCCACGCCTTTACCACTAGGCTATCGAGTTTTTGAGACATACTTTTACATAATGACCCCTGGGAGGACTTCAACTTACTACCTTACCTAAGCAACGCTGAAACTAACTTCAGACATCTATTGGAAATAATTGTAAGTTCGTCCTTATCTATATATCGTCTAAAACTGCTTAGTATTTGAACTCTTTTATTATAGTTTGAGGATAACTGATTTGTATTATTATAGGAAATTCCAGCTGACGGATATGTTGCGACTTTTAGATATTTCACATGAATCTAGGTGTCTATTATTATTGTGTTCGCGCACATACAGGTTGAAATATTCGAAGGGTTGTTTTGCAAAAAAAAAAAAAAAACATTAAAGTGTTCACCCCTTTGATCATGAATTAATGGCGAATAAATGAAATAAATTCCCCTTCCATGGATTAGTTGGATATGACAGGGCAATAATTCTTACCCCTTTTCTTTGTGGTCACGTCAAATCTTCTATGGCCATTTGAGCGACGTGTCATGGTTACAACAAAACTTCAACTTTATTCTAATCATCATCATCATCATCAGTCGTCGTCCTCATTGCTGAGGGTCGTGTCCATCATGAACTCTCTCTCGCACCATTGCTCTCCAGGATGTTCTGTCCGCCGCCAGATGCACGGCTCTATGAAGTGTCGTCGCGTGGATATTTTGTTTTATTTGGTCGGTCCAGCGCATATAGGTACGTAAAACCAACTTTTAGGATGCAAGCGATACATTATTAATGTTCAAACTTTACTGCTTATTTTTAATAAGCTGGTGAAAGTCAGATAACTACTGATGTTTTGAGAACCTGAATAATTAGTAATTGTCAGAGTTTAAATTTACGAGTTCAAATCTTTGATACATCACGAGGAGCTTCAATATGTAGAAAAACCCCACACTTGAATTCTAACTTTCATCCCTATCTATCTCATCTATAATTCTGATTTAAGCTTTCCATTTTGTGGCAATTTTACTCAGAAAAACTTCTTAATACACGAAATTAATAAAAAAATAATTAGCATAAATCGATATTTGATTTTTTAGACACGCCCATTTTAAACCAAGCTCAGCCCATTTTCAACTAAACTCCGCCCAATTCCACCTATTTTGTCTAAACTCTTCCCATTTTCAACTAAACTCCACCCATTTTATTTAAAAACAACGTCCAAAATTAACAATTAAATGTTCCATAAAAATAACAATGAATTTTTGTCTGATTTTAAACAAATAAAGTTAAATTGACATGAAACGTAAACAACCGCTTCGCAAATTCACGCATTCCTTTTGTTTCATTTACCACAAACAATAATGAAAATCATCATTCTTCATTCGCTGCCTCATACATTATTCTAATAACACGATAATATTGTTATGAGGCATGTTTTGCTGTGTGTAAATTAAATAAGATGACTTTTCATATGCGAGTTAATTCTTAATCTCCTTATTATTACTATATAATATCTACTAATCGCAGATCGGCAACCGTTTTCACTATCAACTTATTAATAAATATCCAATAAAAGTCGAATTCTTGATTCTCCTGAATGTAAATGTGGAGCAGAGGAAGAGATGTGTTTTTCTCATGCCCACTTTTTGACTCCGAAATTTTCCTACTCAACATTAAACAAATAACACTTACCCACCCACTGTCCATAAGTTTCTTACTCGCCCAGGGTTGTGACAAAATTAACGCCGCAATAATGAGGTGCATCCAGTTGAACGAGAGAAACTTTTGATTGGATGAATCTTACTTTGTTATATTTATATTTTATTTTATTTGTTATTGTAATTATTATAGTATATCGTCACACATTAGGTTTAAAAAAAAGAATTCTATATGTTAAAAACACCACCTATGTGTAATAAGGTATCTTTAGTTGTGTAAAATGTATTGATATATAATATTATACTATTGTAATATATTATAAATCTGTATTTAGGCACATATCACTCTTATAGGGTGAGTTGCCGTAATAAAAAAAAAAAAAGTCGAATACCAGCGGATTAATGTTCGCGTCAACACGTTGTTAACTGATTAATTAAAACCTAGTCCTATGAATAATGTTGTATTTTACACAAATCAAAAAGCTAGTAGGTAGGTAAATATAAACCACTTGAAATTTATACGATATGGTATAAAATTGGTTATTTGAAAGGTTCTTATGACGGCGTGGACATTGGAGCTTCAGCACATCAAATTATGTTCCGTCAAGTATTTTAGTTTACTTTAATAGAAAGTATCGCACTCAGCATAACAGCTTTATATGCCTTTTTGCCGAGTGCGATGAAAAACAATAATATATTAACAAAAATACAAACAAATAGTAGAAGAGAAAAATTTACACATTCATAAAATTTAAATTAACAGTCGACAAATCAGCCGATTGGAAATAGGTTGGAAAGCATAAAAAGTATTTTATGGTTAAAAAGATTAATTAAGTATCTCAAACAAATTAATATTATAAATCACACATGATGCTGTGACAATAACTAGGCTTGTGTATATTTGCAAACTAATAATGAAACATGTCCCTTTCTTATAGTATCTAATAATATGAAGAATGTTAAGAGAAGTCGTTATAGTCTAAGAATGTGAGGTTAGGTCAGAAGAAAAAAAATGAATGGTAAGTTTTTGGTCAAACTAAAAAAATGTGCATCGGGATAGAAAAGAGTAAAACGTGAAATATTAAAATTCTTTGTCCTTATTTTCGCTTAAATAAATTAGTTGAGGATAAAACTAAAAAGGTTGTCGCCACCTGGCCGTATGCTTCAGAGGTTGTCAGTCGGTTCAACAAAACTTCCCGCATTATAAGTTTGTTGCGCGTGCCTGGAATTTTCCGTCCAATAACAAGAAAATAACCTCTCCTTTGATTCGCAAATCGACCGGACCCTTTAGGGCCGTTTGAATCAGATAAAAATATATTTATCTGATTCTTCATTTATTGCACCTCGAGGAGTCAGTTGATGAGCTTAGTTAAATCCAAGATTCGGCTCTATTTTATATTGAGGATCTTCGAACGACTCAAGGGAATTCGATTCATTTGCGGCAAACGGCTCGCTTTTTTTTCATTCGAAATTTTATTTTGATTCGAGTGACTTTCTTGATAACTAGAGTTCTCACCACCGGATTTTAATTTAATAATTATCCTAGTTTTCGTTTCTTTTTTTTTCCATTTACTTTTCTGGGTGCCCTCTATATCCGTCTACGATCAATTGTAAAAAAAGAACACTTACTCAATTTATCTGTTCTCAATAATTTCCAACTTTTATCTCTATATTTCATTGATTATTAAATATCTACTTGTTGTATACATGTCGAGAATTCTCATGATTAGGAGTTTCGGAGACTTATACATTACTACCCAATGGCGAACGTTGTT
Organism: Mystacides longicornis; assembly: GCA_963576905.1. NCBI lineage: Eukaryota > Metazoa > Arthropoda > Insecta > Trichoptera > Leptoceridae > Mystacides > Mystacides longicornis. The sequence continues at coordinate 4,499,265 of OY756438.1, forward strand.
AACCTAAAGTGATCACAATAATTCAGCCTTTGAAATAACAGTAGAAGACGGTCGTAAGCCCGTAGTCGTTTGTTCCATTAAAAAATCGAACATCAGTAATGAGTTGTTAGTCATTAGTTGTTACATAATATTCATTAGCACCGACGTGACATGAGTACAAGCTTTTTGAAAAATTTCATAATCAACTATTTTACTGAAACCAGCTATAGAGTAAAAGGTAGTTTCTAAAATCAAGGAAAGCTAATAGCAAACATAAATACCCAATCCCTCTGTGACCAAACTTTGGGGCATAGGGAGGCAACCAGAGCAATTCACTACGCTTGATCTTAAGCGACTTTAATGACCTCCTCCCACACCATGTCCAAATCCCTCAGCTCTACCTTGAAGGAAAGGAACATAATATTTTCATTCAGGATCTTTAACACATCAAAGTCATTTCCACCGCATAATGGAAGATGTTATGGGTCCGAGCCACGTGCGCCAGCGTTCGTGATGCTTTCCATGCATCCTCTCAAACCCGGAGATTTTTTGTGCCAGGGCTTTGGTTGCTCTTGCTCATACAATTAACTATAAAAAAATATTTCTGACTAGAATCTAACAGTCACTATACGTACTGAATAATTTTTGTAATCTCCTTATATAAAATGGAGCCCTATTTTCCACTGTCATCGCATCATGCGATGACCAATTTCGCTAATTTTATTTTTGTTGTGTTTGCCACTGTCAGGAGAAGATTCTTACGTTAGAAAAGATTAAGAAAGTTGCACTGAACATTAGTATATTTAAGAAAACTTTAAAGTAATAACATTCTTAGTGCTTTTTACACTATAGTTTCGTTCTAATTTAGAAATTGAATTGGCGTTTGACAGAAACTGACAGTTGTTTGATGGTTGGCGCTATTGACAGCGTGGGAATGGAAAATGTATATTGTTTAAGACAGATGCATTGCTCGGGATTACATTGGTTTAAAGGTGGTTATTTTATCATTTTACAAATTCGAATTCAAAATTCATAGTTAGGACTACATGACGACGTCTGCCGGGAAAGCTAGTACACAATATACTTGATCATTTTGTAATTGAAAAATATTTAGTAGGTAGATAATATGTAGGTATCATAATGATCTACCGATCTTATGCAACTTGTAAATCATCTCCATAGATCATTGATCCATGAAATAATACCACAGAACAATCGCATCATTGTTTTTTTATTCATTTGTGAATCACGTTACATTATAACTAGATCTTATCAATACTATATAGCAACAGCACTCGGAATGGTGAAAGTACAGAATATCAATTCAGACAGTAATTAGACCATAGTAGATCATTCTTATTATACAATACCATTGTGATCTGTTATAATACATTTTGATGTTTTAAATGTCAATAGCTAATACGCGTGGGTAAGCATTGGTAAGATTTTCTTGAGTATCCATATTATAATAATTAGTAAAGATCAACCTAACTGCATTTTTCAGTATAGGGAGGCAACAAGAGCTCTCCCTTGCGCTCGATCTTGCGCAATGTTTATGACTTCTTCCCACACCATGCCCTCAGCTTTGCTTAGAAGGAGCGGAACACGGTATAAGAGGGCTTTCTTCGTCTTCAGGACCCTGATGGGAGGAAGAAAAGAGTCCTCCTCGGCCAACTGTCATACGGCATCCTTAACACATTTCTCAGCAAATCACCGTAATAGTAGAAGTGACGGGCCTACGCTGGTTGATCTGGCGTATAGTGTCGTTCGTGATGCGGTGATACCATCTTGTACCAAAATTCTCCTGAGGCACTTCGTTTCGAAAGCGGAAACTTTTTGTTTTTCTGGGCTTTATTCATAATATGACAAAAACAATCTAACTGAAGGAAATGTTTTTCGTACTAATAGCGTTCCCCGGTAAGCAGATATATTCATTACCTACTACGATTATTCTTTGTCGTGGGGTTGCCGGCTAAGAATAGAACCACTGCCCCTTTGGTGGTTTTGGAGCATCCTGCATCCTGGCAGGAAATCGAAAAATCAGATCGGGACCGTGAGGTTAATCACCAATTACTCGAATGATTTCTACCCGCAGTTGCCATCCTGTCTGAAATTAGCTGGACTGGTTGACTAGAAAAAAATAACTAACGGAATACTGAAAAGTGCAAATTCATTTATCATTCTGATTAACCTATAGATCGGCCCAGTTCTAAATTCCGAAACATTTAAATTCTAATATATTTAAATTTCGAACATCTTTTAAATGACTGACGTTTCAAGATGTCATCGACCTTTGGTGAACTCATCTCGGGTAAGTAGGTACTCAGTCCTGTCCACGAGTCGAATGAAAAAAGAAAGAAGTGTATTGATGAAAGAGTTAATCCTAAAATAATAAAGAGATAACCAGTAATCTGATATGCCCAGCGCACAAAATCACAAAAAAAAACAACAATGTACCTATACAAATCTTAACCTTACATATTGAAATACAGTGATTCTCAAACATCCAGTAGCGATTTACTGCTTTGAAAGAACGGAACACTGTGTTTGAGGGTCTTTCTCGTCCTTGGGTCCTTGATTTGAGGAACAACAGCACTCGTCCAACTATGATTTCCCATCCAATTCCATCACTTTTTTCTTATTTTTTTTAAAATTAAATACTAGTTACTTTACAAAATACAGAAGCTCATTTCCAAATGTTAACGATCTTATATTATTAAATTTAGATCAAGCGGATGTCAAAGATAATATATCATATATCTTCAAAATTAACGGACCCTTTACATACAGTAGTAGGTGCCTACTAGCTGAATCAACCGCTTTTTGTATGTGAGGTCTATTATTGCTTAGTGGAGATTAGTAACACAGCATAGATTGTCGAAAACTAAGAGTTATGAGAATGTCTTCCAGAGTGTCCACGTGTTCGATATTTGAATTCAGAATAGTTGTAAATTTGAATAAAGTGTTAGGCACCTTGTGGTAAATCATTTAACAATACTGTGTCAAAGTTTTTCATGGTTTCCTTAAGATGTGTCCATTATTAAAAAATGTACCTACTTTATAACATAACAATTTGGCGTAACCAAGTTTGTAGGTTATCGTCTCTTTGGATCCTACCGAGTACATAGATATTTTCATGTTTTTTAAAATGGGATTTGAAATTCGAAAATACAATGGAGAACATTTTCAACTACACAGTAGAAAACTGTCCTGAGCCCGTATTGGTTCAAATTTTTAAACCATTAAACATCGAACTTGATCGTCGTAATTTTTTTTTTTAATTTTATTAGAACTAATTTAGCATCAAAAAGTTGGACACATGTTGTTTTATACAATGTTCCGAATAAGGTTACCAGCATTGGAAAAGTTTGAGTTAAATCGCGGTATTTTTTACTGAAGGTTTTTGGTTCGATCCACGGTGTCGCCCATTATCTTCGTTCACGACACAAGCTTTGCTAAGTGGTATAAATAAATAAAACAAAAGTACTTGTGTTTGGGTGAGGCCGATTTCATATTATACATACAAAAGTAATACGCGTTCTTTTTTTAAAACACACATAAAATAAATATTAAAAAATAATAATAAAAATAAAACTCACCATAAATCAACTCATAATGATGATGCCTGATATTCAATACTCGTCCCTAATAATTGCTCTTGTTAAACGGTTTCATTTCTTTTAATTGTTTCAATTTCAAATTTAAAAAAAAGAATCATTATTATTCGTTATTTTCTTATTCTTTTTAAATCATTTATCATGGAGTAGGTACCTACTCAAAACAAATAATTAATTATTGGTCGATTTTGGTTTTCTCGTTGATATGCGATATTCAATTATTTTTTTCACTTTTAAATAATATGTATTGTTTTAACTTTTTTTTAACAAAAAAAAAAAAATAAATAAATAAATAAATAACAATTATGTGAGATCAATAATTGTTTAAAATATTATTATTTATTGAAGTTTAAAATTGTGATTTTATACCTAGGTAGGTACTCAATTTTTCTTTTTAACCCTCTTTTAACCGTCGACAAATTGTCATCTCTAAAAATGTAATTTAAAAAAAAAGATTAATGATAAAAAACAATATATAATTAGAAAAAAATAAACAAAATACAATCATCTTTCATGTTTTTTTCTCTCTAGTTGACACTAATGATGTATATTTTTTTTTGTATTTTTTTTAAGTTATTTGTAATAAATAATTAGTTTTCAGCCATTTGGATCCATCCAACCGGAATGTTTTGTAACTGAAAATAGTTTGCTTAAAAAGTAACAACAACAAAAAATTCAAAGCTCATTGTAGCGTTAACAATAACAAAAAGTTTGTTTTTGAATAAAGAATAATGTTTGTTGTGTTCTTTATTCAAAAATGATAATTTTTAATTATGCACGGTTTTCACGTTCGTATAATTTAAGATAATTTAGTAGGTAAATAAATTTACCGGTATAATCCATACAATGTACACCCACCTTAATAATGTAAAGGTGAATACACACGAGGTTATTATTTCAATAACACCAAGGATCAGACAATTTAAATTGGTCACGATTTTCTGTCCCATTAATGCTCCCATAAGTTGTTAATGTGGATAGAATTATAAATCGCTGTTATTTTAATGAAAACACAATAATTATTACCTATAGAATTCGTTCTAAATTTGAAATTTGTGAAATTTAAAACATTATAGTGATTAACGGAATGAAACATATTGCAGATTTTCATATCGAAAAATTTAAATATTTTAATACTTAACAGTTTTTTTCTAACATGGGTTTATAAACCAAATACAAGCTATTTTTTCTTTAACAATTTTGAGATTTTTTTTGTGTATATTTTCTCAGATCAGATCAGATTCTACATAAAGATCTTCTTAACAGACTCCAACAAGATTCCACACGCGTATGCCGTTGATTACATCTACCCTTATTTTTTTTGTATAAGTGTGTTATAAGTGGTACAGTCCTTTTTCACAGTATTTTTTCTGGTGTTACAAGACAATAATTTTGTTAAGCCAGATTCTAGCTTTTGATTTCATACTGGCAATACGGTCCATAATTTTCTCCACTTTAAATTTTAGTGGCGAGTTGTTTACGTGACTGTGAAAACAACCCTATTCCAAATCACTTACGATTACGTGAATACTGTTATTAATATTCGCCGATATCCAATCAAATTTATAGACCGTCACAATAACGTATCGTTAGGTTGATGCTTTTTTTAAATACGACTAGAACCTTCCTTTGGAATAATGAGTAATGGGTTTAGGATGTACGGTCCCGTGTTTGTTGGAGAGCGTTTAATTGGCGGACAAGTAGTATACGAACGCGGATGCAAGAAACCGTGCGAGAAAACAAACTACATATCATAGGCACTGAGGTCTCATTTTGTGCAACATAAAGTGCCTTTCACTTGCATTCCTCTAATGATCTTCTTTTTTCTTCGTTTCCTCATTCATAAAGGACTTGATAGATGGTTCATCGTCATCATTATCATCAGCTTTAACTTTTCCAGTACTGAACATAGGCCCCCCTTCCCGACTTCCATGATTCTCAGTCTCTCGCCATTGTATGCCATTGATTTCCGACCACTCTCCTAATATTGTCAGACCAGCTCAACTGTGGTGTACCTGTTCTTGGTCTACTCTCCTGGGTACTATTGGTCCATCTCTCATCCGTTGTTTTCATTTACTTTATGGCTGGCCCAGTTCGCTTTTTATATCCAATGCATCCAGCGTGAGTACATCACTTCCAAAATTGCTGGGAGATGTGTCAAGGAAGCCTTTAATGACAAAGAGGAGCATTGTTCTCCTTTCAATTTCAAACCGTTTTTCGTTCCTTCGTCTTCTTTAATAAAATTTAGTGCACATACTCATATTTGTAAATTTTACGTTGGCTTTCAAATTGGATTGTTTTGTAACACATTTTTCAAATTTCTTCTTACGGTTGCTCACGAAGCCTTTAAATAGCATCACTGGGCACTCGTTATAGGATAATAGATTGTTTATGTCATCCCAAAAATTCGCCTGCTGATGAGTCCGTCCCTCCTCATGTAGGTTTGAAGTGGTGCAGCCTAAATCACAACTTATTCGGTTAACTCCACACCATATCTTTCTGTACTGTTTTGAGCCGAGCTATTCTTTTGTCAAACCACCTAAAAGGTTCTAGTTTTTTTTCACCATCTTCGTGACCATCTTCATTTTAAAAATTGAAGATATGTTTTCATTTGGCAAAGATTCTTTGTCTCATGACTGATGGCATCCTGATAATTGTGAATCTCCATGAAAAATCCACAAATTCATGGAAATGAGACTTATATTGTTGATTTTCAATATAGGTTTTGCATAGCCGCTCTGACATCAGCCGATGTGGGTGAGAGACCCATGTTCAGATAATTGGTAGTCCCATGTTATTTTGTACTTTACGGTCTCGTTTAAAAGATTTAAACAAACATTATTTTGGCGACATGTTGAGGATTGACAAAGCTATCGATCGTGTCGTTTTATTTTATCGACCAGTACAATAAATGTTTTCCAAATTGTCCATATATCTGAATTACTTATATTTGTTGATAATCTATAAAAGTATTGGCTACAATCAGTTGTTGTTTAATTTAGAAGTTATTTAGAACCTTTATTTAAAAAAGATGTTCCCGGTTCGATTACTGGTCACGTTAGAATTTTATCAATGCTTTTTTTCAATATTTATTTTTTATCTGGGGTTGGCATTTCAAATTGGTTCGGTTTGGCTTGAAGTTCCCCTGGTTTTTCCTGAAGATTTTGGTTTGGTTTTGATCTTCTTCAAGATCTTGTGCTCTGTTACGATCAGCTTTCTTGATATATTTGTTTATATTTTTAATGGTGTACTATTTTGTTCTAATTTGATTAAGCGTATTTCTAATTTAAAGAAATGCTTTTACTGTAAATAGTCCTGTGGGAAATTTTCAGAATAAATCTGGTCAACTGCTTTGTTAGAAAAAAAAAAAAAAAAACAAAATAAAATCGCGTTCGGTCTTTAAAATCCCATTAAAAACTCCTTTCAATTCATAAAAGAAATGTCAAAAGGGTCATCTTGTTTATAAGAGATCCCGTATTTTTCAAAACCTCAAAAGTGACTTCATTTTCTTTCAGAAAGTCTTTCAGAGTCCTCCAATACAAAACATTTCCTCCAAGAGCCTACGCACCCATCTATGTATATAAGTATTACATACTAAAATAATATATATTATAATATTGTTAAAATTGTATATTTTTAGAATTATTTTTGTAATCCAGTTTAACCGTTTCTCTGTACGTATATTTTCGAGAAGTTAAATATTTTTTCATCAGAATAGATGTGATAAATTCTACGTTGTTTAGACCACTCATGAACGCCCAGATCTCGATCGTGTCGAAAGCCTTATTAAAGTTTACGAGGTTAAGTGACATATTGCACTCGTTTTGTTTCTGGATCAAATTTTCGGAGTGTGACTATTCAGTATCCCTCGCGAAAGCCTACCTGTTCCCTATTTCACTTACCTTGTTAGTAATCTTTACCAGTACAGGGATATCTCAATCAGTGCATACTGAGTTACATACGTTTTAGAAACCCATTGTCATCCATAGTTTGCTCGCTTTCAACGTTAACTTAAAAAACTACATCCATTTAGGGGTCGTCCTTTAATTAAAAATCTCCAAAGATGGAGGTGGAATGGTTCGGGAAATATCACGGAATAGCTACAATGTTACAAGAAGGATAGATAGTTGACTGAAAATATCACGTGTATGATCAATGCGTAATTTTTTAATCCAATCGTGGAACTTCTTCCATTGTCCTAGCTTTGCAATCTTCTTTGGCCTCCTCTTGTTTTAGGACATGGTTTTTGTTTTTTTTTCTAGACCAGCTGTCGCAACAGCGTTTTGGTAATCTACCTTTCGTTCTCTGACCCTCGGAAAAAGAGACAATTTAAGGGGTTCTGTCGTCTCCCATTCTATCGACATGATCCCTCCAAAAGCTTCTTCGCTCCAGTGGACAATGTCATTGACGCTACATCGTCACCTTGTTTCCTCAATTCGGACTATAATTGTAAATATAATTGCACAAATCGTAAGGACAACAAAAACATTTCATAAAAACAAGCAAAATTTAACAGCGTGTAGGTAGGAGTAAGACAAACAACAGAAAAAAACTTATGTAACCATAATATGCAGGCTCAGCTAGAGGCAAAGGGATGAAGGCTAAGGATGAGGGATAGTAATATGGGACATAAAAGAAGCAGGAGGACAGATAAGGTTATTGCTCTGAAGTCAGGTTTGTTTTTAGTTTTTCCTGAATAACGTAAGAGATGAGTTATTTTTTTTTCTAGATATAACATGGGGTATTGTGATCTAGTTTCTAATACATTATATTATTATTTTATATGGATATATTATAAAAGCGGGAGTCTATATCACCCCAACCACAAAAGCTGAGAGAATTAAGGACATGCCTTTGAACTGTACGCAATTGCCTCACGGTAAGTGAGTACCTTCTACGTAAGAAGAATAATACTCTCGTCCACACAATGCCTGTCGCCGAACCCTTAAAAGTCCAAGTTTTTTTTAAGAGCGTTTTGAATTAGTAGGGGAGGAGGTTTAGTGGGGTACATTTTTGCTTACTCATTGTTATATATAACGAATACAAACTCACGACAGTTTTCTTTCGTCATGACAGGGCTGTTTAGCTGACGGATAACCGATATTGGTCTTTTTCTTATGAGAGTGCCATATCGTCTCATAGCAAATTCCTCGCCATGGTGATTCTGTGGAAAAGTGTTACCCATTCCTCCATTTGTGATTTTTTTAGTTGTGTTTTAAGGCGCCTTTTGTTCTCTAACGTTATCTTCTATCCTCATTCTATTAATGCCTGTGGATTTATTTCTGCTGTCGTTTCTGCCTTTTGGGAGTTCAATTGTCTATCTATCGCTTTGGTAGTCTTGTTGCTTCAAGGATACATCGAAAGGTGACACGTAGAGTTCTGGCGTCCAGCATTCTTCAAACAATATGTTCATTCCAGTGTCGCCGTCGGCGTCGTTGCATTTCCTGAGTGAAAATGTCTACCGTATTGCACAAGCTGCGGATGGTATTGTTCCCTACGCGCTCACTCAGTTTGTTTCCGGTGAGTGCCTTAATTTCGCAATTTATCAGCCTATTGTCCTAGCAGTGTCTGCTCTAGCCTCTTTTCCCTAGGTGACTATGGGTCCTACACAGTTTTTGCACATTCGACCATTACCTTTGATTAAAACGATATGTCCACATTTACTAGAGCACGTGATAGGAGGTCAACAATTTGGACTATCAAAATGTTTTGCTGATAATCGACTATTTGGTATCATCTGTTTTGTTTGAATCGTGTTTGATATTGACCCTATCAAATGCCTTTATGAATCTAAGCTTAGAAAATAGTTAAAATGTTTTAGCTAGATTTTTATTTAGCAATTTTACGATACATCCCAAAGCAGTTATTTAAAATTCGATGAACTCAACCGACATTAAGATTATTAACGCCCGCTTCTCAAAGAAAAGGTTGCCGCTTATAATTCTGGTCACATACCTTCTACCAGCGCCGATTCCAGATCACGACTTGTTTAATTGGGATAATTTCCAGATGGTCAACCCTGGAATGAACCACCGCAACAGTAGCATCTAAATAACAAAGGCAATAAAGAAACCTCTCAGATACACGAGTCTTAAGGTGGTGTGAGTATGGGGAAGGGTGGCAGAAGGGAAAGAACATTCAACGAAAGCAACAATTTACTTATTCACTTACGCAACTAAAAAGGAAACATTCAATATCACCTTTTTACACATGTTTACGAGGACATTTCTTTTAGGGTCCTGAAAAAAAACACACCCCCATTTGACAAGTTGGTATTTTAAACATAATTTACAACTCCGTTTTATTAATAGGATATTTAGGCCATAAGGAATAAAAATATTGCGTTTTACGCTAAGTAACTTCTTATGTTAAATAATGTGAATTAAACAAGAATGCAAATGCTTTATAGGGTGGGCATTTAGTCTACTCATGAAGTATATTTAACTTTCATTAATACTTTGAAAAAAAAATTTTTGGAAAATTATGGTCACCTTATGTAAAAAAGTTTTGTTAATCAACATTAGCCAATCAATGACCGCTCATTTACGAACACATTAATACACTCATGATTTTACCTACTAGTTGTAGGGTGAACCTCATTTGCGGTGTTAAACGCTTTTGTTGGCCAAATCATGATTCGTCAATGTTTTAGAATTTTTATTTAATTGTTAATACAACCTTGTGTTGTTTTAAAATTATGGATTCAAAATAATAATATTGATTTTTTGTTTTAATTTTTTTTCAGGTATGTACCCATCAATATTAACGCCCCATTGAATAAACCATCAAGCTTCAATCTCTTCAATTCTCTTATCGTATTTCTCAGTAAGTAAAAATCCGATATAACTTTACTATTAAAATATTATTGAAGTTACCATTTAAAATCTGATTTATTTCGTTGACATTTGACTAGATATAACATAAAAATACGTGATATTGTTGAGTTGGCCTAATTGTAATAAACTAGCTTTCCCGGCTGACGTTGTCCTGTGCTCCTAAATATTAATATTGAAGTCGAATTCATAAAACGATAAATACTTACCTTTTAAACTATTTGATTCTGACTGATGAATTTGTTTTAAACTATACATTGTCCATCAACTCTCAAACACCTGACAGTTTCTGTCAAACGCCCGTGAGATTTCAAATCAAGAATTGAATTATGCAGTCAAAATATACACGCCAATCATTTTAATATAATTTAAGATTTATTCGTCATTTTCTCATATTTTTTTACCATCCATTCAAAATCTCTATATTCTGTAAGTTGAAACTTTTTGCGGCTAATAATTACTTCTCCACTTTGTTAAACATACCACGATGTGGCAATTTATGTTAATTTCGGGTCTAAAAAAAATGTCATCCTAAAATTTATTGTCCACGTGATCGCAGGATTAAAAACCTTTGGGAGTTGCGTGGGTCTCGGCGTTAGATTTTTTTTTCACCTTTGTCATTTAATTATTAATTAATCCTCGCTTGTGCCTGAAAAGAGGGGGGGGGAGGGAGTGCCTGGAAGTCCCGGCTAACCTGGACAAATTAACATGTGTGTGTTTCTGGAAAGTCACCACAGGTGCCTTCTGACCTATGGGTTCATCCAGGTTGTTTGTATATAGGTAATGTTAATTAACCCCGAAGTGGGTAGATGTCAAACTTAAGCTTCCCAACTGGGGTGTGATCTGAGAACAGTCACAATTGGTCAACTGATTCAAAATAACTAGTTATTTATATATCGTATAACGTGACTATTTACACCTTTAAAAAATCACTGACGGGAATATAAAACTCTATTCCAAATTTAAAGAGGATCCCCCTTCCCTAGTTTTTTCTCTTTTTTTTAATGCTGAGTTTTTTATTTATTAAACTTTTTAATTTAGTACCTATTGAGTTTATTTTAATTTATTGAATGTATTTAAATTTATTGAATTTTAATTTTCAATTTATTGGATTTATTTTAGTTTATTGAATTTATTTTGATTAGGTAATTTAATTTATTTAGGATTTATTTTGTGTATTTTATTTTATTTCAATTTAGTTTTATTTGAATTTTACCCTTTTTAAATTTTATATCTCTTTATTTTGTCTCTTAATTGTGTAATCTCATTTTTTATTCTTTTCGCGTATCTTGTTTTTATATTGTTTTTGTTTGTAATTTGGGTTGGCTGGAAGAGATCATTCGGTATAAGTCCGCCCTTTGACTTTTTAAATGTTTGTATAAAAATTGTTTTTAATTTTCACAATAAAGCTTTATTTATTTAACGTGGCAAGCGGCGCCTTTAACAACATGACCAAGATAATATGGAAGACGTCGGCGTTTAGTGTCGACACGAAATACGAACGGTTTGATGCGAATGTGTTGCCCATTCTTCTTTTATGGGTGAAAGTCTTGGCACCTGACCAAAGCCCAGGCACAAAAAGTCTCCGCTTTTTTTAACAAAGCGCCTAAGAAATAATATATTGGGTTTAAGGTGGTCTCAGCGGACTACAAACGACAATAAATGTCGGAACACTCAGCGCAGACCCATCACTTTGACTATTGTTGAGAGGTGATGGACATAGCTTGGAAATATTATGTTTAGGATGCCAAATGACAATTGGGCTAGGAAAACGCTGTTTTCCCTCCCATCAGGGTCTCTAAAATGAGAAAGACCTTCTCATAGCGTGTTCCACTCTTCGAAGCAGACCTGAGGGATCTGAACATACGTTGGTGGAGCTCATAAACGTTGCGCCAGATCAAGCGCAGTGGAGAGCTCTTGTAGCCTCCTAAGTGCTGTCAAAAAGGGAGAATCGATTGATTGGTTGAAGTTTCGTAGAAATTATAAAGCCTTCTTTTTGCTTTTTACTACCCTTATCATCCACTTTAAAACGATGTCAACTAACAGTTATCATGTTAAATGTCAATATTTTATATTTACACTATTTACCACATTGTTAATTGGCTAAACGCTATCTCCCAACACATTTAATATACGGTGACCATGTGTTATATCAATTTACATACCTAGGCACTTTTTAATTTTTAATTTGTTTGTAATTTTTAGTAATGTCATAACACCACCCTTTGAGCTAAACGCAAACCAAAAAGAAACTCAATAATATTTTTATGGATAGGGATAATTAATTTTTCTTAATTGATTTTATTAAACTTATTTATCGTTGTTTCAATTAAAGAGACATGTGCTTTTGGAACTCTGAAGATTTTAAATAAAAAAAAATGTGTCTTAAGCATCGAAAGCACTCGAACTCACTAAAAATTATCGTGAACGTTAAAAAATATAAATAAATTTGTACTTTTAAAATGATATACCTTAATACTCTAAAGGGTTGTTCAAATATGAACACTAATATTAAAAAAAAAAAAAAAACAATATTAGGAACATTTCAACATTACATCATCTCTTCGCTACGTAAAAAAAATATAAATCACAGTGACTCCGCCACCAACGATGTTATTTTGTTTGAACGTTGGGGTATTAATAAACCCCAGAGCAAATTATTTAAAGTCCCTACCCTTTTACTTATTAAAAATTTGAAAACGTTGCCAAATGCTAAGTGTCCCTCTCCAACCCTCTCCCCCCACTCGGTTCCTTTCAGATGTGGTTTTGTATCCGCTCATATTTACATACTACTGTACTTCCCTTGTTATAAATATTAACGCCGCTGAAGGGGTTAAGTGTGGTGTAAATGACATTTCTAGACGAAATGCAACTTTTCATCATGAATCTTCATTAAATTTAAAGTTACATCATTGCTCAATCTTAATAGTCGTTTTTTTTTTAAGAAATGGAACAATTCATCATAAACATTTAGACGTGTTTAAAATATATATAAGGAAGTAAATCGTTAATCGGACTTAATGCTGTATGAATTACAATTTATAACGAATTACAACTTATCATCAAAAACCCATCGTCAAGACGATAAGTAATTCATTGTCTTTCTCAGATGTTGTTGTTAATATACTTTTTAAAATCAAATGCAACGTTTCATCATAAAATTAAATGAAAGCTTGAAATTTAACTTGACAAAACAGAATTTTGATCGAATAAAATTTTAAAAAGAAATGCAACTTTTCATCATAGACATTTAAGCATGTCTACTCGCAAACATAAGATAAAATAAACGAAATGTCAGTTTATCAGAATTCTAAACTTTCGACTATAACATAGGCTATTGTGGATGAAACCGTGATGAAATGAGACAAACAAAAACCATGATGTCGTGATGAAAAATTGCACTTAATTTTTCCCGTGCGAGACTTTCTTTACCGCCTTTTTACAAGAGTTTCGTTTTACTTCCTAGACGTAAATAAGTACATACCTTGCTCATATTTTTCTCTCTCTTTCTTGCCTTATATTCCTCTCGTACGACGCTGTGAGTGTAACGTATCAAAATAATGAGAAAAATAATATACACTTAGACAAATTTCTTATGATTTATATACAAAAAAAATAATATTCGTGCGCTATGGAAATATAAAACCTGCAATACTAAAAATAATATTGATCCGTTCGTTGCGAAAATTATCGTAAATAACATCTGTTTGAAGTTTTATGGTTTTTGCCAATACTTTTGTCAACGAACCGTATTGTTGCCAACAATTTTTCTTCTACTTCGTTCGCTTTCTAAATGGAGCATTATGGGTTCCACAAGTCCTCGCCACGCCGCACTACCATGCAATCCTCTCTGCTTCATCCTAGTCGACATCGGCTCCCCGAAGATCTGCCTTCAGGGTGGCGGTTGGGGCTGAGATTCGAAAAATTGTTAGGCAAGAAATGATTTGAATGGTACCATTTTGGGCGGAAGAAAGGACCTTTATTCCTTCCTCTACGGATATACTTTTATCATTAATTTAGGCGTTACAGCATCACAGTAAGCTTTTCTTTATCACGAATATATCCACAAAGTCATTCTCGTCTTAATTTCGATTTCATTTTTTTTCGTTACTCGCTTGCACTTATTCTTTCTTCATGTCCAAACTTTCTCGACCTGTCAAATATTATTTTGATGTTTACTTTCATACATACCACATTTTTCCTTTTATAATCATTCCATTACATGCCCACCAAAGAAATAGATTTGGATCTTATTCTAACTTAATCTAGTTTAACTATTGACTCAATTTGAAAACATTATAACTAACATTTTTAACATTGAAATTGTTCTAACGTAATTTTCACATCAATAACTCATTTTTGCTACAGGGCTGTTTTAGATCAAAAACTCATTTTTGCTAAAATTTTAGCTAGAACCTTTTCAGATTAAGATATCGAGACGCTTAAAAATAATATCATAATATTGTTGTTTTGGAAGAAGGCTGTATTATAAACACAATGCGAATGTTTCAAATAAAAGAGGTTATTTGGTATTTTATTTTGGGCCGTAAGCGCTATAAACATTTGGTTTCATCTCCATGAATAATCACGGTGTGATAAAGGAAGGTTTTGCGTAAGAAAAAAGAAGAACAGTTAATAAATATCTGCAATGAATAATGAGTGGGAGAAATAGGATAAATGTACGGACGTGAGTGGCCTATACCAGCTCTGTATCGGAATAATAGGGACTGCTCTTTCGTGACCAGTCATAATCATAGGCATTAAGTAGCGACTTTTTGAAAATCGAACAACATCTATGTATATTAGAATGACTCAGAAATCTGACTGATCTACTAACGGTGCCTACCTAAAGTGGATGATAACCACGGGACACACATACACACATCTAAGTAGAAATGCGTGAATTCTGTTGTCAAAAATACACACACACATATATACTCAAACAGGTTCCGCGATAATAAGTTTTCAATTTTGCATAGACAATAACTATAAATACCCATAACTATTAGTGGCTGTCAACCTTCCTGTCAACGGTATAATGTTATAAAAGGAAGGCACCCTAAATAAATCTAATGCCCCGGTGGTAGAAAAGTGAACTTATTCAAGAAATTTGAATTAAGAACTCTTTACGATGGATTCTCACTACATATGTCAGGAACTTCAAATCGAAAATCAACGTCCTTTATCAACCGTCCAACTTCTAAACAATTAACGTTCGTCTTTATAATCAAGAATAGACTTTTTATCTACCGCCGTAAAACTGGATGTATAATGTGCTGGAATTCTTATCAAAAGGTACAGTCTTCGATTACCAGTCTTATCATATATTTTAGGGTTGGCGTCTTTTACGTTCCGTAATGTAAGTTCCGCTTTCTAAAGTCTTATGAATTTCTGGCTTTATTTGAACCCTTCGTTCTGCTTTACTTAAGGGTGTTGAAAAGATGCATAATGTAAGTAACTGCATGGTGAAATATTGGGGAATTTCAGTAGGGGGATGATCGATGTGTGGAGAGAATGTGAGAAGGTGGTGTACCTTGCATTACGATATGTAGAAGGAATGACTGTGTGAATTTTTAACGTGAAGGATACTTTGAAAGGATAAGATGACTTTCTAAGAATGATGGTGATTGATCGTTACATTGACTCATCGTATAAAAAGTATAGATAGAAAAAAAGAAATAATCAAATTTAGGAGAAAGTATTTTTTTTTGCATATAATGTTATCAAAGTGTTGGACATAATTAGCAGATTATACCTAATTGTAAATATCCGAAATATTTCGATAATTATTATTGCTTATCTGTTCTTTTTCACACTTTTTCAAAATCACAATCACAGTTGTTCTATAACAATCGCGACTCTTTCAGCGAACAAATCTTTGACCCTACTTATGTAGTTTCAAATTGTGCGAAGGCAGTAAGATAAGAAAGCAAAAAGGAAAGAGAAAAAGTTTCTTCTGCTCTTTTGGCGGGTGTTGAAAGGAGGTAAATGTGTGAGAATTCATTATTTTTGTGTGTTTTTGTGGGTTGTTTATCATTACTCCTTAAGATAAATGCCTTCAATGTAAATAATAGGTCTTGCTACTCAAAGCACACCCTATAACGTGAAAATGTTGTTTTTAATATAAATAATTTCCTATTGTACTTATTTTAATCCAAGAATGTTTCCAAGATGACTTCGTTTTTTCACTTAAAATATAGACGCAATTCCTACTCACGCAGTCCATTCTCCAATTAGTCCAAGTCTATAAAGTGTATGTCAATATGAGTGCCGCAACATTGCATTTCAAAATGTTTACGTGGAAACCATTTTTGCCGAAGAAAGATTTACTTATTGTGAGTCGTCGACCAATTTAATACCGAAGAGTAAAATCGACAAAACGGTATCATTGTGGGTAAGTTCGGCTGTATTGGTCTGTCCTGAGCCCACTATAGATTTCAAGAGCGTCCAATTCTCTGACAGAAGAAGGGAACATACCACTGTATTCTGGTTTGCGTAAAATCAGCGTGGTAAGTAAAAGGCGTAAAAGGTATTTTTGGGAAGCTTTATATTACATAAAATCCGAATTACCCTTTCAATCGTGTGATAATTTTTTTGTTCATAAGGTATAATCAAATCGACAAATTTAGTATTAAAAAAAATAACTTGAATTGTAAATGTTTTGGAAACTCATTTAATGGTATTCCGATCCGCGTATATTTTAATTGTGTGAAACTTCATTAGGGGTTGGGGGGTTTGAAAGCGACCCCGACGAAAACAAAATTGCTTTCAAATTATAATTGTAAACTTTTAAATGCACGGGGGATACCCCGAGTATATACAATAACGTTGAGAACAAAGATATATCATGATATATAATACATAACGCAGTTTATAATCAGACATTTGCATACAAACTTTTGCATGATGTTTTATAGCTCATAATATTCAGATCAAAAGGTTTTAAGTGGGGTGTTGAAATTGTAATATTTTTGAAGCATATACAGACGAGTCGAGTTATCATCAAGCAGCTAAAGATTTGGGAAATTATTTGATGTCACATACCACTTCAGGTGCGATATACTATTATGTCGTCGGAAAATAGCTGGTTATAATTCAGTGTTTTTATTGGTTATTGACTAAGCAGTTTTTATATCGATGTGAATATAGCTGCAAGTGTCAACACTAACGAAATGGCCGCGGGTTATGCTTTTCGCAAACAGATTTAGCCTGATCCATAAATTAAACAATTGTAATAAAAAATGTTGACTGTTATTTAAAATGTTGAATATATTATAATATTGTAAATAATAAAAATTATTGTGTTTTTTTAAAGTTAGAAAAATGCATTTTTTGCATAAAAAAGATACCTATCCACTATTTTTTTTTGCTGAAAATATCAGGTGCACCTTTAATTGATCCAACGAGTCATTGTAGAGAAATGGTGACATTTTAGTGAATCTTTTTAAAGTTTTCCATATCTTTTAGAGGATTTTAAGATTTATTGGAATCGCTAACACCTTTATTTACATCTAGCGTAATGTTATCAAACAAATCCATCCTTATTTACGAATCATTCGAAACAACAATTAAAAAAAAAAAAAACATAATAACAGTTATGTTAGTTAGGTTGATTCGTAAGAATATTTAAAAAAAAAAAGGTTCCAAATTCAAATTTTCATCGTTTGCGAAGTCTGTAGCTGACTGATATTATAAAGAGCCGAAAATACCACAACGCCTAACAATTAGCTGAGGGAGTAGTAATACATACATAGTTGGTTGGTTGGTATAAGGTTAGTGTTGCCAGCCAAGAGATATTATTTTTCATTGCTGCTCCAACCTATTTGTGAGCTGACATTTATTTTGAATTATTGTTATTATTATTTATGGAATTACTTTTATTGCACGTGGGGATTGTAATTACCCCAACCGTCTCGTCGACTGTTTATAAAATCACACCGTAGAAATTTTATGCTTATTTTACAATCAATAACTGTGATTTGATGTTCATATTTACTAAAAGTCAGACTTTTTACTAGAAGAGGAAAATAATATATCCCTTCGCCTACTGGTAAAACATCCCCTAGCAATCGTATATCATCGACTTAACCCGATCTGGGGAGGTATTCATAAAAAGTCTAAATACGATCTAGATCGTATTTAGACCGTTTCATGAATACGCCTGCTGACTGACATTTATTTAATTTTACAATGTCTTAGAAGGCAATGATCAGATTTGTATAATTTGTTCGAAATGTTTAGTTTAGAGATTTTATTGATAGGACATAATCGTGTAGTTGTCATTTATATCGACTCCATATTATTATAATATGTAATTAAATTATTAAAAATATATATTTAGGGCTGCCCAGGGGCGTAACTGGAGACCACTCTACGATATTACCTTTCACCCCTTACAGTTTGTTACATATTAGATCATCGGGACAGTCAATGTTCTGATGTCCAATCGATTATACAGTGGCGTACGACAATCTTCCAAAACTTACCAAAATTTGCAGTGAGAAAAATTGACAATTAAATTACAAAATTATTTCTTCTTCTTCTAGTGCCCTATCTGTAGTGTAAGTTAACACAAATCTCCGTCTCTTGATATCATCGAAACCTGTAAACAAAGTTATTTTCATATTATTCGTATAATTTTTTTTTAAGAATATGGTTTAATTTTTTGTTATTTCCTTACTTTGGAATACCCGAGGAAACTTCTCGGGACCGAGGCAAAGCAAACAAATTTTTATTCACCAAGCACCCAAATTTTTATTCTCAGTTAAAATATAACATATTTTGAAGTTTGTAGTATGGAATTGTGTTTAGTCTGGCATGGTATTTGCAGAACTATAATATGATTCCTCTTGCACAAGCTTTATTAAGGTGTGGCGGATTTTAAAAGTGTATCTGTTTTCACTTTGATTTGATAGTCCAGATCAATCTCTATATATAAAAACGGAGGCCTATTAATTTTCTATGGTCATCACATCATGCGTGAACGTTTGGACGAATTTTGCTTATTTTTTTGTGTTTGCTATTGTCAGAAATAGTTTCTTATGAAAGAAAAAATTGAGAATATTGCGCGAAATATTAGATAATTTAATGAAGAAAAACTTAAAATTAGTAAACTTCTTAGTGCTATTTACAATCAATCAATCAATCAATCAATTCTTCCTTTTCCACCCCACTTAGGGGCATAGGGAGGCAACAAGAGCTCTCCATTGCGCTCGATCTTGCGCAATGTTTATGACCTCCTCCCACACCATGTCCATGTCCCTCAGCTCTGCTTCGAAGGAGCGGAACACAGTGTGAGAGGGTCTTCCTCGTCTTCGGGAACCTGATGGGAGGAAGAACAGCGCTATTATTATTTTGAAGTTACATTGGTGTTTGACAGAAATTGACAGTTATTTGATATCTGGTGCGATTGACAGAATTGCATATATAGAGTTTAAAACATGTGTATAGATCGGAATTATATTGTTCAAAAGAATGTAATTAATTTATGATTTTACAATATTCATAGTTAGGAGCACGGGAAAAATTTTGCATTGCAAAAAACTGCATTTTGCGTTACACAGTGGCGTAGAGTGATGTTTCAAAAATTATTGATGAAAAATAAAAATGAAACATCCCTGTTTTAAAACCCTCTTGTTTTTTAATTCCACGTCAAGTGGTGAAGGGAGTAAGTAATACCAGTAAAGGGAAGTGAAGCTTAAAGGGGTGGTATCATCCCTTGCTATAATAATACATAATATGTACAGCGTGGCGCTTTATTCCGAATGTAACGAAACACTACGATTTATCGTCAATCACTGTAATTTGATTGAAATGATGTTTGTATACATTTTATCAATTACGACACATGTATATTTTATGGAAGCCCCTGCTATGTTCGTAGTTCAACACTTTTGATGACTTTATAATATGTATTAAATGTATAATATAAAAGAAAGTTGGATTAGTGCGAACACTTATATCTCGAGATCGGCTGAACAGATTTTTATGGTGCTTGGTATATTGCATTTTTCTTCGCTTCGGATAACAGAATAACAAATGAAAAATGGATAGCACATAATATATAATATTAAAGTTAGTATGGAATGGACGGAACACCACCATCTGTGATAATTCCATAACAACACAATTTTTATTAACTTGATAACCATTAAGTTTCAAAACATCGGTACGCAGATTATTGATAGAATTTTTTTCAAGCTTTCAGCAATTGTTTTTTAACATTCAAACATATTTCAAGCGTTTTTGTATAAATTTCATTTCTAAATCAATATTCATAGTAAGGACTACAGTGGGGCTAGTACGAGTTTTATCGAAAGCTAATTGCACGCAAATAAGCGCTTATTATCGTGCAATTAGTGTTCTTAAAACAAACGATCGAATCGTTCGATCATTTTAGTATGAAAATTTTTCGAAACTCTTTCAATCATCGTTTCGATATTCGATCATCGAAAACTTATACTAGGGCTACAGGACAACGTCTGTCGGGAAAGCTAGTTATATTATAAACACCGGTAAAATCAGTTAAGCGGTTATCCGGAAATAATGACGGGGCGCAGTAGTTCACCGGATTCCTAGGGAGCGGTGCGTCGTCTGACAATTTCATTACGCGTAGCTTGGATACCGTAGAAAAAAAGAAGCCCACTGTAACGGCCGTAAATATAGATTGTAGAAAAACATTGGGTCGCAACGTTTTTATCGTCGAATGTTTATTTAAATAATATATTAGTTAGATGAATTTCTGCTATTTTATTGCTTCAGATTCTTTTTGGAATTTCTCAAGTGAGTATCTATCTTTTATGTTTTTTTTTCGATGGTAAACTTTAAACCGTATTTTCCTACATCCTACAAATTAACCGGTTAAACGATTGAGATCGAATTAATATACTTACAAAAATTTAACCGCTGAGTTGTGTTATTTTTACAACACGCTCACTGCCCAGACATTCGATTTAATCCATACATTCTACTTATACATCAGTTCGTTGTTGTTATTATTATTTGTTCAATTTTATTGACTGCTTATTTGCTTAATATTGTAATGGATGGTGTACATTATTTTTATACATTTGTAAAATTAATGTTTATTACTATTCTACCTATGTGTGAAAATCCTTAGTGTAGTACTATTCTTTATAATGTACTGTTTGATTGAAATTAGTCTGAACAATATCGTGTGTGTGTCCTCAATCAGAATAATTCCCATATTCTGTTCTAATTCAAGCGATATAGCTTTTTTAGAATATTTTGCACGTTTTATTTTTCAATGAGATTCATTCAGTGGGAAATAATCACATATGCGTATTAATATGCTATGCAGACGCCTCTGTTCTCCTGGCAAATCCGGAAAACGATCTACAACCACTTCTGAAACAAATCCGCACATCCCTCCAACTCTTGAAAATCTCCATAGATAAAACAAAAGTGGGGGGGGGGACCAGCGGTTACGACGCCGACTTTCGCACTGTTACGTGCGGAGGTCATGGGTTCAAATCCCGGCCGTGCCGATCATTTTCCACCTTCACGTCACAAGCATTTGCTTAGTGTGAAAGATGTCAAAAGTGTATTTGTGTTCACTAAGATATTGGATGACATCCATTATGAAAGATGTAAAACTTAAGTTTTTCTTAAATAAATAAATAATAAATAAATAAAAGCTTTATTGCTGTCTGTATAACAATATAAGGATAAATATTTGTACGTTTCAAAGGGCGGACTTATCTTAGAAGATCTCTGCCAGCCAACCCAGTTGACAAGTTTCTTCATTCATTATAACGAAAATTCTAGAGTCCACTAGAGTTTCCCCATTGACAATCCATTTGGAGTGATGGACGATGGACATGAACCGATCTGACTCACCCTATCACTCCACATCACTCATTCGGTTTCCCCATTCATGGTAATTTTTTGGAGTGACACCGCTCCATTTGAACGGATGGAGTGAATGAGGTGCCCTACATTTTAGTCGGCTAATACGTGTATAAAATGTGACGTCATTTGACAGCTTTGCGCTCCACTCTTCCATACATTTTGTATGGAACAGTTCCAGAAAAAAATAGGATTATTTATTGCTAATCATTTTACTTAAAATAAACAGTGGCAAAAAAACATCTTAAAAACGTCGTTTATGGTTAAAAAAAATAAAAAAATAAAATATTTCTTTAGTATGGGAATTTGTATGGGATTTGAAATGTCAGATAGCTTCGTGGAGCGCGGCTGTAGATGTCCCTATTATACGTTGACTTTACACCCGTATTGAAAAATAAATAATAAAAAAAAAACTTACCAAAAAAACTGATCAAAATTGGTTGTTAATATTTTCAAATGATGCCTCTTTATATTAGAACTAGAGGTCCGCCCCAGCTTCGCACGGGTAGATAGATACTAAAAAATAATTTAGTTTTCATACAGATCCCTAACTTTTTCAAAATATTTTATTGCATATGTTAATCTGGAATAATAATTATTGCATTGCAATGTATCGTGTCACGTCACTTTACCACCGTGACTACTTTGCGCGGTATTTCTACTAAACTTGATAATATGACACCCCTCAGTCCCCTCCCGCTCCCTTACGCACTCTGCATCGGATAAGTTGAGATGATAAGAGACTATGCTTTTTTTCCAATACTCACATTTTTAAACTCGTGATAACTTTCGAATGGAATGTCCGAATCGAATAATTCAAAAAGTTATACAAACATATTGAAGCAGACTTGAATATGAACTAATTTATTTTAATAAGGAGTAATACCGAGATACCAATAAAAACCATTTTATAGAGGTGACATTTTCTTGATTTTTTTTAAATAAAAAAACACTTATTGTGGCATAACTATAATAGTTAGACATATGCTGTCGCGATACTTTTTGTAAATAATGATGTCTTCTACAAAATTGTAGTACATTGTTTTATTCTATCATCATTAGTTTTCACAGCGTTCGCGATAAAAAGAATATTTTAGGTAAATTTTTTACACCTTGGGTTACATTATTGAAGTTTTCGTAGGTTACCCAATTTTTTTTTGAAATTAAATATAGCCTATGTTCACCGCCGATATTGTAGCTTCCCAAAAGTGAAAGAATTTTTCAAATCGGTTCAGTAGTTTTGGAGCCTATTCGATGCAAACAAACAAACAAACAAACAAAAAATCAAATCTTTCCTCTTTATATATTAGTATAGATTATTAGAATATAATTTCTACCTACAAGCTATACACATATTTTTCTAAAAGAAAAAAAAGAAGTTGATTCAGTGGCTATAGCATCTCTGTTTTGGACTACTAGCGTTGCAGGTTCGAATCCTACCGGAAGCACGTATTTTCAAACGTTTGAACATTTCGATCATTCCCTTGATAGAAATTGATTTATTTATTAGAGTCACCAACAGAACACTTAAAAACACGAACAAAAAAATTGAATCTTCAGTGCTCCAGACGAGGAAGACCCCCTCACACTGTGTTCCGCTCCATCAAAGCAGAGCTGAGGGACATGGTGTGGGAGGAGGTCATAAACATTGCGCAAGATCGAGTGCAATGGAGAGCTCTTCTTGCCTCCCTATGCCCCTGAGTGGGGTGTAAAAGGGAGAATTGATTGATTGTGCTCCAATAGCAGGTATCACCCGCATAGCTAGTGCGCGCACTAACGTAGGTGCAATCAACGTCTCCTGAGCAGAAATTTCGGAGATACGATAAATTTGACCACTTAAATGGCGAACGTTGGTAACGTAATGCGTATTAGCTTATACCTGATTCGATGTTTTGTTTGTTATATATCATTATTTATTAATTCATAATCTAACTGGAAATTTGAAAATACAGATCCAAATAATTATATATGTATTTGAGTATTGATTTTACATCTAAAACGCTTGTCAGCAAATATCTAACCCTTAAATTTATTATGTTAACCCAATAATTATTATATTTCATATATTATTATGTGAAAGCTTTGATTGAAATACATACATTATTTAGCATTCGATTGTATTTCTAAACAGTCGTTATCCAAAAAAAAAATATGAGCTATGTGTTAAGTATCTACCTAGCAGCATTTCAAATTAGACTTATGTACAAAATGTAACATAAAATAAAAGTGATTTACCAAAATTTTATACGACACTTGTATGCACATACATAGTATGTAGTTGAAATTATTGAAAAAATCTTATATTGATACACGACTTGGAAAATATTATGGAGTAATCTGTGCATTCATTAAAGTTATTCTGAAATAAGTCGTAAATCACACTATTCTTCTTTCTCTCTTCTAAGGCCTGGTGTTGACAAAAGCTTCATCCATCCATCTCTCCATCTTTTGGATGGTCTTCCTTAAAGTCTATTAGATTGGGCAATGCTGTCTTTAGCTGCCCTTACAGCTCTTTTTGTTCTGTTTGTGATTCTGAACACCTGAAAATAGCTTTAACTTCCAAACACAACCTTCAAGTATTTTCATTTTGCTGTTTCGAAATAGGCTTTTGATTTGGACAGTCTCAGTTCCAGACATCACTCTGTATGTCACAATCGAGCGAAGTTTCCTAAGTTTTGTACATTTTCAACTTGTTTATGATGTTCATTATATATATGGTTATTTACATAGATCTTCACTTATTAACATTTAGATCTCAATTTGGTTCAAAATTAAAAATTTCACTTATCTCTTATTTTGCGTGCAAATAGACATGCACATGAATCATATTTAGTGTGGTACGACGATGTAATAATGAACACATACCTGATTATATTCATACCAGATTATTTGATTGAAATAACAAAACACACACATAAATAATTACGTAGTTTGAATAAAGCAAACTTTTATTTGATTGTTCTGAGTTATGCTTGACATTACTCAAATATTATATTCGTACAGATGCGGACTTAATAAGTACTCCAGATAATTGATGGAACGAATTGAAAAACGTTAAATATGCAATTATCTTAAATATTACCTACAATATTTAAATAAATGTTATTTCATACGTA
Organism: Mystacides longicornis; assembly: GCA_963576905.1. Lineage (NCBI taxonomy): Eukaryota > Metazoa > Arthropoda > Insecta > Trichoptera > Leptoceridae > Mystacides > Mystacides longicornis. Next base: position 4,524,678 of record OY756438.1, read on the forward strand.
TTCGTTTTTCAAAAAATTTACCAAGAATCACAAGCGGACCCGTTTCACACAAGCGACTTAGCCCTTTATAAACGGGGTCTGTATTGTGCATATGTATAAAACTGAATGTGTGTGTATGTATACTCGATAGATTCAAAGACCAGTGAACGTATTTCAATGAAACTTTGGTGATATGTTCTACTAATGTCCGAAAAAGTTCAAGCGAACTATGAGTTCAATATCACTCATTGGAGGCTAGTTACAAGTAGAAAATGTTAAAATGTAACAAATATTGTAGATTATTTTTTTTTATTCTGGGTTAGGTATTGGTGATGATGATCTTGTTGTGAGTAAATTTGAATTTGAATATTGGAGGGAACTTGAATCTAAATTATGAGAAATGCTATTGGTCAGCCATCTTTGTTTCTCGGTCAATAATAGCTGTTCATTTATGTCGTTGATTTGATTGCTGAAAATACTTGACGTGTGCTCTGTTTAAAATCACGTTCAAATTAGAAAAACAATAATTAAATACAGTTTAAGTTTTTTTTTAATAAAAACCTTAACAGATCTTACAACAGAAACAAAAAATTATATTTGAGGTTAGGTTAGGTTAATGTCAAATTGTCCCAAATGTGGCATAACAACGGTGGAGGTGATATAGTTACCAAATGTCCAAAGAAATAGCGAGCCGCGATTATTCAAGTGTTTATTGCCGTGAGGAAAGATCACGACAGGCCACTTGATCACGGACACGACATGTGAACATTTAGCTTCTTCACTCTAGAATGTTCCTCTTCCACGAAACCTCATCGACCATATTTTTTTTGCGAAAACTTTCACCTATAGAATCAGTAGAATACCTTCTAAATTTAAATAATGTTCTACTATTGGTGGACATATATTTTCAAGTTTTTCCAATTTTAAAACCTATAGAACGTTTCGATGTCAGTCCGTCCCTTTTTAACTAGCTGGTATACATCTATATTCTGTCTCCATCACTCCCTTTGAGCAGACCTCGAGTGTGTTTTGTTCGCGAGTTCTATTGTTTGTAATATTATGTTGGTAAATTTTTGATTTCATTTTTCAAAAGTCCCCGTGCATTATTTCAACACAAAAAAAACCTTTTTTGTTCTTTCATTCATCACTCAAAAGTTTGTAGGTATTCTTTTTTTTTGTCGATAATAATAATTATTTCGTCCTAATAGACCCATTACGTCCATCTACGCGGGGGACCGTTTGATTTTTTTTTCGCGTTACCTCATTGGTTAGTGGAAAAACAATACGAGGTCGTCGATTGGTCCAGAACAATGGAATGCATTCGAATGCACACAACGTTCGACGTTGATTGGATATTTTTTTTTTTTTTTTTGAAAAAACTTTCGAACAATAAAAGCACTTAACAAAAACCATATTCTCAGCATTCTTTTGTTTTAAAATTTGGCCACGATTCCCTGGGGTCTAATTATTTCCATTAAAGTTTCTCTGTCAAAATTTTGAAAGGAAGCCATTTTGTTTTTTTTTCAATAGCTTCGACGCTCATACATCTAAATCAGTTGTTAACATTAAGTACATATTTTTTGGTTTTGGATGATATGGTTGGTCCTGGATAAATTTTGCAATTACAATAACCTGAAATATTATATAGCTTTATTATTTTTTTGGTTTTTCACCGTCATTAAGTTAATAAGTCATCGTCAAACTAATTTTCTTTGCATTTTGCTTTGTATTGAGAGTTAGTTTAGAAAAGTCAGCTGGGTGACGATTGAATTAAATTTAACTGATTTCGCCCTATCCAGCACATAAGGTTATAGAAAGGGTTTAAATAGGTTTTCAAAGGCTACACACATTTAAAAAAACCTAAATAAAACTCTTAAAAAGCCTAAAAAACCTAAAAACCTACCTTACCCCGACTCGCATTTCGATGTTCAAAATATGGCGACATTTTTGACGGTTTTGTTGGCAAAAAGTAGTTATTTTTCTTTGTGGAATGTTCGTGTTGCTTTTTGAGTACATAATTTGATTTAAATTTAACCCTTTTTCTGTGAATAAAAACCAATTTTTTGCTATCAAAATATACCTATAGGTATACATATTGTGTCCCGTTCCTTCGAAGCAGGCCTGGGGGATTTGGACTCGGTGTGAGAGGAGCTTATTGAAGCCACTCAGAATCGAGCGCGGTGGAGGGTTCTTGCTGCCTCCCTATGCCCCTAAGTGGGGTCACAGAGCGAGTATTGTATGTATAGAGGTAGTTCGTTATGTTTTTCTATAAACATTTATGTTATATTTTTTGTAACAAATTTAAATTCTATATTAAAAAAAAAAAAAAATTGAATATAACAATGGTAGGTACCTATTATGTTATCTGTATTTGACGTTTGTGGGAGAAAAAAAATCGATAAAGTACTTGGATTGTAAATATAAAACTTTCTCCAGCGCCTGCTCGCATATGAGCCTTATTTTAATAACAAAGTGTATAACCCGTGCTCGGTGTATCAAATAATAGAGCTAAACCCGGATTAGATACACATATACTGAGCTTAAGAATGGATTAACTATGTTTATTCCACGAAACAACAAACTTTCTCAAACTTTTTTTGTTTTCTTTCTGCTAACTTATAAAAACATACTTATTATTATAGTATTAAACCTTTGCAACTTAATTTCATACATTTTCTTGATATTACATTCAAAACAAACAAAAAAAAAATACAGTTTTGTGTTGTTAGCCAAATATTTTTGGATCTGTATCCTTATAAAGAATTCCTTTAGCGTCATTGTAGGAAGTATACTTCAAGGTTCAAATGTTAACCACACTTCTTATTATGCTTAGCATTCAGTTTTTTCAATGTTTTGGTCGTGCCGGATATTATTATGAAACAGCGACCGAGGTCATGCAAAAGTTGCGCCATACTGATTTCAATTCCATACTTTTCCAGCATACCTAACTGATTATTTCTTTGAGATATTTTAAACAGTAGGTAATAGTGTTTTTTAAAATCTATTAAGTTATTGAAAAAAATCAACTCGTTTCTTGGCTCGGTTTCTTGTTCATAAGAGACATCTGTTGAAAGCATTTTTATAAAAAAATTGAGAACCACTGGTTTGGTTTGAATCGTCAGTGTCCCGGCCGACATGTCCCGTCCCAGACTCTGTTGTTATCAATAAAGCTAGTTAGACGTACAGATGGCTCGTCACAAATAGTGATTAGGCAAATCCCTGGTTTAATCCCCTACACCCCTACGCTGTCTATTATCATTGTTACTATGTGGACCACATACTGCGACCACCTCGCTATCCGATGACACCATACACATAGGTACTGATTATAAAAGGTATCAATAAGTTAGTTAGAAAGTACCCAATAGCACAATACGCTAGACAAGGTTGCCAGGAGGGTCTGTAGTCTTCTACAACCTTTTGAAAACTTTTATAGGTCCTCTTGGGCTGCTTAGGCTGAAGTATGTTGAAGCTTGGTCTTGTTAAGATTATTGTCTAAAGTTTTCATATATCTGAGCAGGTAGGTACCTTTGTAATTTTCGTTGTAGATTTCTCAAAAATACAGAGCACTTAGACTACAGAACCTCTCAACAACTTTTTCTAGCCCAGTTTGCCGTTTGGGTGGTTGGAAATGAGTACAGAAATACCTACTGACCATTGCTACAAACATCTTTTCAAAATATTCAACGCCCAAAATTTGTATTTTGGACTAGTTTTCAGACTTCTTATGTTACTTCATTTTCAAATGTTAATTTTCTTTTGTAACTTTTACAACTATGAGATGGACAAACTAATACAAGATTCTTCAACTAATTTAATGGCCGTGAACTGGATTTGAAAGTGTTTATCGAAAAAGTAACATTAATCCAGCCTTCAAAACAGCTAAGAAACAAAGTCGTAAGTCTTAAATACTTTAACCATTAATTTTTGCATCAGAAAGTTGTTTATTTTACAATAGGCAGCGGCGTGGCTCTCCGTTCATTCTGAATATGAGACTTAAATAAACAATTTAATGGGATGCATGCCTCAGAATTTATCAATATTCTATACAAAATAAGGGGGGTCGAAAAATAAATTGTTTTTATTGATTTTCTCGGGACGTTCCATAATATAACTTTTGTCCGGATTTTTCCACATGGGGTAGCCACCCTAAACACATAAATGGTGTTGCCATATCTAATGATGACAGACTCATAACTAATATTATTTCTGTTGTATTATAATATTATTTGTGTGTATATGGCAACACCCCTATCTATCATTTTAACAGTTTTTCCTCCCTAAGAGTGGGTGGCATTAGTATTGAGATATACAGTTTTGGGGGGAGGTGGTTGTTATGGTCAGTAAAGTTATTTATTAAGAAGGGAATAGTTCGACGAAAATGAGGGGTGAAAATTGTTGTACATTAGAAAAATGATTGAAAAAAATCAATCCAATTTGCACTAAGTGTGTATTTGTGAGTATTATCAAAAACTGTCAAGACGACAGCGCGTACCTATAGAAAGTTGTCATTAATTATTTGATTTTCCTATTTTATCACTTTAAGATCTTTATTTTAAGAACCACGGACAATCAAACATTTATTCTCGTAGCAACAGTTGTATCTAGGAACTTCTTATCGAGTATCACATCGATAAGTATAGAAAATATTAAGTTTGATGAATAAATTGGTTTATTTGTCTTAACTCGATATAACACTATTATTCTTGGTTTTAATAATAATTAGTTAATTCGATACGACAATAAAAATAATCATTGGTGTAGTATCGACAGTTCTTACATACAACTGTTGCTACTGGAAAGAAATATCAAATTGTCAACAGCCCGCAATGTGGTAAAGTAAAATTTGGAACCTTTAAGAAGTTTAAGAGACTATATTAACTGATTTATATAACAAACAGACAATTGATAATTTACCCTTTTCATAACCTGTCATCCGACAGGTTTTGCTGCCAGTAAATCAATGATCATCAATCCCAGCAGGTACTTTCATTGACCTAAGGATGGGAGATTAATAAAAAATTAATAAAATCTGAGGACAAAGATTTTTCATCCATCTTTCGTTAGTCAATTTTGCTACTCTTGATTAAATTACCAACCATATTTTATCGGTTTTTGTAACAAGAATCTGACGTCTTTAGATTATAAATAGTTCTCCTATACATTTTAAATAATATATTGGTAACCATCGAATATAAAAGAACCCATCCATTTTGGATGATTCTGCCTCTTAACAATGGTGAGCCCTGATTGATTAGACGAAATGCTTTCGCGGTAAACACACCGCGGGCCATGTAACTACAGGAGGGTTGGCAGAGAGGTAGAATAAGGATGCTTTGATTTATTTTCTTCTTTGGAGACGTTGACGAATTACACCTAAGCACTCCTTACTCCCTTGCTCCAAGGGGGGTGAAGGGATCACTAGTTTTCGAGCGTATGGAATATGAAGAGTATACAAGAAACAAGCTGAACTCAGTCCAAATATCCACATGAAAAATGATTTATAGCTATCTCGCATCGAACAGTCATTCAAAACAACAAGACGGAAGGAGACAGACGAAAGACATAGAATAAATTTTGCTCTGCTCGTATTCGCAACGAAATAATACTTGTCTTCCTCGCCATATTTTGTCGCTTTATAGCTGTCTCGCTTCGAATAGTCATTCAAAACAGGAAGAAGGAAAGAGACAGATGAAAGACAAAGAAACCGTTGAATAAATTTTGTTCTGCTCATATTTGCAACAAAACAATGCTAAACTTGTCTTCTACGGCATATTTTGTCGCTTTATTGCTGTCTCGCTTCGAATAGTCATTCAAAACAGGAATAAGGAAAGAGACAGATGAAAGACAAAGAAACCGTTAAATAAATTTTGCTCTGCTCATATTTGCAACAAAACAATGCTAAACTTGTCTTCTACGGCATATTTTGTCGCTTTATAGCTGTCTCGCTTCGAATAGTCATTCAAAACAGGAAGAAGGAAAGAGACAGATGAAAGACAAAGAAACCGTTAAATAAATTTTGCTCTGCTCATATTTGCAACAAAACAATGCTAAACTTGTCTTCTACGGCATATTTTGTCGCTTTATTGCTGTCTCGCTTCGAACACTTATTCAAAATAACAAGACGGAAAGAGACAAACGAAAGATAAGGAAACCGTTAAATAACTCCCGTGTGCACCCCTCTCCAATATTTGGGCACTCCAGAAGATGATTACGGTCCATACAAACCTCATAAACTCTGCATAAGTACGTCGTTTTAAAAATTAATGGGTTTTATTTAAATTTGATCCATTTGTAGGAGTTTTTGATACAACATCAGAAATATTATTTTGGTCGACGAAGCAAAATAACGTGATGGACAAAATAAAAATGATTGGTCGTCCTCGATTTGCTGTCTCTTGTCATTCCGTGCCATTGATTTCCGGCCACTGTTGTAATATCGACAGACCATTTCGTTTCTTGCTAAGGTTTTTCTTGGTTCATCTCTCATCCGTTGTTTTTTGACTAAATTCTGAATGTTTTTGTCTGAATAAAGTTTGTAGCGGGACACAGAGGACTTTAGACTTTTATATAAAGTGATTCTTTGGGGTGTCGTTAGATTTTGTGTAATATGGGGCTAAATATATACCGCCTGTGTAGGCGTGGTGATGTTAACACACTCTCTCTTTCCATCTCTTGCCTCCGAGTTTTACGTCTGTATCCGCCGCTGGTATGTCGTGTTCATGCCTGTGACGTCACTATAATTAATGACGTGTAAATGTATTGTGTTATTGTCGCGATTTCGATGATTAATTCACACGGAATTAGTTAGACAGGATTTTGTTTTATATCCCCGCGATGTAAGTATTGCTCCAAAAGTTCGCGACACACCGAAAGGATTACAAGTTTGTTCAAACAGATTACGCAACAGTTTTAACTGTCGTTAAGTGGAAAAATCCTTGAATCTCTTATGAGTTTTGTTGAACAGATCACAAATGCAAATCTTCAAATATAGGGTTATATTAGTGTGTGCGTTTACATCAAACGAACATAGAACCGAATCTAGAAACAGAGCATACTTTCTTATAGTTGATATTGGACACCGTGGAAATAATAACAAATACGAAGTTAGCAATGTCCAAATCAATGATCAAGAAAATATAATCTACTTCAAGTCTGCCTCTATGTTCGTTTGGTTTAGCGTTTAGATCCACCCTTATTAAGAGCCAGGAATACGCATTTATTTTTGATAATTAGTGTAAAATAAGGCTCATTTTCACCAAAAAAATATCAACGAGCAACTGGGACTGATAATATAGATAGGGGTTGTGATCACAAACAACAATTTTCGTATCATTCTTCAAGTATCTGTGGCTGGTAGTAAACTACGTCTGATTCTAAGACTGAAATTGTAATTGTAAGCTTAGTGTCGTTTATAACAAAAGCGCGTGTATCTTTAAAACAATGAAAAAATGGTCTGTTTACACAAGTGAAATTCGGTATGTAGGTACACTGTACAGTCCAAAATATTGACCGACTAACGCTATGACTTTATATCAACCTGCCACACATTCTGTAGTGGTGCATTATTTTTGCTGTTTGCAGCGGCTGGATACACCCGTAATAGCTACCCCGATGGCAGAAATGTGAACTAGTGCAAGAAATTTGAATTGGGAGCTTATAGTATCCACAGCCTTTATTTTCGCCTGTCATTGTGCAACCGTGCTAGGAAGTAATGTAGTGGTTTAATATAAAAGCGGAAAGCCAATTTAACGGCCGTTACAAAGAAAATTGTTGTTTCACTGAGCGTATTGTTTTCTGCGCTATCTAAGATACGCTAATTGACACTAAACGTCAAGATAACACTGTCTCTTTCCCGCTTTCGTTATTTTACTGCCAGTGAATGAGATACCATCCATGACAGTGAAACCCGTGAATGTGCAACATCGACGACATCGTGCACGTAGAACGTGTCCTAAACCCTGTACATGAATATTGTTGTTGTTTTTGACAAGTTCATATTAGTCACCATCCTTCATCGGGATCTGTTAAATTGTTCATACGATCAAAAATAATGGTACGGCTTGAAAAGAACGGGTGGGTCTAGGGTGGCAAATTGTTTTGGGGATGTTTGCCACTTCCTGCTGCAAATCCTCGTATTGTGCTCCAGGTTTTTTTTCCTTCAACCCCATTTGAAACAATTTATCATACGGTATGATTCCAACGCCAAAACGACAGCATTTTTTACAGCCTTATTTTTTTTATCTCCTCATAAACCTTACAAAGTTCCAGGGTTTTAAAAAACATTTTTGATAGGTGTTTATATCCTCTTTCATGCGCTTACATCTTAGTTACAAATAAGTGATAACACTGTAACAAAAGTTTAGTTGTAAGACCAATACAAGTTTTTTTAAGTCCAATTCCAGCTTCGTATGTATGTCCATTAGAATGTACAATAAATTGCCTGAAAATTTGAAATCCGACAATTTAAAGATCTTTAGGGGACGGGTGAAATCGTACCTAATTAGTAAATCTTATTATACAATCGACGAAATGCTGAATGGATAGCTCATATACATGTACCTACTTTGCAATTGTCAATTTGTTTCTTGATTTTATTTTTTTCTTGTTGTTTTTTTTCTCAAGATTTGATGTATGACAAAATGTGATATTAGACCCTTTACATCTGGTATCACACGGCTGTTATTATGCTAATTGTTTCACCGTTTGTAACGTTTCATATTATTGTATTGTGAGTACTCTGTACCACTAGTATAAGTTTTCGATGATCGAATATCGAAACGATCATCGAAAGAGTTTCGAAAAATTTCCATACAAAAATGATCGAATGATTCGATCGTTTGATTTTCGAACACTATTTGCACGCCAATAAGCGCTTATTTGCGTGCAATCAGCTTTCGATGAAACTCGTACTAGCCCCACTGCTCTTACTGTATTTGTTTTTGACATGTTTAAGTGCCCAAATTTGGGCCTAGAAATGAATATGAAGAATAAAGAATAAAGAATACAACACTTAAGAGATATTGTGTATTTAAATACAACAGTATTTTTTTATAATTATTTTATCATGTTTAATATATTTTTCTTTTTTTTTTGTTCTAGGTAAGCAGAGTCTTATCATAGGGAGAAAATCTGGTGAGAATTTATGACTTTTTTTTTATAATAAACATAACTACTACAGAATTTCCAATGATGTCTGTGTTATATTTTCATTTTCAAATGATCAAGTTTCTTAATTTTAGTCAGTGTAGTATATTGAACTATCTTGGCAGTAGTTTTGAAGAGAATCCAAATAGCACACAACCCTTTGCTTAGAGAATATGCCTAACTAAGCGTAGAAAATTACATAGGCTTCTGAAGTCATTAATTTTTTGAGTTTTTTTTCGGATAAATTTGGACTCGATTCATTACATCGCTTAATTTTGGAATAGTTCAAATTAACAAGTGTATACGAGACATAATTATTAATAGTCAGATTGATGGATTCAAAAGCCAAAAGCTTTACCGAATTTTAGATCCTAATAATTATAATTATTGCAATATTCACTATAATATTGTTTAACCTCCCTTTGTCATGTCGAAAGCCTTCAAACTGCCGTTGATTATAATTATTTCCAATGCGCCCCTGGTCCATTGTATCGTGGGAATCAATTTAAAATTCAATTTAAATTCACCCTATCACCATGGACGATAAACAAAAGCTTTTTGTCATTATTGGAATACATCTAAATTAGCGTCGTTTGTAACGTCCAATATTGGTTCATTTTGATCTACTTAGTTTGTATTTTGAACCCTGTGTTTTTTTAAGGGATAGCCAATGATTTAACCGCAAATACTTATTGTCTATCAAATAAATTCATCTTTTATGAGGATGTTCCTAATGTTGATTTCTAGATATTTTTTTCATATTTTGGGGTATCTTTCTCGAAGAATTATAACGCAGAGTTGGTTGTGCAAGACGATTTAAGAAAGTTTATCAGTGGACTTTCTCAAGACTCCTTTCGATGTATGCTTCATCATATAATATCACCTATTCCATCTCTCCAATTGTTTATCTTCTAATAAGCTTTCGACATGACAAGGGGAAGAAAGTTAAAAATGTACTGTTTGAAAAAGATTAGAAAAACGATAGAAACTTGAAACATACCTTACAGAACCTGGAAAAAAAGTCAGTGCCGAAATAACAACAAAATATCTATCATTCTGGACATTTAAATTTAAGGATTTATATTGTTTCCCTTTTCTTACATTCCGAACTCTGTTTATTTTTCAAGGTTTCCCTCATTCAGATCCTGAATTCAAGCACCCTTTCCTGACGTTTTGGGAATCTTCCCGGTCGGTTCATCCCATTTGGTACTCTATGGTATCCTTGTTTTGGTCATCATGCCACATGTTGGTGCCTCTTCGACCTCACTTTCTTAATAAATTTATTTACGAATCAATACTTTTAAAATAACATAGGTAAATATCATACTAACTGAATTTAATTCAGATGACTCATTTATAAGTCAAAATATATGACTAGTTTTTTATTTTAATGTTTAAAATTTCCATAATATTATTATTATTTTTATGTTCTGTTAAAACGATTGCTATTGTTTCGTAGTCCGGATGTCAAGATGTACACAATACAACCGGACGAAACGTTTAATACAATTGTGTCCGGATAAATCTTCCGTTGTTCTTCTCAAAACTTCCTTCCTGTCCAACAATATCTTCCCAACAAACAAACATAAGTATATTCTACTACCGTCTAGCAGTTGGAGAATATAAATAAGTTAATAATACCTACAGTTTTATTGGGGAAGACTGCGAGACAAATAAGTTTCAAAGCACATAGGATGAACATTGACCATGTTTCTGTTAAGATTCTGAAAATCTCTTTGTCCATGAAGATTTAGAAATAATACACATTCAGAATGTTTTGACTTGAATAATTTTTTTATAGTCTGAATTTCTTTCAATGTTTACCCCGAAAGGGATGACGATAACGGTGTGTAAATAAGACGTAATGATGTAAAAATACCAGGCAAACATGAAAATAGAGGAGATATTATGTAATAAGAATAATGCTTTATTATTATAATACAGGATTACAACGTTTGCATGTTGGTACCTACTCGTATTCTTACCTCTTTTCTCTCTTACTTGCTACCAGGCGCAGAACTCCTTACTATAAACAGATCAGCAAAACATGAACTGTTTTGTAAAATAAAAAAAAAATCCATTTGTGTAATAGGTACAACACAGTGCCACAATAATTATTTTCGTTGTGAAGAAAAAAATTGAATGTTAAGTCTGCAGCTTAGACGCGATGTGATGACATTCGAAAATTTAAGGAGGTAAATTTTTTAAGGAATGTGTTTATTTTTTCTAAAAAGAAAATATATCAGACATTCATTCATCATGAAAATACGTTGCTACTAGCAATTTTAATTTTATAAACGAATCGCTATAAAGATGGTATTTTTTCAGTACCTACATATTATAGTGTATCCGGGTAATATATTTAGATACAGGCGAACCTTAAAAATCTTTTATATTTATGCCAAAATTTTACTAAACGTCATGTTTTGCTGTGCCCACTGTATATGAAACACAGTGTAACATTGTATTGTTGTTAGAAGACATACAAGACTCTCGTGTAACAAATACTATTGCATACACACACACTCACAAATAATAGTCATGTATATAAGTAGGTACCTAAGTACCAACTAACTCACCCTTGAGACCACCAGCGATAGTTTTTACAAATCTTTTTGAAAAAAGAACATCCCACTCGTTATTCGGTAGTTCGTGGGCGATCCGAAAATTCCTGGCCATATTGCATTCCTCATTTTTTAAACGTTCAATAAGGCTGGTAAAAATATATAAATTCGTAGACAAATACAAAGTTTTCAAGGGTCGTGGCAAGTTTTCAGTCAGTAAAAGACGATTGACTCTTTTCATAAATTTTCGACCTTAAACTACTTACTAAAAATATTATATGCTATGTATTTTTCACAAATTTCAACAAGTCTAGAAGTGACGTCATAATATACCTATAAACACATCTTCGTTTCAACTGAGAAGATTTTGTAAGAAGACATTTCATCTAAGAAAACTTTACTATGGCTGTGATTTCCAGTTCATAATGGTTTTTGGAAAAGGTTGGCTGGAAGAGATCCTTCGGGATAAGTCCACCCTTTCGTTTGTATTTGTGTGTTTAAATCGCTATATTATACCTTAATTAATAAATTGTTATTTTTTTTAGTTGCTATTACTAAATCACTATATACTTACTGTGAAACGAAGTCTGAAACTTTTGGTTCGTACATTATGTTCCGTATCATTTCATTACAATTCAATATTATATAATCCCACATAATTTATGACCTCCTGATACTATCTTCTCACTTTCTATAAGACTTTTTTTTCTTGTTTTTATATTTTGTATGAAAAATGACAATTTTTTTGTATTTGTTTATTATAATTGAAGTCTTCCTACGTGGTAGTTAAATATATTTTGGATATGCGTCATACCTTTATTGTACGGAAGCCGCATTATTACAACCATCCTTATTTAAAGCTACATACATTGAAGTACACCTTGATTTTCAATAAAATAAATTCTCTATCCTAGAACTTAATTATGAGCTCCTGGTATTTTAAAACAATATGAATCAAAAATTATATCGTCACGTATAAGGGCTCCAATCTTACTTATTTCGTTAGAAACTGCTGGCAATTTGAAAATACTTCCCATAGCAACTAGCAACAGTTCTATTTAAACTTGTAATTATTATTGATCGTCACAACTTTCAAAATAAGACAAACATATTTAAGTTTGGACAATATCTCCGGTCGTCTTTGTCATGAATAAATTTTACGAAAAATGTTTTGCTTTCTCACCAAGTTACGAAAGAACTTAACTCATTTTTATGTTATTTGAAAGTGTTGAACGGGTTTAGGGAAGTCGATTTTGTACGTAGGTATATATCCAGTAAAAAAATGTCTAGGAATAGACAGTTTTTGACTCTAGGCCAACTTTATCATTCGAAATAAGAAAAAAACGCCATTGAAGAAACCTAAATTTTACCGTTTAGACTTAAGTAGGTAGTTCTTACAAATTGTCCACCCACTAAGTAAATGTGTGATATTTCAAATATGGACATTATAAAAAAATACATTAATTTATAATAAAATGTTGTATTCGATAAATAAGTAAAAAAATAAATAAGTTAGTGCCCCCTGGCGAGAGGATGGTGTATTAAAACGGGCATTAGAAAGTGTCCAGTGAAGTTATCCAATATGGAATCAATATTATTTTTTATTACGCAAATGAATCATTATAATTACTTACGTGGAGTAGGCATATCGCACAATATTTAATACATACTATGTGTCGAAAATTTAACTAGCTTTAAACAAGACCTCTTTCCGAAAATCGACAAGAAAAATGACAATAAATTATTTTTGAAAAAGTTCTAATTTGAAAATCATTACTAATATTCGCTAATTTAATATAAAAATTGATTTTGCTACAAATCTATGGTGTTTGTGATGTAAAAATTTCCAAGAATAATCAACACCGATAATTTTTGTAATGGATCTGGGATCACCCAAACGAAAGATTTCGAAAAATTATTTGTAAACGCAAATAATCTTTTGACATCTTTGACAGAAGGCAAAGTTTGTGCTGTGAAAGTGGACATGATGGGCACCCGGATTCGAACCCACGACCTTCCATACGTTATACTTACAAAAGCTGTCAAAAAAAAAAAAAAAAAACACTGGGCTACCGACCACCACATTCTCATAAAAGTCTGTTTTTTTTTTAGTTTTGCATAATATATAAACCAGAAGCGCAGGCAGCATTGTATTATTACTCATTCATCAAGGCTTATAATATGATCACGCACCGACATTCTAAATGTTAGCAAAAAGATGATGTTTGCCACTCTATTTAAATGCCAAAACTATGTGAAACATCCTCTTATCCTTTAATTTAAGTTTATCCTCTTTTGACATATTTTCTTGCCCCTATCAAAAATTACAAAAATAAATGTGTCACTAGAACGCACGCAAACAACTATGGAAGTTTTATTTTGTGATTAGAAACTAATGAATTTCCAAATAACTGTGGTCAATCTGCTAAAAGGCACACTTCACAATCAAAATATCGTTAAATTCTATCCACTATAATATATTATTTGAATATTAATAATTTTATGTTTGATTTTTGATTGCGATAGTGTTGTTCTCTGACTCCTACCAGAGAGGTAACGGGTTTGACTACTGTCCCAGGAACATAACGGTTATCCGTCGGGTGTATTTTAACCAGAGAGTAGCTTATTACAGACCTATTATACAAATAGGCAGCTACTAATGACTCCGTAGATCAAAGTTCGTATAAATTAATTTCTATAATATTGATAAATTCCATTGAATATTTTTTTTATCATTATGATATCTCGAGAGTTATTAATCTGGGTATAAAATAATTCCTTTTCATAAAAGATATCTTGAGATTATTTCCAAGATAATTATTTCTTTCAATATTTCGAATAATTATTGGAGTTTTCGATACATCAAAGAAACAAAACGATATTATTATAAAGATTATCCACGAAACTTAATGAAAAACTGAAATAGTGTTTATTTTTGACTACTTAAACAATAGATCGTGAAGATAAATTCATAACGTTAAGTGCCATTGTTTCAGAATGTGCGCAGAAGGGATGTTTTAATTATTTTACTTTAAAAAATTTGCGTCTCTTAAGAGACAACCAATACCGTATTTACCAATACCGTCAGTTTAAAGCAAATGTGTTTTCTAATCTAAGTATATGAAAAAAGTCGGTTTAGTTACACCGTATATAACTTGAGAACGGCTGGACCGATTTTTATGTTGTTTAGTTTACTGTATTTGATTCGCTCCGGACAACATAATAACTAATCGCCATTAGTGAAAAATTCCTTAGCTGTAGGATTTTATAATTCTAAGGGGTCAGCTAGTAATTGATATATTTTTGTAGTTAAGTTTGACAGCTGATATTAGTCTAAACAAGTGGTCTTAAGTTCGACACCCAAGAAAAAAATAAATGAAATAAGTACAAAATTTGTATGATAGAACAACATTTGCCGGATCAGCTATCTGTACAATATGGGGACAAATAAATTATTGTACATTTCCATATTCTTTACTACCTTCTATTATTGAAGACATCATGGTACTTCCTGTTTTTACAACATCTCACCACATCTAGGAGGAGAATGTCTTGTTTTTATGTACACATGCTGTATAATTTACAGAATACACAACTCATTAACATAACAATGAATTTATTCTTTATTTATTTATTTATTCTTACTAACCATGCATTTTAGGTACACATTGTTTGTATTCCGTAGTGATTATCGTTGTCGAATATAATATATTATGTTCAATTCATAAAAAAACGTTAAAATTAAAATGGAACAAGTCAAAATTGTTACTCGAATTATAAAAAAATATAAAAATGGTCACAAGAATCTAGACATAATTAAATCGAACATCAGTAATCAATTGTTAGTCATTTATCTATGTCGACTGATAATATGGTATGTATGCTTATATGACATCTCCTCTCTAAGACAGGCTATGCCTAGAGGAGGGGATATGAAAATGTATCTAATGTGATTTTTTTCCAATGAATACCTAAAGAACTTATTATTATTGTTATTAGTTTTTACATATTCGATAAAAAAAATAAGTTTTTAGTCACAATGGGGTTTAAATTTATAGACTTATCAATGTGTAATTGAAAGTCTTTCTCATTATTTGTTTGATGCCTACATATATCTTTTTAAGTCCAGCCGTTCACGGTCATTCGATTCGTCCTAATGGAGCGATGTCACTCCAAAATATGACCGTGAATGGGGTTAACCAAATGGATGAAGTGGAGTGATGCAGTGAGTCGGATATCCATCAGTCCAAAATTCAATCGCTTCAAACCATACAGTCCATCACTGCAAACAGATCGACAATGGGAAACTCGAGTAGACGAGGGTCACTGGTACAAGACGTCACGTCACTTGATTTTCAGTGTAAAAAACGTGGTTCAAGTTCGTCTCGTTTTGTGTTTATTGTTCCACCAGGCTACACGTGTTGCTGCTTTGTATTTATCAAAAGCAAAAAAAAACGTGAATTAATGGGTACACGTGTTCCTGTTTTAAATTTAATAATGGCAAAAAAACGTGTATAAACGTAGTGAAATTTCATTATAATTATTGAAAAAAAAAAAAAAAACTCAAATTTCACTGCCGACATTTTTTATTGTTTTGTTTTTTTTTTAATCAATTTGAGCTTACCCAAGTTAATCTGAAAAACACTTTCAACAAATTTCACATTGAGTGCTGAGTAAAACTTGAGCTGTAAAATAGGAGGATGGTCGACACAATGGAACACGAATCTATAATACGACTTCAGTATAAAAGTCAGCGATTAAGCACTAGGCTATCAACCAGATCGATAGATATTTTCCAAATAAATACCTACATATTTGTTTATTTGAAAATTATGCAAGAATTATTCACATGATTAGTTTTATTTTCAAGTTTTGTCGATGGACAATTCTCAGATTCGTAAAATAGATTCGTAGAGTGAAAAGATCAATGAATACAACACAATTATTGTGTGTGTGTTTTTTTTGTGTTCCTTTCAATAATATATTATTTTATTATCAACAGAATCTCCCCTTTTTATACCCTAAAGCTAGCTACAGAGCAACTACAATCTTCGACCTATACAGTTTTATTACTATTAATCCCTACCTAATGTGGATTTTTTTTTTGGTCAGTCGTCCGTTTTTTTTTCATACTAAAGTAGAGGCCCGTTTCCCTATGTTATTGCCATTTTTTTAGTAACAAAACGGCTAGCAGACATTTTTATAGTCTTACAAAAACAAGGTTTAAAAAAGACATCTATTGATACTATTGTGATATACGATTTCAACAAATGAGTTATAGCAAAGTTACAAACCTCGATTCTAAAAAAGATCACATTGACTTGGACATTTACTAAAAACAGTAACAAATCTGTCGGGGCAATGGAAACCGTCAATATTTTTTTTGATAGTCATAAATCAGTGATATCTTCTCTTAAAGAATTCCAGTTTTACCTAATAACGTTGGAAACTGTGAAAAATTTGTCATTTTTCCCATAGAAACAGTTGTATGTAGAAACCTCTGATCAACTATGAAATATTTCATCGATACCGCTTTTTATTCTTATTATTGTTATATCAACGAATATTGGCTTACCTACTTCAGAAAAAAAAAATAACAACTAATGACTCTAAAAATGCATTGCTAATGTTCGATTTTTAAATAGAACAAACCACTACGGGCTTACGACCGTCTTCTACTGTAATTTCGAAGTCTGGCTTAGTGTGATCACTTTACGTTAACAACGTTCGCCATAGGTGGTAATGTTTAAGTCTCCGAAACTCCTAATCATGTTGGAAAGTTGGAAATTATTGAGAACAAGAGAGCAACCAAATTTAAAGACTGCGACTGCTGTCATGTATTTGGCGCCAGGATATGACTATATCCATTTTTGTTTATCTCATATTTATTGCCTATTGGCTTACCTACTTCAGAAATAAGAATAATATTTTTACGTAGTTGTGTTGGTATGTCAATGTTTAATATTAATCTTTGATAAACAACCCTTCCTTTCAAACCATTGGATCACTCGTTTATACCTATATCTACAATTAATTGTTTCAGTATTCAGCTAAACCCTCTTCTTCTTCTTCTTCTAAGTATATATAAAAAAAAAACACTAAAGTTTAAATCAATATCACTTCATGCAGCTCATTTTGTGATTAAAGCCTTGTTCACAATACGTACCTTAATACCATAAAAATACTCACTCAGTGTGAACTTGGCTGTATTATGGTTTCTTGGTAAAGTCTGGATATAAATAGGTACATTACATTTAATATACATTATTTAAATGTTCGTACAATATAATTCTCATTATTACATATTTTTATCTTGAATATTATTTTCAAAATGTACATTTAATTACGTCTACAGGTGAACTAATTCGCTTTTTAAAATTACCCAGAATAGACACAACCGAACAAAACACAGACCAACGAAAAATAGCGGAAGTCGATTAATTTGACTCGCTCTGGTGATTTCGACCAATCGGAGAGCTGCGATGTCATTTTAAAGTTGGTTTGAATTCAAACATAGAACACGTTGTATATTTACGAATTTTTGTATTTAGAACAGCTTAGGAAACGCCCCAAAAACCACGAAACCACAGAAATTGAATATCTTGAGCCGAATTCTTGCAAACGATTACGAAATACAGGCAAACCTCTTTTAAGTTTTCGACATTTGTTTCTATACATTTAATATAAGTTAGAAAGTGCATGTTTTACGTAATGCCATATTAAAAAATCAAAACAATGGCATAAGAAAATTAATCTATATATTTGTTGAGATCCGAAACTTTGTAGATATGACACAAATGTACGCAATATATTATGGACTAGTCCAATCAATTCTGCAGTATGCTATAATTGGATGGGGTTCTGGTTATCCCACGAGTCTGATGCCGGTTCAAATTGCCCAAAGAATTATCATCAAAATTATTATGAAAAAACCGCGTGACTACCCTACCGAACAATTATTTCTTGAATTTAAAGTTCCTAAATTTAGAGACCTGTACTGTAAATTTTGTATTCTGCAGATTCTTAAAGAGCCAGAGTGTCATTATTTCCTTACTGAGAACCGTACAAGAAATAAATATGTTTTCGTTCGCCCTAAAAAGCGCACGGTTCTTGGACAGCAGCACTACTCATATTTTGGTGAAACCCAATTTAACGACCTGCCATTGGAAATACGAAAGACTCCAAGAGGTGACGAACTCATAAAATTAATAAAGAAACGTTACAAGCCGCGGTGATGAATGTATGTGTGTGTGTGTGTGTTTGTGTCTGAGAGGTGTTTATGTGTGTATGTGTGTGTGCGTGTTTGTGTCTGAGAGGTGTTTATGTATCTATGTGTGTGGAGGAAAGTTTTGATTTGTTTTTGATTAATAAAGTTTTGTACAAAAAAAAAAAAAAAAAAAAAAAAAAAAAAATACCTCCGCTCAAGCATTTAGTTGCTTATGGAGGAATACCGTGTCTTGTGTTATTA
Source organism: Mystacides longicornis (assembly GCA_963576905.1). Taxonomy (NCBI): domain Eukaryota; kingdom Metazoa; phylum Arthropoda; class Insecta; order Trichoptera; family Leptoceridae; genus Mystacides; species Mystacides longicornis. The sequence continues at coordinate 4,543,836 of OY756438.1, forward strand.
ATTGTTGTTTAATTGATTGTTGTATTTTAAATGTTTATTATTTAAATAAAAAGAAAAAAAAAAAAAAAAAATTATCAATTGTTTTTGGGAATGTATGCTAAATGTACGAATTTTGATATTTTTTTTCAGTTATACTTTCAACATCTCAACTATCAATCAATCAATTAATACTCCCTTTTACACCCCACTCAAGGGCACAGGGAAGAAACAAGAGCTCTCCATTGCGCTCGATCTTGCGCAATGTTTATGACCTCCTCCCACACCATATCCAAATCCCTCAGCTCTGCTTCGAAGGAGCGGAACGGAGTGTGAGAGGGTCTTCTCAACTATAGAACATTTATTTACGTCGTTCTTAATAGCCCTTTGTTTCCATTTTACACAAAATCATTTTCATATTTATAATAAATAAATAATACTCTTCAATAGGTGTCAGTATATCCGGCGGAACTTAATGCTTGGAGCATTCTTTACCAGTCAACCGGTTCCGTCTAATCTGAGACAGGATTCCAACCCCGAGTAGAAATATCAATTGAAAAAACATATTGAAAATATCTGACCCAATTGAACTCGGGACCTCTTGATCTGAAGTCGGATCCTTTGCCACTAGGCTACCGAGGTCAGTCTTTTTCATATACCAATTACCTACTTTCAGAAAATAACCTTGCAACAAAAATTACAAATAAGTTTATCACATATTGAGATTTGAGTCTTCGCTTTGATCCTATGTCAGAAAACCGTTAAACGAAACACCGAAAAGTCCTGATGGATTGTACTGTCCATCGTGACTCGTGTTCACTCGTAGAATTACACCTTATTATATTATCACAGGCATCGAAGCGATGAGGCATTTTGAGGCTATGTAAAATAATAAAAAAAAAAACTATTAAAAAAATTTGGGGAGAGATCCGAAAACTACCTTCTTCCTGTCATTCACTGTAACCGTGTAATTAATACACAATGGTAGTTGTCGAAATAAATTCGAAATTTAAAAAAAAATCAATTAAAGACCTATATTGTTAAGGCGAGTCACAACAAATTGGTCATGCACCTGTTTTGTCTAGATAAAAAAAAATACAAAAGAAAAAAATGTTGTGTAACACACGTTTTGTCTGTTTGGGCGGAGTCCTTTTTTTTGAAAGGCGGCGAATCTTGTTTAAATTAATGGATTTTTAAAATAAATGGACTGAGGACTAAGTGTATGTACTATATGTAGGTACTAAAAAAGCAGCGGCAAGTGATATTTTGATAAATATTTATGGGTGTGTTATTTAGCATAGGTTGTCTTCATGATATATTTTCAACAGTTTCGACTCGCAAATTTTGATATATTATTGTCTTCTTGGAGTACAAAGTGTGAAAAATCCACCTAATTTTGTGCGGCAGGGTATGCCTGTCAAAGATGGGACTATATTATAGCCATAGTATGTGGCATAGAAGAAGACGATGATACATCTTTGCTTTTTGTGCACCGGAAGCCCGTATCTATGGGAAAAAGGCTTTAATTATAATACTTTGATTTCCTAGAAATAAGAAATAACTCAATATCTTATGAGGAAAACACATCTGCCTGTAAATCAGAACCTTGAAATATCTTTTTTCTCCATCTGGCCTTTAACTATAATTTTCATTATATACTAGCTACATTAAAAAATATTATATACTGTTTTCGCAAAATGAGTGAATCTGAAGACATTGACATCGACCTACTAATTGATGAAGTAGGAAAAAGACCAGCGATTTGGAATATAGGTTCGGAATTATATAAAAATAAAGCCAGAGACGCCGTCACCAGTTTCCACCTACAGCGATGATTCTCAACTAGAATTGTTTACAGATTACTCTCTCTCTCTCTCCCTGGCTTGCTCCCAGCTTAACGTCTATGAAGACTGCTAGGGTCAGCTCTCCTCGTCCTCAGGCTGTAGACTCTCCTCTGCTGCACTACTTCCCCCACCCCACATCTTTGCATCTGCTCGCGCCTTTGCGTCACATATAATATATAATAAACAATATATAATAAATCATACCTTAAAGTAATTGTTAGTTTTTTATTGGGTGATATACAATATCTAATGGCGTTCGGAGCTGCTGTAATGTCCTCCCGGATGAGTTGAAGAAAATTGTCGAATGATTTTATAGACATTCTAAAGTAATTAAAAAAATAGATTCATTGTCTCTTAGCCCAATGTTTCCATTTTCTCTTCCCATATTTTCCTTTGCTTAAGCTGCAGAAGCGAGAACTTTTCACCTATGTATGTGTTTGTGGTCGAGATTCGAGATCTGACGAAAACCATATTTAAATAAATCAAAATAATTTACAATGCTTTTAATATTTTTTTTTCGTTTAGAATAATTCTCGGACCTGATGATGTTTTAAGGTCGCGGCTAACAGTCAAAGAAAGTCGTTCACCTTACGTACTCCCAATTTTATGGGGGCTATTTAGACAGACTTTTAACTATATCTTTAAAAGTTTTGTACTAGCATTAACCCCAAAACTTTGTACGGAAGATCTTCTCCGAATAAAAATTGATTTGAATTAGGTAGTATCTCAATTTAAAAAAAAGAAGTTTTATTGACCATTGATTGGTCGATTGTGATCCCAAGACTTTTTATAATATTAAGGATATCGTTATTTTACAATGTTCTTCGCGTCCGTGTTGCTTGATCATTCTCTCTCTTTCTTCCTAATGGTTTATGATTTGGCCCAATAGGTACTTAACCGTGTCGTGTTGTTGTGTTTAGTATCCAGCTGTCAAGTCATAGGCCGATATTCACTTTTTTCACCCATCACGCCCTTTCCCGAAGGGGGTAGGCGTAGGACGGTACGGACTTTCATTATTTCCTATCCAAACAAACTTCTATCGCTTCTTACAAACGCATAACATTCCGCATACATGCTCTTATATTCCTTTTGCTGCTGACTTGGCCCTGCTGTAGGACGGCACCGATATGGTCGGACCGTGTCATTCGAGGTCGGCCTCGTTTGCGTACACCAATTCTTTTAGAGTTCACTTAGGGAACCAAGTATTTGATGCCAGTCATTAAATCAATAAACGTTGGCTGGTTGGCTTAGTGTGATCACTCTAGGTAAACAGCGTTTGCCATCTAGATGGTTAATTAAATTCGTCAAAATCCCTGAAAGCCAAAATCATCTACAACTGTCGATAAATCTCATAAAGGATTTATTGAACAAGCTGTTGTTAAAAGGTGTATAATAGATTTTAAGGAACTCATATAGTCTTCTACAACCTATTTACTACCACACCATCGTAGAAACATTTAGTATTCGTCCATGCATTTAAACGGACAAACAAACTAATGATACCGTTGATGTGTTTATTATTATGATATGACTGAGTATTGATTGTATATTTTGTTTATTTTTTTTTAGGTTTTCTTTTTCTTTTTCTTTCCTCCCGTTATAGTTTGAAATGTTAAGCTTATTTCGTTTTTTTATGAGTAATTTATTATTAACGTCAAATAAAGTTTCGTATAAAATTCTGTCAGAAACAAATTTTAACGAGACTACAAAGGTACGTACAAATATTGTTTATTTATTTATGTTTTCAGCTCGAAAATTTTAATATAATTTCTATAAAAATTGAAATTTGAACATTTGACGTTAAATTATTTTTAATGAATCTGCGTTCACTTAATTTGAATACTATTTGACTCTTACAGATTGCTAAATAACTAAAAGTTTGTGTCGTGAAAAAGGAAGATGGTCGGCGCCTAGGATCGAACCCACGACTTGCAATACGAAACAGTACGAAAGTCGACGTCATAATCTCTTGGCCACCAACCACTTCGACCCGAAGACTGCTCACTTAGACAAACAAACAATGTTTTATTGATTTTTTTCTGCTTCCTTGATTTGGGCCATGCTGGCCTGTTCTTCAGAGTCATTCATCCTATGATGTTCATCCCCAACTGTCTTTTCCATCTATTCTGGGAGTTTGGTATTGTTCATTCTTTGACCATGTTTATACCATTCCTCCTTCGCTTTCTGCACCATCTGACGACATCTTCAGCTTCACATATTTGTCGCACTTTCCTATTCCTAATACGTTCCCTTAGAGTTTTGCCGGCTTTGCATCGCAGGTTCTTTTGAGTATGTGTTTCCTTCGGGTGCTATCATTCTATCTTCTACACTGTGGGTCATGACGGGTCGTACACAAGCCTTAATATATTGTTTTTTAGTGGCCACATATTTTTATTCCCTTTTCGTCTGCAATCTTTGTTCAACAATTCTTCCTTCCACAAATCTGGAATACCTAAATTACGTTGCTTCAGCATAGTTTTTGGTTGATTGCTCCGTTGTAACCGCTATCTTTATTTTGGGAGTTTTACGGCTCTTTCCAAGACAACTGTCATAATATTCTTTCACGCTTCTCTGCCAACAAATTTGCAGGAATGATTCTGTATATCACAAACGCAACTTCTGCTCAATTTATTTTCACCCTTGTTTACCTGTCTTCAATCAAATCTCCCATTACACCCTACTGGGAGAATTCTCCATTACGCTCGATCTTGCGCAATGTTTATGGCCCGTCTCAATCCTATTATTTCATCATTGACCACGATGTGCCATCATTTAACCAAGTTGACATTTGTATATTGTTTATTGATATTCCTCTTTTTAACAGAATCGCCTGCAACACATAAACTACTGATCTGAGTTCAAAATTCTTGGTTCGGAAGCGACTTTTATGAGTTAGTATTTTTATGATATTAGATTATTATCCTGATGGACCTATTACATAAATTCTGGTTGTCATAAAACCAATAAAGGTACGCGTTAGAATGGACTAGACCGGTCTTCAACACGAGTCTTCACACGCGGACTTGTTTTATGACACTCTTCTTTCTGACTGGCTGCATGGTAAGGTCATAGATCCCCAAACAGCTCCTGCTGTTTTGACCAACATTGTTAATGTAAAATAATTAACTATGCACAAAAGCCATGCGGAAGATATCTACCAATGTATTGGAAATAATCTCAACAGACAATGAGTCTATCAGATCTTGGACAACAGAGCAGTGGGCTTACAACCACGTATGCCAGGTTAAAAGCGCTTTCTACTCCTATAGGAGACATTCGCTGTTCCATGTTGGCAATTGTCATTTCGTTGAAACTTACAGTGAGTGGAGAAATATTTCAAATTTCAGCGATTTTCGAGATACAATACTTGGACCGATTCTATAAGGCTTAGTTCTATGTATGTGAGTGCCATCTGTTGGAGTGAAGTGGAAACAATTTATCAGTGCTTTTAACTTGGCCTAGGTGGTTGTAAGCTCACTGCTCTATTTTCCAAGATCTGATAGACCCGTTGTCCATTGAGATCGTTTCCCAATACGTTGGTTTGATTACCTATGTTACTAGGAAAAATTCAGTCTTCAATCCGCGCGGATATAACAAGATACGGAAGATATCTGTTATTGCGGTACTGGAGATTCTATTTTTTTTAATCACGATTTTTTTGTTTGTGTTTTTCAGTGTTCTGTTTTTTTGCCAGTCACATTTATTACAATTTTACAGTTATTTATTTTTTCTAATTTTAATATTGGCACCAAGTTATGATTTGATAAAATAGCGAGATTTGGTTGATAGCATTGTATGTTTCTATATCTAAATTAAAGACAAAAACTGAAATAGGACGACACCGGTTGTTTGGAAGAGAATGATTGAACCACTAATTTCCGCCGGCGAAATTGAAGCCTATGTATATATAAGCGTGTTATTTATTTATTATCATCATGCGCATGTGGGATAAAACACTACACAACTATCAACCATTTGATAAACAAGTGCTTAAAAGAGCTGCCAAAACTGACGAATAATTCGATGATTTTCTGACCATTGGCAGAATTCAAAAAACTTAGTTCCGCGTCTTGAGAGTGTTACAAAGTGACCACAGCCAGCAAAACACCATAAAGGAGGTACTCTATGGTATTTTTATGTAAATTTAAATGAGTTGTTTCCATTGTTATGAAGTCGTAAGGTTTAGTGGCCCGCATCACCGAGACTTGAGGTTCGACAAGTCTCACCCCGGAGCTATGACTTAAATTAAAAACACATTATAGAAAACAACAAGTATTGTAATACTAGCTGATCCGGTCGACGTTGTACTGATGTATATAAATTATTATTTTTCCTGTCATGATTTCCACGTGAAACATATTGTAAAATACTGTAACTGTAAAATAAAGTTAAGCTAAAAATATCTGTATCATAATTTATTGTTTGAAAAAAATGCATACAAGATGGAAAACAGAATTCCCAAGGTCTTGATACAAGGGATCCCAGATGGACGCCGGCCACCAGGACGTCCCCCAAAAAGATGGAGAGAAAGCTGGAATTCATCATCACAGGAGCCCGATTTGGGCACTTCCTGAACATATCGTATATCCAAACAAAGAAGAAGTAATGCATACTGTAAAAGAACAAGTAAGTTCGTAGATGTATTAAAATAAAATAATTAATTACACATGAAACTCGTGAAAGGGGTGTTTGAAGGGTTAGAGACAGGACAAAGGTGACAGATGTGGACACATAGTAAGAAAACCGGTGGATCAAAAATAACTTAAAGTAGTGACCAAGAACTGGAAGCAGAAACCCAGGGAGATAACAAACGTGATGGTTCGACGATATAAAGTGGGTAAATGGACACTAGTGGCACAAGATAGCTACCGACCGAGAACTATGGAAGTCAGGAAGGGAGTGCTGTTTCCAAAACTGAACTGGAGAGTATCAGAGCGTTTCACCAAAACACCGAGTTACGGACGAACTAATCAATTATTATATAAGATTTTATTGTGTGTGTCCAAGTCAGAGAGCCTGGAGGAGTTATGAGCGATGCTAACGACCTCTATACGTCAATAAAATAAACAAAATCTGATTGGATTTTTTTTCTCCCCGGCGCATCTCTAGTGAGGTTAGTAGGTATAGATATTTTTAACAATATTATTATTCATAAAGTTTTTTTTTCAAATGCATTGAAAATACACTATTGCTTTTTTAAGTAAGTGTCTACTTACCTAAAACTAAGTTTTGATTTGCGGTTCAGCACTTGATCTGAGAGACACTTTTATGGTAAGATAATAATATACCTAGTCTGTTTTTGGCATATTATTAACTAGCTTATACCCGTCTTGCTTTACGTTTTTTATTCCGATTGTCAGGCTTGATCGGTAGGTAATTAAACAGGTTCTAGTCTAGCTTCCCATTGCTTTGTAGACCTCTATAACTGACATAAGCACAGAAAAAGAAGAATGACACTTTTAATGTTTATTAAAATTTTGTATGAAGATCCTAAAAAATAGGGTTTTTTAAATAGCTCTAAATATATTAAAGTTAATGCAGCAAATTGTATTAAATAACCTTCTCCGGCATTTTGCACGGCTCTGTGCAGATTCATATCTGACGTAGCATTTGTATTTTGAGCGTCATGCTATGACATACGGTAAAAAGCAAATAAAAAACATTTTTGAATTATTAATTAGATAGAGGAGGGGCTAATGCGAGTTTTATTTAATTTCCCAATTTACCACGCAACTTTCTTAATTTTTTCTTTCATAAGAACCTTCTACTGATAAAAGCCAACACGACAAAAAAAGAATTAGTGAAATCGGTTCAGCCGTTTAGGCGTGATGCGATGACATTAGGTAAAAAGCTAATAAAAAAACATTTCTGAATTATTATTGTGATTTACCACGCAACTTTCTTAATTTTTTCTTTCATAAGAACCTTCTACTGATAAAAGCCAACACGACAAAAAAAGAATTAGTGAAATCGGTTCAGCCGTTTAGGCGTGATGCTCCGACATACCGTAAAGCAACGACAAAAGGCAAATAAAAAAACATTTCTAAATTATTATATAGATGTTTATTTCGGCATATATTGGTTTATTCCCTTAGTACTCAATCTCGGCGAACATTCATTCGTCGTCCTCAACAAAATGCCCTAGCCATGTTCATTTCCTTTCCACAATAGTAAAACTGATGAGCCTGCGCTAAGTACACCGTAATATAGCGTTGTTAGTGATACGGTGGTACTATTTTATGCTCAATATTCTTCATAGGAAAAAAATACTTAATCAGAATTTGTATTGGTAATACCCGTAAGTTGATTAGGTAAAATCTCTAATAAAAAAACATAGATATACTCAAACAGAATTCGTAAAAGGTAAGAATTCCTAAAAATACACTGGATATTTTTCCAAAAATAACATTTAATTTACAAACGATTATCTATTTAATTCTGCATTTGGAAATAGGAATAGTGAACTTATTGATCAAGATTAAAATAAATATTTACCAATTTTTAACATTCTTAAATATAAAAATAGTATGAAAATTTTATTTTATTTCATACTACTACTCCTATAAGAGTTCTTAAATTCTGACATTTCGATACAATGTCAAACTATAAATAACAAAGACACTGAAAAAAAAAACATTATATTATGTTTCTACAAACAAATATACATTTTACTGACGTGCATATAAATCTGATAAAACGAATTTTAACAGACTTGTTTGTAAAAAAAAAAGTAAACAAAACTGTCATAAAAAACCAAATCCTTTACTTACAATGGTTTGGATTTGATCCAAAGGTATTAAAAACTAGTATAATAAGTAACAATACTAGAAAGCACCATTTTGATTTTATATTGCAGATATGAACTGAGAACACACAGTAGCGAAATGCATACATTACACGCGAGGGCATTCAACTGTTGCATACTAAAGGTTATCCAGGACAAAATATTTTCTAGCTTTTTTCTTGTTCTGTTTACTCAACAAGAATGCTCGATTCAACAATAATTTATTCTCACGTGGAACGATTGCTTTCATACCAGATTTTGAATTTCAATCTTTGGAATGAAATTTAATAACCGTTTCTGATTGGCTAGCGAAATTGAAAAGCGTCTCTCCCGATTGGATGATTACTTTTTTTTATGATGTTTACATCTAAAACAGAACTATTTTGAATTTGATTTGTTCTAAACGTTTTTCTACGGTTAGTGAGAATTTGAATTGCCAACTTTTTGTACCCACTAAATAGTTAATTTTGTTAAGAACTTACTTTTTCTACGAATGAGACGCAACTATATTTTCAACGCGTAAAAATGATGGCTTTATGTATTCATATTTCTAATCTACACTAAATTTACTACGTGGGTATCCGCCCGTTTCAAACAATAGAATTAGCGCTCGAGGCGAGTTCTCTTGATTTTATAGTAAAATAAATGTGTCCCCAATGTATCTTCACATTTAACAAATTCAATGATTTGTTTGTTTCTCTGGCATAAATCGTGCAACCAATAAAAAAAACTGTGGTTATTCGAACATTCTAGTTGATTATCCATACCTATCCATAGATGTTATGTCAAAAAATATTAACATTGTCAATTTTGCCATTTTTTACACCTCCGAATTTATCGTAGCTTATCTTCCTGCAATGTTCGCAAAATATAATAATATGCTCGCTGATAAAGAAATCAATTGTGTTTATAAATGTTTGTTTAAGGCAAGGTGCATTGACCCTGGGTTAAGTGAAAACAGCACAGCGTACGCATTCAGTTCTTTAAAAAAGTTAGATAAAAATAACTGCGATAACAAACTTTTTCATATTTGCACGTTTGATAAGATTGGAAACGAACCTTTCATGTCAAATTAATAATGTAAGCCCCATGTGATATGAATACAAATCCAAAAACCAAAAACACAGTCACTTTACGCTACCCATTTCTCATATTATTATTACTGAGGTTCGCGGTGTTCTACCGCAAATTATTGATCTTCATGAAAACCTTGAAAAAACTGTATGATTTTCAAAAATATTTATTTTAGGCATACCACAGGGTCATCCTATGGGACCTTTGAAATGAAATGAAATTTCCTTTCTTATTTGACGGAAACTACAAAAAATCATGACAGATTTACGCTGTGCTGGACAGGTCAAAAGAAAAAGTTAGATTAATAGCTCAAAACACTTAAAAAAAAAGGAGAAAATTGTTTCATCAAGTTATGAGCTTATTTCCGTACTCTATAACGGTTTTTTTGCATTCTACTTCGTTTTTGTAGTATAATTCGTTATATCAGCTAATATCGATTCTTGGAATTGGGTATAAAATCAATTGGCTTACACTCCACAAGGGGAGATAAGGTATCGCCGCGTCTGTTATATAATTCTTCACCAATTTGTGATACGGCGTTTAGCTAGTGGAAATATTCCAAGTCATGAAATCTGTATGGGATTTTTGCCGACTCATTCTGATACCGTAATGGATTTAGATATGTTTTTTGTTTGTCATAGTGTTTTATGGTTTTTTTTATCGACCTTTTCAATCGTTTATTTTGAAAGGCTTGGATGATGCCAGCTTTGGCTATAGACGAACCTAGGTAGGTACTGAGGTAATATACGACCCATCAATAATTTTAAATTCATTCGATTTGAAATATTGACCGTTAACCTAGATTTTCGTCATTATCCGAAAAAGACCTCACACGTCATCCTTCAGTACTCTCTACTCTTTTGCAAAACATAAGTAAACGCCCTCCAATTTCTTGCGAGATCAAAAAGTTCTTCACCTCTTCTTCAAAGTCTGACGGATCTCGAATATTCCCCATCCACGATGCCCATTGCTGCCGCCTTGTTAAATCAAGTTTCCCCTTTGAGCATGAGATGCAAAACTCTTTATTTCCTAAATTTCATTTTTTCATTTTTGAAGTCGTCAAACGGTAGAAGTGACACACAACTTTTTTGCTCTATTGTTTACAATTTGTTTTTATTTTGTTTTTCGGTTATTTCTTATTTGATCAGATAGTGTTATATACGAATCGACGTAGATTTTTCCGCTGAGAAGAGTGGCCTATTTTTATTTTCGGAAAACATTGTGGTGGAAGAGTGATTAGTGAAAAACTCAAATACTGTGAAAATTCTGTGAAAAACTTGTCCCCTGTCTTCCCCTTGCTGAATTTGGAATCGCAATTGATACATTTCAATAGAGTACTTGTGCCCAAACAAAAAAGCTCGCGGGACTGAGTTTGTACCTCCTAAGGCTTCCCGGAAAATTTCAGGAGAAGTCGGTGAAAATTTTTCCAACTCGATATCTGTTTTTTATTATATATTATCATAAAACACCACAAAATTGTATTTGGTGAGGTGCCATTTGTTCTCTGAAAACGTTGATACTTTTCCTAATATACCTGAAAATTTCGGGAAAAACTGTGATTTTCGCGACGGTACTCTTTGTGTTTTCTCCAGCTAAATTTCACATGTAGCATCAGAAAGCCCGTGTGAAATACTACAATAAACTCAGTGACGGTTGTGCTCTAACATAATCTGTTAAAAAAGTTAAGTGCAGTATAACATTTTCTAGTGTAAATCGTAATAAATTGCATACAGACATACCCACACGAACTGTTCTCTCAGGTTTCGCGTCTCACCGAGCGTCGCGATTCTTCAATATTAGTTGTCGCGCGCTTGAGATCTTTGCTGCATAAATAAACTTACACACATAAAACATGAATACCAATGTTGGTGAATGCAGCAAGTGCTCTGAAACCATAATCTATGAGGATCTGGTTGTCTGCAACTCTTGCAAATGCCATTTCCACTTCTCGTGCTGTGGGATTTCGGAGCGCAGTTTTAGACGTTCTCGTAACCGGGCATCCTTGCTTTGTGGAGAATGCAGACGGGTGCAGGGGAGCCCTGAACACAAATCTGGTTCGGTCTCAACGGCTCCTTCGGCGGCGGTTGGTGCTGGTGTCTCGCCCACAGATGTAGCTCCTCGGGCGGATGTGACCGGTCTGAGCAGCGAGTTTGCGATTCCTGAAAAAATGATGGAAGAGCTTTGCACCAGGGTAATCGAGGGTCTCACAAGGAGCGTGAGAACGATTATCGCTGAGGAGTTGTCCTGTTTTGGGAGGGAGATGTGCGAGTTGAGGGCGTCTGTTGGTGCTGTCTCTCGGGAGTGTGAACTGATGAAGACTAGGATTTCTCAGCTTGAGAAGGTCAATGAGGAGAATACGCTACTGAAGAACAGGGTAGCTGATCTGGAGCGCCAGAGCCAGGAGTTCGGCCGCAGGATTGATGAGCTTACTGTTGCAGACGGTGAGAGGGAACAGTATGTCAGAAAGAACAATCTAGAAGTCTCAGGTATTCCCTATATAAGGGACGAGAATCCTAGAGCATTGGCTTTCAGCATTGGAGAAAGGCTTGGGGTGAAGTTAAGTGACCTCGACGTAGTATTTAGTAGGAGAGTCTCCTCGTGGACTGATAAGTCTGACAAGAACAAGAAATTGGTCATCAAACTGTCCAGCCGAGACATTGTTGATAACATGCTTTCTGCAGTGAGAAAGCGCAAAGGTCTGACGACGGTGGACATTGGAATCGCGGGAGATGCCTCTCCGGTATACCTGAATTATCATTTAACCCCGTCGAATAAGAGGCTTTTGAGAGAGGCTAAATTAAAGGCCAGGACGAAAGAGTACCAGTACTGCTGGGTGAAACACGGCATAATCTACGTCCGTAAGAACTCGAAATCACCTGCCATAGTTATAAAAGGATTGCATGATCTGAAGAGGTTGTTGTGACTGAGCGCCTATCATTGTCTTTACCATGCTGACGATCAACCGTTGATGTCAGCAGTGCTACCAACCTATATTTTTCTTGTTTTTTTACATTGTTTGTCTATGTATTTCATTCTTTTTTTTATAGTTTGCACTGTTCCTATACTTAATGCTGCTACCGCAGGGCTCCTCCAAATCCTACCCATTTCCCTTTCCCATTGCTCTATTATTGTTCGAAATTGTCACCTTTTGCGTTGCCCGTCATTAAATGGATCTACATTTTTATATCTATCCAAATGGAGTTATCCTTGTATTATCAGAACGTAAGAGGTTTACGAACCAAAACCCATAGTTTTTATCAAAACGTACTACATAATGAGTTTGACATTGTTTGCCTCACAGAAACTTGGCTGAACTCGAATGTGCACGATTTTGAACTATTTGATTGCAGATATAATATCTTTAGGAGGGACCGCGATTATCTGCGCACTGGGCAGACGTTGGGAGGTGGTGTTCTTATCGCTGTCAAGACTGGCATACCAGTTACCTTAAAAACGGAATGGAACTCTGAGGTGGAGGATGTCTGGGTTACGATAGACGGTTACAAATCGAGAAGAAAAATTAATATATGCTGTGCCTATATACCTCCAGGTAACAATTTCTACAATTCTACTTCTATTTTTTGTGATAACACTTCATCCCACATTCTGAATAATCCCGAAGACTCATTCATCGTACTGGGTGATTTCAATCTCTCTGATGTGTCCTGGTCATACTCTCAGTTTCATGACTCTTTTGTCCCTGCTGGATTCTCTGATGCCACCAGTGCTCTAGCCATAGACTTCATTTCCTTATCTGATTTGAAACAACACAGTGGTGTTCCAAATTCTAATAATAGAATATTGGACTTGGTCTTGGCAAATAATTTAAATTGTGGTGTATGTGAATGTACGGATCCCCTGGTCGATCCAGACCCCCATCACAAGCCATTGTTGGTGACGTTCAAACTGGAGAATATTGTTTTCATCCGCGTTCCGAGCAGACAAACCAAGCAATTTCATAAGGCCGACTATTCTCTTATAAATGATCACCTGGCGCAGTTCGACTGGGCGAGTACTTTTCGTAGTCTTGACATTGATGGAGCAACTGAGGTATTTTATAAAATTTTAAACGAATCTATTGGCAGATTTGTTCCAACTCAGATAATACGTAATAATGTTAAATACCCTGCGTGGTTTTCAAGATCATTAATTTTAGTAATAAAACATAAATTAAGAGCCCATAAAAGGTGGAAAAGGTCACGTCTCACTGCCGACTATGATGAGTTTTCCTTGCTGAGATCAAGACAAAAGAATTTACAGAGACAGTGTTTTGACGCATACGTCAATAGAGCCGAGAGGGCCATATCGTCCGATCCAAGGGCTCTGCATGGTTTCGTCAAATCGGCCAAATCTGGTTCTTCATACCCCAAAGAAATGTACTTTGATAATGTGTCTGCAAGTGACTCGGAGGGTGTATGCGAACTTTTCAGTGACTTTTTCTCATCTACCTTTGTTGATGCCAATCCTAATATGCCTGAAGTAGTTTGTGATAGCGCACTGGATATTGGTAGTATCTATTTTGATAGTAATGACATATTAAAGAAACTTAAAAGCATAGACCTGAATAAGGGCCCAGGACCCGATGGAATACCCCCTTTGTTTATCAAAAACTGCGCCGAATCTCTGGTCGGGCCCCTTAGTTTGCTATTCAAACAATCATTGCACGAAGGTGTCTTCCCAGCATTGTGGAAGAGATCGTACATTACACCCATTCATAAGTCTGGTAGCAAACAGGATGTACAGAACTACCGACCTATATCTAAACTTTCCATATTTAGTAAACTCATGGAAAGGATAGTAGTCGAACAGCTGACTCCTGAAATAAAGTCGTTTATTTTGCCTAACCAACATGGATTCTTTCCGGGAAGGTCGGTGGAGTCTAATCTTGCTCAATATACTGAATTTATTTTAAAGACTATGGGGAACGGGGGACAGACGGATGCAATCTATACGGACTTCTCGAAGGCATTCGACAAAATTAATCACAACATACTCATACACAAACTACAGACTTACGGTATCCACGGTGACTTACTTCGATGGTTGAAATCCTACATAAGTGGCAGACTGCAATCGGTTGCAATTAACAATTGTGCATCCAGATTTAGAATGTGTCCTTCTGGAGTGCCCCAGGGATCGCACTTAGGCCCTGTCCTTTTTATTTTATATATCAATGACATCGGCTGCTGTTTTGAGTCCTCCCGCTTTTTGATATACGCAGACGACATAAAAATTTATAAAAAAATCTCAAATATCACCAATTGTCTTGAATTGCAATCAGACCTTACACGATTACAATATTATTGCAAAAAAAATCAGCTCTTTCTGAATGCCAAAAAATGCAACGCAATATCCTTCACTAGAGGCAGAAGTCCGATACTGAACAAATACCTAATCAATGGTGAGAGCATTGAAAGATGCACTGAGGTCAGGGACCTTGGGGTAATCCTCGATACAAAAATGACATTCAAACTCCACATTGATGGTATCGTTGATAGAGCCTTCAGATGTCTGAATTTCATCTTAAGGACGTCGAAACCATTTAAATCCACTAAGGCTATTAAAACTCTATACCAAACTTATGTTCGCAGCATCCTGGAGTTTGCCTCTGTTATATGGTGTCCCCAATACATTTGCTACATTGATAGGTTAGAACGGGTCCAGAACAAATTGCTGAAACATCTTAATTACAGATGTAGGGTCAGTTTCGATAATATCTTGCAGTCTGCACACTACCACAAAATTATGACTTTGGAGAACAGACGGACTGTTACTGACATGTGCTACTTATTTAAACTTGTTAACGGGTTGGTTGACTCCAGCGATCTTCTCGGGGATATATGTTTTCGATGTCCTGTGAGATCCTTACGATCTCAAGCCACATTTGAGATGCCAAGATGCGGAACTAATTATGCACAGAACTCATTCTTAAACCGTTCTACGGGCACCTACAATTCATTTTTCAACAATATAGACCTGAATAGCTCTTCTCTTACGGTTTTCAGGCAAAACGTGAGAAGACACTTGACGTCAGAGCAATGACTTCTTTATCTTCCTGCTTTATTCCATGTCCCTTATTCCTATCCCACACTCTTTTCCTTCTTCCCATTACTCCCAGCTGAGCCTGCACATATTGTTACATTAGTTTTTCTTTTTCCTATTTTCTGTTGTTTGTCTTACTTTTAACCCGCTCGCTGTTAATGTCTACGTATATACTTTACTGGTGTTCTTATTGTCCATACTATTTGTGTAATTGTTTGTTATAAAATCACTGTTTGTATATTTGTTAAATAAAATAAAAAAAATAAAAATTTCCTAACCTCTAAATACTCACGTGCTTCAGACTTGATAGCTTTTGCTGTAGAAATAATGTCCAGTCAATTGTGGCTTTAGTATTAACCCCGGTGTTGCTTACGATATATTATGTTTAGGGAATACGTAGCATTATTATGTAAATCAATATTTTTCGAATGCTTCTAGCCGATTCACATTTTTGAATTTCTTAAGAAATCCGTATGGAATCTCTAACAAACCCTCACTTCCAAGTTTAATCTGTCTATTTACTTCACGAGTTCTTTATTCCACTACCGCCTTTGCCTTTAATCCTTGCGGTATGCCTTGCGTATGCTCATTTTTTGAGACTTCATCAATGATTCCAGATCTTCAATATATCCCAATGTTGCTTATTTGGTTTCAAAGTCTTATTTGGAACGTTGCTTTTTTGTGTTTCTTTAAGTTTCATTACATTTTATTGGTTCTATGTCTATTTAACCCCTATCAAACCTTATGTTTTCACCTACTTAGTTCTTCTTAGTATTACTACAGTACTTGAATACAAAAGAAAGCGACAGAAGCGCTAGGCTACGTGTTACAGTTTTATTTGTAAATTTTTCATTGGTACCACTTCAAATTCCTTCAAATGCAGATTTTTACATTTTATACCTGTATATTTTTTACTTAAATTCAATATAACATTTGAAATATAGAAGAATTTTTTTGACTAAATAGGCTGAGCCTGTGCCAGCCTATTTGGGCAACTGTGCTATTATTGGCTTAGTGAACCTAAACTATTTATGCAAATGTTACCCATTCAATGATTAGCATATTCTTAAACTTATTGGTAACTTTATTTAATATAGGCTCAAATTAGTAGTGTACTTAGATAGATAGATATAGATAGTTTATTATTTTTCTTTCTTTCTACAATATAAGCGTACAACAATCATACACAATTTACAATACTAAAGCAATATAAATACATAAAATATTATCAAGAAAAAGAAAAAAAAACCCCAGACAGCGAGGTGCTGGTATAAGGGGCCAAAAAAATACAAATACTTAATCATATAATACCAAAAATCCTCAAATTTGTTCACTAAACAATCAATCAACAGAAAACAAGAATATAGTGTTGATGTTACTGGAATCATTCGTAACCTATTCGGGACACAAGCTAGTTTATTATTAAATTATATAGATGGCGTTTTATTTAAATTCGATTCCAAACTATGTAAATAATTCTATTTTTAAATTGCGTTCCAATAAAAAAAAATTCTCGTACGTCGCTGAATTTCGTATGTTTCTCGTTGTCGATGGAACTAAATAAATCAGATACGCTCCATATATCTGTCGGCGAATTCAATGTTTTAGTTCGCTTACTTGCCGCCGCACGTTTTAATTGTCAAACGGACGCTCCATTCGGGACATTTAAAAAAAAAGTAATAAAATTTAAAAAACGAATTAAAAGAGATTCTTTTTTCGAAAAAAAAATGCGTATACTATTCAAGTTTTATGTTATTTCTATAAATAATAGAAATAACATATCAACATTTCAAATTTGACGTATCCATGTCATTGTTTTTGAAAGAAAATTGTGAAACAGCTTTCGCTCAGTGTTTGACAATGGACCTTAACAATGCTTGTTATGATCGGTTGAGGCGTTCAAAAATCTGTTCTGAGAAGTCTCACAGGTTGTTGTTGAAAGAGTAGGCTTAAAGGTCCGAAAGATAAGAAACAATGGATATGGTTTTTACATAGTTAACGCGGCGACAGTTTGTCCCTAACATAGTCTTTTGTTTAATTTTAAATCACAAGATTCTAGTGAAACGGGTTTTTTTGGATGCTTCGAAACACCGTAGATAAGGGTACCTCTTTAGTGCATGGTATTGTTTTGGCGGATTAGAATAATGAAAAAAAAACCCTTGTAATAAAATATGTTGGTTATGATACATAGAATTGTTTAGAGGGTATTATGGTTATTATCAAACTAGGTATGTAGTTGTAACTGTAAACGAACATAAGTAGGTATGTTGTTGTTCTATAATAGACTATGGTTTAAACAAGACTTAAATACTGAATAAATAATGTGTAGAGATTATAATGTTGTTTTGAAATGATACATATGCTTAAGGAGTAATATAAGATATTATAAGACTATTAGATTAATTATTGATTAAGGCACGTTAGTTTAATTACTGATAAGCATCTTAATTAAGAAGGAATATACCTATGTGTAGGTTAAGAATTACCTAAGATAGAATTGATTAATGGCCAACATTAGTAATAAGATTAATAATAATTAATATTAAAGCAATTATTGAACATGTCTAGTATATAAGATTTCCATATATTCATAAGGTTGTAATTAATTTTAAGAATTAAGCTTTCAAAAGATTATTATTAAGAAATGTATTAAATTAAGGTTTATGAAAAACGTAGATCATAATACTAACCTATCAGTTAAGATGAAAAAATGATGTATAAAGAAAAGATGTATTAATTACTAGGTATATGAAAGATTCATAAAAAAAAAAAAACTATGTATAATTATTTCATTATAAGTTGTTCGCGCGTAGACAATTTGTAGCAGTTATAAAAACAATTACCCTGTCTCCCTCGCACACTACATCACAGGCGCCTCCACCAATAAGATCAGCCTTTGACTCCATTTTTTCCCCCTTCCTTGTCCTAACTCCGCCTCTCGGAAGTTGTCTTAAAACGAGTTGTGTTGCAAGGCAAGCCCTCATAACACGCTAATACGTAGTTGCATGCACATTGACTTACGCTACTAACGGTTGCCTGAGTTGTTTAGAGTTTTGACGTAGTGTTTTGATTCGACAGTATATGTAGATTTATTGTAAAATAATTAGTTATTCGGTGAAAGTGTAATTTCGGTTTATTTTTGGAAATAAGCGTAGAGTGGTGTCGGGTATACTGTAATCGCGTAGTGACGTATTAAAATAAACAAGTAGAGATCAATAGTTATTAGTGCTTGAGTGTGTTTGCTCTTAGTGTTTAAATAAATAATAATTGTTGTGTAGTGATACCTACTGGGATTAATTGGCTGGTTGCAGTAGAGGTTTGAGTATCTTAGTTTACTAACCATACAATTTGTTCATACCCAAGTTCGTATTATATGAGGATTTAAATTTTGCTTGTTTTGTTTTGCTAGTTACACAGTCGTGTGACAATTAAATTAAATTCACTAGAAGAGCCTCTGAAAGGATTACTCAGAGGGGTCAGGGAGGGCATTCCTCACACAATACCTCCCACGGGTTTTAGTATACTAACCGAAGTAGTTTGAAATTTTTCTGTTTGTTTCGCTTATAGGTATTTCATAATTTTCATGTTTTTGTCTCCCGAGCCCTATAGGCGTAACATGCTATATGAATAAGTTATGGTCGAACTTTGAGCACTGGTCGATCACTAGTATAATGTAAATAGGTGAAGTAAAAATATTTTTAATGCAATATTACTATTCATGTAATATGCTTATTTAAACTTTTATGATGTATAAAAAAAATTTCCTTGACATTACGATAAGGCATGCACTGCAGCTGTCTTTATATTACACAAATTTTATTTACTTTATGTTGTTTGATTAGTTACTTGCTTACGACGGTTAATATTTGCATAAAAAAGTTTGTACTACAGTTAGTAAAGGTACTTAGGGGAGATAAAAATAGTTCATATTGAAATTGTGAAATATTATGAAGGTTTTGCTGAAAGTTACCAACCTTTGAGGAATTAGCTTATTATGCCAATATTGTGGAATTGAAGTTAGTTTGTGGCAAAGATGAAAAATCAATTATTTAACATGGTTTGAGCATGTGGAAAGAATGGATGCAAAAATAATGATAAGGGAAAAGGAAAGGTGTTACCGACCGACCGATGTGGTTGTAGAGGAAATGATATGTCGATGGAAGAAGCGAAAGAAGTGTGCTTGAAAAGAAAAGAGTGGAGGTCCGCTCTTTCTGCCTACCCCTTACGGGAACACGGAGTGATGGGTACAAGAAAATCTATCAACTCTAACTCTTCTATGCTAATATTACTACTACATTTCTACGGCTATTTAGAAGATTGGTAAGTGTCGATGAGGAAGATCCTTTCACACTGTGTCCCGCTCCTTCGAAGCGGAGCTGAGGGATTTGGACATAGTGTGGGAGGAGGTCATAAACATTGCCTAGGATCGAGGGCAATGGAGAGCTCTTGTTGGCTCCCTATGCTCCTGGGTGGGGTGTAAGCGGGAGAATTGATTGAATTGAAGTGTCGACAGGTTTCGTGAATAAAGTACCTACGCCAAAGAGTGTTTTAAGTTGAAATCCCAACTCCTTATCATAGGGTTCATCAACATATTCTCTATGTTTAAAAATGCCTCCGTTAAGAATCAAATCCGCGTGTGTATTATGGCATGAGGGAATCGTTTCTTCTGGACTATTCTAATTAAGATACAATAATGTACCTACTTATTATGTTTAAAAAAAATGACCCATTTTGTAGTTTCCGCAAATTTTTTGTATGTAATCAAAAAAGTCCACAAAATGGAGAATTTATAAAGGGGTTTATGTCATCATACAAATGTCTCCTAAATAACCTGTCACTTTGAATGGCGTGTATGATAATTTCGCGCCCAATCAGTTTAGCATCAATTAAAATCACGGACTGACAAAATTCGGTTAGCCTAGACAAGGCAGTGTGAATCACTTCCGCTTACCAGCCCCGTCAATGTCTATAATATTATGATTCAAATCTTTCCACTTGATGAGTTCCGAAATCGGAGCAACATTATAACAATAATTGACTCACCGCAATAGCGAATGTCTAACTGCTTTATTTAAAAACTACGATCAGTGGAAAAAATAGCTCAGTGATAGAAAATATTGCGATCAAGCTGTCATCGAGATAGTTTAACGCATATCGCTTGATTGTGAGTTGATCTCAGTAGATTTTAACCCGCCATTTAACATCAACTGACAGTTGTTTCGAGTATACAAGAACGCTTCCTGTAATAAATACACTGTATTTAATTTTTTTCCCCGTTCAAATATGTGCTCTCTTCATATTTTGATCCATTGTATTTTGGTTTATCATTTTCATAATAGGAAATTTAAAAAAATAAAGCAAATATGCATTCTCGTAATCATTCGACGGCTTAACACCATAATGTACCAACTAAATTTATAAGAAATATAATGACGTTTTGAAGAAAATATTCAAAGAATACTTTTCAAGTAGGTACAAATTAATATTAAAATTGAAGTGATGAAATATAAATTAATTCATTTTGGCTGAAACATAAAGGTTTCGTTTGATTTAAAAAGGACTAACCTATATTTTGATTTAAAATAAATAATGAAAAATTAAGGTAGGTACCTATTCTCCATCAATAACTCGAAATCATTCAAGTCTGACATAGCGCATATTGGCTGTAAACACTCGCGTTGCCCGGCTACTATTTTGTTTGTTTACAAAATTTTGTGTGAAAATCATCTTCATACATAACAAACGCAGATTAAATATTGTTTTTGTAAATAGAGTAAAAACTGAACAGTGAGTTATACGTAATCTTACGATTAACGATTTTTTTTATAAATAAGACGGTTAGTTTTCAGATTACGAGTTAGGGTATTCAATTTCCTGTCACTTGAAAAATATTTAGTGTCTTAAGATACTAAGATCTAAAAAACGAGAGAGACTCTCTCATATTGTGTTCCGCTGCTTCGAAGCAGAATCAATGCATCTGGATATGGTGTGGGAGTGGGTAATCGAAGCTGCGTGAGATCGAGTGCAGTGGAGAGTTCTTGTTGCCTCCCTATGTCCTAAAAAATAAAGTCGATAGCTAGATCGTACGATGTGGAAATAGATCTCAATATATGCCACCAAAAGCGACTGTTGCAATTGTCGAAAATTTCCATTATTTGGGATTTCGAGGAAATTGGCCACCTATGTGTTTGAAATACAGGAAGCGAAATGAATAGATTAGAAAAAGGACCAAAGTGGCCGATATATCACATAAAATACCGTCACTAAAGTGGAACTTTAGCGATGAACTTTGAAATGGGAAAATTAAGACCTATTATAATCGTGACCAAAATTTAGCTTGGAACATCATGTTACCTTTCGGAAGGAGACAAAAGGAATCTGCAGGCTTATGAAATATGAACCTACATTAGAATTAGAGATAGATAAAGAGGATATCCAAAGAATCGAAGGAGATGCGCTTCCACATAAAACCCTGCCCGAAAGGCATGCAAATCAAGTTATGAAAGACCTATAATCTCCCATTAATTCTATGACAAACTCCCATAGATGACCACTTCAAGTGTTTCTACAGAATGTATAAAATGTGAATTTGTGCTGTTTCTTTTAGGAGTTTTTTGCAAGGTCCGTTTTCGAATAGGAAGATTCATTCTTCATGAAAGAGATAAATTATTGGATTTCTGCGATTCAATTCTGACTTTTTGGCACATTTCATAAACTGGAGTCTGAATCATCGTTGTTGTAAAATCCATGGACAAAACCATAAGGATATTTTGAGGAATATTCCAAAATAACCTCAAATGTAAGTATAAATATTTGCGAGAGAGCCTTTTGTAATCCGATGGCGCATGGCGTTAGAAAAATGCAGTCTGGCGGTATAAATTTAATTTACTTAAAAATATAGTGCGACGAATATGTCAGACTAATAAATTAGAGCGCATTGTTGTCGCTTTCATTAATAAAGAGAGTAAAACAAGAGTCTTTGTAGTTAGTTGAATGGCTAGATTTGCCGGTGGTCGTAGACTACATTAAATATATTAAATTTAAAAGACATTATCAAATGCGGGTACCTATAATAATGTTGTTAGGTACTGGTTTGTTTTCTACACCAGACTTATTGGGACTTTTTACCGCAACTGTTTTACCGAATGAAACAATAATAATCCAACGGCAGCCTTAGTCTTCAGCGAAAGAAATTCACAGGACAGAACCAAAGTTGAATTAGAAATAGAAATAGAAAATATATATATTTCTCACATTTTCAATACAATGTTCAAACAAACAAAATAAAAATGATAATTAAAAAGAAACAATAATTCAGGACTTAGACACTGCTAAATCCCATAACTTATATAAACATAATATAAGATAAATAAGACCAAGAGTACATATAGGTAAAAGTAAAAAGAAAATTGAACATGTATTGTAAAGTATTCAAAACATGTGATACACAGCTCACGTGAGAAATCCCATCAGGCTTAGCCTGATTGTGGGTATTGCAACAAGATATTCACCAAACATTACCTCTCTCATTCATCCATCACTGCACCAATCGCATATAATATGTTAAAATAAAAAAGAAAAACGCATCCTCTTTTTAAACAAATAAACATGTACAATATATATATATACACATACATACACACACATATCGCTCTACAACATAAATGAAGTAATATCTTTTTCTCTCAACCAAGATTTTACATACTTCAAAAATGTTGTGTAGCAACTATGTCGCTTAATTTCAGTTGGAAGAGCGTTGAGGGTTTTCGGCGCAACAAAACCAGGGAATCTCTGTGCCAATCTGGTTCTGCATTTAGGCAGCCTGAACTGTGCATCTACAAGGTGCGATTTTCCTATTGGGATTGATACAAAACAATCAGTCTAATGTCTTTTGGGAAGACCGTTTGGAAGATGTTTACGAAGCAAAACTTTTTGGCAGACGAGTTGAGAAGATATTTGACACCAAGAAGGAGATGGACTAGTGTTTTTTCTACGAAATGAACTCTGTAAAGTCTTTCAATATCATAAATTGCATCATATGCCACATCTGAGTCCTCACAGATAAATTATGTCTTATTATGTGATTATGAAGAAGATCATCGATGACAAAATCTGCTACCCGGGTAGACCGAAAGGTGGGAACCGGGCTGCAAAAGAAGAATGAGAGGTTTTAGCCGGTAGGAGTCCAGCACTACCACTTAGGTCTCCTTGGGGGATTTCTCCTCATACCTATAAAAAAAAAAGATAAATTATATCTCAAAGATTCAATGCCTTTTTTGCAGTAGATCTTTAGAATTTGGAGAACACCAGTAATTATGCAAATTCACAAATGATGGCTTTCAATATTTTTGTTGTATTTTACAGGTTATTTTTTAAGATTAGTCTTTTCATTGTTGATTCTTCGACCAGCATGAGAATCTTCATTACATGTAAACGTTTGTGGTTGATTTCGGATTCGGCCCTTAGTACAGCGATAACATCATCACAAAAATCTCCTTCAGAGTTGGACCAATGCCTGTTTGTCGACCTTTACGATACTTCGCCACATCTATTGCAATTATTTCCAGCCAGTTTCCTAATTTTTTCTGATCTTTGGTCTATTTGTTTTGTAGACTGTTCTTGCCCCTCACTCCAAAGTTCTGAGTTTGTGTAATACTGCTTTTTTAATAATGTTGGGAGTTTTCTATCTGATTTTTATCGGCTGACTCTCAAAATTCAAAACGCTAATCAATTTTTACTGTAATTTTCTTTCTTTACCGTTCTATTTTCGACAAAACCGTTGATTTCTATTCTAGCGATGAGTTTGTCGCGGTATTTCTTACATACCAACATTCCTCCATCTTCGCGTACTCCTCTTTTCTAATCCCTGACTCCAGTCTGTTCTAGACCATCAATCACTCCGGGATTATGACTCTACGTCTCCCTCTTCCCTTCCTCACCTTCTTCTTCTTTCCTTCTTGTCCTCCAGTTTCTCCCTTCCTACCTGTGCTATTCTTTCTCCATTCTCATTAAACCTACCTCGTAGTCTTTTCGAAGTAATTAAAAAATAATTTCTTTTTTTTGTCGTTCCTTTTTTTCGCTCGCCTAAGCTTCCTCCTATCTAGTAGGGTATTACAGATAGATTCTTGTCATTTTTCTTAATTGATTTCGCAAGGCGGTCACGAAATTCTATTTACTTTCACCCGGAACCTACCCAAAAATTTCAAACTTCCAAGTGGAATTACTTTCAGTTAATATGTACTTTTGGGGCCCTATACAGGTCAGAGTAAGATGCCAATAACAAAATTCCATTCCACTAACTACGTTTACTTACATCCTAAATCCACGGATTTTGAAACCGTGGGTCATTAGGGTCTGAGGCATGCTTTGTAAATGAGTACCTTACTATCTTCTAGTATATTTCATATTGTGTTTATTTAGTTGAACAGATATACAAAAAAAATATTGCACAAAATATATGGACAACAAACACGTTGGCGAAGTAAATACGTAAAAATTAATAGTCAGTAGGCTCTGCTGGAGATAAAGAGGTGAAGGCCAAGGCTAAGGGATAGGAATAAGAAACATGGAAGAGGCAAGGAGGAAGCAAGAGGGTAAAATAAGTTATTGCTCTGACGTCAGGTGTGTTCTTACATTTTGCCTGAACGGGCTTGATTTTTGCTGCCGACCTTACTCCACTCTTACAATACAAGCTTTGCTGTCTGTGAAATGTATGTTTATATTCCAGGCAAGTGTCGGGTTTTCGACACAGATCAAAGGAAATTTGGGGAAAACGTCTAAACATACCGACGCGCATGCCAACGTGTACCTAAATGGCGTCCGAGCGTTTGTGAAGGCTCGAAATTTGTGGTGGCTTACCACCAAGCCGTGGTAAGCGTGTAAATTATCTAGACAAACAATAGATTACAATAAATATATTATTATTTTAGCGTGTAATGCAGCGAAATATCATAAAATATAATATAGGCGCGAAAAAATAAAACAGATAAGAATAATATTATAATAATATTATATTATATTATATTAATATCATTTTTCGCCCTTTTAAGCATTCAATTGTATAAATCCTTCAAATCACACTTGCCTCACCGACCGTATCTCTTCCACGTTTTAAATCTTGTTTCTTACACCACTTTCATAATATCGTATTTCCATTATTTCTCTCTTGCTTTCTTTCATTTTCACCACAATATTTCGAATAAACAGAATCACATCGGATTCTTTTTATACACGCCCCGAACGTATTTTCGAAAACACTTCTTTGTCTTTTATGATGAAGTAAAAGAATAAGATTCTCATGGGTAATCAATTTAAATATGATATTTGTTAACTTAATGTCTACCTAATTGTCCGCAGTTCTGAACGTCGTAAAGTACAATTGGGAACACTTAAGGGATGAAGGGATGAAACAACTAATTTATAAGTTGACATTTTTCAGTTGACAAAATGTCACCCTACGAATTAAAAAAAAAACTAAGAGTTTTCTCCTTATCTGCCATCCTGTTTGGGTCAACGGCTCTCTCGATGACACTACTCCGGGCCAGTAGTGCATAACCGGAGTCTTGGGTCACCATCCCAGGAGACAATTTGTCATCCAAATGAACGACATAGCCGACTTTTCGCCATTTCTGCCTTCCTTTCTTCATCAATACTTAGTACTGCGGTTCTAGCTTTACCTAATCCCCTCCACTCTTTTATTTTTATTTTTTTATTTTTATTTATTTCAATTCACGGCGTTAGCCATTTACACGTAATAATACAATATTTTATAAAACATAAAATAACAACAAAGATTTGACAGACAGATGGAAGTGTAAAATAATTGTCAGGAATGTAGAATCGCATCGCCAGATGAGGATTCCGGCCGAAAGCGGTTCTACATCCATCGTCATTTAAATAAAATTTAAAATAAATAACAAAGACAAGGACTCATCAAAGTTAAACAATTAAATTAAAAAAAATCGCACTAAAATAAATAAATTAAATAATTATGGATGTATAATATTGATATAGTGATGAGATAATGAAATTTTTACTCAGATGAGGTGAGAAATTCGATTAACAAGTCAATTTACATGGTGAGTCAGTAATAAAAGAACAATAAACGTCAGTGATAAATAGAAAATTATATATAATTAGTCAGTTATATTAAAAATAATTCGGGTGATACGAGAAATAATATGAGAATAAGTTAAATTAGAGAAAAGAATATGAAAAAAGTAAGTATGTCTATCTAGTATGTATATCTATAAGCAGGTCAAGTAATCGTGCATTACAGTGCAATAATGATAATGAGCCAGTTAGCAAAAAACATGGTATAATCATCAAGTGAATTAGCGAGTTGCCCATTGTCAAATTTACATCGAATGGAAAAAGTTTACGATGTCAGATTTATATTTGTGGAAACTGTCGGCAACGATATCCGCACACCCATCCACCAAATTTCCAAGTCTGTGTAATCGGACCATAGGAGAGTGAAACATGTAGTTATTTCTAGTTTTTTTGCTCCAGAAAAAGGCATGTCTGTCTAGTGGATCTAGCGGGAATGCGGAAGTGGATAAGTTCAAGCAGTTCTGGGGAGTCTATTGCGCCGTTAATTAGCCTATGCAGGAAACTGAGATCGAAAATGTCTCTGCGGCTTCGTAGACTGAGCAGTCTCAGTTCGTTCATTAGGGCCGAGTAGTCAATGTTTTCCAAGAGGATGCCTTTTCTATAATTGACCATTCTCAAAAACTCTCTCTGCACCATTTCCAATCCATTAGTGTGAATGGCATAGTTTCAATCCAAGAATACTTCTTTCGCTTTTTCCAGTGACATATTATCATTTCTCATACAACCTCGCCTATTTCTCTTACTTCTGACCTGACCTTTTTTGACGTCATTCTCGGTCGGCCACGCCTCACATTTTTCCTTTCAGTCTTGTAAATTTACTAAGTCATTCTATTTGCATCAATACTTTCGACATGTCCAACTTATTAACATTCCTCTTTGTTTTGTAGCGGCCATGTTTCGCATGACGACATCATCCACCAATAACGTTTCTCCTTGATGTCGACACCCGGTAGCAGCCTGCCACATCGTACAAAGCCGCACAATAATTATTATTATCAGTCACCATCAAGTCGTCATATAATATTCAACACAGAACACGCACCATCCGTCTCGCGACGCGCATCGCGGTGCGCCACTCAGCGTCCGCGCATTAATATCTTCCATTCCTTTGTAACATGTTATTTCTTACTGCATTCCTTCCCAATATTCGCATTATGCTTTCCATATCCCACAGTCTTCGTAGAGCTCTCAACTAAGAAAATTAAAGTATGAAAGAGTACTGTTCGTAAAACTTGGGGCGTGTATTGTTTTCTAAAACTGCAAATAAATAAATCTGTGGTCTAAAGGAAAAGGGAGATGATTAAAAAATGACAGTTGTTCAGGAGAGAGAAAACAAAAAGCCATGGAATGATACTTTCATGGAATGTCTTATATAATTATTAATACTGGTTGGATTCTTTTAAAAATTGGCTACCATGCATAAAATTTAATGATGGTTCTAATGATTAAGCAATTTCAACCCATTTTTAAATATTTACCTGATTTTGATGACTTATCTCTGTTTTCCTTTAGAGATTTTTGTATACCAAGTAACACAATGAGCAATGTATCTACTCATATCTGTTTTCCTTTTGAGATTTTTGTGAACCAAGAACCATAATGAGATATGTATCTAGTCATTTATCTTTTCCTTTTGAGTTTTTGGTACACCAAGTACCATAAATCAAAAATATATCTACCCATATCTCTTTTCCTTTAGAACAACCAACCATCAAAATATTACTTTAGAGTCATCTCTATTGATATTTTTGTTTCCACATTGCACATTTAGCAATGAACTAGTATTTAAAATTGTAAGGGAGATTATGTTACTGGATTTTGATGTTTGGGTTAAGAAGTAGTTTTGTCAACGGTGCACTTAGCTGCAACGGTGGACTGGAGATGAGATGGACATGGCTGGGACAGGATATTGGATGCAAAATGACAGTTGGTCAAGGACAGCGCTGCTCTTTCTCCCATCAGTATCTCCTTTTCCTTTGAGGCAGAGCCCAGGGAGTTGGCCAAGGTGTCAGGGGAGATCATAAATATAGTTTTTTTTTTCAATAAATAACACTTCTCTGTACAAAGGAACAGGAAGCAAGCCAGCGGAACTTATTGCCTGAGGCAATCTTTTCCAGTCAACCGGTCCCGTCCAACCCTGGGTAGAAATTTCAAGTGAAAAAACACTGGAAAACTTACATGACCAGGAAACCTGATCCGAAATCCAAGCCACCAACTAGGCTATCGAGGTTGATGATAATGGTGTCAGCGTTAAAAGAAACATAATATCCCAGTTTTGACGTTACTCCAATGTTTATATTGATATAATAATAAGATATTTTCAACATTTATAGATACTTACACCTTGTAGACAGGTACATTTTTCAAAACAATGTGTATGAGGGCTTTGATAAATAAAAAAAAGTTTAGATATAATACAATTTTATTCAATACAAATTAATCAATTTATTAACTTACAAACTAATCATTTAGATCCACAATTTCTTGTGGATCTGTATATGGTATATCAACGCTATCTCTAAGCCCCAAATAAAAGGCGTGACAGTCCCTATCAATAAGATGTAAAATACTCAATAAATCTTTTTTTTTATCTTTATTGATAGGGACAGGACTGTCGTACAGTTTCGAAGGATTCAAGGAAACATTTCTACGCCCTCGGCGTTCAAATGACACGCTGTCAAATGCTTCTTCTTCCTTAAGGGACCTTTTATAAAAAGCAATGCCTGATTCTTCTCCTCTAAATTGCAGCCACTTTATTGGCTGCCATAGGAATTTCTCACCCAAGGCATTGCTTTTTTTGATTTGCAAAGGTCCCTTAAGCAAATCAGCAAAATTAAGGAACTTGTCATGTGACATAGTCCTTACACATATAGAATTTTCTTTTCGCCCACAACCCCTCACCAAATTGTACCAATCTCTTGGCACATGAAGGGGAGAGGTTGTGGACTTTATTTTGCGCTCTATTGTGGCATGAACTGAGTCACACTCCATATGTGTGTGGCCAGGAACAAGAAACTTATGATTCACAACCATATCGGGCCTCTTTTGCACAAGGCAAAGAAACATGGCAGCCATATGGCTGTTTTTGTTCTGACCAGCACACGAATCTGAATAGAGTGTGACCTCAGTGACTTCAGGTGGTAATGTGAGGAGAAAATAAAAAATGCACGAAGCAATTTGATTTGCCCCTCTACCACCCTCAGCTTCATGCCACATGTAGCACGTGGAACTCTTTTCGCCACAATCGTAAACAGTTAAATTATACGTCCACAATTGACGCTTGTAAAAAACAATATTTGTTTTTAGCCTCGGTGTTGGCAGGCATTGCTGCAAATCAAAACAGAAGACCCTGTTTCTAGTTGTTACTTTGGCTTTGTCTGCAGCCTTTTGTTGATAAGCACTGTCGGCTTCTAAGACATGCTTCTTACATTCTTCATCCAAAAGTGAAGCCTCAGCATGCCCTTCAAGCCCGTTTGCTCTTGCAATTTTAATTTTCATTTGGTACGTGTCACACGTATTGCAAGTATCAAGTGCTGGCTGCTTAATTTTTAGACCAGTACTTTTAAATACATTTGTAAAAGTACAAATCGAAACAGGGTCTTCTGTCTTCTCCTTGTACATATTGAACATCATTTGGATGGTAAGTCCCGAGGGTAGAAATTTTTGGTTCCCTGTATCCCTCCGGGAATAATGGGATTCATATACAGGGTAAGAGTTTATGTGATCTCTTATTACCTTTTGCCTGGATTCAGACACCTTGTTCGCTGGAGTGCCAGAACCACGAGCATCCTTAGGAGTGATGGCAGCAATAACCTCTTTTTGTTTTGAAATTACGGTTGTGATAAATTTGTTGGATTCATTTAATGTTTTTTGAAAACATATTTTACACACCTCGAAAAGGCTTCCACCTTTTCGGAGGTGGTATTTATGGTTTATAGCTCTTGCTTTAGGTGTCTGGCCATCACTCCTTATGCGAGCTGTCTTTTTTGGAGCATCGGTAATAAGAGATGACATATAGACAACTCTTTTGTTGAAGTCCCCTAATCCCCAATAGTCATTAAAAATTGACTCCTGTTCACTAAATGTAAACTTAAGAGAGCATTTTTTCCTGCACATTTCCATGCGGGAGAATTGCCTCTTAGACTTGACTTTCCCGTTGTGAGAAACATACTCCAACCCGAGGTTCCGTTTTATCTGCCTCTCTTTTTTAATGTTTACTACAGCTTTTCTCTTTCTTCTTTCTGTAGAAGCTCCGGCACAATCTGCAACCACCCCTCTTAAAATTTTATAAAATGACAATTGTCACAATGATGTACACTGTATCTCTATTTTTTACTTGTAATCATGACCATACGATAAATAAATACATTTGTCAAGTTCTTATATCTAAATACATTAATTCTACATCAAAACATGAATCATACTTTCAACACGTGTTTCGGTATTCATCTCACCATCTTCTGCTATTTCCATAGGCTGGGTTTGTACCCCATCTGAAACAAAAGACACAAAACATTATAGAAATATGAAAGAAATACCTCGCGACATATCACAATAATGCAAGTAATAATTGAAGACAAACCTTCATTATAAATTACAATATAAGGCTGCTCGACAACCTCAGTCGGAGACACGCTTGGAACAACATCTGAAACAAAAGAGACGATACGTTTAGAAATATGATATTTATATCCAGCAATATAACACAACGTTGCATGTAATGATAAAATACAAACCTTCATTATAAATTTCAATATTAAGCTGCTCAACAACCTCAGTCGGAGACACGCTTGGAACAACATCTGAAACAAAAGAGAAGAAACGTTGTTTTAGAAATATGATATTTATATCCAGCAATATAACACAACGATGCATGTAATGATAAAATACAAACCTTCATTATAAATTTCAATATTAAGCTGCTCAACAACCTCAGTCGGAGACACGCTTGGAACAACATCTGAAACAAAAGAGAAGAAACGTTGTTTTAGAAATATGATATTTATATCCAGCAATATAAGACAACGATGCATGTAATGATAAAATACAAACCTTCATTATAAACTTCAACATTAAGCTGCTCAACAACCTCAGTCGGAGACACGCTTGGAACAACATCTGAAACAAAAGAGACGATATGTTTAGAAATATGATATTTATATCCAGCAATATAACACAATGATGCATGTAATGATAAAAGACAAACCTTCATTATAAACTTCAACATTAAGCTGCTCAACAACCTCAGTCGGAGACACGCTTGGAACAACATCTGAAACAAAAGAGACGATACGTTTAGAAATATGATATTTATATCCAGCAATATAACACAAAGATGCATGTAATGATAAAAGACAAACCTTCATTATAATTTTCAATATTGAGCTGCTCGACAACCTCAGTTGGAGACACGCTTGGAACAACATCTGAATCAAATAAAATGTCAAATTAGTTTTATGAAAGACATATCCAGCAATATAAAACAATGATGCTTCATGTTGATATTACTAAACAAAAAATACTGTTTTGTAAATGTGTACCTTGCTCACACACTTCAACCGGGCAGGGGTTCACTTCCATGGCAATATCTGAATGATTTTCTACAAAATGTTAAAAAAAAAATATTAATAACACAATGATATAAGGATTTTAATACATTAAAGTTTTTTTTACTGATGAAAACGTTTGATCTACGTAACAAATCGTTTTGAGGTTATCACTACAAAATAGAGTATTGAGATGTACTTACGGTGAATTGACGCTTTTACGCGGCTCATTATTAATTTAGTCCTTTTATTAAACATATTTCGAAGTAGTAATTAAACAATTCTACTATAAAAACAGTAATAAACACTTTTAATAAAACTCGAATCTCGGAAACAAACAACGCCAACAGCGATGAGTACGCAATGACAGTTGGCAAAACGACGCCAGCTTAGATAATTGCCATAGACAAAAAGTACGAATCGACTCAACTCTCTTTGGTTTTAGGAATTTTAAATCTTCTAAAATTCTTAATTGAGATGAGTTAACTCGACTCCCTTATACTTATTGAAATTACTTGAAACCGAATCATCTCCCTTTTTTTATGCAATATTTCGGCCATTTAATAGAGTTATATTGATTCAACTCTCTTTTCCTTGATAGATATACGGCTTCTGATGTGTATGGCGTAATGATCTCATTTTTCGATTTTTTCGACTCATCTCCCTTTTCCTTTAGACCACAGAAATAATGTACACAACAAAAAGATACAAATAAAAATACAAAAAAAATAAATAAAAAAATGAAGCGAGTCGGACTTTGATTCCACCGCAAGCAACAAAATAAATCCATGTTGTTTTATCTTTTCGGCAATATTATATTTTCCTAAACAGAGAGAGAGATGTGGATGTTCTGTTCAAGAGAGCGTATCCTAAATTGTATTTCCCATCTTTTGGATTTTCTCATCGCCCCCAGACACAATTGTACATTATTTCTACCAAATAACATACACCTATGTTTTTGTTGTTGTTGTATAAAAACATTTACCTGAAATTTGCTATTGAAATAATATTTCCCAAATGAAATGTACTAAATAGAATTGTTTTGTATATTACTTACATTAATTCATCATATGGCTGCGTATTAAAATATTAATTTCTTCAACGCTTTGGAGTCGATGGCACAATACGTCATTATAACCTTCGAACTTGTCCAAGTTGTCAATGTTTTATCCCAATCGCATTCATGATTTGGCAACTCTCAATATGATTATGCAAAATTTGCTTTTCCAGTCAGTTTTACCTCAAGAATTGGGATATAAAATGCAAAAAAAAATCTAAATTGAATGGTAGTGTCAAAAAGATCTTTCTTTATTCACGACATTGTACTCGTAACTACTCGTTCTCACTTGTAATTTGTCGGGTCATGACGCTGTTCTCACACTTACCTACTTGGTAAGGATCAGGTTCGGGTCCAAACAAAATGTTCTGCCACAGAGCACCCGATTAATAATCGGACCCAGCAAAAAACAACCGAGAACGGTCAGTGAGTCGGTGATGCCTAAATAAGGGTTATGAAATAAAATAGATGATGGCTGGGTGTAAAAGGAAACGTGGTTGAAAATTTCGAGACAGTGGTTTGGTGTGCCAGAGGCTGCGGAGCTGATAAGACTTGTACAGGTTCTGAAATCATATATTCACAGATGGTCGCCAAATTACATTTGGAGTGGAAATGATTACGAGAAGAGGGAGGAACTATTTTAAAAGTTCTTTGCTCTCAGTACAGGCCGAAATGTTCCAACGTTGTTATTGTCTTTCTGGCGATTTTTTCTGTTCCAGGTACCTTTTCCATTTCATCAAAGCACGCTTCTTCCATCGACATACCATGTCTCATACAACCTCTCCTCGGACTGACAAGGCCTTCCTTAAGGACGGAGTCGTTGTATTCGATCCTCATCATTCTGGGTCGGCTACGCTTTCTTACACATTCTCTTTCAGCCTTACAGGTATTCTTTGTCTTTCTGTTTGCAACCATTTTTTCCACGAGACCGAAACCTTCTCAACTTATTGACTTATAGATTTGTCACACAATACTAACTTCCATAGCACACCTTTAAGGTTCTATAAGATTCTTAAATGTCTAAAGTATTTCCTTTAAAATTAAGCATTTTCATCTACGTATTACCATTAATCTTATTCTTGTACTCTGAAGGTAAATGCTATAAAATTTGAAATAAAACCTTTTACAAAACACTAAATTTAACAAATTTACGTAAAATAGCGTAGTTTTCAAAATTTGTTTCCTTCCTAAATAATATATTTTTCGAATTATTAGCGTCGAAATTCGAAATCTTTCATCGCCAGCTTGCACATTGCCTACATCCAGTTCTATTGTAGGTAGTTTATTGTGTTCCTGGCAATCTCGCAAATATACGCCTGCGAGCGAATAATGAAGCATATTTGTCAGGAGAGAACATATTTCGTAGGAATATTCACCCCTGGGATAAATATTGTGTAGGTGTGATATTAGATATTTTGAAATATCGTTTTTCTCTATTGCCTCATACTACTAGTCTAGGCTTTACCAATACATTTGTCTTAGTTGATTAGCTTAACTGTTTCAAACTAAAATTTAATGGGAAAAGGAGATTGAAAGAAGGAAACTGGCTAGTAAAAGGGTTGGCGGTGCACTAAGACCTCTAATGAGAAATAAGAACGTATCTCTTAAATCCAAACAGCTGATGCACAATGCAACCCGATACCATCCATGATGTATGGGAGTGAAACATGGACATGGACGAAAAATCTGGATTTTGGAATAAATGCTGTGGAAATGAGATCACTGCGTAGGATATGCGGAAAGAGACTGATTGATAAAGTGAGGAATGATAATATTAGAAAGGTATGTGGAGTGGATTTTAGCGTAGTGACTAGAATGAAAGTGAATAAATTAAGGTGGTTTGGGCATGTAGAGAGAATGAACGAGGAAAGAATGACAAAAAGGATATATAAATCTGAAAGAATGGGTACACGCCGACGAGGCCGACCTCGAATGAAATGGTCCGATCATATCGGTGCCGTCTTAGAGGAGGGCCAAGTCTGGAGCAAAAGGAATAGCAGAGCATGTATGCGGAATGTTATGCGTTTGGAAGAAGCGAAAGAGGTTTGTTTGGATAGGAAAGAATGGAAGTCCGTACTCTCTGCCTACCCCCTTCGGGAAACGGCGTGATGCTTACGAAATATGGTATGGATCTAGAGCCGATACAACAAGGACGAAGAGCCTCCTAAGCACAGCAGAGATAAAGACTCTCCGCACTATTGCAGGAACAACACTGCGGGACAGAGTGAGGAACTCCGATATTAGGAGAATCTGCGATTATCAGGATGTTGTGCAATAGGGTTGATATAGATTCTAGTAGGCGTTTCTGGTGAGATCACGTCGTGGAGAGAGCACACCTTGAAAGGATTAAACAACAGAAATCACGATAGATTGGTGTGTGTGGGTGTGTGTTTTCGAACAACAGAACTCACGCACTACTGCATAGATTGGTGTGTGTGGGTGTCTGAGGAAACTTTTCCAGTCAACCGGTCCCGTTCAATCTGAAACAGCACGAATCCGGGTTTAGATTTGAAGTTTCAATTGAAAACACACATGAGAGATCCCCTTGAAAAGTTAGACTACCAAGGTATGTTCGATAATGGTAAGAGGATAGACTTGCGTTGGGTGCATCGACGTATGGCATCTTCCATTCTGGCTATTGTTGTTTGTTTTTGCTTTGATAATGCTATTGTTGTTCTGATTTTGCTTAATCCGAGTTTTATATAT
Source organism: Mystacides longicornis (assembly GCA_963576905.1). Classification (NCBI taxonomy): domain Eukaryota; kingdom Metazoa; phylum Arthropoda; class Insecta; order Trichoptera; family Leptoceridae; genus Mystacides; species Mystacides longicornis. The sequence goes on from OY756438.1 coordinate 4,579,977, forward strand.
CCTGTTCATTGTCGTTTATTTTCTAAAGTGCCGATCATACCTTTGTCTCATTGTAACCAAAGTGTGATGTTTGTTTCGTTCGCTTTTTGATAATTTTATTCCGCCAACATTTTAATACTTTGGGTTAATATGAATTGTTCTTTTTTCTGCAATTTTATTTTCTTTTTAATTTTTCATTGTGTAGATATTTATTTTAATAGCTATATTTGTTAATTATTATTGGCAATATGCCGTGTATGATGAATAAATAGAGGAAGGCCGCCCATGCCGAGAGTACTTGTAGGATCTCTTGGTGGACGTGCGATGCTAGTCATATGTAGATCTTAAAAGAGCCGCACAAGACAGGAAAGAATTGGGAGAATTGCTGGAAACCAATCTTAGGATTGAAACCAGAGAAGATGAATAAATAAATAAATTTAGATCATAATATATTCCACTAGTTAGCAGATATGGAAGATGCCCAAGTCACGATCGCGATAAGACGATTTTTTTCGCGAATTTTTAGGTTTTTGTGCAAATAACGCGAATTTCGAAGTTTTTGCGCAAATAACGCGAATAATGTGATTTTTGGAGAAAAAATGCGAATTTCATGCCTAAATTATAGAAATAGTGTGATTTTGTAAAAATAATGTTTATTTTTTAGCGAATGGCCAGTTCATCACAAATTATTATAATAAAATCGATAAGAAAAGTACATTTTTGTATGTAGTAAAAAGCAGTAAAAAGGATTGGACCGCAGGGGAAAATTTTCCTCTTGTCAGACTCATGCCATGATTTGTGCTAACAAATTGAAGGAAAAACCTTAACTAAGACAATCTTTCAACAAAACATTTTTTTTAGTATTATTTCTGAGCGTATTTTCTATTATTGTATAATTTTCTGTAGTATTGAATTTTTATTTTTTTTATTTGATTTCTTTTTTTGTAAGTAACTATATTATAATATTTCTGTTGATTTCTTATTTCATTCATTTGGCAATGTGTGTTAATAAAATATTGTTAATTACACTATAAATTCTAAAAATTGCTAGGTGTTATTCTTTGTTCACCGAACAACGAATAACACCGAAATTCACACAAAATAACACCACTATTTTCCAGTCTCTAATTATTAGTAATGGACAACATAACAATTTTGGAAAGGAATAACTTTTTTTCTAAAGGATGTAACAGTTACTTTACGAGGATTAATTCAGGATGATAAAATATACAGTTTGTTCTCGTTAAAGGATATTTTTGACGTTCCATAAAATGACGTTTTATCACGATGTGACAGGTGATGTCTGGGCAAACATGTGTCAGACATAATTCATTACATGGAAAACAATAATAATCTCGATAATATTTCGATAATAGCCACCCTCTTATAAAAACAATGTTTGTACGAAGCAAACATGATTAAGTGTAGTGCCACGGGAAAAAAATGTACTAATTTTATGACGACACTTTCCTAATTGTTTACTCTTCGTGTTTATTCAGTGCCCGATATCAAAAAAATAGGCGACGCATGTAAAAAGGTTTCGAGTAGTTCCATTGTCACGCGTATTCACGACTCGGAACGTTTTGACACTTGTTGTGTTTGTTTATTCCGGTACTCGATTCAAAGAGTACCGACACGCAAAATAAATATACCAATATTTGTCCAAACCTTATTTTCTAAAGCGTGGTTTTTGTCCGATGTGTAAATATTTCGTTTTCTAATATAAAAGAAAGAAACACTTTCCGGCAAAATGAGAAACAGAATACATAATATGTACCTAATAGTCTAAATCTACGTACTTTTCAATAATTCAATTACATACTATGTTTATTGGTCAGAAGCTTCGAAGTAGATTCGACCTCTGAATGATATCAATTGGATCCAACTTTTAAGCTTAAAGGTTTGCGACTTCTGGGACTTATTTTGTTCGTTTATTACTTTATCTCGCAGTTTCCCGAAGGGCGTAGGCAGTAGAGTACAGACTTCCATTCTTTCCTATCGAAACAAACATCTTTCGCTTCTTCCAAACGCATAACATTCCGCATACATGCTCTTCTTTTACTTTTGCTCCTGACTTGGCCCTCTAAGACGTCATTCGAGGTCAGCCTCGTCTGCGTGCATTCGTTATTTCAGATTTATATATCCTTTTAGTCATTCTCTTCTCGTTTGTTCTCTCTCAATGCCCAAACCACCTCAATTTATTCACTTTCATTTCAAAATATTGAAGGATTGAGAAATATACGCCACAAGAGGCTCTTAAAACAGGAGCAAAATAGGCAAAAGGGCCTAGTATAAGGGAATGAAGATTTTCTATACGATTAAAATGGTAAAGCCGGCGAAACTACGAAAATAATATTTTATGCATTTCGGTTGATAATATTATGTTTACAGAATGCAAACTATCATAAAATTTGTTTGACAAACAAACATTCTCCGCTAAATAAATAAATAATTGAAAATGGTCACTTGGCAAATGAATACGTTGCAATTTTTTGTCCATAAAACAGAACCTGACATGACGACACGGACAAAAAAACGTGCACAGCGGAAGGATATATTTTTATCCTGTGTCGTATGTGCGCTTGTATTCCTAGAGGCTGTGCATATTTGAGCCACGCTGCGGGAACTTCAATCAAGGCTATTGCAAGTCCAAAATTCAATTTTATTCTTCAGATCAACGAATATTTCGCTAAGTACTCCTTTCTAATTTTTATTTTAAATCTTAGGGCTTTATATTGTTCGCATTGTATGACCTCCCTGTAGAAACCTATATTTAATACTTATCACTCAACTTACTTTTATTTTACCTGAAATATCGAAGGTGGTCTTTAATCTCAAACCTTTGCTTCTATTATTAGTCCGCTGATGGTCACTCACTTTCAACATCCATTTGGCCCTTTCAGATTCCTTCGTCCACTCCGCTACATCTTCAATCCGAGCTAATAATTCAAAAGATTTCGTCCAGAATAGATATTTGGATTCTTCTACATAACCTCATATATTATTGATCGGATTTTAATGATTCCTTCGACAATATCAAATATCAGATATGGATTGCGGAGGGCCAATACATGTTAACGTCTGTTACAAAATTATTTTGACTAATCGCTCTGTCTTTCATAATAAGCCTGTTGAGTTTCTCGTTGCTGACGTGATCAGACTTTTGTTCAAAATCATCCATCAGTGGATAAAAGATACTGTTTGTTGAAGAATTTTGCAGTTGTATTTTTTTATAAGTGGTTGGTAGTCTAGCGGCTACGACGACGGCTTTCGCATTGTTTCGTGCGGAGGTCGTGGGTTCGAACCCAGATGCCGAACATCTTCCTCTTTCACGATGCGAGCTTTAAGTAACTTACTGTGAAAGAGTCAAAGAGCGTATTTGTGTTCACCTTGACTGAACCTACAGATTCATTAAAAAAATAACATATGATTTTCTCTGCTAAAATCTATCTTCTTATATTTTTCTACTTCTGTTGGGAACGGTCCTTTTCTTCTCACTGATCTTCTTGTTCCTGTCATACGGATGTCCAGCTAATTCCTCCACATCATTTTTTGTCTTTTCTAGATATTTTTACATACAATCCTCTTTCCCTAAACCGTTACGTCGTGCCACCCCCTTGGTTGTTACAAACTATCCCCTACCCCGGTTGCTCTCAGCGGAAGCCAATTCTGCACAAGCACTATCAGGGGATTGAAGAACAAGCTGGAATATATATGTCTGTCTACAAGGGTTTATGCGTCTATTGGAGTTATATAATATACACATAGTACGTTATTGTCACAGATATTTGAGGAGGGTTTTTTTCGCGTTATATAAATATTTTGAAATTTTAAAACTTCTAAAACGAATATTTGCGTTTCGTCTCAAGTGACGAGTTACATGGGGAAAAATGGTTGAAGAATTCTGGGCAAAGTTTGATTGTAACATCGTGTTTCTCTGACTAAAGTCAGATACAGGATAACTCCGGCAGAAATTTCAAGTGAAGTACTCATAAAAAATATCTGTCCCGATACAGAATCGAACCGGGACCTTTCTGATAAAAAATCAGCTCTTACCGCACTAGACTACCGCGTCATAAACGTTCAAATATGTTCTCTTCTCCACCTATCAATGATTTAATGCGTGCATCTTTGAAAAAGTGTATAAGGGTCAAGCACTACCACCCAATTAATGGGTCTCCTTTGTTGCCTCTTTTTGTTAGATATCATTGATAATGAATTTCAGGTAGTATCTCAATAATGTCTGCAAGCAATGTTTGATCGAACGCTTTTGTAAAGTCAGTAAAATAATACGCTAATTCTTGCATGTTCAATTCTGTATTTTTGAATTCAAGATGTATTTTTTTATGTTTGCACCTATTGCATTAATTTTAATGATTTTTTTTTCTTTGTTGCAGGTAAGCATCGAAGGTTCTGATTTTTTTTTGGTTCAACAAATTCAATATCTAACGTGAGTAAAGATTTCCAATTTTCATATATTATGATAGGTATATACTTTTGATTCGAATTCTCCAATATTAGACGCTTAAGATTTGGGCGGATTATTCCGGGATTTTTGGAACTGGAAACCAAAGATATCCATGGAGTATATTGAAATTCAATAGCGTCTCTCCGAAGTAAATTGTACAATGTCTGAACATTGTATCAGAATCTTATAAAAATGTCTTTTTTACAAACATCGTTGTTTTATATATTCTTTCTGACTTGAATCTCTTGTAATATATACATATTTTTTAAAACATCCCTTCCAATATGTCTTTTGTAGTTTTAACTAGCTTTCCCGATAGACGTTGTCTTGAAGTCTTCTTCTTCTTCTTCCCCCTAGCTTGCTCCCAACTTAGCGTCTAAGTAGACTGTTGGGGTCAGCCCTCCTCGTTCTTCCGTCTCTCCTGCACCACCTCTTCCAATCCCAATCTTCGCATCCAGTCACGCCTCTGCACCACCCAGGAATTCTTCGGTCGTCCTCTATTTGTCACACGTGGAACACTACACACGTTGATGGCCTGATTTACAATATGTTCCTGCTGTCTCCGTTTTATGTGTCCATACCATCGCAACTGTCTTTCCTCAAGCTTGCTATTTACCTCAGTGACTAGAAACGTCAGTAGAATCCAATTAACCAAACATCATAAAAATCTGTTAAGCCGATCTCCAATTCCTTATAAATGCTTGTACTTATTGTTTTGTCGTATGTTCGGAATATGATTCCAAATTCAAATTTAAAACTGAAAGCTAAGCAACCTTTATGTGTTTGCTTATCTACATCTATACTTGACTGACGCATATTGTATTTTTAGGTAGATTGAAATTAAAGTCATAAATTGTGGTCAATAATAATATTGAATAGCAGACTTTTCAAAAGAACTAAACAATATTTTATGTAAAAAAAAAGTATTTACAAAAGGTGCCAAATATAAAGGCATACGAAAGTCGGAAAATTTCAATGTTACCCGTGCACTAGCTGTTATGGTTCGCTCAACAATTTTTGATCATTTCTATGTTGAATGCTTTATCCATATAGCACCTTTGTAATGTTCAGTCCTCAATTACCTACTATCATAATAATTTCAATCCATTGCAAATTACTTTATCATACAAATGTTTATAAAGTATTGAGACAGAGGGCCGTCTATATAATATGCATGTCCACGTTCCATTATCTTGCGACAGAGTGGTCCTCAATTGACAGCCACCCACTGTATATCTTGATGATATATTCCTGAAGACTTTCTTGTTTTTCTCATCATCTATTTATTTGCACTGAACTATATTGAGATTGTTCAAAGAGGTGAATGAAGAAAGCGTCGCGTAACTTTTTTTTTTTTTAATTTTTAAAAAGAGTCATCGTAATACTCTACTCTTTTAAGTAATGGCGCAATACCTAAGGCCTGTTTCCTCCAGGTAGTGAAGCAGGCCTTGGCGACTTTCTTGCCTGGCTGAATGCAAACAATTATTTTTTATAATCCAAAATAACCTGAACCGCTATTCTCGTTCTTTTACCGTCTCTAGTAAAGGATACCTTTTGAAAGGATAGTATCCCTTGCGAAGGACATCTCTAAATAAATCGGTATTCTCGATCTTTTGTTGTCAAGGATTGTCTTTACAATTCACTCCAAGGATATATCCTTTACGAAGGATAAAAATAAACGGCAACGCCGCAATTTAACCATGCAAATTGACATCAACTGAACGGAGTGTGTCAGATTTTGTTGTTTTGCCATTGAACAATGTATACCTAATTGATAAATCTGTAATCATAGAACGATATTTACACATCAAAATAGTAACACTTGCTTTAGCATGTAGATATAAAATAGCCTAAGTACTCATAAATACCTATATAATATGTGTGTTTAACCAAAAATATCTATATTATATTTTGTTGTTATGTATATTCATTTGCAAAGTTTGGCATCCTAACATTAATTTTGAAAGTTTTATACTCATTGACATTTTATCCAATTCAATAACCTTATTCATATACCTAATATATAGCTACACCTTAAATCTATAATTTTCTTTGCATAATAACTTATTAGATAAAAAAAAAACACAAAACGAAATTTTACAACACTTTAATTTAGTTAATTACCTCTTATAATTTATAAAAACACTTATTTTTATCTATTTATTATTGAAAGATGCTATCCTTACTAGTTAAGGCTGGCTAAAATGGCGGCGCTAGTTAAGGACAATCTAAAGGATACTATCCCTAGCGGAAGGATGGCATCTGTCAAAATGTTTAGCACGAGAATGGCAATTATCCTTACGTAGGGTTACTATCCTTAACACTCTCCTTCATTAAGGAAAAAAAGAACGATAATAGCGGTTCTGGTTATATAACGTTGGGAAATTGGGCAATATTAACTCAAAAACGTTCCTATACGTCGTGTTTCTCATCTGTCAAATTGAACTAAAGCTCTATGTACACAAATCAGCTGTCAATCAGGTACCTTATTGCCTTCACACTATTTATTGTTTTATATGACTTGTCAAAAATTGACTATGTTATTTTAACCATACGCTCGTTGAAACAACAGTGAAAAAAAAACACTATAAAAAACATAAACAAGTAATAATATATCGTAAATGACAATTCGCAAATATAGATAACTTGAATTTCGTTTAAATCTATAGAATACTTATTATATAAAACTCGAGATCGGCTGAACAGAGTTTTGTAATACTTGGTTTATTGGATTCTTATCCGCTTCGGATAAAGGGATAATCATTGAAAACGGAAAAAAATCATGGATAGCAAATAATATAAAATTGACAACAACGCCATCTGTGAAAAAATCTATAACAACAAAAGTTTTGTTTACTCGACAACCATTGTGTTTAAAAGCATCGGTACGCAGATTTTTTATAGAATTTCTTTCAAGCTTTAAGAAATAATCTTTTAACATTCAAACATAATATTTGAAACTTATTTTTGTATAAATTGAAAATTTGAAATCAGTTTTCACAGTAAGGGAGGACTACAGGGCAACGTCTGTCGGGAAGGCTAGTTTACATGTATATAAGCTAAGCAATAGTATTAAACCATAATCTCGGTTCAGCAATAATATGCAAAACTTAAAATGAAAAAATGTCTCTTAGTGCCTTTTTCCGCTCACTCCTCCGTACATTTACGCATTTTATAAAATGTGAATGTGTATATACCTACGCCCGTACTTACTCCAATGGAACGTGCCTAGACGTGTGTGGGTAGGTTCTGAAGTGCGTAATATAAACCAGAGATTTACATACTGGAATACCATATTCCATTACTCAATATAAGCCTTAGTGTATCACGAGGGTAATTGATCGCGGATCGGCAACACTTAGGTGTCGTACTTAAAAAAAAAAGTTTTTAAAAAAGGCACTCTTTTTTTATTTTGTTCAACTTTTTATCGATGACATTGCATGAATTATTATGATTTCTATTGAAATCCTGCATATTACCTCAATTCCCTATCAATCAATCAATCAATTGTTGTCCTTTTACACCCCACTCAGGAGCATAGGGAGGCAAAAGAACTCTCCATGCGCTCGATCAAGCTCAATGTTTGTGACCTCTCGCACCATGTCCAAATCTCCACCAGATCCGCTAAAATTGAGCGTCAACTAATTTTGAATTTCGCGACCAATCCCATTGATTTAGCTTAAACTAATAATTTCCCTAATTTAGCAATGTTAAATTTCGTCAAAACCGTGCGTTCAATTGGTAAATTTTATGGTTCTTAACCCCTATCCTTATTTCATATGTTTACATTTCACCTGCGTATTTCGAAAAAAAATATACATTCTCAATAATGTAAGTAAACACACATTTCGGTAAATAGGCTGTGATGATTCGTAATGATAAAAAGCAGACGAAAAACAAATATTTTTTTGGGGTTGCAACCTACAATTTTGCAAATTTGATATAAAATAGTTATCTATGTAGATGACACTTACATTTAGAGTCGGTATTTAAAAACTCCCAAATAACAGAGATATGTGAGGCCGAAGATTTTGAGAGATGGATTATTTAGTCAAAAGACTACTCGTTTGGTTACATTCAGAGAATAAACAAATTAGACTCCCTTATAGAATTACGTGAAGTTACTAGCAGAGATCGACTACACCGATAGGAAAAACATGTTTGAAAAAAAAAAATTTCAATAAATTTTATTCTAAAGAAATGCTCTAATATTCTACTTACGTCGAGTTTTATGTTTCGCCGAACTTTTATAACTTTAATAAAAACCTTCTCCTGACAATAGCCAAATCCAAACTCCCTTTACGCCCCACTCAGAGGTATAGGGAGGAAACAATACCTCTCCATTGCACTCGATCTTACGCAATGTTTATGACCTCCTCCTACACCATGTCTAAATTCCTCAGCTCTGTTTCGAAGGAGCGGAACACAGTATATGGGGGTCTTCCTCGTCTTCGGGACCCTGATGGGAGGAATAACAGTGCTCTCCTCGTCCAACTGTCATTCGGCATCCTTAACACATGTCCCAGCCAAATCCATCTCCTCCCCATAATAGTAGAAGTGATGAGCTCACGCTCGTATAGCGTCGTTCGTGATGCGGTGGTACCAAGGGAAATTGTGCTCATTTTTTGTACATATAAGGAGATGATAAATGTTCTCGAAAAAATCCGGACATTTTTCAAAAGTGTCGAGTATGTGAAATTGAACTGAATTCAAAATAATGTTAAAATATTCCGTTCGTTATGAATCACATAAAAAATAACACAATCTTTTATACTTACGATTTTAATAAATTAAAAAAAAAATTCAATTCGTGGATTTGATGAGAAGATTCGAAGAAGGGTCGAAATATTTTCTGTCACCCTTTACAAACGCGTACAGGGAAGATTGAGTAGGAATGCTTATTTCTCCTTTAGAGGCAATATATTTCGGATAAGTCATCAGCAAGGGTTGATGGTTATGTATATACAGACTCAAACTTGTGTATATATTTTGTATTATATAGATACCAAAATACCTATACATTTCACGTTTTATCTTCCAGAAAATGTCTATGTAATTTACAGATATATAGGATACCTTATTTAATACCGAGAAAAAAGTAGGTAGGTATATGGGATGAAGTAAGGATTATTTTCCGCTTGATTTGAGCTAAATCTTCAATGATTCTGTTTTAGAACCTTACAAACTCGTATTAATGAAGGTACAAAGCTGCTTAAGCGTGACATTAAATTTTTGACAAAAAATCCTGAAAATAATTTTACAAGTACGTTCATAGTCGTAAACATTCTCTGTCTTATTAATAATCAAACGCTTAATTCATACTTAAGTTTAACTTAATTAATCGTGACTTAACTCGTTAATCTTTTGCTACCCTTTCTCTCATCCGTCCTATTAATAACACAAGATTAAAATTTAAGTAAAGCTTAAGTCAGAAATTTTATCAATAAAAGATGCTTAGCCAGTGATGCATCTTAATCTAGACAAAAAGTTAAGCAATACCTTGAGCGACTGCAGGGGGTAGTTTAAAGTCTACTAGGGAGTGTGGATAACTCATGCGCATTGTGCTGCTTTCACCATTTTTTTTATTTAGAATCATAAATCATAATCATGCCAATTGACATACTACACTAGATATATTTATATTATCTTTGATTTGACATATCGGATTTTTTTTTTTTTTTTTTTTTTTTTTTTTTTTTTATTATTCCAACAACATAATATACATTTCAATTACAAATCAACACAATACATAATGGAATTTATTGCCTCACTAGACGCAGGTCTGTTCTGAGGCAATACTATAAATTAATTTTATTCTGTCTCATGCGCTTCGCGGAATATAATATGTTAAATAGGATTTTGTTTAGGCTATTGCTTAACTAGGTGGATGCAGGCTGTGAGGTGAGGTAGACGATGAATAAGTGGGTTTGAGCGTTTTATCTTAACACAAAGATTAGTTCGTTCTCTGACACCTCTCTGCCCTTTTGTAAGAGCCATCTAGTAACAAGACGTCCAATATACTTCGGGATAGGGTTTTGTTCGTTGGAACTTGGAATAATATCTGGAATTATCCTGTTATAGATTCGAGGAGCCAGGAACATATATTGTCTCTGTGCAAATGTGGTTCTTAATTTTGGGGGTTGGAGTATAAGTCTATTTCGCGTGTCTGCTTTGAGTATGTACTGTGGAATGTATGGGGCAGGATTTTTGTGTAAGTGCTGGGCAATTGTTCTGATATACAGTTGCCTGACATCAAGAACTTCGATCTCTTTAAAAAGTTGCTCAGATGAATATCTATATGGCTTCCTACACATTACCCTCAACAGAGATTTTTGTACTATTTTCAGAGGGTACAGATTTGTCTTGGCAAGCCCTCCCCAACTAATTATCCCATATGACAACACTGATTGGCCCAGTGCATAATATATTGTTTTCAATATCTTGATGTCAAATATGTCTCTTAAATTTCGAAATATATAAGTTAGCTGTCTTATTCTTTTAGTGATGATCTCAATATGGTCCGTCCATCGCAAGTGATTGTCTATGGTAACACCTAGGTATTTATAGTTGGTTACTTGGTTGGAATTGGTTATTTGTTTTCAAAAAGCTATGATTATGATTTTAAAATAATTATTTTTCCAATATAAGTACTTACCTATTTAAAATTTTAAAATGAAAAAATGATTATTTTAATTAAATCTGTAGTGCAGTAAACATTGTCTATAAAAATGAAAGAGTCTTGTACACTGTACTGTCACAATGACATATCAAAAATTTCTGATAGAAGATTCCCGGAAGAAAGGAAAAGAGTTACAGAGAATATTTGTTTAGTAGTGAGGGAAATTGTGAAAAATAAATTGAATTACTGTCTTATTATTAATCACACGCATAATTAATACTTAAGTTTGACTTAATTAATCGTGACTTAACTCGTTAATCTTTTGCTAACCTTTCTCTTATCAATAATGTCCGATTAGACAAGACTTAGCTGAGAAACAACTTAATTTGCAACAATGGCGGAAATTTGTATAGTGAAAACTGGGTAGGTATGTCAAAAGAGTAGAATGATCCATTTTAAAATAAAAATGAAAAGAGTCTTGTATAGTTCTATCAGAGATGTTTTATATGTGATAGAACTGTACAAGACTCTTACTCGTACGTAGCTTTTTGAAAACAAAAAACCAATTCCCGATATGTCAAATGGCGAAAGCGGCACAATGCGCATGCGTTATCCACACTTCGCTTAAGGTATTGCTTAACTTTTTGTCTAGATTAAGATGCATCACTGGCTAAGCATCTTTTATTGATAAAATTTCTGACTTAAGATAATTAATAAGACGGTCTATGTTTTTCTCTTTCATTGCTAGCAGCAAAATAACTGATGAGCGATAAGTAAAAAGTACATATTAGTATCACCTCAACACAGGCTGTCGTCTAGTGAAGTGATAAATTCCAAATATGTTACTACTTACCAAAAATAAATGTACCTATGTAAAAGTTGCAAAATAAAATAAATAAATAAAGTCATTGTGCGTAGCTTCAATACCGCAGAAAACAAGACTCCTACTGATTAAAAATGCATGAACCAAGTAAAATGGTCAAATTAAAAAACTTTTGCAATAGTATGTTGAATTGCGGGTCCTATTTTTTTAGAAAAACATTGCTTTAGAGACATTATTTGTAAATTAATTACGAAGAAAAACAAAAGGACGCGCAACATCATAATGAAATTTTGGCTATAGAGTATCGAGAGATGCATTTTTTTAAATGTTTCAACGTGAGAAAAGGACGCGAGCTCTTGTAGCCTTCTATGACTTACTTACAACCTTTCTAGAACACTTTGTGCTGCATGGGAATGTTTCAAGAAGAAAAAGAGGGAATTGAAGCTTTATAGGTACCAATTTTTTAAGGAAGTGTATCAGTATCGCTATATTGACTCAAGAGTAGAATAAAAATATTATAATCAATCAATCAATATTTTTTTAAAGCTAATAAGTACTTATGCTAAAAGGTTTTTTATTATAATAGCAGCGATAATTGATTTTTATCTAACCTTGAGTAATTATTATTTGACAGACTGTCATAACTCTAAATAAACTTTTTTTGTACATTTAAAACCTACCTTAAACAATTAATATGCTAATTAGTTTTGTATATTGGAAAAATATAAATACATTTTTATTTAATTGCTGACACTAAAGAAAAATAACACATTTTCACCTGCCTTTGATACAAAACCAATTAATCATAATACAATTTAATAGTTGATGTATATTGTGGCATATTGCCTCAGGCTCTGGCGATCTGGGTGGCCGGTCAACAGTGATACCAACAATATAAATCTTTTTTTTTTAATGTTAAGTGTGCATTAGCACCTGCTGTCTTGTTGACAACGTGCGTATAGTATATTATGTAAACATTGTTCTTGACTACTATTTATTTTAATTGTTAGTTGGCTTTTGATATGTATTATAATGCCATTGTCAATGTTTGTATTTACAAACAAATAACATTGGGAATAGTTGGTAGCGCAGTGGTATCAGGCGACGGCTTTCGTAGGACGTGCCATCGAATCTCGGTCCTTCTTTGAATGCGTACATGGGGCACCCGCGCGTTTATCAGATGATTGATTGTGTCATCCCAAATGCGCATGCTGGTGAATCCATTCATCCCCATTTGTGTAGGTTTGAAGTTGTGCAGCCTACAACACAATATCTTATTCGGTTAATTCTACACCATATTATATTACTGGATTGCGTTGAGCCAGGCAGTTCTTTTGTCGGATTAGCTACTAGGTTCTGGTTTTTTACTGACGATGTGATCAATTGTCTTCCACTTGTCTCCATTTGTCTTCCATCGAGCAATCCGTACTTAGTTTGTAGCAGCAGCTAGCCTGTACGGTGGGTTATCTACATCAATATGCATTGGAAGACTGTTCTGTTGGACTGTAGGTACATTTCTTTCTTCTTGAAAGAAAAGTTTTCTCTCGTCTAAGGTGTGGAGGAGCTATAGGTATTAGAAAGCACACATATCCACTGCACTGAGTTGTTTATCCGTTTTAGTGTGTCACTTATGACTCCCATCTTCTTCGCCCTCGCCTTTGCCCTTTATTTGGGGTCGGCTCACTTCGCATTCTTTTAGGTCCCTATTGATGCTTGACAACCATGTGGCGGGTGGTCTTCCTGGTCTCCTGGCTGGAGTTTCAATGTCCATGGCTCTCTGGATCATATTGTCTTGTGGTCGTCTCATAACATGCCCGTACCATCTAAGTCTGTTTTCCGTTATCTTTCGGTTATGGGTGCACTTTGAAACTTCCTCGGACATGGACATTTCTAACTCTATCGAGTCTGGTTATTCCTCCAGTCCATCTGAGCATCTTCATCTCTGCAGTGTGCATGCTTTGCTGGTGTTTTTGTTTTAATGCCCAACATTCAGAATTCAGAGCCATATGTCATTGCGGGTCTTACTGCGGACTTGTGTACTTGACCCTTTACTCTCACTGGCATTTTTGTATCACACAGTGCTACAGAGAGGGACCTCCATTTTAGCCATCCTGTGTTAATGCGATGGGTGACATCTTCATCTGCATCGCTTATGACTCCCATAATTTAATTTAATTAAATGTGAGATTGGTATAGGTACTGATGTTTTGAATTCTTGATGAATTTTTAACATATTATCATCCTGTTTCGTTCGATTAACCCTAACAGTTAACCAAGCCAGGGTGCTTGTATGGTTGTGTGTGTTTATTCCGCTATGACATTTATCCGGCTTAGACCTGATTAATGTACTAACTTATCAAAGCCCGTTTTTATAAATGTGCTCGCATCCTTTATTTATGTATTTACTTCTAGACTGTATACGGTGTTATCCGATATTTGTCCCACATCTCATAATCTTGTCCCACATTACCATACAAACAAAATATTGGTCAAACTATCCATACACTATAGAAATAAATCAGCCTCAACTTATATAATAATTCAGTTCAGATGTTTTTCTGCGCGGAGTCGTGCAAAACCTCCGGTAGCGTTCTTAATTACAGTTTACTGCATTTATGCTTTTAAGTTTTCAATGAAATTCTGTTCTAAAGAGTTCTCTTTGCGATATTTTAGTAAACACAGATTGCCATATTACGAAATCAAAGATACTTCGTATTTAGTAAGAAAGATTTTTTTATGTATTTAAAAAAAAATATATAACCAGTGACGAATATCTGAACCGTATATCTCTGGATAAGGTACATATAAAAAAAGCATTTGATATGCGTGTTTCTGTTTTTTTTATGATTTTTAGCTCACCAAAGTGAACTAAAATACGCTTTTGACATCTTTCACTCGAAGCAAATGACGTGAAATTGGAAATGGTCGGCCACAAGACTTAATCAATTTGTCGAACAATGACATGCTCTCTTTATTCTTCATGCTGCACTTACACGCTTGCCATGGTTTGGCAAACCACCACAAACACCAACGTGTAAACGGGGTGTTTGCCTTGCCATGTGTGAGATTGCCAACGCTAGCAACAAGCGTCGGTTTTTACACAGATCAAAGGAATTTGCGGCAAATGTATGAAAATACAGACGCGCACGCCAACGTGTAAACGGGGTCCAAGCGTTTGTGAAGCTTGTGATGGTGGTTGAGCAAGCGTGTAATTGTAGCATAAGCATTCGTTCTTTATGCACGTCTAAATAATCTCAATAAGTAAACTCTTATTTTCGCTTGGTGTACTCATTTTATAGGACTCGTAATTTCGCCTGAGACTGTATAGTCCTACTTCTCGACGTTTTCAGGATTATATTATTTTTCAGTATATTTTTCAGGCTTTATGTAATGATAATGTTATTCTAAAAGCCCGGGATTATGGCTTAGATAAATTTTACCAAATTCCATCCTCGTATTATTATTTTTATCCGATAGAGTTATTTTAGAGGCCACCGAAATTTTTCTACGCGACACTACTGCATTAGGCCCGGTACTCACTTGCGCCGCGAACGTGTAACTGTGCATCAATTTTATCTTCTATAACTTCATTTATCTAAGAGATATGGTTATTCAATAAAAATAGCCCCCCCCCCTCCCCCCACCTCTTTGCGCCTCATTTTTCATATCTTTGAAAACGGAACAATACAATTTGACTCTTTATGATGAAATCATTTTTTGGAAATTTCGATAAAACCAGTTTTAAACTTATAAGAAGCCACTTAAAAAAATATATCCCTTTTTCTATGTGCCCTTTTTCATCCCTTTTAGTAAAAATTTGGAAAAAATGTCCAAGCAACCTACTACTCATTTCTATAGGAGAATTCATATACCAAATCTCAAGTTCGTACCATGTCTAGTTTCTGAGATATTCGTATGCATTTAAAAACATTCAACCCTATTTTTCACCCTCTTAGGGATGGAATTTCCAAAAATCCTTTCTTAGTGGAAGGTTTTGTATTAAAACCTACCTGCTTTCCAATTTCACTTCTCTACGATTAGCCGTTTGAGCTGTGCGTTG
The DNA here is from genome assembly GCA_963576905.1 of Mystacides longicornis. Taxonomy (NCBI): domain Eukaryota; kingdom Metazoa; phylum Arthropoda; class Insecta; order Trichoptera; family Leptoceridae; genus Mystacides; species Mystacides longicornis. The sequence continues at coordinate 4,595,926 of OY756438.1, forward strand.
ATGAGTGAGTATGTCTGTCGGTCAGTCACTTTCCTTTATACTAATAGACTAGCTTATACCCGTCTTGCTTTACGTTTTTGATTCCGATTGTCAGGCTTGATCGGTAGGTAATTAAACAGGTTCTAGTCTAGCTTCCCATTGCTTAACAGACCTCTATAACTGACATAAGCACAGAAAAAGAAGAACGAAACTTTCACAATTCATAAAAAGAGAGAAGAATGACACTTTTAATGTTTATTAAAATTTTGTATGAAGATCCTAAAAAATATACTTTTTTAAATAGCTCTAAATATATTAAAGTTAATGCAGCAAATTTTATTAAAGAACCTTCTCCGGCATTTTGCACGGCTCTGTTCAGATTCATATCTGACGTAGCATTTGTATTTTGAGCGTGATGCTATGACATACGGTAAAAAGCAAATAAAAAAACATCTCTGAATTATTATGTAGATAGAGAAGGAGGGGCTAATGCGAGTTTTATTTAATTTCCCAATTTACCACGAACTTTCTTATTTTTTTCTTTCATAATAACCTTCTCCTGATAAAAGCCAACACGACAAAAAAAGAATTAGTGAAATCGGTTCAGCTGTTTAGGCGTGATGCGATGACATACGGTAAAAAGGAAATAAAAAAACATTTCTGAATTATTATGTAGATTTTCCACGCAACTTTCTTAATTTTTTCTCTCATAAGAACCTTCTACTGATAAAAGCCAACACGACAAAAAAAGAATTAGCAAATTCGGTTCAGCCGTTTAGGCGTGATGCTATGACATACGGTAAAAAGCAAATAAAAAAACATGTCTGAATTATTTTCTAGATAAAATGCAATTTACGATGTAAAAACATAATTATTTTTAGCTAATAATTTATTGATTATGTTAAGTTATCGTTGATCGGGTGAAGGATGACGTTCGATGGGACATAAGCTTGAAATCAAAACAATTCCTCTATAATTGCATTACTTTTTAAAAAATTCAATAGATGGCGGTGTAGTAGGAAGTACATAACATGTGATGTATGTTTGCCTATTGTATAGATACATCGAAAGAATTGACCAATTTAAACCAATTTTTCTGAATTATTATGTTAAGATTTCTTACACCTTTCCTTTCAGCCTTATGAATTTTCTTTGTCATTATGTTTGCATCCATTCTTTCCACATGCCCAAATCATCTTAGCTTACAATCTTTGTCGCAATACTTACTTCCATAGCACATTTCTTCCTAATATTTTCATTTCTTTCCATATCCCATAAAGTTTTTCCACATATTCTTCGTAGAGTTTTCATCTTAATAAACTTAACTAAAATAAAATAAAAAATTAACCGGTTTCGTAAATTTTCCAATTCAGATTTTTATCGGACATGTTCCAACCGCCCATCTCTATTCGGGGCTGCAAAATAATTTAACCCCTGTGGACCCGAAGGCGAAAATTAAAGTGGGTACCTACCCTAACCGTCTTTTAATTAAATAAACGATTTTTTTTTAATTACGCAACACTGTTTTTGTCATTTTGTTTGCCGATAGCAAGAAGATTAAATTATTACTTTTTTTACATCCTATGTAGGTCCGTTTTAAACCCGTTATTTTTTTATTAAAATCTCAATTTATTTTCAAAGATTCTAAATTTTTTTAATATTCTTCTCAGCATGATGTATCTAAATACTAACAGTCAATTCATTTAATGCTGAATATTAAATCATTCTAAAAAAAAAAGTTTTCGTTTTCTACTTAACTCGTGGAACGTGGGTGCTCAACTGTTCCTTAAAATTTTCCAAGCTCAATTATTCGTCTTTAAGTATCCGAGAGCAAGGAAAACTACAACTACACAGTTAAAACGTTGTGTACCAATCAAGCCAATAAATATGAGGCATACAAATAAAAATGGATATAGTCATATCCTTAAATTTGGTTGCTCTCTTGTTCTCAATAATTTCCAACTTCTATCTCTCTATCTCATTAATTATTGAATATCCACTTGCATACATGGGATTTTTTGACATTTTGAACATGTTGATAATTCGCATGATTCGGGGACTTAGTAATGGCAAACGTTGGTAACGTAAAGTGATCACACTAAGCCATCCTTCGAAATAGCAGTAGAAGACGGTTGTAAGTCCGAAGTGGTTTGTTTTCTATAAAAATCGGACATAATAAATTAATTTTTAGAGTCATTACTTGTTATATTATATTCGTTATATTTTTACGAGCTTTAACCAAATTCTCTTTAGGAGTACCTACGTTTTAAAAAGGATTATTTTTCCAAATTAAGGTTTAAAATTATTTCGTCTGTATTTTTCTCTCCCCTTATAATTTTAATTGCGATTCGTCGGACCATTAACTGTCGTAGCTACAACAGCTAGAATCTACTGTCGCTTCAACGTCAGCTGCAGATGCGAGTTGATGTACGTCAGGGCGTCTCCCAGTGACGTTTGACAGAAAGTCGCTTCCAGATTATCAACTGGCTATTGTATATTATCCAAATTAAATTATTGAATTTTTGTCATCAAATTAAATTTAATTTCAAATAATTTTGAGCCATAATTTAAAATGTTTTTTCTTCTATCTTTATTCATGGTAGTTGGAGCATATGTACCTATCTAATGATTAGTAGATAGGCTTTCACGGCCGGCGTCAATAACTTCAAGGTTATCCGGGCTTTAGTGCCGTGGTCTGCTGATGGTGTAACTCGATATTTCGCCCATCACTGTGGCTGGCTTCTTCAGGAGCGGCGGTTCGTCTGCTGGCGTTGTGACCTCCTCGGTGGCTGTGCGGTGAATTTGTAATTGGGGGCGTATTTATAGCGACTCGATCTACGCTAGCGCCCCGAGCGCTAATTATCTAATAATTGATGGGAAATTTCGACCACTGTGTCTTACAAACGTCTTCCACAGTTGTATCCAATGTTGGCTTAGTGTGATCACTTTAAGTTTACAATGTTTATCATTTTTCTCCTTTGGGTGCCCTGTTATGTCCCCTTGGCGTTGGCTTCCACTTCTACGAAAGCCACTAGTTCCTACGCTGATCTAAAGAGTTTATTAACCCTTGCTATTCCTGTCCCTTCCAAGATATTTCGTATCCAGGATATACAATTTCAATATGTTCGCTATTAAGTGTCCTAATTTCAAATCCCAAACCCATGATGAGTGTTTCCGTGTCATGTCAAAAGTTTTCAAAATTCCATGACCTCAGTAGGTTTTGGACCCATTGTACGACTCTAACTGTACCGTGCCGAGGCGCTAACCCCCAGGCCACCAGTTGAGTGAACGTAACTGCCATTAGTTGGATATCCCCTTTTTAAAGAAAATGAATCTGAGCTTAGCCAAAGTGAATACGAATACTCCTCAGACACATTTCACAGAAAGCAAAGCTAGTGTGAAAATAGAAATAATGGTCTTCGAAACAGCGACCTTCAGTACGATCTACATACGAAATCCGTCTAGTTAAACGCTGAATTATACAAACCACTTCTGCTTTGACACTATGATTGATTTTTTAGGGACCCTAACGCGTCTAATTCTTAACTACTATCCAGATTCTAAAAGGTTCTTCATGTTCGACTCCTAGCTATGTATCCATTTCTAAGGTGGTCTGCCTTGAAGGCATCTTACACGAGGTTAGCCGAGAGATCTTTTCTTCACGCATCGTGCCAGAATCTTCTAATTCTGACCTTCCCATCTCTTCCCGACCCTTGTGTGTCTTGTCGTATATATCAGGTTCTTTCTGACTTTACTCCGGCTATGTTTGAAACACTCGAGACATTTCTGATCACAGTAGCATCACCTGATTTGGAACCCGTAGTTAAAAAAATTGAAAAATTTATGTTTTATTTTCGTGGTGGTCCCCAGTGGCGTTTAGAAATTAAGTTATAAATTGAAGAATAACAATTCGAGGTGAAAGAGTACAAGATGGAAGTTGAAGGGTGCGTATAAAAAGTAAATAAAGTTCGGTAGATGTCGCCGGTACTAATTAGTAAAATTTAATAAGGGTCTCTTAATTACAAAAGGGAGCCGATTATGAAATGGATAAACAATGATTCTGTAGAGGACGGATTATACTGTTTAGAAAAGTGTTGACAGTTACTCGTCGTTATGGACAATATTATATTGAACAATTCGTGGCAATATTTCAGTACAGACAATAATGTATATGGCAGACTAATCATAAGCTGTACACAAAAAAACGACGCACAATTGCTGGCTGCATTAATTAATGAAAAATTAAGTCACTTCTGTCACGCCGAACCTATAAAAAAGAAAAAACCTTGCCTACTGATCAAAGGCGTAACATCAGATTACGAAAAAGAAAATTTATTAGAAGACATATATCTACAAAACAAAGAACTAAACTCAGCAAACATCAAGACACATGATCTTAGAATAATCAAACACATTACTATAAAGAAAAATCCAGCATTCATGAATGTACTAATAGAGGTGACCCCTGATGCAAGAAGATGTCTAATAACTAAAGAAAGGATTAATTTAGGATATCAAAGAGTTCCGATAGTGGACGCTAATCCGACTGTAAGATGCTATCATTGCCTGAGGCTGGGCCATACCTCAGTTCACTGTCTAAAGAAGCTGGAACCACCGACATGCTCTCACTGTGGAGGCGAACATCGCTTTGAGGATTGCAAAAAGAAGGAACAGAATCCAGTGTGTTCAAATTGTTCCCGCGACCATGAAAGAAACAACAATATAAACATATCACATGGAGCTATGGATAATGACGCGTGTGAGTACTACTCCCGTATGTTAAACAACGCTAGGACAAGAATAGAATACTGACTATATTGTTACACTTTGAATAATAACTACATACTAATATATTTTACAACCTCATACATATTATTATATATACATCGCATAAATCCTTGTCAATGCATTGAAAGACCATATACTTCATACCAATTTAAAACTTCTGCAATCTTATATACATTTAAATGTAAATCAACCAGTCTAAATATTACGAACACCGTCAATTTATTGACTATTGATTATTTCAAATTGCTCTATTTAATAAACCTAAAACTAACTCTATCTCTGAATTATTTTAAAAACTTAATCTTGATAAACAATATATTTCTAATGAATCGTATGATTTTACTATATATTTCTATATATCTTTTTTTGGTCCCGATTTCCGATATTTTGTCAAACAGATGTGTATATACTCCTTTGGTATCAATATTCATAACTATTTTCTCTTATGTGGGATGTAGTTTTATCTATTTCTATCATGTGATTGTAATGGTTATTTTATATTGGAATTGTCATTCTCTTGAGATATGTCTATGCAAAAATACACGAATATGTATTATTCTGTTAAATTTATTATACTCTATAAATGGATGACGACATATTTAATAATATAGACAATTATAATAACATAGAACAAATAATTTGTGATAGCATAGACGACTGGAACGATAAGATAAATATGGAAAGACACTTTTCCATCTTACATATGAATATAAGAAGTATCAATAAAAATTTCGATGAATTTACTACAAGTTTGAACGGATTAAAACACAGAATTCACTGCATTGCTCTGACAGAAACACACAACCGCGATGAAACACCTTACAACCTCACCGACTATACCTACTACTCAACTAGACATTACATTAATAGAAACTCAGGTATTGCCATCTTCATACACAACGAGTGTATAGTGAAAAAGTGTGAAGAAATAATAATAGAAAATGTAAATTGTATGAAAGTTGAATTGCTACATAACGGACAATCTTTTCAAATTATTATCGTCTATAGAACACATTCTTCCAACCCTGAAACATTCATAACGAAACTTAACGATATTTTGTCACACTCAAGAAACACTTTTACTGTATTAATGGGAGACATGAACATAAATATTTTAGATGACAAAAATAATGCAACAAAAGATGAATACATAAACTCAATGATAGAACTAAATTTTAAATCCTGCATAAATACATATACCCGCGAATTTTCTAACCAACAACCAACATGCTTGGATCATATATGGACCAATACCAATAACATTGAAAATATCAAATCAGTTCTCTGGAAGAGTACCATCACTGATCACTTCACTACAGTACTATATTATAACATGCCGACACCATCACTCGCCACTGGAAGAAATGAGAATAAAGTAAAGAAACACATAAACTATCAAATACTAGACGATTTAATTAAGCAAGAAAAATGGTCGAATATTTTATCTGAAAAGGACATAGATATAGCATCAATAAACTTTGAAAAGAGATTTAACGAATTGTTAGAAGCAAGCTCCAACTTTAAAAATATAAAAATCAATTCTAGAAACAGACCTATCAAACCATGGATCACAGCAGGTCTTGTTAACTCAATAAGATACAAAGAAAAACTGTACCAGAAAACAAAAAAGGCACCTGAAAACCTTTATAATATATTCTTATACAAGAGATATAAAAATAAATTAACATTTCTAATTAGACAGGCAAAAGAAATATATTATAAGAGGAAAATAAACGAAAATGAGAATAACACCAAAACTAAGTGGAAGATCATTAACGAACTGTTAGACAAAACTAAACAAAAAAAAGAAAAAATAAATACAATTCAACACGAAAATATAAAACTTAATGTCAAAGACGAAACAAAAAAATGTGCAAACATATTTAATAACTTCTTTCTGAGTGTAGGTAGAAAATTGGCAAATGAGATACAAAAAAACAACCCAAACTCACAAGATAACGTGCCGATATCTACAACTACAAATAACAACATAGCATTTAAATTCTCTACAATAACTAAAAATGAAGTAGAAAATATTATAATGACCCTTAGAGATGAATCATCCCCAGGATTCGATGGCATAAATGCAACACTTCTAAAAAGATATAAAACTTATGTTAGCGTACCCTTGACATACATAATAAATCTAAGTTTTAAAATGGGGAAATTCCCTTCAAATTATAAAAAAGCTATAATTACTCCGATTTATAAAAGCGGAGAACCGGAAATAACCACAAATTATAGACCTATATCAGTTATTTCTAATATAGCCAAAATTATAGAAAAAATAGCCAAAAGACAGGTTTGCATATATTTTAATCAAAATAACATATTAGATTCCAATCAATTCGGATTTAGAACAGAAACTGGGACACACGATGCCATAGCAAATGTAACATCTGAAATAATAGCCAATATAGACAACAACAAAAAAAGTATCGGGATATTTGTGGACTTATGTAAGGCATTTGATAGTGTGTCACACAAAATCCTTTTGAGCAACTTATCACAAAATGGCATACAAAATAAAGCGTTGTCATGGTTTCAAACATATATATCCGATAGGAGACAACTCGTTAAACTACACGATATATATAGTGATCCAGGAACTCCAGACTATGGGGTGCCACAAGGAACAGTATTAGGACCCATGTTATTCATACTATACATCAACAGTATTTTTAAACTAAATCTGGAAGGAAAATTGTTCACATACGCAGATGATACGGTCTTACTATCGACAGGAAATACATGGACGGAAACAATAGAAAAAGCAAACAATGACATTAACATAATAAAGAAATGGTTTGACATAAATTTACTATCTTTAAACACCCAAAAAACAGTTTTCATACCTTTTGCAGCAAGTACCCCTCAGATTCCTCCAAACATTATTATAAAAATTCATAGTCCTAATTGCAGCAACAACTTATGTGACAGTATAAATTGCAGATCGCTTATTCAAAAAACAACAACAAAATATCTAGGAATACACATAGACCAGGACATGAAATGGAAGAAACAACTGGAAACAACTGTTAATAGAGTACGAAAATTAGTGTATATATTCTTGAGACTGAGAAACATTATGTCAAAAGAATCAATGAAAACAATATACTATGCATTTGTACAATCGATTCTATTATACGGTATTATTGTATGGGGTGGAACCTACCCAACTAACTTACAACCGATTAATGTGGCACAAAAGCTAATAATAAAAATAATCCTTAGAAAAAAGAGAACTTTTCCCACTGAGGAGCTTTTTGATATATTTAAAGTACCGACAATAGAAAAAATCTATAAAAACACTGCAATACTCCAAACACATAAGGAGACATATGGCCGAGAAAGAGTGAATACTGTACACAGCCAAAGATCTCACATATTCGGGAATTTAACTATACCATTATGTAAAAAAACAATTTCACAACATCACTACAAATACCTAGGCATTAAATATTTCAATGAGCTACCTAACTACATTAAAACTATTCAAATATATAAGACATTTAAAAACAAAATTAAAACAAATTAAATATTCCAATATCTTAATGTTTTTTACTTTCATTATTTAAAATAAATCACGTTATATTTCATTTCATCAATGCTCATATACCTAATCACTTTAACATAATACACCTATTCGACTATAATAGAAAATAAACTATCTATACCTTTCACATTTCACACAAATGTATTACATCATTAAAATAATCTTAAGGATAACAAAATTTGTATTTATCTCAATAGTTTTGTAAATTAATTCATATAAATATGTCATTGCAATATCCATAACTTCATATAAAATATCCATAAGGTCAAGTAGAAAAAAATAATATATATAAAATAAAAAATAAAATAAAAAACTGGTAATATAATATTATAACAAAAAAAATGTACCTCTGCTCCATACACAAGTTATATGCTTACAATGGAGCAGTAAATATAATATTATACAAATAGCATTAAGTAATTATTGTATGGTAATATATCTTTATAAAATTGTACTATTATTATTCTTTAAATAAATAAAAAAAAAAAAAAAAAAAAAAAAAATTGAACAATTTGTGGCAATGTGTTTTAACAGATCGTTATATTGATTAAAAAGAAAACGAGTATACACTCCTACAAAACTTCACATCGAACCTTGAGCGCTTGTCCTCTCCCACCTTCCTTTCTTTCTTGACAACTCTCCGAGACTGAGATATTCAGCACCCGAGAGTCGACATACTTAGCATACTTAATGAACATTAACTTCGTAAATACACAAATCCTTCAAAATGGTTCATAATGTGTTGAACAATTCGTGGCAATGCGTCATTATAAACAGCAATATATTATTGAATAATGAATTGATGAAGTTAAATTGTTTAAAAACTGCCCCACAAACATAGGTATTCTTAAATTTGAATAAGTATATAATATCTTACGAATTGTACATCATCTTATATAAAAAATACTTTCCCCATTTGTTTTCGATGACGCTAGTTTTACTGTACTAAAGTACTGTAGTTCGTCATTGTTTGACCACAATTGCTTGAAGGCAATTTTAAGCTTGTTATGGTGTGCTAAGTGTGCGCAGATAATACATTCCATTACATTAAAATATTTGAGAATCTATTTGAATAAGAAGAGTTGATACCATTTTTTATCAATGGTAATCAATATGCTTCTTGTGCCTGGTGTACTAAGGAATATTCTGTTAGTCAACCCACATAATTGATATTGGCTAAATTTGTCAAAAACAATCATTGGCACAAAATTGCCAGCACCATATTATTATTTCGTATTATTATTATTATGAAACCTGTCTACGGTCACCTTCAGAAAAGTAATTAATTCCATGGGGATTTAAATGTATTATTATTATTATTTTGAATTGCTGACTCAATACATAAATTATAAAAGTCTTTTTCTCGTAATTTTTATTATTTTGTTTGAAATGTTAACATGCCAGTTTGCCCACTATTGCATATTATGTACGAACCAATGCTGTATTAAGAACTTGAGCGCCCTTGAGGTGACCACTGTCGTCACTAAACGGCGCGTTATAAATAGTCTTATTTATTATTATTATTATAAATTTTGAGGCACTAAATCTGCATTTTTATTTCAGGTTTTTTGACTTGTTCTGTTGATGTTTAAATTTCTTAACAAACGGTTATACTTTGATATTATTTAACAATTTTCCGGTAGGAAGTAGACGAGTTAGCTCCGAGGGTAGTTAATACATTTTAAATTTTGTATAAATAGCTCTTAATTATGAGGATGTTTGCTTTTTATTCATGAAATTGTCAAAACTGTCTGCCAACTAACGGTTGAATACACGATGTTTTCAAATGTACCGGCACAATCTACCCGGAACTGAAAAATGAATATTATTTCCCAAAAAAATCCACGTCTTATTTCGACACTTTATTCGTTGATTGTAAAATTTGGCACCCAACACGCGTTCAAGAAATATGTTCAGCAGGATTTGGAAGCAATTTTTTTTTACCAACCACGACCATGTGATACTTTTGCTCTTTAAGCACACTCCTGTGCGTCAGACACGATAAAAAATGTGGGGTGTTTTGATGTCTGTTATTCTATATGGAACTATTCACATATGTGGATCCGGATATATATCCGGCAACGATTTTTTCTCGTTTGGTGAGAATCGTTACCATCGAACTCAGTGGAAAAAGACAGAAGGATATCCGATCAAAATTCGGATCCTACACATTAATACTCGTACAAGTCATCATTCTAATTCTGGCGATCTATGGAGACTTACAGGTTTCGGACTTGTGTGTCGGATTCCTAAATACGCGTTATATTCTCAATACATTTCTTCATCATCTTATTTAATGAGACCTGTTGGCCTGTTCTACCAAAGCTACATTTGTGAGGTGGAATACCAGCTGTCTCGCCATCTTTTCGGTTGTCCTCCTCGAGGGCGAATTCCGTGGGGATAGTTAAGGAAGTTTGGGAGGTTCCGTTCTCTGGACATATCTATACCATCCCCCCTTCGTTGTCTGCTCCATGTAACTACATCATCACCCCACATATTCTCAATACACTTATACCCTACTTAGCAGCGAATTTATCAGCTTAAATTCTTCCAATGACCATTAAACTCTGCTGGAGTCTGTCGTACATGGGTCTACTGTTCAGAAGATGTGATCAATGATTGTCTTGTGAGTGCGCTTATCTCCGAGAAAGTATCTACGGATTGACAAACATTCTAACGGTCAATTTTATTATTATAAAAGACCAAAAATTGTTAATTTCTACCTGTGGATAGGTTTAGAAATGAACGGAGTCAAGAGTCTTATAAAGAAGCTTTTTGTCCTTATAAAATATAACTCTTTACAATGAAAAAAGGTCTTTCATTCGTCATTATATTAAATTCTCTCTAAATCTCTTCAAAGAATCTACACACTCATTTTATTCATCCGTTTGTGACAAATTTTAATTAGTTGAGTACCTACTTACGTAATTAATTATATTTCCTACTAAAGGAACAAAAGAAGTACTAACAGATGATGAGACGATATTAACAAAATTCTTTTAATATTAAATGTGATTTTAAAAGTATTTTTTGACATACAAAAATTCAAGTATAACATTTATATTTTTTTTTTCAAAAAAGTATGTCTATTTCATTCGTAAAAAGGCTACCAGATCGAGGTACACCTTTAACATCAAAATTCGCAGATTCAAAATGCTCAAACCATTATTAACCATTATTTAAAGTAATACAAATATTAAAAAAAGAAATATATTCATAGAAATATTCATACATAATTCGATAAATGTATTTTTCGAAGAATTGTGATTAGAAGAATTGAGTTTTCGAAGAATTTTCATGGAATCGTTTTTTGGTGCTTGCTGAATATCTTTTTCAAAATATATTTTTTTTTATTTCATCTTTATGTTAATGTGACTGCATTCGCATAAGGTCCATACAAAGGTCAAGTAGTAAAATTTTTGCGACTTGCATGGCATTTATTCCATGAAATTTTTAAATACATCGAATTTCTTCATTAGTTTGTTATATTCTGACAAAGAAAAACAAATTAAAAACTGCTGTTAATACATATATTTTTTTAAACTTGGTTCTTTTCTTTAAAATATATTAATTTCGAAAGAAGAATGTTGAATATTACATAGTGCCTATGCACATTCAACGTTTTTCCATGCGATGCGTCATATTATTATAGGCTATTTTCTCTATCAGTTTAATTTTATGAAATATTATTGTTTGTTTTAAACAGTGTTATACAAACATCGACGGACAATATAATAATATACAGTTTATACATTAGCCTTTATTTGTTAAATATTTCATATTGTTTAGTTTATTTGTTTTACAACGTGTTAATTAATTTATTTATTTTATTTATTTATTCATTGAATTATGATGTTTGGTCAGTTTAATATGTGAATTAATTAATATTGTTTAATACCGGCTTGATGTACCTTTTGTAACACTTTTGTTAAGTAAAATTTTCCATCGATTGTTTAATTAAATACTAAAATTCAAGTACACGAATATTATAAATTAGTTTTTATCCCAGAGTTTCCAATTTATGGATTCACCGATGTGAACCTTAGACGGACAATTAAGGTAAGGTCAATATAAGATTTGGACAACGTCATTTCTGTAAGATTATATGAAATTATTATTAGTTAGTTTTCCTACGAGTTTCCGTTTAATGGATTCACGGATGTGAACCTTAGATGGACAATTAAGGTAAGGTCAATATAAGATTTGGACAACGTCATTTCTGTAAGATTATATGAAATTATTATTAGTTAGTTTTCCTAAAAGTTTCCGTTTAATGGATTCACCGATGTGAAATTTAGATAGACAGTTAAGGTTAGATAAATATTTCTGTAAAATTATATGAAATTTTTTATTAGTTAGTTTTCCTATGAGTTTCCATTTGATGGATTCACCGATGTGAACCTTAGACGGACAATTATGGTAAGGTCAATATAAGATGTGGACAACGTCATCTCTGTAAGATTGTATGAAATGATTGTTAGTTAGTTTTTCTATGAGTTTCCATTTAATGGATTCACCGATGTGAATTTTAGATAGACAGGTTAGATAAATATAAGATGTGGACAACGTCATCTCTATAATTTTGGTATTGATGAAATGATTTCAAATATCTACGCGTGTTAGATTGAGAATTTAGTATTATAGATCTTGCCAGATCATGATGGTTTAAAGAGCATCTGAGATTTCTAAACTTAGCGTGAAATGTAAAGCTCCCCATTAACGATCACTCCAAATAGATATCATTAGTCCCGTTAACGATCACTCCAAATAGATACCATTAGTCCCATTAACGATCACTCCAAATAGATATCATTAGTCCCATTAACGATCAATCCAAATGGATGCTGTCCATTTGACAGATGTTAAAATAATTATTATAACTTAATATCTCTTCAATATAAACGTATTTTGCTTTTGAACCCTGATAGAAAAATGATGATAAAATAGTCAAATTTGGACCACATTTGTAACACTGACAATTAAGGGACGTGACGAACTGGACCACGCCACTCAAGTTTCCATATTAACGATTGGCTTGATGTGAACTTTGGACTAATGGATATCCGACTCACTCTATCACTCCATGCTGATCATACAACATTCATTTGTTTTTTGAGTGATTTCTCTCCATTTGGACAAATGGAATGATCGTGAATAGAGCGGCTTTAGTCTTATAGCGAAGAAAAAATTTGAAACGAAAACATAATTTGCGATTCTTTTATAGAATTCAACAACCAAAAAATTAATTAACTAATTATATACCTAAAGAAAAAAAAATAACAACTAATTAATGACTCTAACAATTCATTGCTAATGTTCGATTTTTAAATGGAACAAACCACTACGACCATCTTCTACTGTTATTTTGAAGGTTGGCTTAGTGTGATCACTTTACGTTAACAACGTTCGCCATTAGGTGGTAATGTTTGTCTCTGAAACTCCTAATCATGAGAATTCTCAACATGTCAAAAAATCTCATGTATGCAACAAGTAGAAATTTAGTAATAAAATGAAAAATAGAGATAAAAGTTGGAAATTATTGAGAACAAGAGAGCAACTAAATTTAAAGACTGCGACTGCCGTCATGTATTTGGTGCCAGGATATGACTATATCCATTTTTGTGAATGTCTCATTCAATTATATACTGCCTAATTTTGTTCTCTTTTGTTAAAAAAAACTTTTATTTTTTAACGTTGGATTGTTTGAAATTGATTCAGCTAAAAATACACGCACCGTAATGAAGAAAGATGATAAGATTAAAAAAAAATAATGCCCACTTTTGGCGAAATATGCAGGATATAAAAAACAATTAAAAAGGTAATAATTAGGTGCTTAGTGCTGTAATTAACCGAAAGAAGCATTATCATTCTGGCAACAATTAAGAGAACCTAGTTATTATTATTTGCAACAGTGGGGGTGTAAAAAGCGAGTTAAGGGTACTTACCTAGTTATTCGAATGAGAAGACGATAATATAACGGAATATAATATGGTCCACTAATTAGGTTAAAACCCCCCTGGAATGGGATTATCAATTAGCCTTTAACGTTATGCAGGTCTACGGCAAAACCCCTTTACGTTTTACCCGAACAGACCGACGACGGCAAAAGTAGGATTTTAAGCTTTTTTAATACCCGGTAAGCCCAACTTTTGACGTTATAATCGCCGTGTGCTAAGTGATTTTGGTTTTTTTATACAATATTCTAGAAAAATTCATTTGTTTCATTTCAAAATTTACCACGTTTTGATTTTCTTTTGTCTTAATGTTTGTTTTGACCCTCTCAACCTTTCCGACAACAACCAGCTTTTCGAGTTTATCAGGCTTCTATTTCACCAAAATTTCAAAGAAGATCTGGTAATACGTGGCAGACAGTCCTGTTTTTTGTCCCAGTTGCTGTCTACGGTATTCTTAGTAGCGATCGGGAGGGCGAATTCGGATGTTCTGCCTTCTGGCCTGACCAGATTGAGACGATCACCGGTCTCGCTATAAGCATGGAATTGAGGCGAACTGAGGCAAGGGGCGTTTGGAAAGACTTGTTTTGAAAGACAACAGCAGCGCATCAGGGTGGAAACGACCTCCCAAAAGAAGAGGACGACAGGAAAGAAAGAATGTTTGCTTTCGGGAACTTTTTAGGATAGAAATTATTTCAATTTGGGATGTTTATCTATTGAAGAACTTATCTAATGAGAGTATTATTTTTGATAAACGAAATTAATTTGAAGCTAGTAGTTTTGTGCACTTGTACAGTCGTGGCAAGCTGGGATTTACACATTTGTGCTTTTAAAAGAGGATCATGCGTTTGTGAGAGTTTAGGAGATTCGTTCATTTGTAGCATTCAGGGATTTAGTATCACTGAAGAAGTCTTAAGATTCAGAAGGAAAAAAAAACAGTTAGATGGAGACAGTTTCAATTTAGAAAAAAGAAAACAAAGACTTTGTAGATGGATCATTCTCGAGAAAGTCTTTCTAGAGATTTGTGATGTTGTTGTTATCATAAATGGCTTAGCAAAACCGACACCTTATGCGGTGTTCACACGAGGCAAATATCGCCAGGACACCAAAAGATCACCAGCCAATTGAACCGTGTGAACGGATTGTCGATAAATCTGAAGCGATAAAAATGATTGAAAGCGATATCGCCTCAGTTGACTACCTTTCAACTTTTGTTTCTGGTGGAACGATGCACGCATGCGCAGATATGCGCGGCGTCCGTATGTTCTATTTCTCGACAGATGACAGCACTGCTCCAAGTTTATTTCTCCTTAGAATCCAATTCCGCACCCAATATCTGCGTTTTTTTTTATTTTTCCTTAATTAGGACACTTCCTTATATCGTCTAAAACAACATTTTCAACTAACCCCAAACACTCCGAAACTTCTACCTCAACGTCCGCCATTTTTAAAACAACGTCAAAATCAGCGCAGTTGCCACTAGATTGAATGTATGTCGGTGGAGTCGTGTGGTGTGTTCGACCGATATTTTTTTTTATGCAAGCGATATCGTCTGGCCTTATATCGCCACGTATGAACACCGCATTAGATTGCAACTTTGATTTGAGATACATATCATATATAAGTTTCGTTGTTAGGCCTTATAATCCTGCACCCAGGTCTTCTTCTGAACATCGCCAAAGGAATCCTTCAATACCTACCCAAACCCAAAAAATATAATTATATAATCGATGATTGAACTGAAGAGACTGGTTGACGATAAAGAAGATTTTTAAAAGGAGCAGACCATCATTCAAAAGAAGAAAATCTAAATAAATGCGTTCTTAAATTGACTAAGATTGAAGAAATCATTAGAAGAAAGAGAAAAAGTAGGAAGAATGCTTGAAATGGAAAGATCTATTCGGCGTGATAAACTCTCGGGATGTTCTTCCGCTTTTAATACCATGCTTCATTGACTGACGCAGCGTGTGCACTTACAAGCCATCACACGCCTAAATAGGCACAATATAAAAAAAATTATTACCGTAACAGCAGCCATCCGAATGGTAGTTATATTTTATTACCGACATTTTTACCATTTGCTTTATTACGTTATAATAGTTGATATCTTATATGAAACACATTACCAACACTGGAATTTCATATCAGCAACAATACGACAAGAAATCGCGGAACAATATGAGAGAGATTTGTATATTTGCTGATTTGTCTTAATTCACAAACATCCTAACTATTTTTTTTGCCCTTTTGCGAATATTAGTTCATTGAAAAGTGTAAAAAGTTTCGGGGATGGACGGGGGCAGATTCTAAATAACATTGTAACAACCAAACCATAATCAATATACAACACTAAAAAATAGTCTTACGGTACTTGTTTTCGAGAAAGATCTTCCAAATGTTGGAAGGATAGTACAAATAATTCAAAAGACCAATACGGCCTTTCCTACGAGGTAAAAAGTTGATAAAAATGTGCTGCTTCTTTTGATAGTATCTATCTATGATTTTTTTACATCTTAGTACATCCGTTAGCTTGCGTTATTGTCAATATTCCTAACGCATTTTTACTGTTATCGTCGTAGTGTTGAAGCATTACATTATGAAGTATGAAATAATCACGAAAATATAACGAAATGTCTCTTAACGGCCGACATTTCATATACGATATAACACTGCTGTTTCAAATAATAACATTTCATCAGTTCCTCAATATTATTATTGTGTAAAGATGGCTTGTTTTAAGAGTATTAAAGGATGGTTTAGAATCGCAATTTGGTTTACTAGATTCTATTGATTAGGTATATTAAGTTCCACCCTGTCAGCCTCCCCGCGACCCCGATTGGCCACCTCTTGATATTGCAGATGTTTTTCAACAAAATATCAACGCGTTTCTGCAATACTCTTTCTTCTGCCGTATAATAATTATTGTTTTCATAAAGTCAGTTATTTTCAGTTTATCTATGGTGTGATTGTTAAAAAATATTGCACTAACGTTATAATACACGTATCGCAGGATTGGAGAGCAAGTGCCTCCAATGAATGCTGGATGTCCGGTGGGACGATTTCATACCACACACAGCCATCAGAGACCACTTTTCAACTTTACCATAAGGTTCCGCCGACTGACCTGGCTGGGTCACGTCTTGAGGATGCCTACGGATGACATCACGCGTCTGAGCCTCGACTACTACCCGGAAGGCGCGGTAGGCCCCTTCAAACGATCTGTAGGCTGTACGAATCGGCTGGGACAAGCCGGCGAGGACCGCAGGAGACAGGGTGGCGTGGCGAGGACTTGTGGAGTCCATATGCTCTATATAACTAGGGAGCGGACATGGTCAAAGAAGAAGATGTTACTTATATAAGCCAGAATAAATTAAGTCCTTGAGCGAGCGCTTTCTCGCGGTAAGAAAAATATTATTTCTGAAATTAAAAGCAATGTAATAAGCTGTAATGGAGGTTTATAATATAGTCGGCGAGGGTTGAACATGAAAAAAAATGTATTAAATTGGATACTCGTCATTAACTTTTTTTCAAATTCTTTAAAAAACTATCCTTAAAATTCTTTAAAAAATGAGAAAATCTCCTCGTAAAAAGGCGTCAAATTGTTTTTGAGAAAGAAAACGATTTCATTTAAGAGCTTGACACAAAACAGACAACCTTTAAAAAGAAAACGCCAAATCCATTCTGTATTTTTAAGAAAGCGGCAGACGCCGTCGTAAAAAAAACGAAAATCAATGAAGTAAGAACAAAAAAAAAGATTATCTTAAAATTCGACCTTAATAACATTTTTTTATAATCCTTGCGATGAACAAAATGGCCGACACGCCAAAACGACTTTCGCGCCTATTTTAAATTAAGAACGCACGTCCGCGCTCCGCCCCATGTCGGAGACAGCCAATCGTTTCGCCGCGTTCGTCACGTTCCATAGACGATTTGATATTATATTAATTCTTGACCATAACCAATAAACAATGTTATATCCTTAATAATGATTCACCTTGGGCGATTTAAAAAATATTTTCGACGGCATTTTTTTTCGTTCCAATAAAATTCAAGTTACAAGGTGCTTGATATAAACAAAATGACTATAATTTTGTGGTTAGCGACTAGTTATTTTAATCGTATTTTATGGGTTTTATTATTTTTAATGTAACCACATCGTATGTTATAATAATATTTTCACGCGTAAGATTTTTTACCTGTGATAACCCAAACGTACCTGTTTATCGACCTTCAAGGTCTTTCGGTTGGGTTTTTTATAAAAAAAATATCATTTTCTAAATTGAGAATATTCTTCGAAAAAAAAATACGAACAACTAACCCCCAGTACATCTGAAAAAGAACTAGACATCTATTTTTAACGATAGAAAGAAATGGCTGTGATGTTATGATTTAGGCCTTTAGTAAACGGCATCGTGACGAAAGCGTACCTACTGCAATATGCACGTAGAACGAGAGAAAAATGATAATGCACGGTACGTGGTCGTATAATTGCTATCGTTCTACGTGCATAATTTAGAAACGTTAACGTTACGCCGCCGTGAACGAAAGGATTTCAGGGTGCTGAATGATAGTTGGCCTTAAGAACCTGGTTGTATTGCCTAGATCAATCTTTTTGTCCGCACAACTTTTATTTATTTTTTCATTTTTATTTTAAGGAGAGCGCTGTTCTTCCTCCCATCAGGGTCCCGAAGACCCTCTCGTATCGTAGTCCTTTCCTTCGAAACAGAGTTGAGGGACATGGTTTGGCTAAAGGTCATTGAAGCCACGCAAGATCGGTCGCAGTGGAGGGCTCTAGATGCCTCCCTATGCCCCTTATTGGGGTCAGTTAGGGAGTATTGATTGATTGATTGATTTTAAGCTTAGATTTTGTTGAATTTCTTATGATCAGCGAAGTAGTTCGTAACCCATATTATTTGTGTCGTTATTGAAACAAGTTAGTATTATATTATCAAGCGAATGCTTGCCCATTTTCAAATATCAAACTTTTAAAAGGCCCCTTCCCTTTATCAGGCTAATCATATCAACCAGATCTGTATCATTTGTATTAAAAATCCTTAAATTATCTTTAATTTTTTTTTATATTATTTTCTCGAATGCCTATGGGATTACAAATTGTCGATACAAATAAATCTTCAATATGTATGCTCTTTATCGCCACAACTGGCAAATTAATAAACGTGGAAATGCTACAAATCCAAATATTTTAGAAAATAATCTATGCGCAAATACCGGACGTAAAAGTGACGTTCCTTCAACGTGGATGTTTCTCACAAAGGTAGGTCGTTATTCCCTTTTCGAATTTCCCGAAAAAGCACTTTGAATCTTATTAAAATTATTCCTGTTTTACAGCTTGTACCTACTTTATTAATCAAATTAAAGACACTTCTGGATCCGGTCGAAAAGAGACACCATCCGACAGCTCTCAAGAACATTCCTCCCCATCCCCTATTGAATAATTAATTAATTCTCCCTCATTATACTTCTTTTTTATCGTTGCGTCTTAGAGAAATTATAATTTTTTTACGATCAGTATTCTCAGAGATCACAATTTTGATGTGACTAAAAGAGGCCGCATTTAATCGCTCGCAAAGGCAACTGTTTGGACCACCTTTGCAAATCATAGAGATGACTTACTGGTTTCACAGGGCAGCTGAAAGTATGGAATGGCGAAGAATTGAGGACAAAAAGATCCACAATTGATTACAGTTTTGGATACGAAAGACTTTTTTCAGGAAAATAAAAGAAATATACAAAAGCTGTTGAAGGTTCCTAACGAGTGTTCAAAAGTGAGATCATAATGGAAATTCTAATGAATGTATCCAAAAGATACCAAGCTGTAGTGGAAAAAGTAGCTTTTAAAAACAGTAGCCCAACAACGTGATAAATGGATAGGCCATAGCATCAGGCTGACTATCTGCTCTATACCATGGGCGAAGGAATTATTGAGGCCAGAAATTTAAGAGGCCGTCCCAGAGATAATTATAGACCAGTTGAGTGGAGACATTCGCTGCAGCATCTGCCAAGAGATGAAGAGACTGGCCCGTGATAGGGAGGAGTAGAGGAACAGAGTCGGCATGCTTGGTGCAACCAAATATTTATAGAATTATGACTCAGAATATGAAGTGAAACTTAACGAATAACACGAAATAATAGCGCAAAAAGTGGACAAAAATATGACCCAAAAGTTCTGGACCTGTTGTCGTAGATGTGTTGAAATAATGTCAGTAAGTTAACCGCTTGAGGACAGTTGAGAAAGCTTGAACTGATGAAAATGTTGAGAAAAGCCTTGAATGTTGGAAGAAACCCTCGTTTTTGTTGAAAACCCATATGAAAATTATTAGTCTCCAATCGAGCACTGTCACAGCACACACATACACACAATGGCGTAATAAAATATCAAACAAAAAAGATCTACAGTGATCAAATAAGTGTGCATTTACACCAAACTAACATAAAGCTGGAGCTAGAAGTATATTATACTTTTTTGTCGTTGATATTAGACACCATGGAAACAACAACGAGCAAGAATCAATTAATGAGTAATGACAGATAACGCGCGCCTGAGTTCTGGTTCTTTCTCGTTGTTGTTGTCTTGGTGACCATATTATCAACGATCAAGAAATATACTATGTTTTCCAGCTCTCGCTCTATGTTCGCTTAGTGTGAACGTACCTTAATAGGAGTTAATTGCACAGTTAGTAGTTATCCATTCTGCAAATTCATTTAGGTATTATGCAGATACCTGAATATTAGAATTTTTATTGGCTTAACAATCGTATTTTGGGAAGTAACTGTTTCTTGGTATTTTTGCAATCATCGAAAAAATATGACTACAGCGTTACTATTATTTAAAATTAATTAGGTATTTCTTGAAAGAATTCAATTTAAGTCTATGGATGTGAATATACGAGATTCGTAAGTTTTCCTAGGAAATCTTACTCATCGATGTGTCATTCAAATTTCTTGAAAAACATTTTTCAATACAGCTTAGATCCATAATAAATTGATTGCTGTGATAAAAATAATATTTTAATTTCTAGGAATTTCTAAATCCTTTAATATAATAATAATATTATTATGTACCTAATTATTGACCAAACTTGACATTTATGCCTACATTCAGATCTAAAGTTTGTGTTTAAATTGGCGTAGGTAGCATACTGGCGTGGATTCATATTATCGATTTTTGATGATAAGCTCGAAAAAATGCCAGTTTATTATAAGAAAATTGTGTGGGTGAGGCTGAGGAAAATGCTGTAATTGAGCGTTCCGGACTCAACGAACAATTTTGGTCAATTTTCAGTAAATGTTATAAATAGTTGAATTTATTGTTTTCAGCAATACGGATTTTAAATCTCTATACCTACTGTCACAATCCACACTAAATTTTTGTCACGCACACATATTAAATTTAATGTTATTATTAATCTATTTTTCCTTCCAATCAAACATCCTTAATCTAATTTTGTAAATTCAATTGTTTTTTATCCCATCTCTCTCCCCTTTCCCTTCTTTTTAATCGTTTTTTCTTAACCTTCATTCTTCCTTATTTTCTCATCCCTTTCCTTCAGCTTCTTTCCTTTTTCTCATTCGATTTCTCGTCTTACCTACGCGTCTCATCCTTATGTACTGTAAGAAGCTATTTTATTTTCTTCGTTTTGTCTTCTGTCATCAAAAGACAAATTGAAAAAACAAAATACGGTTTTGTTATGCACCAATCTGTGAATTTTACTCATCAATTCTACTTTGGGCAATGTTTTTTGTTTTCATTTTATTGATAGTTTAAGAAATATCGGATATATTATACGTCATAGGTGAATACTGTAATGCCGGCTGATGAAAGAAAAATCGAAAATAAATATATCATAAATTTAAGCCCATCACGTGTCACAGATTTTAAAACGAATGTGACGCTAAAAAAAAAAACAAATACCTGAAGTCAATGTCAGTTTACTTAAAAAAAAATACTCAATTTTTTTTATAGTTTAGCTTTATCGTTTCCTCCGGAAGCTATTTCGAGTTTTGCAATTCCGGATTCGAGCTTCATATGGACTAATTATAATGGACAACTCGCTTGTGATTTCCGCCAAGTTGTCCACTTTTGAAAACGTTTTATTTTCGCTTAGATTTCAACGATTGCAATTCTATACTGTCATAGTACCTACCTACGTCAAATTTGAGTAAGTATATCGATTTGAGTTCAACCAAATGGGCATTCGCTTTATTTGAAAATGTCCATAAATTTAATACTAGAGCCAGGCCTTGATTTCCTATAGTTTTTTTTTTATCTAACATGTCTAAATATTTTAACATTTGACTCGTCGCTACATTCTAGAAATTTGTTTTTTTTTATACATGTCCTTTTAAAATTTTGATTTCAAATTTTTTTTTTTAAAAAAAAATGAATCTGTGCTCACTCAAAGTGAACACAAATACACTCCTTGACTCTTTCACAGTAAGCTACTGAAAGCTTGTGTCGTGAAAGAGGAAGATGGTCGGCACCTGGGATCGAACCACGACGTCTGCAGTACGAAAGCCGACGTTGTAACCGCTGGGTCACCAACCACTTCAAATCATTTGTTATGTAATAGGTAAGTATTTTTGCATCTCTTCTAGTCTTAAAAAAAAAGAGGCATGGGATTCTCATAATTAGCGTTGTTAACCATATTATCGTAAAGTGATCACACTTAGTTTGTTCATACCATTCAAATCGAACTAGATTAGTGAATTCGAAATATAGATTAACCGACCTCGGTAAAGACGTTATCTTCCATTCTACATTCTTTGACAGAGAAATTTTTTTTTTGATCATTGTTATGACCACCGATGCATCTGTTTTACACCATATATTTTCCATCCGCATTCTGTCACTCGCACCGACTATCAAACAACTGACAGTTTCTGTAAAACGCAAATTTAATTAATATTGCAAAATGTAGGTACCTACTACTTAGCAGGTTCTTACTTTAAAATATTCTAATGTTTCGCATCATTTTTCTATTTTTTTCTATCACGAGAACCTTTTCCTGACAATAGCTATCATAACAAAGAAAGAATTAACAAAATTGGTCCAGCCATTTACGCATGATTCGATGACCCCGGATAAAAAGGCACCAAGGCACCATCCATAGAGATAAGCACTTATGTTTTAATACAAAAATTCCCGTAGAAAACGACAAGGGTAGGTACTAGGTAGGTACCTTTATACTTCTAGAGTACCTACTTGACCCCTGCGTGCTCAATCTCAGTGTTCTTTTTAATATTGCGAATTAATTAAAAAGAATCAAAGTGTTGAGGAAAAAAATCAATCAATCAATAATCTTACTTAGTGAGTCTTTTTTATTCAATCTAACCTCCTTTTTCATATTAGCGACAGATATCTGTTATTGGAATAGTGGTTTGAGACTAACGACTAGTATCTCATAATAATATCATCTTTGATTTGCTGCTTTAGTATCATGAAACAATCTTTCATTTCAACTCACTGCAAATAATTTAAGTGGAAACCTTGTTGAATAATATTAAAAGTGATTTTGACAGCGGCGAATAAAGTCCTAGTGGCATAAAGTGTATCCTTGATAGTAATAATATCCTTTATTATCTTCTTTATAAAGTGGAAAGAACGGTCGAGAGTTTATTCGAGAGAAGAATGAACGTTGAAAAGTGAAGAAATTGTTTTATATCAGAAAACATAATAATATGTCATAATTCATTGTTCTTAACTGGGAAAGAGATCCAGTTCGTAGGAATCTGATACGTATTACCGCGGTGGTTTTACCGCCTCATGTGGAATAAAAACCTTTGAAAAAAGAAGAGTACCTGACTTAAATATCGCTGTCTGTAAACAACAATTTAAACAAGTATGGATAGAAATATCAGTAAATAATAATTCGAACCCGTACTTTTTAAGAAAATATTCCTAAAAAATGAAATTGATTCAAAAGTGTTAGAAAACAATTCTTCTTCTTTTTTCCAACGTGGCAATCCACTCTCGAGAGAGTGATCTATACCAATAACATAATTTCTACGTATCTTCCTTATTAAATTTAAAATTTATTGCCTAGTAAACAATCACAAGAATAAAGAAAAAAAAAATAACAATAATATCTAAAAAGTAAAACTCATAAATTATGAAACTCTATTTAGAAGTTGAACTAGAAGAAGTTGTGACTAGTAAACAATTATCTTGTATTTTTGTTAAAATATTAAATTGTTTGGGCCGAAGATCTTTGGTGGTGTTTATACATTTTGACTCGTTTTTTCATTTCAAATCCTTTGTAATCATTGGTGTATAATGAAATGGTAAAGAAAATAACGAATTTAATAATCGCCATCACAGTCAAAATCTTAAATATTTATCAGAAAACAGTTTTTTAGTGAATGCATGAAAATTTTTCATTCTAGAAAAATAAGAACCTAACCAAAATTTCTTATTACCGCTTGTTTTTAACTGTTTTTCTATAGGCCTCATAAACCTCTATAATACTCGCACGATTGGAGTGTACCTAATTACTGTTATTTTGTTCTTCGATTTTATCACAACTTTTCAACCAAACTTCTAGAGATGGATGGCCTGATAGATTTTTTAACCTTTTCAATAATTTCGTCGTCGATGAATTTCGCAACCAACTGTCCCAAACCTCAAAAAATAAGAGCGAAATATTCAAAGATAATATTGCAAAGTTTGCAACAAGTACACTACCCTAGATTACAATAATAAAGTTTCTACTTTAGGGTTGTGAATTTATTTGATTGTGCTTCTCATTCTCATTTTAACATTCAAATGAACAAAAATACCAAATCGAAGAAGAACTCAAAGACAAACAAAATGATTTTATGAAAATTAGCTGTCGATGAGCGTATGTAGTGATGGAAAGAAAAAAAACTAACGTAGGACACATTGATTCCATTCTCAAGGAAGGCCACTTCAAAAGTAGGTGAAATAGGAAAGGGTAATATGTCAGTGGAAAAAGCGAAAGAAGAATGCTTGGATAGAAGGGAGTGGAGGTCCGTTCTCTCTGTCTACCCCTTACGGGCCCGGCTTTATGACAAAATTCAGAACTAAATGACGCGGTAGCTATTTATATGGGGTAAGTAGGCGAGTCTCTTCAAACAACAGAACTCACGCATCAGTACAACTATGGTGTGTATAGGATGTGTTTTATTGCTCGCTTCGAGTAGGCGCCGTTAGTTGATCAGTCAGTATTCAAGACTATTCTAGTATATTATGACATTCCAATAATCGTACAATTCTAAAATAATCATCAGTTTCTTACGACTGATTTGGATATAAATTATATGCTAAGATTTTCAAGAGGCACCTTTATTAAGTTATAATATATGAAATATTCTATTTTTTTTCCATGAGATAACAATATTATTTTGGTACTTTCTGGGTTTGTTAGTAAAGTTTCCCCATATCATTCTTGTTACTTGAGAGGAATGTTGCTGTACCTACGATCACTCTCTTTATTTTTTCTTTTTTTCTATCGCCTCCTTTCACCCAAGGGGCATTTCCTGCTCCAAACGTTCAAAAGACTCCAAATGTTTTGGGAGAAGAATTTTAGAAAACTTTTTTTTTCTTCTTCCCCGATACTTCTCTGTTCCGATCTTCAAACTTTTTTCTTCTATACTACGCATCTTTCAACTTATATTTTTATACAGAGAATTCTTTTTTACGACATGTTTTACCAGATTTTCAGAAAAAGCACGAAATATTAAAAAAATATTACGTATGTAAACACTTTTAACCTAATATACAGCAACTAAATTTAACAAAAAAAACGTATTAACTTGCTCAACGAACTCACAGAAAGCACCCTTTATACACTTACAAAACGTGAAGAAGAGAGAATAGGTCTCCAGTGCTCCAACAACCGGCATCTTTTGCTATATTGATATCGTCAACATTCCACTAATAATATTCAATTTTTGTTGTCACAGAATTAAAGCCATGATTGGTTGTCCTCTAATCAACTATAACATATTCCGTCGTTTATAATAATTTCCCGCATACACTATTACTATCATAGCAACTAATATCAAATTGCAAATGAATAATAGGTATAAGTTTGAAAAAAAAATTCAGTAGATTGGTTTTGTCATGCTTATGAAAAATATTTCGTTTGATTAAACTACAGCTGCGGACGATCTTTTCAATAATAAAGGTGTGTTTATATGAAACAAAATATCGATTTGTTTTTGGTATACCAAATCTACTCTGTATACCAATAATACATATTACCATAAAACGTACATTGAAATGAGTTTCTCATGACAGGGACATTCTTATACATAATATTTAAAAAAAGAAAACTTTCCATTCGTATTCCGTTGGGATTTAAAATTCTTCACTGTAGTAGAAAGTTCTTTTTTTTTTCCAAGGGTAAAAAGTTTCGCTGCGCTGTCATTCTTTCAATTGTTCGCTGGCGGGGTTGCCACATGAAGGAATTATTTGAATAGAATCTAAAAATAAACCCTGGGAATTATTTTCGATTGCGGATTTTCAGCTTGAGCTATTCTTTTTCGATGGTAATTAACAAGTTTTATTCTTAAACTTCTTGACTGTTTTTGATGTATTTTTCTATTTGTATGAAATAACAGAGAACATGGCTTTTAGTCAGTTCACCGCCCATCTTTCCAGTAGTTATTTGAAATTAAATAGAACACGGCTTTAGACAGTTGATATTCGCGCGATTTGAAATAAAATAGAACACGGATCTCTTCGGTTCATATTCGCGCAGCAGTAATTTGAAATGAAAAAGAACACAGCCGTAGACAAATCATAGACGCGCCTGTACATTGGGATTTGAAATTAAAAAGAACACAACCATAGACAATTCACAAGCGTGCTTATACGATGTAGGAAAATTTGAACAACATACTTAACGCAATTTGAAATGTAAATAGAACATAATAATATCAAACATGTTAAGTCGCGTCCAATAGTAATTTGAAATTAAGTAGAACACGCCTATAGAGAGTTCATATTCGCGCCAATATAATGCGATTTGAAATAAACTTCTCGATAACCATAGACACTGTTTATAGTTAGTTTAAATTAATATAGAACATTATTACTCATAGTATATGGAATATAAATGAGTCTTGTGATCGGATTTCAAAAAAAAAATAGATTTCGCTGAAATTAATTTTCTCCACGTTTTCGAGGGTGTAGATTCCAAAAATGCAAAAAAAAAATTTCCGCGTACCCGTACCCGTACCTTTACGCGTATGCCAAAAATGTGTGTGCACCTATGGGTGTGCACTGTACACTCATAGTAATTCTTATCCGATTTGATTGAAATTTGGTAGAACGGTTAGCCCCTCGATGTAGATGAGTCAGTAAAATGTTGAGATCTGTACCTTCAGGAGAACCCTCTTAAAGTATCCAAAGAAAATTTCACTTGTTCTATAAAAAGGTATAAAAAAGAAAAAAGAAATTTCTTCTATTTTCATAAAATTTTGTATACTTGCGGGTTGGTCTTATGCTCCTACACAAGCACGTAAAATTTGAGGTCCGTAACTTCAGTGGATCCCCCTTAAAGTACCGATTAATATTGAATATGTAGTTCTACAGCAGATAATAAAAAGCTCCAATAGTCGATATCATTTTAAAGTTTCTATAATAATTCCAAGGATAAATTCATTTTAATCGTAAAATTATGAATTTTTATACAAAGATATGTTTTACACGAAAACGCTGTTATAATATACTATGAGTTCTTGGCTACCCTAGGTTAGCAGCTTTTTATAATTGTGTCAGTTACATATCTTTCTTTTTTGATTTTTGACAGTTGCTCTTAAGCAATGAAGAGTGAAATGAAATCGAGTACTTACCTACCATTTATTTTGTCAGTTTTGTTGTACATTTTGTTGTAATCATTTGAAATCAAATGGAACACAGCCATAGACATGTCATAGTTGCCTCATAGACTTTCATACTATATATCCAATCCAATCCAAACTCCCTTAAGACCCCACTTAGGGGCATAGGGAGGCAACAAGAGCTCTCCATTGCGCTCGATCTTGCGCAATGTTTATGACCTCCTCCCTACTAGTCTACGATTTGCCCCTAAGTATCGAAATGGTTAGTAGACTAGCGGTTACGACGCCGGCTTTCTTACTGTTTCATTTGGAGGTCGTGAGTTCGATCCCATGTGTTCTTCTTTCACGACAGAAGCGTTAATTAGCTTACTGTGGTGACAGAGTGTATCTGTGTTCACTTTTAGTGAGCACAGATTCATTTTGAAACACGGCGCAATACGTTCCCAATAGAATTAGTCGCCGCCGGTAATCTTGAAAAAATTTACCTATTTTTGAAAAACAAAATTGCAATGTAATATAACACAGCCACAGATATTTCACAGTTGCTCTTATGGAGATTTATTTATAGAACTTAACTAATGACCTCGGAAGCCTAGTTGTACTAGCGTGGACTTCAGATCCGAGGTACCGGGTTCGATTCCAGGTCGGGTCAGAGTTTTTCTAAGTGTTTTTTCACTTGAAATTTCTACCTACACTGGAAAAAATTACCTTAGGCAATAATTTCCGCCGGCTATACTGACACCTTTGTATAGAAAAGTGTTATTATAATAATTATTATTTTAACAACATAATTCTTTATTTGTTTCAGGTAAATGAAAATTCTACATCAAGCACGAAAAATATCTACTATACAATTAACCAAAAAAAAGTAAGATGATTCATTATTTTATTGAAAATATACTTCGAAACTATTTTTCTCTATCTAGAACACAATATAGAGAGCTCAAGCAAGAGTGAAAGAAATACCAAGTGCATTATAATATTTATAGAGCTAGATATCTCTACTTATGTACAACTTGAGCGAATTCTGATAAAGGGCTCAAATTGATTTATGTTATTACATTTCTGTAGAGTCAAAATATATCTAAACTTTAAAGTTAAAAATTCTCAAAACGGACCTATGGCATTTGAAAAAGTAAGCGCATTCTTTTAATGACAAGACAACGAGCTTTATAAGCGTAAATTTGAAGCATGAAACGACCAAAATCAAAACTCTACTTCATAAAACCTTCATAATATGATTTTTTTTTGAAAATTCTCGTATAGTCTCACTCGAGTTATCATGGAGTAGGCTCTTCACAAAAAGGACTGTAGTATTATTATTACTATACATCAAATAGACAGTTACTTTTTTGTACCTTTACAAGTTGTAGCTCCCAACAGAAGTGCTTGTATGTTTTTACGATGCTATAAAATTATGCAGAAATACTTTGGTTTTTTTTTTTATCAACGATGAATATTTTTTGTTCAAACGTTACCCACCATACACCACTACCTCGATTAACGACAAAAAATGCGTGTTTGTTCGTTAATCGTTCAACGTTTCTTATTATATATTAGGGTATGTTTACACCAAACGAACAAAGAGGCAAAGCTAGAAACAGACCAAGCATTCCTACAACAACGAGCAAGAACTGAAACTATGCCGATTTACTATCATTTCTCACAGCTCTTAGTGTTAGATATTAGAGATTTCGGTGTTCGTTTTATGTAAACGCACACTATTTAGTGTAAGTATCTCGCTCTGTAATGTTATTAGAAACTTTCATCTTTCAAATACACAAGTTTTTGTTATATAGGCCTAGACGCATTGTATAATCTGGTATGTCTATAGGGGTTGCTTTACCAGTTAGTAGGCGGAGAGATACACAGGTTTATAGGTAATACTAAATTCTAGTATAATCTCAAAACGGAAAGTAAGTAGTGTTTAGTTACTTAAGAGTCAATTCATTCGAATTTTGTTACCGTCAATATAGGTAATATAATGATTGCATCAAAAAGGTTACTTCTATATCCAAAAAGAAAAAAAATAATATTTAAAGAATATTTAATATTCTTTCATATTTTAGAATGCTTTCAATGCACTCCTTTTCCTTTTAGCAGTTATTTGAATATCTACTGTTAAATAGTAAACACTAATAATTTGTTACCTACTGTATACTCTGGCCTGTCATTGATCTTCCTTGCTTTTTGCTATCTACATGCTCATTCTTGAACCATCTACGGCATCTACTCCAATGCTCTATGTCTTGAAATGTATTGTTGGTATTGTTGATGGTTCATTAATTTAGCAATACTGAAATTAATTATCCAAAAGCTTTGACACTAATTAAATGTTTTCTAGTTTATTTATTTTTATGTTATAAAGGCACATATAAGGTACTTATGATTAGTCCATTGTGGGTCTTGGCTTCCTCAAACAGTCGTCGCCATTCCGCCCTGTCGGCCGCCCTGCGACGTCAGTTTCTTACGCAATCGATCCATCTCAACCTCGGGCTGCCAATATTCCTTCTTCCAGTCGGGCTTCGGGCTGTCAGTGTGGAGTTTCTTTAGTGTAGAGTGTTTGTCCATTCCTTCCATGTGCTCCAGCTATCGGAAACGGCATAGTTTGATGAATTTGCTGATGTTAATGTCATCATATAATTGATACTGTTCATCATTTTAGCGGATTCACCATCTTCCGCCTTCATTAATGGGCCCATAGATTCGATGTATGATTTTCCTCTCGAACACATCTAGTCGCTCCAAATTACGCCTTGTTAACGCCCATGTTTTGCAGGATGATGTAAGGACAGGTCTTATTAAAGTCTTATAAAGCTAAGTCTTGGATAAGCCTTGATTTAATATGTTTCTGGAGCCCAAAATAGCTTCTGTTTGCAGCCGTTATTCTGCATTTAACCTATGGTAAGTCACGAACCACTGTAAATCACAGTGGGACTGTACTTTAATGGCTCTTTTATCTGGGAATATTTTAGATTTGGAATTTTTATTTCCATTTCTTCCAACGCTTATAATATCGTTTATTTATTTTGCCGCCATTGTTCTGTTGTGTATTTTATAGTTATGTGTTGCCGCTTTCAAAATTGTCTCGTAATTTTTTCTCATTTTTTTCCCCTCTTGTTTTCGCCAAACATATTATTTTTTTTACTATGACAACCTTGTTATCATTGCGTGCCAAATTTTTTACGCTTTCTCAAAAAAAACTTTTAGAAAGCCTTACTGTTAGAATAAGTAGTACATAATATCATCTATTCCGAATTTTACTCCATAACATATTAAAGTAAGAAACTCACGGGTATTTTGTATGGGCTGCGGAGCTTTCCGAAGTATTCTGCAGAGGCACTAAACACCTTTGCATACAGAACTTTGTTACTTCACGCCAGCGTTAATGTCACGGAAACTTGTCACAGGGGTACAGATATCCTTTTATCGAAGGATATGTAGAGAAATTTTGATGGTATGAATGCATGAATGGATGACGAATGAAAAAAAATATTTAATATCGACATCAAATCCTTCTTACACTGGCCCACATTATCCTTCCTCCTTCTCTATTACAACATTCTTTTATTTTCCTCCACTCGTCTCTTCACAAACACTCGTAAGTTCCTATTCACGGCGTCCCTTCCAATTTACTTTTTCTTCCCGTGGGAACGTAATAATTTCTTATACATTTTTTTCCTTTTCGCTTCTTATCTTCTCGAAGGATGTGTGCACATTTTCCTCGACTAAGACTTCCTTTAGAAATAGTTTAATTCCCCCGGTACATCTGTAAACCTTTTTTTTCCATACTTAAGAAGGTTGATTATTAATATTAATCTCTGGACTCTTTTTTTTTTGACCTTTGGCAATTCTTCCATTGGGATGCTTTGTGCCGAAAACACTATTTATTAAATTTTTAATACATTAAAATTCAATATAATAATCCTTACAAAATAACAAAAATCTCATATATTAAACCAATTATAGTCTTATTAATTCCTGTCATATTATTTTTCCTAACTGACTTTGTAGTATATAATCCTAATAAGGCTACATCTTCACTTGTAATACATTTTTTATGCATTACAAACTCAATAGAAGTACGTTTTTTATTGTTTCTTTTAGTATTACAATATCCCAAAATTGTAGACCTTTACCCAAAAATCCTGAATAATCCTATGGTATCTAGATAACTTTTAGCAAAACGCATTCTGGGTCGTTCTTTGTTGATGGCCATCAGCACTCTTCTGTCTTCATGATTTTCTTCTGTCATCGCAGTTCAATTATTATGTAGATGCGTCTGTTTTAAACCACATGTTATTTTCCATCCAAATTATGTCAATCGCACCAACTATTTAACAACTGACAGTTCCTGTCAAAACTTCAAAATTGTGATAAGAATTTAACTTATGGTAAATATGGTTGCCTACGTAGAGTTTTCTTTAATTTTCCATGTAACTTTCTTAATTTTTCTTTCATAAGAACCTTCTATTTAAGAATTAGCGAAATCGGTCCAGCTGTTTAGGCGTGATGCGATGACATCGAGAAATAGCTGTCCATTTTTATATAATAGATGATTTTGGCGGTATTTCTGAACTCCTTTTACACTCTTGTTTCCTATATCCACTACAAGCCTAACAGATTGATTCTTAATCTGAGGTACTTTCTTGGATAGGTCTTTTTTTAATTTCGATCTTAATTATTTTGCCCAACAGGTCATAGATTTTTTACATGGGTACTTTCCGAATCAAGCCAAAAACCTCCAGATAAAAGTATGACGGTTCTGTGATTGGTTACTTTAGGAGAAATATTGCAAACACAGGTTTTCAGCTTGCCTCAAATACCTCAAAAAATGTCTAACAACTTTCTTAGTACTGGGCCAACATTAATAATTTAGTACAGAGGTTTTAAAAAACATCCAATAGTCTATATACAAAACTGATCATCAAGAAAATTGGAAATGGTCTAAGTGGGGATATAATAATCCAACATTCACAAGAACTTCCTATTATTAATATGACGTATTGAAAATTATTGGCAGTTTTGTATACAGCCTGGTATAATCCATTGTGTTATATAAAGGTAAAACTCTTTTTTTTGTGTTCCGTGAGGGGGAGAGTGGTGGATTCTCGAGTAAACAGGATTATAGCTCTTCCCCAGTCCTTTTCTTTGTCGATGAGATATACGATATTACATTATAATATTACCTAAAGCAAGTAAGTGGATAGAAAGGGCTCTCTGACAATATTTCTACCTACATATATTTCCCTAAATATAAGTCCGTGCATTCCCTTAATATTGACAAACCTCATCGTTTATTTTCAATTATCATGCAGGTTTAAGCTATTATTTCCCTAAATATAAGTCCGTGCATTCCCTTAATATTGACAAACCTCATCGTTTATTTTCGATTATCATGCAGGTTTATGCTATTATTTCCCTAAATATAAGTCCGTGCATTCCCTTAATATTTTCAAACCTCATCGTTTATTTTCAATTATCATGCAGGTTTATGCTATTATTTCCCTAAATATAAGTCCGTGCATTCCCTTAATATTTTCAAACCTCATCGTTTATTTTCAATTATCATGCAGGTTTATGCTATTATTTCCCTAAATATAAGTCCGTGCATTCCCTTAATATTTTCAAACCTCATCGTTTATTTTCAATTATCATGCAGGTTTATGCTATTATTTCCCTAAATATAAGTCCGTGCATTCCCTTAATATTGACAAACCTCATCGTTTATTTTCAATTATCATGCAGGTTTATGCTATTATTTCTCTAAATATAAGTCCGTGCATTCCCTTAATATTGACAAACCTCATCGTTTATTTTCAATTATCATGCAGGTTTATGCTATTATTTCCCTAAATATAAGTCCGTGCATTCCCTTAATATTGACAAACCTCATCGTTTATTTTCGATTATCATGCAGGTTTATGCTATTATTTCCCTAAATATAAGTCCGTGCATTCCCTTAATATTGACAAACCTCATCGTTTATTTTCAATTATCATGCAGGTTTATGCTATTATTTCCCTAAATATAAGTCCGTGTTCTCCTTTAATATTTAAAAACTTTATCGTTGATTTTCAATAATTAGCATGCAGGTTATTATTGTTATTAGGCAATAATTAGCATACAGGTATTATTGCCCTAAATATTAGTCCGTGTTTTCCCTTAATATTGACAAACCTCATCGTTAATTTTCAATTATTATGCAGGTTTATATTATTATTTCCCTAAATATACATAAGTCCGTGTTTTCTCTTAATATTTACACGTCATCGCTCGTATTCATCTAAAATAAAATTCATACTATTATTTCCCTAAATATAAGTCCGTGTTTTCCCTTAATATTGACGGACCTCATCGTCCACACTTATTTTTCCCTAAAAATATGACCTTAACATAGACATTGCTTTATAATGCAACAATTGTAAATGATATAATATGATATATCCTGACTTATAAGACCTAGATTTGTTTATAGATATTTTAATTTAGAAGCATTACTTGTAAGAAACAAGACCGATCAACTACCTCTTTCATGACAAAAGCTTTAAGTAGCTTACTGTGAAAGAGTCAAGGAGTGTATTTGTGTTCACTTTGAGTGAGCACAGATTCATTTATTTTATAAAAAAAAATATCCAAACACATATAAACAAAGCTTTAATTTTCTTAATAGTTGATTTTCCATAACTCGTGCATTAATATCATTTTTTTTTTAAATATGACTTTATTATCTATGTATGTATATTCTCTTTTTTCAGGAATAAGGCTGACTTCGTCGTCCCAATTATATATGGAGACAAGTCAAAAATTATCAAATTTGAGTTTTTGATACAAATCGATTACAAATGATGGTCTGCTTCTATTTCTTTAGAGAGATAAGTCAAATTTGTCCTAAATATGTTTTTATAAAAGATGTCTTTTCATGGAATTATTTAAAAAAAATTGAACATTCAGTTCAATAAGAAGACAACTCAAATGTCTCACTTAAGAACTGTCAATGATTAACTTTCATTCTAGTTCTATAGACAGACATCTTAGATGTCCGCCTATAGAACCGCCAACAACTGAAAAGATCTAGTTCTATAGAGAGACAACTCAAAAGTATTCTTGAAAATAACCATTCTATCAATAATAAAATCATGAATCTTAATTTTAAACTTAATAAAAGACTTGACAAAACAGTACTTGATACATTTCTAAATTCATAAACTCTTAAGATTGCTATTTTTGACACTTACTATATAGTAGTTTCTATCCATAATTACAACTTTTTTAATATGAAACGCCGTATCTAGTAATTTATATCTATGATATTAAACAACATATTAAGGTCTCTTGTATAGGTTTAGTTGATAAATCAAAAGTAATATTGATTATATTCTTCATTATTTCATGTTTTACAATCCCCAATTTTCTGTTAAAAAAAACGTAGATCCACCTATTACAGTGAATATTAAGGATCCAGATTACAGTGAATATTAATGACTGGTTGACTCCTCTGCAAGATTAAGATATTTTTGGATATTTATTTTATTAGGTACATGAAAAACTTATACATATTGGTATTTGAAAATTAGCACAACATATTGATTATCGGAGAAAATTGTATTGGATACTATAAGTAAATAAAATTTATCGAATGTTTAATGTCATCATCATCAATTTGCCGTGGGGTTGTCGGCTAAGAATAGCACCTTTCTCTTTTTGCTGGTTTTTCGAGCATCCTGTAAGAGGCAGGAAATCGAAAAATCAGATCGCGACCGTGGGGTTGACCACCTCACGTCCTTAGAACAATCGGTCAGAAAAGGCAACAGAATTAAGCCTCGGACGCCTTGACCCCATCAGGTGGGCCTTTGTTGACCACGGCTTGATTTAGGAACAAGAGCTTAAAAATCGGGACTCTGAATGTCCGCACTCTGAGGGCGGGCGGGGAGCTTGTTGTTGCCAAGTTGGCGGGAGATTATGGACTAGATATCCTGAGACTGAGTAAGGCACGCATCCCAGGCTCGGGGCAGAGTGATGCTGGCAATTATGTCATGCTTCACTCTGGCCACCGGACTGCACGGATGCGTGGCGTTGCTCTACTTTTAAGTAAATTGCCTTCTCTCGCCTTCTTGGTTGGGAACCTGTTTCTGACCGCCTGATGAGTGCGTCCTTTAAGATGAGTGGCGAAACACTGACGGTCCTTCCATGCTATGCTCCCACTGAGGATGGGGACGCGGCTGCTAAGGACTGTTTCTATGGCAGTCTGGATGTAGTTGTGTCCCATGTTCCGAGGCGCCATCGCCTAATAGTTCTGGGGGACTTTAATGCCAAGGTTGACAACGATCCCCAGAATGGACCAGGCGTCATGGGAAAGCATTGCTTAGGA
Source organism: Mystacides longicornis (assembly GCA_963576905.1). Taxonomy (NCBI): domain Eukaryota; kingdom Metazoa; phylum Arthropoda; class Insecta; order Trichoptera; family Leptoceridae; genus Mystacides; species Mystacides longicornis. The sequence continues at coordinate 4,632,398 of OY756438.1, forward strand.
GTGATGAACGATAACGGAAGCCGTCTCATTGGTTTCGCCATGCTCCATGGACTCTTAATAGGGGAAACTCTCTTCCCCACAAGGATATCCATAAATACACCTGGACCTCGCCCGACAGAAGAACGAAAAGCCAGATAGACCATCTCCTGGTAAGGACTAGCAACCAAACTGACCTGCGGGATGTCCGCACCTACCGGGGAGCAGACATGGACACGGATCACGAACTCCTTGTGGGCTCGTTCTGATTCAAATTTCACAATTTCCAGCTAAGATCGTCTGCTCCTCGCCCACTGGACATACGCAGATTAGAGAGTGCTCAGTGTCGTCAAACGTGCGAGGCTGAGATACGCACAAGGTTTGCCCCCTTCCAGGATCCACCCAGAGCTGCTCCAATTGAGTCAGCCTGGACTAGGTTTCGCGACGCGGTTATGGAATCCGCACGTTCTTCTGTCGGCTATAAGAATAAAAAGAGGCCAATATGGATGTCCGATGGGTCCTGAAGTCTTATCGAAGATCACCAGAAGGCTAAGACACTGTACGAACAGATAAAAGAAGACATCTAGATTCTCAGATACGGCGAGCACAGTCTGCTGCACTCGGAAATGACTCAAGGACACTCTTCGAAATCACTCGAGAGGTCGGGAGAAGAGGTAAAAAAAAACCTGTGAAATCAATACGAAACTCTCGTGGAGCCACTGTCACTGCCCCCGAACTAATTAAAGGGAGATGGAGGGAGTACCAACCACTTCTAGATCTATTTAAAATGGCGTGTGAAGAGGAGAGGTGTCCAAAAGATTGGCGGAATGGATCCATCATCGCAATATTTAAAAAGGGGGACCCCCTTGAATGCGGAAACTACCGTGGAATCACTCTACTGAGTGTTCCCGGTAAGGTATTATCTTAGATATTACTACATCGCATTCGGGGACCTGTCATGGCTGTCCTCAGATAGCAACAATGCGGCTTTGTACCTGGCAAGTCCTGCACGGACCCAATTTTCTGTGCCAGGTGCATCTTTCAGCGGTGTGAAGAGTTTAACTCTCCAGTCGCTTGTTGCTTCATAGATTTTGAAAAGACTTTCGACAGCCCACATAGACCATCGATATGGAAAATTTTAGCTCTGTACGGTATACCTCCGAAGATAGTTAAAATGGTGCAGTCCCTGTATGAAGACTCCGAGTGTAGCGTCAAAACGCCAGGTGGTCCTACTGAAGCTTTCAGGGTCACCACGGGAGTCAGACAGGGCTGCGTACTGGCTCCATTTATATTTATTATTGTTATGGACTTCCTCTTGAGAAAGTCCATGCAAGGAGCAAGAGGTATACCGATAACACAGAGAGATGGTCTAATGGGCGAACTGTGCGATCTGGAGTACGCGGACGACCTAGCGTTGTTCAGTACGACATTGGAGGAATTACAGCGCAGTGTTTCAAGACTCTGCGACAAAACAGCACGCCTTGGTCTTCGAGTCAACGCCAGTAAGATGGAGCTCATGACGAATAATGCTTGCCCCGATAAACAGCTACCGATAACCATCGACGGTCACCAGGTCTCCCGGGTGGAAAAAATTAAATACCTGGGAGCAACCATTACCACCTCTGGTGAGCTCGGGGCTGAGCTCCCGATACGTATCGGAATGGCAAGTGGCGTCTTTAAAAACATGACCAAGATTTGGAAAGCGTCGGCGTTTAGTGTCGAGACGAAATGTAAACTGTTTGTGCGTGTGTGTTCCCCATTATCTTGGCAACACACACGCATCAAACAGTTGGGTGTGAGTCCTGGCACCTGACCAAATCCCAGGCACAAAAAGTCTCAGCCTTTGAAAGGTTCCTAAGGAGAATTCTACGCGTAAGATGGTACCACCGCATCACAAACGACGCTATACGCCGGCGCACCCAGCTTGAGCCCATCACCTCTACACTTGTGGGGAGGAGATATACTTGGCTGGGACATGTGTTAAGGATGCCGAATGACAGTTGGCCGAGGATAGCGCTGTTCTTCCTCCCATCAGGGTCCCGAAGACGAGGAAGACCCTCTCACACTGTGTTCCGCTCCTTCGAAGCAGAGCTGAGGGACATCGTGTGGGAGGAGGTCATAAACATTGCGCAGGATCGAGCACAATGGAGAGCTCTTGTTGCCTCCCTATGCCCTTGAGTGGGGTGTAAAAGAGTGTTGTTGTTGTTTGTTATAAACAATTTTTAGGTTATATTTTTTCAAAGAATTGCTTAAAACTCACTAATCTGCGATTCTGGGACTCTTGAGCTCTTAATACTTTCCACCATCATTTAATTTTTTCATCATCTTAATTTTGCGAATTCTCGTATCCATTTTAAGATTATTAACCTTTCTCCGCAATATAAAACTTCTTAAATTAAATTTTCGACCGTTAAAAAAATCCAACCCACTGTTATGAACACAGAATTCGTACTAATAATCACTACTAATTCACAAAAAGTTCAATTTTATATAGAGGCAAATCAAATGTCTCCGTATAGAATTAGAAAAATTTCCGGGTGACAGATTTTCGTTAAAATTAAGTCGAAATACCTTTGTATTTTTAAATATTTAGATATTTATAAAACATTTTAATAAACTAAATTTATGTTTTTTATAAAAATAACAATATTTCTCGCAACATGGCAAGATAATATACAAAATTTATTTATTTTCTTTAAAGATATCAAAGAAATACTTTGTTCAAAATCTTCAAATGCGTTTTACTCAAAATGGACTTTTTCGACTTGTCTCCGTATAGTATTGGGGCGTCGTTATGGTCCCTTAATATACGAAATTGAAAGTCAACTTTATCTGATCTTATTGCGTCTTGATAAGATTTATCTATATCGGATTTTCAGCAAGTAACTAAAAATTTTTCAAAATAATCTTAAATTATTTTTGTATTTTGTTTAGGATTGTAATAATGTTTCCCCTTTATCAAAACTCCAAATTCTGCAAAAATTAAGTCACATTTTTTAGAGTGTGTTCATAACAGTAAAAGTCAAACTGCTTTTCCTAACATAAAAAAAAATCTGAAGATGAAAATTTTACTCCTTTTCATTGTGATGAGTTAAGCAGAGACTATGCTACTGCATTTTCATATGGGACTAAGCTGTGCTCATCACCAGAATATGCGTGTGGATTCGTCAAAAAGATGAAGTGTTTCGACATTAAAATCTGCTAACCTTAGTGATCAAAAAATTCGGTAATTATTATGTTTCAAGGTCTTAAAAATATAACTAATACCTAAAAATAATGATAAACAATTCAAAAATATAAAACTTTTGTTAAAAAAACATTTTTGATAAAATAGAACATTCTATATATAGGCTCTATTTTCGGGAAAATAGTCGTGTTTATTTTAATTAACTTCAAACCCTCTTCGGACTTATTTTTGTGGACGGATAGTATATTTCCTTCTTTTGTTTGGATTCCATTCATCCTTGCTACCACAACATGTCCTTTATTTGTTTTGTTTAGACCGATGTTTTCCGTAAAACGAACCTTATTGAGTTTCAATAAACTTGAAAATATCTTTTATCACGCTAATAAAAAAAAACAGATATAGCGCAAATTACTGCCACATTATTTCGCAAACTTTTTATGCGATCAAAATGAGTTTGCTACAACTTCATCCATATTATTTGATTTATTATTTCTCACAGCCGAACCCCAGCAATAAGGCCAAAGACTTGTAAGATGATGGAACCGACTCTAATTCAAATTCCAGACCTAGCACGTTCAAGTTTCAAAGGATGTTAACCCATATTTTGATATTTTTATTAATCTTCTGTTTTTGGGCGTTTTGTACTCCTAGTAGATAACTCATCTCTTCTTCTGATGACGATCCAGATTTTATCGATGCCAATGGTGATAGTTTTGTGTTTACTTAATTTTTTAAGGTATATCCCTTAATTATGAGGAAAACGTCTTAAAAATGTACTTTAATTAATCGGAAATTTTTGAGTTGACCAGAAGCGAAAAACCTAAAATGAACTGAAATCACAAGACGATTTCTGGGCAAGAGAAAGGGTCAGCTGCGAGGTGGTGTGGCCTGATGAAGAAAACAACAAAGATGGATTATATATTCTTGGCCAAACGGGCTGCGGAGCATAGGTACATATATTATATAGGTCTGGAAGCGTTCAGTGCTGAGGCAACCCAGAAACCCAACATAATGAGGAAGGGATGAAGGAGATAGGACAATACAAGTGGTTGATTTCTTGTAGATTGAACAACCCTCTAAACAAGTTTGATGCCTGCTCGATTGTTTTTATACCTCGTGAATACACTCAACATTTTAGTATGGGTATTGTTCCTTAATATTTATTATGGTCGATAATCTTCTTAATATCGATACTTGGATTAGTTTTATCCGATTCCGCCCTTTGTTCTCTTATCTTTATCCTGATTTCGGCATAATCCTCAATCTGAATTTTATTAATATTTTGCTCGGATTTCAGATATTGCGCTAATTCTCCAACGAGAATCTTATACTTAGATTTCGTCCGACCCTTTTTGATTTTCCTTTTTGGTTAATGGATTTGTTTTTCTTTTAGGGAACGTGAAAGGTTTTAGTATTAAATGCTTGTAGTAAAATTAATGATGATTTGGCATAAAATGAAAATGCATTTTTAGCATTTGTTTGTAGTTTGGTCGTAGCTGTAGAGAGAAATAACCTTGCGAACTAAATCTTTTGAATTAACCAGAAAAAAAGCAAAAAATACAAAATTACAAAAAGAAGAAGGTAAACAAGACAGAACCCTTGCAAAACAAGCATAAAATAACACAAAACTAAACAGAAAATGACGAAATAGATTTCATCAAACAGGAAGAAATAACTTGATTTGTCGTCTATTTGAAGGAATCATTAAAGGATGAATGTTCGAGAAATGAAATCACTAACAGTTTTTAATAAAGTTTCAAATTACATAATATAACCGCTTTAATCCATGTTTCAGATACAGTAACAATATCAAGAACATTTTACTTTTGGTTTATAAATGTGTTGAATTCATCGAAAAAATAAGCGAATCATAACCAAAATAACTACTTTTTTGTTTGACGTTTAAATGAATTTGCGTTGCATTAGTCTTTATTGAGTCTCTTGGAAACCCTATATAGAGCGACAACAGAAATAAATAGGGATTATAAGCCAATAATCGAACGCTGTAAATAATCGACGTTTTATTACTACCGTTTTTTTTTATTGAAATAACAGAGATTGGTCGTAAAAATTCTCGTTTCTTTCATTATCGTAGTAAACTGAACTTTATATCAAAAGTAGGGATTGAAATCATTTATTTAAATAAAAAAAAAAAATAAAAAAAACACCTTGTCGATTATTTCTTTAATGATGTCTCGCGGATTTCGATTAATTTTACAAAACAATACATAATCAACAAAACTTTTACAATAGTTTTCCCGGAATATGTTATAAAGATTAGCAACTTCTGACTACATCATCGGTCGGGTTTAGTTTTTAAAGAGTTGACGTATCGCCTGGAATAACGTTGAATAATATAAATTATATCGATTTTCGGTTTTTTGTATCATTCGATAGAGTAGGTTATATTTCGTGGACCCCAAAGAAATCTCTAAAATTTTGTTTCGTAACTTTGAAGGCTCATATCTCTAAGCTTTTAGTATGCATATCTAATGTTCTTTCATGCAATATGTCAGTTTTTGCTCACTTTTTTTCCACACGATAATTCAAGAGAATTTAAAATCTAAAGAAAACGGTTGGTACCGGGGTTCGGACCCATGACGTCATGTTTGAGGCGCGAAGATCGACAAACGAACCATTAGGCTTAAATTATGGTAAGTGGACGAATGAATGTGTAATTTTATTACTCGCGTAACCTCATTCTGCTGGGTGGGACAGAATGTATTCCCTATTTTCAAACGCTCACCGTAGAGCGCGCAGGTGGGTTAGCGTAGAGGGAGTAGTGGCTCTAGGTGGAGGAATGGACGCCATTTTTATTTCAGTAGTCACCATGCAGTGGTCCGGTGCGCATCGAGTCTTTGTCGTAAAAAACAATGATAGTGTGGTGGCGACGCAGAGGACTTTTCGTAGGCGGTTTGGTTTGGCTTGTCATGACAAGGTCCTGATGGTAAAACCATAATGAACTAATTTTCAAATCCAAATGAAAATAAAATGGCATTGAATGTAGTTTTGGGAAACAAAAACGTTTTAAAATTATGTTCTGGTTGTTCTTTTACAATTCACCAGTCAAATCAAGAAGTACATTCGGCCCCACTCTGTGCCATATATAGATTTGATTGCACTGATCTAGACACTTTCTGATTATGATATTTCTGAGAAGCGGTCTTATTTTTTTTCTTAACTTTTCGATCGATGCAAATATTATTCATTCGCACCCCTACAAACTTATTTTATTGTGTTTGAGAATAAAAAAACAAATTAACATACATTCCATTGTTTAGGGTGAAATATTTTTATTTACGATATAAACACCGCAACTATTTTCAAGTATTTTTCTCTGAAATGATAGAGTTATTGAAAACATTCGTGGTAAATATTTTCAGATTCAAAATATTTGACGTTAAACGGATTATGAAAGCTAGTATCACGAAGGTGCGGGTAGACAACCTTTTTACTCTTTCTCTTAAATGATGTTTCGATTGGACAACATACATTCATTAGGCACTACTTTTGTTGGGTGTAGAACTAACTAGGTTGGGTTAGGTTTTACAGCAACGATTATCAAAAAGTCAACCTTCTCCTAGAGGAATCCGGAATCTGAGTTTGACAGATATAAAGCTTTGACAGATAAGAGTCTCAGGTATCAGGTCTTCCCGACGTTTGCGACCACTTCTACGAAGGCCTCTCGGTCCCGTGCCAGACGAAACACTTCCTCCATCCTTCCTATTCCGGTCCATTCCTTTACACTGCGCAACCAAGATATTATCTGCCTTCAGCCAGGACCTCAACGACCGTCTACCTTTCCCACTAACAAAAGTTGGAGGATTTCATATTTTTCCCCACGGACAATGTGTTATATTGTGTGTTTTAAATAATTTCAGATGACGTTGAAAACTACACATAACATTACCCACAACAACTGTATTTATCTCGATCTCTTAGTACCTAGGTGTTTGTATTATATAGGTAATATATTTTTTCACAACTATTATAGGAAACGGACATACATAACGAGAGAGAGTGGATTGCCACATTGGAAGGAAGAAGAATATGAAATATAAGAAAATTGTATGTTAGTTGGTATAGGCTCGCTCTTTCTTTGAATTAAATAAACCTTTTCACCACTAAAGTTTTTTTTTTATAAAAATGAATCTGTGCTCACTCAAAGCGAACACAAATACACTCCTTGACTCTTTCACAGTAAGCTACTGAAAGCTTGTGTCGTGAAAGAGGAAGATGGTCGGCACCTGGGATCGAACCACGACGTCCGCACCAAACAGTACGAAAGCCGGCGTTGTAACCGCTGGGTCACCAACCACTTCAAAATATATTAATAAATTAATATTATTCACACCAATATATAAATAATTACATTTAGCGAAACAAATCCATCAAAAAGCACAATCAGTTCGAATATTTTACCTCGTTCAAGAATTGAAGGACTGCATTTTTATAACTTGGATAAAATATATGTAATTGTATAACTACGATTATATAAAATGTTGTACACCCCTAATGGAGATATTTTGATTCTCTTTTCTAGAAGTTAAGCGAGGATTATCATTGAATTTCGTCATAAAATCTCAACCAATTGATTGCGTACTTGAAGTATTTACAGATTATTATTCCAATATTATTATTGTCGTCAACAAATTTCTTAATTGTTTTTTTTTATTCTATTTTCAAATTACATCATTATTCTATTTCTACGAGTATTGGGTACTTACTTTCATACTACTTATTGTTTTTATTGTTTTGTTTTCAATTTATTTGTGAATTAATATCCTTTACAATACCTACCTACATAATTTGATAATTTCGTATGTAACAAGATATTTATTGCTGGTAAAATAACAAATGTTAAAATAAACGTGAACAAAAAATCAAACTCAAAATTAATAAATAAAAAGTAACAACTATAAACAACACCAAACAAAGTGAAAGCATCAAGCGAGCACCCGCGAATTGCTGATGGTCACTTTTAAATCAGGAATTATTTTTAGCAAATTTATACTTACAATCATCATATATCAATTGAAATAAAACTATATTAAGAGTACCTACTTAAATAATAAATTTACCCACATATTAAATTAATATTATATTACATAATAATAATATCAATATATTTATTGATACTAAAAATAAACATTAAACAAGCTATCATATTTTTTTATATGGCTGCCGAGTATTCATATAAAATATCAGTAAAATGTTTTATTACTGTATTGGCAAATCATATATGTATATTATTTATATTCGTTGTATATATGCATACATTACATTCAGATCCTTTTCTTGTGCGAGGGATGCAAGTTTAGAGCACAGTTCGCCAACCGGAATTTGTGTATATGGGTAAGAACACGTAGAAAGCGGATTACGACCGGCGCCGACCGGCGCAAAGAATGTTTCTATGCATTTGAATGGGAATGCACTCAGCAAAAGCAGGAACCCGCTTTCCGGCATGTCCATTTAAATGCATTAAAACCATAGACAACAATCTTTGAGCCGGTCGGCGCGGGTCGGAATCCGCTTTCTACGTGTTCTTATAAATACTTTAGCTCTCGGTCGAACGACGTTGTCCGGGGTGCACTACTATTATAGGAAGCTTACACAGTAGGTACCTACACACTCACACCCTTAACCGTATCCGAACTGGTCATGGAAGATGCGCCTAAATGAAAGAGAAAGAGAGAAAGAGCTTGTTATGCCTCTGTAGCGGCCTTGTTTAGCATGACGACATCGTCCACCAATAGCATTTCTCTATGAGGTCGACACCTGGTAGCAGCATGCCTCGTCATACAAAGCCGCACAACTACTATCAGTCACCATCAAGTCTTCATAGTAAACTGATCATACAGCCAAAACCACTCAAACCACAATACCAAAAACCTCTTTAGTGGACATGCACAATGTTACCCCTCAGGCTCGATCTGCAATGGCTCAACTATTTTAATATTAGTTTTGTAGGATTGACATCATTTACCTTTTTATTATTTTAATTAAATTTTAACCATCTTGTATTTCAAATGAAAACTGTTTGGATGGTTTCACAGTTTATAAGGAACCTAGGTAGAAACGTTTTTTTTTGGCTTTTATATACATAGATAGAAAAAACTACTTATTTATCGTCAAATTCAACCCCTGGTTTATCTTTATTTATCGATTTTATTTGAATTATGTTTAGATCTAGAAGTTTTATATGATTTGAAAAATTGCAGGCACGTGGCTGTCAAGGAATTTGAACGGCCCTATGATGCATTAGGCCAGTTTGTATATTTACCACTTTTACTATTTCTTTTACCAACAACTATTCATCGTTAGATATATAATATTAGGGTATGTGTGCTGTGCATATCCCACCCTAACGCATGTAGCACTCAACGACACACTCAATTCTGTTATCTCATATTATTTTATGCTGAAAAAAAAACATGATTTTAAGATTTATGGTGTATAAAATTTGCAAAGGTTTATTTTTCGGTTATGTAGAGGACAATGATGATGGTATGTATAATGGGGTCTTACTTCATTACCTCTTCTTCTTTTTCTTCATCACCGATCATTTTCAGTCATTTTTAAAACTTTCCATTTTGATTACCTACTGTAAGAGGAGAATGGTAGTCCGATGGTATCGATCGCCGGCTTTCGTACGTACAGCGTATTGGAGGTCGTGGGTTCAAATCCCGGTGGTGCTGACCATTTCTGCTTTCACAACACAAGTCTTTGCTTAGTGTGAAATATATCAAGGGTATATTTTGTGTTCACTTCGAGTGAGCACAGATTCATTTTTGTTAAAAAATCTACTAATCTATTTATTACTATCTACTCATATAATATATTTCTATTCCATTTATTATAAAAATCTACCTATTTTATTATTACTGATTCATTCAGCATACAAAAAAGCGACAAAAACATGGAACTTGTTGAAAATGTGATTTATGTGAAAATCGTCGAGCATGACACCCGAACATTCTGCCTACCCTAAAAGAGCATTATAACGATGCATCTCGATACCCTTTATGGCGGCATCTACTTGTATTTCCACTCCAAATAACCCTTCCGACAACTTACATAGTTTTTTTTGCATTTTTACATGAAAAATGACTAAATTTATGCATTCGACACCCACATATTCTAATAGGAGAAATAATTCCATTATGCAGCGGCGCACACACACTTCAAGTCTCCCGGAAACGGATCCAGCAATAAATCATTCCAAATCAAAGGGCCCGTCTATAACCGTGGAGAGAGCCCCCCTAGATTTGGGCCCCTTGAACAAGTTCCGTCGTTGCTCACATAATATGAGTCTTATATTAATTCATTTGCACGTAAAATTCAACTTAAATAAAAGTTGTAAGAGAGTTTAAATTTGCGTGCACATGAACAGTTTCATGGCTTACGTTTTGTGTGCATCGGCAATAAAATACAACAATATTTTATAACACTTTCACACACATAGTATTGCAGTAATAAATTATGTCTTTTGCTGGAGTTTTTGTTTTAAGATAGGGAAAAAAATATTTCCTGGGAATTTATATCCTACCTATTCATAATCTGATCTGAAAGATCTTTGTTTAATCTTCCTCTTTGAATAAGACGAGTAGTAGTATCAAATAGTCGATAGTTTCAATTCGATTTTTCTTCTTCTTATAAAAAGTAAAGATACACATACCTAAATCTTTATAATAACTAGTGGTCGACTAGTGCTCGAAATTCGAAAATAACTTATTTAAATTGTAAGTTAAAACATTAATCAAAGATTGAGCAAGCGCTATTTTAAAATTTTCTTTAAAAAAACAACGATAGGTATGGATACGCCAAATTTGTAATGCTGATATGTACCTACAAGTGTACAAAGTTTTTTCTATTATTATTAAAGATAAACAGTATTAATCTATTCTCAATTTGACCACAGATAAACAAAATATCTGTGTCAAATATTGTCAAATAGGTACATCGAAGTGTGTGTATCAAAAACATAACATTACAGTAGGGTTTTCAATGTTTTTTTATTATTAATTTCATTTTTTATGCATTGTTAAATTTTCGTAAAAATGATCAAAAAGTTTTTCCTTCATGTATTAATACATAGATATGTAGGTAAGTACAGTACATCCTAAACAATTTTGAAAATTGATTTAGATAGTTTTAAATAATTAATCATAATAAATTTCCTTAGTCTACGTCTAAGGAAAAATATAATATTAAAATATTGATCGATTTCGACATTTGAATAAACCGACACTGCTTAAAGTCTTCAATTTGCAGATTCTGACAATTGGTTAAGGTACTTCAATATGCGGTAGACACCTGTTATTTGAACACTGAAATCATCGTAGTGTCATTGACTTCTGTTATCATATTATACGAGTGCTATCAAATCAAAATCAAAACTCCCTTAGAACTCCACTTAGGAGCATAGGGAGGCAACAAGAGCTCTCCACTGCGCTCGATCTTGCGCAATGCTCATGACCTTCTCTCACAACATGTGCAACTCCCTCAGCTCTGCCTCGAACGAACGGAACACGGTATGAGAGGGTCTTCCTCGTCTCCGGGACCCTGATGGGAGGAAAAACAGCGCTCTCCTCGGCCAACTGTCACTGCGCTCTCCTTATATACACGGTGTTAAGTTGGTAGTGGATAATCCGAAGCAGGGAGGTAGAAGACCTCAATACCTATCGATTTGACTCCCATGTATGTTCAGCGATATTGGGTGGTTCAAAAGTTATTAACGTTTTTGTGAAATTTGAATAAAAAACGGATTTCTGACTAAACTACGTAACTGTGGCTAAACTATTTAGATTACGATCATGATTTTTTTTTCTAGAAATAGTCCGATAGTGACCCTTACGCAAGGTAGTATTGCTATGAGTCAGCGCCCGATAGCTTTTGTTCAAAAAAATTTTTTTCAAGAATTTTTTTCCAAGCACAAATTTTAGAAAATCTTTCAAAGGCTCTAGACAAAAAAAATCACGGAACATTTTTTTTTAGAAACTATCTTAAAAACTTCTACTATTCATGGAGAAATTTTTTTGCAAATTTCATTTGGCTGGTATAATGGGATCATGCTAAAACGCTCTCATAACTTGTGCAAGTGTCAATATTCAACATTTTTTCAATAACACACAACTTTGTTATATGGGTGGTAAAAGCCAGTTTTTAAATAATTTGAGGTACCTAAATGCATAATTTGATGTGATATTTAAATTAAATAAATTATTTATTGAAATAAAGATAAAAAATATTGTTATACACTTTTAAACCTATAATTAAAATTGTAGTACTTTAGAATAAACTGATGGTTCCTTTGTTTAGCCTGAAACCAATATTTCCCATTATTGTTCAATAATATATGATATTTATTTTAATAAAATAGCTCTTAATAAGAACTTCCAAAGACGAAAGTCCATCGGATTTATGCTGGGGACCTTAGGGGTTAGCTTTTGGTCCCCCATGGGCGCTCCATCGGCATGGGTAAATTATGTCGAAAAATGTTCTCACATAATGGTTCTCAATGTGGTCCCTTTGAATCATTCAAGGGGTCCATATAAAATGAAAATCCATTTTAGGGTCCCTGAAAAACATTTGAGGGTCCAAACAGAGGGTAAAAAATTATCATGCGCATGTTTATTCTCTCACTAGGAATGAGCCTCTGCTCTTTGTTTTACCAATGCTGTATTATTTATTAAAATATTACCCCTTCTATCTATCGTGCGAAAAAAAAAACTAATTAATATTAAGTAGGTCTGGGTTCAACGAATAAAAAAAAATCTAGAAACGCATGGGTTTAAAAAAAAACAAAAAATATCAACAGTTAATTTTTCAAAGGGCCTTTTATTAATATTCAGTTTTTTCGCTATTGAAAAGTAACACGATGTAGAACGACAGACAGGCGATGTCTAACAAAAGCTGCTTTGTGCTCGAAAAATAAACTGAAGCATGTCTGCGTCGTCGATTATGAGCACATACCGGATTATATGCAACTTTAAACGGTTGGAATATGCATATTTTATGTTCAAGATAATATGCAACTTTGTAACAAGAATAAAAAATATGCATCATAAATGATGAAAAAAGTGCGCATTTATGTACAGAATATCATACAATCTACTTATTATCTTATTGTGTGATTTATGTAAAAATGTAAAAAGTGAATCGGGTCAGTTACACAAATTATAACTCGAGAACGGCTGAACGGATTTTTATGATGCTTGTTGGATTCGTAATAGCTTCGGATAACAGAGTAACAAATTAAACTACTGAAAATGCTATATAGTACAGTACGGGTCTTGCTGTCGATTTCCTGAATAATAAACTATCACCACGATACGTCACAGCAATGGACGCAGGTTCAAATGCTATCGGAGGCATGGGATTGAAATTGGACCACCAAATGGCAAACTTCGTTCGTAAAGTGATAACACTAAACCAGCCTTCGAACGATAGAGAAAGACGACCGTAAGCCCGTAGTAGTAGTCTAAACATATGTAATTTAATTAAAAATTCGAACATGATTGCTTTGGAATGTGATCATCTATAATTGTGTAACTTGTCATTTCTTTATCTGAATGAACTTTACGCCTTTTTTGCTAGACTCTATTATTTTATTCAGCTGTCAACCCTGATTTCTAACGTCAAAAGCATTAATAATATCTATGTATCGCACCACGGCCTTTGAAGTTTCTCTCATCTACCTACACAGTGTGTTATTTATTTATAACTTGATGCCCTAGTATTGTAAGTGCACACCTCGGTCGGTAAATAAAGGAAATACGGAAAATAATGTATATCGTCTGACCGGGTGTGTGTACGTAGAGTTTACCTATTTGATTTAAAATACTTACTAAAATAATAATATTATGCATAGTGATTATATCTACCTACATATGTAGGTATGTACTTATAGTTATATTTTGTATTACGCTGGGCGGCCGGCCTGTGTGCGGTGCACCCAGCCTGGCTACTTATTGTGACCTTGTAAATCGTGTCGCCGTCTTAAACGAGGGATGCAGTGCGCATGTACACACACCGCTAACACAGCCCTCTCCGATGCCGCGAGCGCGCATCGTTTAATTTATATTAGAGTGTATTTTCCTAATAAAGCATATTCAACTGTTCTGACTTCGTTTACTTATCCTCAACACCTGCTCGACTCTCTGGATCTCTACTTGAAATTGGACTACTGCTTGCTTCACTGGACTGGACTGGACTACTACATTGACAACCACGACCACGGACTTCACCTGGACCTTGCTAGTGCTCATCAGAAGGCGCTCTGTACCGGCTCTTGTCTGAGCCCCCTGTTAAGAACGTTTCTCGCTATACTTAATTGTAACGTTTCGCTCCACTGCTTTTCGATTCTAGTGAAACGTTTTGCGCACAAGCTTTCGACGGTCCTTTTCAAGACCTACACTCATCGCTCTAGCAGACCTGCGGAAGACCAGCACCTACATCTGACTCCTCACCACCTTGGAGACACAGTTTTTCTGTACCGGCGCACCTTTGAGTCAACTGGTGCCGTACAATCTATGAGCAATGAAGGTGTTTTTTAATAATATTAATAATATATTTCTAAATAAGTTTAAGAAATAAATAAAATATGCAGGTTCTGAAAATACCCAATTATGCGAAAGCAAAAGTGTATATTTATTCATACGATTCGGTCTCAAATTATATGATTAAACTAGCTTGAAAATCAGCATTATGTCATTTTTAGTCTTTCAATGGATTCTGAAACGGATGAGACGGGCATAATCGACTCTTCAATGCGCAATAATTGAAACTAATTTCCTACCCTCTAAGGGTAAGTATCATCTTCTATTCATTAAAGGAAATGCAGATTCCATTTCGAAGAGTTGAAAAGGATGAACTACTGCTTATTTTGATCCTTTCGAATATTTCGAAATCCTGAGCTTTATTATCAATCACAGCCTGAAAGCGAGGCTTTTAAATAATTTTGTTTGAAAATAATCCTTTTTAAACGAACACAGAATATCTCAATAGGAATGTGTTTTATAAAGGGGGTAATATTAGTGTAATGTCGAAAAAGATTATATTTTTAATTTAATTGAATTAGTTAGTAATAATGAAGGGTTAAAATTATAATAATATGAAAAATTTGTTGAAAAGAAATTTAATTAGAGGATTAAGTTTTCAGGTGTGTTTTCAGCACATAGCTGATGGATCAATCCTTGAAAATGTAAAATTTGTGAATTTTAATCTTTTGAATTTACCTAATTAAACCTTTTTCTATTCCAAAGCACTTGATTGATTGGTAATTAGTAGAATTGACGATACCATACATACCAATGTGTAAAGCAATAAAAATAAAATATGTACCTACTTACATTATCGATAAAATTATAACAATTATAACATAATTAGGAAAATATGTATTTTTGACAGTTCCGCAATAATTTTCAAAATTCCTTTTAAATATTCTGTCGGGTCCCGTTAAAATTTTACGCAAGGTATAATTTTGTGTCAAAATATCCCTTGTTTAAAGTTTCCTCTTAAAAACAACAGTAAAAAAGTTAGGGTTGGTTGGAAGAAATTGCCGTTCGGCAATAAGCCCGGACCTTCCACAATAATATATTATTGTTAATATTTTTGTGCGCAATAAAGGATATTTTATTTATTTATTTAAAAAACACAATAACTAAGTATTAAGTTATCTATTTTATTGTGACAGAAAATTAAATACTTTAATCTTCTTATAGAATACAGCGAAAACACTGCAATCGTCACAAAAAAATACACGGTATTTTAGGGCGGTATTTAAACAAAGTTTTTTGTTTATCCAAAAATCGTCATATTTCCGCCCGCACGGCGTGAAATATGCAGCACATGTTAAGAATGTCGCAGGTAGGGATCAATTTTTCGCCTATAAACTCAGTTCTTATACATAATCGAGTTGAGAAAATTGAAACAACTGAGACATTTTTGAAGTGGTTGATAGCTTAGCGGTTTAGTTGTCGTACCGATAGCCTACTAAGGCTGTGGGTTTGAATCCCGTTGCCAATAATTTCCACATGTCAAAAGTGTTTTTGTGTTCACTTTTGATGAGCCCAAATTAAAAAAATATTGTGTATCAGGTCTATGACGCCAGATAATGGGACTCTTCCTTTTAGGAGTATCAACTAGTTTTGTGCATTTCAAAAAATATAAGACACAATTAAAGGTACTTGAATAAAACGTACTCATCATGTCTTTTTTTATCTATCACGCTTGTCCCACAATGGACCTCCACTTTTGTCTATCCAAGCATCATTGCTCTTTCATTTTTTCCACCGACATACTATTTCTCATATAACCTCTCCTATTTCTCTTACTTCTTACCTGGCCTTCCTTGAGGAAAGAATCGATATGTTCGATCCACGTCATTCTCTATCAATCACGCCTTTCCTGTCGGAAAAATTCTTACCAGTCAGATGTCAATGATGGGGTGTGTGATGAGCGGGTGTAACAGTGGTGTAACCCACTTTTATGTGCTCAAATAGTAACAAATTTGTCTACTGTTTTAGTCATTCTTTTCAGAAATACAGACTACATAACTACCCAATATAAAAACTATTTATATTATACCACTATTCTCGATAGTTCAAAATAACTTGTCAATATCAGCAAAACCATTCTATTTTCAAACTCAACCAATGTTGGTTTTATATTAAGGTTAACCTTTTGTCTAATAAGGTATTCTAATACAAAGTTTAATTTTAGAAACCTTGATTAGTGTTTAAATATTTAAACGAACGAATAGGTTGGCGGGTAAATGGTTAAATGCGTGCATGAACATTTTTAGCTGATACAACTTACTTTATTTAAACTATGAAAAAAAATAATAATAATAAGAACGCTTCGCTCTCAATCGTACAAAACTATAATGGACAGATCAATTTATAAGGCGCCGATGTAACTTTTACAGCATTTTTCAGGGGGATAGATAGTGAAGGCGTTTTTTAGAGTTTGGATTACCATGTCGAGAGAATGAGAGATCACAGAATATCCTTGAGGAAAAAAGTTGACTCCAAAGAGATTCATGAGGGTCATAGAACCGTCGAAACGATGGAGCGGCAGTTGGTCTTCTAGTTGTTAAAGAAAGAAAAGAAAAACTTTTTGTTTACAGTTTATGCTGTTTTCCATAAGAGATGGGTAGAGATCATTTCATAACTTCGGTATATTTTACCGCTCTGCGCGGACCTTTTCTGTTGCCTTACCTTACCTTGCGTGAAGAAGAAAGCAATATGAATGATAGCACATAAAAAGGACAATATCATATGAAAGACGAAGAATCTATAGATATATCCATGTTGATGAGACAGATTATAGAATAAAAACGTTAATATTTTAGACTGAAAGGAAAGGTGTGAGAAAGCTTGGTTGACCTAGAAGAGCGTGGGTACACCCTCATGGATGGCTAGGCCTAACTGCAAAGAATAAGGAGAGGTTGCGCAAGTAATGTCATCTCTTTGGTTGATGGATAGAAGAAACTTTCATCTGCTTGATTCTGAGCAATAATGCTTGGTTTACACGGACTCGTAGCTTATACTAAGCCTCAATGTGAAAACTGTGAGATAAGTGTTTGTGAGTAGTGCAAGTGAATAGAAATCCATCGCATTTACAAAGCGACAAGTCGATACCTGACCCGCGTGCTGTCGCTTGTTGACCTTGTGTAAACAACTCGACAAGTTAGTTAGTGACAAGTTGTACGCGTCGTTCCATTTCGAATCGCTGGTGACTAATAACTTCTACTGGCTCCAACGTGTAAACGGTTATTTTTCACTTGTCATATTATTGAGGCTATGTACTAGTGACAAGTACTAAGCACTTAGCTACGAAGCCCGTGTAAACCAGCCATAAGGCAACCAAAACTGAAAAGAAGGAGTAGATGTATCAAACAATAATTTACCAAAAAATGACCATGGTACTAAAATGAACATACTAAAAGGATCGATTCGAAAATGTTCTTTGTACTTAAATAAGCATACAAGAAAGGGTCGATTCAAATTTCTTTCATCCTTTTGAAAATGTCACCTGAGAGTTTCTTTTTTGTTCAAAATTAAAGACAGACGTCGATGTCAAATAATTAATTACATCACCGTTGCTTTATTCAATACCCCAGGTACCAATGTCGCTTAACTGCCTGAAAATATTGAATAATTAATGTAGGTGGGTATCCCTTGTAAAATTAGTATTTTATGCACTAAGCTAGATTAATGATGGTGTTGCCCCGTTGATTGGCAGGTGACAAGAAACAGCACTAGATTAAAATAAACGAAAAGGGGTTACGAACTGACACTCAATGTAGTTTATATACGTAGCAATCTCACTTATTATATTTCGTATCACAAACGTCGAGTTGTTTGTTCGTTCAAGGTTTATCTAGAATTCAAAAATGTCACTTGTCACTACGTATACATAATATAACGTATTTTTTACCCGATTGGGGTGAGCTTTTTTTTCTTCAGCAAGTGATACTTTAAGAAGTGTAATATGTACCAAAAATATACTTACCAACAAAATATACGAGGAAGAACAGCGCTCTCCTCGGCCAACTGTCATTCGGCATCCTTAACACATGTCCCATCCAAGTCCATCTCCACTCCATAATGGTAGCAGTGATGGGCTTATGCTTGGTACGCCGGCGTATAGCGTCGTTCGTAATGTGGTGGTACTATCTAACACCCAAAAAACTCCTGAGGCACTTCATTTTGAAAGCTGAGACTTTTTGTGCCCGGGCTTTGGTCAGGTGCCAGGACTCACACCCATGCAGGAGAATCAAATAGTTTACATTTCGTCTTGACATTAAACACCGACGCTTTCTGGCAATCAGGCAATATTAATTTATCCTAAAGATTCAGACAATAATAACTTTTTTTTTCCTGTTGTTTTCTCTAGGTCATGAAGTATTCTGTTTCAGAATTGCCTCATGATTTAGGCGTTTCTCAAAGTTGGTATTTTCATTTGATTTCCATCTTTTCTTTTACCAAACGCTCCATAAAATTGGTGGCAATACGCAGACTTTTAAATGTCTCAATTTGACCATGTGGCAGCTCGTATTCCAGGCTGAAAGTTTAGGTTTAGTTTTGACTTATTTCAAATTTAGAGGTTTTATAGCTAGTATTATATAAAGAGGGCGTTTTTGTGGGTTGTATGTCGGGGGCTATTGGAATAGTGAGAGGGGGAGGGAGGGGGTAGGAGGTGAAATGAAATGGGTCGTTAATTACGAGGGATGATTGAAAAGTGTATTAGAACAGATTAAGTATATTAGGATTATCCGTATGACTGGTGGAGGAAAAATATGGACTTCGGCCAAACTAGCAGCATTTTTTCAGGAACAATGATATCATAATATGCTGTTTTTCTTTATTTCTTACCTTGTAACGAATGTGAAATAATAGGCAATAGTTCCCGCTAATTGTACTGACATCAGGTTTGTATTGTTTTTTTTTTGTATTTTCTTGTAAGTGTAATAGACGCAAAGGCTTTTTGAGCTGTTAAGTCTATTGCACTGATATTTAACAGATTAAAATAAAATAAATAAATAGAATATAAACTTTTTTTTGTACGTGAATACATGACGGTAAAATTATTTTGTACGAGTGTCTTCTAAAAATGCATTTATACTAAAAGAACAATGACCAGAAAGAACTGTCATCGCCTACTAATGTTGTTGTTTCCACGGTGTCCAGTATCAATGATTAGGAAAATATACTCTTTATTTTAAAGTTCTAGGTCTTTGTTCGTTTAGTATAAACGTACCTACCTTAAGGGAAAATATTTAAAGAAATCTTAATTTTACATAAAATACAATATACTGCTTTCAATTAGTTTTGAAAATAGTCCAAGTTTATTTTAATTTGATTTGAAAAGTGTCGTTTGAAGCGTAAATGTTTTGTCCAATTAGAAGTAAAAAAAAAACGGTATCAGGGGATAGTTTGCTTATAGTTTGAGTCGTATAGTAACAAACATCAACAATCTCCATTTTTGATAATTTTACAGGAATCAAAATAAACGTTTAATTTTAAAATGATTAGCGGCATTATTCAGAAATGCTTTTATATCGAAACATACTGACACATATTTTGATAACTACGCTTCAAAATGTAAAAACATTCGATAATTACGTATTTATAACGAAAATAAAACTGGAGAATGTTGATTTTGTTACTGAGTTTCGGATTTTGTTGTCTTTGTTACTGACGCATGGGGAGATTGTTGGTTTATGATACGCAACCTTTTGGTTCACGTGAGCAGTGCGTGATAGAAGTATACGGGAGAGTGGCCAGTGGCGGCGACCTTATAATATTATCATTTTTGTAATTAATATTTTCTTTTTCATTTCTTAGTTTTTTTATAGGTAGACATTAATATACTCATTGTATATTTATTATTATAAAATATAAGATACTAAAAAAAAATCTTCATATTATGTACAATGTACCTACATATTATTTTTATGAGGATAGTAATTTGATTACTTGATTGTTTGAAAATTCTGATGTACCTACCGACTTCAGTAACCTAGTGGTGTAGTCGGTAACTTCTTATCAAGAGGTTTCGAGTTCGATTCCCGTTCGGGTTATAATTTTTTCACTTAAATATTCTACCCGGGTTGGCTTTTCTCAGATCGGACGGTACCGGTTGACTGGAAGAAAATGCCTCGGGCAATAAGTTCCGCCAGTTTTACTGACAACTTGTATAGAAAAGTGTTTATTTATATTTTATTTATTTATTTCTAATTCACAGCCATTCAAAACTTTTTTTTATTTGAAATGATCAGTACTAAAAATCGTCAATTTTATAGGTAAAGACCTAATATTTGAAATTTGTTATTTAAAAAAAAGCATACCTAGTGCAAAATAAATTCAAAGTATTAACCAAAATAAAAACACAATAAGGATAATAAAATAAATATTTAAAGCAAACGGTGCCGTCACTGTACAAAACTAATGTCAGTTCGAAATAACCTCTTCGCTTTGGCGAAGTTCTGCTTCCAATTTGAAGGATTTCTTGTCCTCTTTCTTGCGGTATTTTTATTCACATGTATAGGATGGCATTCCATTTTTTAAATAAAAATGTTTTTATTTATGAAAACACAACTCATACACCAAATAAATGATGAAATTCTCCACACCACGCGAGTAGTGAAACCGCCAAAATGTATTGAAATTCTTCTGGAATGGAAGCCTCCCATTGGTCTATTTGGACATTGTAGATTTTGATACTAACTTTTTGGAGATTGTTGATTTTTGACACCAACTGAAATTTTTATTTCGATTTTTTTACTTTAAAACGTTGTTTTTGATAATGTTTTAATAATTCAAATAAATCTATAGTCTGAGCTCTATCTGATTCAATCATTATCTCAATTTCGATTTTATATGGAGATTGTTGATGTTTGATACTATACGACTCGTTTATTATAAATTTACTAGTTTTTTATCATTCGCTTGAATTTTTTTGGCTTCACCTACAAAAGTTTGTTTTGTTTTTATTGCGACGAGTCTTTAGATTCGGAAATCATCACATGAAATCAATATAAATAAAGGAGTCCGTTCGTATATATGTATATATGTATGTATGTAACGTCCTTTATAGACGGCTAAACTAGGGATATCAGAAGTAAAGTAATACCCTCTATAGCGAGTCATATTTCCAGTGGACGTTTAAGGCTAAAAATCTTTGGAAAATGTTATTTATCGATAAAAATATTAGATTTTTTCATAAATCTCCCATAAAAATTAAGATTTTCATCCTGCCATTTTGTCAGAATCAGGTATCTTGAAATTGTATTTTAATATCCTTCAGATGTATCGTTGGTCATTATGTATGGTTTTGAATTAATCTACAATGCATAAGCTTTCTATTTATTTCAAAAAAAATTCCTCTATAGAAGTAAAAACATTGCAACAAAGTAAAACAATTTAGCTTATTTTACTTATGAAATGTCATCATATTCCTCCATATTGTGAAAGATTTAGGGAGATATAGAGTTGCCGTTGTAAAAAAAAACTTGTGGAATATAATAATAGAGGTCTGCATATATTATAAATTACCAATTTTATATCGGAATACCGATTTAGTTTGAATTCTAAAGATTGATAGTCCATCTAATCACTCATATTTAGCAAATTCGATTTTCTACGAGAATACTTCAGAAAGAGTAAACCGACTATATTACCACCTCCGTTAGTGCAGCAAACTTTTGATTAATCTATGTATTTTCTCAGTTTAAGTCTGATGAATGTCTGCTTCAACTCATGTTTCTAATTTCATCTAAGGACGCCTAAACGACTTCGAACTCTCTACACACAATGATTGCTCGAAGCCGAACCCCGTGGAAATCATATTGTAAGCGAGAAACAAACTTTTATCATTAGTATAATTCTATTTTGGGATCGGGTAATGGGGACCAAAATGTTCATGGTTTTTGTGCTGTGAATTATTTATATAATACAGTTTAGTTAAAATTATTTGAAGTTTCTTTTTTCTGTAGTACGCCCGAAGTAACAATAAGACAAACTCGTTTATCAATGTATATCTTGATGTCATTCCCCTCAATTTCATAATCAAGTTGGATTTCATTAAAAAAAAATCCTTCCTTCCTTCTTTCCTTCCGTTCCTTCGAGGCAGAGCTGAGGGAAATGGACTTGGTGTGGGAGGAGGTCATAAGCATTGCGCAAGATCGAGCGCAATGGAGAGCTCTTGTTGCCTCCCTATGCTCCTAAGTGGAGTTCAAAGGGAGATTTGATTGATTGATTATACATATTTTAGAATCTCGTTTAGTAAAAAAAGTAGAATAGCGTTGTGTGAGTAGTATTGATTGGAGGTATGTCCTTTTATTTTGTTTTCTTTTGGTTTTCTTGAGGATAGGTTATAAGTTTGACTTGTATCTTTGAAATGTGTAGGATTGCCTTAACAATGATCTTGTTTTCATATTTGGATTGTTTTCATACAGAAACTGTATTATAGGATTGCCCTAGAACAGGTCTCACCTAGTTGGGTAATCAGATATAATGCTATGTAAAAATGATTGTATTTCCTTATATAAATAAATAATAACCCAAAAAATAATAACTTTGATTCTAATGTTTCATCGTACCCTAAACTCCCCTTTTTCAAATATTGTTGATACATCATTATTTTATATGAGAACTTATACTATCTATCGCTTTGAATATATAGGTACCTACATACATACATGATATATCAATTTACTTTATTACCATTATTATTGCTGAGTGACAGATTTTTGCTAGTGAACATTGCGGGCGTATGACCTGTTTCTGCTACTTTAACCTTAAGGAAATCTATAAAATACGAGAGATGTTTGAAGCTAAAGATAATATTGATGAGAGCTTGAGTGGACTGTATTGTAGCATTAAAAAAAACGAAGAGATGTCTGGGGTTTAATGTTACAAGGGTAACAATATTACACTGCAGTAATTACCTATAGTTTTTCTTTTTAACGTTTATAATAATTATTTGTCATACACGACATTCGCCATTTTGGTTTCTTCGTTTCTCATAATAGTTTGATATGACATAACGGAATAAGATGAAAAAAAAAAAAACATTATTTTTGTCGAACAAACGAAGTTTTAAAATTTGACGTGTAGAATTCAGAACGTTTTTTGAATTTAAAAATAAGCTGACTATCCTTTTTCTTATTTTTTCTACCTACATCTTCGGGCGAACGGTAGAGTTAGTCCCTTCACATCGGCAATTCCCTCGGACGTGCACTAGACGAATTTTCTTTCAATTTAACAAATTTCTTTACAAATCAAATGCATGTTCACACACTCGGCTGACCCTAAACTTTCTCCTACAAGAATCTCTTACCCTTTTTTCTTTCCCTTTTCTTCCACGTTTAGTTTTAAATCGGACAAGTCTCTCGTGAAAGTTTTGTTTTGATTGTATTTTCAATTTTAAATTGCACAAATGTTTAGTAAATTTCTTAGTACACGTTGATGACGGGTTATGAGACATCTATCGAATATTTTGTGAATCAAAATTATTCGAATTTTAATTTCACATTTCGAACTCTTGAATAAAAAGAAAATATATATAAGAAAGTACCTTGTTGCACACAAAATGTGAGACGTGTAAATTTTAATCTATGCACGCCATTTTATTAGAATTATCTAGAATAGAAATTAAATTCATGCAAAATTCTATGAATTTATGGCGTATGGTTAAAACTAAGTATAACACAGCGGGAGTGATCTCATCTTTTTGTGTTTGTTAGGGAGACCATCATAGTGCCATTCGATTACGTTTAATAACGATCGATGTCAGCAGGGTGACAGGCTGCATACCCCTATATTAAAATTGTTTTGATTTTAGTTTGTCACAACTCAATTTTGTTAAAATGTTCACTTAATAACTTTTGTGTAGGGAAATAAAACCTTACACATCGCTTCCTCAATTTGAAACTATCCTAACTAACATTTTAGCAAAGAAGAGTTTCTGATGTGAAATGGTTCTGACTTTTTTTTTTATCAAAAACACTTTCTTTTATTTTTCTCATGTTTATCCATCACGTATTGTCCCGTAAGGGGTTGGCGGAGAGAACGGACCTCCACTGTTTTCTATCCAAGCATACCTCTTTCGCTTCTTCCACCGAGATAAAATTTCTCATACACCCTCTCCTATTTCTCTTTCTTCGTCTCCTGGCCTTCCGTGTGTCTTTTCAATTTAAGCTAACTACATGTGTCATATGTTTATATTCCACGATGTTATATACCTACTGCTAATTTTTTGATCTTCGAATTTTAACAATGTACACACTTTGCTGGCTTCCGAACTTTTATTTTCGCTATTTCAATGGCTGGCTCAGTATTAAATTTACGTTAATAGACGTTTTAAGAATAAAAATGTAGTATGTAAGAGAAAAAGAAAAAGATATAAAAAATCCAAAGAAACAAAAAAAAGAATTAATAATTTTAGCACAGAATTGTTTGACTTTACCTATTCATCTTTCAGCTGGAGGATTCTTTTATTTGTTTTGCATCGCTGAAGAGCTGTGCTAACTTTTCAGACACACCAAGTACCCGTCTCTTACATCCTTGCATATCCTCATGTTCAGAACCCCTATTATTTCTCTTCTTCAGGTGATCCTGTAAGGGTTTGGCCCTTTCGTCCACTCCAGATGTCCAAAATCTTTTCTTTACTTATTTTTTTGTCAATTTCCGCGTATTGATCAATATTGCGAATGCGATGGCTGTCAACGAAGGGTTTTTAAGAGTTACACTCAATGACACAATATTATACGGATGTTTAGAATTTTTTTTGCAATCAAACTTCATATACATAGGTCCTATTTTTATATTTACCAATATTATTTCCTCCGCCTAGATTTGTAGTTACATACTTTTCCTTCAAAACAAGACGAATTTCAAAAAACAAGTCTTTAGTATGTTAATGGTTATTCAAGTTTGGTTAAGAACCACACTTTTGATTTTCTTGCCAATCTATTTAAATTTCGTTATATTATTTTTAAAATCTATTGTCGAGTATTTCAGTTAGTTGAACTAAAAGTTATATACCTAAACATATGTGAATATCTTTGTATAAGTGTGAATAACTCCCAACAAAGCGACATTCGCTGTTTCACGACCCCTGAAAAATCGAAAAGTTTAGGTACCAATATTACTGAGAAGTTTTGGGGTGCATTTATATGGACGTTATTATTTCGATATTAAGTGTGTATCCGATCCCACTAGAAAAGAAAGAAAAGAACACTTCACTTGAACTGTCATTTTATTTGAAATTGGCTGGTGACATAGCTGGGGATGGTTCCATTGGCTTAAGCAAAAACTATTGTTTTGATGGTTTCAAGACATTGTCATATAAACTGCACAACTTTCGTTGTTGAAAATAGTAAGTGGCAATAATTTTAAACTATGGAATGCTACAAAAAAATCTCAAATTTTTAATCTTCTTTCAAAGTAATTTAGTCTCGACAGAATTCGAAAATCATAGTTTAAAGCAATGAGAATATGTGAAGTAACTGCTAGAAGAATATAGAGAAAAATAAAATATATAAAGGAGTGTCTGGTTATATTATGCTAAAAATATTTTTAAACCGAAAATGTAACCTCTTTCAAAATGGACAAATTAAAAAAAAATGCGAGTTAAAGGTTGTTCAAGGATGTATTAGAGTCACGATTAACTAGTATAATAATAATTATTATCATTAAGTAGGTAATAATTAAAAATTTTGGTTTTAGAGGTTTAAAATGAGAGGCATCTCTTGAGTAAAGCAAAAATCTCTCATTTTCCAACTTCACTAAGTATAAGTACATAAATCACTCATTTGTGAGTGGAAATGCATAAAAAAAAAGAAAAAAGTATAAGTACCCACCTAGTATTATTATATAAAGAGTAGCAGATCATTTGTTTAAGTATTAAGTAACAAAAAAATATACTAAAATCTATTTTTTTGCTATAAATCCTTGTTACAGTAGAACTTAAAATTTACATACCGCTGTTTTTATACAAATATATTGTTGTATGTTATTTTTTGTTCGTAATCTATTAGGTATAAATACTTGTGTAATGAAACCCAGGCACCAAGAGCATTCGAATAGGCCATATCCACTTCACTCACAAAAGCAGCTGGTCCTTGAAACGACCCAAACGACCACTATCGACTCGTCTCTTTTGTTTATTCAACTGTGTGTTTTTTTTTTGTCTGTGAAATTCATCTGCACTTATGCACATTCGAATTTCAAATGTTTACTCTAGTGCGTTCGTTGAATCTGTGAAATCGAATAAACAATTTTATTCACTTCAATAAATGTTTTTTCTCGAACGTTGTGATACTTCTCCATTTTATTAGAAGGTATTTTAACAAAAGAACTTTGCTAATATCACTTAAATTTAAGTGATATTAGCAAAGTTCTTTTATTAAATTACCTTCTAATTTTATTCACAGTTTTTAAGAGTTTAATATTACAATACTGTTGATTATCTATCTTATTATTGAAGAATTCTCTCCCGACGCACGAGTATTAACAAACTCATTTTCGAGAGGTTATTTGATTTTTATATAAAAATATATCTGTGCTCACTCGAAGTGAACTCGAATACACTTCTCATCTTTCAGACTAAGCAAAAGCTTTTGTCGTGAAATTGGAAATGGTCGGCACCTGGATTCAAACCCACGACCTCCAATACGCTGTACATATGAAAGCCTCCGATTGATTCCACTGGACTACATCTCATCTAAGTTATTTGTAACCATGTTTTTTTACAGTTTATTGTGTATGTTTTTTTTTTTTTAAAGGCTATATTATATTGTTCTTATTATCGATTTCGGATAGAGTGACTACAAAAAACTTTTGCCATACCTAATATTATGTGAGAAAAAAAGTACCTAAACAATAATTCGGTCCAATAAGTTAGAATTTTTTTTCTAAAACTCCTCCATATTAAAAAATCTAATTTCAAATTCCCTTCGTTCTATTTTTACTCTTAGATTCAACAGTATGCGTTATTTCTTGACATTTTGATTTCATTTCACAGCCATCCCGAACAAACCATAACTGTCAAACAGAGTGAGATGTTATGTTTACACAGGCACGTGTAAGCTGTCAGTGATGAAAAAAAGTAAATAGTTGCGTAATTGTGTACCTACCTGTCTACCTTATGTTTACTATACACCTTTTTATGTTAAAAAAAATACATATGTATTAAAAAAGTAAGTTAAAACATACCAAAAGTACTGTATAACATCTAAATATATGAAGTTTTACATAGATTTTTTTAAGTACAACCAATTAGTTAGATTTTGACTGTTTTTTTTTCCATACCTACTTACTGTAACATATCGATAGGTATACATAATCTCAATTTTTAGGGCAAATCTTACATTAAGAATAGAATTTCAAGAATATGTTGTTGATCTAAGAACCTAAGTATTAAGTTTATAGATAAACTAGAATTATAGTTAAATAGCTGATAGACCACATATAAACCAAATTTTCCATATAGCCAGCTAGAAAAAAATAAACAAAAGAAACTGGTCGTAAGCCCAGAGTAGCTGAAATTCAAATTTTGACACAAAAATGGGTGTATATTTATATTATAATGAATTTCAAAGGCAAGAACTACAAACACTTCACATACGACATTTTGTACCGTAATTAATTACAAATTACATACAAACTTAGCAAATTATTATAAAATATTATTGTAACATTATGGTATGTATTTCTAATTATAAATTTCTTTTTTTTTTCAGGTGTGTGTTGGTTTTTGTATATTCGGCATTAATATTTGACGTTTTAAGGTAAGTGCATTGTTTTTTCTTTTTCTCATATTTATCGAATTCAAAACGGCATTATTATTTCATATTATTTAATAAAATATTGAAAGATTCTACCGTCCGTATGTAAGAGAACATCGTTGTCACATTGCGATCATGCGGTATCTCCAATTATTTTTAGAAAACTCAACTTTTCGGGAAACAATTTTTATGACATTATTTGTTGAGCTTTTGAATGTTACTAGATTTATCAGTTTTTTAGCGCATTTAAAAGTATTTTTGGATCAATTATAAACTCTTCCTTGTTAGAACTTTAGCTCCACCTTTTCAAACCTACATAAGCGTGGATAAATTGACTAATCGTGGGATGACATAAGCAATCGAATATCTAATAAACATAGGCTCTCTAAACTGGATCGTAGTTTTCTATGTCTAAGTGTATGCTTATATAACAAGCTTCCAGACACATTAAAATGTGACGATGTATCGGTCTTCCGGAGAACAGTGAAATCGTATCTGGTCGATATATCATTTTATACTATTGACGAAATGCTAAATGAATAAACAATATATTTTCTTGCTTTTTTACTAGAATAATTACGTATCTACCTACTTAGTTTAATATTTGACGTTGCAGATTGCCGGACTCTTTAGCCTTTACATCCGTGACTGCATAAATGTACCTACCCAGTATTCAAAATACCTATGTTTTAAATTTTTCTTTTCAATTATTTATAACTTATTATTTGATATGAATTTGTATATTTTGTACGATTGTCCAAGCGCCTGCAAAACAAGGGCCCAAGGACGATAAATAAATAAATAAAATGATAAATAAATAAACGAGTGCCCTATGTACTCAGTCAAAGAGGAACTGCAGGGCTTGCACGCATTGACGGCTGATGCGATTCAATGGTTTCGGTCTTTGGAGGTTAAATTACTGTGCGGCCATATGTAAAGAACTTTAGAGAATAGAAAAAATGGCAGTAATTTCTTCAGCTAAATCCTATTCTTGTTTTGCACTTCACAACTTAGACCAATAATCAATGCTTTCCCTTAAAATTTAGGGTTGATTTTCTGAGGTTGTGAGTGCATTTGATTTGAGAACAACAATAATGACAAACCACATACTGAAACCAACATAATAATAATATGTACTAACATAATTTTATTGAGAATCTTCTAAGTATTTGTCGTGTAGTTTTTTTCTATATTTCCTGCCTGTCTTGAATTTCATGTTCAATTCCCGTCATATTCTTCATTGACTACTCCTTATTTTTGTCATTGTGTTCATCACGTGATTTTCAAGAGCTTATTAGGGATTTTTCAACTTAATAATATTATCTCACATAGTCCAGCTTCGTACCAAGCTAGCGATATTTGAAAATAATTCCACCTTACATCGTTCAATAAACCCATTCAGGAATATAATAATATTCCGATATTACAATAATGGAAAATGAATTTCTAGACTCTTACATGGAATCCATTAATGTTTGTATTGATAACAAAAGAGAGTCACAAGAATCAACAGAGGAAGATCAAATATGTCGACCTCCATGTTGTCGTTACATTAGCATTTCATGTACAATATCAAGATACAGTGAATCCTCTTTTTACTATCTTGATTGGACCTTTCTACACTATGCGAACTAGCATTTTCTTATAATATACTGAAAGTTTTGTTCCAGCATTCCATGTATTGTGCACTTCGTATCGCCTCAACAACAGTTATTCACAAGCAGACACTTCCAATCAGGAGGTTTTTTTTACAGAGACTTGTGGTAAAGCTTAACTTGTCTTTAAGGCCAAAAATTTGTTGGTTTTTTTTTCAGGGTTTTTCCATATATTTATCTATTTTAAAGGTTATATCCAGGTATCATAACCATTTCACACCAAATATATTTTGAGTATTGGGAATATTGTTCTTGTTTGTTGATGTTTGATCGTCTGTGTCATCCCACTTGCGCATACTGTTAAGTCTGTCCATCTCCATTTTGTGTATGCGTAAAGAGTGCCGTAAACATCAAATCTTGTTCTGTCTCAAATGAAAAAAACTTACTAATTGTATTCAGTTGGAAGTTTTGCAGGATATCTTGGGTTTTGTCCCATAAAGTAGTTTTGTTTGGTTTTTTTTTTGGTCTTTCTTCTTTATACTTTTGATTGATGTTTTTTGGGCCGAAGGGTGTTGTGACTGTGAGGTTATTATGCTTTGTTTGTGGACTGTACGTAGTTGAGTTGGTAGTTGTACTGTGGTTCGTGTTTGTGTGTTCCTTCGAATATTCTTTTTTATGAACTTTTAAGATGTTTGCCCTAGTAGAAGTGAATACAGCCTTGGCCTATTTGGGCAGCATTTCCATTTGTTATCTGTTATCACTGTAATATTGTGTATGAATAAATAAATAAATAAA
This sequence comes from Mystacides longicornis, assembly GCA_963576905.1. Taxonomy (NCBI): domain Eukaryota; kingdom Metazoa; phylum Arthropoda; class Insecta; order Trichoptera; family Leptoceridae; genus Mystacides; species Mystacides longicornis. Next base: position 4,663,251 of record OY756438.1, read on the forward strand.
TAAACCTAGATAAAAGGAGGCAGTCTCTTAGATCTCGTGACCTCCGCCATTTTAATGTTTGCTGTCACTGCAGTGTATTGTTTGTTGTTCGTACTGAAAATTTTGTAGTGCTCTCATTGAACTGTGTTTCCACAATAATTAGGTAAATACGATTGAATACAAAAATAATACAGTTAATTGTGCGGCCCTAATTTGCATGTACGACTATTAAAAATGACAGCATACTCTTTGTTAAACGTTTGTCAGCTCCGTATGTGACGCTCCCATTTATGTCTCAGTAATTTTGAAGTTGAAGTACCATCGACGGTCACTAGGTCCCCCGGTGGATAAATTTTAATACCTGGGAGCAACCATTCCCACCTCTTGTGACCTCGGGACTGAGCTCCCGATACGTATCGGTATAGCAAGTGGCGCCTTTAACAACATGACCAAGATTTGGAAAGCGTGGGCGTTTAGTGTCGAGACTAAATGTAAACTGTTTGATGCGTGTGTGTTGCCCATTCTCCTATATGGGTGTGAGTCCTAGCACATGAACAAAGCCCAGTCACAAAAAGTCTCAGCATTTGAAATGAAGTACGTCAGGAGAATTCTGGGCGTAATATGGTACCACCGCATCACGAACGACGCTGTATGCCAGCGCACCCAGCGTGATTCCATCACCTCTACCATTGTAGGGAGGAGATGGACTCGGCTGGGACATGTGGGTTAAGGATGCCGAATGACAGTTGGTCTAGGAGAGCGCTGTTCTTCCTCCCATCAGGATCCCGAAGACGAGGAAGACCCTCCCACACTGTGTTCCGCTCCTTCGAAGTAGAGCTGAGGGATTTGGTCATGGTGGGGGAGGAGGTCATAAACATGGCGCAAGATAGAGCGCAATGGAAAGCTCTTGTTGCCTCCCTATGCCCCTGAGTGGGTCGTTAAAAGGGAGAATCGATTGATTGACCTTGAAGTTACTAAAAACAGGAATGTAATTTTAATAAAATTCCATACAATATCATATTTTGCTCGTTAAGCGAGTATTTCGTTAAAACAGGTTCCACTGTATAATCATTTTATTTTGGTCTGTTAGTTGTTCGATATTCTTATTAAAAAAAAATTTTTTTTAATAATAATGTCCTCCATATTATAACTTTTTCTCATTTTCTTTCTATCTTTTTATTTTTTCTTCTTGTTATTCCATCGTTTCGTGCTCGAATGAATTTAAATATTATTATTAGTAGGTATTATACGAAAAATACGGATGATTCCATTTTCGAATCATAATAATTGTTGCCAGACCACAAAATGATTTTCTCATTACGAATTTGATTTTCCAATTGCTTTTATTTTTACTTTTACATATTTTTTAAAATTTATATTTTATCAAATATTTCGTTTATCCACGTGTTTCCTGTTGTTTTTTTTTTTGTCAAACTGTTGGTAGATACATAGATATTACATAGATATACTGAGATATATAAATTACTAGCTTTCCCGACAGACTTTGTCCTATAGTCTTTACTATGAATATTGATTTCGAATTTGTAATTTATCCAAAAATACATTTAAAATTCGTTAAAAAATTAATTCTAAAAACTCGACTCTATCAAAAATCTGCGTACCAATGTTTTTAAACTCAATTCAACTCAAACTGAAACCTGTAAATAAAAATGGTGTAGTTATGGAATTTTACACAGATGGCGTTGTTGTCAGTAAATCCATTCCATATTAACATTAATTAATTTATTTACTTCTCCACCCATAGGCCTATTTAGGCTTTTGGTAGTGCCAGAAACTCTACAACAATGGTTAAAATTATATTTACATAATATGCACACGAATATAAATAATAATTCAAATAAAAGACTACAATATCGCAAAAAAATATAAAAATGTGTCAAAAGACAATTAAACAATAATTGTGAAAATAATTACAATGGAAATAAAAATTATAGTCGGACACATTGTATATTCGCTCGTGCGTGGTGTAAAAAGCCACTTTTGCAGTCGTCAGAAATCTTAAAACCTTTCAATTTTTACCAATTTTTAATAGAAACCATGACTAAAAATATCAGGAAATTTATATACATCTTTATTAAGCTCCGTAGCGTATTGAACCTTAACCAGCTCAGAATTGTGTATTTTTCATTAGTACAAACGATGATACAATATATGCTATAATTGGATGGGGTGGTATATGCCCAGCTAATCTTTACCCGCTTGCCGTGGTTCAGAGAACAGTGATCAAAGTTATACTAAAAAAACCTAGAGATTATAGCAGTGAACAACTCTTTAAGGACTTTAGGGTGATGAAGGTGCAGGAAATCTATAAAAAATAGCAATTCTTCATGTTCACAAAAATATTGGTAATGTCTCTCGTGCCAAAAGTAAGAGAGATGTATGCAAATATAATTTAATTGTACCGAAATGTCATTTGACTGCAGCGCAGCGTCATTTTGAATACTTGGGAATTTGCTATTTTAATTCTTTACCAGTTAATATAAAAAGTATAAACTCCTATAAATCCTTCAAAAACAGCATAAAGAAACATTTTTCTAAATTTTAAAATTTGAGTCAGCTCAAAAAAAAATTGTGATAGTATTATTGCTACCACTGTGTTACTGTCGAGTGGTGCGCGGACCTATGATAGATCAGCTTAAGTGCATTCGCACTCTAATGCAGTATCGTTGATACATTGTGTATTATACTTATGTACTCCTATAATAATTATTTGTCTGCAGTAAATTATCATTGTATTGGTATTGATATTATGTCATTGTATATCTCAAAACAGCGCCCTGTCCGTGTGTTCTGTCATGTTGATTAGAATATCACGGGTGGGGCGTGCTCCCCGGTTAAACACGAGACATAGTCTTTATAACCGGGTAACCATTTGAAAGAATGATTGTCATATAATTACCTATTGTAAAAAATGTATATTGTTGTCTGTAACTTTATTTTAAATAAATAAATAAATAAAAAAAAATAAAAAAATAAAAAAATGTTGCGAAGAAGAACCCAATAAACCAAACGTCATAAAAATCTATTCAGCCGATATCTAGTTATAAGTGTTCACAATAACTCGGCATACTTTTATTTTATGGAAGATTTACTTAAACGTCAGCAGAACCCCAAATTTTTACACCTACCTCAACTTTCCGTTTTCTACTTTGAATATGGAGGTTAATACTGTTTGATCAGTAGATGACCATTTAAAAAGAATATACGAATTTGCTAAGTATATCCCCGACGATCGCCAATGACAGCAATACCTCTCATCAAAAATCTAAGACAAAATATGAAAAAAATAATTCATATACGATCGGAAATCTAACCTGGGACAACTCATTCGGAAGTCGGACGCCGTAATAACAAAGCTACCAAAATTTATGGTGGATTTTTTGTTCAATATTTGAAGCCAATAATGAAGATTAACTAGTTGGATTTGGAACCATTGGGGCTTATGACCCTCGCATTAGCGGCTGGTTTAGGATGATCATTTTACACTATATAGAAACTATTCACCATTAGGTGCCATTGATCCAGGTTTTTACCTCTCCAGCGTTGTCAGAGGCAGGCTTTGAACCAACGCTGCTACGATGAGTGTGTAGAAGCCTGCCGCCAGTAGCCATTAGGTCACTGGAGGGTCATAAGCCCCAATGGTTCCAAATCCAACAAGTTAATCTTCAATATTCGCTTCAAATATTGAAAAATACCATCATAAATAAGAACCATCTATAGTAATGTAGATAAAGTTATCAAAATATTACGACTACCAAAATTTGTTGACTTGAATACGGGATTTCGCTTAAATATTGTCATCAAAAATATTAATGCCACCATTAGTTATAATGTAAAAAAGGGACACAACTCCTCAATAGCTGGATACACACGCAACGATTTATCTTTAAGATTTGACCTATAATCGCTCTTTTTTTTCAAATATTAGCGAAGAAAACAATTGAAAAATGAGCGATGATCGTTCAAATATCTTAAAGATAAATTGTTACGTGTGTATGTATGCAGCTAATGATTTACATTAACAAAACTAGTTACAATTTACTAGTAATCGTGTCTTCTTTGTAACAGATTTATTTTGACAAATTATTGTAAAGTTACACGCCTAAATAACTAAAATAAATTTCACTAACATAAAACGTCGTATTTATTTTATTTCGTGAAGAATAAATACGAACGCCCCTTTTCCGGAAATTTATATTCTTATAATGTATATTATTATCTGTTTTAAATGTCTTAATTCTAAATGCGTCACGCTAAATTCAAAAGGGCATAACGAACGCGTCACTAATAGGTACCCGATGAAATTAGTCGTTTTTGTGTTTTAAAAAAATAAATAAACACGAAAAAAAAAACAACGACAAAATACAGCCGTTTTGGCGGATTGCCAAAGGTTAGGAAAGCTTAAAAAAATAGGTATATTGTCAAATTAGTTATGCGACATAATTGAAAATCACTGTTATTTACCTACTAAAAATATTATCTCTTCAAAAAAAGCCGTCAAAAATATATTAGTTCCATTTTTAATATACCTTCCTACTAAAGTCGTATAGACGTGTGAGGATTGTTTCAACTGAATTAACCATTAAATTCACCCGAACTTTCAAGTATAAAATATAAATTGTAATAGTCTAGAAAAGAACACTGACCGACTAAAACATCTATGTAGTGGTGCGTTGTTTCTGTTGTATGAAGCGGGCGGATACACACAACATGTATTTTATCGAAATATACTTATTGTTTACTATCAATAGCAACCTTAAAATTGGGCGACGTGATCACGTGGAGACGGTAATCATTATATTTATAAAATATCCTGTGATTTTTAACATTTTGAATTCATGTTCTTTTTCCCAGACAAAAAAAAAACTACCTTAAATCGAAATAATAGTTACTCGATCACAGAAACTTTTAAAATAAATCACTGTCGACAAATTATTTCTTTACTCAGCTCACTATCGACTGTTACTTTTTGTCATTTTTTTATTTTAAACTAGTGATTTTTTTTAGTCAAATCCATAAATCACAGCTTGCTACTAACAATGTTTCCAACGTAATGAATGTGACTTGAATTTTTACGACTTGGTTTTAAAAAGCTTAGGAAATAGTGAAATAATATATTTGACTCTACCATTAAAACTGATGATTTGTGATCGGAACGAAAGTTATTTATCTGTTGCAAGATTTTATTAGGTTCTTTTGATCTTTCAGCACCACTAAATTTGTGATCTTTGGGTGGCTTTGGGATCACAAATATGGTTCGAATATCATAAAATGACCTACTTTTCTCTTGAATTAGTCTATAATCTTGACAACCCCACTGTGAAAGACATGTAATAAGCTATGTAGGATTTAAAAGGATCTCAATCAATCAATCCATCAATACTCCCTTTTACACCCCACTCAAGAGCATAGAAAGGCAACAAGAGCTCTCAATTGTGCTCGATCTTGCATAATGTTTATGACCTCCTCCCACACCATGTCCAAAACCCTCAGCTCTGTTTCGAAGAAACGGAACACAGTGTGAGAGGCTCTTCCTCGTCTTCGGGACTCTACTGGGAGGAAAAGGAAGGAGGAAGTGGTTCGGCATCCTTAACACATGTCCCAGACAAGTCCATCTCCTCTCTACAATGGTAGAGGTTTAAAGGACCTACATATTATGTATTATAAATTATTCTAAGCCTTTTCACGATAAACAGTAAATGTGTACTTAATTAATGCCTTTGAACATTTTATATGCGTATACTAAAATATTTTTTCATTTAAATTTTCGAAATCATAATAATAATATGAGTTATATACGTACATAGTATGAATATGTTGCCTTTTTTACAAAAAAAAATCATCTTATGAAACTGTTGGCTTCTATCGTTTAGTCGGCTGATGATCGTTCTCTGTTCCTAACCCGCTCCTCTCCACTCTCTCCCTATCTCTTCCTTCCGGAGGACATAATGTCGCTCTTACATTGCTTTCATAAAAAAGTAGTCAGATTTGGGGAAAAAATCCGTATGTCAGAGAATTACGCGCAATTTATTGCTGAGAAAAAGATTTTGTTACTGATATTAAAAATGGCTTTTAAATGTACCCATTTTTATTTTCCAACTCATCGATACAAAAGTTTAAAACCACTTTTTATTCTTAGGTATGGTTATTTATAGTTTTGAAAGGTGGCATAGAATGAGCGTTGAGAATTTAACTATAGATAAGTTTGTCATAATATGTATTTGAAATCCTGATCCGTATTGAGTAGTTTCTCGATAATGAAATTTCCAGGCTCATGCCAGGATTTAAACTTGTGTCCCTAACTATGCCATGTTGAGACACTAACCTCCAAGCCAACAACAAGGTGCGTGATTATTTTTTGAATCGCACAACTTACCAAAACTCTCAACCATAGATGAGAGCGAGCAGATGTATGTTGCTAGGGATATGCTCAAGGTTCCCTTTGAAAAAAAGCTCCGTTCGTTCTCACCTGGGTTCCGAACAAGATGATGAACAAGGCCAGGAATAAAGACACAGACGTTAGATTAATTTCAGTCCCTATTATCAGGTCTTTAAACCATCTAACTTTAACCTTTCACAACACAAGCTTTGCTCAATGTAAAGAATTTAGAAATTGAATATAGGTAATTTCTCTTTGGATTCATTTTATTCAAGAAAACAGTTGAATTCAAAATTATTTTCATACGTTTCTTTTTATTCATCTTTTATAACCCAACAATCAACCATTTTAAAGTTTTCTTATTTTTCTCATCTGATCCAACCACATTTCTTCGAAAAACAAATAAGTTCGAATATCCCATTTCTTCCTCACGATCTATTTTATTACAAAGTCCCTCCTTCTCTTTTAACGAGTCGAATCATCATAAGTTGTTATAGTTTGTTTTTTTTTTCAATTCAAGAGCTAGCGCCGTAAAGACTGAATATTATGTCCGTGTTTTTTACTCGGCAGTTTCTGAAGTGTTTATTGACGTTCTGAAGTGCTTGTGTCTGGATGCAGTTTTGATGACGAGCAGAAATATCAGTTTAGATGTACGCCGATATCGCTTGCGCCAAAAATTTTCATAACACAATCCATCTTGAGTCTTCTCCATGTTTCACTGGCGTTAACCAGCTTTCAGTTTTAACCGGCGTCAACCTTTGCAAATGAGTCACAGTTCTACAAGTCGTCAACACCCTGTTATTTCTGGCCTTCCTGTTCCTTTGACAAGTGAATTGCAGATCTCGGGTTGAGTCTTTTGTACATGTTTTGAGGAGTTAGTTGTCTTGAATCTTCAATCCCTATTCAACGTCGTTTTTGCAGATAATCTCTGGTCAATAAGCTTTATTCCTGATTCTTTGCGGAAAAATAACAACTAACGACTCTAAAAATTCATTACTAATGTTCGATTTTTAAATGGAACAAACCACTACGGGCTTACGACCGTCTTCTACTGTTATTTCGAAGGCTGGCTTAGTGTGATCACTTTACGTTAACAACGTTCGCCATTAGGTGGTAATGCTTGTCTCCGAAACTCTTAATCATGAGAATTCTCAACATGTTCAACATGTCGAAAACTCCCATGAAACAAGTAGAAATTTAATAATTAATGAAAAATAGAGAAGAAAAGTTGGAAATTATTGAGAACAAGAGAGCAACCAAATTTAAAGACTGCGACTGCTGTCATTCTTTGCCACTCCGTATTAAAAACAGACTGACTTCATGTTCGACTCTTTTATGTTTGCTGTTGAACATCTGTTTGTTTTATGTCATGTTTCTAAATGTTCCTAAATAGTTCTTTCTCTGCAACCTATTTTCATCCACAGAGCCAAACATGGACCTCGCTTCTCCTCTTAATTGATAAGGATATTTGCTACTTAAACTTTACTTTTATAAATGGGAAGAGCATTATATTACCGATTCTCGATTACCAAAGCCTTGCTGATTGTCTAGCAAATGAAACTACGTAATGGTTAGGTCGTTATTTGGGGATTTTGGCGAGAGATGTTCACAAAATCGCTAATCGCTTAATTAACCACTAAGTATAAGCTAAAGAGAATGTATTAAATATCTCAGTTGCAGCCATTGAAATAACTTCGCGGACAGAATTATATTTAGCATCGTGTAAACCAATAGAAATCAAATCGAAAAATGTGGTCTTTTTAGGATTATCTGCCTCAAAAGTCTAAAATATACGACGCAATACAACTGCCGCAAGACGTTGCATTTTATCATCCACCTTTCTACACGATTCTTCTTTTCTACTGCTCTCTTCATAATATTTTTCTTTCACCCTTGGTGCTTTTTTTCTAACTTTTAGTTTCTTTTTTGCATCATTTTTTTACGTATCATAAAGGAATGATAATAAAAAATTATTTGTGTAATATTGTGACTCTTAGTTGGTATCTCCGCCTCTGGGGTTATTTTATACTACTACGTTGCCTGGTCTAGTGTTTCTTTTTTATTACTTTTATTATTTTTTTATATTTTATTATATTCTTCGCTGTATAAATTCTGTGATTTTTTACCGTATTTTTACAAAGCATTCTTTATATGCTTAGAATTTTGCATCAGTTTTTTTATGTTCTATGGCACTATTTAAGTCACTAAGTTTATCTGTCACCATCGGATTCCGTAGCCATTTAATTCCACAACCATTAGATTAGTAATCAAAAAATCAAATCAAAACTCCCTTTGAACTCCACTTAGGAGCATATGGAGGCAACAAGAGCTCTCCATTGCGGTCGATCTTGCGCAATGCTTATGACCTCCTCCCACACCATGCGTAAAACCCTCAGCTCTGCTTCGAAAAAGCGGAACACGGTATGAGAGGGTTTTTCACGTCTTCGAGACCCTGATGGGAGGAAAAACAGCGCTCTCTTCGGCCAACTGTCATTCGGCATCCTCAACACATGTCCCAGCCATGCCCATCTCCTCTCCGTAATGGTGGAAGTGATGGGCCTGCGCTGGGTGCGCCGACGTATAGTTCGTTCGTGATGCGGTGGTACCATCTTATACCCAAAATTCTCCTGAGGCACTTCGTTTCGAATGCAGATACTTTTTGTGCCTGGGCTTAGTCAGGTGCCAGGACTCACACCCATACAGAAGAATGGGCAACACACACGCATCAAACAGTTTACATTTTTCGTCTCGACACTAAACGCTGACGCCTTCCATATCTTGGTATATATTTTCCTGCTCTGCTTCGACAGACTGGTCCACAGAATGAGAGGACACTCGTCATCTTTGGAACCTTAATGGGAGGTCAAAAATCATATATGGTTTCAAATCATTTGTGTTATCAATGAATGGGTTTGCTGAATTAGTAACATAAGTTTTAGGTAGAGTAAATCACAAAACTTCATACTTGACAAGATCTCTGTTACACACAAAATAAAAAGTTGAGCTGATGTTGGCACACCAATTGTTCCAACTGGGTAGTGTAGGTTAATCCGGTACATAGCTACCCACTTCCCCTAAAGACCCGCGATATAATGTAATGCCATGTGCGTTGGTACTTTGTACCGTACAAACATAATAATAACGTCGTCACAAAAGGTTAATTAACTTATCGGAGAGACAGTTAAAAAGATATATTAACATAATATTTACTTATCGTTTATATTTTTTGTTTTATTTTTTAATTATTATTTTAGGGATGTTTGGTTATGTAAAAGGTCCTCCGTGTTCTTTTTTTGTGGGAATACTCCGATGAGAATGGGTTATATGTTTTGAGTTCTGCAAACAAACTTTAAAGGATTTTTTTTTGTCAGGAGCCAAAGCATTGGGATAAGTTTTTTTTTGTGATGACATCGCAAGTAGTAAATTCGACTGAAATTCGCTCTTCCATATCCAGCATGTTAAAGATCTTAAAGGAGACTTTTGTTTTTTTTTTTGGATCCTTCACTCCTATAACTACTTAAGTAAGGAAAATAGAAAATGCAAATATAGTCCTGAAGTCTTATTCTTCTTTTACTCCTCATGAATGTAGATCTCCTCCATGCTCTTCCTCTTCTGTCTATCTTGCGTCTTCTGCATCCTATTTAAGTCTATTTCTGAAAAATACTCTTAGCCTGAGCCTTCTGCTCTAGCACCTCCCAAAATTGTTCGCGGTATCCTTGCCGAATGTTCTTAAAAGTGTTTTTCTGTTTGATGATACGTTTTCAACTATTACGTCACATGTATTTCAGGAAAACACAAAGAAAAACGTAATAACCTTCATAGACTATCATCAGAGATGTATTTTGCAAGATTTTAGTTGGTTCAAAATCTCTCTAGGTGCTTTAAGTTTCTACCTAGGATTTCCATCTTGTCACAATAATATCGAAAAAGAACCGTCTGACTTTGTCAAGTCGTTCAAAGACTCTCAGCCATTTGCATCGGATGGATTATCCTTTGTTTTATTCAAGCACGTCGTTGGAAGGGAAAACAGCATCTTTGAAAATTTGATAATGGAAGGCCAGACAGTTTAAAAGAGGACAAAAGCAAGCACCAATGCACTTGAGCAGAACAAGGCCTAGCTGTGGTCGATGATTGACTAATGGTGGCTTTAACCAACGGTTCCTTACTTTTATAAAGTTCTTAGCGTTCGACATACCATATAAAATGCTACGCTAAGAGCTGCCATAAGTTATGCAATCGATTCAGAGTTTTGGAAAAGCATCTTCAGGGACGCAGAGGCCAAACCTCGATGGCCATTCAAGACCTAAAGGCATGAAGAAAACCATTATAAAGAAGAATGAAAAGGTCAGGTAACTCGAGCTGATAACTCCAGAACTAAGACTTTTCTCTGTAACCCAAAATGAGAACAATTCCACCCATCAAGGATAAAACCCTAAGAGTCAGAAATTAGGGAAATACGTAATGTAGACGATATTGTGAGATATTCAAAACTCAGACGAAAACACTGAAAGGACCATGTCTGTAGAATGGGAGATGAGTGGCAGCTAATGGTATTCCACAAGGCAGAAGACGGCCAGCAGACCAACCAAGAGACGGAACGACAGCCGCCAAGTTCTAGAAGAAGAAAAAGTTTAGGAAACAGTAGGACAAACTTTTAATTTTGATAATAACAATAATATTATTGTAATAGATAAAAATGGAGATATAAATTTTAACCCTTAGAGCTCCAGACATAATAGGATATACAATAATATTAAAGTTGGTATTCCAGGCGTTGGAGCGTGTTGTTTTATTATTGTTTCTTATGGGATACACAGCTATCCCGTAAAATGGAACGGCGTCTACACAGGATTGTAATGGGGTGCTAAAATAGGCCAACCGTTAAAACATTAAGTGCATTCCACCCATAAACAACTACTTTGACAGAAAGGATATTATATTATATTGTACCATCTTCACTCCTTGTATCTATAAAATGTATGTTTTTTTTTTTATCGAATACATTTAATTTTTTTTAATACTTAGGAAGTTCTTTTTTTAACAGGAAGTAATAGATATTGTATCAGTACTTACTTAGCCTACTTAGAGATCTTTTTTGGAAGAATATTGTCAACTATGTGTCATTTAACATGCTTAACGCATAGAAATACGAAAAAAAGTTGGAAAAAAACTGTGATCTAGGTGACTTTAAGAATGTGTTTGAAATATTTTAGGACATACTTTCATCACATACATTAGCTAATATCAATTCTGTCTCAGATTGGACGGGACCGGTTGACTACAAGATAATGATTCAAGCGTTTAGTTCACCCTGCTTTACTGACATGTGTGTATAGAAGAGTGTTACTGTATTCATTATGAGAACCTTCCTCAATTCTTAGACTTTCATCCTCAGAACCGTTGACAAGTCATTTAAATGACTTAACGGGTTCCGCTCTTTTGTTGCACTGTTTCTGTGTACTTAATATATATTGTGTAAATAAGTTTCTTATTGTATCTTTCTGTTTGCTTGTGTATATTTGTTTATTTAATAAAAGTTTAATTTCAAAAAAACAAAACGAAACCTTATTTAAATCGAAAATGTTAACTGTCAGAGATTTTCTTAGAACACTGAATAAAAACAGAACTTATTGATTATAAGACGTAGCACTGTTATTATATTTTTTTTTCTTCATATTAGCTTCATAGGTTCGAGTAACAACCATTTTGTCGGCGCCAAAGAAACTTTTTTCGTTTTTATTTATATTTATTTATTTATTTTATTTACTCGCAATCCTTTGTTGTCGAATTTTATGTACATATCCATTCAGTTCGCTTCGTGCTGTTTATTTTCAAAACCCTCTACGGTTTTTTTTATTCGTTTTTTTTTTTTACATAAATATAATTTATCGGATATAACATTTTATATTTTATAAAAAAATGTGATCTTATGACCAATCTTCTACAAACACATTCTAAAGCACAGGAAGGCAACCGATTCATTCCACTTCTTCTTCTTAAAATTTCACTTTCTTTCTGTCATGGGTGGAACATCAACGCTAACTATTATCATTTATTTGGTGTTTTTAACACGTCATGTTCCATCACTAACTCTATAAAATCTCAAATTAACATTGACTTTTTGACCACCGTTTGGGGATATAGGGAAGCAACAAGACCTTTCCAGTTTCGGTGTCTTCTTTCCACACGACATACATATATGCAGATCCTTCCGCTATGCTTCGAAGGAACGGAACATGGCATGAAAGGATATTTCTCGTCTTCGAAAACATAATGTCAATAATTTTGCATTAATACCTCTACGTAGTGTTTGACGGTTTTGAAGTTAAAAAGCTTCATCATATTATTATCATCATGGATTTTCCATGAAATAAATAAATGTGTATTTTTACCTTTATTTGTTCTATTTTAATAAAACACTATGTTGAACGTACATTTTTAATATAGGTAGGTACCATATTTTTTTTACCATAGCGCAATATTTTCAAAATAGGATATTACATACCTATAGGTATTTTTCTCTTTTAGGCCGCGATTTATTAAATTCGTAGTGATGAAAGAGACAGATTAAATTCAATTAATTCTCGCTAAAAGCCCTTTTTTCATAGAAAATTTTAATCATGAAAAATCCATATGGAGTTATCATATTGACATAACTCCGAGTGTATGTATAATAATTTTTAATAATTAGAACGTTGTGCAAATATAATAATTAGAACGTTTTGCACCAACAAAACCGATAGGCAATGAAGATGATACATTTACAAAAATAGATATATTCATATCCTGGCGCCAAATACATGACAGCAGTCGCAGTCTTTAAATTTGGTTGCTCTCTTGTTCTCAATAATTTCCAACTTTTATCTCTATATTTCATTAATTATTAAATATCTACTTGTTGTAAACATGGGATTTTTCGTCATGTTGAACATGTGAGAATTCTCATGATTAGGAGTTTCGGAGACAAAAACATTTCCACTTACTTAATTGCGAACGTTGTTAACGTAAAGTGATCACACTAAGCCAGCCTTCGAAATAATAGTAGAAGACGGTCGTAAGCCCGTAGTGTTTTTTTTTTTTTTTACAATTTTTGAGAGGTCAGACGGCCATAACAAGGTTTGTTCCATTTACAAGTCGAACATCAGTAATAAATTGTTAGAGTGATTAACATAATATTATGTAACAACTAACGAATATTATTCGTTAATAATTTTAGTTTTTCGCAACACAATAATAATATAAGGTTAGTTTTTTTACGATATTTTTGTTAGGAATGTATACGTGTTTATTTTCTCTATGAACATGCCATTTTTTCTATTCTTTTATTAACTCATAAAAAAGTATTTTTGTTTTTGCTAAATAAGTGAAATACGTATGATAGACAAAGGTATATTTTATTCACATTAAGTATATATGTACATACAGAGAGGCTTTCTTTTATGTTCTTCCACCATCAATTTTATTGACTTGGTATTATATTGTTATATGTCTATAACAACGGAACGAACGTTATACAAACAGATAAGTCATTTTATTGATTCGTATTTTATTCAAAGATAACAATTATTTTCTTTTCTTATTATTAATTATTTATGCTAGAAAATGTACAATTTTATATTCTGAACGTCTGATTTTTAATAATGAAGTGGTATCAGTCGACGACTTTCGTACGTACATCGTATTGGAGGTCGTGGGCTCGGATCCCAGTGCTGACCATTTCCACTTCCACAACACAAGCTTTGCTTTGAGCTATTGGGTTCATTTTTTGGTGAGCCTAGATTCATTTAAAAAAAAAAGAAGATATATACTTATTAAAACCCAGACTAGAACAATGACATGATTGGAAGTGAAAACCCAAGATTTGTCACGACATGCATGTGAACAACATGCACCTCGAAAGACAAAAAGGGATAATCAGCTTTTCACATTAAACAATATGAAGATGGAAGGTTTACTCCTTTACGCTGTGATGAATTCGGCAGAGACTGTGCTACAATGTCGAAACACACTATCTTTCTGACGAATCCAATCGCATATTCTGGTGATGGGCACAGCCTCGTCCCATATGCAAGTGCAGTAGCACAGTCTCTGCCGAATTCATCACAGCGTAAAGGAGTAAACCTTCCATCTTCATAATGACATGATTATTATGGACTTATTAAAACCCAGAAGAAAAAGAATAATTGTCCTTTTTTGAAGCCAAGCAAAATAACCAAATATAAATATAAAACAAGTATCCCTTTGTCTGATGTTAGAACTCAAAACATTCTGTTATATTCATAGTATCGGAATAATATGTTTTACTATCGATTTTACTTGGAATCCTTACAATGCTTATCTATGACGTGAGCCCCTAAGGATAATAATAATACACTGCTTATTATAAAATTCCTCAACACACTTAAAAACTCATAACAATAAAACAAGGACTAAAAACATATCTTTAATAACTTGAAAATGTTTTTTTTGACGTCGTAGGATTAAAATTCTCGAGATAAAAAGGTACCGGCTTAACAACGTTACATACTTCGTATTATTATTTTTTAATGTCATTAAAAACGACTTGTTATATTCTTATAACCCATTACAAAGGGCCACCAAATGATGGACTTCTTTACCCGTCATTTTGACGCTGAATTCGATTCGAAGCGTATACAATATTATCAGACGCCGAACAAAAGTCGCCGATATTATAGATCGGATCGCAAAATCAAAATGGCAATGGGCAGAACACGTAGCCAAACAGCCAATTCGAGATGGACTCCCAGATTCTTCAAGTGTAGGAGACCATGGGAAGACAAAAGGTGAGTCGGTCGACCACAAAATAAATGGGCCGACGATATTGTTGCGGTCGCCTGGAAAAAATGGGGGTGAAGCGGCCCAGGATAGAGAAAAGTGGAGACAAATGGAAGAGGCTTACATCCGGCAGTGGAGGGATGGCTAGGAAGGAGAAAAAGACAGTATTATGATAACTGTTGAAAGATAATTAATTTTTTTTATAAATGAAAGAAAGGCTTGCATACTTTTTTTACTTACTAAATTCGATTGGTCCTACGTAGAGTATCGTAAGTTAAAAATGACAACTTTACAGGACGGCCATTCAAAGGTTTGAAATGATACAATTATCTAGAAATTAACATTAGAAAATTGAATTTTTAAACGGCGCTAAATAAATACCGATATTTTAATTTTGTGTGGTCAGGTTTTCATAATTATTAATACTTTTGGTAGAAATGATCTTACGATATTTTACTACGGCTTCTTTTTGCACAAAAATATCGTATCTTACACATAGCATAGTGTACGTTGTAACCAAATCATATTCGAATATCGTATGTCATACTTATCATATTTTACTACGAAATTTTTGAAAAATTTCTTGTCGTATCTAACACTTTTATAAGATTACTCTGTAATTATTGTGAAATAAATTATCGTATCTATTTGTGAAATATGTTGCGATAATTCCAATCTTATTTTGTTTCCTTAAAAGTAAGAAAAAGTTTTGAAGTGGTTGGTGACCCAGCGGTTACAACGCCGGCCGGCTTTCGCACTGCGGACGTCGTGGTTCGATCCCAGGTGCCGACCATCTTCCTCTTTCACGACACAAGCTTTCGGTAGCTTACTGTGAAAGAGTCAAGGAGTGTATTTGTGTTCACTTTGAGTGAACACAGATTCATTTTAAAAAAAAAAAAAGTACCTAAATTTATTTTATAGGACTAAGAATAAAACTTTATTACCGAATGCCGAATGCATTTTTGCAGTAAATCTTAGGAGTGTCACGCTTACTTACCTATGCGTTTAAATAAAAAATAAACTAATTAACACTTTTCAATACAAGGATCTCAGTATCGCCGGAGGAACTTATTGCCTCAGTTATTTTTTTCTAGTCTACCCATCACGTCCAATCTTACACAGGCCAACCACGACACTTCAAGTGAATAAACACTTATAAAAACTCTTACCCCACCGGGAATCGAACCCGGAACCTCGTACTCTGAAGTTTACGCCTATACCACTAGGCTGCCGAGGTCGGCTCCTAGCGTTTGCTCGTATACAAAAGGATAAAATCCTTTTGAAAATACCGAAAGTACCAACACTCAATGTTCTTAAAGATAATAAGACTTTTTAGATAATCTACACAATTGTGAAGCGATATTTTTTTGTAAATCTAGGGTAAGGTTAACAATGAATGTTTTGAATAAGAGTTGTAAAAGTAGAAAGCAATAATAATATTTTTGTGTGCGTGCCGACAAAAATATTTAAAAACAATACAAGGATTATTTTTATTGCCCTAACACCTTATCGGCATATCTACACTTTTTGGGTTACAGGTATTAATAATAAACCAGCGTTGTATATTTTTGCAACTAAATATTCAACAAAAGTCACTTTTAAACAATGCGAGATAAAAATTTTGTTCTTCAATATTGATTTATGATTATAACACTTTATGTACTTACTTTTGAAAAAAATATAGGCTCAACCAAAGTGAATACAAATAATACACTTTAACATCTTTCACATAAAGGAAATCTTTTGTTGCGAAATGAGAAGATAAGTACATAGTTAGAATTGAATTGGGGATCGAAACCATGCCCTTCACAACGAAAGTCGGCGACTAAAGAGGTAGGCATCAACCACTTGACCAACAATGGTACCACCTTTATGGCAATGAAACATTATAAAAGGATATTCGATTTCAAAATAGATTCTTTAAATTTTATTTTGATTTTTTTGTCACGCTGATCTTCCTTTGGGATGGAAATATTTTTATTGTTTAACTAGAATGCTTTTTGCAATAGTACGACTCGACTGACTCCGAAAACTATGCGATCGCATACGCTGACTTATTATTTTAGGTTTGTAAGAAATATTTTTCGGAAAATAAGGGATTGAGCATTTAATTCAACGAGATTTTAGGAATATATTATTCCATATTTGAAACATCGTCAATTTTAATACCTATATTTTTTATCTATTTATTGAATACTTACAATAAAACAGTTGTATGCGGAATGTTATGCATTTGGAAGAAGCGAAAGAGGTTCGTTTGGATAGGAAAGAATAGAAGTCCGTACTCTCTGCATACCAATTCCGGGAAACGGCGTGATGGGTAATAAAAGAGTTTACTTAGATACCTATTACAAATGAGTACGAACTGTGAGTATTGTAATAAAACATAGCCCCCTTATAGAGACAACTCTCGTATTCAGGAGGAAGGAATAAATCTTACCTACGCATTTTTTTCCACTTAAAACACCTGTTACTCTCGGTTACTGCAGTTGATTAGTTCGAAATCAGTGTATTTCAGAGAAATCATATCTTAATATGATATTCGATATAGTGCTTTTTTAAAAATAAACAGGTGATAAATACTGTAGTAGACGATTTTATACTTTCTTCAACGTGTAGATTTACAAACCACGCATTTCTTCAGGAAATGTAAATTTCAACTAGTAAATAATAGGTACCTATGTTTAAAAACTTAGATATAAAAAATAATATCTAGGAAAATATTTAAAAATAAACAAACTTATGGATGTTGTATATACCTACTCTTCTTTGAGCTTTTGTCATCCTTGTTCTCAAGGAGATCGGCCATCAGAACATTTATTTCACTTGATTCGGTTACAAAAGGCAAAGGAGATTCTAAGAGAGTATAAAAAACCTTAATTTTTGCGACTATTTAAAAGTTTTGAAGTGTAAAATATCTTATGTTTAAAATACCTAATCGCGTATAATGTGGTATGAATAACATACAACAAAAAATGTCCTAATACTCCGATGTAAATTATGGTAAGATATCATACCATATCGTTTTCAATTCCGCTTTCCGACGTAAATTATTTTAAAGTACACTTACCATAATTTGTTTTAATGCCTAAGCCATGTAAAATATTGTAAGTTCTTCATACAATTATTTACGTCGTTGCAGAATTGAAATTACTCAATCAATATATTTAATAATTCGTATTAATTGGGAAATAGATCAGTGTAACACATGAATAATGAACAGATTACCCAAGTTACGAACAAACATATTTTCTGTGAGTTAAATAATATTATATTCCAAACGGCGGCATAAACTTTATTTCATATTTGCTATTTTTTATTGATTTTTTTTTTGGCCAACTCATAAAAATACGCTTAAAGTGAACAAAAGTCTTATTGAATGTGCGCGTACACACTAGGCTGGGCCGTTCTAGTATGGAAGTTTAAAAAGTGCTTCTAATCTTAATGTAATAGTGATAATTTGTTGCCTTATGATGTATTATAACTATCTACAAAATTTCGTGACAAAAAAATAAGATCTTCTGTCTCCGAATCGACCTTGAAGTTTTGTATGGGACGAAAATATCCCATACTAACTGATATTTTTATAATAATCATGTAAAATGATTCCGGTCTTGTTTTTTTATTCACTTTTTTTATTATACCACAGATAATTCGAGTACATACTTCTATTTATTGAATTACACAAAAATAATAAATAAAACTTTAATATTTTTTATGTAAAGTAAGTATATGACATTATGTTATTTTGCAGTGATTGTTTTTGATAAATTGGGTTTGATATCTTTTTTACTCGTTGTTTTCTAAGCTTTTACATAATATTTTATTGATAAATTTCTCCGTTAAGTTGGTGAGGCTTCTTTAACAATTTCACAGATTGTCAAACTCCTTGGATATGACAAGAAAAATTCAGGAAACTGTATTTATTCATCTTCGCCATTGTATGTAATGAATGCCGTAAGATCTTCGTCGGATACTTGTCGATTGGTGTTTCTGTTACATTTTGCTGTCTGTCTATAACTTAGTTCTTGTAAAAGGATGCTTCAAAATTTACTTTCGGTACTTCAAGGATCAAAAATGCATTTTTTTGGGTGATTCGAGCTTTCACTATCCAGCGAGCGGTTCATTCTCTTACTTCATAGTGTATTTTGAGCGAGATAGCTTTTTCTTTTAGTAATTACAGTTTATATAACATATTTGATAATCTGATAAATATATGGATAAGAAATTAAACTTCCATAGGTAACTGGATCAGTTGCGAGGTAAGTTGGTGCACAGACATTAACAATAAAGATAAGTTAAAGTCATCAAACTTTCTGAAAGAAGCGCAGTCGCAGAATCCTATGAGCTTAGTTTAGCGATTATTACATGGATTATTTTTCCTGGAGCTCAGTTGCCTAAATCATTAGAAAATGTTCCTGTTGGTATGACTACACCAATTTGGAATAAATATAATTGATCTTTTCGTAGATCTTTAAATTATTAAATAGTAGTTTCTCTTGTAATCACCTGGAACATCAATTGTTTTTTTCCAGTTGTTTTCCAATTTGGTCAGAATATGATGACTTGAGAAAGCACTATCAACACATTATTATACAAAAACCTAAATATATTGTTACTTGCAGTTTTTTTCTAGATTATCGGCGACTCATTCAATTGGGATTATTTGTGGTTTGCAATAAGCAAAATATTCATTAATATTTTGCTTATTGCAAACCACAAATAATGGTTTTATTAGTATTTTCTCCTGCAAACTAATTATTCAATCATGTTTTCCGGTATTTACCTACACTTTTTTTCATTACATAAGACAACAAGTAAAATATCCAATGAAATATTGCTTTTTGAAAAGAAACCTGTAATCGATCTCTCTATCGGTTTCAGTGTTCCAAATTTTCCATCAATTTAGAATAAGTTTTCTTTAACACTCTCTTAATTATTGTTCATCTGTATTTTTGTTCACTTTTTCTAATCACTAGCCTAAAACTTTGGCTTTACGGCCATCAAAATACAAAACTGGTATTTTTAACCCTTTTCTCATTTCATGCGATTTTCTCTTGTTTATTGCGGCGCTTTATATACTTTGTTGCTATCTTAAATTGTATTTTTATGCTTTATATCATACAGAACTAATTATTCCATCATTTTTATGACATACAATCTTAATAAATATTATGTTAAACATATTTTTACTTTCTTTATATCTGCTTCAAAATAGGACAAATTTAACAATTTCTTGAAACTTTGAGCTCAATTCGGAGACAGAAGATATCATTCGAATTGAAAAATATTTTGCATACGTATTTAAAACAGCATTTAGCACTAAAATATAACTATTACGTTAGCAATAGAGGGAAAAAAGGAAATCGGCCCACACTAGTACACACGGCAACTAATTTCTTAATAAATAAAAACAAAATAATAGATGATCCATCTTTTGTTAAGTCGAACGTCGTATAATATTGTAAAGAGAACTTACAATAGGCGTGTGCAAGTAGTCAGACGGCGTGTATTGTGTCCAGAGACAATACAATGCTATACGTCGGACTATTTTGTCAAAAGTGATGATACCATAATTGACGTGTATCAAAAAACATATTTCTAGTATCGATATCAACTTTCTGTTTTGGGAAGTGATAAAATACATAAAATGAAGCATGTTTCCGTTAAAACATGAAAAACGCAATTCTGTGGGATACCATAACTTACGTAGGACCGATCGAAATTTTGACATCTCTGTATTAACACTGATTACACGCAGCATCTGTGAATCCTTAACTTTTTATTGTTACTCTTATACAAACAAAATTTATGGAATAGCGCTCACTTAGTCATTGACAATAGAACCTCAATAATCTTCAAAATTATAATCTAAATTAAAGTTGTGGTCGAATTTCGAGAATTGGTCGACCACGAGTTTAAATATTTGTTCCACAAGAAGAGTTTCACTGCCCTGAGTATGACCAAATTTTAAAAGAACTACCGAATATTATTTTTTTTACCTATCTAAATTTTTATTAAAATAATATTTTTTATCTATTTTTATGTTTATTATTATTACACAATATAATGAAACTGTCATATTTTTATCAGAAGTCAGAAACGGATGAGGGCTGGAAACAATAAAAATAATTTTTCTCTTATCAATAAAATTATTACCATGAATAATATGACGAATGGTCGTGGTATGTGACATTCAGAACGGGTGACACGACGCGATCAAAATGCGACGGCGTCACGATGGGGCGACTGACGTTACATGTTTTTTTTTTTTGTTTTTTGATAACTTATTAAAAATATTTTATTTAAATGACATTTTAAAAACTTTTATCTTTAAAGCATTTTGATATGTGATAATACTGAATAACTCATATGTAGGTACCTTCCTAAATTTGTGATGCGGGTTATTCAGTGAGACAATAATATTATTATGTTGAAGGCTGTTTGTATATCGTATCAACAAAAAAATGGGTGTTTGTTAGATTGTTAGACAAGTACAGCTACTAGTGGTCGACCAGTGCTCGAAATTCGACCATCACTTATGTATTTAAATTTACTGAATTTGGGTCATACCTACCATAATATCCCACCATTTCCCGCTCCACGTTTCATTTGAATATACCGCCTTCAAAATGCCTTCTACGTCCATTATGAGACGCTTTTCATTTTACATTTGTTTCTATGAAGTTGATGATCTCTAAAGTACTCTGTGGAAGTGTGTGTTAGTATGAAATGATCATTTTACACTATATAAATTAATAAAATTAACTAATTGTTGAACATGCATACTTGGTGGAATTAATTTAAATAAAATTTAAATAAAACGATTTTTATCTTTTCCACAATTTATTTTGTCCCTGACATGTTTCGAAAGGACACACCAAACCCTGTGAGCATGAAAGGTGTGTCCTTTCGAAACATGTCAGGGACAAAATAAATTGTGGAAAAGATAAAAATCGTTTTATTTAAATTTTATTTAACTATATAAATTATTCATACCTAAAGGTGAATAGTTTCTGTAGCTAATAAAGCCCCAATGGTTCCAAATTCAACTAGACAATATTAGCTTCAAACATTGAAAAAAGTACCTACATCATAAAAAGGAACCATCTACATACATTCATGCAGATACCTACAGTTACCAAAAATCACGAATAGGTATTTTGAATATATTGTGGATACTTAGAATGTAGGTATATGGGATGCTCCCTTTTAAAGAATTTTTAAAATAACAATTTAGGAACTCACGTAATCATCAACCCCGGGTAGAAATTTCAGGTGAAAAAACACCTAGAAAAACTGACACGTTCGGGAATCGAGCCCGGGACCTCGTGATCTGAAGTCCATGCCTGTTATACCACTAGGTTATCCAGGTTGGATAAAGATCCTAGAGGAAAGAAGTTCCTTGGAGTTGAAAGGATTGATTCATCCTATTATTTCTGACAATAAAACGAAAATAAAAGTTAAATAAAAAAAAAATAAGACTTTATTATTTCAAAATGAAGTGTGGAGACAGTAAATAAGACAGTCGAAAGGGCGGACTTATCCCGAAGGATCTCTGCCAGCCAAATCTAATTCTCTTACCTCTCTATACGTACTTTTATTATTATTATGGAATCTTTGGACTGGTGCAAATATGTGCTATCTGAAATTTGTCTTAATATAGGTAGGTGAGATTACAAAATGTTTTATTAGAACCAATATCAAATTTCATAACCGGAATAGGAATAAATATTCCAACGTACCTATATACTTTATAACAAAAATATGGTAAAGGACATATTTACTAGAATGATACAGAGTATTATTTACTTGTACTATACTTTTCTAGTTTCGGGTATCCTTTGGTTTACAAAAATGTCCTTATACATTTCTATAGGTTTTTGTGCCGTATCACGTCATTGCTCCAATTCTAGATTGATAATAAAGCAGTACGAATTGAATATTCAGATTGTGTTTTAATTATTTGACACATTACTTTATAGAAAGCACTATTTCTTAACTCTGAGGCTAAATTCAATCTGACAACCATTTTTTTTTAAATGAATCTGTTTTCACTCAAAGTGAACACAAATACAGTATTTGACTCTTTCACAGTAAGCTACTTAAAGCTTGTGTCGTGAAACAGGAAGATGATCAGCACTTGGGATCGGACCCACGACCTCCTATACGACACAGTACGAAAGCCGACGTTGTAACCGCTAGTCTACGAACCACTTCGTGACGCTAGGAAATAAAACAAATATTTTATTTCAATTCAAACGCATAAATTGAATATAATACAGTTTCGCACAATGGCGAAGACTATTATCTTTATCGTAACAATGAGAAAGTCGAAGTGAACCTGAGGAATGCGTACTAGTAGATATCCTTGAATGATCTAAAGTAGAAAATTATCTATTAAATATCTTTCATTGACATTAATATCAAAGTGTTCAGGAAATTGGTAAATTCGAAGATATATTGCCTACATCCTGAATAGAGGTACCTTAAGTGATTCAATTTTACGATTTAGGATTGACTTGGCCGTGTGAATTCTCTTTATTATAAGTTATGACGAAATTGGAGAAGTTTTGACTTCATCAAAATGCCTACACTTCATAATATATTGACAACTCTACGAATTGTCAGAGTAAATCAATCAAAGGTATCGAACTATTTTGTTTCCTTCTATCACATTAAGTAAAATTTGCATTTCAATCACCTAGATTTATTTGCAGTGCTCATCCACCTACTTCTTAATATCTCCGCATTCGAAGCTGTCTTTTTGAGTTATTCTAAGTACATCTGTATTATCTTTTTCTGGAGAGAACGAAAGAAATATTTTTTACGGTCTCCCGCCCAAAATTGCACAAAAAAGTTTATAGTTCGTATAGCTTTTGGTCATTTTCACAAAAAATAGAGAGTATACAGTATTATTCAAGTAGTAGGAAATCTCATGGTATCACAGGTCCTATCCATATTGCATACATTTTTAGCAGTTTCTTTTTTTCTTTGAAGAACACTTTCATTAATCTATAATAATAAAGGAAAGTGCCTGACTGACTGACTGATTGACTGACTGATTGACTGACTGACTCATCAACGCACAGCCCAAACGGCTAATCGTAGAGAAGTGAAATTTGGAAATCTGGTAGGTCTCAATACAAAACCTTCCACTAAGAAAGGATTTTTGGAAATTCCACCCCTAAGGGGGTGAAAAATAGGGTTGAATGTTTTTCAAAGTATGCGAATATCTCGTAAACTAGACATGGTACGAACTTGAGATTTGGCATATGAATTCTTCTATAGAAATGAGTGTTAGCGTATTTGGCAATTTTTCCAAAATTTGACTAAAAGGGACGAAAAAGGGCACATATAAAAAGGGATGATTTTTAAGTGCCTCCTAAAAAGTTTAAAACTGGTTTTATCGAAATTTCAAAAAAATGATTTCTTCAGAAAGAGTCAAGTTATACTATTTCGTTTTCAAAAGATATCATTAATTAGAGGGTAGGGGGTGAGGGGCACTTTTCCAACGTGTATGTGTGTGTATCCGTCCCCTCTTTGTAACTTTTGATTCGCTTGATGCACAGATCCTAAAATTTCAGAAACTATTGAATATTTTAAGCATACAAAATTTGTATACTCAGAATTTTGAATTTTTTTTTCAGTCAGGGGTTATCAACCTTTGAATTTTATTTAATTTTTCCATATATCTCGAAAACCATAAAATCTAGAACCCTAAAATTGTGTATGTATATAGAAAAATACAATATCTAAAATATAATTTAATGAAAAAGTTCCAGGATTTCTCAAACTTTTTTTATAAAGAAAAATATTTTTTTTATGACAAATTTACGAGTTTCAGTGCCTATATTTCAGAATTTTATAAAAATATCGAAAAACGCCGAAACGCTACAACTAGATAATTTATTTTTCTATAAAAAATACATACATCATAGCAGTACATCTCAAACTTTTCTTAACAATTTTTGTAAAAATTTAATTTATTGACGACATCGTTTCATACAATAAACATACATACACCGCGAGGTGGTCCGGTGCAGCGTGTATGAATAATAATATATACGTAGGTAGGTATACCCAACCCAACCTACTTTCTCCAATACACGTGACGAAACTATTGCGTAATCTATAATAATAATATAGTTTTGAACTAGCCGACCCGTCAAACTTCGTCCCGCCTTGGAATATAAATAATATGTTCGAGATTTTATGCATAACTTTAAGTTGATTTCAGTTTAAAGTTATTTAACACAGACGACGACGTGGTCCTTATATTATTGAACTTGAATTAGTATAATGATACAATTCATTATTACCTTTTTAACTACTGTAACCGCTGCATCTGTTATAAAACATATCATTTTATTATTTACTATCAGCATTCCGTGAATCGTATCATTCATCAAACAACTGATTCCTGTCAAACGCCTGATTTAATTTCAAAATTAGAAAAAATCTAATAATAATATGGAATTTTATTTTTATTCGTGCAACTTTTTTCTTTCATAAGACCCTTCAGACAAAAGCAAACACGACAAAAAATGGGCGATATAAGTTCAGCTATTCTCATAGGGTAAGAAACACGTAGAATGCCGATTCTGACTAGCGCCAACCGGCGCAAAGAATGTTACTATGCATTTGAATGGGGAAACCCACAGAAAAAGCAGGAACCCGCTTTCCGACATGCCCATTTAAATGCATGGAAACCATAGACAACAATCTTTGAGCTGGTCGGCGCGGATCGTAATCGGCTTTCAACGTGTTCTTACCCATACGATGACCGCGCAAATTAGCGTTCCATTTTTATATATGTAAGAGATCCACGAAATTCACTTTCCGTGAATTCAGACAAACACTTTAGTACCTACTTCAATATATTTTTCGTACCATGCATCCTGTACAGCGATTCTGAATTGTTTTTTTTTACGATCGACATTAAAATCATTATGTAGGTACCTACCTATTTTAGTAATTTATTATCTCTACTAAAATAATTTACGGTAAGTTCACGAAAAGAATCTGCATTGTATTGCAATTCTTTGTGTCTTGATCTGTCAAAATATTTGCCATTTCATAAAAACACTAGCAAAAAAAAAAACTATGTGAGTAATCTTGTTTTGAATTTATTGCGTAAACCATGAATAGCAAGTTGATATAATATTATGTTGAAAAAAGGTAAATAGTATTATGAAGTCAATAGGTAAATTATTTTATATCAAATGTAGTAAAAGTGCAAAATATTAAATTTTAAAATTATCTACAAAATCCTCACATCATTTTAGGATAGATCGTAAATAATTGTTTTGAAAACACTGGAAAGTCAATGACCATATCATTTCGTCACTGTATAGTGCGAAAAAATTAACTGTCCACTGGAACATATAAAAAATAGAGACGAAAGGGATAGCAGTTAGCCGGATATTATGACCTCCTCACACACCATTTCCAGATCCCTCAGCTCTGCTTCGAAGGAACAGAACACGAGGAAGACCCTCTCGGTATGAGAAGATCTTCTTTGTCTTCGGAACCCTTGCGGGAGGAAGAAAAGCGCTCCCCTTAAAATATCGGTGTTTTTATTTTCAAAAATTTATACAATTCGTAGAATGCTAAAGAAGTCCTTACTAGAGCCCGGCCAGTGCGTAAATTACCATGGGTACAACGCATGAATTACGCTTACGTAGGCGGTATAAACAAATCGGACTGACTCCGTTGCCGGAACGTTATTGTTCCAAAAATCGCGGAAACTATCTGCATCTTCAGCCAGGATGATATATGACGAAACGTCGTTTTATTAAACTTCCCTTACTTACGAAGACCAGCAAAGCTGCTGTTTTCCTCTATATAGTCTAATAGTCTATATAACGAAATATTATATAGAATTACTCTCCATAATTTACCTTATGCTTGATAATCAATTTTCTAAGTTGTAGAATTTATTTTGTGATTATAAGGTGTATTTCTTAAGTGATACTTTAATAAACAAATCAATGAGTTATCCAAACATGTCTCTTTTTACTATTCGGTATCCGGATATTATTTACGCCGCCGGATAGACCGGATATCGGATAGTTGCCGATATCCGTTTCATTTAATAAAAAATATAAACAGTGGACAGTTAATTTTCTTCCTACTCTACATTGTCGAAAATTCGTTTAAAGTCGAACGCCAATTACTTATACCATTAGAATACTGAGGTTGACCACCTCACTTCCTTTAAACTCAACCGGTTAGAAAAGGCACAATGAGCCTCGGACGACTTCGAGCGCAATGGAGAGTTCTTTATGCCTAACCTATTCTCCTGAGTGGGTCCAAGGCCTCTCGTATTATGGGGTGGTTTGGGGGGAACCGCCACGGGCTTGATTTGTGTGCGGCTGGCTTTTTGGCAATCGGGCTAGGGTTTGGCTTTGTGCGGATCGGGTTTGCTGCGCTTTAGTTTCCTCCGGGCTGGCTTGCGGTGAGCGGGGGGGCTTAAAAGGGAGAATATTACGTTATTATAAAAATGGAGACCTACTTTACGTGGTCATCGCATCACGCCTGGAGGCCAAGTCGAAATCTTAACGACAGCTCCAACGTTAACAATTTGTTGTTATTTCCATAGAGATAACGTAAAAACTGTTGTTCAACGTGCGTTAAACAATGCTGTTCCAAATTCCGAGTCAAAAAAATAATTCTGTCAGTTATTCAAAATTAACGTTAAACGTTACCTCAAAATTTTTGGAAGTATTATGACGCTGCTATTATATTGAAGACGAAACGCATTTTTTTTTGTTTGGAAACCATTTTCAATTTGGTAAACGTTAACGTTCGGAACGTTAACAGTTTTCACGTTTAACGTTATTTATTTCGACCTGAACGGCTGGACCGATATCGTTTATTCTTTTTATGTCGTGTTTGCTCAGGATAAGATATTTATGAACTAAATTTCGAACCTACGACCAGACAAACAACAACTAATCAAAGATATAAATTGATATGTTAAAAAAAACGTCTGTAGCTTGAAAAATGCCCAAAGCAGATAGAAATAAGTGTTTTAAAGATCACTAATTTCATTGCTTTTCGAGACCTGAATATTTTTTTATTCATATCCAGCAATATAAAAATTGATTTCAAATAACGTCATTTGATGGCATAAAAGTTATTCGAGTTATTTTTTGGGATTCTCATAGAACAATGTCAGTCAAGTTAGCGAAATTTTTAAGTTCGCGGGCTGATTCTATTTGTATAAGAAGCACATATTTTTTAAATACAGATTAATAACGACAAATATAAATAAAAATATAGTAATTTAATGGAAATTTTAGAATATATATATAAAAAAAAATTTTGAGGATGTTTCTTATTATTATTAATTTTGATGCGAATATAATTAATTCTGCATTGTTTAGGAAGAGAAAGCAAATAAATACAGTAACACGTGAGCGAAGCCACGGGTAACTAGCTAGTATTATATATAAAAATGATAAGCTGTGCTTATGTCTCGTTGAAACTCAGGAACCGCTAGACCGATTTGATTAATTTTTACTTCACAATATTTTTATAAGTTCATGCTTGTGTTAAACTGAGATATGAAATAAATGTGAAGGAAATATATAGAAAAAAATACAATATTGTTTTTTCGCCTAGGGAATTATTAAATTTAATTGCAAAGCATATCGAAAAACTTTTTTAAACACAGTGAGATTTTCGCATACTCATTTATACTGACTGATGTCATAATCCTTTACATCTTAAAATATATTCCTCCCCTATCCTAGATATGCCCCCCTACGAATGTACTTAACCAGCGAGGGAGGAAAGAAGTGTTTTTTAAAAAGGTTTTAATTACTTAAAGCTATGTCCCTTATTATTGTTTTAATATTTTTATTTTGAGATGTTGAGGATTTTACGTTAATTTTTTTGTTCCTACAGTGGTCCTAAACCTGTTGACTTCGTGTTCTGGATTAAATTATTTTCTGTTTTTCTAGTTTATTCATCTTTAATTCTTGTGTATTTTTTACATATTATGTTTGTTGTTGACAAAGTAACTGCAGGCTATAAAGACATTTTTTTTTTCAAATTAAAAGTGAATCTGAGCTCACCCAAATTGAATTTTCGACACCTTTCACCTGAAGCAAAGCTTGTATCGTGAAAGGTATTCGAACTCACCACCTTCAGTACTCTGTACGTACGAAAGCCGTTGACTTATAACATTGCGCTACCGACCACCTCATTTACTTATGTAGATTTGTTGCGCATCCTCCCACTTACAATGTCTATATTCCACCATTGTTTGTAGAGTAACCAGTAAAAGTGGGAAACGTGAATGTATGTATTAAATACCAAAACAATAAGCAGGGCAACATCTCTAATATAAATTAAAGTCGGTTTAGCGCGGTTTAACACTTATAACTCGAGATCGGCTCAACAGATTCTTCTCCGCTTCGGATAACATAATAACTAATAAAAAGTTGAAAAATGTATAAGAAATAATATAAAATATAATATTAAAATAAGTATGGATAGAATTTTATGAGACGCCATCTTTGAAAAAATCTAACAACAAAATTATTGTCTTCTGCACCTGCACCCTCTCATTCTCGCATACGTAATTGCCACTCTTACGGCAGCCCATTTCACTTACTCCACCGTTTCGGGCGTTTTAGAAATTTTTCATACAAAGTCGGCAAAATTGCGCGCATATAATTATATTCTCGCGTTGATCCCGTCTGAGCTTTGAATACGAATGAAAAATGGAGGTTTTAGAATTAATATTTTAATGTTCCTATTTTTTTTTTCTGGAGGTGCAGTGCACAATGAACCAAAGTTAGGAACAAAGTGTCCACAGGACAACGTCTGTCGGGAAAGCTAGTTAATAATGATAAAAGAAATTTCTTTCTTTTATTTAGCCTCGTTTAGACATTGATACTAAATTATCAATACTAAAATTCACGTTTTTTTCACAACAACCCCACCTATTATGACATAGAATCGTTGTTTAGGTTTAAAAAATACTAAAAACACTGATAATGAAATTGACGCGGGCCACTAGTTGAGTACCCCTGAAGTTCATTAGGGTGACGATAATTTATTTTATTTTTTTTTATCTACATTAAATCCCGCAGCTGTCAGCAAATCATGAATAATTTTGGTCAGAAAACAATAAGAATTATTGTAAACCCTTTTCCATAGAATTACAATATTTTCCGAGAACAATACATTTAAAAAATAAAAACCTGAAAGAAACATTCAGATCTTATGAATTTTTGTTTTTGATTTTCTTTCTTCGCTTTTTTTTAATTCATTACATTGAAAGGTTTTTAGGGTAAATCAAAATGAAGAATGTCAACTTTATATGAATTAAATGTAAATTATAGGTATTTTTTTTTCTAGAAAGTAATTATTATCGATCTGTAAGGAAAGTTGTAAAAAGGCACGAAATTCTTCTTCTTCTTCTACTTCAGTGCGGAGTGCGTCCCGTCTTCTTCCAGATACCTATGTAACAACTGTTGACTCTAACAATTCGATTTTTAAATGGAATAAACCACTACGTCTTCTACTGTTATTTCGAGGGCTGGCTTAGTATGATCACTTTACGTTAACAACGTTCGGCATTTGGTGGTAATGTTTAAGTCTCCGAAACTCCTTATCATGAGAATTCTCAACATGTTCAACATGTCTGAAAATCTCATGTATGCAACATGTAGATATTTTAATCATTAATGAAATATAGAGATAAAATTTATAAATTATTGAGAACGAGAGAACAGCCAAATTTAAAGACCGCGACTGCTATCATGTATGTATTTGGCGCCATGACATGACTATATCCATTTTTGTTAATGTCTCATCTTTATTGCGTAATGGATTTGTTGGTGCACAACGTTTTAATTATGTATAGTGACCATTTTTCAGGACTAGATCTTAAAGAATATGTAGATTCTTCCAGATCTTCATTTTCCTTGGAAGCTGGTGTCCAGCTATCCTCCCAACTATTGGATGGTCTGCCTGTTCGTATACAGTCAGCTGTTATTTTTATATTCCTTTCAAGATCTGCCCTCTCTACGTGATCCCTCCAGAAACATATTTTAGATCCACCCCAAAGCAAAACATCCTGCACATCGAAGGTTCTCTTTATAGGTCCTGTAATGAGGTGGAAAGTCTTTAAAGCTGTTATTCTTTCTCTTCTTCCTTGTTGTATCGGCTCTTGACTCTATACCATATCTCAGAATTGGTCTATTGCAGGTTTTTATATTTACTCTGCATAAAAATGTGTGTATTTCTCCATGCAGTAGGTTTCAGGCATCCAGCTACAGCGGCAGATTTATTTTCTTGACTTAATTCAAAATTTCATTAATGAAAGATATATAATCAAGGTTAAGTTTAACATATAAGTCATATTTCATACTGTGCAACGATGATGTTTCAATGTTTTTCCACACTCCCCTGAGGATATCTACCAACTAATCTTTAAAATCGTTTGTTTCAGGTAAAGGAAAATGATTTCGCCTCCCAATCATAATACATGAAGTAGTAAGTAAGTCCCATTTTTTATAAGAATTAGGTATGTATGTTTTCCTCATATGATGAATAAAAATGTATTAAAAGTCATATTGTGAATACAGTAAGTTCTCGATTTAACGAATCTCTATTTAACGGATTATTGATACAATGGACAAAAATCCAGTCACTTGCGAAAGAATTAAAAAAGTAAAAGTAAACAATAATTTTTAGTATACGTGCATTTAAGAGTCGCCTCGTTTAATTGACTTCTTTTAGCGGACATTGCTGTTACGTCATACATTATGCACTTAAATTTAAGACAAACACCGTTCTGCTCAATTCTTTTTTGTGGCTTTCACATTGTTCAAATAACTTTATCCGATATGCTACTTAATTTTAAGGTTTCTTTATTTTAATCTTTATTACATGGATGCACAGATACGTTGCCTAAAAAGAACTACGTGGTATTGATGATGTCGTCTTAAAAGAGGGCCAAGTCAGGAGTATGAGGAATAGGAGAAAATGTATGCGGAACATGATGTTATTGAATGAAGCGATAGAAATGAAGTGAAGTTCGTACTCTCTGCCTACCCTCACCGGCTATCCGTGTTATTGAAAAAAAAATCATATTACGGAATTTATATTTTTAACGAACCTTCCCTTTCTATAATCGTGGCTTAACTGTACTCCTATATTAATACAAAAGAAAACAAATAAACCATACGAAATAATTATTTTCGATCAAAAACCTTTACAATTTTCAACCGTACCTTTTAGTACATGAAGTTTGTATAATATAAGCCCAGTAGAGGCAGTATTCAAAGCAACTACCTTTATTCCAACAAACCTTCGTATAATAAAGCTATTGAATGCTGATTGACAAGAGCTTGACATGGGTGCTGTATGCGGCCTCACCGCTAGAAACGCTCCACAATGACCGGTCGTTAGTGGCCAAACAACCTTTCGGTCATCATTTATGTATGAAGCCTTATTATTTACAATTCGCCCCGTGTTACCATTTGAATTTCACATTCTGTCGTTTTTTTGATGACCCAAACATGAAAATTCCACATATCAATTTTTTATGAAGGGAAATCTTCTTTTTTTTAGATTTATTATCCCTATTCAAGACTCAATAACTTCTACTTCTCCTTAATCTTGTGATCTGTTCTGGTCATAATATAACACCTGTGCGAACACTGTCTGCCAGCTGTCCTTCTTGCCTGGCAGTTTTCTGCTTTGTTGAATAATATCAGCTTTCACCTCGGCTATCGATCATCTTCTATTCTACTGACATCATCCCTCTTCGTTTGATTCTAAGCCATCTTTAGAAGTCTTCGACATTGTATGTTTCTCTAATGTTTCTGTATCAGTTTCTGAGATACAGAAACATTAGAGAAACATAGAGATTTACCCGCGATGGAGTGCTGTTTTTAGTTATCATCCGGGTTTCAATTACTTATGTCATGACAGTTCTGAAACATTTCTTTCAGACTTTGCTCTCTTTTCTCATAATATGTTTATTTTACCATACATTACTTTCAGTAGGTATCAGACAGGGATACAGCCTAAGTCCATTTCTTTTTAACCTGATAATGGACAAGCTCATCGAAGAAGTTGCCAATATGAATATGGGCCATCGACTAGGCAATAAAACAATAAGTATAGTCTGCTACGCCGATGAAGCTGTCCTAATTGCAGAAACTGAGGACGATCTCCAGAGAATGCTTTTCAATTTCCATCAAACCTCGAAAAAGTACAACATGATAATATCAACGGATAAAACAAAAAGCCTCACATTATCAAGAAATCCTGTGAGATGCAAACTGGTTGTAGAGAACAAAATAATAGAGCAAGTGACAGAGTTTAAATATCTTGGAGTCGAAATCAGCAGCAGAGGAAACCTAAACAAGGCTGCAGCGGTGTCTGGATGCCTGAGGAGCACCGTATGGAGAAACAAACATATGCTACTAGAAGTCCCGACTGAGATGCTCCGAAATGAAATGGATTGTATTACCGGAAACACGCTGCGTGATCGCATAAGGAATACCACCATCCGCAGCATGTGCAACACGGAGGACATCGTCAAATGGGGAAGGCAACGAAGGCGACACTGCAACGACCATGTGAATAAAATGTCAGACGACAGAACCCCTCGTGTCGTCCTTCAAGGCAACCCGGAAGGAAGAAGACCCCCAGGAAGACCACCAAAGCGATGGAGAGATAGTTGGCAGTCGACCTCCCAAGAGGCAGAAACGGCGGCACAAACAGATCCGCAGGATCTATGAAGAGAGGAAGAAGAAGAAGACTTTCAGGCATCCCAGTGTAGCTGCTGCATTGTTTGCCTGATGTCTATTTCCTTTACTAGATAACAGTGGCCAAGAGAATTTGACGCCTAGGTATCGGAACTGTGTCACACGCTCTATTGGCACAGCACTCCTATCCAGCCTACATTGCACTTGATAGTTGCTTATTGTCACATATTCCATCTGTTCTGTTGGCATCTGCATCAAAAAGAGTTGGTAATCTTTATATTTCTTACCTCTAATAACATGGCACAAGTATAAAATCTGACAAAGTTTCATAATAATTAGGTACCTCAGTGTTGCTTATCATATCTGGCCAGGGGTTATGCAGAATTTTTCTATGAATCCACATTTCAAATGCCTATAAGGCTATTCAAATTGTTGACTTTCAGTGTAATTGTTTCAGCAAGACGCATAAAGAATCAATCACTAGTATCCAAATTATAACATTGTTTGAAAAAAATCCGTAAATAACCTTAGATATCCTCAAATTATCTAATAAAGAGAAGAGTAGGAATTCGATTTGACGGACGATACTATTCTTTTATATGTATGATTATCCCCATTCTTTTAAACATCCCCATGATTCACGTCCGCACATTTGACCGCACTAAACAACCCTCTTGGACCGTGTCAATTTCTGACACTAACTATGAAATACTACATCCTCTACTCATACCGCCAGATACTACCACTCATTGTCCCTCTACTTTATGGATTTCCCTTTTCTAAGCCGAACCTTTACCCATTTTATTGCGATCAATAGAAAACACTAGGTTATTGACGAGCGCCGTAAGGGTCTTTTTAAACGAATTTCAAATCGGTCGTGATGTTGAATTTAGGATTTTCTTCCTTTACGACATCACTCCGTAGAAACTTCCTTATAATATATATTTTTATACCAATAAAAGTTCAAGAAAATATTTTTATATTAAAAAAAATCTGTCCATTTATCTGACAGAATTGCTTCTTATTGACTGGATGTTATGAAATTTTATGTTTTTTGGGTTGATTCTAAAGTGTTTTGGAGTCATATTTATTTAATCCGGTAAAAATGTTAAATTATTTTCTATGTTTTTTTAATTATTTAGTTTTATTTGAGGATTTTTTTTTGTTCCAATATTTTTTGCATCATCAGCCGAATTAACATCATCGTCCGCCTTTGATTTTCTTTTCTTTGTGTTCTGTTACTGTTTCTCCGTATAGCATCTTTTAGGCCTACTAACTAAAACATGTGGAGTTGTACGCCTTTGCGAGGACCTATTTTATAGTGTTGTTCCTTGTCGCTTATTAAGATTTTGCATTCCTAACGATTCTTGCAAAATCTCGTTTGCTTCCTCTTCGAGATGGGTAGTAGCTTTTTATCTGTTAAGATTGTCTTATAGCGTCTTCATGGTTACAGAACGTTCTGACACATGTCCTTTCTCAAGGTGTTCTCCTTTTTCTAAAATTTAGAAGGCTTCAGTAAAATTCGTTCCCTCAATTTTTTTCCTTCTTTACTTTATACTTCTTGTGTGATTGTTCATACTTGAATGCTTTTTACAAAGTTTGATTATTCTGTACCTAAAGATAGATATTGTCTTTCTTCAAATATCGCCCCTGTCTGAATTTCCAGATTGAATTTGCCATAATACATTATTATCTTCACCCTCTTTATCCGGAGATTAAAAAAAATCAACTCAGCTATTCCTTAAGCCTCCCTTTTTATAGGGGACTATTGGATTTTGAATATTTGATTTCGTTTTTTTATTTTTAAATAAATCCTTAATTCTAAAGACAGACTCAGCAAATGAACTTTTTTTTCGAATTCTGCTTGACCTTCTAGTATTGGGTGTTCTGTTATTGTTTTGATGCCTAATCGGGGAATCCCTTTCACTTTTTTTCAGTGTTCTTCATATTTTGTCTTTCGACTAATAACCTGCAATATCTATTATATACCTTATTCTATGTTTTAAGTCTTGCTTGTTTATCAAAGTTATCGTTATAAGTTTCGTGAACTCATAAAATTGAGGGCATATGAGTAATGAAAGCACATAGATACCCCAAATTAATAGTTGAATGATTTTCTGTCCGGTCAATATTTTGTCTTAAATTGAACCCTTTTTCATCCATTAAAACACTTCTTCTTGATCGTCTTTTGCATCCCTGAGATCAATAAATTTGGTGTTTTCGTCATCCTAAAATCTTCTAGACACATTACAAATAACACACTAATCACTTGGTATTAATAGTTCTTTTTTTTCTTTGTATTCGCCAGATTTTATTTGATATTCATACTATCTTTTTGATGTAGAACGAATTAATTATTAAGAAGAAAATATTTAAGCCTTGATTAAACCATACATGTTTAGGACCCACTACCCACTTCTACAAATTTCTTAGTATTTCCCTCAATACGCGACGATATTGCATTTTTAATACGTATGAAAGCCCTTAAAAAAAACGAAAAACAAAAATAAAAAAAAAACTCGTGTAGATGTAGGAAAAAATAGGCTAACTTTTTTTTTTAACTGACCTAAATTTAAATTACATAATACAATGTTGCACTGGTTGAGCTTTGAGTCCGCTAGTTTCGTAATACCAACTAAAATTCCCAACAAATGTAAGGATACAGAGTATTATACGCGGAACAATATCAGGAAGTGCTTTTAATAGTATAAAGTTGAGCTTAAAGTTTTGCTACGCGCATATTACCGGATGTGCGACCGACTCCATGTTTACTGCTATCACGAACCGGAAACAATATGGCTTCCTTTAACTTTCACGTTGTTACAGCATAATCAGATCCTTACCTTCCTTCTGCGTTTGACAGGTGTTTATGAACTTGATATTTTTCCCGTAATTAAAACGGTTTTTTATTTAAAAAAAAATATTACGGGTATGTCTTCTAGTATTGGAAAAAAGGAATATCTATAATAAAAAAAAACTTAAAATAATAAAATGAAGTATCTAAGCAGGATATTACTTCTGAGAATATGTAATGTTTGCTTGAAGAGCTGCAGTATTCAGTTATATCACCCGGGATGTCTACTCTGCGGCTGTTAGACTCCTGAAGAAGTCCCCGTCATGATAATGTTTACTCTCCGAGCGAATCAATACGTACTGTAGGAGAATCCCTGTTTGAATTTTACAATTCTGCATAATAATCTGTTGAAATATTTTTATTTCAATTTATTTCGTGTATTTTTGTATGATGCTCATCAAAATCACACTCGGAACATTTCTAAAAATGTCTTGGAGCATTTAAATACGACATGGTCCCTGTGGCTACAAATTTTTCAATGCGTTTGGTTTTCTATTTTTTTGATCATTATATTATATTGACGATAATCATCATCAGCACTCCTCAGTCCAGTATTGGACATAGGCCTCCCTTCCCGACTTCCATTCCTCCCTGTCGGCAGCCAACCTGTGCCACTGGTGTCCGGTCACCTTTCTTTTGTCGTCGGACCATCGCATTTGTGGCCTCCCTGGGTTTCTGCTACCGGTTCTCGGTCTCCACTCCAGGGTTCTTTTGGTCCACCGGTCGTCTGTTGTTCTGACCACGTGTCCAGCCGAACTCCATTTCAGCGATGCAACCTTTTGGACCACATCTGTCACCTTTGTTCTGTCTTATCCACTCATTGCGTTTTCTGTCTCGCAAACTGATACCAAGCACCTTCTCTCCGTTGCTCTTTGGGTTATGTGGAGCTTTTGCATGGTTCTTTTTGTAAAGGTGGTAGTTTCAAATCATACGTTAGTACTGGGAGAATGCAAGCATCGAATACCCTTTTCTTTAAGTGGTTTGCGAATCGCTTAGACTTTAGGATGTATGACAGTTTTTCAAAAGCAGCCCACGCTAAGCCCCGTCTACGTTCGATCTCCGCTTTTTGGTTGTCTCTATCAAGCTTTACTAAATGGCCAACGATGACGATCTTGACGGTGGCCGTACAAAACCTGTAGA
Source organism: Mystacides longicornis (assembly GCA_963576905.1). Taxonomy (NCBI): domain Eukaryota; kingdom Metazoa; phylum Arthropoda; class Insecta; order Trichoptera; family Leptoceridae; genus Mystacides; species Mystacides longicornis. The sequence goes on from OY756438.1 coordinate 4,701,160, forward strand.
TTGTTTTGCCTTAAATTTGTGCATGTCCAGGGTGAGACGTTTTCCACAAACCGTTGGTCTTCCGGAGGTCGCAATCTATGTTTTTTGATGTTTGGGACGAATGATTCAGTCCCGAAAGGAAAGGGTGATTGAGATAACTGCTTTACGTTCCGAGACGATGAGACGGTAAAATGCGCAGTATATTTGATTCCCCTTTTTTGGATTCTGTTACATTCATCGTTTTTGAACAAAAAAAAAAAATGCGGATGAATATCTTTATTTGATTGAACATTTCAACGAAACTGGCAGCTTGTTTTGCTTATTTAATGTACTATTTTTCTCTTTTGGTGTACCTGTTTTGGTCTATCAGCTGTCTTTTTTGTTTGCAGATTTCTTTGTCTCTCTATCTACAATGTTGTTCTCCTCACAGATTATTCAGATCTCTGTATTTCTTATCCTGTATACTTTTTGCCAGAAATCGTATAAGTGTCGTTTGGGTATGCAGGATTTGGTTAGTATCAGTTGTGTTTTTTTGGTTCATCTTTGTCATTCCACAAAATCCATGTCTCTCCATCATATACTGTCTTTCTCTTTATAGATTTTTACGATTTTAGTATTTCTTTTTCTCTCAGCCTTTTGCCAGAAATCGCAGATCTGTCGTTTAAGTATGCAGAGGTTGTTTGGCATCGGTTGTGTTTTTTTTTGGTTCATCTGACTTATTCCACAAAATCCTTTCTTGGTCATATTGACGCCTTTTATAATGTTGATCATCACTTTTTTGGAGCATCAAGTTAGTTTTCAGTGTTTCATGAACCGAGTGTAGTATTCACGGGTAGCACGTCTAGTTTCCACCTTCAAATATTTTATTCGCATCCATGTTCTTTCAAATATTGCGAATTTCCGATATACAGTGGTGCCTCGCATAAAGAACGCCTCGCACAGCGAACGCTGCACACAACGAACTTCCTTTCATGATGCATACAACGAACTTCGTTTCACACAACGAAGTCGCCCGAGCTTCCACGACCGCTTTGCCCGAGCTTCCACGAACGACTGCTTCGCCCGAGCGTCCACGATCGCTGCCGATGTATTGCATCCTCCCGCGGAGGATGCAATACATCGGCAGAAAATGGATGAAGATGTTCAAGATTTGGTAGACTCTTCTTAGTCTGTCATAAAATTTAAAAAATGTGTGTTTTTTTTTGTAACTATGTTTTTAGATGTACATATCTAAATAAAAATAATAACAAAAAATTTATCTTTTTTATGTCATGTTAGCATATTTTATGCTACAGAACGAATTATTTTTTTTAACATGTATTGTTATGGGAAAACGCGTTTCACATAACGAACTTTTCGCTTAACAAACTTGCTCCTGGAACGAATTAAGTTCGTTGTGTGAGGCACCACTGTACGTCATACATAATAATATATTCAATTGCTACTGTTCCTTGTATTAAATTTCAATATGAATTCTCAAAAAGATCGATAGGTATTAAAATGACAAGTTGCCGCTTCTTTTAAACCTGTAATGATAAAATCCTTCTTCTTGTTCTACCTGTTCATTCCGTTAGAGTTTTTAAGTTATGGACGATTAGTTACCTCGCTATCTTTTTGATGGTCTCCCTCAGTTATTATCCAGTTTTTATATTAAATATAAAATTTTGAAGTAAACTGAAACGGGTATTAAAAATATTGTGTAACAGACAATAAGGCATTTAGCAAAAAAATGGGAGTTAAAGTAAAACACAATACATTTAGCTAAAAAATGGGAGCTTAATATTTCAGTCACCTTAGGTCTATTCTCCACTTATATTATAAATCTTAATTTTGGGAAGGCCCTGACAAAAATTGACAAACAAACACTAAAACATGAACAACCTTCTTGCTCATAGAATTTTAGGTTAACGGGTTTGAATGAAATGTTCATATCGGTAATCTGGCATCAAGAGGGTTTTTGACGAATGCCATTTTGTTTTAAACTCCTAAATCCTGCTTATAAATTAAATGCTTGTTTTGAAATATTGTACCTTTCTCAATAAATGGATTCATTGTCACACCTGGCTTATCGAACACTGTTCCAAATTTATTTTCAAAAAGAGCAGCTTCTTTAAGTTTACCCCTGTGGTAGTTTTATTCGTATAACTGACACAAAATCCAATATTTGATCTGCGAAGATGAATTTCCTTACAGTGTTTGAAAGTTTTGACATTTTGTAGCGCCCTCTATATTATAATCCGCTCCCTAGAACTGTAGAACAAACACCAACTCTTCCCACTACTATTGATACACTCAAAATTGGGAAACTTAGTCGTGTTTATTGATCATCCTCCAATTCTTCTGATTTGAAACGGGACGTGCTTAACTTTTGTTTGTTTTTTTGATAGTTGAGCAGAATCTTCAAAAATTTTCCCAGCTTTTTATAGATGGAATTTTTTTCTTTCTTTCTCCATGTCCGCTCCTCAAGCATGCTAGATGACTCTCCTTTTTCTTTCTTTCTACATGTCCGCTCCCCAAGCATACTAAATGACGCTCCAGCCAGTGTTGATCGTCACATGGTCCCATTTTCTTCTATGTGGACTGGACACCAAGGGACCTATATCGCGTGGGGTTATGTTAGAGTGTTTCTACGAAAATACTGAATTACATACGAAATTGACCAGCTATTATATTTGATAAATCAAAGACACTTAGTAATAGAAATCTTAACGGCAAACAGAGCAAACCATGGTAGAAAATTCAATGCTCCAATAACAGGCACCTGCTACATAACTATGGCCGGTCACGTGATTTGTATGGACGGCCATAGATATCCCAAAAACATCCTTTACGGCAAATTGCAAAAAGAAAGCACGGAGGTCAACGCAAAAGGTACAAGGATAATCTACATATTGTGTTAAAGATTGTTGTTAGGCAGTCAGACTGGGGACAAACAGCGACCAACAGGCATGAGTGGAGGAAGTTCGTTGCCGCAAGTCAGGAAACCGAGGTGCAGAGAAGGGCAGGTCCAGAAGAGGAAGCGGAATACCCGTGCTCGGAAGCTTTCTTTCTAGAATAGGCCTCTACAGCCACACAAGATGACATTATATTATGCTCGGCTTACGGGCAATGGGCATTCAAAAGGTAAAGGTACCAACAATCAACGCCATAGGAGCAAAAAAATAAGTTGCCGGTAAAGATTTTTTGGTCCCCTTAATTTTTTTCTAGAACATCGTCCAAATTTCGTTGAATATTTTGTTTACACAGATATGTTCATAATATATAACCAACGTCAATTTTGGGTTGTTTATTTATTCAGAAAAACGCATAAACACGTAATAGCTGGAATATCCCTCTTCCAGCACTGAAAAGAGGCGAACCCCACTAATAAGAATACAAATGAAAAATTTCTTCCCGTAAAATTTACATAACTGCCTCCAAGAATGACCATATTTCTTTCATATCTGGAAATACTGGTGCATATTTTTGTCTCACTGTTCGGAATGATGGGTCATTTGAAGGCGATTTTGGATCTTAAAAAGAAGGGATTTGATTTAAAATATGCAGAAGAAAAATATTAACACCCTTTTGTCCATTCCTTTGCGATGTGCTGAGAACTTTTTTAGGTACCTATTCCAATTCAATGACAGCTCGAGGCAGAGATAAATTAAGACGAAAATTTTTTACCGTTTTCTTCATTTTTCATATATTATTTCCTCCATGGAATGTCCATTTTCTCTGAATTAGGCCAGGCTATAATAATTAATTCACTTGTTTTGTTGATGCTCAACCATCCATCTTCTAGGAGCTTCTTGAGGTCTTCACGAGGTCGATGTCCGTTCCTTTTCCACGTAATTTGCCTCATTTGGTTTCCAAACCTTCCCACAATATCTTCTGCTTCAAATATCTCTCATACTCTTGTATATTCTTCACGGTTACTTAAAGTTTTTCTGGATTTTCTTCTCAGCCTCAAATCTATGACGCATTAATTCTGACAATTGAGTAGGTACCTATAGTTTATCATTAGGCATCAGATTTCGTTGACTGTTATGTTCCCCTTTTTGGAGAATTGCAGATTTTTGCCACATACGACATTCACTTCGCTGCGGAGACTTTTTTACTTGAGACTAGAATCCAAACCTCTTTTTTGTTGGTTGTATTATCATGCCAGCTTAATTATACTAAATATTTTAATAGGTAGCATTTTGGAAATTATGAAAAAAAAAAAAGAAATACAATGGCTATATTTAGTAGTTAAAAATATGCAATACGACCATTGTATTAATAATCACCTCATATATTACAATGTTTCCATTTACCTTCCTAATATTTCCGCCACTGTTTGCCCTGTGCCAGTCTAAAATATCCATTCGCCGATTTCAAAAATGACGGGTATAAATGTCCAAAGTTTTCTGTGAAGCGGGTAATTCAGGCTCATTCATAAAAACTTGCACCATATTACATTTTTCTGCCTGAAGAATGTTTCCATTACTTATTATATTATTATTTACTTACAAAAACAAAGCTATCATCATGCATTTGGTCGTGAATTATTCCGAAGGTCGATTCGATTCATTGACAACTCGGACTCGTTGCAACTTAGAGTTTGCCTCGAAAGTAAAGTGTCAAAATATAAACAGTGCAGTGGTAGTCTGTCTCATTATACCTCGCTATTACTTCTTTATACCTGGGGGTAGCCAGAAATAAAGTTGGTATGGAAATTATTCTTGATATAGCTTATTGCTTGTTTTATTAGTAGCACTTTTGCGTATTGAAGAATAACGTTCTATTAGTACGGCTGATGGTGATCAACTCTTATTTACTTCATATATTTCACGGGTTTATAAATGTGTTACGACTCTTCGTTTTAAAAAAATATTTAACATTTTTCTGTTAAGGTAAACGTATCGTATAAACTAGACGACATTTAAATAATGAATTTTTAATTTATTTCGATTTATCATCTCCTAGTTGGCGTTAAGATATAAATCCAAATTTTCGTTGTCATTTTGTATCGCCTTTTAGTGTTAGACTTACAAACATAAATTGTCATATCATTGAATCATTTAGTAACGTCTCTATATCTATCATCAAAGAATTACAGTCCAAAAAGTAGTTATGTTTAGCCTGTCATTTTGTTTCATACATAATTCTTACCTTGGAAATCACTAGTCGAATATGCCGTTTTCTCTACTTTATCTTAAGCTCTTATTTTTGAGCTAGTTTGTTATGAGAAAGATTTAGTTCAAAACTTTTGGAATAGGCCTGAAGTTCGTGTGTCATAAACGATCATTGCAATGCGACACGTTAAGGTTGGCAACAAGGCGGCTCCCTAAAGTTCCGTCCTCACAATCACACACTCACACAGCAGCAGGCAAAGTCTAATGACTGGTTTACATGCCATAAACGAGTTTACTGATTTTAAAACTTTCACAATAAAAACACACTACCTATACATTTGAACATATATCGGTTAAATATATGAATATAACTAGAACGAGCTAAAATAAAACCTTCATAATAACTTATAATATTTTATGTTGGTGTAGTTTGGTGGATACGTTTTCGCCGACCGATTTGCGTCAGCTTATTATAACTTTATTTACAACATGGCTTTATGGAAGGAAAGTTGTCATGAATTCGGTGTAATTATATTTTAATGACTTGACTTAGGCAAACCCTTGATTATCCCAAACGGACAAAATAAAAATAAATAAAATATGGGACTTACCTATTATGGTCACAACTTTTGATTACGTTACTAAAACAAAACATGTGATTACCTTATATCAAAAAATTACTATTTTTATACGGAATGGAGATTAGAGATACCTACTTTAGTATCTCATGAACATTCGTAGGTTTAAGAGTAGATACGTAAGACTTTTTTTTTTTTTTTTTTTTTTTTTTTTTTTTTTTTTTTACCCATCACGCCGTGTCCCGTAAGGGGTAGGCAGAGAGAACGGACCTCCACTCTTTTCTATCCAAGCATACTTCTTTCGCTTCTTCCACCGACATACCATTTCTCATACAGCTTCTCCTATTTCTCTTACTTCTTACCTGGCCTTCCTTGAGGACGGAATCGATGTGTTCGATCCACGTCATTCTCGGTCGCCCACGCTTTCTTACACCATTCCTTTCAGCCTTATGAATTTTCTTTGTCATTCTGTTTGCATCCATTCTTTCCACATGCCCAAACCATCTCAACTTATTAACTTTCATCTTTGTCACAACACTTACTTCCATACCACATTCTTTCCTAATATTTTCATTCCTTTCCATATCCCATAAAGTTTTTCCACATATTCTTCGTAGAGATTTCATCTCTACTGCATTTATACTACATTCTTCTTTTTTCGTCCATGTCCACGTTTCACAACCATACATCATCGATGGTAGCAGGATTGCGTTATGCACTAGTTTCTTTGCTTGTAGTGAGACGTTGTTGTTTCTCATTATAGGTCTTAATGCACCGCCCACCCTGCGACCAGCAACTTTCCTACGTTCGATTTCTTTTTCACACTTTCCATCCCGACTAAACATGCTTCCTAAATACACATACTCATTCACTTGCTCAAGACATTCATTTTCTACGGTTACTTTGCAATTCGTTCTTGCTTCATCCCTTTCAAATACCAACACCTTTGTTTTGCTTACATTCATTTTTAGACCATTTTTTGCACAATTTTCAAACACACTTGACACAAGTTCTTGCAAATCATTTTCACACTCAGCCATAAGTACTAAATCATCTGCATACATAAGCGCACATACCTTTATACCATTCAATTCAACCCCTATATTTATATCTTTTAACCCACTGACGCAAAAATCAAAGAACAAATTGAACAACCAGGGTGACATGACGCACCCTTGCTTCACACCTTTCGTAAGATAGAACTCCGGTGAAAGGTGACTGTTCACCTTCACACACGCAGTACTTTCCGAATATAGCGAAGCAATGGCACGAATCAACCGGTTATTCACTCCATACATTGATAGAACTTCCCATAATTTACCCCTGTCTACCCTATCATATGCCTTTTCCAAATCTACGAATGCACAGAAAAGCTTCTGATGTTTACTCAAAAGCTTCTCCGTAATCATCCGCAGAGCGTAGATCTGATCGGCACACCCCCTCCCATTCATAAAAGCCCCTTGTGCATCCCAAACTTTATTTTCAGTTATTGTTCTAACCCTTTCTAAGACTTTTCTATGCATATGAATCTCGCATCTTTTCCTGCCCCTAAAAATACTCAAAAACCTTTATTCAACTCAATAATATCAAGTAGTGGATCTAAAGGACCCATGTGATTCTGTCAAATTTTGGCACAGTTTCAACCAAGATAATTTGCAAATTTGGGCGTAAAATATTTGACGTAAATCTCCTTTTTACACTTCTCCACAAATACGCTAAAAATAAAATACACGTTAAAAAAATAATGTTACGTTTTATGACATATTGTACCTACGATATAATAAAAATGTAATTTTTTTTTACTACTTGCATATATAAATTCTCGTATGTTTTACAAAAAATGAAAAATGATTTGTGTATATATGTGTGTTGTTAGTCTATGGTTTAGCCCTTAATCTATGGCTCACGGGCAGAGGTAATGGCCAATGGGCGAATTGATTGAAAAATTAGTTTCCAAGTGATTGATTACATGATTAATGACAATATCCAGTCCAGCATTATTACCTTAAATGAGGTAGGTGCAAACCCGGATAAAAAAAATGTTAAGTAAAAATCTAAATCTGGTTTTATAATATGTAATTATTTCCGTAAAGACTAAATATTATGTATTCGCGAAAGGTTTTCGATCCTTGTATTAGATTACATTCTGTGATTTATAAAAACCACTTAAATTAAGTATCCAACGCCATCTTTGGAAATCGTTAAAAAATAAATTGTAATTCTAAGCTTTTATTAAAGTTTCAATTATTGTCTAGCTAGTTTGCCCATTGTAAGATTTGAACTGGATAAAAAAACAACAACGGAATGAAAATGGTGGGTAGTTTAGCAAAAAGTATTTAAATACCTCATGTTTTTGACCTTTTCAAAATTGTTTAAATAAAATTTAAAAGCCCAACAGACTTACGACAAAAAATGTTAATGGATTTCCCATTCATAATTTTTTTTTAAGATATTAGAATTCTATTTTTGATCACAATTTATTTTTAAAAACTTAAAACCTAAGTACTGGCGTTATACAAATATAAAATATATAAAACATATTGCTACCTACACGTGTTTCTGATTTCAAAGCTAAGCCGTCTAAATCATTATTATAAACAAAAAGTAACGCCGATTTCATTCACAATTTTTCTTAATAAATATTTTTTTTTATATAAAAAGGCCGAAGTAAGCTGCTTAGCATTGCTCAGCTTAGATTTGCCTCAAGAGCTCCGCTTGACAGCTTCAAGCCTTATAATGAAATATTCTTTATTTGATTTTAATGCTTCATAACTTTAAAGATCTTGGTTTGAAATCTTTATTTATTTTCATAATATTTTTTATCGCCTACTGTATGTTTGTTTTTTCTAACTGTTGTAACAAAACTTGTATTTTGTTAAGCGATGCACTCGTTTTTTATAGTAATTAGGCAAAAGCTTGGTATCATTATAGTGCATATGTGCATCATTATAAAGTATACGATCCAGAATAGTCTTTTAGGGTTAAAAACCGTAGATGGAATCTTGATTGTTTTAATTTAAATTACAAATTATGTAAAGTCGAACTGAGCCTTACCCCTCTCAGCGAAACTGTGTTTCTTTGGGGTAACAAAAAAGATAAAAAAAATTCTTGCATTATTTTGATGTTTTCAAATAATCTATAATAATAAAGGAAAGTGCCTGACTGACTCATCAACGCACAGCCCAAACGGCTAATCGTAGAGAAGTGAAATTTGGAAATCAGGTTGGTCTCAATACAAAACCTTCCACTAAGAAAGGATTTTTGGAAATTCCACCCCTAAGGGGGTGAAAAATAGGGTTGAATGTTTTTCAAAGTATGCGAATATCTCGGAAACTAGACATGGTACGAACTTGAAATTTGGCATATGAATTCTTCTATAGAAATGAGTGTTAGCATATTCGGCAATTTTTCCAAAATTTAACTAAAAGGGACGAAAAAGGGCACATATAAAAATGGATGATTTTTAAGTGGCTCCTAATAAGTTTAAAACTGGTCTTATCGAAATTTCAAAAAAATAAATTCTTCATAAAGATTCAAATTATCCTACTTCGTTTTCAAAATATAATATTAATTAATGGGAAGGGGTGAGGGGGCGCTTTTTATTGAACCACCATATCTCTTAGATTAATGAAGTTAGAACGCTGTACATTTACTAAAAGATTCTTACTTTAAAATAAACATAAAATACGGTTTTTTAAGACTCAATGATTCAGTTTGAGAGAAGAAGAAGGGTTTTTAAAATTTCAAATCTTACGTACGCGTTCAGTGGGAATAATAATACCTACAAATACGTGCCTATAGATGTACCTACACAATAGCCGACCACGGCAGTGTTAGAACATAGGTAGGTAGGTACCTATCGTGAGTATGGCCAATTTTGCCTTGCAACACATAGGTACCTACCTATCTATACCTACGATTATTTCTCACGGCACAAGGTCAAACAATTTGTGCTCTGCATAAAGGATATTTTATCGAACAATTTGTGAATATTTTCTCATAAATATTAATCCGATTTTTTACACATGAAAAATATATAATTTTTAACCTATATGAAATTTTTTACCTATATGGAATGTTGTTTTAAGGTTAAAAATTATAACTTTCTACTGGATCTCTGCTATTTTTTGCTGGTTTTTTTAGCATCCTGTAAGAGGCAGGAAATCGAAAAATCAGATCGGGACCGTGAGGTTGATATAAATTGAAATGTTTAAAAAAACGTTTGTAGCTTGAAAAATGCCCAAAGCACATTGAAATAAGTGTTTTAAAGATCACTAATTTCATTGTTTTTTTTTTCATATCCAACAATATAAAATTGATTACAAATGAAGTCATTTAAAAGTTATTCGAGTTATCTTTTAGGATTCTAATAGGACAATGAACGAGGCAGAGCTAAAAACAATAGGACAATGTCAGTCAAGTTAGCCAAATATGGTGATTTATAAGTTCGCGGGCTGATTATTAGAAGCATATATTTTTTAAATAGGTTATTTTTTAATGGAAATTTTAGATTGTAAATTAGAAAACAAGAATTATTCAGACTTATCAGACAGTCTTGGAAATGAGACAAGATGTTTCTTATTATAATTAATTTTGATGCGAATATAATTCAGCACTGTTTCGGAAGAGAAAGCAAATACGGTAACATGTGACTGTGAGCGAAGCCACGGGTAACAGCTATGATATATAAACTTGAAAGAATGGGTGTAGACAAACAAGGCCAACCTCGAATGACATAGACCGAACAATCCGAACATATCGGTGCCGTATTACAGGAGGGCCAAGTCAGGAGCAATAGAAGAGCATGTATACGGAATGTTATGCGTTTGGATAAAGTGAGACAGGTTTGTTTAGATAGGAAAGAATGGAAGTCCATTCGCTCTGCCTACTCCTTCGGGAATCGCTGTGATGGGTAAAAAAAGTTCAATACGTATTTTGAATCGGTACGGAGAAATTTCTTACTTTGATCAATCAATCAATATCATTTTAACTGAGAAGAATAACTATTAAAATATCGAATATAATGACATAACTTATTTTTTTTTCATCAGAACATCAAATCAATCAAAATAAAAACTCCCTTTGAACTCCACTCAGGGGCATAGGGAGGCAACAAGAGCTGTCCATTGGACTCGATCTTGCGCAATGCTTATGACCTCCTCCCAAACCATATTAACAAAGGTTAAGAGTTTTTGCCAATTGCCAAAGTTAATGCCAGCAAATGGTCATTCGTGTTAAATAACTAAAAACCGAATTTAAAGCTCTGTTACATAAAACCTTGAATACCTATACATAGTTAATTCGATACGAAGTTCGACGGGTCAGCTAGTTGTGGATAAATTTAAATACTTGTGAGCAACCATTACCGACCTCGGGGACGAGCTTCTGATACGTATAGGTATGGCAAGTGGCGCCTTTAATAAAACCATGACCAAGATATGGAAGACGTCGGCGTTTAGTGTCGAGACGAAATGTACCTACTGTTTGATGCGTGTGTGCTGCCTATTCTCTTGTACTAGTATGTGTTGTGAGTCTTGGCACCTGACTAAAGCCCAGGCACAAAAAATATCTGCATTTGAAACGAAGTGCCTCAGGAGAATCTTGGGTATAAGATGGTACCACCCCATCACTAACAACGCTATACGCCGGCGCACCCAGCGCAGGAACATTCATAGCTTTCACCATAATATAGAGGAGATGGGCATGGCTGGGATATGTGTTGAGGGATGTTGAATGCCAGTTGGCCGAGGAGAGCGCTGTTTTTCCTCTCATAAGGGTCTCGAAGACGTGAAAAACCCTCGCATACCGTGTTCCGTTCCTTCGAAGCAGAGCTGCGGGAGTTGGACATGGTGTGGGAAGAGATCATAAACATTGCGCGAGATCGCAATGAAGAGCTCTTGCTGCCTCCCTATGCTGTGTGGAGTTCAAAGAGAGTTTTGATTGATTGATATCCCTTTTTTTACATCATTTCCTTTTGCTTCATGTTTGATATATTAAAAAAAAATATTTAAAAAGAAGTTCCATTAGTTTACAGCTAGTTTTGGCTAATTGGACTCTATCTTGCTATTCAATTCTTCTCCTTGAGAACCTTTTCTTCCGCCAATATTTCATACTCCACTTCATCAACGGTAAGTCAATCGTACAATTACAGCTTGAACTAATTCCAGATTTGAATTAATCGATCCATTGTTACGAAGAAATCTTTTAGTTTTAGAGTCATCGAGAGTTCAAAACATGCTGAAACTTCGGGATTGTGAGAACAGTTCATTTAAGGGGTTTTTGCGGAGAAAATCACACACGTAACATCCGAACATCCTATTTTTGAACGCATTTCGGAGACATTTTGCGAACCAATCTGATATCCGCGGTACTTTGCAGCTCAAATCAATTTGTGTAAAACCCCTAATTCGCGATGCCTCCAAATGGATGTGATTCATATTTTGACAGATGTGAAACTCTGTTTTTTTTTTCAATCATTAGAGCGAAATTTCCAAGTAAAATCACCAACACCTGGTGGATGAATTTTGACAACTAACTAACTAACTCTCCCTTTTACACCCCACTCAGGGGCATAGGAAAGCAGCGAAGCTCTTAATTGTGCGCAATGTTTATGACCTCCTCCCACACCATGTGTAAATCCCTATACTCTGCTTCGAAGGAGCAGAACACATACAAAATGATACAAATTCGGACAAAGTTTTCAACGCTGTCAATCAGGTGACGTGACGACTCGGACTACGTCCACTCGAGTTTCCCCAATGTCGATCCGTTTGGAGCGACGTACTTGATGGTTTGGCGCGATTGAATTTTGGACTGATGGATATCCGACTCACTCTATAACTCCACTTCATCCTTTTGGTTTCCCCATCATTTATTTATTTAACAACAAAACTCATTCACTACTACATGGATAGCGCCTATGAGGTAATAGTGTTATTCGACCATTTGAGTCAGTGTACTTTGCTACTATAATAATTTAAGATGAAATTGCTGATTCCTTAAATTTCGAAAACGTGAACGCAATTAAAAATATCTGCAATTCGTTAAAATTACAATATTCGTAGTTATTTATTATTATTACTTGCGAATCGATACGCAGGAAGGGTGGTGAATTAATTATTGCTACTAGTAAATTATGTATAAAGCATATACTATAGTATGATAAGAAAAGGTCTTACCCTTATTTTGAAAACGTTTTAGGTGAATATGACTTAAATATGTTTCTTTATATTGCAGGCGTTGTTAAGCGGAGGCAATGAAATATGTTAAGGAAAGTTGGCATCAACCCTCAAGGTGAACACGTCCATACTCGTCAAAAGCAAGCTCTATAGCTTGCTAGCTGGATTGTAAGCTTACGTCGTCGAATTTTCACTGCCTGTGTAATGTCGATGTCTCAATCGTACACAATTAGTGCAAACAGAGTATGAAAATATTTACAAAACTCCATTATAACATAGTTTTCAAGTATTGAATATAACTTTCAACGGACATTGAATCTGACAGATGTCGAACTCTAGTGCTTACAGCCTTTATATTTTTAAAATGTTCCCATTTTGCCTTTTGTCGAATGTTTACTAAAATGACAGTTATATATCAGAGAATATAACTTGTCCAATGGGAGGTTTTCTAGGGAGCTTCCGACAATACACACTAGGTGGCAGCGCTTCTAATCAGGTCTTTTGTCAAATTATGACAGCTGTCAAACATACCATCTAGCATTGACTGATGAATATTATGCTAATATATCTCCTCTCTTTTTTGTTTTCTCAATTAAACAATTTAACATTTTAATTATTGATGATTGCAAAAGTGGTGTTAAATAGATTCCCAGGTAGGTACATTAAATGTAAAAGTTAAAAAAATATATGAATTTGATAGAATGAGCTTTTACTCTTTTGGTCTAAACGCAACTTCACATAAAGATTGTTCGTTTTTCTTAAACATTGACAAAAACTTGAAAATATGATGTTGACAATAAATTTGACAACCTTCGTGTTTTCGGTACAATTGAACTAATTTTTGACTGATTTTGAATTTGATAGGGGGCTGATTGTGATGATATGGGGAAACAAAATGTGTCAATTACTTTTGAAGCATCCTATTGAAATATTCAAAACACTAATGACTTTAGCGATATTTCATTTAATAATTATTATTCATTAATAAACATTTTAATAATCAATTAGATAAACGACTAGGTTTTATTGTTCAATGCTTTCAATATGTCAGCGAATTATTATATTATTGACATTATGATTCCAGCTAAACATGTCAATTTTAATAATAAACATAATAATGTCGGAATAGCAATCGATTTTCATAGAGGTGGTAAAATTGGATTCACGGAACACTGCCAATATAAGATCTGGCGTGCGTTTGATGTCCAAGCACTTATAAAAGGTCCACAATCTTTACAGATGCTCTAACTATTTTACGGCATGTAAGTTAAACTCATGAAAATCATTGAGTCTAAGGCCCTGTTATAGCTGGTCGCATGATCGCACGCTTGTGATTGCGATGTTCGCGTGAACGCGAACGCCCTGTTCAAACATAATATGACATTGTATGAACGTGTCCTAACTGGGCAGACGGACAGACGTAAATTCGATCGTCCGATCGGTGCCTTGTTTGAAATGATCGCGCGTCGCTTGATTGCTCTGTTGTATCGATAATTAATACGACATCTACTTTCCAAAAGTTTTTACTTACTAACATTCATACTTATTTGTTTGCGTTGTCAAGGAAAGTGGACGTGCGAACATGCGTTGGCAGTGAGGACACACAATTTTTCATCGTGCGATCACAAATTTGTTTATGCGTTCATGCGATCATCGCAATCGCACGATCGTGCGATCATACGACCAGCTATAACAGTGCCTTATTATTGCGCTCCAATGAACAGATTGTGTACAAAAGTAGAATTAAAAAATTCAATTTCTTGACTACAGGTAGATTAATGAATCGATCGGGAATCTTTTACACCTAATTAGGGGCTCATGGGACTATAACGGTTTTTTAACCTGTTTTGTATGTATCTTTTACAGTTCTTGCTTGATAGAACGTAACACATCAATGCGGATGCGGACATGATGAAATAATGAAAAACAGAGATTTTCTTAGGAAAATGTGTTTTACGGCATGTAGGTATCCTTTTCTCCATTATGGTAGAGAATGTACCAAAGTTACCGATGTGACGAATAAAATAGCGTCACTAAAATGTAACTGTTCCGGCCATATAGTAAGAACAACAGATGATAGATGGACCAAGAAAACCCTAGAGTGGAGACCAAAAATGGTCATAGAGACCAAAGTAGGCCACTGTTGAGGTGGCCGGCAATGAATGGCACATAATGGCAAGATACAGAGAATCGTGTCAGGAATGGAGGCATTTGTCCAATATTGGACAAATGAAGGCTGATGAAGATGATCTAATTTTTATCATAGGCTGTTTTCTTTTTGTGTATTGACTTTAGTTAGATTGTAATCAGCCCAATATTGCTTTTTGCTTATTCATTTATAAAATATAATTTTTATTATATATTTTTTTAAATTTTAGGGGTAGGTTTTAAGCATTTTTTGTTTGTTTTTATGCAGTGAAGCAGTCATCATCAGTCATCCATATCCACATGTTTGATATTTTTTTTTAATAATCATTATTTTATTTTAATCTATTTTTTTTCAAGTTGTTGTCAATTTCCTGTGTCACCCAATAGGCCATGAAATGCATCGATATTTTAAATGATAATGAAATTTATGTTTTGTTTAATTTGGTACCAACATAATCAACATCCTATTACTTTTTTTATCAAATGATTGATAGGAAATAAAACCCAGTATGTCAGGCTAATCAAACTTTCAAAAGTAGTTTTATAGTCGTTATAATTATTGACACATCTACTTAAGTTTTGTGTAATGGAGTTGCGCGTTTTATCCTTTTCGGTTCAATCTCCATTTTCTGGGTAATCTATAGGTACAAACATTAAAAAAAAAGTATGGGTTTAATACTTCATAAGTTCTTTGTTATGTAACCATGTATAGTGTTGCATCACACTCAACAGAATCTATTATTTAAAGAAATACAACAAAAACATACAGACATTTTATGATCGTCCTCGGTAAGCTAGCTAATTGATAGTGTCTTTGAAAACATTGAAAAACCTTCAAGACGTCCTGGGTTCGATCGAAAGGGTGGCAATTTTACTTAGGTACACCTAGTGTTTTTTTTTTCTATTTAACTGCATTTCCGAACTCTTAATTGAAAAAGTCAGCATTAATTATGTCTTTTATTAGAGTTGAAAGGTTTACCTAATCCCCATTTTCCACTATTTGTTAAGGGTTGCTCTATCACCTTTAATTCTTCAATAACAGTTATTACATTCGACGAGGTATAAATAGTTAAAGAATGTTTGCACAGCATGTTGGTTAATAACATGCTTCCTAAACCCTCAAATGAAGGATAGGTCTTGCTGTTCTTTGTCCTGTTCTTACACAACCACCCAGGACCACGCCTAGAAACATAATTTAATTAATTTACCCCTTAAATTTCGTGTTAGTAATAATTATTATTTTCAAACCCTTTCAAATGGAGGGTCGTAAAAAGTGAACGTCATTTTTTCGAGATTTATATTTTGAACGCACCCCTTTAGGAAATAACTTTAGACGTTGTACTGTTGTAAATAGTTTATCATATTATAATTTTAATGAAATTTATAGACAAAATTCGCCCTTCAAACCTGTGTTTCCTTTCCGCATTCATTAACCTGTAATTTGGTTAGTGAATGATAAAATTGTTTATGTATTCCATAGTGAATGTTCATTTTAACAGATTTAATAAGTAATGTAGTTCCACTTTTATAATATTTTTTTTGCCATCTTTTAAAGAAAAATTGACGATTATTTTTTTCTTTCTGAATATTATCTCGCTCAGACTACTGTCAAAATGCGGTACTTTAAAACTTTTTCCATCTTTAAGCAAGATTCAATTCAACTCAACTTTTAAAAATCAATGTTTGAAAGTAGGAATTGCCGTGAGAATACTAGAACGTATTATGGAAATATATTGTTCTTTAGGGTGCGTTTACAGTAAACTAACGTTCATAGAGCGAGAACCAGAAACAGAACGTTCCCTGTTGATTGCTGTAATTGACACCGAGCAGAAACAACGTACAAGAACTAATAAATGGTTGATGACGGATTATACGCGTCATAGTTTTAGTTATTGCTCGCTGTTGTTTGCCCGGTGTCTAGTTAACGTTAAAAGAAAGCAAGATCTTTTTCTAGCCCTAGTTCGCCGAACATAAGTAAGTTTGGTGTAAACGCACACTTAGAAGTAAAACTGGGTTTTCACAGAGTTTTTCATTCTAATTTTGAATAGAGGACTCTTAAGAAGAATATTCAAGTATGATCCATTGTATGAACCATCTATCTATATCTCACTATTCTCCCTTTAAAACCAACTAAAGAGCAACAAGAGCTCTCCATTGCATTCAATCTTGCGCAATTCTCCTCCTTCACTATGTCCAAATGCCTCAGTTCTACTTCGAAGGAGCGGAACACGGTATGAGAGGGTCTTCCTTGATAAGAGGAGCATGTTTAAGAACAATACCTAATTATAACGTTTGATTCATCATTCGATAACTATTTTTATAGGATTTTAAAATTGACAAGTATAAACAACTAATGACTCTAACAATTCATTACTGATGGTCGATTTTTAAATGGAACAATCCACCACGGGCTTACGACCGTCTTCTATTGTTTTTTTTTATAATTGAGTCGTGTCTAGAAGTTTTAAGTAAATACTGTCATAAATTATAATTATTTTGGAAATTATACCGCCTGAAGGTTCACCGCCTCACTATTATGTAGGTACTATTGAACTACCCTCCACGCACCTCTGTATGTAAACTCAGGTGTGGCAATTAATTATACATCAGGTTTTGTGCGCTCCACTAATTATCAGAGTGATTTATACATTAACCGTAATTAATTTATTAATTTTAATTAATTTCTAAAACCACCGAAGTGTTGCTTATTTTTTTTATATTTTCATAAATATTTTGACTTATGCCAACTTATCGATTTCGCTTATTTTTCTTTAAATATTTGTTTGTAGATGGTTTGACTACGAATTTTTTTTTCGTTAGATTATTAAGAGACTACCAAAGAATGAATGATCGTTTATGAATAAATAAATAAATTTACAACTTTTCAAAGTACCTACTCTTTAATAGGAGCCCTATACAAGTATCCGTACCTACAAAATTTTCTTAACTCATGCTAATTTCACACTTTATCTTGTTTTTTTTTTTTCTTCAACAATTCAACTATGAAGTTCAACAAAACAGTTGAATGTGCCCTTATGGTCTTATTAGAAAAGTAGCGACCACAATACAATATTATTTTATTTATATACTAGATTTCCCGACAGACGTTGTCCTGTAGTCCTCACTATATTGCTTTCAAATTTACAATTCATACAAAGTACGTTTAAAATGTGTTTGAATGTTGAAAAAATATTTATGAACACTCGAAAATAAATCCGAAATCCATAAAAAATCTGCGTAACAATATTTTTAATGTCAATGGTGTTATAGACTTTTTCATAGATGACGATGGCGTCACATAACATCCGGTCTATACGCTATCAATGCGTTTTATTGTGTAATTAAATAGCTGTCACATCATCGGACCATCCTTATCGTCTCATTTTATTAAGGGATCTTGTACACGAAAAGTCTAGTATTGATTTAGAACATATAATTTCACAAAATGCTCTAAAATATTCCGACAGATTGGTCATGTACTAGCGGGGTTACCTGTGTCTCAATACCTCATGGTGCCCACTTATACAAAACCTATTATTTCATCATCAATTTAATTTCATTACCTCCTCTATAAGGCCACGCACCCTATCATTAGTGGGCGCAAGTTAAAGTGCCAGGTGTGGTCAACATTATTTGACGTTTGAACATTATTCAATTTTTTTATCCTATTTATTTTTATCCTATACCTCCATAATATTTGATTAATTCTTAGGATACTACTTATGTAAAATGATCAAACTTGCTTCATATGTGACTTATCTTCTTTTGCATCGCCATCTCTTGAAAAAAAAACATACAAAATTGTATAGGAATTATTTTTATTAAGAAAAGTTTATCCCCCAAACTTTGTCCCGCTTCAGAATCAAAAATTCTAGTTGAATGAAATTGCATTTTGCTCAAAAATCCAAACTTCATGGGGTTGCGATAATCAATTATTATTATTATTGGTTCAATTTGAGGATTTCACCCGTGAAATTCATCCCCATTCCGTTATAATTAATACAACGATATCTCTTCGCGGAAATATAAAAGCTAAATTTTATGGAGCACAAAATTCAAAATGTTTATTTGTTTGATTTTTATAATATTTTGAAACAATTTTTGTAAAGAAATATTTAAATATTATAAACAGCATTCCGGTGGCCTAATATATTGACAGCCGCGGAGTAAGCAGTTCATCTGGATCTCTCCGTTTATTCACAAAATAAATAACATTGAATACCTATTTTAAGTCATCAGATATTATTGTAAACTTTACAACCACATCTTGTTCACAAGAAATACCAATATATGAGGGCAGCGATATATCGTATAAAAGAAAATCAAAAACTACATTTTTATAGGTACAAACAATTGGTGAAGTTGATTGTATTAGGAAATATTTAATGTTAAAAAAACTGTATTGGAAAAAATATATCAGACTAATGACTCGCAAATTGACTCGTTTTCTTACCTTATTGATTTAAAAACATGGAAAAGTATGTAGGTAGCAATAAGCTTACGAATTTCGGAGCTCCCGTATCAATCTAGCTAGTTCAAATTGCAATCAAATTGACACAACAATCATTGATAAAAAAATGGATGAAATCAATTCCACCAATTTAAATTAAATATTGTTTGCGATATTACAAAAAAATAACTCATCAAATTTATTTTCATTATCCTTTCATTAATTTGTTCATTCATCCGGTATTTTTAATATTGAATCCATACATGCCTGTACCTACATGCAAAATCTACAAAAAACTTTCGTAAACAAAAATGCATAACATTAATAATTATAATGTAGATTAAAATTTCTATTACTTATTTATAAATATTTTATTTATATTAAAATTCTTATTAAGATGTATCCGTTTTCTCATGTTTTCAATATTTTGAGTGTCCAAAAAGAGCCTAAATCGGTACACTTAATAATACAAAGATACTCATATAAAAATGATCATTTTCTAATGGCTATTCATTATTAACCATTCGAAATGGTTCACAAATACTAACGCACGAATTCTAAAAGCCGCCTACCCGAAGCGATACCAACACACACATGCACATCTGAAGCTTTGTAGTGGTACGTGAGTTCTGTTGTTTGAAACGGGCGCATACGTACACTAAATAGGTATCCCGTGTTGTCAATGTTGTATTAAAAATAACATAAGGTTTTTGTGTGGGTAAAACAGGTGACAGTCCATTACATAGTGACGGACAACCCCTGGTTCAAAAATACTCATTGAAATCTACACATAATATGAATAACGTGTTTCGCTCCAATAACTCTTCAAAAATGACTTGATATCGTTTTTTTATTTCAGCCTTTGTCCGCACACGAATTTCATCAAAAGAAACGTCCGAAGCCGATATAAATTCAATTATCTGGTCCTGTGATGTTACGTTCACGTGTGGAATGAATCCCATATCCACTCAACCATCCATCCATATTCTAATCGATAATAATTTACCAAAATCATATCTAAAAATATCGAATTTGATACCATGTAATCCTAAAAAGGTGTATTCACATCACACTTATTTTAGAATACCTAGATCTACAGTCTATTATTCTCCCTAACAATAAAAATTTATCGCTAAAACTTTGGATTGCCTGGATCGACTTGACTTATTTTGTTTTTGAAATATTGGTGATATCTCAATGATGTTTCCAACGGTTGCGAGAACATCTGAAATAATTATTGTAGTGATAAAAGGAAAAAAAAAACAATATATAAGTATTGTTCAACAAAACTGTTCCTATTCTCTATTTATACAGCTTATCACGCAATAAAAGACTTGTCGTCGCTCTTTCGTCCAATAAAAACACTTCAGTCAGATGTCAATGATAGGTGTGTGATGAGCGGGTGTGATCTGCGCAAAACAGCCGTAAATAGGTTTATTTTTGGTTATTCTATCTAGAAATAGAGATTAAATATTATGTTTTTCGAGAGGGAGAAATGGTAATACGAAGTTCATCATCTCTAATATAAACCAAAGTCGGGTTAGTGCAAACACTTATAATTCGAGATTGGTTCAACAGTTTCTTCTGATGTGTGATTTATTGGATTCTTCTCCGCTCCGGATAATAGAGTAACTAATAAAAAGTTGAAAAATGCATAAAAATAATATAAGATATAATATAGGAGTTTGTATGGAACGTATTTCATGCGACACCATCTTTGAAAAAATCTGGCAACAAAATTATTGTATTCTGCACCTGCACCCTCTCATTCTCGCATACGTAATTGCTACTTTTACAGTAGCCCATTTGTATTACTCCACCGTTTCGGGCGTTTTAGATATTTTTCATACAAAGTTAACCAAATTTCGCGCATAATTATATTCTCGCGTTGATCCCGTCTGAGCTTTGAACACGAATGAAATATGGACGTTTTAGAATGAATGTTTCTGGAGGCGCAGTGCACAATGAACCACACCGCCTCTGGTTAGGACCAAAGGGTCCACAGGACAACGTCTTATAATCTAGAGTAATCAGCCTAGACAAGGGAGAAAAAATGACGACGGGCCCCAAGGAGGCTCAAGACAAGGATGATTGGAAGAAGAGTGAGAAGGGAAGTTCAACAATGGAGGAATTAGGATGATGAAGAAGATAGTAATCTGCTACTTCTTTTTCTTGACCGATGCCGGTTTTCTCCCTCGTGGCGGTCTTCCTCTTGTTCTATGATCTTCTTAAATGGGCTTAGAGACGAGCTCAGTCTTAGATTGACATCATCGTCTTACAAATCAATGAACAATATCATCTATCTATATTGAGAAAAGCATATTTTTATCTCTATCTTTAAGGAGTTGGAATAAGTGCTGTGGAAGTGAGATCACTGCGTAGGATATGCGGAAAACGACTGATTGATAAGGTGAGGAATGATAATATTAGAAAGAATGTGGAGTGGATGTTAGCGTAGTGACTAGAATGAAAGTGAATAAATTAAGGTGATTTGGGCATGTAGAGAGAATGAACGAGAAGAGAATGACTAAAAGGATATACAAATATGAAAGAATGGGTGCAAGCAGACGAGGCCGACCTCGAATGACATGGTCCGACCATATCGGTGCCGTCTTAGAGGAGGGCCAAGTCAGGACCAAAAGGAATAGAAGAGCATGTATGCGGAATATTATGCATTTGGAAGAAGCGAAAGAGGTTTGTTTGGATGAGAAATAATGGAAGTCCGTACTCTCTGCCTACCCCCTTCGGGAAACGGCGTGATGGGTAAAAAAAACAAGGAGTTGAAAAGAAAGCAAGGCATAAGTTCGAATATTGCTGATTGTAAACTCAAACTACTTCGTACGTTAATATGACGTTTAAAAGCAAGTCGACGTGTATGACCAACCTAGTCAAAGGCCTTTGATAAATCAATACACAAAATTAATAAAGTGTTGGTGAAAAATTTGTTCTTTTTTCACCTAAGTTTCAGAACCAACGATGAAAGACCCCAGTTAATTTGGTGGGGAGGTTACACCAATAAAAAGCCTCCAATTATATGTCATTAGGATTTTATTCATTTTACGCAAGAAGTATTTTTTTTTTTCAACATAAAATGTAATATTGTAAGCTATTTTTTTTAATAAATCGAATGGGTTGTGTTCTAGTAAGTAGTCAAATTATGGACAGTAAACGAGATGTTTTAATACAATGTACAAATTATAAACATCAGGCTGTGCCGTTTATATAAACACCTATTAATTGTATACTTTTGAATAATTTTACCAAACACCTTACAAGATTTTTTTCACCCAACAACTAGGAAGTGGCAAAGTGATTTGTAATCTGCAAAGAAACTAACATGAGAACAAATCGTGCATTTGTATGTTTTCTTAAATTCTGTTAATTTTTCGATAGATAATAATATTATATCCATATTGTGTTAAACTTAATGTTTTTTTTTTTTTTTTTTATAAAATGTTAAATATTATTTAGTATGCTGATGATGTATATATTCATGATTGATGCAAACTCATCCAAGTTAAATGAAATAAATACAGAATCAAAACTAAAAATAATATTATGCATAATATGAATCCAAAAGTTTTCTATATTGTATTTTTTTTTCTAAATACCATACGAATTGAACTTTATCTGGGACAAACTTTGTATCATTTAATTAATTAATTTCGCATTCCATCCAAAAGAATAGGTACCAAAAGAAATATAGGATCTATAAAATCCGTCGTTTGGTAAAATGTTATTTTACCAAACGACGGATGTAAGTTTACCAAAATGTAATTTTACCAAACATTCGGCAACTCACTGAAAATGTACCTGCTGCTGTAGTATGAAATGAAAAAGTAACAGTGGGAAGAAGAACATAGTGTGAACAGCTGGTCGAGTTTATCATGAGATCGTACCGTTAGATAAAAACACCAAGTTGGTAAATTACATACATAGAAATTAAACGAATGTTAAGGTTCAGTGATATCACAGATACAGAATGTACAAAAGTTCTTTATTTTTGTTTCTTTTATTCTAACTTTTTAATTTCAATATAAAAACTGGTCAACATGCAAAAAGGGACATTTATTGTTTGATTTTTCTATTAATCAGTTATAACTTGCCTTAAAGAATCCTAATTTCATTGAATACTGCGGAAAATTTGACATTCCTCATCATAGCAACAGTTGTATGTAGTAACATCTGATCAAGTATAACACATTTCTTCAATGCAATTAAATTTCATAGCAACGAATATCGACTTACAGATTTAGGCATGAAATAATTATTTTCCCGTATTTTGATGTTTTTTTTTCGTGTGTTTGAAAAAAAAAGTATGAATGATATTTCGCATAGGTATAGAGTGTGTACAAACTATTGATTAGCATGTTTTCTTCCAATCAACCTTAATTTGAATCAAATTTTATGCTTTTTTCGATAATTTCATACAAATAAATATTTTGTTAATTTTATAATAAGTACCTAATTTTAATTGTTGTTTATTTCTTTTTTTTTGCAGGTATGAATAATTAGTACATCAAAGCCATTCTCACGTTCGCCTTGGGTGAGTTTTAAAAAATATTCGAATCTGCAACTAACATCTAATAAAAAAATTGGAGGTACGTTGTTCTATTTTCAAATTTATTCACACTTTCTTTATAGAACGATTCAAATAAGTAGTAGGTAATTCAAATTTCGAACATTATTCAAATTGTCAATATTCATTGGTTCGAAAATGATTTGAAAATCGTCAATTCGTTATTATTAAATAATGAGAACACCAATAATATGCGTCTCTATTTATCTTTAAATAATGGGGAATGAAATCTCTGCCGATCTGTCAGATAACTCAGCCACATAATCATTGAATGATATTCAATTTTGATCAATTAAGTTGTATTTGCTGAGCCCATAGATCACATAATATTATAGATAGCGCATAACGAAAACGCGTATGTTTTTGATATATATTTTTTTTTTTTATAGAAAAATATAAGTTGTTGGCAGCCTTGTGACTACGACAGTTTCGTACTAGCTTTAAGTAGCTTACTGAAAAAGAGTCAAAGAGTGTATTTGTGTTCAAAGATTCATTATTTACCTATAAAAAGAAATGTAGAAATATGGACCCCGTTTCTAAAATAATATAATTATTATACTTAGATTATTATTACAAGCAAAGCATTATCGTTGACATAGCAACTAATAATACACTCATACTGTAATGATAGCTGAAATGAAAAAAAAATAACGACAAATATGACAAAAACTATTTTTTTCCCTCACCCCTTCGTTCGAATGAGATACTTTAAACTGTTTTCAAAAGATGGCTCTCATTCTAAAGTCAATAAAATAAAAACAAATAAATATAAATACAGTGTCATAAAGATCATGTTTCAAGTGAATCTAAACCATCCTTGAATAACGCCCTCACACATTTTTACCAGGAAGAGTTGGTACATACATACATACATACTCCCGTTAAGGTCCCCCACTTAAGGTGACAAGCTGTGAATGCCCATCAAGGTGCCTTTGAAATTGGTTACTTGTGCACTAACTAAAATAAGAACGTTACAATTTTAGTAAGTGCGCATTGGTTAAGAAGAACGTTCCTAATTATTTAGACTAATATTCAAATTAGTTCATTATTCATGTATCTAAACTTGATTTTTAAATTTTATAACGTTCTTATTTTAGTTCGAACCAAAACCGGAATAGGGGGTATTGAGTTTCCGTTAGCGCTTGCGTTACTAATTAATTATGTGCTACTTAAAGTCCTACCTTTAAGTAGCAAATTCATAATTAGTACAGAAATATCGCAATCTTGTTTGCAAATGACTTTGTTCTCTCTATTTGTCTGGACATCGATGGAAATAATATTAAAACAATATAATTATCACGTGATTACACTATGACACAAATAACACATAGCTAATATCAGTCTGTCTGTTTCTGACAGTTGTCTACTGCCAGCCTTCCAATGCCGGGTATCTACATGCTTGTACTAACAACGGAATAATTGCTTATGACAGATATGTATTTGCACAGCCAAACCTCTTCATTATTATCATTAATAATTAACAGTTAATTAAATAACGTTGTCTTTATGATAAAAAGCACCATACACAAAAATATGTATAAAATATCATTCCTAAGGGGCATAGGCCCCTTAGGAATGATATATAAAGGAGTGCCCAATAACAATAGACTTTCTAGACATTTGATACTGAAGTTAGCAACCTTCTCTAAAAATTGCAGACTGTGTAATTGGTTGACAAATGACTTAAAAAGCCATTCAAGGGTTAAGAACCCTTGGTCATTGCATCACGCCTCGACTATTTTCGCTTATTATTTTGGGGGTGTTTTGATATTTTCAAAAGAAGGTTTTATGAAAGAAAAATTATAAAAACTATTCGCAGAACAAAAGAAAATTATTCAAAGGTAGGTGCTTTAGACAGTGTAAAATTTTCTTTTGAAAATTCGTCTGGCGTTTGACATCTGTCAGTTGTTATAATAATATTATTTTTGGGGTTGTCAGAATGCGCCTTATGCATAATTTAAAGTTATTTTGGTTAAATAGCTATAATTTATTTACCTGTGGAAAGAGAATTTGCATTTATAAGAAATTTTCAAACAAAATCAATCTACATTTTCTTTAAGAATTTTCTTAGCTTGCTTTGTTTTTATCAAAGAACCTATTTCGTTTTTCTTTTAAGAAGATTTATTTTTGCCATAAATAAAGCTGTTTGCTCCCATGTGATCCTTTTCATCAATCGCAGAGGTGAACCGTTCACATACGGTCTCAGGTTTGCATTCTGAATGAGCCGCGTTTGATTTGAATAAAATATTAAGGGTTGCAACCCCACACGGGATAAAATGTCTGCAGAACCGACCCCTTAAAGTGTGTATATTATGTTTGTTATTCATCTGTCTTATTCAGTAACAAATTATTCAACATACCGTACAATACGGAATTCCTTGTTAACGTTAGGTAAATATAACACGACCCGTATGGAAGTGAATTGAATGTCAGATTTTCCTATTTGTATGGTTGTGTTTCAGAATTATTATTTCAGTCGAACTTCGAAGATTTATCAAGCGATGCGAAAAACCCATGTATATTTCTTTTGGTTTTTAATGATTATTCCGTTGCATAAACTTGACACTTCTTGATGAAAGTTCATTAAGTTTGTAGTATTGCTGAAGTGAAACTAGGTTCGTGGTTTTAATATATTTAAATGAACTTCCACTACGTATGTAAATACATAAATTATTTAATGAAGTGGTAGCTGGCATGGCGGCTTCATGACGCCGGCTTTCGTACTGGACCACCATCCCCGTTCACGACACTATATAGCTTACTGTGAAAGAGTCAATTGTGTTCACTTTGAGTCAAATAAAAAAGTTCCAATTCGTTAGAATATCAATGGTATGTAACACTATGTATGTATATAGGTTGGTTTTTATCTTACCATAATAATTCGGTAAAATTAGTGTTTACTGGAGTCTATTGGTTCAACAACATTATATTATAATAATGTAACACGCTTCACATGTGAATTATTTCCTACTACACCGCCATCTCTTGGATTTTTTAAAAGTTATGCAACTGTAGAGGAATTGTTTTTGTTAATAAACTTATGCCCTGTCGAACTTCATCCCGTATCCGCATCAACAATAATTATTACATAATACAATAAATTAAAGATAAAATTTAGTTCAGTTTTTATGTCATACATAAACTGTATTAAATTCATGTAATAAACCAAAAATTTCTTTTTATTCTGTGTTAGGTAGAGGTTCGACGGGCGGGTCAGCTAGTATTCAATATTGGGATCTCTTCTCAAAATTGACGGAGTCAGTTGACTAGAAATAACGTCTTGGAGCCTTAGGCAATACCTTCCTGTAATACTTACTGTCTCACAATCTGTGTTATGACTTGTGACAAAGACAAAAGTCAATAATTTGAGATGGTTTGCGTATGTGAAATAATGGATGTAAACTGAATGACAAAAAATATTTATAAGGCTGAAAGGAAATGTGTAAGAAAGCGTGGCCGACCGAGAATGACGCGGATCGAACACATCGATTCCGTTCTCAAGGAAGGTCAGTTCAGAAGTACGAGAAATAGGAGATGTTTTGTGATAAATAACATGTCGGTAACATAGAATAGAGTGATGGTCCATTCTCCCTACCAACCCCTTACGGGACACGGCGTGATGGTTGAAAAAAAAACGGCATTCTTTTTTTTACATCTTCCTTCTCTTTCCGATAATAATTCTTGCCCGGCGGCGAAGCTTAATAGTTTTTCTTTGTAATCTGTCGTCGGGATAAAGGTTCGGGATATAAACACATATAAATACGTCAATTGACCCTTTTTACAAAAAAAAAGTACAAAACCCTTCCGCGTTGATAACAGTGCGCACTTTTTACTCCGCTCCCATTAAAATACCTGAAAGTTTTCGTTCAATATTTATGAGCGAAATATTGGATATTTTTCTCCGACTTCGCTGTATTCCAAGCCATTTACCAAAAGACCTATATTTATTTTGTTATGCTGTATGAGACAGTTAGTACAGTCACCATCATGTCTTTATAGGTTGATTTTATTTCACTCCTTTTTGGGCAGCTTAGAGACAAACTACCAAGATCAACTACCAGGTTCTGACTTCTCACAGAAAAACGACCCGTACAGGCCCTCCTGATAACTTCAATCGAAGAAACTTCACATTAAAGAGCTAGCAAATAATACTAAATACAAGTTTTTGAGACAATTTTCTTTGTTAAAAAGTTTGATAAAAAAAACACGGGTTTTACCACCATTACAATATTTCTAAAATTGTGTGGTCATGGTAAAAAGATAAATAAAAATTGATATGTGAATTATTATTCACTCACTTATATTATTTAGACATAATTTGATGCCTTTTTCTGTAAGTACTTACCTAGTTCAAATTTGGCGTTGATGTCAAGAAAAATGTGTGGGCCTAGACAAATTCAAATTGGCAATCGACTACAAACGAATTATTCGACAATGTAGAGTAGGAAGAAAATTAACTGTGTGCTTTTTATATTTTTATACAAGTGCCTTTGTTTGGTTTAAATAATTGTTTATATGTTCCAGTGGACAGTTAATTTTTTCGCACTATATACATTGGCGAAATCTTCGTTTGTAGTCGAACGCCAATTTGAATTTGTCTACGGGCACTGTTCCATACATGATATTATTTTATTTTAATAGTTTTAATTGTTATTCTGTTGTCCGAAGAGCCGATGAATCCAACAAACCAAAACACACAAAAATTGGTTCAGCGCTCTCGAGTTATTAATGGAGTAACTAATCGGATTTGATTTTACGTATTTACATGAAAAAAATGTAAGTCGAATCCTCCTATTACTAGGGCGAAATTGAAACGGTATTTAAATTTTTGGATTTTGGATAATTCTAATGAATATTTTATAGGTTGGAAGGTATGATCCCGTCCAAGATATCTATGTTAATATTTTTTGCCTTAGGCCTTTCCTCATACCGCTTAGCAACGCACGAATGTATTAATTCACATATACATCAGTAGTTAGAACTTTGCAATAAATAACCGAAAATGTCCACCGAGGTCAAATGCTTTTGAGACTAAAAAAAGGGATGAGAAAGAGACGGAATTCTATTTATTCTTCCAACAACGGAAGTAAACGATAGACGAAGGTTTTCTTCAACCCTTAACATATTTCCGATTACACCCTTATGTAGTATATTACAATAAAAAGGGAAAAGTTCAATAACAGACATTATTTGTATTTTATAATAATGGATTGTTAAAATAAAATATATGGATCGACGAAAAAAAAACGTACGGTGAATTTATATGAAAAACTTGTGGTGTTCCACAGGGACTACTTTCTGCTCTCGACTTTTATAATCAATGCGTTGTCCTGTGGTTCTAGCCCGAAGTGGCCCGTTAATATGTACACACTGCGCCCCAATAAAACAATACAAAATTAATTCGATTGAGTTAAGCTAATAATAATAATAATACTTTATTTTTTCTTTTTCTTACACTTTCCTTTCCTTTACAATACATAAAATAATAACATTAAAATATTTCTGAAACTTCCATATTTCATTCGTATTCAAAGCTCTGGCGGGAACAACGTGAGAATAATGCGCTCGCGCACACACCCTACCTCGCCTATGAAGTAGGTACCAAAACATATTATGCTGTTAAGACCTTCTAGTTTGTTACTACCACGTTGTCCTTTGTTTCATTTCTATTTCATCGCAACAGTTTAAACAGGGATTTCCTTTCCAAGATAAGACTAGGGTTTGGCCAAAATCACTCGATTTCTGATGAACAATAATAAAGTAAAACTAAGTATATTTTTAAAATTCAATATTATCAAACCAAGTCATGTCTTCCAAGTAGCACATTAGTGTCCAAATATTTTTTAAACTGAACTCGACCGTTGGGTTATCTTCCCCAAACATGCGGGCACTTATGGATTTCCTGAATTCAATTTCGTATATATTTACTGGCATGTGTTGATAATAATATGAGTAAAAACACGAGGGTCCAAAGCAAGGTTATGAATCTCCTACCAGGGAGATCGTACCCCCTGAAATGGCCCTTGCAAAGGGTAACTCTCGTGGTATTCTTCTCCTTTCAAGATCACAACCCTTTCACTCGATAAGTCACTGTCGATATAGTATCTATTAGCAACTGTCTTTAAAGGGATTGAATGACAAAGGTGATGTCACTGAGTACAAATATTAGAAGATAACTTTTTTAGATTCACACAACCGAAAATTGGTTCCTTTATTCAATAGTCACGTGACTGAAAATAATTTATCAATAAAAAATCATTTTTTTACTTTCATCCACAAGCACAAGACAACACAACACAACAAAGCACATGGGTAGTTACTTTATTTATTTATTCGTTAACTAATTATATGATTAAAACATAAAATTCATCTGTGTTAACGGTTAAAATATATTAAAAATAAAAATCAAATGTCACACACCGCTATCGACAAACGTCACAGTTTGTATGAGTTTCACAGCAGTCACGCGGTACATGTTGGAACCATGCGCAGTTGCACATTCTTTCTCTAGTATTATTTCATCTCAAAAGGTGATGTCAGGAAAATTCAAACATCTTCCAATAATCATGAGTCAGATTACATGATATTTTATTAATTTATTTTATTTATCTTTCTCATCCCTAGGCCTTTTCAGGCACTTGGAGTCGTCAAAATTATACAAAATAACACATAACAAAAACGAAAATCGTATGTGAAACAATTTTCAAAAGTACACAGCGAAATAGAAAATTAATACGTAGGCGAGGCTGAAAAGATATCTAAGACATAATAATATTTGAATCCACTAACAATTTTTCATTTTCATTTGGAATTCTGTGAACACCTTCTAAGTTAGTGTATTTACTTTGTTAAATTTTCTATTAACATTTTTTGTAAGTGTAAACTTCCATACACTAAAAACCTGACATAAAAATAATACAGAAGTGGCTTTTTCTCCAAACTGTCATCTTGTTGTTTACTGTGTTTTCACTTAGGACGGCTGCATGGAAAAGTACGAATTTAATCTTGTTGAGTGATCAAATTTTTTCATAATGTCACCTTTAGAAGTTAATAATTATTTTCAAGATAATAATTAATATACACAATAGGAAAGCCACAATAATTAATTCTAATGAATTATGTGAAATAAAAGCTTTCTCTACCTGGAATTATTTTTTAATTTAATAATCACCGTCAAGTCGGCGATGACGTCAGGACGAAACAAAAGATTTTGAAACAATCGCAGTCTGACGTATTATGTATGTACAACGATAATATTATAAATGTCAAAAGAATTGTTCCAATCTACCTCTGGAACAAATGCCAAGGACATAAGGGCTAAGAGAGATATTTAGACATTTCTATAATATTATAATTCCCAGAAAAACGATATTGAAATTATTCAACTGAAAGAAGTACAGTAATGTTCGAATAAAAGTGAATAACGAATGATTTTTTCGTTTCATTAAGATGGAAACACTGCTATTAATAAGAATTTTCAACTGTTGTTTTTAAAAAAACACCTTTAAAAACATGTATACCTATTTTTAACGTTATTAGTTTTACCGGCTACACGGACACCTTTGTATAGAAAAGTGATATATTTATTTTTATTTTTTCAATAATTGCACTCGTTTTTGAGTGATTCAGCAATGAGTTTATATGGCTACACTTCATAAATAAGATCTTGTTGTAAAAACATTCGTTCATACTGAGAGGGAATCGTATTTAGTAGGTATAGACTGCGGTACCTACCCACTTAAGCTATCTCTACTAGGGGGTGTCCAATGGAGCTTGATATTGAAAATGCTGTTGTCGCACATGTTACCCAAATATATTCTCACCGCTACCCCTGATATCATTGGTGAGAAACCGTTGGTTAACGAATGAAAAAATTTACTCATAGCTATAAAAATCGCACAGCCTTCTGTAATAAAAGGTCACACGTTCTAAATTTGAAATTATGATTTCAATGATATATTGCTTCCCTTCCATTGCAGCCTCTCGTCAATTAATATTTAATATTAATTGACGAGAGGCTGCAATGGAAGGGAAGCAATATATCATTGAAATCATAAACAAAAAGCTAAATAGAGCCGTATTGTAAATTCATAAAATTAAAGAAAAATGTGGATAGCAGGCTGTGTGTGGAACTTACATTGCCTATTTGAAAAGTTTTAGTTATTTTTCATTGTTTTATTAGTTACGTGAACCATCCTTTGTAAATAATCATATAAAATAATTCATCCTTCAGTGTGTTGAATCAAAAAATAAGCAGACTCCGGACATCAGAGGAATAAATTTCTAATAAGCAGACTCCGGACATCAGAGGAATAAATTTCTCATTCTCTATTTTAAGGCATACCACTAATGCAGCCGATGGCGTATTTCATACAAATACACAGTTAAATATTATGTACTCTTCCTTAACTGTTTAATTTCATTTCAAATCGAGCGCTGCGAAGTCGAAATACGACAATAACTAAGTGAAATTGATATTTTATTGAGTACCTAAGCGCTATTTCACAATTTTCATTAAAAATGTCATGGAAACGTCAACATTGAAATGTGTTGGTGAGTCTTTTCTATTTTTATCAAATGCAAACAATATTAATCTATCCTCAATTTGACCACAGATAAATAAAACAATATGTGCGGCTGTGTCAATATCAAATACATCGAAATGTGTGTGAGTATCAAAAATACATAACATTGCAGTAAGTATTGTTTGTTATATATTTTTTTATTGATGACATTTATCTTTAATGCAACTTTAAAAAAAAATATTAACATTATTCATGCCTTCTCTATCTAAACTAGAAGTGTTTAAAATTTCTTACTCCTCCATCCGTGCAATATTTGTAAAAAAGGGAAAAAAAATTGCTTCATGTATTAATCTATAGAAATTGAAAACGGTGATATTCCCATAATAACAAAGGTAATCATTATCTAACAGTCAATCTGATTTGTCAATAAATGTGTAAAAAGACACAACCCTCGCGTGATCGGTTCTTGCTTGAAAAAAAAATGTTTCCCGTCACTGAGGTACAAGCATGCAATTACAAGAATATTTTAACAGGACAAAATATTGTGTTACATAGATTTACATACTGTGAGATCTGTCACTGTAATAGACGTTCCGTTTTTGACGCCCGTTATGTGAATATGTTGGTCTGATTTCTGTTTGTTGATTTTGATCCTAGAATGTTCCAGCGCTTGAAGGCTAGGCTTTTAACATTTGAGAACATCCAATGATGTGACAAATTTCCTGTATTTGTGGAAAATTGCAGGTGGAGT
Source organism: Mystacides longicornis (assembly GCA_963576905.1). Taxonomy (NCBI): domain Eukaryota; kingdom Metazoa; phylum Arthropoda; class Insecta; order Trichoptera; family Leptoceridae; genus Mystacides; species Mystacides longicornis. The sequence goes on from OY756438.1 coordinate 4,734,447, forward strand.
TGTTGAAACGTTATTTTGTATCTAACGTTCTAAGTTCGTCTAGATTCTTTCAGGACTAGATCGTTGTATGTATCGCCGAAAAAGTGATATGTTTGATGATTTGGTTAGAACAGAAGCTTTGTATGGTCTGAAAACCGCGACAAAATGGTAATGTGTTGTGTCGTCTTCTTTGCAATACAGGAAGACAAAAATCTCCCACATTATAGCTGTGAGAAGGTATTTCGTAGAGAACAAAAATGTGCATAAATTGGTTCACTATTTTGTTAATAGTATAATTATGTACACATGAGATCATATTATAGTCTTGAGAAATCGAATAAAGTTTTGGCTCGAACCCCCTGACGGCGATGTAGATTTTTTAAAATATGATAAAGACCGTACAAACCAATTTTTTATATAATACTCTAATGCTACGGAGCTAGTATCTTTTTAATTAAAATATAAATATAAACTTAAAAAATATTATTGAGAGTAATTTCTCGTTAATTTTGATTAAATTTGCATATACCTAAGTCCAATTATGCGTGTACTTTAATTTTCACATGCGTCATGTTTACCGTATGAAAAGACAATAATCCTTATACACCTAAACATATATTGGTACAAAATATTAGCAATGATTGAATGCGTTCCCTCAATCCGTGTTTTAACGTCACACGCAATCGGTACATCAAATCGTCTCGTTCAACCACCAATAAGAGACATTTGTAAGGGCAAAGTCACACACAACATACCCGCAGGACAATTTGTAATTGTCTATACTTAATTTCCTGTTTCGGAGTTGTTATCTCCACAAAATTATTGTTTTCTGTTAAAATGTAATAATGTACACATTATTTAAATATTATTCGAATGTAACGATATTTTTTCCGTTGATTTTACGAACCAACGCATTTTGTTTAAAAGCAGTGAGATTCGAGCTATTTAATTTTATTTATAACAGTGTGTTTATTGTGAATAGAATATTAAAATGACAGTTCACCTGTTTTAGAATCAATTTGACAAGTGGTAATATTGTATTACGCATAGGAAATCAAAATGTCCAAATATTTAAATCTCTAAATATAAAAATGAGCGCATGGCATCACGTTTGAATGGTTGGATTAATTATTTCGCTTATTCTTTGTTTTTTTTTGTGAATGCTGTTTTCAGAATAAGGTTCTTATGTTACGCAGAATATTTCAGAAATCTTAATATCATTCTAATTTTGAAATCAAATTGGGGTTTGACAGAAACTGTCAGTTGTTTGATGGTTGGTACGAACGACAGAATCTGAATGGATTAAATATGGCCTTAAACAGATGCACCAGTCGGAAATATATTGGTTATTAGGTGATATTTCTCTTTATACAAATTTGAATTCAATATTCATGGTTAGGACCGCAGGGAAACGTCTATCCGGAAAGCTAGTTATAAAATAAAAAAATGGTATGGAAATTAGGTCGACCCAGCGCATCGGCGATCTGCCCCGTGGTCTTGTACCCGGCGCTCTTCCAACCATTATCAGCTTTTCAAGGCTGTCCTCCCCTCAACGTGCTATATGTCAAAAGAACTTTAGTATTTGTTCGAGACAGAGAGACGACAGTCGAACCATGATGCGAAGTTTTTGAAGAATTGAGATGTTCGTTCTTCTTTCTGTCCAGGGAATCCTCAGCATTCTCCTCCAGCACCACATCTCGAAAGCGTCTATTCTGTCTTTGTCTCTAGCCCGCAGAGTCCACGACTCCACTCCATAAAAGAAAATTGAGAACACAAAGGAACGGACAATCTTCACCTTCAGGTTTCTGGATATGTTCCTGTCTCTCCATATTTGTTGAGACTGGTCATCGCACCTTTAGCCATGCCTATCCTTCTCTATTATTTTTGCATTTCCTAAATATTAAACAGTAAAATCGGCACCTGGCAACACACGCACGAATATACATAGATATTTTCTTGACGGTTTTAGAACAATAAGTTACACGTTTATAAATTTTGTATTTAAATTAAGAACAACTGTTGTTCTCTTGTCCCCCCACCCAACCTCTCTCCATATTAATATTTACCTGGAACATTATTTTTGAATTTAAATTAATACCTCGTAATGCCGGTGTGTCGCCATATTCGCTGTCGTTCCTAATTTAAAATACGCGCCACAAAGATCATTAACGAAATAATCCGCTTTGCTATATAATATGATAACGTACATGAGAAAATTATATTAACAATCTATACAATCATATTTAATTTAATAATTATTTCTGTGTGTGTGTGTGTTAATCCCTGGTATTTTCACATAAGGAAATTCGACGGAATAAAACTAGTTTTGAATGAGATTTGTTCCTGGTGGCCTTGGTTAGAAATGTATTCCCCTTTACTTGAAAAAACTGTAAAAAGAATTTAGTATTTTCATTCATTAGTTCATTCAGTGTTTTAAAAAAAGGAATGTTGTACCAAGTAAATGTGTAGATTACCGCAATTGTACACGAAAGCTACAACCCCGAATCGCGGTATAAAGTTAAGTCCAAATATTTCATAGTTGGTTTGGCATAAAAGTCTTAGTGGCATGTACTCTTAAGATGTCGTTTATTGCTTATTTTGAAATAAATGTGTCACATTTTTCTATGAATCTATATTCTACACCAACATTCCTATTTACGAATCTATATTCTATATTCTACGAATCTATATTCTACACCAACATTCCCATTTGCCATACAAAGTCAAAGGTCTTCCAAATCTGTGAAAAGTCAACTAAGTTTTAGAAGCTAGTAGAGGTAACTATTAATAATTTTCCATATTCTCGGTACATAATATTTAGTATTATAATTTTATTCCTCAATGACGAAGTGAGCAGCAGCCATCTTGGTTTTAATTCAGCCGACGTACGCCGGAGCGCAGCGATCACAATATGGCGGTGATTGATGGCGTTAGTGTTGCCCTCTTATCAATCATGAGCCATTATTACGCAATGCGGGCTGAAAAATATAACATTATTATTTACAGATTCTGAATTAAAAAAGGAAGAATTGTCTGGACCGGACAATGGAAGCAACATAGAACAGATAATAATGGTTTTCTTACAGTATTTAAGCCGAGAAAATATATATTTTCAGTTCTTTAACTAGGAAAATTTGTGCGCGTTTTCTATAGAAAAAAATATATGAATATCAAACAATGAAGTGAAAAAAAGAACGTTTTGTTTTTGTTAGTTCCTCAATCTCTCGTCCTTCGCAAATAAAAGTGTTGACGCGAATGTATTTAAATTTTGATATGAATCTCAAGACATTCGCGCCGCCTCTTCTGTTCCTAATTTAAATTCAAATCCTCGATAGCTTCCATAGACAACACTGAATATATTCTTACACCCGCCTTGTACTTGTCTGTACTTAACACAATATGTTAACACTATGATCTCCTTGTAAAGGAGGTATTACATGCCGCGAATAACAACCAACAATAGACCTTATTTACATATTGATTCAATATAAAACGACGAAATATCGCGTGCAAGTTTGAGTTGAATGCGTTTTAAAATAATCGGATGACCTTGCAATTATTGTCCGTGGTTACGTGGTTTTAATTCACGCTATCTATGATCTGTCGAAGTGTCACTTTAATACTATTCTGTTCAAACTTTGTAACTTCTAATAAAACATTAATTTTAACCCTCTGTTTCTTAACACCGCTAGATAAGTAGTAGTTTGGTAGGTACCGATAAATTTTGAATAAAATGTTTGTAAAATTTTTTTTTAAAGAATAAGTCATTAAAACATCACTATCTCGCTTGGTCACATTTATCTACGAACTTATACCATGGGCTGCGAATAATAATACAGATGTTTTTCAAACTTTTATGAGCATACTTGTTGATTTGTTTTGATGATACCTAACTGTCCAAATTGGTATAAATTTCACAATACTACTTCAGCCCGGAATCATGAATTTTTTTATTCGTTACCGCTTCTTTGACCTGTCCTTCGTTTTTGAATCTGATAGTCTTTATAGTCTATTGATATCCTTTGAAACTTTAATTTGGAAGAAAAAGAAGAAACTTTATCTACATCAATTTAGTAAGAAAATAATAAATTAAACCAAATTGAGTGAAAACGTTACATAAATTTTAATTCATTCAATGGAAATGAAATAGGTACATACCTAAATTCATACAGTCAGAATATTAAAAACTAAAATCGTGTTCTAAACACCAAAAGGGGAAAATTCGGACCGAAATTAAAAATGCATTGCTTACTATCCAAACTAATCCATTACTTACTAACCATTTTTTAATCAAATTAATAAAACAGTTTGAGAACCGTTTATTTTATGGATATACAAATTATTCCAAATTCAAATCAGCAAATCAGGAGTGAGAGAAGGCAACAGGATTCGAATCTCTGTGTCTCCAATTAATTCCTTAACCCCCCCCCCCTCTTCTCCCACTTCCTCTACAGAAATCGTCACACGTGGTTATGGTGGCCCGATCTTGGTAGCACTGGAGCACACCACTAACTACCAAATGCATAAATAATTAGCCTCAAGATGTGGATCGTTCCAGGCTTCGAGCTTCGTTTTCATTTTATTAACCACAGTGGCGCGATTGTTATTCATAATGAAAATTTAGGTATGTATATACCTATATTTAAAATAAGAACAAATTTGAAAGTCGTTAAAAAATGTTCTAATTTTGAATATTAACTTACTTTTTTAAATTATGTACTTTATTGACATTGCAATGTTTGAACCCGTGACCTTATCCGTCAAAAATGTTGTTATTTTAAAATTTAGAACAATGCATTGTAAGGCGTCGATATATGGAAATGTAGTAGTACAAAAATACCTATAAGCTATGTTTCAAAACTTACAACTAGGACAGCAATCAGTAAAACGTGGTTAAGAGCTCTACTCAAAAAATAGAATAAAATTTATTGATCCGACTCACGAATCTACTAAACGTTATCACATTTTTTTTTGTAAAACATTATATTAATTATCTCGACATCGATTGAATAACTCACCGTTCGACAAAACAGCACGCCATTCGACAAAATAACACGCCAACCAACTAAATGATCAAATAACTAAATAACACACCATCCGACTTAATTACACGCCATCCGACAAAATAACACGCCATTTATCAAATACACTAACACTATTATTGTGATCTTTGCCGTTCATATTAATTACAGTCTCTACGCTATTTTCAAATCCTTTACATAAGACGAATAATCATGCCCGAATTGTACCATTGTATTTACATTCCAAAGATTTATTATGCATTCATTAGTTATTTCAGTGTACAGCCTTATCTCTCATCTTGAGACGACATAGATCCTTGACGAGATTATAACATACACATTCATACACTCACTCTTCTCTTTTCTTTGTTAAAAATAATTCTCGCCAATACGAAACATCCAGTACTTGGGTATTCACCTACATACCCGTATATTATTCTTGCAACGTTTTGTTCGTGCTCTGAAAATAAACGCATTTAGATGTTATATTTGCATGTTCAATATTTAGTAGCTTATGTAGTAAGATACTTTTTTTTACCCATCACGCCATTTTCCGAAAGGGTTAGGCAGAGAGTACGGACTTCCATTCTTTCATATCCAAATGCAGCATTCATGATCTTCTATTCCTTTTGCTCCTGTCTTGGCCCTCTTCTATGACGGCACCGATATGGTCGGACCATGTCATTCGAGGTCGGCCTCGTCTGCGTGCACCCATTCTTTCAGATTTATATATCTTTTTAGTCATTATCTCTTCGTTCATTCTCTCTACATGCCCAAACCACCTAAATTTATTCACTTCCGTTCTAGTCACTACGCTAACATTCACTCCACATTCCTTTCTAATATTATCATTCCTCGCCTTATCAATCAGTCTCTTTCCGCATATCCTAAGCAGTGATCTCATTTCCACAGCATTTATTCCAACTTCCAGATTTTTCGTCCATGTCCAAGTTTCACTCTCATACATCATGGATGGAATTAGGATTGCATTGTGCATCAACTGTTTGGATTTCGAATAGAAGAAGAGATACGTTCTTATTTCTCATTAGAGGTCTTAGTGCACCGCCAACCCTTCTACCAGCCATCAGTTTCCTTCTTTCAATCTCTTTTTCACACCTTCCATCTCTGCTAAATAGACTAGCTAAATACACATACTCATCCACTTGTTCCAAGTTCACATCATTCACTTTCACACAACATTGCTTTCTTAAATCTTCTCTTTCAAAAACAAGCACCTTTGTCTTATTGACATTCATCTTAGGGCCATTCATTTCACAGTTTTGATAATATACAGTGTTATTAAAAATTGTTGTTTGAAACGTTGCTGTATTGTTTGTCTTCCCGATGTTTCCCGAACTTTTTCGAACATTTGACAAAGAGTCTCTTGCGCAAGAGACTCTTTGTCAAATGCCAACCAACATCTGATCCAACGTCGTGTTCTTTCTCTGAAGATAATATTATATTTTGCCTTCAGCCAAGACTTTTTCGATCATTCATCCATTTTTACAAAGTGTTGAATTAATATTCTTCAATTATTTTCTCAATCATTAAAAACACGGTAATGTTTTCCACATTAACCATATTTTATTTAAAAAAAAATCACATACCATACATCATCTAACAAACGCGAACAATAAAACCTTTATTTTTTTACCTCCAAAATATTGTTATGATAGTCTATCCTTGTCCAACCCATTGTGCCTTCTCTTTCTAGGTACTTGCCTGCGGTTGTATGGCGAATAAGGACAATTAGATACGGAATTAGTCTCGACTAAATGTGTCCTACCTCCATAAATTCTGTTTCGTGTATTGAACTCGGGACCAACGTAAATTTTATTAGCTCTCTTAACCCTTCATCACTGTTGGTCTTACAGATTATCCTGAACATTGACCTTTCCATATTACCTACCTACCTGTACAAAATGATAATTTATACACTTTTTCTTTTACCCTTTTATTTCTATGTGCTCCTGGTAAAAGGTTTTATTAAACTCGGAGAAAATGCTTTTTGTGTTTTTTTTTTTTTAATTCGGATGGAAAGTTTAGTTTTTTTTTAGTTTCGAATAACGAAAATTTTGATACGCCCTAAACCTGTAATGTTCTCCTGGTATCCAATGCTATAAAAAGTCGATGATGAAAGGTCATATCGATTAAGGTAGATACTTTTGAGGAACATACCTACCTTTAGACGTATGTTTTCAGTTAACTGTCATCTACGGTAATAGTTACCCCCTCATATTTATGATCTCCTGATTTTGCATACTTTCCTACTCTGTGCACCAAATGAGACCCAAGCTGAAGAAAACGATGTTGCCCAAATTTTAACGGTTTTGATTCGCTTTCGAACAATTTTATTTATTTACTCTTATCTCTCTTTCATTTATGCGCTTCTGGTAAAAAAGAATATTGTTATTCGGTGATAAAACGATTTTACATTTTTTCTCAGAGGAATTTGTTCCAATATTTTGTTTCAGTAGGAATCTACCTACTTTAAACTGAAAATAATCACAAATCTTTTAGGCCATTCTCCCACGAGGATACTCACGGGCTACGCGACTGAGACGCAATCCATTGGTCGTCGACGCGTATGCTACTCTATCAAGCTAGGTTCCGCACACGACGCTACCCAAACTATGACTACATTCATCATTTATTTGTTGTAACTCTTGAGAATACACGCTCGTTCATAAAATGTCCAGTGATTTTAGCGATGTAGATAATGTTCTTCTCTTAATTTATAAAAGGAATAATCGAAAAAAAGTAGATTTTTGGTGCACCCATACATAACTACATGAGAATGATGATAATAAGTTTCTTCATTTTTATTGAATGTCAAAAGAGTCTTTTTCTAATTTGATGCAGTTATTAGCTACACATATTCATAAAAAATACAACAATGAGAGAGCGCGTGTGCGAGTTGAGTTTCTTTTCTATCTCAGCCCACGCCTTATCTCGTACGTATATTCCTTACATAATCCAGCAGTCCATAATTATATAAACATGGATAATTTTCAACCTCCTGAACAAATTTAATGTTTTCCGCTTGATCTAACGCCATTTTATTACGATTAAAGTAGCGTCGCAGTCGCGTTGCAGTCTCTTGCGACCAGCATGACCAGTCTCATGCAACTGGTATCAAACGCGTCGTAGACGCGTTTTGTCGTGTGCGAAACCGATCAAATATGTATGCAAGCGACTAACGAGCGACGCGTATCATACGCGTAGGATACTCAAGTCGCTTAGGAGTTTCCTCGTGGGAGAATGGCCTTAGTCTTCGCCTTTGCATCCACGTAATTAAAAATTCGAAGATGATCCTAAAGTTTAGTATATCTTGAGTAGCACATATGTAGATACTTACTACATACCTGCTGATGACGTTTTAAAAAAAAGAACACAAAATGATGTTTTGATTCTGTCTTTCATGTAACGTATTACTAACCCTCTCACATTTATGATCTCTTGATAATAAAATATATTGAAACCACGTTGTTTTCGTGCCTTTAAACATCGAAGGAAAAATGAGAGGATGATACCATTATGTTCACAGATTTGTTTCGTATTTGATTTTAACTGCATTTTTTTATATGCTCCTGGTATTTTAAATATTTTTTTTTCATAACATAAATCATTTTCAAACAAACAACAATGTCAGTAGTTCGAATAAAATTCAATCGACCGATAACTTTTGTTCGCCCTTTTAAATTTCTTCTCTCCTGGTATGAATATATTTTGGAAACTTAAAATTTTAATATATCTTGAAAATGTTTATTCTCCCAAATCTTTGCTTTTTCTTTCTTTATGTTGAACATTTTCTTATTTATTTCCTTCACAAGTTCCCGCAGTCTCCGTAAGTAAGGAAATTCTGTCTGTATCCTTGTTGTTGCTCTCATTGAAATAATGTAAAGACATCTTTTCAGAAATTTTCGCTACTAGGACGTTTGCCGGAATGGTTTTCAAAATTACACGAACTAAAAAAAAAGTTGTATTTTTCAATTTTCAGATTTATAACATTTATTATTTCCCCCCCTCTCGTAATTCGTCATATCCAACTTTCAAGCGGTCTAGGCAAGCACTCGAAAAACTCTCGAAAAAATCTGTACTCATTCTAGGTTTTAGCGACTATAAAAACATGTTTAATATCTGATCTTATTTAATCATACTAAAAAATGTTTGGAAAATTTATTTTTGTGATTTACCTATCGACGACTTGTAACAATTTGAGAATTTAATATGGCTTGAACCTGTTGAAGGAATGAATATATTTGTGAAATAATGATGATATAAAAGAAAGTAACTTTTATCCCACCACTTTCTGTTTTAAAACCTATTCAATTAAATTATATAAACTCTACATCAAAAGTGCAAGCATTTAATTCGATACCCAATAACTACGATTAAAAATGAATATTGAAAGAATGGTGGGCCCGTTCTCTCTACCCTTTGTGTTCAAAACATTAGTCTAAAATAAAAATAAAAACCTTCTTAGAAGGTCTGTCTCAGAAACATCTTTTGTTAGTCGTAAGTTTTCTCGAAGAAGTCTATAGGTACATTTTATATTCATAAAGTATGCATGTGACGAATGTTGCACTTAATGCATTCAATTCTATTCTCGCTATATGCTATTAATTCAAATTTCAACACAATTGCTCTTCTGCAGTCTTGCACCGACTTTCCTACTCGGCAAAGCCACTGAACCGCGACTTCAATGGGAAGTGCGACAGTTTGAAAGTTCATCTGTCTCCATTTTAGAACCTTTACAGCCTATGTACTTTTAAAGACTGTTCTACCATAATGTTCCACACTGTTTGGTTACAAAATATCTATAGATGAAATCTTTTATATCGCAAGAATCTTGGAATTCGATATTTCTTAGAAGAAGATGCTTGGTGATAGTCTATTTCAAAATCAAAATGAAAGGGTCTTGAATGTTTTCATAGATCTATGTATAACTTCAAGACTCTTTTATTTTTTATTTGCCAATAGATTTACAACTGACTAAACTCTATTTCTTGAGGAAGTCTTAAGGTTGTTTGACACAACAACGTCCAGACTCTTAACATCTTCCACTTTCTTGTGACTCCTAACAAAAAAAAAATCATAAGTTTGCACAAAATCATTTCAATCCATGGTTTGGAAATGAAATCTTTAAGTAGTATTTCGCTCCTTACAATCAATACATTCAAGTAGATATCTATCGAATTTACGTATCAATTGGAAAGCTTTATCAAAATACCCGTAATGTCAGTCAACTGAGTTTTATAGTGATGAATTTTTTTAACGAACTATACCTAATGAAAACAAAACATTACATTTTTTACACAACTGGAATAATTCGTTGCTGTTCATTTTTTTTTTTGCAAAAGCATAACTCGAAACTTCCAGCTGTTTTTCATTTCGACAAACGACTACAACAGAACTACTGTAAAAAACTGTAAAAAAATACGGTGTCTCGTAGCGTAAACAAGGCGTTAACCTTATGTCGCAATTACGCTCTGCTGTAACGGGGAAAACAAAAGGAATATGCGCCCGAGAAATAAAAACGAACGTATAAGAACTGTTTGTAATAATTTTTTAGTAACATAGCATTTTACTGGCGTTTTGTATTGGATTTGTAACGAAACCCTCAAGCGAAAGTATCATAATAGTTGATTGTCTTTTGTTATATTACATGAAATAATTCACAAATATCTACGTTCTTTTTATAAAACATTCTCAAAACAATGGAACATCGCGTATTTTTGTTTTGAAAGTCGCGAATATAGGTCAAAATAACATGTTTTAATATTTTCCTGGTGGTTTTTCCTATCTAGTGTATTTTTAATTTTTATCCATTACCTAAATACTTAAACTGTTTTTTATTTCTTTTTATTTAAATTCAATTAGATTTAAATAAATTCGTGTTCACTTTAAGTGAACACAATAAACTCCGCAGCGTGGCACTGGGAGAAAATATTCGAATCTTCTTCTTCTCCCGGGCAATTATTATTCCCACATGATGGTGGGGTCTGCCTTTTTCGTTTTCCGCTTCCACTCAGCTCTGTCCTGTGCATCCTCGGGGGTAGCTCCGCAGCTCCTCATGTCAGGGGGTAGCTCCTCGAATCAGTGTACTTAAATGGTGAACGTAGTATACGTAAAGGTGATCACAACTAAACCAGCCAACATGATTGATGAAGGTCGTAAGCCCTAATGGTACACATACTAACATTGAAATAGCACTCATACAAATGTGATGTTTGCAACAGATATTGAACGTGTTTTCAAAAATACACTCTATGATTCATTCACCGTAAGCTACTTAAAGCTTGTGTCGTGAAAGAGGAAGATGGTCGGCACCTGGGATCGAACCCACGACCTAAATAATCCGGCAGAAAATCGGATGACATGCTACGAAAAGGATCATTGTGCCTTCTTGTCTAAGTCCTTTTAACCAGTTATAATTTTGCTTAACCAATTTTTCAGTGTTTTCCAAATTTTTCGTAACCAATTTTCTTACTCCCACAGTACGATTTCGTGGTTTAATTTTAGGAGGATCTGTTGTAGGGTGATTTCGGATTCGATTTGATGTTTGAGACAATATTTTGGCACTAAGTCTACATCAGTTGTCCACAGATACACCATACATTTTTATGTTTAAAGCAAGAGTTTTGATCTGAGGATGCTGAAACTTGAAAATGTCTCTGAAAATTCACTAATGATTTTCGATTTTTAAATGGTATGAACAAACCACTTCGGGCTTACGACCGTCTTCTACTGTTGTTTCGAAACTGTCTTAGTGTCACTTTACGTTTTACCTCTTTCGGGAATTCGAATCCTTTTTTACATATCAATTGTGTTTTTTTTTTCTCTTTTGAGAATAATTCACAGAAATACTTTGATAATATTTTCGCATTATAGGAATCGCAAGAGCCATTACAGTCATTCGTACAATCTTAACTAAATCCTAAATCATTTATATGACAATTTTGTCTAAGATGTATTATTATAATGTTTTTAGTATTATTATTTAGCACAAGTTATGCCTGAACATGTCCACGAAAAGTATATTATTATTATTATATATACACGGGGACGAATGTCCCTTGTCCCATAACCACATTCCACCCTAAAAGACTATTAATCTCTATACATTCTTATTACTGTCCCTCTTCGACGTAACATGTGTGAAAATCCAACGTTTTATGTCCATATTTATCTAATAGCTAAGGGAAATAGGTACTTACTTAATAAATCTTGAAAAATAACATTTTAGTTTTATTATTTTTGTTATGAAAAGAAAAATGTTTATCTGAAAAATTGTCTGAGAAAAAACCGTCTGGTATGTTAGTTTTTCTTAACGTGGGTTTACAGTAAAGGAGCGAATGCTCATACTATTCGATTGTATCAAATACTTGTTTTGTCAACAGACATAGATCATTCAAGAATGATCAATTTAGTTGATGATAGGTGACGCGTGCCAGACTTCTTGTTCTTGGTATTTTTCTTGCTCGTTAATGTTCACTTGGTGCAAACCCTGAAAACGAGCATTGGTCTTCACAACGCTCTATGTTCCTTTGGTGGGACACACTCTTGTATAATTTCTGCGGTTTTAAATAGGTACCTAATTGTTTTAGGATTACTTTCTTGTTTTCGAACAGCTGGACGAATAGTGTAAATTTACGAACTATGTTTGAGAGAGTAGGTACTTTTTTCAGAGCCAACAAGTCAACAAGGAAATAAAAATGAGAAAGAACTGTCATCGCCCACTAATTAGTTTTTTTTTTTTACCCATCACGCCGTTTGCCGAAGGGGGTAGGCAGGGAGTATGGAAACCTCTTTCGCTTCATTCCGCATACATGCTCTTCTATTCCTTTGGCTCCTGACTTGGCCCTCCTCTAAGACGGCACCGATATGGTCGGTCCATGTCATTCGAGGTCGGCCTCGTCTACGTGCACCCTTTCCTTCAGATTTATATATCCTTTGAGTCATTCTCTCTACATGCCCAAACCACCTTCATTTATTCATTTTCATTCTAGTCACTCCACATTCCTTTCTAATATTATCATTCCTCACCTTATCAATCAGTCGCTTTCCGCATATCCTACGCAGTGATCTCATTTCCACAGTATTTATTCCAACTTTCAGATTTTTAGTCCATGTCCATGTTTCACCCCTATACTTCATGGATGATACCAGGATAGCATTGTGCATCAGCTGTAACTAATTAGTTATTAGTGCAACTAATTAGTTTTTGCTTGTTATTGTTTCCATTTCCATGGTGTCCAGTATCAACCATAAAACAAAAGTATGCTCCGTTTCAGGATACCGCTGTATGTTCGTTTGGTGAAAATACACACTAAGTGCCAGAGCTGGATGTAGATTAGCTACATTTTTATCGATATATTGGACACCATGGAAACGTGATGACAGTTCTTTTTCGTTGTTATTTCCTCCTTGACTATAATATCAACGATCCAGAAAATATAGCTAGGTACTCTATTTTCCAGCTCTGACTGAATCTTCGTTTGGTACAAACCCACTTCTAGATATTTTCATTTTGGTTCATTTTTATAAATATCTTTAATTTATTATATGTGTAAAATAAAACTCATAGTACATTTACAATGAGAATATCCTAAAAATATACTCTCTTCAAATTCTGATATATTAAAAATTATCAAATCTAGGATCTTTAGTATATCCCAGATCTAAGATGAAGAAAGAACTATTTATTTATTTATTGGCTTACACGTCTTGTATTTTTGGATGGTGAATAACAGTATTTTTTTCTTTTTTTTTTCAGGTAATTTCAATTCATTGGCATAACCCATTTTCTGAAAATGAAACATCTTTAAAATAATAATATGTAAGTAAACGCCTGATATTTCTAACAAAATTACCATTAACAAAAATGTTGTGTTTTGAACAATAAAATGAAAAAAAAAATGTTACATACCTATGTGTGACAGTTAAGTCTATCAAATATTTCAAGAATAGTTCCCATCATAAATCACTAAGCAAATAATATAGTATAGTAAAAGAATATTCAAACATTTTACAGAACAAAAACGTTCTATTTTTAAATTGCTTAAAAATAAAATTGCATGCATTCTAAATTCTAATTTGCGAGATGTTACCTACCGTGCATAAGATTGGCGTTTCCCTTTGTCCAATCATAAAGGATTACCGCTGTAATTCTCCAATCTGCCCGCTGACCATCATATAATAATATGTATTTACGTATAGGTAGGTATGTATGTATGTATAGCACGAGATGCACTATAGATTAAGAGAAAAAGAACGTGCATAAGATTTAAATCATCCCAGGGTTGCCACAAATAACAATATAATTTTTATTAATGAAATTTTATTGCTACACTAAGTTATTTTAACGTCAGTTTGGTACCTATAACATTTTTCCATAAATCTTTATAACAAGAAATCTTCTTCTTCTAGATCTTGCGATCTGTTTTGTTGAGTCAATCCTTCCGCGGACACCGACTGCCAGCTGTCTTGCCACCTCTTGGGCGGTCTGCCTGGCAATCTTCTGCCTTGTGGGATTCCGTCAGCCACCACTTTGACTATGCGGTCGTTTCACATCCTGCCGACATGATCCCTCCAGTGTCTTCGCTTGCTTCTTCCCCATCTCACGACGGCGTCCACACTGCATATATCCCTAATAGTGGTGTTTCTGACTCTGTCTCTTTGGGTTTTACCCGCGATGGAGCGAAGAGTCCTCATCTCAGTTGTGCGGAGAAAAGACTTGGTTTTGGAGGTGTCGGCCCGAGTCTCAATTGCATATGTCATGACAGGCCTGACACATGTCTTGTAGATACGCACTTTACTCTCTTCAACTACTAACTTTGTAACAAGAAATCCAGTAAATAAAATAATGAAAGTAAATTCTTTACTCTAATTGAAATTATCTCGTCACTGGTTTTGTCATTGATATTAAGTTTTTTTTGTGACGTAATAATCAAGGTCGGGGTTTCCAATCCTGGGTTCGATTATTCCTCTTTTATGTCCCAAAAAATTGCCTATTGTAATTGACTTTGAAAAAATATCGTTGTTCACTTGCTAGATTACATTCAATTGAAAAAAAAATGCACCTGTTTAATAAATCATTATCCTATAAATATAATAATGGCAACCCTGTTTATATCATTACAGTCCACGCTGACGCTAATTGTTAAAACTCGCAAAACAAGGTTTTGCTGTATGATTTAAAAAAAAAGAACACATTCTCGTTGCGAATTTAAAATATTACGTTCTATATTATTCGAAATGGGCGTATGGCGCTGGTGGTATGTGCGTAGGTACGTATTATCTCGTTGGTCCACCACAGGCCAGCCTGCTGCGTGTGTGGTCTTTTCATGTTGAAGCGCTCGCCGCCTCTATCAAATGTCACACGGTATTGTATAGCTCAGCGGAAATAAAGAGACTTGTTATTATGACGCTTGCGTTCAACTTTTTCCATTGAGAATTATAGTTCGGTTTATTCTCACCGCTTGATGATGCCAAATGCGTTTTGGCGAAACGAATACAATTATCAAATGTCGCTTCCAACGATATAATTTTGTGAGGATTGTTTTAAAAGTAGGCTAAGTGAAAATGTTAACTGTTAATTTTTTGCATACACTAATATATAATTTATTTAATAACGTACATTTAAGAGTTTTGGATGAATTTTATAAATTAAGAAGCTTCATGAGATTCTCATTACTTTTTCTACTATTTTTTTTTTGTAGAAGAATGGTGGTATATATTCATAGCTTTCTTCGACAATTAAGGAATAACAAATTATTAATACCTTAATTAATTAACTAATAAATACCTTATTAAATTTTCACGGCCAGGTTTACAATTTTTATTAGTGTGTTTAGAGAAATTCTGATGAAAAAAAAAGTTGGATGTTATTTCGGGAAAGTTCTCTTTTTCAGTACTTAGTCCATTTGAAAAGTATATTTTTTATAATAAACACAATAGTTAGGTATATCTTTAAAATTAATCATTAGAAGTCAGCAATTATTTTGTAAATTTGTCAAAAATAATGACAGTATCGTATTATTTATAATGTCATTCGGTAGAGTGCAATTGAGTGCAACGCCCTGTTATTTCAATGTTGTTATTTGCACTAAAATGACAATAATTATTTTAACACTCACCTTACATTTACAATGACAGGCTAAGCCCTTAATTTTGATGTCATTGAAATTTGGGTTTAACGGTTAAAAAAAAAAGAAAATATATGTAGGTACCTACGAATTTGTTTCTAAATATTAAATAAAAGTTGTTGTGTGAAGGGAAAAGATCAGACTCACTAAGACTCGAATCTTACAGCCTTCAGTCGGCCAATACGAAAACGCATGCTTCAAACTTTAGACCACTTGTAACTTTACAGGTTTGAAGTTGTAATTTAAGGAAGGGATTAGGAGATGTTTCACCAGTAGCGCGGTGAGAGATGTTTTCATATGAAGCATATACATGGGTATGATATACTAAATAGTGCGTGCTGTGATACACAATAATTATCTTGATCTACTGGTTAAACATCCCCCATACAGAAATATTATAACATTTTTAATGATATCGATGTGATGAAAAGTACACGTGATTTTCGGGGGGAGGGGTTGTCTAAAAAGTTGTAAAAAAACATCACGTGATTTATGGACGTCCCCTAACAGGGCCGGCCTTATAGTGAGAACAACAGATGGCAAGTGGTCCTCGGAAAATCCTGGAGTGGAGACCATAAACCAGCTTAGGTGATCTAACGATTTTTGAGAAAGGCCGGAAATCTACGGCACAGAATAGCAATGGACAGAGCATCATGAAAGGGTGATACTACTGCTAATAGGCATGTGAAGGCTGAATATGATGATAAAGTCAACAACAATGAAATCCGAAAAACCGCCATCTTACTTAAACTCTTATATTAAACAGTTTAATAATTCGCGTTTCTGGTAGCGTTACTAAGCCAACGACCTGACAATTAGTAACTCTCATCAAACATTCAAGATAGTTCTTACTTAAAGCCATAGAAATGCAGGTAGTTCAGTTGATGTATCAAAATTCCGAGCAGGAAATGTCATCATTTATATTAATGATTCACGCGAGTCAGTGGGTAGTCCTAAAAAATGGATATAGCGTGCCGTATCCCATTTTTGGGCGAGTCACACGGATTATAGTTCCAATTTCATTGTATTCTTTTTTTTTTTTCACAGAAACGTTGATGATGGATTCAAATGAAACACGCAATCATTCCACAATTAAATTTTAATTATTTTTTTTTCAACATTTATCTTCAATCTTTTTTTTTATATCGTTCCACAACGACAATAATTTGTCGTTCAAATTATCTCCAATTATCTGATACTTCTAATGTCATTGTCAACAATACTTACTTACTTTACTTTTCGAGTCCGGTTTATACTTTGCCACACCAGTAAGTAGCGACAGTCATCGCCTTGTCGTTTGCCAGGATAAGATTTTGCAAGCAGCAATTTTCCCCGATTAATGGAAATGACAGGAGGTGGTCGTCTTCTTGCAGTTCACCACACTCACATTCGGTTTCATCTGCAGATAGGTAGCCCCATCTATGTAGGTTCTTCCTACACCTGGTGACATCCAACCCTGAATCTATTGAGGGTAGTCCACAGAGCGTACGGCAAGTGATTGCCTGCAGTAATGCCCTCACGTGGGATCATCTACGGCATCGCTCCCAAGTCCGCTTCCCACAATTCCTCCCTGCGTTGCTGTGACGACTCAACGGGAGTGGTGGTTTTAATAAAACCGTTTCTGGACTTCAGTCAAAATAATTTCGGCCTTTTAAATGCCAGATGAAGACAACAATTTTGTAAGACACAATATAATACGCCCACACGTTTTTTTGTCAGAATTGAAGAAGTCTTAATCAGATTGTCTTTTTACTCTTCTTAGGAGAAAAAAGCTTGAAGAACTACTTCTTTAAAAACAATCTGGGTACTTTCTGAACTGTTTCAGTTTTTGGAAGCAAACTAACCTTTCTCCGATTGTCCCTTTAAATGTGCCACAAGGCTCCGTTGTCTTGTCACCCCCCAGGTTGGTACTCAAACGTATGGCAATAAAGGACGTATATTGGCCATTTTAAAGGCTTCCTTAATTCAGTTAGTTTATAAGTAGAATTCTGTTTAAATTTTGAGATACAAACTTATGGCCTTTTGCATATTTCCTCCTTTTATAAGATTTTTATCACGATTCTGGATATAGAATTCAGATTATTAAGAGACATGACATAAAGAAAAAAAAATATTTAGAAAATGACTAAGCACTGCGCCCGTACTAATCCGTCGGGGTTTTATTAGTTAACAAAAGAACCGTCACAACAACAATAATTGACAAACAATGAAAGCTATCAGAAAAAACATAAACATGTCAATTCAGGTTTAAAAATGTACTTTTTTGGGTGTAATTGAACGTATCATCAGACTATTTAAGACGGTTGACTATAAAATATATAAGAGACACAGTAATTGACACCAATCACACCAAAATGATTCAATCAATACTACTTGCTTTATTGATCGACCGAAGCTCTCCCTAGCAATAACGGTAATTGATCAAAAGACATAAGTCTGTAATAATGATCAATTTCATTTCCTTTTTGGTTCCCGCTGCTAATTTGTCACGTCATGTCGGGAGCGTGTGCATTGGTGACGGGAGCCTTGAGCGTGTCCTATTGACGGCCGTCACCTAAGTGATGCATGTAGGTATCTAATAATAATAATAGAAACAACGATGGTTTTAGCAAAATAGGGGATTTTTGAAATATCGTTTTGTCTATTTTGTTAGTAATATTATTTTTTCTAAGTCATGTATGCTGCCGTGTTCAGTTCTACCATCTTCTTCTTCAGCCATCTTTTCTCTATCTAGGGCTATTTTAGGAATAATGTAATAGGCCCATATTTTTAGAGCACTCTTCTTCAAACCCCACATTCTATAGCTTAGGATTCTGGGTGCCCATCGCTATGCTACCTCTGGCGACATGTCTACACCATGTGCTTTATTTATTATGCAAATATAACAATGTGCCAAAATTTTCAGATTTTACCTATTCCTTCTGTTTATCTATTTGTTTGTGGTGTCGAAAATGCAGAAAACCAATCGAACTGATCTCCAGTTCTGTGAAAAAAACGCAAAGCAATTGGAATCAAACTATCGTCCATCAATTGACGGTCAATATAGATTACTATTATTTTGGTGAATGTGAAACATCACGACATTATCAAATTTTTACTACACTTACATATGTTTTGTTCTAATAATGACCGCTTTTTCTATGGGTGTAATGTTAGCCATAAGCCATAGTCGTGGACATAATGCAACGGGTTAGAATCAGAAAGCATTACTGGAGAGATCACTTACAGTTGGACATCTTCGTTCCAGGTACAATATATCCGAGCAGTAAGATATACAAAATCCTTTACCAAGTAGAAAAAGCACAAATGTTGTTGAGAAAATAGAAACAAGTTTGGCAAGCAATTTGGAGGGTCGTCAAACTAGTAATATTATCCTAGCGGCGGGCGTTTGTGACTGTTCTTTGATTGTCAGGATCCCTCGGGGTACGACTGGATCATCAATTATCATTAGTTCTCCACTAACAAGGCACAACACTCCTCAGACAGCCGGCATCGTCTGTACTTCACTCCAATATCATGCCATGTTATCTTTTCATATACTTCACTCCAATACCACGCCAAGAAGATTTTTTCACACTTTTTACTAGAATTTAACCAGAATTTCCGTCATTTCATGGACTGTATAGTTGTTAAAAATAATTTTTTTTATACCTACCCTTAATTTTTCCTGTGATTGATATTCATTGTTTTGATAAGCAATAAGTCATTCTTGCTCTCGCGCCAATGGTGTCTTGGAATCCCGTAGCTTTTACCTCTTACCAATCGTGTCCTTTGCCGCAGTTCTCCAACTGACCATGAAACATCTGTGCTTCATCCAGTTGTAGGTACTTTTTAGTCACCTTTGTCGAGGCTTTACAACTTCTCTCTTTCTGAGCAGCTATTTGCTTTCTTTTCGACTCTCGTTCATTTGAAAACAAAGATGATGCATAATTTATCGATAAGAAGAACAAATTTTAATAGTATTCTTATTTTTATTGCACTTGGAGATGAACATTGGGCACGTCGAAAAAGGTATCATTGGCTCCAACATAATGTGAAATTAAGGGAGAGAATAAGAATGTCATATCAAACTATACGGTACTCCAAACATGCAATTCAGAATAAGAAAGCACCTTAAACGAAGGAGAGAGCTGTAGACGAGAGTCTTAAAAAAATAACACTAACGTAAAAGACTTTTTAGTCTACAAAAGACCTTAGAATTAAATACCACTGATTGGTATGATTATTGATCTCCTTCTGGACTCTCCACCCCTCACTGACTTCGTCCTGTCTCCATGTCGCTGTTTCTCTAACCTACCAACTTCCTACCTTTGTCTCTACCATTAAAATTTCACAACGCAGACTACGCGTTCCCCTTCATTACACTTACCTACTGAATGCCGTATTCTTCAAGTTTCTTCGTCTTTAATACTCAAATTAGCTAACTTATTCTGTAATAACCAACATTTTAATTTTAGTTTCTAAAAAATTATTTATTTATTTATTTAATACAATATACGAGGACAAAAACGCCTATTACATGTTAAAAAACAAATCAAACACACTACACAAACTGGTAAACTCCTAAAAATTTATAAAATGCAAGTATATTCCTCAAAACTTAAATCAAAGTATAAATCACAACAAAAACCACAAATAACACTAATCAAATTCCAAATTTTTGGTGCGATGGATACATGACAAATGGATAGGGCATGCAAAATGAAATAATTAAAAACAAAATGCATGCACAAAACGTCACATAAATAAAATAAAAGTTAAAATGTAGAATATAGAAATTGGAAATTAAATGAAAGCATACATTATGCATTGTCAAAATCAAATTACAACTTTAAAATAGAAAAACACAAATAAAAACATTGAAAACTATATAAAATGTATGTACAAAATGGCATATAAATGGCGAAATCAAAAGTAAAGTGTAGATAATGGAAATTGGAAATTGAATGAGAGTATACAATATGCATTGACAGAATATACAATAGTAAACTACAAATAAAAAACATTGAAAACGATATAAAATAAATGTGCAAAATGGCATATAAATAAAATAAAAGTGAAATGTAGAATAAAGAAATTGAATGAAAGTGTACATTATGCATTTTCAAAATTGAATTACAATTTAAAATAGAAAAACACAAATAAAAACATTGAAAACGATTTAAAATGTATGTACAAAACGGCATATAAATAGAAAAATCAAAAGTAAAATGTACATAGACAATGGAAATTAGAAATTGAATGAGAGTACACATTATCCATTGACAGAATTACAATTCACGATAGTAAAATACAAACAAAAAACATTGAAAACGATATAAAATGTATGTGCAAAATGGCGTATAAATAAAATAATCAAGGCAAAAACCTGAAATAGGAAATTGAGTGAAAATTATACATTATGCTTTGACAGAGTTACAATGATTTAAAATAGTAAAATACAAGATAACATAATTAAAAACGATAAGAACAACAAAAAGTAAAAATTGGCTGAACAGTTGGGGATTGATTGATAATATACACTAAGTATTGATTGAAAGAAAAAAAAAAGCACATTATGCATTAACAAAAACTTAGGCAAAAACGAACAACCTATTGACGCTCAACGAAAAACGAGAACAACTTCTGCTTAATTGCGTGCACACTGTCGCAAAAAATGTCCACCACGGACCCATAATTATTCCCCAAGCGGTGGATCCTGGGCATCAGAGACTGTTGATGATAGTTAGTTCTAGAGCCGACGACATGGAAAACCGAATCCGTTCTTGTATCGCGTTGGGGAACCCTATATTGGATAAGTCGGATCAAATCAGGGCAATCGATTCCACTATTCACCAATTTATACAAAAAACAGAGGTCATTGATAGTTCGACGATCACTCAGTGACAGCAATCCCAGCTCCCTCATCAAAACACCGTAATCAATATCCCTAACAGGAATTCCCTTCTTATAATTGATAAACCTGAGAAACTTACGTTGAATTCTCTCAATAATATTAATATGTGTGATGTAATGTGGTGTCCAAATAGGCGTATTGTACTCCACTAGAGGTCTAACGATTGAAACATATAGTGTTCTCAGAGATGTTATATTCAAGTCACGAGACAATCTAAGCAAAAAGCCAAGCCTCCTAACAGCTCCATCCGCCCTGTCTCTAATATGTTGAAGCGAAGAACAATCTCCACAAAAGGTGACGCCTAGGTCTCGTATACTCTGGACCTGTTCCAGAGCGACTCCACCAAGACTATATTCGCATTGGATGACAGACTTAGACTTATGGAACCTAATCACCTGGCATTTGGATGCGTTGAGATCTAAACCATTGTTGACGCACCACGTATACATTAGGGCGGGTCGATTTGCGTTTCTTCCTCTATTGCTAACGTAATAGTTATATTTTGGTGCTAAATGCTGTTTAAAATAGGTATGCAAAATATTTTTCAATTTGAAGGATATCTTCTGTCTCCGAATTGAGCTCAAAGTTTCAAAAAATTGTTAAATTTATCATACTTTGAAGCAGGTATAAATAAATTAAAAATATCTTTAACTTAATATTTTTTTAGATTGTATGTCATAAAAATGACGGATTAATCTGTTCTGTATGATATAAAGCATAAAAATGGAATTTTAGATAGCAAAAAAGTATATAGAGCGCCGCGAAAAACCAGAGAAAATCTCATGAAATGAGAAAAGGGTTAAAAATACCAGTATTGTATGTTGATGGCCGTAAAGCCAAAGTTTTAGGCTAGTGATTAGAAAAAGTGGTCAAAAATACAGATGAACAATAATTAAGAGAGTGTTAAAGAAAACTGATTCTAAATTGATGGAAAATTTGGAAAACCGAAACCGATAGAGAGATCGATTACAGATTTCTTTTCAATATTCAATATTTCATGTTGATCTTTTACTTGTCTGATGTTATGAAAAAAAGTGTAAGTAAATACCGGAAAACATGATTGATTAATTAGTTTTCAGGAGAAAAGACTAATAAAACCATTAGAATGAATTTCTTGCTTATTGCAAACCACAAGTAATCCCAATTGAATGAGTCGCCGGTAATCTAAAAAAAAAACCACAAGTAACAATTAATTAGGTTTTTGTATAATATGTTGATAGTGCTTTCTAAAATCATCATACGCATTCTGACCAAATTGGAAAACAACTGGAAAAATAAAAAAAAACAATTGATATGTTCCAGGTGATTACAACATAAACTACTTATTTATCATTTCAAGATCTACGAAAAGATCAATTATATTTATTCCAAATTGGCACAGTCATACCAACAGAAACATTTTCTAATGATTTAGGCAACTGAGCTCCAGGAAAAATATTCCATATTAGATCGCTAAACTAAGCTAATAGGATTCTGCGACTGTGTTTCTTTCAGAAAGTTTGATGACCTTAACTTATCTTTATTGTTAATGTTTGTGCACCAAGTTACCTCGCAACTGATCCCGTTACCTGGAATAGCTATAATGGATGTCTAATTTCTTATCCATATATGTATCAGATGATCAAATAATCTGTTATATAAACTGTAATTACTAAAAGAAAAAGCTATTTGGCTCAAAATACACTATGCAGTAAGAGAATGAAGCACTCGCCGGATAGTGAAAGCTCGAATCACCCAAAAGCACGCACCTTTGATCCTTGAAGTACCGAAAGTAAATTTTGAAGCATCCTTTTACAAGAACTACGTTATAGACAGACAGCAAAATGTAATAGAAACACCAATCGACAAGTATCCGACGAAGATCTTACGGCATTCATTACATACAATGGCGAAGATGAATAAATACAGTTTTCTGAATTTTCCTTGTCATATCCAAGGATTTTGACGATCTGTGAAATTGTCAAAGAAGCCTCACCAACTTTACGCAGAAATTTATCAAGAGAAAATTATGTAAAAGCTTAGAAAGCAACGAGTAAAAAATATATCAAACCCAATTTATCAAAAACAATCACTGCAAAATAACATAATTTCATATACTTACTTTACTTAAAAAAATTTAAAGTTTTATTTATTATTTTTGTGTAATTCAATAAATAGAAGTATGTACTCGAATTATCTGTGGTATAATAAAATAAAATGAATAAAAAAACAAGGCCGAAATCATTTTACATGACTATTATAAAAATATCAGTTAGTATGGGATATTTTCGTCCCATACAAAACTTCAAGGTCGATTCGGAGACAGAAGATCTTATTTTTTTGTCATGAAATTTTGTAGATAGTTATAATACATCATAAGGCAACAAATTATCACTATTACATTAAGATTAGAAGCACTTTTTTAACTTCCATACTAGAACGGCCCAGCCTAGTATACATGCCACTCAGATCCGTTTGCAATCTTCCGTAGATCTTCAGTGGCAATCTTCCGTAGAACGAACTTTGTTGTAAATTTTCATGTCATCGGCAAACATTAAAACGTTCGCACTTCGGAAAACCTGTATAATGTCATTGATAAAAATATTGAAGAGAACCGGTCCCAAATGGGAGCCCTGAGGCACTCCACTTGTGGCCACAAATGGAGCAGACCTACAGTTCTCCAAACGGACAATCAAACTCCTATCCACCAGATAGCTGCGAAACCAGCTTAGAAGGCAATCCTGTATTCCATATCGTTTCAGTTTCATTAATAGCAATTCGTGAGGAACCCTGTCGAAGGCCTTTGTAAAATCAGTATATACTGAATCCACTTGACCACCCCTCGACACCTCCTCAATAATGTAGTTTTGATACAGAGACAGGTTCGACAGCGTTGATCTGGATGGCATGAAGCCATGTTGGTTGGGGCATATAGCACTATAAAAACATTTACCTATCTTGGAAAGTACAATGGATTCAAAGAGTTTCGGTATAGAAGACAACACACATACAGGTCTATAGTTGATAACCGAAGATTTGTCTCCCTTCTTAAAAATTGGTGTAAGAAAACTGGACTTCCAGGCCAACGGGAAGTGCCCAGAATCAACAGACAGCTTAAAAATCGAAGCCAACACTGGAGAGAGCACATGTGAACAACCCTTAATAAAGTCATTTGGGATACCATCCGGGCCACTCGAACCGGAGGCTTTCAGACCACGAATCGCTCGCCACACATCATCATTCCCTATTTCAATATGACCAACATCAACCAAAGAATCGGGCTGAAAACCCTGATCGAGGAAAGAGCCATTACTCTCAACATATACACTTTTAAAGTGTGCAGAAAAAAGATCACAGATATCCCGAGCCGAGGTCGCACAAGTGCCATTGTAATGCATTTCCCCAGGAATACCAGATCTAGCATCATCGAACATGTTTTTAAGCTGCCAAATATTTTTAGTTCCGTCAGGTATTTTAGTCTCAATAGCCCTAATAAACTCACGGTACGACTGACGCGACATAGCCGCACACTGTCTACGAACATACATTACATATCAATATATGTTTTCAAAACATTTCATACCAACAAGACTACCTCAAGGATCCCTTTTGACACCTCTGTACCTTATCTTATACATATTTTGGTCAACTATTATTGTTAAATGACCTTATTGAATTTGTGTTTGACATTTGAATTTATCTTCATTAAAGTCGGTATTATAATTATTGTAGATCCGTAGATAATGCATGCTTGATAGTTGTTAAGTTTTGATCTGCTTCGTCTTTTTGTCTCATCAGCACTGTAAAGTGTTACTATCGGGGGATAAACGGAGCACATGGGCAAACCAGCTCAACGCTTTATTCGTTGTGATACCACCTGTCCCAAAAATATGATACAAGAATCCAGTCACAACAACTGATTCGTTTGCTTAAGATGTAGCACTTGGTTTTGGTGTAGAAGTTAGCTCATGACCATAATATATTTTAACTTTTGTTGTTGAAGGACTATAGAGCAGTTTTTAGGCCAAGTATCTATTTACGCGTGGCTTCCTTTGCGCCTACAGTCCAACTACTAGTTGGAGTTAGTACAGGTGTTAGGCTACTGCCTTACACACGTACTCGTATTCTAAGTTTTATCGGAAGGTTGTCACGGAAGGAAAGTGAATATTACACGACACATTTAGTATGGAAAACGTGTATAGCGCAGCCACAAGGATATTTCGAGAAAGAAAAGCGATTCTCGTATTCGATACGTCGCAGTATAAACGTTTTCCACACAAAATGTATAGCGTTACTCACTTTACTTCAGTGACTAATAAACGTTCTAAATGGATACGCTAGGGAAGACGAGCACTTGCCGTCTTCCCTAGCGTATCCAAGGAAACAAACATGTGGTAACTAGGAGATGCGTCAATAGACTCTAGAACTGTCAGTGCGGACTTGGCCTTATGGGTAGTTTTTCATTCTGACAATAGTTTACGTGAAGGTCACTTTATGATTTGTCAAAAATTAAGGATGACTTTTATCGGTGAATACGACTCGTCCTCCAATAGATTCAGACGGTCGGTTATTGCTTTTCTGCCTAACCCCAGGTTCGACATTTTTGGAACATTTCCAAAACTATATTCTTCTATCACTCCAGCTATTTCGCAAAGTCTGGACGGTCTACAATTTTTTTTTTACAGAAAATTCGATGCTTTACATTCCTCTGCGTACATATTTCTAGTGACTATCGTATAAAAAAAATATGAATATATTAAAATGTTCCCATATCGTTGAATTCCTACTTTATTTTCAGTCGGAGTTACAAGAATGCGGACTTTTTTGTGAACTTGACAAATTTAAATTATGTCAACATAAATTTTAATGGTAACAATCGTAGAATCATTGGTCGTATTAAAAACAAGCTAAATATTTAAACAAAGACAAAAGAAAAAGACAAAACATTTTTTTGTGTTTTTACCCACACTATGAATTATTTATGAGTTCATTAAACAATCGCTGTTACTTTTAGATGATGCGCATTTTTTTACGTATTAAGGTATCATGAACCTGTTATTTTTAACATTCCTTACTAAATGATAAACTGTTATTCATGAATCAACTTGTCAAGCAAATGATTCTTTACAAGTTGTTTCACAAATAAAATAATCAAGACAATCAATCCTTCTTCTATCCATCTGTTTTAAATTCTGTATCAAGCCTTTGTAATTTATGAAAGTGCTCGGAAATATCACTAGCACACCACTTTGCGATGAGTAAACAAAACAGAAATCCAAAATTGTGCGATGCTGTCTCAATCAAGAGGTACGACAAGGTTCAGTAGTTAGCAGAAAGACGAGCTGTCATGGCAGCGAAAAATCTGCATTCTTCCTCTTTAGATAGTTTGTACTCTCAATTCTTCTCGATATATCCTTTTAACTTCAAAATCAAGCCATCAAATAGGTAATATCTCCATTGCAATATTTTTCGTATTATTTACACAAAACGTTTTAACTCACTATTTTGTCTATTTTTTTTCATGGCGACCGATTCACAGTCACAATTCGATAAAGTAACAGCGCTTGCTAATTTAATACACATTTCGAATGTCCTTTGCGCTACCCTTATCACACATAGTTGACTATCTGTTCTCAGGCTCCAATTATAATCCCCCACGCCAATATATTATTATATTACAGGGTAGTAAAATGTGTGTGTGGAGGGTGCAATGGCCAAATCTGTGGCGCTATTAATAGAATCAGAAACAAACTTGGACTTGTAAATAACATGTGAATGAATTGTTTTAATTTACAACCCGAACCCTTATAGTGTCTTCTTCCTGATCGAGCGCTATTCTGTACCCCTATTCAAAGTTTTCGTGACATTTATGCTGGCGTGAAGACGTAACTAAATTTTGTATGGAAACATGTACAGAATACCTCGTAAAGCTTCGCAGCTCATACAGAATTCCCGTGAGTTTTTCACTTAGGTTAGTGAGTAGTATGCGGAATAGAGTCTGTCCTCTTTTTGCCTTGTAGTTATTACAAACTAGCAATGAAATCTGTTAGATATATAAAAAGGACATTCATTGTTTGATTGTCCTATAAAATAGTTCGTGTCATCCCTAAAAGGACTAAAGGGATTTTTTTTGTTTTGTTTGTGTTGTTCGGTGTTCTGTTGGTGTCTCTAATCCATCTATAATATAAAAGTACCTAAGTCGGGTCAGTGCGAACATTTATAACTCGAGATCGGCTGAAGAGTTTATTATATTATATTTCCCTGGATATCATAAAAAAAATATATAAAAATTGGAAAAAATGGATAGCAAATAATATAAAATATAATATTAAAGTAAGTATGGAACGGACTTGAGGCGCCGACGCCATAAATAAAAAATCTATAACCATAAAATTATTGTTTACCTAACAACCATTAACATTAAAAATAATTGGTACGCAGATTTTTGATAGAATTTCTTTCGAACTTTCAAAAATATTTTTTTAACATTCAAATATTATTTGAAACGTATTTTTGTATAAATTACATATTCGAAATCAATATTCATGTAGTAAGAACTACAGGACAACGTCTGACGGGGAAGCTAATCTACATAATATTTTAGTCCGTTTATTTATATATATTTTTGTAACAGCATCAATCATAGAAAACAAACGTAAAGGTCAGATATTAATATGCGAAAAGCCGTGCAAAATTCCAGAGAGCGTTCTTAAATACTCTTTGATAAATTAACATTCATATATTTAGAGCTATTTAAAAAACTTTATTTTTTTAAGATCTTCATACAAATTTTTCACAAAAGACAGTAAGCCATCTTTTGGAAACAAAATTACTCATGTAAACGTAGAATGGAATCTTGGTATTACTGTATGAAAATGTAATAAAATAATTGGAGATTGATTTGTTATACATATAAATGTTATTCAAATCTTATTATTCTCAATAAATAAATATTTAATGCAAAATTTTGTAAAAATCATTCCTCCATTTTGAAATTGACATATTTTAGAAAATTTATGGCCATACTTTTTACAAAGCGTCGTAGCCACTGTAATAGATAAGTAATTATGTAGGTGCCTGATAAAATAATATTCTAATGTAGATAGGTATTAAATAATTTAAAAATAATTGTTGAATCATTTTATATTTCTGAAATATAAATAAAGTTTAAATCTTAAATTCATCGTTGAAAAATATTAAATTTAAAATCATCGTTGAAATTGGTATGAACATTCCATAAACAAACTGGTCGGTAAAACAATAGCCGATAAATTAGATCATAACGTACAGTGAACTTGACAGAATTGTTGAGAGAAAGAAATAAAATTGACAATAATTGAGAATCTTTAAATGGCTTCAGGATTTTAATCAGTTTAATAAAACGTTTGTTTTATCCACATAATAATTTAGAAATATAATATTTGTATTGAAATTAATCACACTCAACAGCGGTATTACATTGTGTCTAAATTAGTATGTAAATAAACTCAAAACCACATTAGCTTATTGATTTTATCCTGCATATTATAAAAGTATTGTTAAAAATTTGGACTCATGGTCCTATTGTTGGTGTGAAAATTATTTTGAAAAAATATTCATAGGGTGTCATATACTTAACTTTAAACCAATCGTGTTAAAAGAAGTATTCTTCAAAGACAGCGGCCAGTAAGAGGTTTGATTGGAAGCCTTACTTGACGACCCTCCAAGGTTTGTGACAAATCATTCATCCTAGAATAAATACAATATTATTATGATACGACATATAATATCATTTCATCTTCCACATAATTTTTGTTATGTAATATTGTGTACATTAATTAAAGTTATTGTAGGTATATAATACACCTATAAGTAGCCAAAATCAACACTCTTTTTATTACAGGTATTTTTTAAAAGTATTTAAATGAATAAAATCACAATGAAATCAATAACAATTAAGAAATCAAATTAAAAACATACAGTCATGCCAAATCATATTTTTATCTACATAATTCACAACAAAATATTTTATGTGCAGTTTCATTAATTTAATATTATAAAGTAGGTACCTACTTAGAAAAAAATAAACAGCAGCAATAATATTCCTATATTATAATTTATTCAATCTTATTCAAATTTCGAACAACTATTAAATTTACTTTTTGTTTTGTTTACATCGCCTATGTGTCAAAATTATTGACAACCGTGAATCCATAGACTATGATTAAAATGAAATATTGTGAAAGATAATGATTTTTTAAATGTGTATTTTGTGTGAATAATGTATTCTTAAAATTAATAAAAAATACTTACCTCAAATTACTTACGATACACACCTACGTATTTTTTACAAAACTTTTTTTATTATCCAGCCGAATTGCTCGAAAACGAAGCGCTAAAAAAGAAATATTTTGTTGCGTTGTCTATGCCCTATGGATTCATTGTCATTGACACTTCTTATTTTGTTGTCAAAAAACTAATTAAATAATAGGTACAAACGAATGAGATGTAAAAAACTTTCTATTTTTCTGGTTATTTTTTAATTATAAATAACAAACAGGAATATTAATGGACAATCTACTGGTAAGCATATTTATTTGTTTCAAAACAATAGGATATTAATAATTAGTTGACATTATGGTTATAATGTCATTGACAAATTTTTGTGTAACTATATTTTTTACAGGCTCGGCAGCATTTTCAACAATAACAACTAACCGGTGAATATCTAAAACGTAAAAACACATATTTCAAGAGAAGATCAACCAAAATCGGTATGTAACGTAGTATCTTATCATTATTTAATTCTATTAATTTTGTGTGTATAACTCATTAATGTTATGTTACAGATTAAAGAACCTAAAAATTTACCAGTTCAATGAGGAGGAAAAATATTCAATGTTTGCCAAGTTTGAAATGTAAAAATACAACTATTAAGTCATAATCAGTAATAATGAACTGGCTGTCATACGGATAAGATAATATGCTGTGACAATACATAAAAACTCAACATAACAAAGACATCACGGAATCAACATACAGAGGGCGAGTTTCTATCAACTAACCCCGTTTTTTCATTTGTATAGGAATTTTTTTATTTTATTTTTTTATCTGTTAGATCTTACAATGACATAATATTGTCAAATGACTGAAATGAAATAAACAAAATTGTTTTATTCATAACCAGAAATATACTAAATGAAATAACATAATGTTTTTTTTTTCATCAAACATAATAATATATTCTTTCAAACACCACTAATATTTAAAAATGATGCCAACAGCAAAAAGAAATTATGAGAATTCATGGAGTTTTATAAGTATTTTTACACAATATATTTATGTTAATGTTAAAATAACTATCAAATAATGTGACATTTTAACACAACTTACTTCATTATTATTAAAAAGATATTCTGTAAATTTGAGATGCAAGAAGATAACATGATGGTCTTATTAGCAAGTCAATTTCATATAAAATACTTTATAAATTTATTATGTCCCACAATGTGCTTTATTCCATTTTTAAATTTAACATCAGTAATGAATTGTTAGACTTATTAGTTGTTATAAATTAATCATGCTTCGACGTATAAAAATATCTTCTTCGTGTGGTTCTCCTAACTGAAGTTGGTGACCATCACTGCAAACTTTTCATGATTTTGAGCCAGCCTTCTCTCAGCCTTCTGCTGCCTATACTGTTATACGGTTCTGAGGCCTGGGTTCCCTATCGTAGACATGTGAGAGCACTCGAGCTATTCCATCAGAGATTCCTGAGACGTGTACTGCGAGTGCATTGGAGCGATCACATCACTATCGTTTCCGTACTCCAGCAGTCTGGATGTAGATCCATTGAGGAGATGATGGTGGAAATTCGGCTGCGATGGGTGGGGCACGTCATTAGGATGGAAGACCATAGGCTGCCTAAGAGACTTCTATATGGTGAAGTCAATGGAAGGCGACACGTGGGAGGTCAAAGAAAACGTTATAAGGACAACCTCCGCGAATCCCCCGATGATTGGGAACAGTTGGCTCACGACAGGCCTGCCTGGCGTGATGTTTGCTTGCGATCCCGGGGAGTCTCAGAGGCAAGGAAGCTTCAAAACCGCCACAGAGCGGATGCCCAACGGCAGAGAGAGAGGGATCGCGGAGAGATCTTCGCGTGTCCGGAGTGCGGTCGGGTCTGCGCATCCAGGTTAGGTCTTTACGCACATTCAAGAATACACCAAAGGCGGTGAGTGTTATGGGATCCTCGAACTCGAGGCCCGGCAAAGAAGAAGAAGATATACATTTGAACTTATTCATCACAGCGTAATGAGAATTTAGCCAAAGTATGAGGCATTGACAGTGGTCAGGAGCTCTCTTTTTACTTTTGTATCATTTCCAGGACTCTATAGACACCCTGTCAATACGTGATATGCTCAGCATTCTTCTATACAATCACATCTAGAGGAAATTATCAGTTTATGTAGAGCTAGATGCTGGTTTAAAACTTGACGTGCACCTTGAAATTTGTTCTTCAACAGTTGTGTGCATTAAGTTTTAATAATTAGATATCGACTTCTGATCATGAGGACCTGGGTTCTATTTTTGGAGGAATCAAAGTTTTATAGATGCTTTCTTACGTAATACAATACATTGATTCAGGAGCTACACTGATTATAATTAATATATTACTACCGTAGTATTTATAGGAAAAGACAAGTTTCCTTTTATTATATACATAAATTCCATAGAAAGAAGCTTAACTTGAACAGTCTTTAGAAAATTCATGCCTACTTTTAGTCAATATTTTTAATGAAGATAGATATTTTAATTGTTTCAGCAATTTTTATTATTTAGATGAATTAAGTACCTATAATTGATCAAATTTTTGAAATATAATCTACATGCCTAATAATTCAGTAATGTTTGTTTATTTTGTTATTATATATTTATATTTTTGTATATTGGAGCATAAAACCGTAGGTTCTGCGTTGGATTTTAATTGTCGTGGATCCTTGCAGGTATATTTATGGTAATTCATGTCTACTTTTAGTCAATATTTTTAATGGAGAGAGATATTTTAATTGTTTCAGCAGTTTTTATTATTTAGATTAATTAAGTACTTATAATTGATCAAATTTTTGAAATATAATCTATATAATAATTCAGTAATGTTTATTTATTTAATATTGTATATTTATTTTTTGTATATTGTTGGAGCATAAAACCGTAGGTTTTGCATTGGATTTTAATTAATCGTCGTGGATCCTTGCAGGTATATTTATGGTAATCAAAGATACAAATTTTTACAAAATCTCAAATAGGTATATTTACTGTAATTAATAAATTTCTAAAATTATAAAATCTTCATAGTAAAATCTCCGTAAACACAGATGGTCATCTTTTAAAAACAAAATTACTCATGTAAATGTTGCTTAGAACCAAAATTTGACTGAATAAAAATGTATTTTAAAGATTCAAGATTGTTTTGAAATAGAAATTAATGTAATTCAAACCATATAAAACACATTTTATCAACATTGAAATGAATATTCAATTTTTACCATTCTACACATAGGTAGAGGGTTTAGGGAATATAGTCAAGACTCAAACCACATTGAGAGTAACACTTGCATATTAATAAAGGAAAGTTTTCCCTTCTATTGAACAGTGAAATTGAATTAAGTATGAGATGTAACATATTATTATAATGCAGTTTTTTTCCATGTGATTGGCAGACTACAATTTTTTTTCTTT
This sequence comes from Mystacides longicornis, assembly GCA_963576905.1. Taxonomy (NCBI): domain Eukaryota; kingdom Metazoa; phylum Arthropoda; class Insecta; order Trichoptera; family Leptoceridae; genus Mystacides; species Mystacides longicornis. Next base: position 4,768,193 of record OY756438.1, read on the forward strand.
CTTTTTATAAACATTAAAAGTGTTATTCTTCTCTCTTTTTATGAATTGTGAAAGTGTAATTCTTCTTTTTCTGTGCTTATGTCAGTTATAGAGGTCTGTTGAGCAATGAGAAGCTTAATACTTATAAGTAGTCTGTGGAGAAGCTAGACTAGAACCTGTTTAATTACCTACCAATCAATCCTGACAATCGGAATTACATACGTTAGGCAAGACGGGTATTAGCTAGTAAATAAATAAATGCCAAATCACTCAAATTCGGGTGAAAGGCCTCAATAAAAAAAAAAATAAAAATAAATGAGGACTATCTTACGACGTAACTTTACCTCCTTAACCAAAATATGACATAAAATTTTTGGTCATTTTTGTTTCAAATCCCGCTTCTATTACTCTATTACATTTATTTCAATTCAATGAATTTTTGTTGTGATAATAATTGTCAATTGAAAAAATCGTCCATTAAGTGGGTTATTGCTTACATTTTCCGCCTTATCGCAATTGTTGCGTTCAGCGTCCCGTGTCCCAGAAATTAGTCAACTAATACGACGCCCAATGTTGGGACAATAACTAAATTATTATTGTTATTATCATTTATTATTCTATTCAATCATTCCCTTTCATCTACTACACCCATCAATACAACCATTTTATCTGTTCATTACTCATCCATAATCTATTATCATTACTACCGCAGCTTTTTGATCTTCTGATTTGAGGGGGAGAGTTTTTATATACTTAAGCTTAAGACTTTAACTACGCCGTAAAAAGTTAGTTAGTGCTTAATATTATGTACGTGATCCGTATACATAAACTACTGATTTTACCATTGAAATACTTACATTTTTGTTATTATATCTATAGTCTTTTAAAAACCAACTCAAGGGCGTAGCTCACCTCCTCCTATCTCGTGTAAAATCCCTCAGCTCGGCTTTCGAAGGATCGGAACACTGTATCAGAAAGTTATTTGAGACCCATATTGGAGGAAGAACGGCGCTCTCCTCAGCCAACTGTCGTTCAGCATTCTTAACACGATGGGTTAACCGGCGTATAGCGTTGTCCGTGATGTGGTGGTACCACCTTATTTCCAAAATTAATTTAAGGCAATTTGTTTCAAAGGACACACTTGATTTTTTAGGTTTTAGTCAGGTGCCAAAACTCACACCTATAAAGAAGAATGAGCAACACACACACACACACATTACGAAGCCGGGTTTCGTACTGTTTGGTGCGGACGTGGTGGTTCGATCCCAGGTGCCGACCATCTTCCTCTTTCATGACACAAGCTTTAAGAAGCTTACTGTGAAAGAGTCAAAAGAGTGTATTTGTGTTCACTTTGAATGAGTGCAGTTTTTCTCGATGCTTTCTATACCTTGGTCATGCTGTTAAGGATGCCTCTTGCCATATCAATATTCATAAGCATCGTTTATGATTGATTTTTTAAAACAAAACAGTACCTCTATTCCGTATTTTACTCACTAGCGTAAGTGAGAAACTCGCGGGAATTTTGTATGGGCTGCAGCGCTTTCCGAAGTATTCTGTAAAGGCGCTAATACGACATACACGTTACAATACAAAAGTTTGTAACTTTACGCCAGCGTACCTAAAATGTCATGAAAATTTAGAATTGGGGAACTGGAACAAATCGAGCCTCCTCTCCAAACATTTTAAAAGTTTTTTTCTTTCAAGAATTAGAATAGTAAGTAGTACTTAGATAATACGTAACCCCTTTTTATGGATGTAAATACATCGGTTAGTTCCAGGTTTACTTGCGGGTAAAAGCAGGCATAATAATAATAACATGTATGTGAATCTCTTTACTCCACACCATTGACTCCTGACACTTTTTGAAGAGGGTTCCTTGGCTTAAGGAGAGGAACAGTAAATACGGCTTAAATACGATTTCAAGATAACCGTTTTTCCTAAAGGATAAAGCTTTTTTTATAATAATGGCGATGGAATCAATTATTTTTTTATATAAATTTTATTTAAACGTCGACTAGATTCGAAATTCAATTTGACATTTTTTTTTAAATTAAGAAAAAATATTAATCTGAAGTAAACCGGTACGGCTTTTATCAACGATGTAGTCATTTGTGTTTCTATTAATAACTACTAGAATAATTTGTAAAATAATATAAAAATGGTTGCATGATACCTTGGGCGTAAATCTTATGTACAATGTTCGAAATAGAAAATAAGGCGTGATCGACATTGTCCGATAGACAAGAAGGAGAAGGCTTTTTTGGAAAAATCATGCTGGGAGAATGGGAGGCGGGTGGATCCACAAAATTGTCTCCGAAGATATTCCCGAGGATCTGAGAACCAGAGGTAGACCACCGAAACCTTGCGGCGGAAGCTAGTTTTTTAAGTCCTAAGAGGCGTAAACTGTCTATAAAAAAAGGGCCATGCTCTCTATCAAGAGAAAGATGATGAAAGTGTATTTTTTTTTCACTATTTGGCAATGTATTTGAATCACATGTTTATAAATCTACCTTCTTTTGATGACATATTTTTTACTCGTACAGGTTCTCCTAGAAAGATATGAGTTTGATTGGAAAAGGACTATGAAGATTATTTATATCGAGTTTTCTTTAATTTTCCACGTAATTTTCTAATTTTTTTCTTTCATAAGAACCTTCTCCTGATAAAAGCCGACACGACATTAAAAAATTAGCGAAATCCGTCCAGCCGTTTAGGCGTGATGCGATCACATCGGAAAATAGCTCTCCATTTTTATAATATAGATTTTCATTTATTTTATAACCTATCCAGACTTTGTTTATTAAAATTATTCTTTTATGAAAAATGTTGCTTTAAAACCGTAAGCTATCCTCCACTTTAATATCAATTGAATGAGACATGCTCGAATTTGTTAAGCTGAATTCTGCTTGTAACTTTGCCGTCTTGTTTCTCCTCACGTTCTCAGACATCCAGTCTTCAGAATGCATCCTTGCGCTGCATGATAATCAAGCAATCCCTTTGAAAACCTTTCAATTTCTTCATAGAATGGAGCAAATGGTTCGCCATAAATAGCTCATAAGGATGCATCCTTTGATGGATTTTCATAAGCTCTCTGACTGAATTAATGCTTTGAAAAAAAAAAAAAAAATTACCGCATAAAATATTTGCTTATTTAATTTATTTACTACGATACAAAACGAAGCGTTTGAGTATTTTAAAAATGTCTGTGAAAAAAATGTGTTTTCATCGCAAAAAGCGCATGTAAGCTTTTGCTTATTTTTAATCAGTTTTTATACTGCTCAATATCAAACAAGTTTGTTAATATTTCTCTAAAGTTTATTATATTCCGCAGTAAAAGTTCACTGCATTTTGTAGTTACTATGATTTTGAAGAAACGTAGTTGCACTTACTCAAAATAAAATTCATGAATGTACTCGTATAACAACTTATGTATGACTCTAAACAATTCATTACTGATCGATTTTCAAATGGAACAAACCACTACGGGCTTACGATCGTCTTATACTATTATTTTTAGGCTGGCCTAGTATGATCACTTTTCTACGTTAACAACGTTCGCCATTAGGTGGTGATGTTCAAGTCTCCGGAACTCCTAATCATGAGAATTCTCGACATGTTCAACATGTCGAAAAATCTCATGTATGCAACAAATAGATATTTAGTAATAATTAATGAAATATAGAGATAAGAGTTGGAAATTATTGAGAACAAGAGAGCAACCAAATTTAAAGACTGCGACTGCTGTCATGTATTTGGTGCCAGGATATGACTATATCCATTTTGTTAATGTCTCATATTTATTGCCTATTGGCTCTGTTGGTACACAACGTTCTAATTATGTCTAGATTCTTGTGACATTTTTTCAGGACTAGATCAACAGAAATAGAAACAATTTATACAGAAATATATATTTCAGAACACCGCATCTAGTAAGTACCTAGGTGTTATATAAATCATGGTATTTTAACAAGAATTCAAATAATCGAGTTTCATTTACTAAAGAAAATTTAATTTGCCATCAGATCTACCTATTGAGAGTTATTTTTAGCCTTCCACCTAATATCAGCCTTGACGAATCCTTTCAACGTGATACATATCTCCTTATCTTGACCCTTAAAAGGAAATGAATTTCAGAAGGTCCTTATTTAAGAAACCACATGAATGCATAAATGGGGGCGAGGGCGAAGCCTATTTATTACTAACAAGTTTAATATCGGGTTTATTTATATTATTCCACTCACCCTTAACTAAAAAAGGATTCTTGAAATATTCAATACCCCTTTGCTTCTAGAAGGTGACACTATAACAAGAATTATTAGGGATCAATAGTTTGGAACCGCTTTTTGACATCGTTTTTTACCCAGTACTTACTTACTTACCCAGTAATACGAAATAAAGGGTGGGGCAGAATGGACACCCTAGTTTTAAACACTCACTGTAGAGCGCGCAGTAAAGCAGGGTTAGCGGAATGGAAGTTATAACGTTAGGTGGGGAAAGAAACGCCATTTTCATTTCGAGTAGTCGCCATGCAGTGGTCCGGTGAGCATCGAAGCTTTGTCGTAGAAACGTTCTTTGAAAACGATGCTCTCCGAACCACTGCATGTGACTACTGAAATGAAAATGGCGTCGGTTCCTCCACCTTATGTTACTACTCCCGCTCCACTAACCCACATGCACGCTCTACAGTGAGTTTTTGAAACTAGGGAGTCCATTCTGCTCCACCCTGTATAATGTTTATATAGTTTATATTTCATGGATTGCATCACTCACTCCAAAGGACCAATCATCATTCCTCAAATGTATCTTCAGAAATAGAATTGTGAATGGGAAGACATGTGGAGTGCTAGTACAAAGGCCGGTCACTATAAATCAATACGACCAATTTTACCTAGAAAAACCGTGGTTCCTTGGAAATCTCTTATCAAAATTTGGTGTGTCTACAATATGTCGATTACGGATTGGGCACTGTTGCGTGGCTTCGCATCTTTACATCAGAATAAGTGTTTTTGATTCTTATTTGTGTGCTTGCTGGTTAGACGATGAAACAGTTGACCATAGGTATTTTATTTAATTGTCCACGTTTTGATAATACCTACTTTCTCAATTAATACTTCGCTTTTCCTATCACAAAATTCTATTTAAATCAACTCATTAATTGCAAGAGTATTTCAACTTAATAATAAAAAGCTTTTGTTTACTTGTATAATAAAGTACCTACCTAAATTGACTGTCTTATTCCTGCATAAATCACTCAATTGTGAGTTGCAGATAATTAAAAAAAATGTTTTCATAATATAGTATAAAGCCCAATACACTCGTAAATCTTGAAATAGAATTTTAACCAACACTCAAACTAGCTAGATATTTGAAACACAAAACATTCCATTGTGTGAAATTTGTCCACAATTTTCTCTATAATATTTAACCGTGGACTTTTTTCTAAGAAACTTTTCATAATAAACAATTATTTCTCAAGGTTTCCTGTCATATCGAAAATCACATTCGTATTTAGAATAATAAATAATATGTTGAATGCAGCGAGTGCATTATGCTCTTTCCATATCATTTCAATTCTAGGAAATCACAATAATACAATATTGAATACGTGAAAATAATCCAAATTGACATATTCCAACGATCATTGCTTTAAAATATTATGGAAGGTGTCTATCAAATAATTATTCATTTTATGCAACTGTGGTCAAATAATTTTTTGGCTCACTGTAATTTCAAGATCCAACTACTGTGAAATCTAAAAAACTTTCGATTTTCTGTATGTAAAGTCAACTTTCGCAAGTATATATATCTGGAACTTTTTGAACGAACAATAATTTTATCGGCAAAATGAGGATGCTAAGGCAATTAACCAAAATGGATATCCTGATTTGTATACACGACGGATACCAATCTACTCTCTTACTAACGCAGTCAAGACATATATCTGTCTCCTTCAGGATTCTTGCCATCCTCTTAACTTAACAAACTTCTTAAAAATCTTCTGCAAAAGGATGCTTTTTTCCTTGCAGCACATATGGTATATGTTTGCATTTTGAACACTAAGAACTTTGATCGTCGACTGAATTTACCTGTCTGTTTTAGCTCGTACAGTCCTTGCGAATTAATATTCTAGTTTTTATTTTGTATTTTTATCATTTTTCAATGACTCGAATATCAGTTTCGTTGAGTCAACTCTCGTCTTTTATCATGCAAAGCCTTCCAGTCTATTCAATTTTCCCTTTCTGTTATAATTATTATTATTATCCTACAATTTCCGGATCAAAGTGATCCTCTTTAAGCTCTCTCTATGAGAATATGATCGATGACGGAAATGCATTGTGACTGAGTTTGATAATACTAATTATACTATTGTCGAGTCTGGTATTGTGCCGCCTGAACTCGTAGACGTGATTTTTGTGCAATGATTATTTGCACATCCTTTGTCGTGCTGCAGGTCGCATTGAATGAGTGTGCATCGTCGATGATAACGAAAGGCCTTTCGCCGGAAGTCAGTTTGCTTATTAAGTAACTTAGCGATCGGGTGATAATATTTTGCATAGAAATTTATATAACTTAAAATCAACTTGATCATTAATTATTATTTGCATATTTATCTCCTTGATGAAGATAGAGAGAATAAACTCTTTTCAATTTTTTTATGGAAAATAAAAAATGACTAAATACTCATTTCTTCAGCAGGTGAAAAATATTGCCTGTGTATTTTTTTTTCTAGTCAAGTGTTCTTGGCCAATCTGCCCCCGTAGATAATTAGAATTTTGCGACCGACTATAAACGAATATTTTGTAAGTGCGAAAATAATGATCTTTCCACTGGAACATATAAAAAAAAATATTTAAACTAAACAATGACACTTAAATATAAAATTTAAAAACTGGACAGTTTATTTTCTTCTCACTCTACATTTGTCGAAAAATTCGATCGCACAATTCCAGTCTATGCTCCCAACAAGATCCCCACTAAGGAGCATAGGGGGGAAACAAGAGCTCTCCACTGCACTCTATCGTGTGAAGTTGCGGTGACCTTCTCTCAAACCATTCGGAGTCCCACTGCTCTGCTTCGAAAGAACGATGTGAGAAGGTCTTCCTCATCTATAGGACACTTTGAGAGAAAGTGCAGTGCTCTCCTCAGCTCCTATATGTCCAAGGAAATTCATTGGAATGAAGGAGAAACCACCAAAAAGCTGGTGAGATACTGGACAAAGAATCCTTAGTAGGCACAAATCATGTGGGTAAAATAGGCTAAGAAATACAACAAGAAAAAGAAGAAGAAAAGTTCAAACATTACTAAAAACAACAGTTAAACCCTAAATCAAACTTTCGCTACTAAACCTAACCTCTGACGCACCACAAATAATTTTCTAACTACATTTAGTAAAATCGATTAAGGTTGGTTTGGTAAAACAGCAACTTGCCGGCACACCAATATGTCTCTCCCCTTTCTTGCCATAAATATCAATTTAACTCTCATCGACAATTATTTATTGTTTTCCTAAATGTCGTTTAGATATACCCAACTGTCCAACTCTAATAAATATTAATTGAAACTTTATCCCCTACATTGTAATAATTAACTGAATAATGTGTAAAAATACGAAATTATTTCTTTAAAGAATAAAAATATGGTCAAATTTTACCAAGTGACTGAATTTTAGAAAAAAACTTTAAGGAAATATTCAATCATTTAATTTTCTTTAAAAGGATTCTGAATGAAATTAGTAAATATATTTTTAAAGCAGTACAAGGGCAAATTTTACCAAACACCTTGAAAACATTTTTACTAAAAATATTTAAAATAATGTAGCTGCGGAAATGAAATGTCAAGGGAATTATAGAGTTATTCGGTTTCATTATTCGGTGCCAGTCCCAGTTTTCCATAGTAACAAAAGCACCTTGAAACTTTCTGAATAGATCTAGAATCGAACACAGGATCTCTAATTTAATATTCTTCAAATGTTTTTTTATCTAAATCTATTCTATAAAAGAAAGCAGATGTTTTTTTTCCATTTATTGAAATTTTGGTGTAAAAATATTTTTTTAACCAAACGTCTGAATCAACGAAAAAATTATCCCTCCAAAAAAACAATTTGTATCCGATTATATTTTTTTAACCTTTTTAAAATAAATGTTTTGAATGTTTTCAACAAGTTTCAAAAAAAAAAATATTTTACCAAAAATCCGACATTTAGTCAAAACAAAAGAGGCCGTTAACGATCTTTTGATTTATAACAACAACTACTAACAAACGATAACAAGATCTGATTAACTGAATACAATAACAGTAATGGAGATGTTACTTTTATGGACGATTTCAAAATGGTTGCTACATGTTATTTTATTTTAAGCTGTTTTAAATTGAGCTTTTATAGCTTGACATCAATAAGTGAGCGAGAAAAAACGGATTTTTATCGCTTTTATAATATTACGATCCACCATAAAATGTTGTATAAGGACTGTTTTAGGAGTCAGATTATATTCTTACAACCTGCTTCTTATTTTAAGTATATCTGATAATGTTCAATACTTTAGGCAAGTGTTTTCCAGGGTCGCGACTCCGTACACAATTTATATCTAATTGCCGAATGTATTTACCTAATGTTCATCTTTGACTTTTGGGTTAGTATAATGGGTCATATTAAGATAGGTGAGCCGAGAAGCAGAAATTATACATATTTCTGGGTGACGGATGAAAACTTTTGTGGAAAATCTGCCTTACGCGCTTGAGAAAAAAAATCACAAATAAAGATATTTTCCAGATGTCTCTTATTGAAAATCGACCTCTCCATTTTTCTTAAAAATTATCTTAATGTGAACTCTTTATATGCTGTCTTTATATACTTAACCTTATGTACTTTTAATATCTAAAGAATCATGGTCTTTGGATTAAATTCAAAAAACCATCTTCGTCGAAAAACACATATCATCACAGGATCGCAGTTCACGACTATTCAAAATTGTCCATTCCATAATATGCTCGTTTTTGGGAATATTCTTTGAACATCTTCGAACGTGCTCCAAACATTTTTAAAGAAATTAAGCTCCACTTAGATTTTTTTTTTATTTTTTTTTTTTATTAAGCAACTCACCCTATAAGAGTGATATGTGCCTAAATACAGATTTATAATAGATTACAATAATATAATATTATATATCAATACATTTTACACAACTAAAGATACCTTATTATACATAGGTGGTGTTTTAGCATATAGAATTCTTTTTTTTTTTTAAACCTAATGTGTGACGATATACTATAATAATTACAATAATAAATAAAATAAAATATAACAAAGTAAGATTCATCCAATCAAAAGTTTCTCTCGTTCAACTGGATGCACCTCATTATTGCGGCGTTAATTTTGTCACAACCCTGGGCGAGTAAGAAACTTATGGACAGTGGGTAGGTAAGTGTTATTTGTTTAATGTTGAGTAGGAAAATTTCGGAGTCAAAAAGTGGGCATGAGAAAAACACATGGTCTAATGTCTCTTCCTCTGCTCCACATTTACATTCAGGAGAATCAAGGACGTTAATTTTGTTAAGGTGAGAATTTACTATACAGTGCCCACTTAGATGTAAATTCTCGTGTGCAACACATTTCCCATGATCCATGTTCTTCATGAGTTTCCCTACGTGATGTAAGTTGATTATCAAACCTCTAATTTTTGTGTAATAAATTTCTTTACTGAAACTATATCTTTAATTTACACAAGGTCAATTATTTCAAAAGACTTCTTAATAATATTAAAAAAATATATAAAAAGGTCAATAAAATAAAATGAAGAGGTAACTCTTTACTGACATTATAATGGGACGAACTGAAAAGCCCTAATTGATGACGCAGAGAAGATCCCGAGACAGCCCACATTGTTCCATTGTTCCAGCCTGGAAAACCTTGTATCTCTATTTCTTGGAAAGATTCAAGGGTGTTGGAGTGAGGGTGCGAAATGATTGATGCAGCGTTGTGGGCACTCCTTGTTATCTTAACAGGGTCTTAAGACGATCCCGCGTCCTTCAAATTTAACAGAAGAAGGCGTTTTTTTCCTTTTCTTTTGTTTTTAGGGATTTAAATCCATCATCGAATTACATTATATAATAGTTAAAAGTATTCACGTAGTGAAAATCATTTATTCAGATTGAAACAATGCAGATGCATTTTGCCAATTAATATCGTAGGCTTGAGCGCTTTCGTCAATCCCGGGTTGAAATTGTCAACAGCAGATCAACCCAAGAGATTTTAAAACTAGGTGTACAATATGGAAACTTAAAGTAAAAGTTTTGGTAAGACACCTACACTGTTAGTGTGGGGTATTTATAGGAATATGTTTTTATGCATTGTGATAATCTATTTTCTATTTTTATTATCCATTTTTCGAGCATCCTGTAAGAGGCAGGAAATCGAAAAATCAGATCGGGACCGTGAGGATGACCACTTCACGTCCTTAAATCTCAACTGGTCAGAAAAGGCACAATGAGCCTCGGACGCCTTCAAGCGCAATGGAGAGCTCTTGGTGCCTCCCTATGGCTTAGGCCCCCGCATTGCTGGTTGGTTTGGGGGTAGTTCGCGGCGGGCTTGATTTGTCCGGGGCCAGCTTTTTTTTTATTGCTTCGATCGAGCTAGGAGGTCGGTTTCGTGCGGGTCGGGTTTGCTGCGGATTGGTCTCCACAGGGCTGGCTTGCGGGGTGCCTTAAAGGGAGAATTGTATTGTATTGATAATCTATCATGATTTAGGTAAAAGCCATGGAGCTTAAATCTGGTTGATAGCTTCTTTCGCGAGATTTTTTTTTGACCTCCGGAGCTATGTTCGGCTCAGCTTTCCATGTCTTCGGTATATGTGTCATTTCGAACAACATCCTACCATTATATTGTATGAATCGTACAATTCTGTTCAATGCAATGGTCCAAATTTTGAACGTTCGTTTAGTCTGATTGAAATGTCTACCAGTTCATTCACTCTAATTTCATCGCTTTTCTAAAAACATAATATCGTTGAAATGTTGATGTTGGGTTGAGTACATCTCTAATGTGCCTGTTTTATTTTTATAAAAATATTACGCATTTTTACAAGAAAAAAATCCTTCTTTTAGTGGATTTTCTTATCTTGCAAAAGCTTAAAGTGTTTGAGGGATTATTTATTTATTTATTTATTTTACTTAAAAATTTATGGCGTTTATATTCTTAAATAACTTTTATTATTTTATTATTCAATACGTGGAATTTCTCAGGTCAACATTTCTCTTTATTTATAGAATAAATTTTCCAACCCGATGGAACCTTACGCCTTTGTCAATTTCGGCTATTGTGTTTGTATATTTTTTTGAATACTTAAAAGCTATTTTTAGATACATAAATATTAAGTTCCTGAGCTCCTGATACGTATCGATGTGGCAAGTGGCGCCTTTAACAACATGACCAAGATATGGTAAATATCGAGATGATATGTTTGATGCGTGTGTGTTGCCCATCCAGCTCTATGGGTGTGAGTCTTGGCACCTAACCATAGCCCAGGCACAAAAAATCTCCGCATTTAAAAAGAAGTGCCTCAGAAGAATTTTGGGTATGAGATGGTACCACCAAATCACGACCGATGCTGTACGCTGACGCACACAGCGTGGTCCCATCACCTCTACCATTGGTGAGAGGAGATGGACTAGGCTGGGACATGTGTTAAGGATGCCGAATGACAGTTGACCAAGGAGAGCGCTATTCCGCCAATCATGGTCTCAAAGACGAGGAAAACCCTCTCACATCGTGTTACGCTCTTTCGAAGCAGAGCTGAGGACATGGTCATAAAAATTGTGCAAGATCGAGCGCATTGAGAGTTTTTTTGCCTCCCTATGCCCCTGAGTAGGGTGTTAAAGGAAGAGCTAGTTAGTTACCTATTTAAATATGAAGTAAATAAATAAATTAACATAGGTACTTATCCTATCTATTAAAGTTATTATAAAGAGCTTTATCACACAAGCAAGTTAGGGCTGTAGAAACGAGGTCTATATTGTTCTCAATAAATAAAAATAAATAAATTTTGCTTTTGAATATTGTTCTTAATTGATAAATTAAAAAAAAAACCTACTTACTCATTGATAGCCGTTAAAAGGAAACCACCCGCGATTAATAATATGTACCTGCTTAAGCCAAGAACAGGTGAAAGACCTGTTTTTACTGGAATGGCGTCACTGACTAATTATTGGGATTTCCTTATCTTACAGATAACAAAAAACGTAGTTGTCATTCATTGCAAACAATACATAAGAAATTCAGATAACACCAATCGATTTTTTGATATATTAGATTGTACCCTGACCACTTGTGGAGCAACCAGGGTCATTATAATTGTAATATAATGTTACTTTGTAATAAAAATATATTTTATTTTGTTTCAGGTATGGAAGCTTCAATTTTCACACAACTTGAATATAATTTTCTAAGAGATACCTAGTCCGGATTTATGCGTGAGTTCATTAATTATTTTGCTTTAATGCAAATATTTTAATTTTTATGTAAATTTTGATGGACATATTCCAATTTTAATATGCTTGTTTTCTATATTATCTTCATTTTTACAAACCACTTTGGAATCTATCTATATATCAATACGTGAAGGAAAAACTTGTGACTATTCTACGAGAATTACATGGACAGAGGAGTATGAAATTTTGCACAATTATAGTTTATATTATAGAGAGTGCTAATAGTTTTTTTAATTATGCTTAAAAATACATAAAATCGTTAAACTGCGTTACAAACATTACTGTAATGTTATGCATTTGATTGTCACACACACTTCCATAGACTACCTACTTATAAAGATCATAAACTTCATAGAAAAAAATGTAAAATGAAAAGCGCCACTAAATGGGTGCAGAAAGTTTTTGGAACGCGGTATTTTCAAATAGAAGATGGAGCTGGAAATGGCGGGATATAAATTGAAAATATTTAGGTTATATTGTTTGTCTTTAATAATAATAGAAAAAAACTTTGTACATATTATTATCAAAATTTCGAATTTGAGTATCCATGTAATTGTTTTTGAAAGAAAATTTTTAAATAATACTCGTCAGTCTTTGACAATGGTACCTTAATAATGTTCAAACTTATAATTTAAATAAGTTAGGGTCGAATTTCAAGCACTGGTCGACCACTAGTAATAAAAAATAAATAAAAGACTTAAAAAAAACACTAAAGATGGCGAATGCTGAAATACCATTTAAGCCGATATCGTTAGATTTTTCATACCTGTCAAACTAATGCCATAGATCAACTTTTTTGTAACAGACTGATATTGAAAATACCTTCCTCCAAAATCACCTATCGGTTAAAATGTTTATTGAAATCACTGTGAGTTATTATAGCTGTTATTTTTATAACCGAAATAGGCGTCGACAAACACGAAATGTGTAATAAAAATTATATTCACGCCTTGTATTCTACCAGCCATATTGTTACCAATTGCTAATAATTTTTCTTAATAGATTTCATTTTTTATCCCGTCTAGAGCAGTCTACGTTTTAAAGGAGCTGTTACTTTTTTAAAGCAAAGGAATGCCATAATATTTCTGATCAGGGGGCTACTTTTGAAATTCGATTCCGATATCAGTGTCGACCATCGTGTTTAAAATTATCGAGCTGCCAAAGAACTTGCCCAACTGCAAACTTGTAAACTTTTTCGTGTTGTAAATGTCACGGTTAATAATTGAATAAAAAAAACTCCAAAGATATCTGAATTTTATATTCAAATATTGCTCTCTGTAATGTTGTAACACGATATTACGAGATGACATAATATTTTTAAGTTAATAAAAATTATGTATTCCATTTTGAGTACCTATATTTTTTATATTGTTCATGAAAGAGTACCTATAAATAAAATTATTTAGGGAAAGCTTATTTATACCGTTTTGTTCGCATAGGAAATCGTGGAACTCTTTGATGCTTAGCACCCAAAATCTTAGTGTCATTATGACATCATTATTAAAGTTCTAATTGAACCAGAACTGCAACGTGAAGGTAGATTAAGCCCCCAGAACAAGGAGTTTAGGAAATCGTTCTTGATATAATATAATGCTGTAACCTATAATATTTTCTTTAGATATTATTTTACAAGTAACAGTGATTTTGAAACAAAATATCAGTCACATTTTTCGTGAATAAGGTTGTACCTCTAAACAATTTTGAATACAAAATCTAAAACGAAATAATATGTACGTTATCCACCCTTAGGTCACAATAAATTTTAGAAATATTTATATAAAAAATATACAATGGTATTTGAAGGCATGGAAGGATTTTAATAGCGAATTCGTTATCTCGCTTAAATAATAATTGATATTACCTTTCGGTGTTTTAATATAAATATTTTAAGACCATTTCATTTTTCGAATCCCTTGTAATGTTCACCATCGTTTCTTGCTTAAATAGGTTTGTTTTTGTAGTACATGTTTGTCCAAAACAACCTGTATATAATATACATTGTACCTAGGCCAACAAGTCACAGTTCCAAAAAAAAAATTTTTGTTTATGGCCCTGGCATCACGAACGACGCTATACGCCGGCGCACCCAGCGTGAGCCCATCACCTCTACCATTGTGGGGAGGAGATAGACTTGGCTGGGACATGTGTTAAGGATGCCGAATGACATTTGGCCGAGGAGAGCGCTGTTCTTCCTCCCATCAGGGTCCCGAAGACGAGGAAGACCCTCTCCCACTGTGTTCCGCTCCTTCGAAGCATAGCTGAGGGATTTGGACATGGTGTGGGAGGAGGTCATAAACATTGCGCAAGATCGAGCGCAATGGAGAGCTCTTGTTGCCTCCCTATGCCCCTAAGCGGGGTGTAAAAGGGAGAATTGACATGTTGGCTCTCAGGTACAGATTAATTATGTTGAATATTTGGAATGTACAATGAGTTAAACTGAATTAAATGTTTCAGTCTAAGCTATTTAGTTTAAACAGTATTCAAAATCAATCACAGTAGTTTTAGAATTGAGATCAAGATTGAGAAAATATGTGTTGGAATATAAATAAACACAAAATTTTGTAACAAAAGTGCTAAACCGGCAAACATATGTTTTTTCTGCTGATTTTATTCAAATCTTTGACCTATCTGATATATAGCATGTAAACCTTGGCTAAAAATTTCTAGTAAAAAACTCTTACCGACTTGGCCATCTTTTCCGACGTTGGCTTATTAGACTAGGCTTTCGAAAACATAAATATGCCTTTATACTTTAAGCATAGTTTATAACTATCATTATGTTTACAGTTTATTTGGCATGAAAATCATCAAAATATGTTGAGATTCAAGCCTTTTTTATCTTATTTTTAACTCGTATGTCTTAGCATTATGATAACTATTTCATATGAACAAACATATTATTTTGAATATATCAATGTAACTAACTATACATTATATGGTATAACAATCTATGAGGATTCCTCGCTTATGTATCAATGATTTACGAATCACGTATCGTTGAATCATTTTATCGTCTACCAGCTTACGAGGATCTATAGATCATTATTTATAAGCACTACACCCCGATGATGCCGGTATGTGATCTCCATTATAAATTATTACCTAGCTTTGTATCAGAACGTACATACATACATAAAGACACATATATAAATAAGTGTTGTGATCTTTACTAGATATTTTCACCCGAGTTTAAATTAAATATTTATTATCCAAAAGGCTACCAGAGACATCATGCACAAAATCTATTCGTGGAAAATATCCGACGATATCGTAGACTACTTATATTGGCGTTTGATGTCGTCATGCGTGTGCCGGTAGAAGTGTTTGTATTTCGAGAAATCATTGTTTGCTAGCAATGTTTATTGAGCATGTTTCACTCCATGATCCGTCAACTGCCATTGTTTAGTAGAAAAGCCTAACATATATACTTTCTTTTCCGAACTTTTTTCGAAGATAAACCATGAATTTCCATAGTTTTTTTACAGATCCCAAAACCAGTGCAAGTGTCAGCGTTGTATTTTGGTTTCTGAGAATATCTACGTATGCCTGAATAAATTCAGTTAGTCAAAAACTTTTGTATGTTAAAGTCAATTAATAAGCTTTCCATATTTATTCTATAATTTACAAAACAGAAATGCTAGACCCTTTTTCTAATCCACATTTAGATTTTTACAATATATGTACATAGTTGCGCTTGGTCTGTCGTAAGAGAATTCCAAATTACCTGTTCCATATTTTGATTTTTGAATAAGAATCAATATTATTGTCCTACAATCTCATGCCTCCGCTTTCAAAAAAGAGTACCTACCTATCCATTGCGCTCAATAATTCATAAAAACATCAATAAACAAAATTACTAATGGTACAATATTACCGTTATTTCCAGTATTAGTGCGATTTGGAACCTTGTCTTTAGTCAGCCGTCTGCCAACAATTATCGAATATGGGGTCATAAAAGATTATTTTCGAAAATCACTTCAATTTGATAAATTTTGGCAAAATCCTAATAGGTACCTATTTTTATTTTTTTAACGTACACTCAAACCTAGAAAAAATTGTTTCTTAGTTTTATTATATTATTATCGTTATTATAATCTTATGTTTTTATTTTTTATTTTGAGAATATAACAAAGCTTCGTTATTCGTTCTCGTAGGCACAATAAACCCGCCCATAGAGGCGTCATTCGGCACTTAAAAACAATTACTACACCACGTTATACAAAAAACCTGATTTATTCTAAATAATAATAATAACAATATAAAAACAAAAATAATAATAAAAAAAACACCATATACGCTACTGATCGTTATAATAATATATAACTATTTTTTTATATAATTCGGACAAATTACGGGTTCGGCTAATCACATCCTTGTTTCACAGGGATAATTTATAACAGATGTGCCCAACCTGCGGCCCAAGACTCCTGCAATTGTAACAAAAAAAAAAATATATTAAAAATCTCTCTCAAACAAGCGATTGATACAATACTTCCGTCAAGATATTGCTTAAACCTTTTAAAAGTGTTCTTTAAAATGGGGTAGGTACATAAAATTATTCATGTTTCTCTTGCTATTATATAGACTGAAGACTTTTTATTCTTGCTGATACGTGTAACCCCAATTATCAACTGTCGTTTCAGCAGTTTAACGGCTTCCTTCTGATTCAATGAACCTGAGGAATTTTCTTGGAGACAATCACAGAAACTTGGTCGCCCAAGTCCCTCCAAGAGCAATTTCGCCTTCTAGATATCTATAATCGATATCATCTATATTAGATGTCATATGATTTCCTCAATATCAAATCTCTACTCTCAAAGCAACTTAAATTTATTGTACATATTTTAACAACACAAGCTTTTCTTTCTGTGATTTAAAAGATGTCGGTGGATTTGTGTTCACTTCTGTTAAGCCCAGATTCATTAAATTATTTTTCAACTTTTTATCACTGTGTCAGTATTTTTTTTTATTATAATAATATTCATACCATAATAATTCGGTAAAATTTGATTTTAATGGATTCCATTCTTGAAACAACTGAAACAATAACGTAACATGATTCATACGTGACTCATTTCCGACGTAAATATAGAGGCATTGTTTTTTATAAAAAAAATTGTGACCCGTCGAACTTCACCCCACGTCAGAATCAACAATATAATTATTACGAAATGCAATAAAATATAATTAATTAGTAGCTAAAATTTATTCAGTTTTTGTTGCCGTGGGGTTGCCGGCTAAGAATACCACCGTTGCTCTTTTTGCTGGTTTTTTGTGAATCCTTGCAGGAAATCGAAAAATCAGATTAGGACCGTGAGGTTGTCCTTTAACTGCTCCTCGTGTTTGCTGCGGATTGGTCTCCTCCGGGCTGGCTTGATGCTTAAAAGTTGGAAACCCCTGATTTATACCTTGGCCTGATCCTTTTTAAAACAACCCGTGTATGTATATAAGTTTTTTATTTTATTTATATTCTTGTATATCATTATCTTTTATTTATCTATACCGTAATTTTAATTCAATCAACAAGGATCAGAACTCCAATGTAATCGCTTTGAAAGACCGACCCACATCTTACGTAACGAAATAATTTTCACATTTATTGTGGACCTGTTTATACGGAGAGCCTGTCTATAAGGATAAGCCTCCGGGATTCTTCAGGTCTCTGCTATTTTGCGGATGCAATGCCAAATGTGGCATAAATTAACCTATTTCACATTAATTGTAAATGTTTATCTTATTATTTCACATTTATTGCAACGTTATAAACTAATTTCACACTTATTGCAAAGTGATAGACAAATTTAACACTTGTTGCAGACTTTTTTATTTCTTTTTGAGTCGTGTCAGATTTCTCTTATGTGAGATATCTTCTCAGAAAAATCAGATAATTCTTCAAGGCTTATTATTCTTGTCCAATCGCCCACATTGCAGTATCAAAAAAATTGTATTTTTTTTTCTCTTTGCACAATATCTAAATAACATTTTGCAAATTTACGATCATTGAAGCTACATAATGTTTGCAAGGTACGTCAAAATTCAGATCATTTTTTTCATTTCTGAGCTATCGTCGTGTTTCAAAATGAAATGGATAAATCTTGACATGCCACATTTATATCGCCTCTGATTTATCCATAAACAATAAATGCCTCCATTTGAGAACTTGTTAATTTTTTATTTATATATCACTAGCTTTCCCGACAGACGTTGTCCTGTGGTTCTAACTCGAAGTGGCCCGTTAATATGTAGGTACATGATGTGCACTGCGCCCCCTCAAACCATACAAAATTAAGTCGATTAGATAAGCTAATAAAATAATAACAATAAACTATTTCTGAAACATCCCTATTTCATTCGTATTCAAAGCTCTGGCGGGAACAACTTGAGAAAAATGCGCTCGCGCACACACCCTACCTCGCCTATTACCAACACGAATATGCCCGATAATATTGTTGACTTTGTATGAAAAATTTCTAAAACTATCGAAACGGTGCGGTGGAGTAAGTGGGATGGGCTACTGTAAGAGCGTATGCGAGAATGAGAGGGAACTACCCGCAATGTCTTGGGGGCGTCCCAGGTAACCTTTCCATACAAACTTAAATATTGTATTTTACATCATTTCTTATCCATTTTTTTTTACTTTTTATTAGTTATTCTGTTATCCGGAGCGGAGAAGAATCCAATAAATCAAACATCAGAAGAATCTG
The DNA here is from genome assembly GCA_963576905.1 of Mystacides longicornis. Taxonomy (NCBI): domain Eukaryota; kingdom Metazoa; phylum Arthropoda; class Insecta; order Trichoptera; family Leptoceridae; genus Mystacides; species Mystacides longicornis. The sequence goes on from OY756438.1 coordinate 4,787,359, forward strand.
TTGAGCGAATCTCGAGTTATAAGTGTTCGCACTAACCCGACTTTAATTTATATAGTAGATAATATATATTTAGCATAATATAATATATATCGTAATAAAATACATTATCATTTATTTATTGGATTATATTATATCCTGGAGATCTTATAAGCATTAAATCTTTCCGTTTCAAATCCATTTTGTGTTATTCTTTAATATTTGTATACGTTCATGGCAGGATATATAAATTTTGTAGTTGGTTTTTCGTACACTAATAAAATTGGAAGAATTTTACGATAATATCAAGGCCACGCGTAAAAACTAATTTATCATTTTTTTATAAAGGAGTTGTTAGCCATTGATATAGAACATGCCCTTTTTTCTCCGGTCGTTCGCCTATTGAATTACAATTTATAAAGCAGATACGTTCCAACCAACCAACATTGGTTACTTTTTGTATCGAACACCTTTTATGAGTCAACGCTGATAGTTTGTGGAACCGATTCACTTTAAAAATATGGATCAGTTTTTATCATTAACTACGTTTTTATCTTAAAGTTCGGTGAAAATCGTGCGATTTATCAGAAAATTCACATTGATATATTATTAAAACAGCTCTCAACAAAATGGATTATTTTAATGCTTGAAATAATTGATTTTCAAAGGCTTTTGATAGGGTTGGACCTAATCAATATTAATGCTGTCGAACTAAATGGATCGTTGCACAGATGATAATAACTCTCAACAAAATTCCATTATTGTAATGTTTGATTTTCAAAGGCTTTTGATAGGGTTGGACCATGTTCTACTAATCGATATTTCTGCTGTCGAACTAAATGGATCTTTGCATAGTTGATAATAACTCTCAAAAAACTGAATTATTGTAATGTTTGATTTTTCAAAGGCTTTTGATAGGGTTGGACCATAGACCAGTAGAACTAATCGATATTAATGCTGTCGAACTAAATGGATCGTTGCACATATGATTAGAGTTTTAGCCGTCTTTAAACAGAATGAAATGATTTTCAATAACTTGAATGAAGTCACAGATTTTCGAAAACTGCCTGAGACAATGTGACAGAGAACTTCAAAAATAAATCGTTTTTTTTTTTGACAAACGATTTCTTTTTCTCATAAAAACTTCTCTCATTCTTTAATACGTACATTTATCTGTGTGAAATATAAGAAGGTATGTACAGTACTATTATGTACATATATTCTATGTGAATGGCCGCTGCTTAATAAAACCAAAACACACTGGGACAAACATGAATTCAATGTCCGGCCGGCGCCTACTGTATTTGAAAATTTTAATATTATGTAAAATAAAAATCTCCCTTCACATCATGAATAAAAAAATATTGACAAAATAAATAAATAAATAGTCTTCATTCAACATATTGAATCAATTTCCAACAGGTCTTTAGCAATACCTAGTTTTTCGCAATGTTTATGACCATCTCCCACACCAAGTCCAAAACCTTCAGCTCTGTTTCGAAGGAGCGGAACACGGTATGAGAGAAATATTCTTCAACGTCTTCGGGACCCTGATGGGAGGAAGAACAGCGCTCTCCTTGGCCAACTCTCATTTTGGATCCTTAACACATACCTATAATGGTAGGAGTAATGGACATTCTCTGGGTGCGTCGGCGTATAGCGTCGATCGTGATGCGGTGGTACCAAGATTATATCTTTCTCAAAAATATCCTTAAAAAAGGGCACATTTCTTTTAAACTGATTCAGCTGACATAATCCGCGTAACACACATTCAGCCATATGTACATGTCTCGTAGGGCAGAGATTGTGAAATATGGTTGTAGGGATCAAAACATGTTCAGGTCGTTACAATAAAAATGATATATGATAATATTCATTATAATTAATGGGTACGCTAACCACGGGTGTTTTATCCCTCCAATTCACCTGCACAGCCTTAGTCTTCACTTTCACGTACAAATGGAACATTTTTATGCCGAATCTAATTATTTTTATTACTATCTTACTTTTTTCTTAAAGATTTACATCAAAGTACCTATGGATATGTTTTTTTTATTTTTCTTCAATATGTACTTGAAAAATTTGTATAAAATACTAGCATTCCCGACAGACTGTGTCCTGTGGTCTAAATTACGAATATTGAATTCGAATTACCTAGTATATAAATCATAAATGAATTATTAGTACGATTTAACCAATGTAATTCTGACCGATGCATCTGTTTTAAACCATATATTCTCCATCCGCATTCTGTCAATCGCATCAACTATCAAACAACTATCAGTTTCTGTCAAACGCCAATTTACATTCAAAATTAGCAAAGTTTATATTAACACAAGCACTTAGAAGGTAACCTTGTCTAATTTATCTTAAATTTTCAACTTTTTCACGCAACTTTCTTATTTTTTTCTTTCATAAGAACCTTCTCCTGATAAAAGCCGACATGACAAAAAAAGAATTAGAGAGATTGGTCAAGCCCTTTAGGCGTGATGCGAATACAACGGAAAATAGCTCTCCATTTTTATAATATAAACTAGCTTTCCAGACAGACGTTGTCCTGTGTTTCTAACAACGAATATTGAAGTCGAATTTGTATGGTGATGAATTAATTATCATTTGACCAATGTAATTCCGACCGATGCGTCTGTTTTAATTGTCAATTCCTGTCAAAATTTCAAAATTGGAGTAAAATTTTTAAGGTAAAATGTACTAATAAGGTTGTCTACGTAGAGTTTTCTTTAATTTTCCATGCATTTTTCTTAATCTCAAGGAAGGACAGGTAAGAAGTAAGAGAAATAGGAGAAACTGTATGAGAAATGGTATGTCGGTGGAAGAAGCGAAAGAAGTATGCTTGGATAGAAAAGAGTGGAGGTCCGTTCTCTCTGCCTACCCCTTACGGGACACGGCGTGATGTGTAAAAAAAAAATCTTAATTTTTTTCTTCAAAAAGGACATTTTCCTGATAAAACCTACACGACAAAAAAAGAATTAGCGAAATCGGTGCAGCCGTTTAGGCGTGATGCGATGACATCGGGAAATAGCTATCCATTTTTATATATAAAATTTTCAAAAAAATTATATTCTAATTTCAATTGTTCTGCGTGCCCTTCGTTTTTGATAAAGGATCGGGATGGTCAGATTTATATTGTGTAAATTTTAATACTAATTTTGATTTTAAAGCGAACTATCTATTTTTTATAGTTCAGAATAGTTTATGATATAGCCAAAGTATCATTTTTAATCGGACCTTCCAGCTACAGATAAAGGGTAGGTAGTTTATTATAAGATAAAAACATCAAAGAAAAACACCGCCTCACGTTGAGAGCAATCAATTACTAGTACCCGCAACAAACAACAGGGTGCTAAGTCGGATTACTCCCCCACTAACGCACTCCGTCCGTAACGCACGTCCGTTTGTGACGTCATATTTCTCACCGTTGGTAGTCCACTGCACACCTCAGCGCCTAACGCAACTCCGTTACGTTAGACGGCGTCGTTACAACCATAGAAGGAATAATTGGGAAAAGTCACAACTCCTGTCTATGGTTTTAAATGGCAACACTCATACTACGCATGCGCAAAAATCATCTTTCATATTATTCGCGTATCATATTCGCATTTTTATTTGTAAACAAAGTAAAAATGGCGGCAAAGCAGGTTACATTCGCCACACAGTGCATCATAATGTGCGATTTCATGGAACAGTACGTACATTTTCAATTTTATTTTTATTCAGCACAATTGTATAGAACTTAGTGACGGTTTATTATTATTATTTTGACTTAACTGCTAGAAATTGCATCGTGAGAACAAAAACAAAATGGTCCAATGTCATCCCCATGTACAATCGTAGTTTTTGATAAGTTTTCTGCCAAGTGAAGATTCCGTTGAACAATTTTTGTTGCTTTTAACATTTATTACAACAATTTATCCTAACCTCATCATATTATTTTACCTTGTATGACGTACAAAATATGAAACGTTTTCAAACGACATCACCACACAACGCGCAATTTATATTTCAATAAAAGTACAAGTGCCGATAAGCGATGTACCTTATCATCTCAAAAAAGTCTAAAAATGTATTTTGAAATATATGTATGTGGCTAAATGAAAAAAAGCTCGACTATCGTAGCACAAGGCAATTAACAAATATAACTGACAGATAGTGTTACATTTTATTTCGATTTGTCATTCCTATATCCGCAATCTTATTTTACAGACAATACATGGTGATTTGTCCCGACCACAGATTGGGTTACCGGGACCACTTGGGCGGGACCCACCAGGCCATCGAGTCCCAGATTTTACCAGTTAGTATATATTTCATTCATCACATAGGTATATGAATATAATTCATTTTGTTTTGAAGAATACACAGTATGTCGTGTTGATAACTGGATTTCACTTGCTCAGAAGTGTGGATGACAATCTCCAAGGATCATGGGTCCGATTCTCAGACTATGCAAAATATTAATGTTCATTTAATAATAATAATATAAAGCCTTTATTGATAATATATACAAATATAAAAATAACATGCTTACAGATAATAATTATTAACAACTAAAATATACAAACAAGATACCTCCCGAAAATGAGTATATACTCGTGCTTCGGGAGGGAAAAATGCATGCATTTATCTGAACTAATTCAATGTGTAGGAGTCACATATAGTGGTTTAATCTTAATATGATTCATAATTCATTTTCTTACTTACCTTCTCTCCCTTTTGTATTTATACCTCATTATTTTAATCAGTGTAGTATTTAAAAATGTAATTTATTTATGACATTAGATTGTATTTTTTGGCTCATACTACATAGTAGTTTCTATCCATAATTTAATGAATAAAATATAATTACTTCTTAAGTAACAGAGTAGTGGATGCTCATAATGGGCTGCCTGCAGATTTGGTTGTTGTGTAAAGTGTATTTGCTGCTTGATACCCATAATAACAATTAAATATTAGTTTCATATAGCTCGTTAATGTTCAGGTTTAAAAATATTGTAATTGTAGGTACTTAATTATATTTTATTCTTTAAAATTATTTATTACATTTTTACAGATCGGAATCACGTCCTCAAGTGCCCCGGAAACTTAGGCTGTGTAGGCTAACACCATCTATAGAAAAAATTTGACAACAATTTGTGTTTACCATTTACACCACTCGCAAGCAATTAAATTACTCTATAATTCGCCAGAGGGATAATTTAATATTGGTAATTCACCCCATAATGGAGTGATTTTTGAAAAGGAAAACCAGAGGGATAATATTCATTATTATTTTACAAGTGAAATTGTATCATTATGCACTTAATTTTTATTATAATATTTTATTGAAAAACACATTGTTTCATTCAGTAGTGGATAGAAAATCTTTCCTAAAACTCAATTGTGAGATGAGAAACTTAGCTGGTAAGAACCGAACTGAATAATCTAAAAGAACTCTCCTTAATTCCACATTCAAGCTTATGAGGTAGCAACCCTCACTCTTGATTACTTACTGAAGTCTTATTTGTTGAGTTCAGCCATAAGTAAGCTAAAGGTATGTGACAGGTTTTGTCAAGCTCTCTAGACCTCACCAAGCCAAGGTGGAACCCTCACACTGAGGTAGGTATGCCTAAGCAGAGCCCTCAACTCTACGAAGACAACATGTGTGATCGCTCCCCTTGGTAAGTAAATTTCTTATGTGTTGGTCTTATCCAAACATCAACCCCAGCCAAGCTATTTCCAAATGTGACTACTCAGGACGTGGTCCTTTTAGACTGGCATATCTTTCAATCGAGAGGGGAATATTATATAGTTTGTTTAATAAAAGATTTCAATACCATTATAACTAGATTGATTTATTCAAACCAAATATTTCACGTTTACAAAGAAGACAACTTATTTACTTTCATTTAACAAATTTATAAAAAAAACTAATATAAAAAAAATATCAAACACTTCAATTTATTCTAGCCATCAAGGTTTTACTTAATTACTCTTAACTTGTTATTTTCATCAATACCTTTTCATACAACAAGATTATTATAGACTTGTTTCAATTAGGTCTAAAAATTAACAAAATCATCAAGAAACCCAGGATGGGTTTAAACTTCCATTAGAAAGTGAAAATATATCTTCAAACTAACAAAATTTTCAATTATTATAAATTATCAACATATCAATCTCCAAAATTATTCTTCTTATATTTCTTTTATACATTAAATTATATTATTCAAACTACAAAAAGGGTTTATTACGACTCTCTTCTTTTATCTACACTCAATGAGAATGTTACTGAGAGGTTGGCTGACGCACGCTTACATTGTTACATAGCTCGTTCGGCTCGATTCAGATGTATCCCTCCTAAGTGGATTCTCTCAGTCAACAGCCTGAATGATAAACTGTAAGGTCGCGAATAGAGTTCCCTCTGCGGATATCCTCCATAGAAGGTCTATAAAAAAACAAATGTTCCTCCATATTGGGTTGTATGATGTTAATATAGGTGCAGTCGATGCACTCAATTCCCCAGGAAGTTGAAATTTCCTTTAGAACCTGAAAAAATCAACAAAATAATTTGCATTTTGAAGATCTCTTTCATTTTACATCCATCACAACATATTCTACCAGTGGGAAAGTCAGTAGACCAACCGCATGTAAAAACATGAAAAATGTTATCTCTATGACAATAAAATGTAAAACATTCTAGATGGGAGTCCTATTCTTTACCGTACTTAACGAGATTTCATTGTACAGCATTCAAAGACATTCAAACTGCACAATCACCTTTTGAATGGAAATAAAAATGTCTGTTTCTCTACATCCAACATACATTTAACAATCATCACGCTTGTTACTCATAATAAACAATCATACTTACATGGTTTTAATTAGGGTTCTTTCATGAGGAGTGCTTGGGAACGTGATCCATTTAACAATTTCCAGGATGCATGATGCTAAAACAAATGTTAAAGAATAGAGTTTAATTCTTGTATTGAATTATTTTACTACTACGACTGCACTATCACAATATCACATGGGAGTAACCAATTAATGATGTATGCTTGGAATTTTCCTTTTAAAATCATATTTTAAACGAAAAATATAGCGGGATATCACAGAGTACGCGACATTAGAATTAGAGGTTATGTATTATTTTCTTCAAAAAACAAATCATAAACAAACAGTTATATTTTACTACTACGACTTCACTATCACAATATCACATATTATGAGTAACTAATTAATGATGTATGCCTGGAATTTTACTTTTAAAATCACAATTTAAACGAAAAATATAGCGGGAAATCAACGAGTACGCGACATATTACAGTTAGAGGTTATTTATTATTTTCTTCAAAAATAAATCACTTTAATCATACACGCAACACTTATAAACATTAAAAACAAATAGTTACTTACAATTTTTTTCGTGAAAAACTTACAAAAAAGGAAATATAAGTACAGAAAGTAGACTGAATGAACTGCAACAGCACCTATTTTGCTGACGTTGAATCTACGTTAGGAGCTAACGTACTTGCGTTAGCTTCTAACGCAAAATAGCTGTCAAAGTGGTGATTGGACTTCGCATTTCACCTCACGACGCCACGTTGCCATACAAAAAAATCTCTAACGTAACAGTAGAAACGTAACCATGGGCGCGCGGGTTGTCCGACTCTGAACTATGCGCTACGTTAGTTATTAACGTCGGTTGCCATGGAGAAATGGGTACGTTACTGACGTTGTGTGTCATCCGACTCACCCTGCAGGTGTCGCGCTTGACGTTTTTAAACCCGCGATCGCCACGCCTCTAACGGATGCACCTTCGACTATTCTCAAGGCCACCTCAAATTAATTAGCGCCTAAAACATTCCATCTAATTGTTTTTTAATTAATTTACATAATTTAATTAATATAGAAAAAAAAAAAATTCACACCGAGTACCTACCAACTAACCTGACAATGGTATAATGTGTGTAACCAGCTTATTTTATCTCCATTTGATCCGATGTGGCATGAACATAGTTTTAATTACTTTTAAGTAGCTATTTTATTTTTTTTTATTTAAGGAAACAGGGTTGCAGTCAAATACTAATAGAAATCATTCAAGCTATTAACAATATTTGTAGCATTGAAGTCGCGCTGGATGGAACGCAATCGAGGGCTCTTGCTGCCTTCCTATTCTCGTAAGTGGGGTCAAAGAAGGAGTATTCTCGTTGTATTAGTGATATTTTGTAGCGCGAGTAAGATAGATTATTTGGTTATGCATTTGAATATATTTTCTTCATAGAATAGCGTTTTTTCAGTGCAATAACTTTTAAAGACTCAAAAATGCTTTTGGAACTTTTTTTTTTATTTTATCCACTTTCATTCTAGTCACTATACTATCATTATGATAATTGATATATTTTCTACACCCTTATATATTTAAAAAAAAATGTAGGTACCACTCGGCTCATTAAATTCTTAAAGATACTTACTTTTCTTTATTTTATAGATAACTTCTGACTATTGGTTGCGTAGATTTCAAAAAAATAAATAAATATTCTCTTTACATTCCTTTATAATATTATCATTTCTTGCATTATCATGCAGTCTTTTACGTTTACCGCATCCTGCTTAAAAATCTAACACATTCAGCATTTATGCCAGAATTTTCTTTTATAACCAAATGTCACTCCGATACATCATGAATGTTGTCGGGATTTCATTGTGCATCAACTTTTTGGATTTTAGAGATATACTCTAGAGGTCTTTCGATATATTATTCTTTCCTCTCATCGCTAAATAAACTATTTTTAAAATGACCTTAGCGTAAATTTAAAACATTGACATTTTACTTTCACCGGTTAAACCACAAAGTTGAATCAATTTTATTACAAAATGTTTCACTTTCTTCCAACCCTAAATAAATTTTGAACTCGATATATTTATAGTTTGTGACAACCCTGTTCCCAGGGGTATAGTAACATTACAAGTCTAATGTCGTTTACATTTAAATTTTGTTTTTATTATTTTACGAAAAGTTAATTAATACTTTGGAATCATGTCAAGTAATAATAATGATTATTACACTATTATATTTTTGATTAATTGCCCCGGACCTAGTCACACCTTCAGATGCCTCAAAAATACTTGCTCACACCTTTTGCTGTCTCAAAAAAATTAAATATATGTGATGAGGCCTTTGTTTGTTTTTTCCTATACTGTGTTTATTTGATTAATTTAAGGTTAAATTATTTAAAAAAAAATGCATTACAATTAAATAGGACACAGTTACACCTTCTCAAAATTTAGTATATTCTAGTTTTAAAGGTTTTCCTCTAATTCTTGTTGGTATTGTCGAAAAACTTTGTATCTCTTGACAGTTATGTCAAATTCTCGACATATGGATTTTCTTTTTTATAGTTTCGAGGATTTCGATGTGTTTTGTCAAAATTTTGGTCTTTTTATATATACCCACTTACTAATGACTATTTTGTAAATGAAATTGACTCTATAATCTTACTATTGCAGTTTTTTTTTAAATGCGAAACGCTTAACAGTCTTTTCAAATGTATGTGCAATCGGCGAAACTTTTTGCGTGGGCGATTTTCTACTAGTCAACTATGTCAATACTGAGTAGAATTTTTAAGTGAAAGACACTTAGAGAGTGTTTTTATACTTGAAATATAAGGAGGTCGGTTTACTTGAAGTGAACCGTAAAAAATAAGAAGCGATTTCCGAGGTTTGGAAAACAAAAAACCAAGTATTTGTCCTATTTATTTGAAAATGTCCTATTTTTTATAATAAAAAATTATAAAAAAAAATCATATGCGTGTTTAAGTCCAAGATTTATATGACAGCTCGAGTAGGTACTTTGTACTTATATCAAATAATTCTTTCAGAAGTAATAAAATTGCTTAGTAGTTACGCGTAATAGAATTTAGGTTTTATTTTCTATTATTTTCATATTTTTGTTTGAATTGATAATTAACACGCCATCTATGTTTAATTGTACATATCACCCAGTTGCTCAACTTATTAACATACTTCCTTTTTATTGATATGGAATAAGAGCAATTGAAAAAAGGTTTCGTGTTTCAAAAATAAATTATTGCACACAGTATACAAGAAGATACAGAGTACTGAAAAACATTTGTATGATAGATTTCGAATGGCAGTGTAAAGGCTTGCAAACTTTTTAGCTTGGTTTAGAAGATTATATTGTTACATCGAAACAAGGTTCCCCACATATGCTCTTATAAGACGTAACTAAGAAATCCCAATCGATCCCTGTCGATTATCCCAAAATGCGCAGAAGTGTTTGTTGGTAATAATAAAAATATGACTTATGTTGTAAATTAAACCAGTGCCAGTGGTCGGCCAATGCTCGAAATTCGACCATAACTAAAATTATAAGTTTGAACATTATTAAGGTTCCGTTACCAAAGACTGAACGAGCGCTATTTGCATAATTAATTATTTTCTTTCTAAAACAATAACATTGCAGGATTGACATCACAGTGGCTCATCAGAGCGCTCAGGGACTACGTGGGAAAGAAAATGAACTGTTGCTCTCATTACTAGCTTGTAATAAGAGTACTGTAACAGACAAGCCCTCACCAAAGCCGAACACTCTCAAGAAATTTAATTTGGTTCATCAAAATGTACGGGGCCTCAATGGAAAAGAACATGAACTTTATCTTTCGGTGACAGCAGAAGCATTGGATGTACTTTGTTTGACAGAGACCCGGTTCACTAAATCAGAATTGGACAATTTTGTTTTAAAAAATTATGCAGTAGCAAGTGAGTTTTGCAGGGACCATTCTATTAGGGGAGGTTGCCTTATTGCAATAAATACCAAGTACTCATTTAAAAATAGACTGGACATTAAAAATATGTCAAAAGAAAAAATTTGTGAAGTGTCTTGTGCAGAGTTAAAGTTTGTTATAGTAATTTGTATTTATAGACCGCCATCGGGTAATTTCAGAGATTTCCTAGATATTCTTGAAGGCATCCTAGGTAAGATCACCGGGGGCAATAATAAACATGTGGTTGTCTGTGGAGATTTCAATGTGGATTTGAATTCCTGTAGTAGCAATAGAGACATATTATTGGACCTACTCAATAGCTATTCCTTGACACGTTGCATTTATATGCCAACACGAACTACTAACACATCATCGACATGTATCGACAATGTTTTCACCGACCTCCTTGTGTGTCATTCCGGGCTGGTGAATCTTGTAAAGTCAGATCATGATGGTCAACTTATTGAAATGTTCACACCACTAGACATTAAGAAATCCTCATCACAAATCTATACCAAAAAAAGATATCCCAACTCTGAAAATACTAATAAATTCCTAATATCGCTAAAACAAAATCTGACAATTTGTAGTGATAAGGATCCTAACATACTCTTTGACAATTTCTTTGAATGCTTTATCTTAAATTTGAATACTCACATCCCTGTTAAGTCATCAAGGCCGAAGACTAAAAAACAATTTGAAGATTGGGCCACAACAGGTATTAAAATATCCAGGGAAAAACTTTTCAAACTTTATAGTCATAAGCCTACACATGATGTAAATTTAAAATCCTATATTAGTAAATATAGCAAGATCTTTAAGCAAGTTTGTCAGGTTGCAAAGAGTAACTTCATTCATAAGAAAATTAATAAATCAAAAAACCCAATTAAAGCAGTTTGGAATGTCATAAGGCAGGAAACCGGCAAAAGTCAGCCTGAGAGTATAACAATTACTGAGGAGTCTGGTGAGAGCAGGGTCGATTCTTTTGATAAGTTCTTTACTAACATAGCAGCAGAATTAATTTAAAAAAATGGTAATTCTAACTATACGAACAATGCTTTGGCATATTTTCAGAACATTCCCTCTCCCAAAGAACACTTTAAATTCCGTCCAATAACTGAGAATGATATCTTGAAGATTACGAAGGAATTGAAATTGACAACATCAAATGATTTATGGCATATTTCCACAAAGTTTTTAAAAAGCATTATTACTGACATAGCGCCTGTTTTATGTGACATTTTCAACCACTGTCTAAAAAAAGGAGTCTTTCCAAACCTACTGAAATTTGCTAGAGTCATTCCAATACATAAAAAAGGGGAAAAAGGTGATCCAAATAATTACAGACCGATCTCTATACTACCGGTTCTGAGTAAAATCTTAGAAAAAGCTGTTGCTGGGCAACTGATTCATTTCCTAAAAATAAACGACGTGCTGCATTCTCAGCAATATGGTTTTCAACAAAATAAGTCTACTAGGGATGCAATGATATCGCTTACAGAGAAAGTGTTGAAAGCCCTCGATGAAGGGTGTGACACTTACGGCATTTTCTGTGACCTATCCAAGGCATTTGATTGCGTTGATCACAATATTCTGTGCACCAAACTCATGCACTACGGTATTTGTGGCTACGAAAAAAGATTTTTTGAATCTTATTTAAGTAACAGAAGTCAAATTACCGAAATAAATAATGTAAGATCTAGGAAGAGCGAAATTAGGTACGGGGTTCCACAAGGTTCAATTCTCGGACCATTGCTGTTTATCATCTATGTCAATGACCTCCCTGAAATAATTAAAGATAGGGGCGAAATTGTGATGTACGCGGATGACACATCCCTTCTTATCAAACGCGAAAATTGCGATGAACATGTTGCTGGGAATGTAGCTAAAATACTAGATGACGTGGCCCAGTGGTTTAATAGTAACAATTTAATTATTAATATGAACAAAACAAATGCGATGTGTTTCTCTTTGAGGCTGAAAAATGACGACATAACTGAGAAAGTATTCACTGACAAATCCATAACTATCGTAAATGATTGTAAATTCCTAGGTATAACAGTAGACAGAAAACTGCAATGGTCAGCTCACATCGAGCAACTCTGTAACAGGCTGAGCTCCGCAGTTTTTGCGATAAAAAAGATAAAAGATATATGTGGGATGAATACTGCAAAGATGGTCTACTTCTCATACTTCCACTCAGTGATGGTCTATGGTGTGGTGGTCTGGGGTGGCGGTGCTGACTTTGGCAGAGTATTTATTCTGCAGAAAAGAGCAGTAAGGGCAATACTGGGCTTGCAGCCTAGAGATTCCTGCCGAGATGCCTTTAAAGATCTCGGGATACTCACACTGGCTGGTGCATACATACAAGAATGCATTCTGTTTGCACGAAGAGGTTTGAGTAGCACACCTCTTAACTCTGACCACCACGGTTACGATACTAGACGAAAGGATGAAATCAGACCCATCCAGCACCGGCTAGCAAAGTTTTCACGAAGTTTTGTGTGTAGAGGTGTTCGTTTTTATAACAAGCTACCTCAAAATATCAAATCAACAGATGACGTAGCCTTTCAGAGAGAGATAAAATCGTTCCTTGTTGATAAATGTTTTTACTCTATTGACGAGATGTTAGATTGATTACACGTATTCACTTACCGTATCTGTGTATGTGTGAGTGTATGTATATATGTGTGTATGAGTAGACATTCCGTACTGTTGGTTGGTTGTTGTTCGTAATTGTGATGTTCCTCTTCTTGACTTGAATCCGCATTGATTTAATCTACGGCAAACGCTCCTCAGTAGAGTGGACCAACGGGATGATTTTTGTTTATGTATTCTCTCCTCCCTATTGTTTTTGTCTTTTGCTCTCATCAGATGAACGCAATGTGGCAATTTACACCACGCAGGATCCCTTATAAAATCTTTACCTGACGAATGCTATATGGCCCTTTACACCATGCATGAACTGATCTCTCTCTTTTACACTTTTATTTAACTTCTATGGATTATGTTCTAAGACCCTATGTACATGCTTGTTTTGCTTTGTTACATTTCATTATTGTTAGTATTGTTTGCATTTTGCTGTATTTTATGTTTTGACTATTCCGAGTGCCCGTAAGGGCCTATGGAAATATTTTAAGAATAAAGAATAAATAAAGAATAAAGAATCGATACGTCAAAATAAATCTAAAATGTTGATATGTTCAAAGTTTTTTCTATGGTTATTTAATACAAAAAAATATTTATCTATTCTCAATTTGACCACAGATAAACAAAAGATCTTTGTCAAATACGTCGAAGTGTGTGTGAGTATGAAATACATATAATTAAAATAGTATGCGTAGTGTTTTTTTTTTTATTGATTTAATCAATTTTTATGCATAATTAAAAATATATTAGCATTCGCCACTCCTTCTCTATAAAAACTATAAGTGTGCGATATTTCATACTCCTCGTATTTATATAATATAGGTAATCCATAAATTTATAGAAAAATTATAAAGATGAAGCCTTTAATAACTATCCAATTATTGAATAAAATAAATTTAATAGGTTTACTAAATTTGGACTTAGTATATTCTTCCATTCCACCATTACACATATTTTAACCCTTTGAATATTAAGAATTTGTTTAAGTTATAAGTATATTAATAAATATTTTTTTATCATATTTATTGTTGGTTAATATTTTTAATTGCTTTTTGCATATAAGTATAAATAGTTGCGTAGTAGCCCACGTTTGAGCTCCAGATACCGAAGCAATCGAATTACGTTTTAAGCCAGTCTCTCTTGGATTGCTTACCTGAGTCATGTATCTAGGAAATCTTGCATATGAAGCAAACCTTGTGTTGTGCAAGTGGAAATGGTCGTCACCGGGATTCGAACCCACGACCCAGTACGCTTTACGAATGAAAGTCGTCGACTTATACCACCGGGCTTCCAACCAATTGTGAATGGCCTATATGGATGTACTGCAAATTGCACACCGCATCAAACCCGCTGCATGCTTGATGGATAAAACTGATCTTGTATGGGCGGCATAATGCAAGCAATAGGATGCAGTCGTCGCACTAACTATATTTAGACAAGTTTTATATATACCTAGGAATAATGTTCTAAATTGTTGAAGAAATACAAATAGGTATATTTGTTTAATTTCATATGATTATTTTCTTATTTGTTATCTCAAAATATACTACTAATATTGAAATTGCGTGATATATTTTGAAAGAATTTTTTTAGTTAGAACCGAATTTATAAAAACTGATATAGGTACCTACCTAGGTAACTTCTTATGAAATTATATTTTTAAATTTTTTACGAGATTGTTCAAATAAAAAACTATAGGTACCTACTTACAAATTTTAAAATATTTGATGATTCTTATAAGTTAGGTACATAATATTAGGTGCCTCAAAATGGTCATTAATGAGAGAATTATCTATTCTGAAGGTTTTTTTAACGGGACAGTTACTGTCTAGAAGATATTATGAAAATGACCCGTTTGACAGTAAGTAAGTACCCACACAATTATTTGTATTTTGCTGATATCTCCGAATTGTTTGCTCTTGTCCAAATTGTTGACGCATGTATTGAAATTCTGTCCTAACTTGAAATCGATCTTGACGTGTCTGATTCAGAAGTCTGGCGCCTTTTAAACTAGTGGGGAAGTTCATTTGCATTTTTGACAACACAAATTGAAGTGTATTTTTCTCCCTAAATAATATGAATTAATTGTTTGAAAAAAAAACCGTTCAAATATCGAAACAGGAAACCATGTTAAAATAAACTCGCAAAAAGTAGTAAAACTTATTGAGAAAATTTCACATGTGACATCACAATATGCACCGTCGCCATCTATCGATTATTTTTGAAAACTTTTTTTCGCCATTTGTATTATGTTTTATTTGTATGAAACTACGGCATATAGTTTAATTCATTTATGACATGCCATTTGATAGCGAACGCTCACCTCTATATTTTTTTGGTTATCGTGCGATACTCCCGAAATATATTATAATATGGAGGTTATTACACCACTTTAGTTGAATTCGGTTCAAAACCCCTTGAAAAATTATACAAGGCACGCAATGTTTGTATTATTATTTCATTTGTGTGTCAAATGATTTTGATACTTACTACACTTAAGTGCTTTAACGATGTTAGTTTAAAAATAAATCTACGAAAGTATTCGTATGTTTTTAGAGTTTTTTTTTCAACAACTAAAGAAACATTTGAATGGTTCAAAACTTTTTGTTGTAATTAGGCACATTCTGTAAAATTAGCCTATAGGAATTTCTTACAAAAAAATATAATTTTTCGAAATATTGATGCCCCTCTTTGGTGGTTTGGCTCAAAGACCTTCTTTACCTTTTTTATTGTAACTTAGACTAGTTAAAATAATATTTTGATTCGATTGGTTGCACCCTTAGTTTGCTATTTCTTGAATATTCTTACAGGGCTGTCATAAAAAAAATCAAAATAATTCCGTACATAATTTTGTTGAATCATCGTTATTTTCAAAATTGTTCAAATTTTCTAGTAGAATAATGTAATATACTGAATACCTAATCAACTCGTTTTATCAGCTTTATTTCACGGAAATGACAATAATTGTTTTCCAGATGTCATATTTTTTCGAATCCTTTAGCGCTTGTTCGTGGTGCCTCATAACATGCCATTTAAGAATTCAGATTGCCAAGTAACAGCCACCGCAAAAAGGGTCGACACCGGGGATCGAACTCGCAAGATCTGAAATTCACCTCTTAAGCTACGAAGCATTCCTCACTATTGATCCTGTTATCTTTTATAAATAAATAAATATAACACTTTTCTATACAAAGGTGTCAGTATAGCCGGCGGAACTTATTGCCTGAAGCATTTTTTTCCAGTCAACCGGTCCCGTCCAATCTGAGACAGGCCAACCCCGGGTAGAAATTTCAAGTGAAAAAACACTTAGAAAAACTTTGACCCGACCGGGAATCGAACCCGGGACCTCGGATCTGTAATCCACGCCAGTACAACTAGGCTACCGAGGTCGGTCTTTTATCAGGCTGATAAGATCGAAGACTTTGTATTATGTGACAGAGAAAGACGAAGATTCTGAAAAGACCACGTTTGACGAATGGACGAATCTAGAATAGGTACCACTTATCAATCAATTAATCAATAATGTTCTAAAACATGTGGAAGATCAATTCTTTATTTGGAATGCGTATGTCAAGCTTTCCCACTATATATGAAGAAATATAAGTTTTCTACAACCTATATCCTGTCAACATGATCACTAGATAATCAAACGATTAAGGTGTTTACGGAATAAAATATTCTTTTTTTTTCCACCTTTTTCTTCTTTCTATGGCATGTCAGTTCTCCTCGAAGTCGGCTACCACAATGGTGTAGGCTTCTCTGTCCTGGGCTAACCGAAAAAGTTCTTGTCTGATATTTCTTAGGGAGGACAAAATATCTTGACTAGTTCCATCTAGTTTCCCTTTCATTATTAGGTGAAGCAATTTATATTTGATGTTGCGGCTTCTGTGTCCCAGGAAGGACATTTTCCTTCTCTTGATGCTGGCTAACAATTATTCTCTATCAAGTCTAGCTCTTTGCAACACCACCATATTAGTGACCAAATCGGTCCACAGAATACGCAGCATTCCGCTACATTTCAAATGCCTCTATACTGTTTATCATATTATTAACCTGTTGACAAGTCATTTTCATTGACTAAACGGGTTCCGCTGTTTCTGTGTATAAAATTATATTCTGTATTGAAGTCTCTTTATTGTATTTTTTGTTTGTTTGTGTATATTTGATTATTTCAATAAAAATTATATAAAAGAGTCCAAGTCTCCAAACCGTGTAGTAATGTGGACCAAACATAGCATTTGACCATCATCTGCCGTACTTTTAAATTCATATTATCATCGCTGAAGGTTAATCTCATGTTTTGGGAATTAAAACACCCTGACTTTTTGTTCAACCCTGTTCCAAATTTGATTTATGGTTTCTTTGTCACGTGAATCGGTCGATGTTCATTATAAGCTGGATCGGTTACATTAGGAAATTCAATAGAGAATTCCCCGTGGAAAAAAAAATAAAGTAAAATTAATAGAATTTCCTCATAGAACATGACGTGCCTAGAGCCAATCAAACACGAGGCGTGATACTTGGTTCGGCAGGACGATGAAAGCGAGGGGTGGCTTGCTGTAAAGAAACTTTACATAAAACATAATACGTAGGTACGCTTTTTCGTGATTCACAATAATAAACGCCTCATTTTCAATTTCACCAAGAATAATTAATATTTGTATTGATGTGTTTCGTTTTTATTGTTACATCTTTATTGATCAACAGTCTCTTGATATAAAGTCATCAATTTGTTAAATTTATTCAATTCGGTGATATTTTTAGGAAATTGATTAGTTATGGCAGTTTCTAATTGTTTTTTTTTTTTCAAATTGGCGACAATGATGGGCTAGGGACCGTTTTCTTCTGGAGGTGAAAGCTGACTTATGATTTGTTTTCCTAGAAAAAAATAGCGGCCATAACACTACGAACGCAATACTCTTTAAGATTGAGACAAGTACAAAGTATCCATTATAGTATGTTTATCTCTTTCACTACCTGCAGTATAATAACGCGAAAGAGACAGTGTAAGTTTGACGTTAAGTGTCATTAAGATTAGCTTGGATACCATAATAAACAAGACGCCTACTGAATTAATATGTATGAACTTAAGTTGTAAAAAGGTTGAATTCAAAAACTGTTGCAGTGTTAATTACTAATGCAGTATTTTTTTTTCATTTAATATTGGCAATCCACCCAAAAATGGAGTGAATTTTGCCAATGTAATGCAGTATTATGGATTTTTTTTGTATAGAGGCCGTTCAATTGGGGACCGCTTTTATAGAAAAGCATTGTATTAGTATGATCACTTTTAAGCTAACAACGTTCGCCATTTAGGTGGTCAAAATCAATATGTTATTGTATAATCCTAAGACCAGGCAGGATAATAACCATCATACCTAGCTGTCCAATGCAAAGATGCTTACCACTAAGTAGATTGTCCGATGTTTATTGCTTAATAATTATTCATTTACACGATAGGTGGAGTTTCGCGCAGTTTGTGGATTTTGGACATCAATTTGCATAGATCACTCTCTAGAGAATGAATTGCCACATTTCAAAGAAGAAGAAGACATCAATTTGACGACATTCGTTGTGATAGTGAATGGGAGGCTTTTAGGTGTGTTAAATATTAAATATCAATTTTTCAAGCATAACAATTTAAAACAACTTTACTCCTACGCCTCATTTTATACTAACTTAATGTTTTGATAATCTAAGATCGTTTCACAAAACACTCAACATATTTAAAATGAAGAATCGATTTGTTATTGTTATTTCGAAACAAATTTCCGATGATTTCACTTTTATTTTATTATCCGGAATCATTTAGCGAGTTAGTAATATTATTCGAGTCGATTGTGTGGTTTTATTCGACGATTTATGACATGAATAATGGCAAAATTGTGTAAGCCAGTACCTAAACTATTTATTTATTTATTTTATAATTTTACTAAGTTATATTATAAATTCACAATACTATACTGTTATTATAATTTCTCACAACATACGCGTAAGGGGTAGGCAGAGAGAACGGAGTCCATTTCTGTCTTTTTTTTTTATTTTATTTTGAAGATACAACAGCTTTTACAATTTTTCACAGAAACAAAAAACAATTTGAATTTTTACTGCGCCAATTAATGTATCTTAACATCTTTTCAATGCCGAATCACTCGAAAACGAGTGCAGAGCTAAAAAAAAAAAAAAAAAAAACATCTTTTCAAAAGTTCTTTTGCCACAGATACAGCCTCTCATATTCCCTTTACTTCTGACCTCGAAGGTTTCTCTTGAAACTCAATCCCGATCTCAATGTCATCTCATTTTCACGAATATGTAACAACTAATGACTCTAAAAAAATTTCATTACTGATGTTTGATTTTTAAATGGAACAAGCCACTACAGGCTTACGACCGTCTTCTTCTGTTATATCGAAGTCTGGCTTAGTGTGATCACTTTACGTTAACAACGTTCGCCATTAGGTGGTAATGTTTAAGTCTCCGAAACTCTTAATCATGAGAATTCTCGACATGTTCAACATGTCGAAAAATCTCATGTATACCTACAACAAGTAGGTAGATATTTAATAATTATTAATAACATCTCATTTTATTTTCGTAAACTAAAACGGGATTTAAAATAGACCTAGGTGGAACTATAAAGGTATTTATCCTTGGTAACCAAATTCTAAATGTCATTAAGACATCGTTATTGAGGTTGAAATTGGATCGGAATCGTTGTCTATATGCAGAGTATCCTGGGCCATGCTGGTCCAGGCTGGTCAAATAGAGACTCTGGTCCATCATTGGCAAATAGCAACATTTGGCAAGTAGGTATATTTATACACCTAGGTACACTACTGGCCCAACATTGGCAGTTGGCTCGCTTATATATTATAGATTATTGTTGTAATGTCAATTGCAAATTTTATTTATCTATCTCTTTACGGTTTGATTTGGACTATAACATAAAAGAGAATATGTAAAGAATATTGTAAAAAAAATAACAAATGTGATGCATACGATTGCAAAATTCAAAAAATATCGTGATATGTTAAACTTTTTATTGCAAACGTTGCATTCATACGGCTTTTTCCGCTAGGGATTCGCATGTGTACTTAAATAATATACTGGTAATGTGGTAAACTTTTTATGGCAAACTTTGCATTCGTATGGCTTTTCTACGCTGTGAACCCATAACGAGATAAATATATTTATTTATTCGCAACTTTAGAAAAATAATGTACAGAACAATGTGAAAATAACTACATGGAAGACTGTCAACTTTGGACCAATATAGGCGATATTTGCCGGCTCGATCCACAAATATTGGAAGATATTGGTCATTGGTGAAGCGGCCACACTACTTGCTCATGCTGGGCCAGAGCCTCTATTTGGCCAGAATGACCCATAGTGAAGCTGTGGCTTTACTTGAGCATGGAATCGTTTTGTTCGATTCACTTCTTTCTCTTTATAAATTATTTTTGCTATCGCATCCATTCTTTCAACATACCCCAAATCATCTGAAATTACTCACATTCACTTTTGTAATAACACTAACTGTATAGGTATAGTTCTGGTCATATCTCTCTGTTTGCACCTCAAATATGAGATATTGCCTTGATTTTATGAATTTTGATCTGAAATAAGTTCACCATTTCATTTTATGTTATAAATAAGTAAGTACATTATTTTCATTTATTTTCGAAGATGTAGGTACTCAAGAGAAGTTTAAACGTGGTGATCCTTACCAAAGGTAATGCACACCCACTACCATATTTTAATCCTCTTAGAAACGTCTACGTACTTAACAGTATGATAATAATATTCATTTGAAAATCACTATAGACATATTATTATAAAATACAATAACAAAAATAAAATAATATATTTTTAAGAGCGTGGCTCTCACACAAGAACTCGCTAAGTGGGCGTCAAAATACCGCGTCTAATTTTTTTTTAATATCACATATTTAAAATATTGGTCTCTTATAAACGCATAAAAATAATGGTCCATTGTAATTATGAATTAGATCTGCCTGGAATTATACACGTATGATTTTGAAATTTTTTATATTTTAGTTAGTACTTAATACTTATACAAAATATAATAATAAATTTTAGAATACCTATATAATGTTATCTTGTATAAAACAACCGATTGGAAAAATAATAATAATATAACACTTTTCTATACAAAGGTGTAAGTATAGCCGGCGGAACTTATTGCCTGGGGCAATTTTTTCCAGTCAACCGGTCCCGTCCAATCTGAGGCAGGCCAACCCCGGGTAGAAATTTCAAGTGAACAAACACTTAGAAAAACTCTGACCCGACCGGGAATCGAACCCGGGACCCCGGATCTGAAGTCCACGCTAGTACAACTAGGCTACCGAGGTCGGTTATTATAAAAATTATGGCGTAAATCGATAGATTATTCGCTTTTTGTGCTTTTTTCTAACTGGAGCCTTAGGCCCCTATTCTCGATCTCTTCATCTGTCCAAATGGAGAGATGTCACTCCAATTTACCGTAAATGGAGAAAACCAAATGGATGTTGTTGAGAAATAGGGTCGGATATTCATCAGTCTAAAATTCAATTGGGTCAAGCCATTAGTCCATCACTCCAAATGGATCGTCACTAAAAATATAGAAAGAAATGATTAGATTAGAACAGTAAGGGTTTATCAAGATAAACAATTGATTTAAAAATTGACAAATAGATATATCTTGACAAAGCCCATTTGTTTACCTACTAAAATTATATGACCGAAAAACTATACCATCCTAGATTGTGGGATGCATACTTATACGACATGCTAATTTCATTTTTAACATCACATGTAGGCGACAAATAATTGTCATAAAATTATAATGACAATAATTAACAATCAAAATGTTCTTTAAAGTGTTATGGTAATTGGATCTGTGACTAATTACTGTCAAACTTCTTTAAAGGTAGGCAGTAAAGAAACAGTTATGTTAATATTTTTTATCGTTTTTTGTTGTTAGGTTTTTATGTTAATTATTCTTAGCAACGAATATAATAGTAAGCTTTTTTTTTAATTGTCACTTGTGTCTGACATTATGGCATACGGCATAGAGTCTAGGGCGGAATCTGCAACTGCAAAAAAAAATACACTGAGAGTCTCAGAAAAGAGACTCTGAGAGCTTTTTTGAGAAGACCCTCAAAGATAGGATTAGAAATACGAGCATACGGGAAATAAGATGGGCAAACACATGATTCTGGTAGATATGCACAATGCACATTTGTGGAGACTGTACTCATCCAGACTCCCCCACTTTGCACGGCCAACCCCATGGAAGACACGTACCTATAGATAGCTGGGAAGAGACCTCGCAAGAAGCTAATCCCATTTTATTAATACCGGATCTTCATGCCTTAAATAAGAAGATGTTTTTAAAATTGATTTTCGGTCTAGAAGAGGTCTGTGTTTCCTCCCAACAATTACCAAAAAACAAGAAAAATCCTGTCATAATTTGTTCCGTTCCTCCGAATCAAAGCTGAGAAATCAATATAATTTATTTCTTTAATAGAGACACCAACACAGAACACCGAACAACACAAAAAAAAAACATGAAACAAACCCATAAAATCTCCAGTGCTACAATAACAGGTATCTTCCGCATAGTTAGGTGGGTCAATCAACGTCTGAGCATTCAAATTTATCGCGCGAGTAAAGGAATGCACTTCGTCTGTAGATATTTCAAATGCTTTTATTGTGCTTTTTTTGTACCAGAGTTTTTTTTTTCTGTCACAACATAATCAATACATTTTTTTACCTTGTGTAAGGAACAAATAGGTATTTTTTTAACATTCAAACATTTTTAAACGCATTTTTTATATAATTTACAAATTTAAAAATCAATATTCATAATAAGGAGTACAGGACAACATCAGTTGGGAAAGCTAGTTTTAAATATAAAAAAATGTACCTACTTGGTAAAAATGTAGTTTTTGGATCAAAAAGTTGACAGAGATTATGTTAGACCTCAAAAGTGCTAAATGGCATATAAAAGAAATAAAGCAAAAGTTGTCATAAGAAAGAAATAAAAACAAAGATCCTTGAACTAAAGACCCAATAAACTTTATCATCCAAAACACCCACACATAGGTATTTTGTAGCAGTGGCCGTTTTTAACAATTCATCGCATGTTTAAAGGTAGGGGCTATTTATGTACAGTTAAACGTGTCTCACTGTACCGTTCATATATCATCTTAACTTCCTTAGGATTCTTTCATTATTCTTCATTCGTATTATGACATGACAAGGGTCAAAAATGCTGTGGAACTGGGTTATATTGGCAAATTTGATATCGATGTTTTTTTGTAGTTCTCAGCTGTTTTGGTTGCCATTTGTAAAAAAAAAAACTGTAAAATCTTTCTACACATTAATAGCTGGTTATCACAAAAAGAGGGGATTTTTTTTTAAAAGAAACAGATTGCAATTTTAAATAAAATGAATCAAATTAATAGGTAACACTTTTCCATATGAAATAGGAGCCAGTGTGTACAGCTGTTGTTACTATAACACAAATACCAAGCAGTTTTTCCTTTTTTTCAAATATCTAGCTAGTTTGAGGGTTGGTTAAAACTCAATTTCAAGATTTATATTGGACAAATCAAGATTAGACAAAAACGCATTAAACTTTATACACCATGTTACTGGGTCAAAAACGATGTCAAGAAGCGGTACCAAATTATTTTTTACACATCACACAGTTTCCCGCAGGGGGTAGGTAGAGATTACGGACTTCCACTCTTTTATATCCAAACAAACCTCTTTTTCTCATTTCTCTCTTCGTTCATTCTCTATACAGTCACTACGCTAACATCCGCTCCACATTCCTTTCTAATATTATTATTTCTCACCTTATCAATCAGTCTTTTTCCGCATATCCTACGCAGTGATCTCATTTCCGCAGCATTTATTCCAACTTCCAGATTTTTCGTCCATGTCCAAGATTTACTCCCATACATCATGGATGGTATCAGTATTGCATTGTGCATCAACTGTTTAGATTTAAGAGATACGTTCTTATTTCTATAGAGGTCTTAGTGCACCGTCAATCCTTCTACCAGCCAATTTCCTTCTTTCGATCTCCTTTTAACACTTTCCATTTCTTCGTTTAATAACCAGAAACAAATATTTGGACCATGAGATTTATATACCTAATAGTGCTTTTTTTTGACTAAAATTTTTATGGTTATTGAGATTGCATCTCAATCTTCAATCAGTAAGTGCCTCTATCCTTGTTAGTAATTTAAAAATATCCAAGTTACGTACAATGTGTGATCGGGGAAACATGATAAACGAATTTCCTCGACCATAAGGACAAAAATGCCCGTCATGGGATCCCATCAAGAGTCTATTGATATTATTGTTCTTGGTAAAAGGTTACTACCTATTCCAAGCCAGGGAGAACAATGATAGAAAGCAAGAAAGAATAAAAAGAAAGGTAAAAAGTTGAATGTAAGAAAAAAACAACTTAATTATTTACCAAGTAACAAATTAACCATTAATCAAACGGTTTCCCCTTGAAAACATTGGCGTAGCCGATTTTTCAGTGGTTAAAATATTTTAAAGAAAAAAAAAGCATTATGTGCTTAGTAGTTTTAAAGAGATAATTTTTTTTAATGGGCGCTTCAACTCACTTTGGCTGTCAAAGAAAATGGAGGCTCGTTGGTGACCAGCTGAATTTCGCCAGTTTGTCACTCGCAGAAGTTGCACCGCATTATTTCTGAAAAATAAAGAAAAAGCCAGTTTGGTGGAAAATTGTCTAGACAGTTTTTTTTCAAGGTATTTAGACTAGCAATTAACTTCTTTATAACGTTTAAGAAAGTTAAAGATCTCATTATTTTGATTGATTGATTATACCCTATCCATATAAAAACTTAAAATATATGACTTATTTTTTGGACTAATATTTCTCCCCATACGACGCATGTGGTCGCCACAAAGTTCCGCCGGACAATCATTTCCTGGGGTTGTTTGAGAAGGTTGAAATCCTGAAGTTCTTTATAATTTCCTCCCTGATTCTTCGTCTATTTGTACCGGTCGATGACTAGAATAGGATTTCATAGTAGGACCTATATGGATTGAAAGTTTTTTTTATAAAAAGTGTCTACTATGACCATATTAAAATAAGGTGTATGCATTTCTATTAAAATAATAATTTTCAATAGTTTTTATATTTTAAAGAAACCAGCTCCCGTTTTATTTTCTCAAATCACAATATCAATGAGCCGTCCCTGCTGTCTGCGGGTTCTGAACATAACTGGGAGAATTAGAAGCAATTAGCTTAAGATAACATCAAGACAAAGGTAATTATTGTACGTTACTTCTTGTTCGTCCATTATTATAGTAACCAAAAACTTGCACAAGATGAGAATCGCTGCAATCTTGATTCGATTTCGAGTTCCACTAGACTATGTAAATGTGTTCGCATTATTACTTGATTATGGACTATTCTTAAAATGGATACAAGAAATTGGTCTTAACGGGATCTGTTATTGTTAATATCTTTGAATGGAATAAAAAAAAAAAAAAAAGATAAACTTAGAACGCTGTGTTCCAATCAAGCCAAGAGACATTAACAAAAATGGATATAGTCATATCCTGGCGCCAACTACATGACAGCAGTAGCTATCCACAAAAACTTGATTGATCTGGTTGTTCTAAAAAAATCCAACAGATGGCTCTATATCACATTAACAGTAGGGGCAGTTGGCCCAGTGGTTACCGTCTCTGCATTGGGACGGCGAGGGACGCAGGTTCGAATCCTGTCCGGGGCATGAGCATTTTCCACATTTTGAACGTGACGAAAATTCTCATAATATTCGGGGATTTGAACATCACCACCTAATGACGAACACTGTCAACGAAAAATGATCACACAAAGCCAGCCTTCGAAATAACAATAGAAGTTGGTCGTAGGCCCGTAGTGATTTGCTCATACAATTTAAAATTCGCACAGTTTTACTAAGTCATCAGTTATTGATGATACATGATTTATAACAGTTTACGTCATTCCTATACCATATTAATATGAAAACCATCTGAAGGAAATACAAATAATAATGTTTCGTTCATTTATTAAATCATTTAACGACCATTTTTCTACGTGTTATGAATTATTATCATCGCCATATTAATAATGTTTCGTTAAGTTATGGTTATAATACGTGATTAATAACGGGAAAGGAAATATTCAATAAGGTAGGGGTGGATAGATAGGCAAATAAGGGTAGGAAGAATTAAACGTCATGAGATACCTAATGATGAATATCGTTAAGAACTCTATGGTATTTTTTTATTAAACTTTAATTTTAAATAATGTCAACCATTTCGTCGGATTTAAAACTTTTGTGTACAACTATGACTCAAATATAGCGTAATCCGGAAGGTTACATTCTTCTACTCAATCAGTTCCGTCTAGATGCATCAGGCATGATAGTGACACAAAAATAAAAGTAAAGTGAAACCTTTACACTTTTTTCATCCACGTCAACTTTTAGTATATTATGATGGTATCTATAATCTCAAGTGCTACAGTCATAGGTTTTTCTCATACTGACAATTGTCAATGTTCTTTTGGTTTGTTTTCTTAAATTTGAACGTTATTGTTTCTAAGCAGCTGCTATCAAAATAAAATTAAATAAAAAATCTTTTAAGGTTTTCCGTTTATTTATCATTTTGTATAACAGTTTTTCAATTTCGTTTGTTGGAAGACAAAGGAATCGATCGAACAAAAAAACACTACATCAAGGAAATCAATATATTTTATTTATCATATGAAATTCTATAACCTTTATAATATCGTTTTGTTTTATTCTCTTATCGAATTGGGGATGTTTATTCCTCCATAAATTCATCGATATTTTCGTAAATTGAAAAGGAGAGTTCGTCTAATTTTTTCTCCAACCTTGCCGATGTTATCTACTCTCGAAAATTGTGCATATGCGGTGTAAACTCCTACAATTTTCATTCTTTTCTCTAGGTCTTGGCGCCTTCAGCCAAAAGCTTTCTAACCTTTTTACGGTTACCAACAGAAATATTTACACCAAAAAAACACAGAGCCGATACTAGAAGTAGAGTTTATCGTTGATATTGGATACCATAGTAACAATAAGAAGCAAGAACTAATTTATGGGCGATGACATTTCTTCCTCTTTGTTATTACCTTGGTGACCATATAAAATAAGTAAATAAACACTTCTATACAAAAGTGTCAGTATTATATAGCCGGCGAAACTTATTGTACAACCGGTCCCGTCCAATCTGGGCAGTCCAAACCCGGGTAGAATAATTTTCAAGTGAAAATACTTACATAAAACCCGGGACCTCGTGATCTAAATTCCACGCCTGTACTTCTAGGCTACCGAGGTCGGACCGTATTGTGAACGATCAAGAAAACATTATACTCTATCGGGTTTTGTACAAAAACCAAGTCTTTCGATTATCGTTTACCTACACTAATCTTTACATTTTCAATGATAATTTTTCCTATGATTTACATCCCTATTGTCAAACACACATGAACCATATTTTTTCTTTCATAACATAAAATATGTTTCATACATTTACAGGTTCTTTGAGGTACAATATATTTTTTTACAATATTTATTATTTTCTACGTTGGTACATAAGCGGAATGAAAATAATATATAATGTACAAATTTCAATAGAGACATCTCTCCACTGGTCCCGGGTTAATCTTGAAATGGATATATTTCTTGTCTTAGGAACCATTAAGGTTTGTATCTGATCTAAAATCTCCGTGTCTTGTGGTCACGTCGACCATTTGTTTTCAGTCGCAAACGGATAAATGAAGAATATAACCAACCACTGACGTTTGCAAAACCATAGAACAGTTCATCACCCCTAGAAGAAGCATTTTTTCTTATCTATAATAATATAAAAGAATGTGGGGCTAGTGCGAACACTTATAACTCGAGATCGGCTGAACAGATTCTTCCGATGTTTGATTAATTGGATTTTTCTCCGCTCCGGATAGCAAAATAACCAATAAAAAGGTCGAAAAATGGATAAGAAATAATGTAAAATATAATATTAAAGTTAGTGTGGAACGGATTTACTGACAACTACGCCTCCTATGAAAAAACCCATAAAACACAATTTTTATTTACTTTGACAACCATTAAGTTTCAAAAATTGGGAACCTACGTAGATTTTTTATAGAATTTCTTTCAAGCTTTCAGATTTTTTTTTAATACGAAAACCTATTTTTTTTTTTTGTATAAATTACAAATTCGAAATCAATATTAATAGTAAAGACTACTGCAGTACAACGTCTGTTGGGAAAGCTAAAGTTGCTAATAAAATAACGTCTTTCGGTTGCACCATATTTTTATCCATATATTTTATATCGACTATAACAGTACACGTAATACATAAGTAGCACTCCATGAAAGTTTGTACTTCAAAATACTAATTTTGTTTCCATCTATACGGTCCATTCTTTATCGAAGTTATCTGTGATCCAAATGACAAGGCGACAATGACTGTCCGACTTAATCCTGACGCAGACTCCAAGAATTTATCTGGTGATGAATCTTAAGACCATGATGGGAAAGGATGAATTGCACTATTTCCGCGTTCCACCCTCAGCAGGAATAAAAAAATGGTTCAAAGAACTTTCCTTGTTTACTTGAGTATTTTGCACATATTAAGAATTGTACAGATTAGTATGATCAGTCAAAAAAAGAGATTATTTAAATACGAAATAGATATGGAGAGCATCGTCAGCTAGAAACTAGAACTGATTAGCTGATCCGACAAAAAACTGCCTGGCTAATCAAAACTTTATTATCATAACATAACGTTTGCGTTTGAAAGTTCGCGGTTCAATATTATGTATAGAATTCAAAGTTTACGCAATATCCTTTATGTACATAGCCTAAGGGCCCTAAGGCTGCTCGTGTTTCAGTTTTGTTGAAAAAAATATATGAATATAATTAAGGCCGATGAAAACACGTGCAAACCGCTAACTATAACCATCCTATTTACTAATTTGTTAAGTTCGTCCGTAACTCTGTAATTTCTTTGAAACACTAACTCCACCTGAAATAGTTTTCATTCGACATAATATTGTCATTGTGATAAAGTCAATATTTCTATGGGAAATATTTTGCATAGCTACTTACATATTATAATGTTATTCGTAGGTATGTCCATATTCAAGAATATGTAACAACTAATGACTCTAACAATTCATTACTAATGTTCGATTTTTAAATGGAACAAACCACTTCGGGCTTACGAACTATAGTCGATATTCGTTTCTATGACAATCAAAACGGGTGTCTGCGGGAAATATTATATCGACGAAATATGTTATACTTGATCAGAGGTTCCTACATACAACCGTTGCTAAGGGAAGGATTGTCAAACTGTCCGCCGTCTCCATATTACTGATTTATAGGACGATCAAATAATAAATGACCATATTCTAGGTCCGACAGGTTTTGCCGCTTGTTTTGAATTCTCTGCCATTTTCAACATACATATCTACATAAACTGGGATATTCTTCGAAATTGTTCATTAGGGCGGGACAAGAGAATCAGTTTAAAACTTCTTTCTGATTTATTGAGGTGTAAGAGGAAGTCATAAAGTTAATTATTTGAGATAGAGTCTAAGAAAAAAAGAAAATTTTTTTTCGGAGCAATTTAAAGAAAACCATTTTTCAATATTCTTTTATTTTCAGAATAATCTTTATCATCTGCTTGTGATTTTTAAACGAATTACCGGGTATTTTTTTTTTCTAACATTATGCAAAATTGTTACAAGTACATATTATGAACATTCGTCTAATTTTATTTGCGTCATGAAGAATTAACCATCAAAACCACGCCCCTTAATTCTATTTTATTTTTCATGAACAAATTTGTATTTGAAAATAAGATTCAGGCAAGCAATAAAAAATGATCGATATCGAAAATGACCACGGCGGATTTTCATTGTTTTTAATTTGGCTGTGTTCACCCAAAGTGAAGACAAAAATACACTTTTAACATCTTTCACACTAAGCAAAGGCTCGTATGTTATATGTGTAAATGTTCGGCAACGGAATTCCAACCAAGACCCTCAATATTGAAAGCCGTCGACCGAAACGCTGGTCTACCAACTACTGACAAATAGTCTAATAGTAGCCCACAAACTATAATCGAGATGTTGTTATTTTAAACAACTAATGACTCTAAAAATACATTACTAATGTTCTATTTTTGAATCGAACAAACCACTACGGGCTTACGACCGTCTTCTACTGTTATTTTGAAGGCTGGCTTAGTGTGATAACTTTACGTTAACAACGTTCGCCAGGTGGTAATGTTTAAGTCTTCGAAACTCCTTATGATGAAAATTCTCAACATTTTCAACGTGTCGAAAAATCTCATGTATGCAACAATTAGATATTTATAATAATCAATGAAATATAGACATAAAAATTGGAAATTATTGAGAGTAAGAGAGCAACCAAATTTGAAGACTGCGACTGCTATCATGTATTTGCCGCCAGGATGTGACTAGATCCATTTTTGTTAATGTCTCATCTTTATTGCCTATTGGCTTTGTTGGTGCACAACATTCTAATTACCTATATCTAGATTCTTGTGACCATTTTTCAGGACCAGATCTTAAAGAATATGTTACAACTAATGACTCTTAAAATACATGACTAATGTTCGATTTTTGAATGGAACAAACCACTACGGTCTTACGACCGTCTTCTACTGTTATTTCGAAGGCTGGCTTAGTGTGATCACTTTACGTTATTTTGCATAATTACAGCATTAAAACCACTAAAAAATAGTGCTCTTTTTTATTGTGATTTTATTGCGAGTCTTGAAAATCAGAACCATAAGAGGAGTTCTTTGAAAATCATTATATTTTTGAGTTTAGAAACTAAGCGTAGATAAGTGAAATGTACCATAGGGTGCTATTATAGAACCAATGTTCTGAATATGCACTTCGAACAATTGTTTCTGTTAACGATGTTTTCTAAGCAGTCGAGAAGGATTTCACGTGAATCAAGCGTTGTCACTGACCGTATAGTATCTATCTTGTGGTGTTAGAAAATAAATAGGACTAATAATAATATAAAAAAATATATCGTTGTTGAATAAAAATGTTCGTATGAGAGTTCAAATTTCGCATCAGCAGGTTGAGAACTCCGGACAATTTGACATTTCTTCATCTAGCAACAGTTGTATGTAGGAACCTCTAATGAAATAAGTATTATATTTCTTACATAAAATATAAGATACCACGGAAATTTGTTATTATTGATTGTTATAGAAACTATATCGACTAATTTTAGGTAGAAAATAAATGATACACTGAGCAATACTTAGCGTGTTTGTTCGTACATAGAATTGTAAAAATACTGTCATGTTTCAACGCAATGTATCTGTTTTTTTATATAATTTTCATACAATATTTTAGTTACGTAAGAAACTATAATGACTCTTGTGTTATGTTGGTAATATGGTATGAAAATATTATTATATTGTAAAACTGCACCGACGGAAGTGTTGCCAACCTCAGCGAGTAATAATAATGATAATAGCGATGGGAACCGCAGCAGGAAAATGGCGGAAACTGTAGCACTGTACTGGAGACAAGTGTGTCTATTATTCTATAAAGGTGGTACCCCTGTAATGTTGCTATCTCTCTGATTTGTAATTCCATAGTCTATGGTCACCCATTCGCTAAATCAGTGTTCACAATTTCCACTTTTTTTTTAACAGAATGGCGTTGCAATTCTATTTTCAAATTATACGTTTGAACAAAGAAAAATAATGATTCCATATGGATTCGAAAATGATATTCTTTCTTTGAATCTCATACCCAATTCTTAAGCCTTTCGATAGAAAACAATACCGAAACTCTGAATGAGTATGCAAAGAGTATAGAGTAACAGATTTTTGGTCAAACTCAACCAAGTTAATTACCGAAAACATTCGATCTGAGAAACTAGATTTGATTTTCCAATGGATTGCTTGTGACATTTCTTTTTCTGGAAAAGTTACATTATTAAATATTGTAAGTGTACCAAAACAGCCATTAATTAATTTTAATTATTCCGAAATCACTCCAAGTAAACACAAATTTGACATTCTTCACAGAAATCAAAGCTCATGTTGCGAAAGAGGAAGTCATACCGGCCTTCAGAATGAAAGTCGATGGCTGAACCATTATTTTTATTTATAAGATTCAATATAAAAAAAGTATTTCCCTGATTCAAGTAACAGACTATAATTTGTTGAAATACTATTGCCCTCTTGCGGCAATAAGATCCAACTTATATGTATACTCGCAAGGTGCAGCGGATAAAGTAGGAACTACCCAACAAAATTCCCATTCCTTAGTACTCCAGTTACATTATATTATTTTCTTGTATTATTACATACAGAAAACTACAACAACGCCAGCACTGTACAAATTATTCCAAATTTACAATTTTTTTAATTATTCGTTATGAAATTGTAGTAGATTCGCGAAAACGGTGAAACACAAATTTAGTATTATGCTGTTTTTTTTTTTACATCACCAAGAGATTCTTTCACATACAACTTTCTGCTAACTATTTTTTATAAATTATCAATTACTAGCTTATACCCGTCTTGATTTACGTTTTTGATTCCGAATGTCAGGCTTGATCGGTAGGTAATTAAACAGGTTCTACTGTTCTAGTCTAGCTTCTCATTGCTTAACTGACCTCTATAACTGACATAAGCACAGAAAAAGAAGAATTACACTTTCACAATTCATAAAAAGAGAGAAGAATGACACTTTTAATGTTTATTATAATTTTGTATGAAGATCCTAAAAAATAGAGTTTTTTTAAATAGCTCTAAATATAGTAAAGTTAATGCAGCAAATTGTATTAAAGAACCTTCTCCGGCATTTTGCACGGCTCTGTGCAGATTCATATCTGACGTAGCATTTGTATTTTGAGCGTGATGCTATGACATACGGTAAAAAAGCAAATAAAAAAACATTTCTGAATTATTATGTACCTAGATAGAGAAGGAGGGGATAATGCGAGTTTAATTTAATTTCCCAATTTACCACGCAACTTTCTTAATTTTTTCATTCATAAGAACCGTCTACTGAAAAAAGCAAACACAACAAAAAAATAATTATTGAAATCGGTTCAGCCGTTTAGGCGTGATGCGATGACATACGGTAAAAAGCAAATAAAGAAACATTTCTGAATTAATATGTAGATTTACCACGCAACTTTCTTAATTTTATCTTTCATAAGAACCTTCTACTGATAAAAGCCAACACGACAAAAAAAGAATTAGTGAAATCGGTTCAGCCGTTTAGGCGTGATGCTCTGACATACAGTAAAAAGCAAATATACAAACATTTCTGAATTATTATATAGATAGATTTATTTTCGGGTCTTTACCACAAATTTAATTGAATAAAAGTCCCGCCATAGTGTGTTGAGGCTTTTGGGTTTATTTTTCTCCGAGCTACGAAAAAAACCATGATAAATTTAAGTACTTATTTTTGTTTTGGTTTAGGGTTGATAGAATTCTTACTCTCTAACCAGTGACCACCTCGATTAGAAATGTCGGGATTGGCAACGAATAAAAGACGAAGAGAATTATTATTAGAAAAATTACGCTGTTAACTTTTGCAGTGAGCCTCGTATATCAAGTCTAGCATTGTTGATCGATCGGAAGCTTGCAAACTTTTTAGAACATTTTTTTTTTTTTTTGAAAATTCAATTCAAATCGAACATTTTATTTTTCTCTCTGAAAACTATGCTGCATGGGATAAAACCAAAAAAAAAATACTGTTTCGTTCGAAAATATTTGAAAATTTATTTTAACCCTTTTATACCCGATGATACGTTTTTTTTTCAAACGTCACATCGCATTTTTTCAGTAGACGCACTTCAATGATATTATTATACACCGAACTCGTTTGTCTTTTGTTTATTTTCGCATATTTTTTTTTCAGTTGTAGCGAAATATTCGCTACACTTTCGCGTGAATCTCTTTTGATTTTGTGAATATTTATTACGATATTTAAAATCAATTTCGGTTTTCTCTTTTTACAAAGCGATTTCATCAGTATGACTTTTTATACAATTAGATTCTTCCAATCCTTTTCGATATAAAAACGAACAAAAAAAATGATTTTGATAATTGACCATTGGAAATCAATAAGAGTCGAACAGCAATATCTAAGATAACACTCATAATATTCAAACGTTGATACAAGAGTAACCTTTATCTTGAAAGACCTGGAATTCTAGGATTTCAGCAATAATATTAATAAGACTGGACATAACAAGGCTACAATGAGCAGAAGAAATAACGTACACTTTCAATGTATACTCGTATATTATAATAATATGTATTACTGAATTCCTTGAAATTATAACAATATCCGCATTCAAATTTCGAACGCATAATTCTATAATTGAATTCAAAATGAAAATTAGTTCGACATCTTCCCTCTGCAGCGAAATTGCCGATGCTATATTGTTTTGAATAATATCAAATTTAATGGAATAGGTACCACCCTTCATATAATAATCGCTCATATTGAAAATTATTACTTCTAGCTTGTAATAATTAAACTAGGTTTTGTGGCACTCAGTTTATTTAGATCTCTCGTTAAAAAAAGTCAATTTCAAATCTTGTCGTTCAAAGCTTTGATATCTTCACTAAAATCTCCCCTTTTAAGCAATGCTGTTGAAGCTTGTGTTGTAGAATATGTGGATTGTTGGAACTAGGATTCAAAAAACTAGCTTTCACTGTTCACTATATTATCACCCTGGAGATATCAACAAAATGATGATATTTGTTGACGGTGGTAGCCATTTTTTTTAAATATGACTTATTTGCCACATTCATTCTCATCATTCATTCAATCTAAAAGATAATCTCCATATATATACCACCAAACAGACCACTAATTTTCAAGGCTGTCATCGTGTCTTCTGGCAATGCCCGAATGACTATCCGAGAGAGTCTATCCGTTATCTACGCCTTTTTGCAGTCCAAAGGACTCGAATTATACGTCTCTCTATCCCCGTTAGCACACCTCCGCTGTGGATTAGCCGAAGCGACGACGGTCACATCTGTCAGTTTCTGCGCGCCATGTTGAGAGTGGGATAGCATGCTCAAACCCGTACTGTTTTCTATATATTCATCTCTCTCTTGCGGTGTTTCGCCATAGATTACTTCAAATTGTATTCACACCGCCTGATATTTCGCGGATCCGTGTGTTTCGCATTCCGCCCGCTTTTGAAGTTATCAAAATCGACAGAATTTTGGAGCGAAATTGAAGCGAACGTCATGTTTTCCATAGAATTGACAGATGGAATATGTTAATTGCGTTTTGTTGTGGGATGGTTTGCAGAAGTTGGATGTGCATATTTTCTAAATTGTAAGTAAAAACGTTGTTAATGTTGTAATATTTAAAAATATATATGAAATGTGAAATAATGTTGTGGTTTTAATTATTTATATTTCCCAACAAAACATAACCATAGAATAATTACTTATGTGCATTTTTCTCTTTCGCTACTGGTTTACCCGCTAGTGTACTAACACTACCTGCGATTTCGCTTTCTGCAGTTCCGTGTGCCGCGATTCGCGGCGGAGGTGTGCTAACAGCCTCAATGCCACATCTCGAAGGCAGGAATTCTTATCTTTTCCGGAATGAAGTGTGCAGACGTCATATTGAATTAAAAAAGGCCTTCGATACAGAAACCCATACTACGTTACTTCGCGGATTCGTATAATAAACTAATTTATTTCGCACAGAGGTAGGATTGTTATTATTTTACGCTTTGAATTTTGTGTCCGTGTTTTGTATTGGCATTACGAATGCGTTTTCCGCCCGGCCGGACACTGTTGGCATTACGGTAGAGCGGCTCCCAATGTGTTAACGAGATGCCGGTATTCAAAGAGTTATCTAGCGCTTACGTTAAATTTACAATTCCGCTGTTTTTGATCAAATGCACTGAATTTTCCGATTCATTTTAAGGATGTATATCGTTCTTTAGTAAATACATCGAACAATAATAATTCAATACCTATATTTTGAAAGATTTGTGTTTGATAAAGTGAAATTCACTGTGAAGAATTTAAAGAAGTTGTACCTACTTTCACAATTTTTTGTCCTGTGAGACTTTATACTTTCTTATGCTATGGGTTGGGAGTGGCGTCGCAAAATACATTGGTGAATCAGAACAACTGCGACAGACTTAGAAAAAACATTTCGAAGACTCCGTGAATACTCTTGAGATGGCAGTCATTTGAATCATGGAGACCCAGAAGACTACCAGGCGAGAAGAGTTGAACGTGCGAACGTCAAAATGACGTCCTTGTAAAGTACGTTGACATCAACCGATGGGTGTAGAGAACTGAAGGTGTGGAAGATGTTAAAAAAGCCATGTGTTCAGAGTTGACGGAAATAGGCTGATCAGAAGAAGACAAAAAGCCAATCTTATTAGCTATTTTTTAATAAAACCCGCAATGAAGCGCTGATTTAATGATTGGTTTCATTTTTGAGCAACGGTTTTTGTAGATCGATATTAGCATTGCAACCTTTTGCGAGCTTTGGATTTTCCCAGAACTTTATTCCATTCACTTCGATCCATATTCCACTTTATTCATGTAGTTTTCGTCCATACATAGCCTTTTTTTCGAGGAGGGGAAAATCCTCATTGGACGTTATGCCGGACTCCTGCGCGCAGGTAGACCTACCGACTAAAAAGTAAAAACCCCTTCTCTTCGACTCCACTGCAGCGGTACTATCCGTAGATATTGCTTCACATCCATATATAACCCTAGGTTCTTCTGGTTTTGATCTTCCAACAAAAGTTTAACATTAAGTACTTCGATCAATATAATATGGAAATATTTTTTTTTATTAAACAGAATTTTCTAAAACCAATTACTTAAATGGCTAACTTTATAATATTATGTAAGGAATATTTACTTACCTTCGCCGTAAGCCAATCACGTGGATTAGCCACGGGCGAATATCTTACGCAAGGACAACAACCCTCTATTGTATTTGAGTGCAACAAAGACAAATAATTTTGTTACAGTATTGTAACAATCTTGGGATATTGTAAATATCTACTACCCTTTATATTTTTCAACAAATTCCGTTGAAGTACAATTTTTTTCAATTGTCAAATAACGTAACAGAAATTTCGTAATAATTATTAAGAACATAAGAGATTTCGTCATTTACTTTCATGCTTAGTAATTTCAATAACTTTTCTTGGAACCGTGTAATAGACAATTATTTATTGGCTTATTCAATATTCGTATCAGAAAAATGTTTTTACAGCGGTGATGTTCGCCACCCACCATGTCTTGACAAAATCAATCAATCAATTCTCCCTTTTACACCCCACCCAGGAGCACAGGGAGGCAACAAGAGCTCTCCATTGCGCTTGATCCTGCGCAATGTTTATGACCTCCTCCCACACCATGCCTAAATCCCTCAGCTATGCTTTGATGTAGCGGCCACAATGTGAGAGGGTCTTCCTCGTCTTCGGGACCCTGATGGGAGGAAGAACAGCGTTCTCCTCGGCCAACTGTCATTCGGCATCCTTAACACAATGACATATCCCAGCCAAGTCCATCTCCTCTCCACAATGGTAGAGGTGATGGGCTCACATTGGGTGCGCCGGCGTATAGCGTCGTTCGTGATACAGTGGTACCATCTTATACCCAAAATTCTCCTGAGGCACTTCATTTCAAATGCAGAGATTTAATAGGGGGATGGTAACGGAAGAGCCTGGATAGAAGTGATTGGAGATCTCGTTTGTCTGTTTATCCCATAATCTATGATTTTTATATCGTTTTAATTATAATATTTTTTTTACCATTTTAATGATTGACCTTTTAAAACTTAACTAACTTTTTTCATTTTGTTTTCTTACATACTTAAGATTATTTTAGTTTTCTAATTTCTCTAAAACTCCTCCGCATCACCAAAACCTCCTTTCATCTAACTTCTGAGAATTTTATATTATGCTTTTTAATATTCCCTCTTTTACTTTATTCCAAGAATATAAGTAAACATCGTCTTATATAATGATCTTGTACCGTGTAATTTGAACATTTGTACAAATAAACTGATGAATGTATCCTGTATAATAATTTTCTAAGTTCGTATGTAAGTTAACATACGTAAAACCCAATGTATTACAAACTAATATCTGTCACCTGCTTGCAGCGCCATATCAAAATTATTATTATTATGTTTATGGCATCCCATCCCTTGAGGGACGATTTGTGCCAGATATCAAAATTATCTCATTAAAAAATAAAAGTTAGTTTATTTTATCGAAACAATATCAAAAGTTTACAAGAATTCAGAATTTTATTTATTTATTTATTTATTTATTTTATACTTTATGCATATTAAAAATAGTGTACAAAAAATAAATTCGAAAACAGTTGACCAAAATTAATAACACAAATAATTTAGCAATAGATTCGAAAGTTTATTCACACCTCAACAATTTAAAAGTCAACCTTAAACTACTGTGGAGTTGACGGCTCTCATACTGCAGTACCACTAGTATAAGTTTTCGATGATCGAATATCGAAACGATCATCGAATGAGTTTCGAAAAATTTCCATACAAAAATGATCGAACGATTCGATCGTTTTATTTTCGAACACCATTTGCACGCCAATAAGCGCTTATTAGCGTGCAAAATAGCTTTCGTCCTAGCCCCACAGATTCATGTAGCAACTGTAGATCACAGCATACTTTGCATACGTAAAGGTGATCACAACTAAACCAGCCATCATGATTGATGACAGTCGTAAGCTCTAATGGTACACGACATACTAACGGTGAAATAGCACTCATACAAATTTGATGGTTGCAACAGATGTTGAACGTGTATAAATGTGTTGCTAGTCTAGCGGCTACGACGCAGGCTTTCGTACTGTTTCGTTCGGAAGTCGTGGGTTCGATCCCAGGTGCCGACCATCTTCCTCTTTCACGACACAAGCTTTAAGTAGCTTACTGTGAAAGAGTCAAACAGTGTATTTGTGTTCACTTTGAGTGAGCATAGATTCATTTAAAAAAAAATTGAATTCGTATAATGATAAGCTTATTACCTTTTAACCAATATAATTTAGATCGATGCATCATCTGTTTCAAACCATATATTTTCATCTGATTATGAATACGGTTATTATAATGAAAAACAAAAAAAATCATCTACCAACTTAATTTTTTCTATCTCTTTCCTAGCATCCGACAGGTTAAGCTGCTAGTTTTTTTTTATATAAACATATAAAATTTAATAGTATGGAACTTGTTACAAAATAATGATGGCAAACTTGAGAAGAATATGACTGAAACACATTGTGAGTGAACGACTTAAACATCCCCCTACAGCATATTGTATTGAAAACAATGGGCAAGGATCGACAACCCTTCTGTTCTTTAAGAATGTTAACCCATTCAGGCAGAATACATTTTTTTCCATTTATAAACAAGACATTCAATTAAAATTGTTGTTTTTTTTTTAGTTTTTTATTTCATAAAAATCGCTGCAAGGGTTAGAAAAAAATAGTTTGAATATTTTTGATTTTCAAAAAAATGTAAAAAAGAAAACATCTTAACAATTATCATTTTTTAGAAAAAAAAAAACATATTTTTAATAAATGATCTTTTTGAAAAAACTGTGCTTCACATTTCAATTAATTCAGCGTTATAGTATGTATTAAGAAAGAAAAACATTGATCTTCTTGTGGGAACTTTATTTTAAAACAAAAATATTTTTATTTATTTTTAAAACTTTTAAATAATAATAAATGAAATATTGTACAAAAAAAAGGAACGTTTTTTACTGGAATATTCCAATACTGACTTAACGATAGACAATCTTTTGGACATTGTGTTGGTTGATCACAAGAATAGAATAACCTATCTCGTAGATACCACTGTATTATGAGCTTTTGTAAGTATCCACGGATGGGACCACGAGAATTTATAAAATGCCGTATTAAAAAGTGTCTTTAGTTTTTTTTAATAGGTATTCTTTTAAATTTGTTTGTCAATACGGCTTAATAAATGTATGCTTCATCATATGAATTGGTTGCTTTTTATTTTATAAAATTTTGAATGCTAGTGCTCAAACGGGTTAGAATAGATTGTACTCGCTGCATTCTGTCGATTCGCGGTTGAGAAACGATAAAAGTAATAGAAAATTGGATGCAACTGAATTGGAAAAATTGTTATAAAACGATTTATTTAATAATATCCTATTACGTCGAGCGAAAAAAAATGGTTGTTAAAGAATATCCATTCTGAGAAAATAAATTAGAAAGTCGACTTGTTCATTGTTTGCTATCGAGTTTCTTTATTCTTTTGTCTGCATTCTGCCTTTTTTGTTTTATATCTAACTACACCAATCATATTGATCGTCCGCTATACAAAGAAGTTCAGTGGGCAAAATTGGCATCTTGTTAACTGCGGTATCCAAGTTACGCTAATTGACACTAAACGTCAAAACTATACTGTCTCTTTCCCGCTTTCATTATTTTACTACCGGTAGCGAAAGAGATATGATATTATAATATACTTAATTAAATGATTTGATTTGAAGTAGTATTGCCCCAGAACAGACGTTGTCTAGTGGGACAGTAAATTCCAATAATTATATATGTAAACTGTTTGTTAAGTGTAATTTATAATGGAAATAAATAAATAAATAAATAAACTTAATGCTTAGTATTTGTCTCGAAGAATACTGCGTTCATAGTGTTACATGCTATTGAAACCATCAGCTGTCAAGATGAATTAATAATTTTTGTTATTCGCATCTTATTTCAAAGTTTTTGTTTCATAACTGTTAGGTACTATACCTATTCTTTTTTACCCCTTTATACTGATCGCAAATGTGATTTTGGTGAGTCTCTGGTGGCTTATGAAATAACATACATACTTAATGTATAATAATTTTCTTGTTTCAGGCACACCTCTCCAATAGATTAGAAGCATTTAAATAACATCGT
This sequence comes from Mystacides longicornis, assembly GCA_963576905.1. Taxonomy (NCBI): domain Eukaryota; kingdom Metazoa; phylum Arthropoda; class Insecta; order Trichoptera; family Leptoceridae; genus Mystacides; species Mystacides longicornis. The sequence continues at coordinate 4,828,815 of OY756438.1, forward strand.
CCAAAATATAAATGGTAAGCATTTTTTTTTTAATTATCATATCTTAATTTAAAAAATGGAGAGCTATTTTGCGTGTTCATCGCATCACGCTTAAACTGCTAGACCGATTTCGATAATTCTTTCTTTGTCGTATTGGCTTCTATCAGGAGAATGTTCTTATGAAAGCATAAATTAAGCAAGTTGCTTGGAAAAATAGAAAATAATTAAAGAAACCACTAAGTGGACAACCTTCTTAGTTCTTTTAAGAATATAATAATTATTATTCTAACTAGCTGACCTGCCCGACGAATTTCGACCTAACCCAAAATATTTAATCTATAGTTGCGTAACTTTTTAAAAAAAATCCAAGAGATGGCGGTGTAGTAGGATTTAAGCCGCATGTGAAACACGGTACGTTATTGTATATGTTGTTGCGAAAATAGGCTCAAATTTTTCCGAATTATTACGTAACTAGCTTATACCCGTCTTGCTTTACGTTTTTGATTCCGATTGTCAGGCTTGATCGGTAGGTAATTAAACAGGTTCTAGTCTAGCTTCCCACTGCTTAACAGACCTCTATAACTGACATAAGCACAGGAAAAGAAGAATGACACTTTTAAAATTTTTGTTTCACCGACCTCATAATATTATACGAACCTACCGACATAATTTGCAAGTTTTCATAGAGAGAGAGAGATAGCTCTGTGGTTTGAATCTTAGCTACATTCCCTAATGTGTGATAATTAATTAGGCTCTCCACCCATAGAGGGTGATTTGCGCTATCTGTCAAACTTCAAAATGGAGGAATCATTTTGCAAATTTTTTCATTAAATCTTTATTTATTGAGAATAATAAGATTTGAATAACATTTATATGTATAACAAATCAATCTACAGTTATTTTATTACATTTTCATACCGTAATACCAAGATTCCATTCAACGTTTACATGAGTAATTTTGTTTCCAAAAGATGGCTTACTGTCCTAAAAGATCCTAAAAAATAGAGTTTTTTAAATAGCTCTAAATATATTAAAGTTAATGCAGCAAATTGTATTTAAGAACCCTCTCAAGCAAATTGCACCGCTCTGCGCAGATTCATATCTGACGTAGCATTTGTATTTTGAGCGTGATGTTCACATATACGATAGAAAGCACACAAACATTTCTGAATTATTATGTAGATATGTTAAGATTTAAGACGAACGATGAACATAATAACTAATGAAATATCGGGATGATGTTCGACGGGTCAGCTAGTTACCGATATTTATATTAAAATAAAACCTAACAGCGAGTAGGTATATTATATAGATAGAACCTAAGTTCGATAAATGTCCAACTTTTCGACGCCTCTAGTCAAAATATTCGAAAAGAAGTGTTTGACTGGAAGAAAAACTAGTTATTTCGACGTAAAATTTTACCAAGATGTTCTTTATTTATTTTATCGGTTAGATCATTTTGGCCCTATCGGAAATGAGTTCCAGTATCATAATATATAGAGTAGTTCACACATAAATAAGGGCCGAGCACGATATCGTCTATTCTAAGTATTTAAAACACTAACTAAACGAACCGTGCAGGGAACATTTACTTACATTTGATTACAAAAGAAATAGCATATATGCATTTTGTAAAGTTAGATCAAAAAGTTTGCGTAGTGTTTTTTTTTAAATAAATGAAAATAACAAATTGATTAACTTTTAATAAAATAAATAAATAAACTCTTTTTGGATAAATAAATATTACCCAATTGGCAAAGTTTCTTCTCAATTGGTTGGTTGGCCAACGCTTATGCTTACAAGCAACAACCAAGAAACTTTCGGTTGTTGCTTGTAAGCATAAGCCTCAAATGGATTGTTAGTAATAAATAAATAAATTAACTTTTCTATAATAGTCGTCAGTATAGCCGGCGGAACTTATTGCCTGAGGCAATTTTTCAGTCCCTTTCCAAACTTAGACAGGCCGACCCATAGTTATAGTAGATTATATAAATACAAATAATAAAATTTATTGCAATGGTGGTTAAAACTCATCCTCAAAATTGACGAAATCCTTCATATAAATACAGTATAAAAGAACGAGTCTGCAATGGTCCTTTCTGACATCCTCATTCGCTATCCTCATGGCCCAACTTCCCTCTATTATGGGAAACAATGATGGGTATGCACGTGTTGCGAAGGCACATTCGACGTACGTACGTAACATGTTTTTCCCATAGTTTTATTGAAGGTACTTCGTTTCAAACGTGAAGATTTTTGTGCCTTGACTTTGCTTAGGTTCCAGGAAAATGGCGACAATATTACGCTTTGAATAATTTATAATATATTCCTTCTACAAGCTCGACGCTAAAATTATTTCTATTTTCGTCATATTGTCTAAGGCGCCACTTTCCATACCAGTACGTAGCGCCAGATCGATCCTGAAAACACGTTACTCCCATTTAATTGAATTAATCCACCTGGGAGACTTGTTGGCTGCAGATTTTTATCAATCAAATGTGATCAACAGGGCTAGCGATATTCACCATCCATGAGCTCCATTTTGATACCATTACTTATCGGCTGATGTTTGCTGTTTCGTCGCAGATTTAACGTTAGGTCGTCTGCTCATTTACCTTGTGATTCGTAGGACCATGGTAATTTTGTGAAATTCCTAATGAAGTTTTTTTATCAATCACGCCGTCTCCTTTAAGGGTTAAGCGCAGAGAACAAACCTCCACTTTTTCATCCAAGTTCTTATTCTTTCGCTTCTTGCGTCGACTTACCATTTTTCTCATACGACCAATTTCTTGCTTCTGACCCGGTTTTCCTGAGAATGAGGATGGAAACGACGTGTTTGATCCACGTCATTTTCGGTCGAGCACTCCTCCTTACACATTTTGGTTCAGTATTATTAATTATTTTTTATTGATCATTTGCGTCCATTCTTTTGATATGCCCTTAATAGTATAGATAGAGTATTGAAATATATCCAGGGCTTTTGTGATCGCACCCGTACAAAACTAAGAGGGAATTTTGATCTGGTTAAGCCTTTATCTCGTGTATTGAGTGTGTGTTGCTGAGCGGCAAATCGTGTGATCCAGCGACGGACATGGGTCGTGGGTTCGAGTCACGGTCTTTGATAAAATCACCTTTTACCCGAGAATCTCGATAGGTTTAACACCGTTTTTTTTTTCACCCAACGAAACGTGTCGATATGGGTACGAACAGTTCCATGTTTATGTAGAACATTTAAAGGATGTTTGCATTTACAAGTGTTTTTAATGTTGCATTAACCTTTACTATCATTAAGTATAATAATTTATTAAGTTCGTCCGTAAATATTTTCGACGAAACACTACCTAACCAAACGAAACCTACGCTTTTTTTCATAAAATGGTCAAACGAATTACGGGAAATAGGTATTTTTCATACTGATTATCACATCTGCAGGAAATATTTTACCAAAGAAATATATGATTTTGATCAGTTATTTCTACATACAACTGTTGCTACGGGAATAATTTTGAAATTGTTCTCAGTTTATAACATGTCAAAGTAAAACTGGGACCATTTTGATGCTTTTCTATGACGTAGGTCTTGTCTATGTCTTTTCTCTACTGGAAATCGAACCCTGCTCTCCTTAATCAGAATTTGTATGAGAAAAAGCAGGATTTTTATTATAATATCGAATGACGCATAAAAAAAAAACATTCGAAAATTTATGTTAATTGAAAACACTTTGTCTATGTAATTCTATAGTGTGTTCAGTACTGCTCAAAACCGTTCTATTTTTTTCAAATTTATAATAGGAATTTGTTTGTTCTTTTTTTTCAAAAAATAATTCGGGAACGTTGCTTTAACCTCCTGTATCGAACGCTGGCGTACTTCCTTTTATTTCCTACCACAGTCCGGCCATTATCAAAGGACGATGAACTGCAGATGGTACCAGAACCAGGGCCGTATTGTTATATAATATGCTGCATCTGAACAATATTATCATTCGCGCTCACCACCTCACATTGATTCAATAATCTATAGAGAGAGACTAGCGATGTTCGTTTCAAATATAGCTGAAAAAAAAAAACTTTTTTACTTTTCCCGACGATTCCCTAATAACCTAAGCTTAACTTTGCGCGCCTCAAATATGCACTGAAGTCGTTTTTCATAGGCTGCGAAGGTACAGGTATAATATAAAAGAAAGTCGAGAAAGTGCGAACACTCGAATTCTGTTCAACACCAATTTTTTTTTTTAGAAAGTTTTCTGTAAATAAACTATCCCTTACTTACTTTACTTTTCGTGTGGCTTTGGTGTTATTACTCTGCCAGTCCAGGCTGCGTCAATTTCATCTTAAACACCTCAGAGTCTTGGGTTCAGCGCTTCTAGCCAGGTCCCTGTCTCCGGACTTGCCTCGTGGATGTCATGGAGGCTTCCTTCGAACCTTTTTGTTCGGCACTCCGTCACCAAATGTTTCACTATCTGCACTGCTCCACACTCACACCTCCAGAGTGAGTAGTTGCACCACCGTTCTCACTCTGTTCTGCTGCACCCAGATCCTGCGTGGGAGGTCACTTCCTGGTACCATGGCTGTGGGGTTTGTTATTAGATGCTTGTTAACAATATCTGTTGCCTTCCATCTTTCCCTCCATTCATTTTCCAGTCTAAAGTTTTCAGTGTCAACTGTCCATGTAGGCTTTCGAGGTTTTAGTCTCTTGTGAGGTGGGTGAAAAAAATCTTCAAAGGCAGGCAGTCGGGAATTGTTCTGTATTTTAAGTTTCTCTCGGGTCGTGGCATTGGATCTGCGCAAATCTGGCAGAACTATCCCTTAATCATCCCTAATATATTTTGGAAAAACATAGGGGATGTTTCACCAGTAGGTGAAGAGACATAATGTGTCTTAAGCAACCTCTAAGGACTAACAGCTGTTATCGCTGTTCCTCGTTAGCGGGATCCAATGTGATGTTAGAGTAGTAACATTTTATTTGATAGTGTTGGACACCATAATGGATCCCCGTTGAAACGTCTGTGATGCACGCCAATCTTGAATGTTTCCTTGTTTACGTTCGATTGTTTTACTGGCTTTCAATTCTACCGTACCCATCTTCATATTATGATTGACAATATGCGATTGTTTTCAATATGATCAAACAGGCTGGCTTTGGTACCCAAGATTATCAAAGGCTTTCTGAGAAAAAATATTATAACACAGTTAAATTCTTGACTAGGTTTTTTTTAGTACATGCGTTTACTAACTTAAGAAGGAAAATTATTATAAAAAGTTATTGTTTTGCGTAATGGTAGCTAAATTTTGCAGTCTCTGATGAGTTAATAATGATCGGCCAGATCATTATAAACCCGTTAACCGACTTCGGTAGCCTAGTGGCAAAGGTTTCGACTTCAGATCAAGAGGTCCCGGGTTCGATTCCCGGTCGGATCAGAAATTTTCAATGTGTTTTCACTTGAAATTTCTACTCGAAGTTGGAATCATGTCTCAGATTGGACGGGACCAGTTGACTGGTAGAGAATGCTTCAAGCATTAAGTTCCGCCGGCTATACTGTTACTTTTATATTAACATGGGATTTTTTTTTAATTTTCTGCAATTCCTTTTGCAATTGATTGATTTATATCATTGGATTTATATGTTATAAAAGTTTTATTATAATAATTGCAAATTACTAGGGGGTTTTTCACCAGTGAGTAAAGGGACAATTTTTTTATAACGGCTCGTATAGAGAAAACGATTAAGTCCATCATATGCCTTATTACTGTTATTTGAATTGGGAAGGATACACTCCGTTGGCATTTACACTTTTTTTATGTAGGTACATACTTATACCAGAAAATTCTCACACAGTTTATGTAAACATGAAACTCTCGATTCCTCAATAAGAAAAATTATGAATTACGTTTTTTCTTTTGTATTAATTCCAAACTTTCAAAACCTACAAACTTCATAATATAAAACCTTAGAAAACATTCTACAAACATCACAGGTTTTAGGTACAGTAACTAACATTACAGTATTATTTGCAGACGTAGTTAGTAATTCCAGTCTTTCCCAAACATCCGTCGCGAGAGAGTTTCAACGTTTTTTTTAAACACTGTTTTTTTATTATTATTATTATTATTAATCTCTTTTTCCACGTGTCACGCTCTCAAGTTGGGGACACAACAAACTAAGTTTAATTAGTTTGCTTTTAGTACATAGACGTTTCACGGTGAGTACCGCTCTCCGCCATACATACTACGAAAACACTTCGACAGATGGCGCTACATATTTCAAATTGACAACACGTCCTCCATCTTGGAGTTTTTTTTGTGTTTAAATCAACGGAAATTGTTGAACCCGTGTCTGGAAATGGAACTAATTATCTTTTTTTTTGTTCCAACTCTGCTTTACGACGGAATTATTGTGGAGTGGTTATAGTATATAGAAGCATTGCATACATTCTGAATGTATTTTACGTATTGTCTATGAATATTGAATTCGAATTTGTATAAAGATAATATACTTATTACCTTTTAACCAATGTAATTTAGATCGATGCATCTGTTTCAAACTATATATTTTTCATCGACATTATATCAATCGCACCAATCAGCAAACAACTGACAGTTCCTGTCAAAATTTAATTTAACTACAATTTTTCAAAATTGGAATTTAAATTATATTGTTAAAATACTAAGAAGGTTATCTACTTTCGTTAGAGTTTTCTTTGATTTTCTAACTATCCACGCAAATTTCTTAATTTTTTCTTTCATGAGAACCTTCTCCTAACAAGAGTTAACGCGCCAAAAAAAATTAGCGAAATCGGTTCAGTCGTTTAGGCGTGATGCGATGACAACGCAAAACAGCTCTCCATTTTTATAATATAGAATAGAAGATAATACATCAACAACTAATGACTGACTATTACTGTTCGATTTTTAAACGGTATGAAAAAACTATGACGGGAGTACGATCGTCTTTACTGTTATTTCGAAGACTGAATTATTGTGATCACTATACGTTCACAACGTTCGCCACTAGGTGGTAATTTTCAATTCCACGAAACTCCTAATCATGATTGTTTTCAATATGTGGAAAAATCCCATGCCAGCGCCAGGATTTGAACTTGCGTCCTTAGTTGTCCCATACAGAAACGCTAGCCACTGGGCCAACTGTGCCGACGCTAATTGCTTCAGAAGCAGTAGATGTATTTTTAATAATAAATTAATGAGATATAGAGCCATTTGTTGAATTTTTTTAGAGCAACTAGTGCAACCAACTTTATAGATAGCGACTGTTGTCATGTAGTTGGCGCTTTTGATAAGAAAATCTTATATTGCGACTTAAATCTACCGAGTCTTCATGATCAATCTTGACCTGAATTGTGCCTTAAGTAGTTGTATGGTACCCTTCTTAAATTGTGTTCCATTTAAAGCCCTCCATACAGACTCACTGAGGGAGTTGGCTGAAAAGGTATAAATGCTACTTTTTTAGGTCGCCACAAAAGATAAAACGTACAAAAAACTCATTATTCTCTAGATCAAACATAACCTCAACATTATTGTATTAAATTTCAATTCTTCCTCACGTGGCGACAAATATTTGCCAAACTTTACCCTCGTGTGTAACGGACCGACCAAGCGAATTTAATCGGTAAGTGCACCGCATCATTATTAAACAAGAGTTTTTTTTGCTTTGTTTTCATCTGGTTGCTTCTGCGCCCTTTTTCCTTTGTGGTCTAAATTTGTGACTCGGCACAATCATGTTGCGTTTAACCTTTGGCATTCGACGAAGTGTTCTTTATTTGTTTTGCTTTTCGGTCCGTGGACCGCGTTGCGCTGCATTTCTCTTTATGGAGTATGAGTACATACAACATATTTTATGTTTTGAAGCGGATTTCTCAATACAATTTATTCTGTTTGATGCAAATTATTTTTTGTTTACTTCTTCATGTACATACAATTTCGACTATAATAATTATGATCTTTTTTCTTAAAAATGCTCAGGGATATCAGTCGACGGCTTTCGTACGCTCGTATTTTTGAAGGATGTGAGTTTGAATACCGGTGCCGACCATTTCCACTTTAATATTAATATATCGCTTTTTTATACAAAGTGAAAAACTCTGACTCGAACGGAAATCTAACCCGGAACCACGTGATCTGAAGTCCACGTTATTACAACTAGTCACCGAGATCGGCACGTTCACGACACAATGATAAGTGTGAAAGATGTCAATAGTTTTTTTTTTCACTTCTAGTCAACCAGATTCATTTTATTTATAGTAATAAATTAAAAACTGTAGGTACGTGTACCTACCCAACGCACTCAAACAATATCCACCATTATTACTAATTTTAGATGAAAAAAGACAAGTACAAATGGTGATTTTTTTTTCTTCTTATGAGTGAAGTCACTCCGTTTGAACGGATGGATTGATCATGAACGGCGGGTTAAAGACCTTGCTTCAAGTGACCCAAGTACAACAAAACATTACTGAACACATCTATAAAAAAAAGGAAAATAAATTTTAAAATAACTATATATGTATATGTAAAAATAGCAAATTTAAAATCTTAATTTAAAGCTATAATAGATAACAATACGCCTTCAGAGCAAACTGACTGAGAAATGCTTATCCACGCCGTTTCCAGCTGATGCGTTAAAGCGAGCAAATATCTCAAATGAAGCGCAACACAACTCCCGCTTGTATAATGGCTTAACAAATTTAGCTCTTTCATCATAAAAACAATAGATACTATACTTCCGCATTATAGTACAGAACTGAAGAAGAAACTCGAATATGCAAGGCAAACCTGCTTGTGATAATAATAGTATGCAAATTTAGTGTCATCTATATACTTATAGCTAGATTTCCCGACAGACGTTGTCCTATAGTGCTTACTATGAATATTGATTTCAAATTTGTGTACAAAAATAATGAATGTTTGAGTGTTAAAAAATATTCCAAAAGCTCGACAAAATTCCACGTAATGATGGTTGTCAGATGAACAAAATTTTGTTTTTTAATTTTATAAGATTTGTATGATGTGACAGATGTCGGACTCATTCATTTCGCTTTCATTGAGTTAAGATTTATTTAATAACATGAAGTCTCTTTGTTCTTTCTAATATCACAAACCTCTGTACATTAACGCTAAGATCTTCTGTTTTTGTCAAATGACGGACATTTTTCTGTAAAAACGTGCTGTATTTTATTTAAATATGTTTTTTTTTTTATATATGTCTGGGCTTACCCAAAGTGACAACAAATTCATTTTTGACATCTTTTCATTAAATCCTCTGTTCTTAATGTGGTTGGTACCGGGATTCGAATCAACGACCTTCAGTACACTGTACGTGTGATATCCGTCGACTGATACTGCTGATCTACCCCAACCACCTCTATACTTTGCGAATATGTCTCGGTAGAAATAATGAGTTCATATCAAAGGATTTACTCGTTATTTTAACCCGTTTTTACCAAATTTTATTTTTCATTTTTTCTGCCATATTATGTTAGGTTTTAGGACGATAATAAAAAGTTAACCAGAAATTTTTCGAATCCAAAAAGAAAAACCAGCATTTTATTTTATTCTCCAAATTATTTGCGAGTTTGGATTGCATCGGATACTTAGAGGGGGGGGGGGGTGGACCCCAGATCCCCCTCTCCTTATGAACGCTCATTTAGGTACCTATATTTTTCAAAAGCACCTTGCACCATTGGGAAAATATTTTCCATTATTGTTTCGTCAAAAAATTTTCAATGGACAAACCATCCACATCACCAGGCGGCAACAAAACCAAGTGCACACCATCTCTTAAGTCTTCAATAGCATAAAAATAACTTTTATCCATATAATTCTCAAGATTCTTCAATAAAAAGTGCCATGCTGCCCAAAATAGCAATAAAATCAAAACGAAAATTTTGTTACCAATACCCATACTGATTTAAGTACCTACACGCTATTTGCCGTGAGCCCCATTTGGGGATCGTTCTATTTTTTGTACATAAAAAGTCTCACATATTATTTTAATTTAAAAATATGAATATTCTACTTTAAATACGTGTTTCTATCACTTTTATACGAAAAAAGTAAAAATTTAATTTATTTAACCTTTCAAAATCAGATGTGAATTGGTTCAATGATATATCGAAAAAAATATCGATAAAATTAAGCTTCGATGATTATTTTTTTACTAAAAATACTAACAAAAAGTTATAAAGTGTATTCCTATGTAAAGAAGCACTCTTTTTCGATGATATCTAACTTTAAAATATACTAAAAACTCCTAGATGGTGTTGCTGGCAGGATTTAAAGAAACGGTCCCCAAATGGGGCCCACGGTAAAAAACGGGTTAATGACGTACATTTTTTTTAATCGTAATAATATCAATATTTTGAAAACATAATATAATATGCAAGTAGGTACTGTAAAATATAATTTCACATAAACCGCAGAACCACGTTGGGGCGCCAAATTGTAATCATAAATTTAATCATTTAAAATTATTATTCTTATTTCTATTCCAACTTCATTCGTTTCCTTTCCTCAATTTGGAAACAAATGACAAACACCAGTGTTCACACATACCTACAATATATACCTACCCACACGTCCGCATTATTTCATTTACTCGGCCGCCATTTGACGTTTAAAAGTTGTGCGAACTTCGATCCCTGTTGAAGTGAATAAATATTTAGCAAACAATTCTCTGAAATTACATAAGTTCCTAATTGCGAGAACTAAGTCGTGTTGTTGGAACTAAAAGTGTTGTTGAATTTGGATAAAAGATCCGATACACACCGACGTATTAGTATGGCAGGTTTGTCGGTTCTCATTTTTTAAATAGCATATGTCAGTATGCCACTATAAAAATGTTAAATATTTTATGTTTGCCTTAATAATGGCTACGAAATATTATATTGATATTTTGAATGTAATTTGCTCTCCTTAAAACTCATCTAGTCATCATTTCTATACATGAATAATTTAATCGTTTTTTAATAAGTTATTTTTTTGTTAACAAAAATGCGAAGATGTCAATTTGGTACTTATGTAAATTATTTGTGATTATTCATGTTTTTTTTTGTTTGTATTTTTTCAAAATATTATATTTTTTACGCTTCAAGCAAGCCTTGGTGCGACAGAAGAAATCCACCATAGTTTTTTTTTTGCACCTTGGTCCACTAAAGGTTTATTCATTTAGCAAAACAGTTAGCTGAATACATAGAAATTAAAAGATCAAGTAATATAGATTTTGATTAGCATAAAATATTATAATGCTAACAGATAAAACTGCCAAATGTTCCGTGAAAAACAGTTAAAATGACGTATTTGTTTGCTTTGTGTATACAGACTTTCCATTCAAATAACCCTGAATTCTCCGTCTCTTTCTCGCTCATAATGACATGAATTGTTGTTTTGGTTAAAATCAAAGTTTGGAGAACATGCGTGAAAGTGGACGGGGTGCTTAATAAACTTGCTAATAATATTAAAATATGGTTTGAATACGTCAAATAAATGTTAATGTGGTTCAAAACTATTCTATATTGCGTTATATTCAAGGACTTTGTTTATAATTTTCCATTATATTTTTGATCTGCGTACCAATATTTTTAATGTCAATGGTTGTCTGGTAAACAATAATTTTGGTGTTGTAGGTCTTTTCATAGATGGCGTTGGCTTCCCTTCCATAATAAGTTTAATATTATGTTTTATGTTATTTTTTTATGCATTTTAAACATTTTAATAGTTATTCTGTTATCCGTAGTGAAGAAGAATAAAAATCGGAAGAATCGGTTCAGCCGATATCGCGTTAACAGTGTTCGCACTAACTCGACTTTCTTTTATATTATAAGATTTGTTCAATATTTTTACATTACAGAAAAAGTATTAATTGGAATGTTGCTAAAAAATGTTATTATCATTCTTTGTTTATCTTTATATTCTCACACTGACTTTTCATATTATTCAAATTTGAATTTCGAACACATTATTAATGTAGCACCCTAAAATGGCGCAGAGAGTGGAAAACAAAGCATTTAAAACTATTTCTAACAGATTTTGTACTATTATTATTCTTTTAGTGGCAACACCTAAAACTACAATAACAAGACCGCAATGACATGGTTAAAAGCGCTAAAGAGGAATTGTATTGCTCAAACTCGTTTCCTAATGGGCCGTTTTATGTTCACTCTTTTTTAAACTAACATCTCATTATATAGAACACGTTAACACGTTCCAAATACAAAAATTCAATTTTGTACATTTTGAATTCATTACAAAAATACACATAATTCATTTGAATTTGGAATTCTAAAACATTACCTACTAATTCATTTGAATTTGGAATTCTAAAACATTTTGAATTTTAATTTATTTAATTTTGACAGGCACCTACCTATAATTGGAATGAATTTTAATTAGTTCCTGGCTATATCTAGGAATGAATAAAGTATTAAATATATTTAAAAAAAAATGAATTAATGTGTTGTCTTATATGTATAATAAGTTCTAGAAAAATAATTTAGAAACCAATAATTACCTACTAACTATAATGAGACACTAAAAGACAGTTTAACAGTACATCTTTCAATAGTGATTCTTCTTCTTCTTCTTTTTCCTCTTTGTTTAGATCTAAGATCTGTTTAGGAAGTGCTCAAATCGGGCTCCTGTGACGATGAAGTCCAGCTTTCTCTCCATCTCTTTGGGGGACGTCCTGGTGGCCGGCGTCCATCTGGTATCCCTTGCATCACGACCTTGACAATATTGTTGTCTTCCATTCTTTCGACATGGTCCCCCCAGAACCTTCTTCTCTGTCTACTCTATCTAGCGATGTCGTCGACATTGCAGGTTCTTCGTATCTCATTATTGGGGACTCTGTCTCTTAGGGATCTCCCTGCTATGGGTCGCAACGTATAGTGATTCAAATGTATTTATTTTATTAAAATTAACGAATTGAACGTGCGTTATTGGTGGAATTATTTAAATACAATAATTTAAATTGATTTGTTTTTCCACAATGTTTATTTACCCTTAATTTGTGGAATAACAAATCAATAATTCTTTTATTTAAATTATTGTATATATTTTTCTTGTATATTGACATTGAATTTAATTAAAATTGACGTTGGCATTAAATCGATGTTACTAATATTGAAGTTGACAAAAATTCGATTTGTGTTTGTAACATTTAATGTTGATATTAATTTTCTTTTTGTATGTAGAAAACAAATCCTTCGGGTACTTTAAATGAGTTAACTGTGTCGCAAGATTCCACACAATAGAACCAAAATAATACAATATTTCGGAATTGCTTGAGCGGTGAATCAGATTTCTAAGTAAGAGGGTATATTTTCTGCGTCACTTCGGGATCAACAATTATTCCTTTGAGAATATTCCCCGATTACCCGTTCCAAGTCTTGGCTCAAGAGCTACTACAATACTGATCTTATAATTTGCCCAATATATTTTTTATACGTCAGTTTGATAGAGTGCCTTCGAATTTCGGTAGTCGGTAAATTCATCGCGAATTGCAATACCAAAAAAGGAGAAAAAAAAATTCATCGCGAATAATTCATCGTGGGTACAATTCATCGCGAAAAATTCATCAATCTATATTGTAAATATGTATATTGTGAGTTCTTTTAGAATGCAATTCGATTCCGGGTCCTGGGTTTTTGTGTATAACTCTGTAATTATTTTTGGTAAAACTTCAGTTTAGTCACTCCTAATGATTTCGAGGCTGTTTTATATACGATTTGAAAAGGTTAGGTTAAGGTTAGGTGGAATCCACCATACCTTTCTGGACACCTCCCCGAGTGATAGCACGGTAATACTCCAGCGTATGTCAAAATCGGCGCGATCTTTAATTTATAGGAGTGACTAAACTAAAGCTTTAACTTATTTTTATTTTGCATTTTCCCCTCTGCATTAAAAAGTCCTGATACGATCTTGTTCTTCTTGTTTTACTATGGAATAAGTAAATGTACCTTTTTGCACAGTAATAATAATACAACATCATATTATACTTAATCTAAGGGTGTATTTACCAAACAAACATACACACAGAGTTGGAAAATAGATTGATATGTTTCCTTGATCGTTGATAATATGGTCACCAAGAGACAGAAAGAACTTTCTATATCCCTGCAGATATCACAAATACAGATACAATCAATCAATCAATTCACTTTTATTTTCAGTCTAATATAATCAGTCCATGTAGTGTTGCTAAACATTTCTATAAATATAGACGTTAGATGGCGTCCCTTAATGTAAATTCAGGTTTTAATGTTTTCAAATTAACACTAAGTTTCTGAATGTGTAGGTTCCGCCATTTTGTGTCCCCGCCCGCGTATGATCCCTTTCATTAATTGCACCATTACCTCATATATGTGAAATGGTTCCCAGGAAACGGCATTTCCGATATCAGCCTTTTGTTTAAAATGGCAATGTGCCGTTCTCAACAGTATTTCAAGTGTAGGCACTCGTGTCTTTTTTTGTTTTTAATTTCCTACGTATGTGAATTTGTATTGCGTCTTTAACGAATTTCTGAATGTGAAAAGTGACAAATTATTGTTTTATTTTTTAAGTAAATATTTTATTTTAAACCAATATGGTTTTGTTCCTGAAATAAGGGCATGGTAAGAAATATGATTAGCTTTCAGAATTACTATCTTTCGCTTATTGACTTTCAAAACACGCACTGAAAGATGAAAGCTCAAAACCTCGTGTGTTAATAATTTTGACATTTACTTATCAGAAAACTGTATTTTAGAAAAAGCTTCAATAATTGTATTGTGCCAATTATTTTATCACCTTTAAGACCCCATTTAAGGGCATAAAGAGGTGAGGAGAGTTCTTCAATGCGCCCAATCCTGCAAAGCTGTAATGACCTCCTCCAAATCCCTAAGCACTTCTTCAAAGTAATGGATCATGATGTGAGAGATTTTTCCTCGTCTTCGGAACCTTGATGGGAGGAAGAACAGTTCTCTTTTCGCTCAACTTAGGCAGGTTAAGACTGTCTCCTAACTACGTTCGACCTTTTTTCGCTTTTTCAAGTTATTGATTAAAATAAGCAGGAGTGCCGTTTTTCACTGTGCCCTTATTTCCATGAAATCTCTCTTAGAGAATAATATGTGTAAATATTTGTGGTTATTTCTCAATATCTCTATGTATACATACCTTTCATTAACATATTTCACAATTTACAGAAGGTTTCTTTGGTTAAAATCAAATTTCCATCCAATTTTGCTTTCTGTCTTTTGTGGTTTATGAAATCATTTACCCGTTGAATAAACGAATCGATTCCCATTAAAAACGACGTGAAACAATCGATGGATCGAATCGAAGCACGTGTGCCTTCCCTATTATTTGATTCTAACAATGGAAGTGTCAATAAACTAGGATCTTTTGTTTGATGAGCATCGATATTAAAATGTACAATGTTTTTATTCCATTCATTTATACAATCAACCTGATATTTCATACAAATATCTCTGATATAAAAGAACATCAAAAATTAAACGCTTCAACATAGGAAACATTTTTTTTATTCGCACCCAAAAAAATAAAGATAAAGTCCACATACTTATTTGAATATGATTCTTGAAATGATAGCTCTCTGCTGTCAATTTTGGATGGTATTTCTCCGATAATGAAGGTTTTGAATCGAACGTAATACCTGCTCTACCTACACAACTCGCGAAGTTCCTCGACGAAGTATTTTGGGAAAGTTTACCGAAGTCCGAAGTACGTCGGGCGAAGTTGGACGAAGTAAGGCGAAGTGCTTCTCTCCACACTATCGTATTCGCCTATCTTCGATCGACTCCGCGAGTAGTGTAGTGCAGGTATTAGACATTGGTGACAGAAAACCTAATTTCAGATTGCTCTATATGGATGCTCGGCATTCTTGGTTCTATTTTATCCATTCCTTATTTCTGGCAAAGATCACCTTTTTTAAAATATCGACCTTGATAGTCTAGTGGTAGGAATAGAATTCAAATCAAGAAATTCCAAGTTCGCTTCCCGGTTGCGTCAGAGTTTTTAATTTGATGCTTTCACGGGAACGTGACATACAATCAAGATAAAATACGAAAAAGATAACTTCAAAATGTTGAAACAAATCGTAGGCTGGCTGAATCCTTACGTAAACATCACAAGCTTTGTCAAAAATAATAATAATTGTTCTCAATGTGGGTGCCTTTTAAAATATTAATAATACCTTATATAATAATACCTATGGAAAAAATCGTTTCGTTCAACATTCATTTGACATCAGCTCCTATTTGCCAACCCATGCCATTGTTCGCCATTTATATAACGCGCCATTCACGGGTATTAGGTCGTCTTTTGTTTTAAACCTTTTTATTCGTTACTCTTTTATTTTTTATACTTACTTCGCATTCATTAATAATTCACGCACGACGATATTAATTATTTGTGTGTTGAAAATCAAAGAAAGACATCTTTTTTTTTTCGTTTGTTTTGTGCGTGCAGGTGAGAGGTGTTAAATAACAATTGGATAATAAGTGATTTCGAGGGAGGCAATATAATTTATTTTTTTATTCATTTTTTCTTTTGTTTTTTTTTTTATAAGTTCAATGCGTGCAGTCGCTTACAATATGTTGTTTGATTTGATTCGAAACGAAACACTATTTCATTGGGGACTTGCTTATTTTTATGATATGCATTTTTTATTTAAATCATTTGAATAATTCTTCAAATTCATTAATATTAAAATAGCCCATAACATTGACTGAATGACCGACTCCTGCTACCCAACGATTCGGTGTAAGCTACATAAACGCAATTTTGTATAGTGGAGCATTATTCAAAAAAATGTTGGGTTGGGTTGTGTTGAAAAGTGCAATAATTTAGAACCGGTCAAATATTTGAGACTCAAGGCGGAGGGCTTTTCAGGAAAACACCCATTTTGGGATTTTCACTAATCGAATACTCCGCGAGTTCTCAAAATTTGAAACTAAATTCACTTTATTGTTTTTTTTTTACATTAATTGTGAAAGAGAAATCGAACGTAGGAAAGTGGCTGGTAGCATGGTGGGTGGTGCACTAAGACCTATTATGAGAAACAACAACGTCTCACTACAACCTAAAAAACTAGCGCATAACGCAATTCTGTTACCAAAATTGATGTATGGATGTGAAACGTGGATATGGACAAAAAAAAGAATGTAGTACCTATAAATGCTGTAGAGATGAGAATTTTACGAAGAATGTGTGAAAAGACTCTGTGGGATATAGAAAGGAATAAGAATATTAGGAAGGAATGTGGTATGGAAGTTAGGGTTACAAATATGAATGTCGATAAGTTGAGATGGTTTTGGCATGTGGAAAGAATGGATGTAAACAGAATGACAAAGGAAATTTACAAGGCTGAATGGAAAGGTGTAAGAAAGCGTGGCCGACCGAGAACGACGTGGATCGAACACATCGATTCCGTTCTCAAGTAAGGCTAGGTAAGAAGTAAGAGAAATAGGAGAGGTTGTATGAGAAATGGAATGTCGTTGGAAGAAGCGAAAGAAGTGTGCGTGGATAGAAAAGAGTGGAGGTATATTCTCTGTGCCTACCCCTTACGGGTCAAGACGTGATGGCAAAAAAATCCTGTGTAAATTCTATTAAAATTTGTGTGAAGTCACATAAAGAGACGTAATCGAAATTTGTCTCGTTGAGCGTCAAAATACCCCTTAAGAGAATAATTAAGAAAAGTTCAATGTAAACTTTTTTTAGATTTCTTACTGATAATGTTATTCATATTTTTTGTCTTCAAACAATGGCCAAATTTGAAGTGGTTGGTAGACTAGCGGTTACAACGCCGGCTTTCGTACTGTTTGGTGCGGACGTCGTGGTTCGATCCCAGGTGCCGACCATCTTCCTCTTTCACGACACAAGCTTTAAGTAGCTTACTGTGAAAGAGTCAAGGAGTGTACTTGTGTTCACTTAGAGAGAGCACAGATTCATTAAAGTGTCCTAGTTAAAATTTTGTTTCAGCCAAACGGAACAATTCAAAATGTTGAGCGGAACTAAACATATTAGCCGCGCCTTTTATTATTTACGGACGCCGACAGGATAAAAATACAATATTTCGTCCTGTCTGGTGCTCGGAGCTCACCCATTTGTGGTGTTTATTTTATTTCCCCTGTTATGTAGTAGGTGACGTGTCCACGAAATAAATATTCATTGTAATCACGAGCGCATTCGTTTTATTATCATCGTTGTTATTTATAATCGATCGATGGAATGGGGATGAAGAATATTGTATGTTTGTTCGATGTGCCGCACTTATCTTAATGTCGTGCCGCGCCTTTTTTCTAATAATTGATAACATACATGTAAATTTGTGGTTAGATTTAAGGTATAAGTATTGTAATGCAACTATGCGTTTTATGATGTGCTGTACGAATTTCGGTATGCCGCGAAAATTTTCATTTTAACGAATATAAGGTCATAAACATTGCGCAGGTTCGCGTCCAATGGAGAGCTCTTGTTGCCTCCCTATGTCCCTATGTGGGGTGTAAAGGGATTTTGGAATACACCTACCAACAAATAATCTTTACTGGTAAAGTGTTCACCAAGCCAGGATTCGAAATAGCAGTAGAAGACCGTCGTAGTGGTTTATCAGTTCTGTTGTTGACATTTTCAACTCGATTCTATTTTATATGGTATGAACAAACCTTTACGGGCTTACGACCATCGGTTACTGTTATTTCGAAGGCTGACTTCTATGATTACTTTAGTTTAACAAGTTTCGCCATTAAGTATTAATGTTCAAATCACCAAAACGTCTTTAAAAATAATCATGAGAATCTTCAACGTGTGGGAAATTCCCACGCCTCCGACAGAATTCGAACCTGTGTCTCTAGTCGTCCTGTGCAGAGACGCTAGAAACTGTGCTAACTAGCTCGACGCTAATACATTCGCAATACGTGTATATAACAATTATTAGCTATAGATTAATAATTGATAGAGCCACCTATTGGAAAATTATGAGAGCAACTACTAGAGAAGCCAACTTTAAAGATAGCTACTGATGCTGTAATGTAGGTGCCAGAATATGAATATAATCATGTGTCATCTTTATTGCCTATTGGCTTGATTGATACACAACTTTCTAATCGTATTTTAGCTTTGTTATTTTTTTTATTTTTTTAATATATATATATATATATATGTTAATATAAAGCTTTTCGCGACGCGGAATATGTAAATTGTTATTTCGGGTGCTGTCGCGTTGTGAGTTGTTCCCGATGTTATTTGGAACATTATTAAAGGTGTTGGTTTGTTGGTTAGATGGTGGTATATATTTCGGAGCCATCAGAGACTCCATCTTCAGCCTTTCGTCGTATTACAGAAGTAATGACGCCGAAAATTAATCTACAGTAACAAGACAAGGATGTTATTCGTTGACTCGCTAAGCAGATTATGACGTATTTTGTCTCGTGGAACGCGCGCTATTACGAGATGTGTTTGTAGGTATACTGTCTGTTAGGGTACTTGTGGATGGATTTGAGTCAGTGGCGGAACTTGTAGTTGAATTGGAGGTTGTGGTGTTTGATTGGAGATGTGTTTGTGGGGTGTGGGTGGTGGTTTTTGTATGTGTGGGGTGGGTGGGTGTGATTTGGTCTAAGAGGTGGAGGTAGGAGGGGTTAAGTTTAATCGTTTCATCTCTTTCGTTCAGTGTATGATCTCGTTTGGCAATGTTAATTGCTTCGAGCAAGGTGCGGTGTAGTTCTCGATTTGACTTGTGTAGTGTTTTTGTGTTTTCGAAGTCTATTTTGTGGCCTTCAGTCATTGTGTGTAGCGCGAGGGTGGATGAGGGTTTTTTGTTTTTGACGTCATTTTTGTGTTCTTCGGCTCTGACCGAGACTTTTCTATTCGTTTTACCTATGTATACTTTGGGACAGTCTTTGCAAGGGATTTGGTATACACCTTGGTGTTCGTTGGGGATCTTATCAGTAGGTAGAAGTAAGGTTGTGCAAACTTTTTTGTTTGCTGAGAAGACAGGGCGAATATGTTGTTTCTTGAGTATGCGGCCAATCTTTTCAGATACGCCTCTGACATAAGGGATGTTACAAGTACCGAGGTACCTGTCGTTAGGTGGTGTTGACAGATTAGGGGTGGATGCGTGTGATTTAGCTGCACTCAGCTGTTTGTTGGAGTACCCATTTTGTTTTAGGATTTTGGTAAGAACGCGTTCTTCATCTTCTCTTTGTGTGTTATCTGTCAGTGACACAGTCCTGTGGAACAAAGATGTGGCGACCGCTTGCAGTTGGGAGGGGTGATGATGAGAGTCCGCTTGGAGATATCTCGAGGTGGAGGTTGCTTTCCGGTAGATTTTATGTCCTAGTGTGCCGTCGGGGTTTCTGCGAATGAGTGTGTCGAGGAAGGGGAGTTGGGAGTCGGTCTCTATTTCCATCGTGAATTTGATGGTTGGATGTAGATTGTTTAGGTGGAGTAAGAATTCATCTAATTTTTCTTTTCCGTGGGGCCAGATGACAAAGGTGTCATCTACGTATCGTTTGTATAGGGTGGGTTTATATTGAGCTTGGCTTAGTGCTCGTTCTTCGAAATCCAGTAGGAACAGGTCAGCAAGTATTGGGGAGAGGGAAGAACCCATACTGGCGCCTGATACTTGTTTGTATATTGTGCCTTTGTATGAGAAGAAAGTGTTGGACATGCAATGGGCTATCATGTTGATAAACATTTTAGGTATTTTGAAGCGATCTTTTAAAATTGTAAGTGTCTCATCTATGGGAATGTTTGTGAAGAGAGATACGATGTCGAAGCTTACTAACAGGTCTGTTTCGTTGGTTTTTATTGTTTTTATCAACTCTATGAAGTCAAAGGAGTTTTTTATGTATGAGTCGCGTTGTATGGAATCGGGATAAAGAAAGTTTGATAGGTATTTAGAGAGGTGGTATGTTGGGGTGCTTAGTTGTGAGACAATGGGTCTTAGAGTTAATGGATTTTTGTGGATTTTGGGAAGTGCATAGAACTTGGCTATCGCCGAGGATTTTTCTCTCGGAATTAGGCGTTTCTTTACTTCATTAGAAAGGGTGGATTTAGTGATGATAGCTTTCGTGGTTTTTTCTAGGTATGTGATGGGGTTCGTCGGATGGACTTTGTACACGGAGTCGTCTTGCAACAGGATTTGAACCATGCTGTCGTATTCAGTCGAGTTCATTACCACGGTGGCATTGCCTTTGTCGGCTGGGAGGATGACGATGTTGGGATTTTGTTTAAGTTTTTTGAGGGCTTCACGCTCAGCGTGCGTGGTGTTGGACTTGGGGGCCTTGGATTTGCGTAGTATAGTGCAGACATCCTGTCTGATTTCTTCAGCTGTCTTGTCCGGGATATTTTGCAAGGAAGTTTCTAGGTTAACTATGAATTTTTCTTTCGGTATGTGTGAGGGGGATATGGCAAAGTTGAAGCCTTTCGACAGAATTGAAAGGGCATTTTCGTCGAGGGTTTCGTTGGATAAGTTGTGTACTGTATGTGCGAGTGTAGGGGGGGTTTTTGGTTGTTGCTGTTTGGTGTCTGTGATCGTGGTTGTAAGTGTTTAGTGAGGTTATTGAACTTCCTGATGTGTGTATTTTTGGTGTTTGTGTTTTCTGTGTCGAGTCGTTCTTGTATTATGTCATCAAACTGATTCCATAATAGAGGATGAATGAGGGAAGACAGTTTAAGATGTTGGTAATATAAGTTTTCACTTATCTGATCTAGTAGGCGGCGTTTCTCAGCAATCTCGGCTCGCACCAGTCCTAGGCTTGCTTTGTGTAGAATACGGTTGGTGTGTGTATTCTGCTTGTAGTACCTGAGACGGAACGATGTCGGTATCACCTTGTTATCACGGCACCTCACTAAGAATGTAATATCGTTCAAACACTTCACTCGTTTTAGCTTGCACTTCTCGAAACGGTCAAGATCTTGTTTGACGCCACTCCCGTAAAGTGATATTATGTTAATATAAAGCTTTTCGCGACGCGGAATATGTAAATTGTTATTTCGGGTGCTGTCGCGTTGTGAGTTGTTCCCGATGTTATTTGGAACATTATTAAAGGTGTTGGTTTGTTGGTTAGATGGTGGTATATATTTCGGAGCCATCAGAGACTCCATCTTCAGCCTTTCGTCGTATTACAGAAGTAATGACGCCGAAAATTAATCTACAGTAACAAGACAAGGATGTTATTCGTTGACTCGCTAAGCAGATTATGACGTATTTTGTCTCGTGGAACGCGCGCTATTACGAGATGTGTTTGTAGGTATACTGTCTGTTAGGGTACTTGTGGATGGATTTGAGTCAGTGGCGGAACTTGTAGTTGAATTGGAGGTTGTGGTGTTTGATTGGAGATGTGTTTGTGGGGTGTGGGTGGTGGTTTTTGTATGTGTGGGGTGGGTGGGTGTGATTTGGTCTAAGAGGTGGAGGTAGGAGGGGTTAAGTTTAATCGTTTCATCTCTTTCGTTCAGTGTATGATCTCGTTTGGCAATGTTAATTGCTTCGAGCAAGGTGCGGTGTAGTTCTCGATTTGACTTGTGTAGTGTTTTTGTGTTTTCGAAGTCTATTTTGTGGCCTTCAGTCATTGTGTGTAGCGCGAGGGTGGATGAGGGTTTTTTGTTTTTGACGTCATTTTTGTGTTCTTCGGCTCTGACCGAGACTTTTCTATTCGTTTTACCTATGTATACTTTGGGACAGTCTTTGCAAGGGATTTGGTATACACCTTGGTGTTCGTTGGGGATCTTATCAGTAGGTAGAAGTAAGGTTGTGCAAACTTTTTTGTTTGCTGAGAATACTACGCAAATCCAAGGCCCCCAAGTCCAACACCACGCACGCTGAGCGTGAAGCCCTCAAAAAACTTAAACAAAATCCCAACATCGTCATCCTCCCAGCCGACAAAGGCAATGCCACCGTGGTAATGAACTCGACTGAATACGACAGCATGGTTCAAATCCTGTTGCAAGACGACTCCGTGTACAAAGTCCATCCGACGAACCCCATCACATACCTAGAAAAAACCACGAAAGCTATCATCACTAAATCCACCCTTTCTAATGAAGTAAAGAAACGCCTAATTCCGAGAGAAAAATCCTCGGCGATAGCCAAGTTCTATGCACTTCCCAAAATCCACAAAAATCCATTAACTCTAAGACCCATTGTCTCACAACTAAGCACCCCAACATACCACCTCTCTAAATACCTATCAAACTTTCTTTATCCCGATTCCATACAACGCGACTCATACATAAAAAACTCCTTTGACTTCATAGAGTTGATAAAAACAATAAAAACCAACGAAACAGACCTGTTAGTAAGCTTCGACATCGTATCTCTCTTCACAAACATTCCCATAGATGAGACACTTACAATTTTAAAAGATCGCTTCAAAATACCTAAAATGTTTATCAACATGATAGCCCATTGCATGTCCAACACTTTCTTCTCATACAAAGGCACAATATACAAACAAGTATCAGGCGCCAGTATGGGTTCTTCCCTCTCCCCAATACTTGCTGACCTGTTCCTACTGGATTTCGAAGAACGAGCACTAAGCCAAGCTCAATATAAACCCACCCTATACAAACGATACGTAGATGACACCTTTGTCATCTGGCCCCACGGAAAAGAAAAATTAGATGAATTCTTACTCCACCTAAACAATCTACATCCAACCATCAAATTCACGATGGAAATAGAGACCGACTCCCAACTCCCCTTCCTCGACACACTCATTCGCAGAAACCCCGACGGCACACTAGGACATAAAATCTACCGGAAAGCAACCTCCACCTCGAGATATCTCCAAGCGGACTCTCATCATCACCCCTCCCAACTGCAAGCGGTCGCCACATCTTTGTTCCACAGGACTGTGTCACTGACAGATAACACACAAAGAGAAGATGAAGAACGCGTTCTTACCAAAATCCTAAAACAAAATGGGTACTCCAACAAACAGCTGAGTGCAGCTAAATCACACGCATCCACCCCTAATCTGTCAACACCACCTAACGACAGGTACCTCGGTACTTGTAACATCCCTTATGTCAGAGGCGTATCTGAAAAGATTGGCCGCATACTCAAGAAACAACATATTCGCCCTGTCTTCTCAGCAAACAAAAAAGTTTGCACAACCTTACTTCTACCTACTGATAAGATCCCCAACGAACACCAAGGTGTATACCAAATCCCTTGCAAAGACTGTCCCAAAGTATACATAGGTAAAACGAATAGAAAAGTCTCGGTCAGAGCCGAAGAACACAAAAATGACGTCAAAAACAAAAAACCCTCATCCACCCTCGCGCTACACACAATGACTGAAGGCCACAAAATAGACTTCGAAAACACAAAAACACTACACAAGTCAAATCGAGAACTACACCGCACCTTGCTCGAAGCAATTAACATTGCCAAACGAGATCATACACTGAACGAAAGAGATGAAACGATTAAACTTAACCCCTCCTACCTCCACCTCTTAGACCAAATCACACCCACCCACCCCACACATACAAAAACCACCACCCACACCCCACAAACACATCTCCAATCAAACACCACAACCTCCAATTCAACTACAAGTTCCGCCACTGACTCAAATCCATCCACAAGTACCCTAACAGACAGTATACCTACAAACACATCTCGTAATAGCGCGCGTTCCACGAGACAAAATACGTCATAATCTGCTTAGCGAGTCAACGAATAACATCCTTGTCTTGTTACTGTAGATTAATTTTCGGCGTCATTACTTCTGTAATACGACGAAAGGCTGAAGATGGAGTCTCTGATGGCTCCGAAATATATACCACCATCTAACCAACAAACCAACACCTTTAATAATGTTCCAAATAACATCGGGAACAACTCACAACGCGACAGCACCCGAAATAACAATTTACATATATATATATATATATATATATATATATAGAAACTTTCTATATAATACTTATATATAGAAAGTTTATATTGAAATTTGTTTTCAATAATGTATTAACAAAATGTTGCTTTTTGTACGCATTCAAAAGAACAAACTTGAAGTAATATCGCTATGTTATCTCTACTTCAATATATTGAATCATCGTGCGGCACATCGAACAATACTTAATGATCACCAAAGAATCTATGACACATTGAAGCTCGTTACATATTAATAGGTATTCAAACTTAATATTTTCGTGTTAAATTTCACAGTGCCGCATGCTTTGTATCGACGTTGACTGAAATGCCATAACACCCGGTTGTCGGATATTTAATGATCCATGAACTTATTCAAATCCGTTTGTGAATTTTTATGAACCGCTTCGAAATGACGATGTGGATTCAATGACAGTACCAAATAGGCATGTCATTGTCCTTATAGAGAAATGTAGCAGTAGCAATTTTCAAAGTGTGAATTCTATTTATGTCATAGCGTTATTTTTGACCACTAGACTTTACCACTTAGGGCATACGGAGGCAACAAGAGGCCTCCATCGCGATCAATTTTGAACAGCTTCAATTATCTCTACCCACACAACGACCTGGTGGGTTTCTCGTAATCCCGATCTCAATGTCGACCGTCAATACTTTCAATACTAGGGAACGTCCAATAATCACGTGATGATTTTTTGCAAACTTTTTGGACCCCCTCCCCCCTGTTGATATTTGATGTTTCAGAATACCCCCCTCCCCCGAAAATAAAATTTACTTTTTAGTATGTGGAATAATTAAACTTATGATTTTAATTTTCGTTATTTTTTTTAAATTTCTTATAAAAAATAAATGCACGTGATTTCCTCACTAGATCCCCCACCCCCTTCCCCCTACGTGATCTTTCGTGATTTTTTCCAGACCCCCCCCCCCTCCCTCTTATAGACCTACGTGGAACTATTTTAATGGAAAGACACCAAAATCTAATTGTAATAATGACATCGATATTAAGATTGAAATTGGATCGGTATTTTGATTGAAGTGGTTTGTAGTCTAACGGCTACGACGCCGGCTTTCGTGCTGTTTCGTATCGTAGATCATGGGATCGATCCCAGTGGCCGACCATCTTCCTCTTTCACGACACAAGCTTTAAGTAGCTCACTGTGAAAGAGTCAAAGAGTGTATTTTTGTGTTAACTTTTAGTTAGCTCATGAACTCTACAATATAATAATACATATTGTTATGTGTAAGTATATGTTTGTATAATATGCTCTTTGAAAACACTCATTACTCAATATAGCCATTAAGTGCGTTTGATTTTTATCTGCATAAATACATGCAAGCATTACACAAATACATTATACTCCCAAAACCCCAGTTAGGGGCATAATAGGGAGGCAACAAGAGAACTTCTTAAATTGTTAGTTCCATCATTCTGGAAATTTTAAATATCGTTGTATAAAATTCGCGTCATTTTGACACAAACCAATATTTTTACTGTCCGAATATTCGCCACTTTTGAGCTTTAGTGTATTCCAAAGATATATACGAGAACATACACGATTTTATGTACATCAAGTGATGTTCTTGTACTTTATTATAAAATAAAAGCTCAGTCAAACCATTACAACAACTGTTACTATCGACAAAAAAATGGTACCTATTTGTAGCAGTGTCTGCTAATTCCACCCCGACCCAGCAGTTATTTTACAACAACGCAATTTTGGTGTGAGAATATTTTCAGTGGGTATTGGGTTTTATATTGCTTAGCATTGCCCAATAATATGATATCATAAACCTGTTTATATTTTCAATGTGCTTCAGGCTTACACAATTCCTGGAACGGTGTGCATAGAATTGAATAAAATGGAATAGGTAATCGAAATGACGATGTGTCGCTAGAATGGTATTCCTAATATCTGGAATGTATTTTTTTTCGTATTTTGAATACATTTGACTTCAGTTCTGTATTTAGATTTTGAAGTTCATGATAAAACTCCGATTTTACCGAACTTTTTTAAAGAGATTAAACATTAATATTTTTTTTTTAATTTTATAATATCACTGTTAATGTACTCTGTTACTTTTTACATAATTAATAATTGTTTTCGAATTTTACTTTCAATCCAATAGAGGGTATGTATATTTTTTTCAACTTGCGGTCTAGGTGATTGCTACTCTGACATGGTGAGATTTGGTGTACATAGCGTTTTTCTTTTGTTTGATTGCTCTTTCGTTTGCTTACCAAAGCGTTGTTTTATGAAATGTACATCATTCCTTCTTCTTGTGAATTTTTCACACTTATACATAGTATTTTCACACTTATACATACCTATACATAGTATTTTCACACTTATACATAGTATGTTCATATTTATACATAGTATTTCACATCGTTTGTAATTAATTCTTATATTTTTGTTTTTTTTTTCAAAATGTTTTTTTTTCCATTTGTTTCATAAGCTTTCTTTTAACGTTTTTGTTTATTTGTTACAGGTAAACCCCTAACACCTCGTGTTGATGATTATTTAAAGCACTTGATAGCGATCTGGTAAGAAGTTCATCTGTATTATTTTTTAGTAAATAGTTTTGTTTCAAGCTAACATTAAAATAAAATTACAGTTTATCGTTTACTTCTTCTTCTTCTTTACAATGTGGCAATTCATTCTCATGAACGTAGAAAATTAATACCGGTTAGAACTAAATCACACTAAGAAAGATTTCTTAGTATGATTTAGTTCTGGGAAATAGTATGATAAAAATTACATATAAAAGTTGTGAATAAACCGCGAGCTAAACCCGGGATTATTTGCTAGCAAAAGATATTAAGTAGATATGTCATCATTAAATCGTTAAATTAAAGTTCAGTAAATTCAGTAATATACTTATGTCGACAAAACAAAAGTTCAATGATTCAAAATCAAATCAAAACTCCTTTGAAATCCACTCCAGAGTATAGGGGGGCAATGCTTATGACCTCCTCCATGATCAACTCCCTCAGCTCTACCTGGTAGGAACGAAACACGGTATGAGAGTGTCTTCCATGTTTTCAAGACCCCGATGGGAGAAAAAACAGTGCAATGGGTTAGTAAAATCTTACTTGAAAAGAATGGTTTTTATTCATCCAACAACTGGTTAGGTACATATCCATGAAAAACGCTCGCTTATACATACCTACCTAAATACTTCCAATCATATTAAAAAAATCATGGCAAACCAACCCCTTTTCCTAACGATAACAGTATATCATGAATGTTTAACTCAATTGGCTTACATTACACAAAGAGCTACAAAGAGTCTGGCAAATTTTAAATCCGTATAAGAGCCTGAAATCTTTTAGCAACAAATTGTGCCGTGTTACCGGTTCATTCGGCTTAGTTGCCACAACACGCACGGGTGGACACATTCTGGCTGAAGCCATACGTGTGTGTAATATGCTGATCAGGTCGGAAGTCGTAATCTTCTTAGACATTCAAGACAGGAGCGCCAGCATTTTGATATCTAACAAGTTTTTTTTTTCTAAAAACAATTTGAAAAAAAATAGTGCTGTCTTTATGAATATCTTAATAAGAGTCTTCTTTGTATGATATCAAAATCTTTGGAATCTTTTTGGCAAAAATGACTATCATCGAAAACATTCACTGTTGTTTGTACTTAGTAATTGCTTTGCAACAAATCCGTTGTCTTGTTCATTAATTTTCGCTAGTTCTTCGGATGCTTCTTGGGCATTTGATGTTATCCAGTATGAGTGTTTCCATCAATATTCTATGCCATTGACGACAATGTTTTCCCCACCCTATAAGAAGATTATGAATGGCAAACATAATATAGACTATCTAAATGAATCCGTTATTTTGTTGGTTTACATGCTGTAAATGGATTGATTGAAGTATTAATCTATGCCTTCTCGACATAGGTCTCCCTTAAAATAATAAATTCCCATCGTTTCGCTTACTTTGGAGAATATTGACTCGATAGGCTTACGTAGATCGAGGGCTTTTTCAAAGCGTTTTGCCAGTTTTTTTGGCATTCCCCGATCTTGAGTGTTAATTTTCTTTAAAAAGTTCACTTTACCGGATCATTGCACCTTGTCCGATTCATGAATATTTAGATTTATCTAGACTTTTAAAGTCAGCTGTCGTTTTTCCAGCTAAATGTTTGTGCTATATGATTTACTTTATCCTTTAAATTTTCTATTTTATTGATACTCTTTCCGATCACTTATAAAATAAATATAGTTCCTCAACACAAATCACAAATTGAAGAAAAATAACCGTACTTAAAACACTGTTTTTCCGTTTTTCATCATGGTTAAAACTATTAATAAATGAATAAGAATGCGTGATATCACATAGACAAAGCAGCATTAAGACGTTTAAAGTTTTATTCCGCAATACTTATTTAATATTAACTAGTACAGTCTTTGTAGATTATTTGATTTCTTTGAAGCAGCTGCATTATTGCCGCAATTTGCCCACCCCTGCAATGATTGACTTCTTTCTACTTTGTCGTTCTCTTGTTATTATAAAATCATTTAATAATGACGTGTCCCGTTTATCCGTTGCCAGTTGACCCGGTTCATTTGAATGGCTAAGTCCGATCGATAGCCTCAAGGCACGCTATAGTATGCGATGGACTTTTGAACTCCTTCAATTTCTTCTTTCTTTTGACCACATTTGAACCGATGGGGAGGCAGTTTAAGAAAAACATTTCCAGATTCTTTATTTGCAGTCTTTAAAAATGAAAAATTCAGTTGTTTATCTAGGTTTTCTTCAGATGTGGTCAATGAAGTCTTCCTATGAAGAATATATAGACAATTTTGTTTAATACTTGTTGAAATTTAAAATAACAAAAATATTATTCAAGTGTTTTCTTACTTTTGTCATATCAGTTCCCTTTTTGGAATAATGTAAACTGTTTGATGCGTGTGTGTTGCCCATTCTCCTGTATGAGTGTGAATCCTGGCACCTGACATTTTGTATATAAGATGATACCACCGCGTCACGAATGACGCTATACGCCGGCGCACCCTGCCCAGGCCCATCACTTCCACCATTACGGAGAGGAGATAGGCATGGCTGGGCATGTGTTGAGGATGCCGAGGAGAGCGCTGTTTTTCCTCCTATCAGGGTCTCGAAGACGTGAAAGACCCTTTCATACCATGTTCCGTTCCTTCGAGGCAGAGCTAAGGGAATTGGATATGGTGAGGGAGAAGGTCATAAGCATTGCGCAAGATCGAGTTCAGTGGAGAGCTCTTGTTGTCTCCCTATGCTCCCGATTGAAGTTCAAAGGGAGTTTTGATTGATTTGATTTGATTGATTTGGAATAAAATGAAATCCAGAAGTCCTGGCAATGAAAGCCTGTCTTAGGCAGTCCTCATTGCTTAATTCCAGTCGAAACCAGTCTCCGAAGACCAACTTCGTAGTTATTAATTATCTTCCAAACATTTGGAGAGAGACAAGTTTCGTGTTTCATTTTATTTGCTTACTACTGAATTACTGGTTTCTATTTATTTATCAATAAAATACTAAAAATATGAAGGAATGTTTATAATGTTTTGATTCCAGCCAATAGCCAATCATTTTTCAGACGCTCGTCCCTTTGAGGTGGCTGGTGGCCCAGCTGTTCAATCGACGGTTTTTTATGTACAGCGTTCTGGAGTCCTGGCTTCTAGTACCTACCTACTTAGAAATACTCAATCTCTCATAGCAGACTAGAATACACAAAACGCTTACCTACTCAATTCTTCAGTTGTAGCAAATGGATATTCGAAGAAACTAGAATTTCTGTTTTTTTTTTCAAAGCCATCAATTCTAATCGGTGGGATGTTTTCAGCTTTAAAGCATGACAAATTATTGTAAATGCATTATCACGTACGATCCTCTTGCATTTAGACGCAGAGGCAATAGGAAATATATCACAAATAACCACGTCGCCCTCAAAGAGACGCCCGATGGTACTCGCACCATATAATCAACACCGGGGTTCTTTGATTTACCGTTCTTCCAAATGTCACGTTCGGCATCGGCGGGAGGTGCGTGCGTGCGTGTTTTCTACCGGTGACATTTTACGACCTGCTTCGAAATTATGAATACGTGCCCCAAAGAAAAATCGTTTACCACTGATTTTCTTTAATTTTAACAATCCCTAGCGATAAATTTCTGTCCGCGGCCAAAAAAGAGACACTCCAAAGCCAAGATCAAAGGATAACGAAAACGAAATCTCGATGGATCGAAGTAAATTATTAAAAATATATTGAAATCGCTCGACCATATTTTGTAGACTGCCAAAGCGTATTTGTCTAAGAGGTAATTGGCCTCATTTTCTGCTTCCGTTCAGACCAGTATTTTCACATGACCATCTTGTAGTTTCCTCTCTAATGATTGGCTTCATACTACTTAGACCAGGGGAAAAGAGGACACTAAGACCTATAAATATTCTTAAATTAATCTCCATTGAGGAATCCGCAGGTCATGCCACACTCCTGATTTTATGAGATGAAGTGTAAAGATGAGACGTCTTTGGAGAAACTATCAAAATAATGACGGAAGAACTACCAGAGATAAGTGGACCACCAAGAAAACCACTTAAGAGATGAATAGAAAAGTACTAAGTACATCCGCAGAGAAAACAATTATATAAGAAGTTGTTGATAGACCAGCGGTTACGACGCCGGCTTTCGCACTGTTTCGTGCGGAGGTCGTGGATTCGAATCCCGGCCGTGTCGACCATTTTCCGCTTTCACGACACAACCCTTTGTTGGTTAGTGTGAAAGATGTCAAAAGTGTATTTGTGTTCACTTCGAATGAGCACTGATTCATTTTTTTAGAAAAAAAAAAATGATATAGAAGTTAAAAAAGCTGTCAACAATATAAACGGTGTTGGCACAACAAGTCGGACAAAAATGAGAATATTTTACAGTTCTGGGTTAGTTTGTTATAAGATAGATTGGCCTGTTAATTAGAGGAGTGATAATATAATCTTTCCAAGCATAATTCCTTAGGTGCGTGGGGAGAAATCTGGAATCCTACAACTTATTTTGATGGGCAAAATAGATGGATACCGTGGACATGTACATAGAAGGCAGATCTCTTCGTTGCGTAATGTGTGTGATTGGACCGGAACAGGGCGAGTGCAGAAGCTTTTCCGGGTAACAAAAGTAAGAGAGACCTTCAAAGAATTGATTTTGAACGTCGGGAATACCTGAAAGGGCACAAGAAGAAGATAAAGGAATTAGATGTTGGTATAATTGTTTAAAAGAAAGTATTATCAACCAGTATTTTGAACCCTTAATAAGGATGTAAACTATAACTGAACAATAAAAAGAATTCGATATCTATATAGATGAAAGAAAGACAACTCATCAATGTCAATTACCAAAAAGGGGTTTAATTTATAAGACAAAATGTATTTAACTTAGAGCAAGACATCATTATTTGTGAGAGCAAAGTACATATATAAAATCAAAATCTTCAACACATGTTTGGTTTTAAATCTGTCCCAAATGACGCAAATGTCACATCTCTGAACGCAATCCATCCTTTTAACACATCGGGGACCATACAACTGTTAACACCTCGGGACCCGTCTAAAATAATATTGTGTTTGTCACTATCGCCGGTAAAGTAAGTGCCCGGACGAAAAATATTTATTTTTGTATAATACGCACACGTGTGCGCATTCTGGGTAAACGTCTACCGTCAAGATCCATGCCCTGTGTGCAGGGATCGTTTTATATTTTGCCACTGCGATTGATATGCCATTTTGTAATTCGTGGAGATGTAAAGAAAAAACATTATGAGCATTCCATCGAAGAAAATATACATTTAATATGTTCGATTTTTTTGAGTGGTTCAATGCTATTCTTCTATCGATGTTTCAAAGGTGACTTAACCGGTTATACACCGGTGGCGTCCAGAAAACTAAATTCTTTATTGCTCAGTTTGCATGATCAGCCTACTCGCTTTACTTCAAACTGAGAACGATCACTAAAATCAAAAATGCATCTATCTATTGGACGGCTGTCTAACATCCTTGAGTGGCATAGCTATTTTAGGCATATTTTAAAAGGTTGTCGAGGGTATAATTTTTGACATATTGGACATTTTAATCATGATTATTAATTCACTACATGAGAAAAGATCATTTCACAATCAGAGTGCCTGAATCTTGTACACTTATTCAGCAAAGAAAAGAAAAAAAAATGATACAAGCAGCACAATTATTTTCCGGTTTATGAACTTTAAATTGCCATTGTCAAAAAACTAACATTTTCTGTGGCAATCCTGCGGATTGGCTTTCAGCAAAGTTCTGCATATAATTATTCGTTATATTCGGTCCTCCGTAGCTGTCTTTACCTCGATTTAGAATACGCAACCCAAAAAAAACTGATCTCAGTAATAAAGTTAAAAAGAAAAAATAAGATACATAAATGGAAAATAGTTGCAGAGAATATTTATCCTAAAAATAACGTGCACCGAGTGAATAAACAAAAAAAATCTAAAATTTATTACAAAAAAATCTTTGTCAGTTCTGCTTTTGAGTATGTATATTTGGTTAAAACGTTTTCGGGCAGCCGTCCATCTTCAGTAAACTTAACATGTATTATTTCATGCTCAACAATAAAACTGACAAAGTTTTTGTTTATTTTTATTTATGTCTGTTTATTAAAATGTTCTACAAAGTTACTCACGACAAAAAAATTGATGTTTCAAAAACGATCAGTTATGACCAAAAAAAATTTCATCGATTTCTATTCCGTAATCCTTCGATGTTTTGATTCTCCCACGCAGCACCCCTATACAATCCCTACCAATAATATATCGTATATCCAATTTGTTTATTTTTGTAAACTATGCGCTGGATGACTAAGTGCTCCTGTATACAATTCTCTTGTTATGAAATGTCAAACTTCCCCCCGTCCGCTTGTTAATTTTATTTTAGTTTTTTTTTTTTTTTTTTATGAAAATGAAAATTAATGAACGCGTATTTTGCTGTCGACTTATTTTTTTATATTTTTCGTAGAAAAAGTTGACGTACAATTATGGATTATTTTTTGAAGAGCAATCGGATTTTGCATTAATTTTAAAATGAAAATGTTTTTTTTTTATTCGGAAAAGATTTTATTATTTGAAATTTTACTAATGAAGTAGATTGTTATTATTTTGGTATAGGTAGTTATAATTCTTTTATTTTTAAATTTTAAGGGGGTAATAGATACGCTGGGGTAAAATTAAACGAGGGTTAAAGGATTTGGGAAAATCGAATAAAAATAAAGAAGAGGCAATAAATCAACAAAATAATAATATGGTTAAGTATTTTTTTTAAGATAGCATTGGATCTCATTCACATATTATTGTGAAGGGAGTTTTTTTGCCTCATTATGTTCGGATGGTAGGTGTGAAAAGGAAATTGAAAGAAGGAAACTGGCTGGTAGAAGGGTTGGCGGTGCACTAAAACCTCTAATGAGAAATAAGAACGTATCTCTTAAATCCAAACAATCGATGCACAATGCAATCCTGATTCCATACATGATGTATGGGAGTGAAACTTGGACATGGACGAAAAATCTGGAAGTTGGAATAAATGCTGTAGAACTGAGATCACTGCGTAGGATATGCGGAAAGAGACTGATTGATAAGGTGAGGAATGATAAAATCAGAAAGGAATGTGGAGTGGATGTTAGCATTGTGACTAGAATGAAAGTGAATAAATTAAGGTGGTTTGGGCATGTAGAGAGAATGAACGAAGATAGAATGACTAAAAGGATATATAAATCTGAAAGAATGGGTGCACGCAGACGAGGCCGACCTCGAATGACATGGTCCGATCAAATCGGTGCCGTTTTAGAGGAGGGCCAAGTCAGGAGCAAAAGGAATAGAAGAGCATGTATGCGGAATGTAATGCGTTTGGAGGAAGCGAAAGAGGTTTGTACGGATAGGAAGGAATGGAAATCCGTACTCTCTGCCTACCCCCTTCGGGAAACGGCGTGATGGGTAAAAAATAAAAATAAAAAAAAAATAAAAAAATGTTCGGATGTGAGATCAAATTAATAATTTATTGCTTGATTGATTGATAAGTCATACAAAAATGTGACGTTAGAGAATGATATTTTAATAAAGGTGCCTACGTAGTTTTTTTTTAAGATATAAAATAGGATTCGAAGATATAATAATATAATTGAATTTCCTAGCTAGTATATAAGAACGTCGTCAAGTACCTACCCTATACTTGGACATTTTGTCAGCGCGAGTAAAAATGGATTTTTTTTTGTGTTTTATAATGTGAACTTTGACTTTCAATCTGATTCCTGCTTAACACTCGTTTTAACACTTCTTTTTATGTAAACAAGTTAATCAGCTTTTCATGTCTCTAGCTTGATTGCCTCTGAAAAATTATGTTTCAATGGAACTATGACCACCTCTTACATATCTTTGTAACACCATTGGAAAGAAGAGTGTTATTTCCTCAGCAAAACTATCATTCGACAATCGTAACACATTTTCAACTCTACGCTCTCAAAAGGACATTTTTTGTGGTACCTACCTTTTCTTAATAACTTCTGTTATAAACACTTAAATTTCTCTACTATAACGAGTGCACGACAAATGAAAAATAAAATTAACAACATCAGTTGACACATTGTTATTAATATTTCAGAATACATTTTAAAACATGTGTTTTGTTGGGGTATTTATTTTTGACTAATAATCCCTTAGCGAGAGATTTATTCTGAAAGTATCTGTTGATTTATTAACGTCAAGCTTTATTCGACGTATTAAAAATTTATAAATAAAAATATTGCTCTAATGTATATTTTAACGCCGTATTTAATGTATAAAAGTCGTAAATCTAATTTATATTGTAGCATTTTGTAAGGGCGTGATATTTATAAATGCACCGGACTAGATTAGTGTCTCCACTTTTAATTTAATTTCGAGTGTCCCGTTAAAAATTTCATGTCGATTTTGATTTAACAATATCATATCTTTTGAAACAGATACAAACTCAGACACTTATAATAATATGATTCTACAGTAGTCAAGTGCACATTTTAAGAATGCAGTTATACCTACTGTGATTTAAAATTTATCAGAAATGTACGCCGAATTATAAGTTCGCCATCTATTCTGTATGTAAGGAAAAAATATTGAAAAATTGACATAAAATCAGGGGGTGGCCTCGAAGCTATCACATCAATGTTGTTTGTGTAGGGAAACTGGTTCAAATTCTGCAGAAAGATGTGAGTTTTTGACCATGTTATACACTTGCAGCAGTACTAATAGGAAGTTTATCTTCGAATACACGCAGAATAAGCTATAACAAGAATAATTTCCATCGCAACTTTATTCCTGGCTACCCCCAGGTATAAAGAAGTAACAGCGACGTTCAATGAGACAGATTACCATCGCACTCTTCATATTTAGACACTTAACATACAAAAACTTGCAACAAGTTCGAGTTGTCGACGAATCGAATCAACCTTCGGAAAAATTCGTACCGATTTGTACATACTCGCGATATTTCGCACATGAACTTTCTCGGGGGCGTCCAATCGGGTTCGTACGCAATTCTTAGAAATCAACCCCGTAGTATCGAACAACCACAAGCTTCATAGATAAATGCGAGGTTGCCAAAGAATTCTGCGGTATAGTTGTGACACGGTATAGGGTTGATTATTAGTAGCGCGTGGTATAAGCGATTTATGCCGGAATAACAGCTATTCCATTGCCGGTGTATAACGCAGTTTCCGTGTATAAAGGATCCATTAAAACGCGACGCCGCTTACAAACATACTTAAATGAAATAAAAAATCAAATAAAATGTTTAGACCTTTAGGTAGGTAGGTTAATAATAATTGTAAATACCTACATTTAAGTGATGCCCTCAAATCTTTAATTTGGTCCTCATATTTTTACGATTGACATAATTTATACATCCATATTTTATTTGTTGAGGTTTCGAAAAAAAATAAATATGTATTTCTGTACAATCGATTATAAAGTATACACATTTTACGGAGCTCATGGTTATTTATTTATAGATTGACGGCTAAAGCCTTTTACATAAAGTTTATATCAAGTTTATAACAATTCAATACAAACAGTAATAATAACCAACAAAATTATTCACATGGTGCATTAAAATTGTTAATAATCATTTTCTTTTGAACAAAATCATTAGCACTGTTAGCAGATAACCCAAAGTGCAAAAAATCGATATGTCTGACTCTACAAAGCTCAGAAAATAAGGCTTAAAAATAACCGATTAAGATTAACATCTTATAATATAAATGAAAGTCGGGTTAGTGCGAACACTTATAACTCAATATCGGCTAAATAGATATTTTTTTTTATTTTTATTCAAACAAACTTACAGTCATTAAATAAAATATTACAAAGTTCATTGAATATGAACAATAGACCATTTCATAGATATTTATGATGCTTGGTTTATTGGATTCTTCTCCGCTCTTCCGAAAACAGAATAATTATTAAAAATTTGAAAAATGCTTTGCAAAAAGTATAAAATATAATATTAAAGTATGTATGGAACGGTTGTACAACGCCATCTGTGAAAAATTCCATAACAACACAATTTTTATTTAATTAACAACCATTCAGTTTCAAAACATTGGAACGCAGATTTTTTATATACTTTCTTTCAAGCTTTTTAGAAATATTTTTTTAACATTAAAACCTATTGAATGGAAGTGAAAACCCAAGATTTGTCACGAAATGCACGTGAACAACATGCACCTCGAAAGACAAAAAGGGATAATCAGCTTAATATCAGATAATTCTGGTGATGGGCACAGCCTCGTCCCATGTGCAAGTACAGTAGCACAGTCTCTGCCGAATTCATCACAGCGTAAAGGAGTAAACCTTCCATCTTCATATTAAAACGTTGTACAAATTCGAAATCAATGTTCATAGTACAAGACGTCTGTCGAGAAAGCTAGTTTTTTAAATAATTTATACAAATAGGGAAGGACATCTGTGACCACATTATTTCTGTCGAGATTCCCAATCCATTTGGTTCTATTCCTGAAACTACAGTTAAAAGTGGTCATCTGAACTTAAAGGTCTTGAAATATCTGCCTAAAAATTTTACTAAAATTTGTAAAATTCTTGCTCATTTTGGTCTTAAAGAGAGAAAAAAAAATTATATCAGTATTCCCCATCACGTATGAGTAGTTTTATAGAAAGTTACACACATTTAAGACAACCAATTACCCACTTTCCAATATAACCAGATCAAAGAAACTCTTGAACAAACACGAAATATTTTTGTTTAAGATTATAATGACGCTATGTATATCCATTTAAAATGGTTGTTTACATATTTTTTGTGATACGGGATACGTAAATCTGTCATCGAAGTTTTTCAACTGTTCTGTGTTGTTAATACGAACCAGGGGTGTACAACCATGGTTTTCGGAAAGTTTTTTTTAAAATTTATAACTTGTTTGGAGGTATGTAAAACCGAAAATATTTTAATTACAATTCTGATTTTTTTAATATATTATACCTTTTATATTATTTAGAGCAGTACTGTCTCAAAATTATATTTTTTTTGCATAATATTGTGTGATAGCAAATTCTATGCAGCGTGCCAAGATTTGACGTTTTGACGTTGGAAATTCAAAGAAAAATGGGTAATTTAGTAATAAAATAGCCGATTTTTGTAAATAATGATGCATTGTTCTTTTTCTGTAATCCTGATTCTTAATTTGCATGATATTCTCGCATACGTTATTCGATTTAATCTTAAAATTCATAAATTTGAATTTCGAATAATTGATTGTTCATTTCATGTTTGAATTATCCATTTTCAATGTTTTGACTACTTATTGTTAAAAATGAATGTCATCAAGTTGTTTGATTTTAAATCTTCTTTCTACTTTGAAAGCTTTAAACGTGTTGGACAATTTCACACCATGACGCTAGCCTTCATTCTAATTGGGTCTTCTTCTTCATGTGCCCCGACGTTTTATTTTCACTCGGACAAAGGTCTTTCAGTCTCTATCTACGTAAAAAAGTTCCCCATGGTTTGGAATCCAGTCCACGCCGTTATATCGTGGATCCATTATATCTTATACCCACCTATACGTTTTTTGTTTAATGAAAGCT
The DNA here is from genome assembly GCA_963576905.1 of Mystacides longicornis. Classification (NCBI taxonomy): domain Eukaryota; kingdom Metazoa; phylum Arthropoda; class Insecta; order Trichoptera; family Leptoceridae; genus Mystacides; species Mystacides longicornis. The sequence goes on from OY756438.1 coordinate 4,867,829, forward strand.
TGAGATATGCTATGTATGAACCTGAAAAAGACAGAGGTTATGGCACAAACACCAATACATATTATCATGATGGACAATACGTGTAGATTTCATAGATCACTCTCTAGAGAGTGAATTGCCACATCTTAAAGAAGAAGAAGAATACGTGTAGATTACCGTAGATTCCCACGTCTATCTGGGACACAAAATGATGCTGGGTAGAGCAAATTAAACCGCTGAAATAGACCGAAGAACTGGCTTGGGATGGGCTACTTTATCCAAAAATCCACATCAACCTCAAACGGAAGGTCTATAATGCTTGTGTCTTACCAGTACTTACTTATGGGTTCGAAACCATCACATTAACCCAAATAAGTGCTGAGAAATCAAGGGTAGATCAACAAACAATGGAACAAGCGATGCTGTGTATATAAGTCTTAGGGAGAGAATAGAAATACCATAATAAGAGCTGGAACAGGAGTGTCGGACATTGTCAAACGAGTGGCAGCGTTAAAATGGCGATGGTCCGGTTATGTCGCACGATTGGAGGATAAATGGACAATGCCTCCTGTGCTGGCGTCCTAGGACTACGAGTAGAGACCCTGGCCGTCCACAGCTTCGATGGATTGACGACATCGTAAGAACCGTTGGCTCGTAGTGGATGCAGGTTGCGCAGGATCGAAGGACGTAAAAGAGTCTGGAGGACGCCTATGTGCAGGAGTGGACTGATACAGGCTGAGAAGGAAGGAAGGAAAGGAAAGCTTGAGGCATCCGTTTAAAAAAGTATGTCTCTCCGATGGTTGTCAACCACTACTCGGAAAGTTTTATAATTTGAAATATTGTCGTGGGAACAATTTTTGACACCGCTGGGATTTGACACGTTGACATCTTCTTAAAGCACCCTTTAATATTTGTTTAATGTAAATATTTCTTTTAAAAACTATAAGTTGTAGAATAAGTGGAACAGTATCAAAACAATATTCAATATTTTGATTTTAATTTGACTCTAAACTTGACGAATTTTGACGTGAATAGAAATGATAATTTCCTTCTTCTTCTTCGTCAGCCTGTCTCCGTCCATTGCAGAACATCCATGTGCGGCCTGCAATCTCAATCGTCCGCCCATCTGGCCTGGAGTCTGCCGACATTCCTTCTGCCTTGTCTAGGCTGCCACTCCACTACTCTTTTGACCCATCCGTCGTCCACATTGCCCGCCCATCTCCATTTCAGGGTGGCAATCCTCTCCACCACATCAACAACCCTGGTCTTCTTCCGTATCCATGTGTTTGTCCTCCTGTCTCTTAAAGAAATACCCAACGTCTTCTTTCTATTTCTGCTTCTTGATTTCCCCTCCCTAACTTTATCCTGTGGCCTAGATACACATTTCATTACGTTATTTTTATATCCTTTTTTTTCAAATTCATGTGGACTCACTCAAAGTGAACACAAAATAATTACTCTCTTGATCTCTTTCACACAAGTGGTTATTAAGATTATTTTCTCAGTAAGCACGTTCTTATGAAAATCTTCTGAAAATAATTTAAATGAAATTGTAGAAGATTTCGAAGAGAAGATCTATGAATGAAGCTGGATTTTCTTTTAATGTTGTAATTGAACTACTTCTCTTAGAGTTTCATCCTCTCTTTCTATCTTAGCGGAGAAACTGCTCTCTCAGCGTAAAACAAAAGCACCGAGCAAGACTGGCGTTTTGTTTCACCTTGGTTATTCTTTTTCTCCTCGGAATCAAACTTTACTTTTGAATTTCAAACCGCACCCTTCATACTATATAATATGTAGCTACATCTAACAAACCACTAGTACTCTTTGCAGTTTTCTTTTACAGCGAAATTTCAAAGCATGTAATGAAATTACGTACTTTCTAACGGCGCAACCTTGTTCGCGATTTCAAGCATAGTTGACTGTAAGGGATAAAGTCCATATTTCAAGGAATTATCTATTCATCACATGGCTGCAGTCTTATCATCGTTTTCGTTTCCCGTTTTGTTTATTGTCAGATCTCAAACTATGAACCATTTTACTTACAAGAAGAAGAACTTGACGAAATTTTGTGTTTAACACATTATTTCGCCAAGTTCATGTGAGTCCCTCAAGATCGAGTGCGGTGGAGGGATCCTGCTGCCTCCCTATGCTCTAAAATGGGGTCACAAAGGAATTATGTTATGTTACGTCTTAAATATAAAATTTTTAAGTTTAAAATAATTTGTCAATCTTTCAGTCAGGATCATGAAACCAACGTAATCTCCGTCATAAGCTCTAATGGCGTAGTTTAATTGTGACAAGGTTCACAATATTCCTATCTGGCCTGTAGTCGAAGTGAGAAGATTTCAGTCATCCGTATTTAAAGAAAAGTTGGCTTATCTTCCAAGACACAATGGGATTCTGTGAAGCTCTCTCCATAATTTAGTACTTTTAAAACCTAAAGACTTTGACTGTGATAGATACTGTCGCCAACTCCATAGTATGTTTCTGCTAAAAATTTACAAAACATCCCAAAAAATCACCCCAAAATAGGTCTGGCATTCCTTCATAATGAGCTGATGTCTTATCACGTATCACCACTTCTTTGTCTACAGGAGTTAATATATTTTCAACCTATAGTAGATAAAGTGACTCTCCAATAATAATGAATGTTATTCAATGTTCTTTTTTTTTTCCAAAAATTAGATATATTATTTTCGTTACTTTATTTTCAAAATAAACCACTACCCAACTTTTTTTTTAAGAGAACATAAAAATTGGACTTGGTATGTTTCTTCAACGGATTTCATAATTATTTAAGATTTATATTTCGCAACACTCACTTATTCCGTTTTAACAACCAAGTTCTTTGCACCGGCGTGTTTCGCTAAGTTTTAAAGAGATGCTGTTGAAAGGAATCAATTCTATTCACTCTGATTCAATTGCTTTTGTTTTTTCAATTTCCATTCCAGTTTCCTAGAAACTTGTCGGAGTTACAAACCGTGTACAAATCGCAAATGTCAAACCGACAATACCGATGACATAACAAAGCAAAAAACATGTTTTAAGCTAAAACAGTTTGTTAAGAACTCCGACCCAAGAACAACACAAAGACTGGCAAGTCAAGTCATGTCAATACATGCATGTATAAACAAACATACATATATACTAGATATGAATCGGAAATCCAGTAACTATCCGCTTTCTGGCCGAATACAATATAACTGACACCCACCCGGGCCAATACCAAATTTAATCAAAAAATATTTTTAGGTAACTGATTGTGGAAGGTGTCTCCGTGGAACAGCCCTCGTAGACAATTTTAAATTGGCGTTCGATTACAAACGAAGATTCGGCAATGTAGAGTGTGAAAAAAAAGACTTTCCACTGGAACATATTATAAACAATGATGCAAACCAAACAAAGACACTTAGGTATTTTAAAAAATTTAAAAATTGGACATTTAATTTTCTTCCTACTCTACATTGTCGAAAAATTCGATGCGGGTCACCAAATTTAAATACCTTGGAGTGGAGTATAAGCAGAACGATCTAACGACTAAGATTTTTGGTAGATTTTGGTCCAGGCAGACCACCAAATAGGTGGAGTGACAGCTGGGAGACGATCTCAGAAAAGGCCAACCCCACCTCTTGAATTACCACAAGGGCTAAATTAAAAGGAAATAGAAGAACTAATGGTTAATTTAGTTAGTATACATGGACATGGACGAAAAATCTGGAAGTTGGAATGAATGCTGCGGTAATGAGATCACTCCGTATGCGGAAAGAGACTGATTGATAAGGTGAGGAATGCGAATATTTGACAGGAATGTGGAGTGGATGTTAGCGTAGTGATTATAATGAAAGTTAATAAATTAAGGTGGTTTGGGCATCTAGAGAGAATAAACGAGGAAAGAATGACAAAAAGGATACATAAATCTGAAAGAATGGGTGCACGCAGACGAGGCCAACCTCGAATGACATGGTCCGATCATATCGGTTCAGTTTTAGAGGAGGGCCAAGTCAGGAGCAAAAGGAATAGAAGAACATGTTTGTGGAATGTTATGCGTTTGGAAGAAGCGAAAGAGGTTTGTTTGGATAGGAAAGAATGAATATCCGGTCTCTCTGCCTACCCCCTTCGGGAAACGGCGTGATGGGTAAAAAAAGTAATACATAAAAAAAAAACTTAAGAAATACAATCAGTAATCACTCGATCCAACTTACAAAACGAATAAGTACCTACTGAGTCATAATGTAGATACTAAAAGCAAACTATGGTGAATGAATACTAATTTCTCTGCATTAGGGGGTAGCAAGCGATTTCACCTCCAGAGTGCTGAAAGTTAACTTTAATTATCAACAAAAAAGAGACGAGTAGTTGGACCAAGTCCATCCAGGGTAACCTTCGTCGGATATTCAGCGGCCGATGCATACTCCCTTTGTGACCCCATTTAAAGGCAAAAGGAGGCAACTTGAGCTCTCCACTCGATCTTGCGCTCGATCTTGCGCAGTATATAATAAACAAAATAAATACATACATAATTACTTACAAAAATAAACTTTGAGAAATCCTTGAATATAATGGTATATAGGTAGATGAATTCATAACCAAATTGCATTGTGGTTAGTAAATCTGTAACACTTGAGTTGTCCCTTGCTTCGTCTCAATTTGTGAAATTTAGGTAAATTTCACAAATTGAAAATACACCGAAATAGGTATTTCGGTGTATTTTCACCGTCGTAGTTTCTCAAAGTTTACGACTAGTCACTACTGTATAGTGATTCTCAAAGGTTATTGAAAATGTTGTTACGGTGATTACAAAAAAGGAATGCCAACTGCTTTTATGCTTTCATCGAAAATCAAACTCGATGGATATAACAAAAATGTATAGTACTATAGTCTGAAGACAACGAAAAAAATTGCTTCCTAAATAAAAAATATAGAAATGAACCACTGAAACTTTTCGTATCATTAGGTATGTAGTTTTTTTTTTAATTTATTGTAGACTTATTAGTGTTAAAATTTTTGTAAATATTTTTCCGTGATCCCAAATTGAATGTCGGATACAAAAATAAAAACAACATAAGCAACAGAAAACATCAAAACTGAAATCAACAAACCATACGGGAATCAAGCAACAGTATAAAATAATTAAAAGAATTAGAAAAACGAGATGTGATAGCACCTTTAAGTACCTATTTAAATAAATAAAAATCACAAGACATGAAACAATGACAATAAGAATAATAAAATAAATGTTTAACAAAACTGTGCATAAGCAATTCAAAATAATAATAAAAACAGACGAAATAGTCAGAATAATTCAATCATTAAGTGGTCCACATTTATCAAAATTCAGTTTAAAATAAAAATACATTCACAGATACACTCTAATAGTTGAATTAGTTAGTTAATAATTATTATTAATATTAATTAGTTCACTATTTATAGTTTTTAAAGATATCCAATAGACCCAACAGTCCATTTTTAGAATTAGATTCCTACTTTCTATTCTCTAGAGTACTGGGACGCAAATTGTTACCAATTTCTAATCTTTCTGATCTGGTCCGATTACATTCCTACACAGTAGTCACGGATGTATAAAAAAATATGTACATATTCCTATTTTCACTCTTTTAAATATATGTTTTATAACCCAACGCGGTAAATTTTTACTGCTGGGCGAATGAGGATATAAATAAATAATAAAAACAATTATTTTACCGCATGAATATCAAATTTTTTATTTGACAAAGCAAAGGTGAAGTTTCCTAAAGCATTTTTGTAAATGAAAGATTCGCAAATAATTCGTTTAGACATTTACCGCAAAAAATCGATGGTATTTTTTTTCCGATGTTCGTTTCGCTGTCTGTTATGAATCCCTTACGATGATTAGCATGCGACCCCTTTCTCAAGTAGAAGTTTTGAATTATTCATAGTTTCCACAAATAATAATAATAAGCCATTGGAGAGCTGCAGACTTGTTGAGGGTCAGACTCTCGAAACCATCGACACAATGTTGTGAGCTCTGCGTAATCCGATTTACCAAATTACTGTACAGTGTACATTGCCATCACTAAAGGAGACATCGACCATGATTAAGATATCACCATAATACCTGCTTAAATCTTACACAAACTCTGCACCTTATAATATTAAATATTAATCCTCTGTTTTGATGTTGACACTTGAGAGTAACTGATTGAGAATGATCGAAACCATAGAATGATATAAAAGTTTAAGAATTTTTAAAAGATGTCTATGTCGTTAAAACAATCCATAAATATGATAGTATGTAGTAGTTGGCATAGGGTATCATTTTTTTGGGCACATCTAAGCTTTACTCGGGTTTGAATCCTCTCCGAAGCATTAAATTTTTCGACTTACATAGATTGCAAGCAGTTTAATTTACATATATGGAGCATATACAACGTATGAAAGTGAGACATGGTATCTTACGGAAATAGATTGAGAACGAAGACGAAGATAATGGTGACATTTTTTGAGATGTGGAAGAAGAATATTGGGGTGCATTTTTACCAAACGAACGTAGAGAAATATTTGGAAGTATAATATTTTCATGATTGTTGATATGGACACTAATCTTTCATCGCCTATTAATTAGTTCTTGCTTGTTACTGTTTCCATGGTGTCCAATATTAACCATGAAAGAAAGTATGCTCTAGTTTTAGATTAGGCTGTATGCTCGTTTGGTGTAAACGCACACTTAGGAATTTCCGCGAAGCAGTACATCACATCGCAAATGCAGCGGTTTTAAACAGAGTCAAATAAGATAGGCACCTACTCAAAGTCATCGCTGAAAGACGCTCACTCTAGACTGGTCTCATAATGAACCACATCATGATGTTATGGTTCCACAGGAAGCGCCTTCGACGAGAGTCCCTATACCAGGGTATGAAAACATGAACTGCCACACATATGATCAGCGGCAGAAGAGCGATAGGAATAGAAGGCGAGATGTAGAACTTTGCTGCAAACTTGAATCTGAGATGAAGAACATTTAATGATGAGGCGCAAATTTTGCATTTGATTACCTAGAAGTTAATGTTTTTGAAATAGTAACTAGTGATGCTCGAAAGCCTGAATTCGAAATAATGCAGTCAAAATCAAACACAAAAAATAATGCATCTATTTAACCAGTGCATCAATTCTTCAAATAGAATATCATGTTTTAAAGGCCACTAATATAATTAATCTTCTTCGTTAAGAAAAGAGAGTCGTTGTTCAAAAAGTACTTAATTAAAAGCAATTGAAACTTCTCTCCCCTTCTCCTCTTGTTCCTGCCTCCCTCTCATTCTTATTATTATCCTCAACAACTCCTCCTGAAGGATTATACTTTGACTTAAAAAGGATAAATCACTCCATTATTTTAATTAATATCATTAATTGTATTAATCCTTTAGATTATGATCAATTAAAAATCAAATAATCCCCAGAATCTCCTTTACGTTCCAATATGCAGGTTCAGGAGTTATCGAAAGAGGTCAGACTGAGAGTGCCAATGAGGACCTATCAGGAGAAAAACCGGATAAAATGTATGATAAGATTAGAGATGGTTGGTGGACTAGCGGTTGCGACGCCGGCTTTCGCACTGTTTCGTGCGGAGGTCGTAGGTTCGAATCCCGGCCGTGCCGACCATTTCCGCTTTCACGACACAAGCCTTTGCTTAGTGTGAAAGATGTCAAAGAGTGTATTTGTGTTCACTTCGAGTGAGCACAGATTCATTTTAAAAAAAAAAAAAAAAAAAAAAAAAAAAAAAAAAAAAAAAAAAAAAAAAAAAAAAAATCGCTCATGAAGTGACAAGAAGACTGAGGGTCTTTATAGCTGAGGAGCTCAAGTTGATAAAGAGGGAAATGAGTACAAGCTTTGAGGATATCAAGTCATCGATCAGCTTTCTGTCCAGGGAATATGATGACCTCAAAAATAAAGTAACTGCTATGGAGGAGACCATAAAAGAGCAGAAAACTTTAAAGGATGAAGTTGGAAGCCTACGGAAGAAAGTTGAGGAGTTGGAGCTAAAGGAAGAGGAACGGAGGCAGGAAGCTTTGCGAAACAATATAGAAATTTTCGGAATTCCTCAAAAAAAAGACGAAAATCTTTTCACTTATATGAAGAAAATGGCTGATGAAGTTAAATTTGACCTGGTTGAGAGGGACGTTGAGACTATTTACCGTTTGCGGCGTCAGGATGACAGAGCTCCAAACGTTGTGTTTGGGATGACGAGCTCGATACGTAGAGACCAATTTTTGTCATTGCTTAAGGGTAGAAAAAGTGTGGAGGAAAGGGACCTTGATGGACGGTCAGCTAAAATATATTTTAATGAACACCTGACTGCAAGAAACAAGAATCTCTACAGGGAGGTGAGAGAGCGTGCAAGGGAGTTGAAGTTTCGGTTCGTCTGGGTGAAGAAAGGAAACATATTTGCCAGGGAGCAGACGGGCTCGAGAATTTTTAAAATAAAATCACAGAATGATGTTAGATTACTTAGGGGGGCGGATCTTCCCAACTAATAGATATGAAGCTTAGTTGGTAAATTCAGTGTTGAACTTTCTACCAAAATGTTGATCAATTATTTGTACCTTGTTTTGTGTGTTGTGTACCTTTTTGACTTATTGAGAGGTTGTATGTTGCATATTGCTTTCTGCCTTGTGCCCTGTATGTATGTGTTTATTACTGTCGTGCTGTGTATTTTTATTAATATGTTTAATTACATTGAAATACACTTAGTGAATAAACAACATGGAGATTGTAGTGATTCTGCAAATGACAGAGGGGCCCATTTGAATGGCTGGAGCTGCAGAAAATGGTATGTAAATGTCTTTCTGCTTATGGATTGTGACTGCAGATTTGATGCGCAAGGGTCTTTTTGTACGTGTTATGTATTTAATGTTATTCTGTCAATCGCTGGCGAGTCGAGATTTGATTTCTCTTTTCTATTGAAGTGGGCAAATAAAGTTGGGTACAATGTCTTCTCTAAATGATGGCTGAAGATGACTTTGAGTGTCTTGTTGTCAAAACTGAAACGATAAATGTCTGCGATTGTGATATATTTGGGGGTGATAAATTCAAGGTCATGCATGTTAACATAAGAAGTATTCAAAAAAATTTTGATGAACTAGTTGTGTTCTTAACCTGTAGTGGATTAAATCCGGATTTAATAATCCTGAGTGAGTGTTGGCTGGGTGATCGGAATGTGGAGCTTAGCTTGAATGGATACAGGATGTTTCAGACAACGGAACATAACAATAAATCTGAGGGTGTAGTGGTATACATAAGAGACATTTTCCCAAATGCATCAGCTAGAGAAGTAAAAATTAAAGATGCTAATGCAATAGAAGTGACGTGTTCGGAGGTATTCTCCCTTCTGGCTCTTTACAGATCGCCCTCAGGGATCGACTTGTCTGAATTTATCGTTTCTTTGGACGAAGCCATTATGAGTCTGCCAAAAGCAGAGATGAATATTGTGGCTGGAGATTTTAATATTAATATTTTGTCCCTCAATAAACAAGGCGAAGAGTATGTATGTCTCTTGGCCGAGCACGGTTTTCTGTCTGCTATTAATGTTGCAACTCGAGAGTCGCAATCGTCGGGTACATGTATAGACCATATCTTTGTTAGATGCAAATTGGAAGTTAGAGGTGCCGTTATCAAGACCGATTTTACCGATCACTTTACAACCTTAATCGAGATTAACAATATACCAAAAAAAATGCACAGAAGATTAATTAAAAGAGTAGATTACAACAGTATTGCTAAACAACTTAAAGATAAGGATTGGTCGTTTGTCTATGATTCTGTCGATCCAAATGTAGCACTAAATAACTTTGTATCGGTGTTGCAGGGAGTTATCTTGGGTTCCACTACTTTTAAGACAGTTCCTCACTCGACAAACGGCATCAAGCCGTGGGTGACTGAGGGGCTTGTCAAATGCATTCGAAGGCGGGATAGGTTGCATAAGCAGGTTACGCGGTTTCCTTCAAACGAAAAATTGCAAAAATTTTATAAACGATACCGCAACACGTGTAACAGAACAATAAAGATGAGAAAGACCCAGTACTATAAAAACAAAGTTGAACAGAGCAAATATAATTCTAAAACAATATGGAATGTTGCTAGGGAGCATATGGCTCAGGCAAGAAAGGAGACGCGAATTGGCAGGTTGAGTATCGACCGCGAAACACACACTGACCAAATAGAGATTGCAAACCTCATGAATGATTATTTTAGTAACGTCGGATCGGTTATAGCAAATAATATTTTGAACAAATTAAACAAAACTGAAAGTGAGTTGGCGATGTCTGCAGGCGGTCACAGTGCTGGTGCTCGTCGATCTGATTGGAGTTTCTTGCCGGTAACTGAGAATGAAATGCTTAAAATATTGGGTTCACTTAGAACAGATTGTGCTGTGGGTCCGGATGGAATCTCTGCAAAACATATCGGGCTTGCCAGGCATTCACTGGTGTACCCTTTGACACACCTCGTAAACATGAGCATTGGCCACGGTGTATTTCCGGAATGTCTAAAAGAGGCCACCATAATCCCAATACATAAGGGTGGAGATCCATGTGATCCCTCTAACTATCGTCCAATAGCTCTGCTGAATGTAATCTCAAAGGTTTACGAGAAGGCGATAAATATACAAATGATGAGGACACTGGAAAGTAATCATATGCTCTCGGATAATCAGTTCGGTTTCCGTTCCGGCAGGAACACTTCCGATGCACTGGAAAAAGTGGTAGAATACGTAACGGAAGCACTAGATGGAAAGGAGAAATGTCTGGGTATTTACTTAGATTTGGCAAAAGCTTTTGATTCTGTCTCACACACACTTCTGATTAGAAAGTTGGAGAGCGTTGGTCTGAATGATTTGTCTGTAAAATGGCTAAAGTCGTATCTAACAAATAGAAGGCAGGCCGTTAGGTTGGGCGACGTAATAGGGAACTATGTACCAGTCAACTGCGGTGTCCCACAGGGCAGTGTCCTGGGTCCAACCCTATTCATACTATATATAAATGATCTAAACAATCTTGATATCGGGGGTCGCGTGGTTTCGTTTGCTGATGATACAGTGCTTTTGTTTGGGTCAAGGGAATGGGAGAGTGTATTTCAGGTTGCCGAACGGGGGATTAATATTGCTAAAAATTGGTTCGATGGAAACCTACTCTCTTTGAACACTCAGAAGACTAAAATTATGACTTTCAGTATTGATGGAAGACAGCAACCTGAGACCAATCTGGTACTTAGGGTTCATTCGTGTGCTGGGGATGCTGTTTGTGCGTGTTCCGAGCTCGAAAGGGTTAAGCAATATAAATATCTGGGAGTGATCATGGATAACAATTATCGATGGACTGATCATGTTGATATGTTGGCGAAAAGGGTGCGAAAACTCATATACGTTTTTCGCAACCTGAGAGATATATTTAACAAAGAAATCCTTAGGATGTTGTATTATGCACTTGCGCAGTCCTTGCTCCTATACGGAATCATCGGATGGGGAGGCATGGCTAGGACGAATCTTCAACCGCTTATTGTAGCCCAAAGGTCACTCATTAAGGTGATCTGTCGTAGGCCATTTAGATACCCCTCAGAGAGGCTTTTTTGTGAGTTTGGGGTCTTAGACGTTAGACAACTCTACATTAGAACGCTCATATGTTACGTTCGCGATAACATTGAAAGATTTACCTCTCAAAATTACGTACTTACGGCATTGACCCGAAATAGACATTTGCTTAGACCACGGACTGTACGGACGACTTTTTCCCAAAGATTCATGTCATTTTTAGGACCTAGAATTTATAATAAAATTATGCCGGATATCTCTGAGTCTCTGAACGCCGGGGGAACGAATTTGAAGAGGCTAGTTAACCAATGGCTGATGCGGGTTGGAATTGACGAATCGGAGAGTGCGCTAATGCAAATTTTAAGATAGGGACTTGGACGGCGTGTTGCGTAGTAGTTATTATTTTTGTTTTTTGCAGATACGAATGGTTAAATTGGTGATGGATGATGCTTGTGAAGTGTGCTGAAAAGACTTTATGAATGTATGTGTGTTCTATTTTGTGTGCGTGCTTATTCTGTATTTGCGATTTTCTAATGCAAGTTGAAAACTTCATATATGGTTGATGGGTGCATGGTTTCTTTTTCTTTTTATATTAAGTAGTATTGCCTCAGCACAGACTCTCGTCTAGTGAGGTAATAAACCCTTTATACAAATTATATATATATACACATTGTAAAATGCTTATGTTTTTTTTTGTATTTTTTGGGAATAAAATAAATAAAAAAAAATAAAATAAAAAAATATAATTGGACCCCTTTTTCAAAGCATTCGGACTTTGGATCTTTTGTAAAATTAGCCTAATCTCTTCCTTAGAGCATGCTTACCTCAATGAATACGTCATCTTCAGCCCACGTCTCAAGCCTCTTTTTTCTTTCTCCACTCTTCCACTGGGGTTCAGCGAACCTCTTGATTCACCTGGTCCATTCATCTTGTAGGTGGTCGCCCCTGTGGTCTTTAATCACTCATTGCTCTATACTCCAGCATTTTCTTCGTCCATCTTTTGCCATACATTCTTGCAGTGTGTCCCGACCATCACCACTTCTGCACGGCTATCGTCTTTTAACTTTACTCTCTCTACTTAAGTCTGGCTGCATATCCACTTTACCATTCTTTGTCTGACTGCTGACAGGGGTTTTGGTATACGGGGGTTTTATTTTCTCTTCCTTGTTTTTTTTTTTTCTTTTTGTTTTTTCTCTTGTCCTATTTTTACTACACACGATGGATGGATTATTTTGCACTATGAACTGGTTGCTGTATTGGTTTATTATTTTGGTATTTTTGATTGCTAATGTTTCTTTTTTTTTTAATGTTTATCTGTTTTTATTTTTACAGTATTTTTTATTAAATTTTTGACGTACAATAAAAAGCTATTATTCTCTTCGTTTATTTGATTTAGTTTAGCTCCGCTTAAACCTGTACCTATGAATTAATTATTTTAACATTAATATTGTTTTTGTTTAAGTTTGCCGATTGAATTTGAACATTAGCGAACATTCTTCCTCTTCTTCTGCTTTAAAACACGACAATCCATTCTCGAGATAATAACATTCCCGATACAGGCTATTGCCTAGTGGGGATGCTTATTTGATTTTTTCTATTTTTTCCCCCCTTAATTATACCTATACATTATTTTTGTAAATAATTAACGAATAACAACACACACGACGCGCAACTTCTTGTCTTTAACGGTGAGTGTTTTTCGCGAAAATAATTAAAAAAAAAAAACAAATAATTTACATGGCAGTAGGTACAACGATTGCCGGATCAGCTAGTACCTACCTACGTACTAAACAATCTTAGAGCATAAAACACATTAATAGAGAATACCTAAAACATTCAACTGTCATATTATCGTCGGTCAGCAACCAATCATGTGACAGATAAATGACAAGCGAAGAGTGTCTGCCATTCGACCGAGGTTTAAATTACCCGTGTTCTTTTATTTGTACAAAACAGGGATACTGCGCTGACAATAGAGTTCGTATACAAGTACTTAGTTTAAATACATACGCTACCATAGTGACATTTGTATGGACACACCAGTTGAAATGCGACGGCCATATTGAGAGCCTGTCAATTCGTTTCCTCAAAGGACACTGCGTCGATGTATGTTTTGCTGTACGACTTTTTTGTTTGTTAACTTATTGTTTTTTTGTTGTTATACCTTCCGTGAATAATTTTGGAAGTTGGTAGGTATAAATGTGCGGAAAAAGATTTATTGATAGGTGAGAAAGCATAATATCAGAAAGCAAATTTTAATTGAGTAGTTTTAGAATGAAAGCAAAATATAAATTGACCTATTTACGACCATACATAAGATCCTTACATATAAGATTTTAATTTTCAAAATTTGATTGAAATTATCATTACTTGGCCCTTAGGTTGTACGGGCATGTTGAGAGAATGAATAATGAGAAATTGACAAAAGATTTATAAATCTGAAAGAATAAAGACGTGATCGACCTAGAATGGTGTAGAACAATCATATCGGTGCCATCTTAAGGTGCATTTAAACAAAACAAATATACTAAGAGCCAACGCTGGAAGTAGTGTATTTTTTTAATCTTTACTATGGATGGACACTGATCATGCATGATACTTATTATTTGTTTAGGTACATTTTTTAAACATTTACAAAACTCCGGTTCGGTCTACGCACTATTTTTGTGTTGTCTCTATTTATGATTTCTGTTTTTTTTTTTTGAGAATTCATCTAAATATATAAAAATAAATCCCTATTCCTCTTGGTCATAATATCACGAGTAAACGGCGGAACAGATTTCACTATTTCTTTTTGTTGTTGTGTGCTATTGTCAGAAGATTTACATTTAATTTTTTTTTTCTTTTGAATATTAGAACAACATTCATTTGTTTTTGTATAACAACGATGGACAAAGACGGATTACCATTAGCCGTTTCTAGCCAAAAGATAAAGCTTATAGTAAAATTCTGCTGAACATTCACTAATACGAACGTTGTTAATCCTTTTATGTTGAATCTAGCGTTCATGATAAATGACCAGCAAAATAACCTGCACAAAGAGTTCTGTTTCAATTAAAAATTTAAATTTTGATAAAGATCGTTCAGGGCGGGCCATGCCAGTCGTTTAGTTCACTAAATATTCACGAAAGTTTAAAATATGCATGGAAATAAAATATGCATTCACATGTTTTTCGTTTTAAAAAAAAAAAGCGTGTGCGTTCATTTAGGACTGTTTTCGCATGCATAAAATAACATTTAAAATTATTGTATTGTACTTGAATTTGTTCCTTAAAACGATATACATTACGGTATAATAAATCTATTGATAACAATCAAAACCCACCTTTATAGTTTTGTAAGTGAATGTTGCGAGTTAACCCTTTTATAATCACAACGCGTATAAAAAATCTTAACCATAAAAAAATATGCCGATGATATTGTTATCCTGGCGGGTAGTATTTAAGATCTTCTGGTTCTCCTAGCGTGACCACGTGGCTAGGATGGACAGCACCAAATCCCCAACGTGGTGGCGAACAACATCCCCTCCGGCA
Organism: Mystacides longicornis; assembly: GCA_963576905.1. Taxonomy (NCBI): domain Eukaryota; kingdom Metazoa; phylum Arthropoda; class Insecta; order Trichoptera; family Leptoceridae; genus Mystacides; species Mystacides longicornis. The sequence goes on from OY756438.1 coordinate 4,882,901, forward strand.
GTCGCCAACCCGGGAAACCTCAATAAAGATTGAAAGATAGTTGGAGTTCGGCATCCTAGGAAACTTCTGCGTGGAAAAAATTAGATCCCCGTTCCATTTCAAGTCATAGAAGAAGGTTGTTCTTATGAGCATGGATAAAGTAAAAAGCAAATAAGTCTTAAATCTTGACACTTGAAAAAAGGTGGAAAATTCAAATCCTTTGCCAGTTAAACAGTCAAGACCTAGTACGATCCAAAATGTCGAACTTAATGAGTTTTAACAAAAAGAAACCAATTTTTTAATCATAATTTAAATGTTACATAACTAAGAGAAGATAATTTAAATGTTACATAACTAAGGGGTTGATGTTACATTATTTCCAGTCTTTTCTCTTTCTTATGGATCTTATCCCCAAGCTCTCGAAATGTATACTTTGAATTGACTAGAAACACACGAGGTGTGGTTATGCAGGAGAATTCTTAATAAAAAAATTAAGTAACATTAATTAATAGAATCATTTTATTGAATAACTACTGTACAGATTTTGAAAGAAAATGATTACGTATTTGAAACCTGATAAAGCTCGGGAAGCAAAAGAAAATGGTACAATATAATATTACAATCAGATTATGTTTTTTCTATTTAGAACAGTTTGTGTTTTTTTTTTCATACATATTTTCAATACCTTGATGTTTATTTTTTTTCTTACTATTATGAGTCTTGCGCATTTATGGGTTGAAGCGACTCCATAGTAAACACATTTCACGGTTCTGTTTAATCCATTGTCATGTCATTCATTCACAATCGAGTTGTGGACCGGGTACTTCACTTTAAAATACTTCACTTCCCTTATTTTACAATCATCCATCTCGCTCGTATCATTGGAAAAAGCTCAGGGTAAGTATTTGGTTCTTTCTCTTTTTATTCAGATGTTTTATTCTTTTTTTTCTCCCCGATTCCATCGATTCTCTTCCATCTCTCTACAGGAGTTGACAGCGTCTGACGATGGAAGCCAGTCAATGATCAAATACCACATCCAGGTTCCTGGAACTGTTCAAAATTGTAACACGGAAAAGACTTTTGTTTTTTTTTTAATGCTACATCCTTCACTCTCTCTCTCTTTCTCTACGAAAAATAACCAAGGTACTTATTCACTGTAATTTTGCCAGCTATGAGCGATTTTAGATCATGGGTAGCCAAAATCACTCGAGTCCGGGTGGAGGTCTATAATAAAAAAAAGATCACGGGGTCATGCGATCAATTCTCGGTCAGTTAGAATTTGAAGATTTTTTTCACTACTACTTACTGGGATTACCATCATGTCTCAGATTGTACACAATCGATTTACTGGTAGAAATTTGAGGAAGCATCAATTTTATTTCGGTTTTTATCATATTTGTCCAAAGTAGGGTTAAGAGAAACGAAAAGAATGGACAGAAAGAGTAAATATGGTAAAGGAAGGTCTGCCCCTATAGTCCTTAAACTATCCGAAAACTACTTCCGTGAATGCCTTGATCTATCACTTATACCACCTTTAATAATCTTCTTGGGTTTTTTTCAACCGATTTTTGGTCGCCATTCCAAGATTCTTTGGGTCATCTGTTGTTGTTATTATATGTCCGGTCCTGCTCCATTTCGATGACGGCTTTTTTGGCCAAATTTGTGACTTTTCTAATCTATTCATTGAATTTTTGGCTTTCATACAAAATTTTAGCATGGTTGTTTTTCAGAGCTGTCAAAAATGCTGTTTTGTTTAAATGGTTTTTCGAATTTAAGTTTGTAGAATAGTTTTTCAAAAGTCGTTCATGCAAAAACTATTCTTAAGTAGATTTCTGTCAAAAAAAAATACGTTATCGTTTTTTAATGCACTGTTTCTAAAATCAATAGTTGCTTATGCCCCCATAGGGCAGCTGATTGTTTTTAAGTTATTTACAATCACTCCTTCACAATGACCTTACTAGGGTCGTTAATATTTCCAACGTCAGTCAGAAGAACCTTACTTGAAATGTGCAGGAACCTACTTAGCATTCAGCCCACGGTATGTCATTAAAAATTACCCGGTATTCTTTGCTATCTTCTGCATTGTTATTGCTGGCTTATTTTGCTTATCAACTTTTGATGTTCATTAATAATGCGCACGGAGTTATACTTGGATATCAAAATAGGCAACTGAATTGTTGGCAAAACTGTGATTTTTTTTTTTAAATGAATCTGTGCTCACTCGAAGTGAACACAAATACACTTTTGACATCTTTCACAGTAAGCAAATGCTTGTGTCGTGAAAGCGGAAAATGGGTCGACACGGCCGGGATTCGAACCCACGACCTCCCCACGAAACAGTGCGAAAGCCCGCGTCGTAACCGCAGGTCTATCAACAACCGATTATGTGTTTGCTTGCAATGCTACCAAAAACTGAGGTTGACAAAATCACTAGGGTTCGGCGTCTTCCATTACACTTCCGAAACCTGAACTTTGACAGGTCAAGGAAGACGGAGGATTGATCCCTTCGACTTGTGGTGCTGGAACTCAGCTTCCTCTCTCATTTATCTTTATTTACGGGATATGAGCTGAACATCCTTCACTTTTTGGGTATAGGAATTTGAGAGGGCCTAATTTTCTGGAGACATGGATCACGGTGAAGATATTCGGGCAGGAAGGGAAGTGGACGTTTGACCATGAAATGGTTTGTCATTATCAAACGGACAATGAGGACCACACTTCGTGGGTCCATAAAAAATAGCTGAAGACCGGGAGAAACGGAAGGAGTTGGTGAAGGTGCCTGGTGGTCATGATCCTGATGAGAGAACGATTGAAGATATAAAAGTTTCATTTAACGATGCTTCGAGATTCTGGACAGCTCTTCGAGGTTATCAGCCCTGAAAATTTGCCATTCAAGTTGGAATAGACTCATTGCCTATTAATATAATATTCTGGTCTTAATTTTCATCATGATTTATGGTCGTTATAAATTTCCAAACAATAATAATAAAACTTGTTAAGAAAATTCATTAAGTTGGATAGTTTTTTGGAGTTTCGACCCTTTGCACAAGGACAATAAACCCATAAATTAAACATTCTAAATAAACCAGAAACTTTCCATACCTTCTCCCACTTGGCAACCCTTGTTTAATTAAATATTCATTCCATTGATTTCATTTAAATCTTGCCAATAATATTATGACTTATGCTCCCAATTGCTATTTGATTTGGACTTAAGTTAGGAAGGGTTTAGAGTTTTAACGGTACTAGCGTCCAATGGGTCATTACACTGGAGGGCCTCTTTATGAAACATACAGGGTGCTTTTCTGGCTTTTATTAGAATTATGGTGATTAATATACAAAAAATTTAATAAATTAAACTCTGATAGCTTCACTTGTTTATTTATTCTGTATAGCATGATAGTTTTTACACACTATTTTCATCATAACGGTCAATATTTATAGACTGTTTTTCAAGGAATACGGTGCTGCTTTTAACCTTGGTGAATGTGTTTTTTTTTTCAATTTTTACCGTAACGACAAAAACATTGTCGCTATTTTCAATGACAACCGTTTTGTCAGACGACCCACCCCTCCCTTGAAACCCATCGTATTGGGCTATCAACTATCTCAATCTTCACTTTTAATCTGCACTTCATTGAAATATAATAAGAGTATTCACTTTAAACACTAGAATTTGATCTGAAGGCTTACGATGTTTGGCGTATGTTAAAGTCCGTCGAGAGTCCAAAGCATTAAAATTTACAAAATAAATAAAACAGTGTATTTGAGCTGATGAATATTTAAAAACTCACCATGTACATGGTTCACACATCCTCTCGTCGCAATATACCTACCATGCTTTCGAGTGCTTCCAATCCTGCTCGGAGCCATGGAATATTTCGTACGGCTGTTCCAGTTATGTTTCACTACCCTGACCCCATCCCTTCTAGGCGAGACAAAGGGATAAATCAAATAATACCCACAACTACATACTCACAATATTACATAATATTGCCACCCCAATTGTTTGGTCATTTGATCAAGGGACGTGAGTCTAGATTAGCACCAAATAAAAGCTAAGTTATTTTGTTACATTTCCTTGAATATGATACGCAGATGTCTTTCTGTAGGAATTGCAGAAATATTTAACCTATGTCGTTTCCTGCTCTTCGGTTCTTTCCATATTGTGATCTTTCTATATTTTTTAATGTCTTCTGTTTCATCGCCTTCGTATGAAATCTTCGTTATTGATGGTCATTGGAATTTTGGACTTTTGTACTAACTACGTTTCCTTAAAATCCTTTAGAAGGTGAAGAGTTTTCATCTCTGTGATTCTTCCGAGACTTCACTTTCGTGGTGTAGCTCTGATATCCACACCGTATTTCTTGATCGGAGATACGCAAGTCTCACAAATCATTATTTTTCTTTATTTCAATTCCATTCATCATCCACAACACCGTGGTGGGATGATGCGTGGTGATGCGTGGTGGGATGACGAAGTAAAAGAAGAAGTAAACAAAAAGAAGAAAGCATGGAGAGATTTAATGAATGCAAAGAGTGAGTATGAAAGACAATGCAAGGAAAATGTATACAAGGAACAAAAAACAGTTGTGAAACAGGTAGTACGGATGAAGAAAAATTTACTGAAAGAAAATGAATGTAAGAAACTAAGTGAGAATGCGAACAGTAATCTAAAACTGTTCTGGAAGGAAGTCAGAAGAATGCGATCTGGTGGTGATGATGCGGTATGCTGCATAAAAAGTAAGGATGGGTGTATGTTGATGAATGGTGAAGATATAGCTGAAAGATGGAGAGAGTATTTTGAAGAGTTGTTTGAGACAGGGATTGGAAGTAGTAGCGACGTGCAAATGGAGAACGATGGAAGCGAAGAGCGCCAGGAAATAAGTATGACTGAGTTGAAGAATGCACTAAAGAAGGCAAAGAATGGGAAAGCGACCGGGTGTGACAGAGTGGCTACAGAGTTCATTAGGTTGGGCGGTGAGGTGACACTGCAGTGGTGCTTGGATCTTTTCAACCAATGCTGGAGGACTGGACGAACTCCAGAAGACTGGAGGAAGGCCGTTATACGTCCTCTATATAAGGGGAAGGGGTCAAGGCTGGACTGCGGCAGTTATCGAGCCATTAGCTTGCTGAGCGCTGTAGGGAAATGTATGGCAGGATCTTAATAGATAGAGTGAGGAATGTGACTGAGAGTAAGGTATGGGATGCGCAAGGTGCTTTTATGAATGGAAGAGGTTGTGCGGACCAAATCTTCTCTCTGCGAATGGTAACGGAGAAGTTATTGAACAAACATCAAAAGCTTTTCTGTGCATTCGTAGAACTGGAGAAAGCGTATGATAGAGTAGACCGAAAGAAATTGTGGGAGGTTTTGTCTTTTTATGGAGTGGATAGGCAATTGATACGCGCTGTTGCTTCCCTTTACTCTGATAGTTCTGCTTGTGTCAAGGTGAATACTCATCTGTCACGAGAGTTCCGTCTTACGAGAGGGGTGAGGCAGGGATGCGTGATGTCACCTTGGCTGTTCAATCTATTCTTTGATTTTTGCGTGCGTGATATAAAAAACAGTACAGAAGGTGTAGATCTGAATGGAATGAATGTGTGCGCTCTGATGTATGCAGACGACCTAGTGTTGATGGCTGAAAGCGAATGTGATTTGCAAGAACTTTTGACGCGTGTGTATCAAAATTGTGAAATGAATGGTCTTAAGATGAATGTCAATAAGACAAAGGTGCTTGTTTTTGAAAGAGAAAATTTAAGAACGCAATGTAGTGTGAAAGTGAATGATGAGAACTTGGAACAAGTGGATGAGTATGTCTATTTAGGTAGTTTATTTAGCAGAGATGGAAGGTGTGAAAAGGAAATTGAAAGAAGGAAACTGGCTGGTAGAAGGGTTGGCGGTGCACTAAGACCTCTAATGAGAAATAAGAATGTATCTCTTAAATCCAAACAATTGATGCACAATGCAATCCTGATTCCATCAATGATGTATGGGAGTGAAGCATGGACATGGACGAAAAATCTGGAAGTTGGAATAAATGCTGTAGAAATGAGATCACTGCGTAGGATATGCGGAAAGAGACTGATTGATAAGGTGAGGAATGATAGTATTAGAAAGGAATGTGGAGTGGATGTTAGTGTAGTGACTAGAATGAAAGTGAATAAATTAAGGTGGTTTGGGCATGTAGAGAGAATGAACGAAGATAGAATGACTAAAAGGATATATAAATCTGAAAGAATGGGTGCACGCAGACGAGGCCGACCTCGAATGACATGGTCCGATCATATCGGTGCCGTCTTAGAGGAGGGCCAAGTCAGGAGTAAAAGGAATAGAAGAGCATGTATGCGAAATGTTATGCGTTTGGAAGAAGCGAAAGAGGTTTGTTTGGATAGGAAAGAGTGGAAATCCGTACTCTCTGCCTACCCCCTTCGGGAAACGGCGTGATGGGTAAAAAAAAAAAAAAAAAATCCACAACACCATCTTTATTTGCTTCACCGTCGACTTCTTATGCTTTGCATATTGGAATGCGGAAACTTAAATCGGATTAGATTCTCTATTGTCTTATTATCTGCTTCAAGTTTGCAGCGCAAGAGTTGTTTTGATGAAACCATGTCTATGGAGGTTTTTATGTATATGCGCTGATATCTGGAATTTATACAGACGTTAATTAAAATACATCTCGATCGCTTGCTAAATCAATACTTTTATTTCCTAGAGTCCATCTCTTTAGTCTTGTCAATAATGAATAAAAGCGTGGGCTTAAAATAGATCCTTGTGGTATGCCAGCGTAGGCTGAAATCTCTTTAGATATTAGTTTGCTTTAGAACTTGTAGAAACTAATATAGTTTTCAGTTCAAATAACTCAATAAGAATAAAATTGGATACATGTCCTTTAACCCTGATGCCACAGAATTTTGTAACGCATTAGGTATGGGGGAATGTTGGCCACTATTACTGCTATTAGTAGTTTGGCCATAATTTGGAACGGTAAATCAAATACGGTACGGCCATGTTTATAATTGGGAGTTAAATAGTTTTGTCAAATCCACTTGATCATTATTTTATTTGTAATGTGTTCATTTGGTTGACTCTATTAAGAGTGGTTTAAATGTTTCATAATGCGTTTCCTTACTTTATTAAAACTCTTGTGACACAACTTGTGTGAGAGCTCTTGTTGCCTCCCTATTCCCCTAAGTGGGGTCTTAAGGGAGTTTGGATTTGGATGTGACACAACGGGATGAAATTATAACCATCCTTTTTTTTAACTGAATTTAGTATTATTATGTAATGGTCTAACTGAACTATAAATAAACAAACGCTGCTCTATAAAAAGGTGTCAGTATATTATGTAGATGTTAAATCATTCTCTACTAATCAACCGGCCCCGTCCTATCTATAACAGGGTTTCAATCCCGAGTTAGACGAACATAATATTATCATTATGACTAGAGTTCAGTGGCTAGCACCTCAAAGATACAACAGCCAGAAAAATCAGTTGATGGCCACATTTAATTGCTTATTACATTTCTTGTTTAAATCATCACTTTATCTCAAATTTGCTATCCACGTATCAAAACTAGTCACAATATTATTACAATGTACATCTACTTATTTAATAATAATTAGAAAATGATTGTTGCTGTTTCAATATCAGTAATCATAGATCGTTTTAATATATTTTGATTATTGAACGTTTCACTGCATTCTAATGTTTCATAACGCTATTAAATTATATTCAAACAATAATAATTACCTACTAATAATTGATATTGTAGAATTCGAGAAATTTTACGGGTCATTGGCTATATTGTAAAAGGTCCCCTAATTTGTTAGCTGGATTAAATTATATCAGCTTGTACTTGGAACGCTTCTGGTAGTTAGATTGATTTGGAAACATATTGCCGTTGTATCATTGTAAAAAAAAAATATTTCGACAATCCTTGTCTTGTTATAATATAGTAGGTACAAGAGGCAATTATATGGGTATTTCTTTTACTTGTCTATCCGACAAGACCATTTTTTTTAGTACTGCATTGGTTTCTTTAAAAATATATCCAATCCAAATCCAAACACCCTTAAAACCCCACTTAGGGGCATAGGGAGGCAACAAGGGCTTTCCATTGCGCTCGATCTTGCGCAATGTTTATGACCTCCTTTATGACTCCCACACCATTTCCAGATTACTCAGCTCTGCTTCGAAGGAGCGGAACACAGTATGAGAGGGTCTTCCTCGTCTTCGAGACCCTGATGGGAGGAAGAACAGCGCTCTCCTCGGCCAACTGTCATTCGGCATCCTTTACACATGTCCCAGCCAAGTCCATCTCCTCCACCCACATATGTAATAGTAGAAGTGATGGGCTCACGCTGGGTGCGCCGCCGTATAGCGTCGTTCGTGATGCGGTGGTACCATCTTATACCCGAAATTCTCCCGAGGCACTTCGTTTCGAATGCAGATACTTTTTGTGCCTGGGCTTTGGTCAGGTGCCAGGACTCACACGCATACAAGAGAATGGGCAACACACTTAAAAATATATCAGTGTATTTTATGTATTCAAAGACACCTATATTTTTCGAGACCATTATAAAGACACTGACTTCTATTGAAAATATTGTTAAACCCTCAACCATATTATCAATCGCGCATATAGGTATTCTAGCATGTTTAAAACAAATCCTCCTAGCATCACTATAGTTTTTCAATTCCTCTAATTATTTATATTCTTCCAAACAATTGTGACTTTATTTATCCTTCTTCTGATGAAATAAATATCCTGGATATTTCGGATCGCATTGCAAATAACGTCGATATTTTAAATTGTATGATTAATGCAGCTACTTTTATGGCTACCTCCAGATACAAATACCTCTTACCTTGTTGAATGACTCCGTTGTTTGTGTTGAAATAATAAAGTTAATTTGTGTTGTGGTCTTTTGTTTCAGATTGCATCGTAAGATGCGCAATGGAACAGCGGTGTGGACGCCGCGTCATGTCACCAGTGGATGAAGCCGAAGCTCTCTACTGCGGTCGCTACAATCCGCAGAGTGCTCCCCAACCCCAGTGCCGACCCCATCTGCACTTCCCACCCCCACCACATCATCCACCGCCGCACATACACCACAACAACAACCTGCCCGAAGATGATAGGTTAGATGCCACTGAGTACGATCTCAACGAATGTCTCCGGGAAGACGGTTATAATAACCACCAGAACTGCCATGATCTAGATGACGAATTAGCCTACAATAGAAGAAATTATTTAGATTTGAATTGCGACAAAAGAAAGTTCGAAAGGAACCATTTTGCCACCAGTTCAAGACACGGTCCAGCTCATTCCAAATGTTATTCTGACGATGTCCAGAAATCAAAAACTTTTGGTCATCACAGGCATCTCCACATGCATACAGTATCAGAACCAATTCAGGACGGAAGGACTTGTCCGTCGTATCTTATGGACGATCATATGTTGACGACAGTGGAAGTTCACAATTATCCCCCGAAAGACGGCTCTCCCAAAGAGTGCAACCACAAAAACTATTCATCCAAAAAGCATTCTGGCAAAAATTCACATATGTATTCAGATCATGATGAAGGGATCGTGTCTCTTGATGAACGATGTCCAAGTGATTTGGATGAAATTTTACCAGCGAGGTTCGCGGCTCTATCAGCGTCTTCCAGAGACGCTCCCGTCCAGTGGAATAGAGATAACATAGCCGCGACTATGGAAAGGTTTGAACCAAGCGATTATTCTTATGCTTACTATGAACCCGGTGCTAATGCTCGAAGATTGAGTTCTTCGGCCCCTGGATCATCCAGGAATAACTGTTGTCAAAAAACTCCGACCAATATACCAAAAAGTCTAATACCAAAAGACAGAAATTTAAGGCATACATATTTAACTAGGTACGGAACTGAAGAAAATATTTATGAAGAAATAACAGACGGAGTCAGATGTCAAAAACATAGAGTTGGACATCAACAGTCAATGATATCACTAAGTCAGAGTATTGTAGAGGAAGAAGTTAGACGGGTAGAAAATAGGCATAAAAGAATTTTAGGAGAACTAAATTTGTCAGTGGAAGCGATGTTAATGCCAGAATCAGAATCCCCTGATTCTGAAAAAGCCGAGGGAGGTGACAATCTAGAAGAACTTCTAAGAGTTGGTCCAACTGATGAACTTCTCTCACCGGCAAGTTGTCACCCTCCTGATTTAGATAGCGGATTCAGTGGTAGCAGCAGTGGTGCCAGCTATGTCGGAAGTCTCAGGTATAAACCGCGCGGGTCGTTGAGTTTACCAAGAGCTTCTCCTCCGGCTGTTATATATGGATCAGGGAGAGGTGTCAAGATAGTGGATCCCAAGGATCACAAAGAAATTCGTCCAAACGACAACAGCAGCACGTGTTCCAGAAAATCTGATGATAATATCCTTTCGAGTAAAAACGTGAACGGTGTCAATAATGATTCGCAAAAAAATAACGGATTTTGGAGTAAGAAGGCTTGGAAGAAGATACCGGGGTTTTCCAGTTCCAATAGTATTCACAAGGCTGGACTTTCTGGTAAGTGCATTCAACTTTTTTTGTTTGTCTTTTATTTACTCCCCCTTTTTTTTCTTCATCGATGGACGCTCATGGATGAAATTTACAACTTTTTTACTATGACCATTGTGCAGATAGTTAGGATTACTTGATACTCGCCTTCTTAGATTGAGCCCATATCAAGATTGTGTTGATTTTATAAAAAGCTTAATATGCAAACTTATTGATTTAATGGATGAATGAAAGTTTCCTTGCCTCCTTTTGCCTCCCTGGATTATACTAAATAGAAGTTCTAATGTATGCGGAGTGGAGTATAAAGTATGTTATGTGTTTAGTAATCTATCATTATTGTTTGATGCACCCGCGTATACCGCATCCCATTAACAGATTAATTTTCTCCACAGCATTACAATGCAGTTTGATTACGTTAACAAAAGCTCTCCCTAATTACTGGCGATTCACTGCGCAGATTCCGTTAATAGACTCGCTATAATCAGTTTAAAGCAGACTAGAAAATATGACGCATAACAAACATTGTTTGGGTGTTTCTCAAGTTTGTGTTTTAGAGATTCACATCGGTTATCGATGGTTTTCCTTTGCATCATTTTTTTTCCTGTCTTGGTAGCCTCGATGTTTTGACTCGGACTTTTAATCAAGAAATGACAGCCAGGTCGAAAAATTTGAAGTATCTTTTTGTGATGGTTGACATCCTGATTCAAATTGGGTTGACTAGAAAACCAAGTTCTATTATTGCCTTAACTGATTTCTCGTGACACGGAAATGTTAGATGGTTTTTGAGGTTGTTGGTAGCCCAAAGGCCCAAAATTCCAGTGCCGACCTTTTCTACTTTCTCAATACAAGCTTTGCTTTCTGTGAAAGACCTAGAAATGTATTAGTAATGAATGATATTTCTGGCATTTTCATACCTCGTATATTGTGATGTGCATGTATATAGGTACTCAGGACTTTTGACTTAGTAATTTTTTTACTTAGAATCGGTTTTTTAATGACTCATGACCCACCTAATGACCCAATGTAAACATATACAGTAGACAATTTTACTCCCTGAATCACTAATAAAGGCTCATGTTATGAAAGAAGTAGATAGTCCTCAAACGAAACCTTCGGAATTAAAGTCGGCGACTGACCTATATGGTATCAACCAATTTATTGAAAACCATTTCAAGTTTACTTGTTTTTCAATGTATCTGTAAAAAATTATCTTTTGCTTAATGTATCTGTAAAAATGTCTTTCATTTTATATTTAGCTGTTTACGCACGTTAATCCACACTTTTAAGTTTTTGAAAAGTTCGTTCTAAATTCATGATGGAGTGTCATAAAAGGCATGTTTTCAATTATAGATCTCCTCAAATTGCTGGACTTGTGAGAAGTTATAATTGCGAAACAGCATATCAGAATCTCATAGGAGTAAAAAATGGAAACACGGCCTTCATTTTGTAAATCTTATTATCCACCACATTTCTCATCATACATGAGGACCTATTTACCCTAAAATCATTCATCGACCTTTAGAATTCATCGATCGGATGAGTGAGTCACTATGAGCATTACCGCGCGATGTTAGATGTGGTGTCAAGAAGCACTTTTGTTTGTTCAAGCCATCACGTTATTCGTCCAATTAATCATAAAATTAACTAACCATGGCATGACGTTAACTAAATTAGAAACACATTATTACGTATCGATTTATTTAGAACGTTGATTAATTTAGCTATCTTCCTTTGCCTAACCCTTTTTCGATAATTGAAATATCTTTACCGTGCCTTTAATATAAAATGACTTACTATATTACTTATACTCTTTTCCGCTAGTAAAATAATATTCTATTCTCCAAAGATTTCTTAATAATCATTTCAACCATCAGGTATAATCCCTGAATTTATAAATAACATTAATAAATAGTTCTCCTTTTCCTTTTTCCGATAGCATAATGCGCACAGTTCCTTTCTAAAATTAAAATTTCTAAAAGCTCTTTTGTTTGTAGAGTTTCTATTATTCGATAGATGTCTCTAATCTGAAGAGACATAAGTAAATCTATAAATAAAAATGTGGAGTTTTAAATCCAACAACAAATCCGATTGCGAAACGAGAAAATAATATGTAAGTTTAACAGCTCGACCACTTTTATTTTATTTATTTTTTTTCATATTATTAGCTTGGTGGTTAAGTTAAAAAATAGGCTAACATTATGACGCTAACTAAATTAAAAATCCATTATTCAGCTATTGTCCGAAAGATGTGTTTTGTTATAGAACATTTAAACAGTAAACTAACATTCGAAATTTAAAATTTTGAAAAGAATTCTAAAGATCTCTCCCGTCAAATATTATATTATTACTTACAATGGTTGAACGAAGAAATGGTTTGACTATTGATGACCTTTCTGAAGTTGTGCTGGTCCACAAAGAATCTTTATGTACTTAGTTTATTTAGAACTCACAAAGCGTCTGGTTTGATGGCCGGCATTTATGACCTCTGCTGGTATTTTATGAGATCTAGTAGTTCAGCACCTTCTAGGAAATCGTCAAATCAAATCTATTGATTGCAAAATCTGAGGAAGAGTGCGTCCGTCATTTTTTACTGTACTAAGAACATGGTTTTTTCAAACTTTTTTTTATTTTCACCGTTATGAACAAAAATTATTTAAACTTCATATTCAACTTTTAGTATAGTAGAATAACTCAATGCCTTGGTCATTTTCTACCAGACAACCAGTGCATCCAAACTATGACAGGTAGAACTCCCGGAAATAATTTTATGATTAAATCATGTCCTGTTTGGGAATCTTACTCGGGATTTCTTGATCAGTAGTTGACGTTTTTCTACAGAAATTGCTCCTCAGTGCAGTTGTAAAAGTAAGTAGGTACCTAACTAGGTATTTTTTAAATTGAATACGGCTTACAAAAAAAAAGCAAAACATTGTTCGGTCTGGTTAAACATTGCAATTATTGCAAAGTTATGTAATAAAAAAAACCTAACGAATAAAATAGCTAACATACAGATGGAGGATTGCGATAAATTATAACTAGTTAGTGATTAAAAGATTGATTTCACCGAATAAATGCCAATCATCATGCTATACTATTCTAACACATTATAGATAGAAAGAGATGAAAGACGTGACTCGACATTGTTGTTTTGTGCGTTATTGATATTGTGGTTCCCCGTCAAGAATGACGTTTTATTTTTATTATTTTTGTATTGTTATCATTCACAACACTATGACGGGCTGTTTAGCTTTTAGATTCTTATCTTGCAAGTATGGATCATTTTTTTTAGTTTGTACAATACGACTATCAGACTTTTTTATACCTGTATAAAATCTAACCTTATTTGCGATTGGTTCGCTATTGACCTCGACTACTAACCAAATAGCTGTATCACTACAGTATTGTATTGTAAAAAATAAATTTTAGAAAATAGAAACATATCCAAAAAGAAAACTACAGCAGTAGACAAGCAGATACGTTTGATTATAAAATAACGTAAATAAGTAAGTATGTCATCTTTCTATTTTGTTATTTAATCATTTCCTTAATTATCTTTACCCATCACGCCGTTTCCCGAAGTGGGTAGCAGAGAATACGAACTTCTATTCTTTCCTATCCAAACAAACCTCTTTCGCTTCCTCCAAACACATAACATTCCGCATACATGCTCTTCTATTCCTTTTGCTCCTGGCTTGGCCTTCCTCTAAGACGGCACCGATGTGGTCGGACCATGTCATTCGAGGTCGGCCTCGTCTACGTGCAACCATTCTTTCAGATTTATATATATATATCCTTTTAGTAATTCTCTCTTCGGTCATTTTCTCTACATGCGTCTACATTTCTTAATGCTTTATAGTGTTGTATGGGAGCATGATTGAATGAACCAAATGCTTAAAAGCCTTCAAAAAAAACGACAACACCTTTACGTGTTTACCATGGGAACAACGTCCGACCAATACGATTGACTGTCATTTTATTTCATTTGGCTTCGGCCCCTGTATAGCTGTTTATTTTTTCCATTACTCTCCTATAAAATATACATTTTATTATATTTAAACAATTATTTATATCTTCGAAATTGATGAGCTCAAAAAACGAATCTTTTCTGAAATTATCGATTGTTCTTAAAATATGAAAATTCCATATGTGACATCAATCAATCAATCAATTCTCCCTTTTACACCCCACTCAGGGGCATAAGGAGGCAACAAGAGCTCTCCATTGCGCTCGATCTTGCGCAATGTTTATGACCTCCTCCCACACCATGTCCATGTCCCTCAGCTCTGCTTCGAAGGAGCGGAACACAGTGTGAGAGGGTCTTCCTCGTCTTCGGGACCCTGATGGGAGGAAGAACAGCGCTCTCCTCGGCCAACTGTCATTCGGCATCCTTAACACATGTCCCAGCCAAGTCCATCTCCTCCCCACAATGGTAGAGGTGATGGGCTCACGCTGGGTGCGCCGGCGTATAGCGTCGTTCGTGATGCGGTGGTACCATCTTACACCCAGAATTCTCCTTAGGCACTTCATTTCAAAAGCTGAGACTTTTTGTGCCTGGGCTTTGGTCAGGTGCCAGGACTCACACCCATAGAGGAGAATGGGCAACACACACGCATCAAACAGTTTACATTTCGTCTCGACACTAAACGCCGACGCTTTCCAAATCTTGGTCATGTTGTTAAAGGCGCCACTTGCCATACCGATACGTATCGGGAGCTCAGCCCCGAGGTCACCAGAGGTGGTAATGGTTGCTCCCAGGTACTTAAATTTATCCACCCGGGAGACCTGGTAACCGTCGATGGTTATCGGTAGCTGTTTATCGGGGCAGGCATTACTCGCCATGAGCTCCGTCTTACTGCCATATGTGACATACTCGTAAATTATCTAGCGTTAGCGACATCTATCGTCGTCCAAAGTAAATACTTTGCAGCATACATGCTCGTTACATTTTTATATATTCACTTATTTATTTATTTATTTACTAGCTTATACCCGTCTTGCTTTACGTTTTTGATTCCGAATGTCCGGCTTGATCGGTAGGTAATTAAACAGGTTCTATTGTTCTAGTCTAGCTTCTCATTGCTTAACTGACTTAAGCACAGAAAAAGAAGAATTACACTTTCACAATTCATAAAAAGAGAGAAGAATGACACTTTTAATGTTTATTAAAATTTTGTATGAAGATCCTAAAAGATAGAGTTTTTTTTAAATAAAAAACATTTCTGAATTATTATATAGATTTACCACGCAACTTTCTTAATTTTTTCTTTCATAAGAACCTTCTACTGATAAAAGCCAACACGACAAAAAAAGCATTAGTGAAATCGGTTCAGCCGTTTAGGCGTGATGCTATGACATACGGTAAAAAGCAAATAAAAAAACATTTCTGAATTATTATGTAGATAAAATGCAATTTACGATGTAAAAACTTAATAATTTTAGCTAATAAGTTATTGAATTATGTTAAGTTATCGTTGATTCGGGTGAAGGATGACGTTCGATGAGACATAAGCTTGAAATCAAAACAATTCCTCTTTAATTGCTTTACTTTTTAAAAAATCCAATAGATGGCGGTGTAGTAGGAAGAACATAACATGTGATGTATGTTTGCGTATTGTATAGATACGTCGAAAGAATTGTATTGTAACAAATAATAAGATTCACAAATATATCGTCGGGTCCGTAGAAAAAATGCCTATGTGACTTTTGTCCATTTTACAGGAGAGCAGTTTAAAGATTCCAATACACATTTTTTGAGATTCCTTCATAACTATTTGAGCAATATTCTTCAAACTTAAAATTTGTAATAGAAATAAAACTATTTAATATTAAGCATCTTAAAAAATTCCCTAAAGTGTATACTTTTCTAGAAAAATCACATAGGCAGTTATTCTAGGGAAATTTTTCAGCCTATGTGAAGATGTTCCTTTTTTCTACGGACTTCGTCTCGTAAATCTCGTTCCTATATTACGACGTACCTTTATTCTACGGAAATATTTGTTTATTTGTTCAGTCCTAAGTACAACAATCATCGTTTTCTTTAAAATAAACATAAAATATCGTACTTTCAATAATACTCACATTATGATTTGGTTATTTTTTATCAAACGCGCATATAAAATAGCAAAAAATATATATGTATTCAAATAAAATGATACAACACATAATATACCATATCACTTTTATAAGCATGTTATTTTTAGAAAAATATCAGGTTTTAAATGTGTGTTAATTTTAGAAAAGTCTTCTTCTTCTTTTTTTGGAACCTGGTAATCTGTTGGTTTGTTTAGATAACCCCTTCGCGGATATAGACTACCTAATAGATTGGTTTCTACATTTTCAAAAGGTAAAATATTATAAATAAATAAATATAAATTACTCAATTGTGAGTGGAATTGCAGAAATTAAAAAAAATATAATAAAGTTAACACGAGAACCATTAAAGATAAAAACGTATTATAAATGTAGGTACTTTATTTCAAGTATATGTATTTTCCTCGATGCTATCCAATGGATATGAATGGTGGAATACCAGTTATGGTACCAGTAATGCTTTCAGGATGTCAAACACAAGTTATTTTTTTATTAATAATACAATAAATAAATATATTGCATTAATTAGGGGCTTATTCATGTTCAAAAAATGTGTCTAGCTATTATCGTTATATATACTTTCAAGTTGTAATTAATATTTTAAATGTATGGAATCTAATTATTCTCTTTCTGTTCATACAGTGTACATATTTGGTCCATTTTATAAGATTTTTTTTTATTTCTGGTGTTAAGTATCTACTTTATCTGCATATGATTCTGAAAAACATAGGAATTTATATTTAATTACTGAATCTACACCTTTTGCTTTTGGAAAGGGTGATTTGGCACACTGCTTTCAACAGGAATGAGGACTCATGGTGAAAACTATCGCCTCATCGAACAGTTTAGGGATATGGAATCTAATTATTCTCTTTCTGTTCATACAGTGTACATATTTGGTCCATTTTATAAGATTTTTTTTTATTTCTGGTGTTAAGTATCTACTTTATCTGCATATGATTCTGAAAAACATAGGAATTTATATTGAATTACTGAATCTACACCTTTTGCTTTTGGAAAGGGTGATTTGGCACACTGCTTTCAACAGGAATGAGGACTCATGGTGAAAACTGTCACCTCATCGTTATGATATTGGAAGGAAAACAATAAAGTATATGACTTAAGTCATAACTCTTTGGAACCTTATTTACTAAAGAATCACGTCATATTAACATCAGCAACACTCTAAATTACGTACTTCTTGTTTCACAAAGCTTTTCCACATGAAATGTGTATTATGATGAATCCTTTTGCATATTTACAAATTTTGTAAATATTTTATGTTAACAGTAAGGTTTAAAGCTATGTTCGCGTAGATAGTTTACAATTGAGATGCAATATATTATCTAAGTACTCTTATTTAATCAGTGATGTGCTTAATTTAGATTTTCTCCTCCATAGGATATTTTTATTTTGGTGTTTCTGCACCATTTATGAAAGTTAGCATTTATATGGAAACTATTTTAGTGTTTAGATTTGAATTAATTCTAACGATTATTTGATTCATCAGTCACTGTACAAATTAAACATTTCCAGACTGCTAATACTTCTTATACTTATTCGAATAAAATATGATGTAATTTTTTGATTAAACTGTGTTTTCAAAAGGATTTATGTATTTATAGGACCAGTTGTAATTTCACAATATACTCATATTATTTTTCTACTTCTGATGCATTTTTCAAGCCCTAGTTTTAGGTATTGTTTATATTTCAAGCATTTTAAATAAATTTAGCTTTTCGTGGAATGTTTTAAGAAATATTTATTCTAAAATAACATATTAAAAAAAAAAACAAAACGTATAACATTAAATTTAATTAAAATTATTAAAGTAAGTGTCTTAAAAACTACCACGTATTCATACAAATTAACTTAGGCTTATGTTAGTACCTTTTTATGAACCGTATATATATATATTCAAATGTATTTAGTAGCTTAATAGCACATATTTACGAAATTTTAGTTGCAGCATCATACGAGTGATTTGTTTCATAAAATATTGTATATAAATTATAAAATATATTAAATGCGTTTGAATTTGTAAAAAAAAGTTTATCTCAATGAAACACCCCACCAATATACAAGTTTTAATATAAAAACATTCTTAAAAATATATATAATAACGGAAATAGTTAGTAGAAAAAAGGTGTATGTTAAAATGTGTCCGTAGAAAAAAGGTCGTTATGAAGATAGGACTATGAAAATGGAAAACAATTCCGTAGAACAAAGGAACATCTACACATTGGGTAGTGGGGTATCCCTAGAAAAACGGGTCATCTGCACTTAGGACATAAAAATTGCAAAAAATATATAATTCTCCAGCGGTAAAAATATTACGATATTTTCAATCAAAACAATGAATACAACTCAAAAAAGGTGGATAACGATGTTTTTAAAAAATACACATTTTAATCATCCTATGTGCACAACGGAAGTTTTTGAATGGAATATTGTTAAAATAAATTATAACTTCACAAATTTTGGTTAAATTTTAATTATTTGAAATAGTTTATAAAATAATGTTTAGTTTCTACTTCTCCAATCAATTTTTAACTTGATTCTCATCTGAAGTTAATAATTATCAATACTTTAGTCGGTTTCGCTGAACCAATCCTTTGTACCAAAATAGTATTCATAGGACATTTATAATACAAATTTTGTTTTCTTTTATATCTTAAAATATCACAAGTGTAACTAACATTGTAAACTCTGATAAATATTTAAAAAAATGTGGATACAAAACAAGTTTGCGTTAAAAAGATTCATGAGAAATATATGAGCGTTCGCATCGTATAGACTCCGACGAACAAGTGCGCATGTGTACATGGGTCGCACAGTTATGCATCGTTGGTATGAAAATGAGCACAATAAAACTGCTTAAGTGCACATGTCACTTTTTTCTTCGGAGATTTTTTCACATAGGACGTTTTATAAAAAAATATCTCAGAAACTATTAGCGATAGAAAAAAACTAAAAATACAGTTTTGTAGAGCTTTTAATACTTAATTAAACTGCATTAAAAACTCATTTTCGACCTATGATCACATGGACCTTTTTTCTACGGGCACGGCGATATAAGCTCAGTGTCCTTAAACTAGGTAACAGTAAATTTGTTAATACATAATAATATAAAATACAAATTCAACACAGGATAGAAATTCTATAGTAATATCTCAAATATATTCAATTCAATTAATCAAAATAATTTCAAAACAATAAAAAATTAAAAATACCAAGAAAATTCGACAAAAAATAACTAAGTACGAAAACTTAAAGTCAAAACAAATAAAATAAAAAGAGTAACGAAAAAGCAATAGTTAAATCATTAAATCAAATAAAAGAATATTAATAATAAATAATAAAAATACAACAGCCGCAACAATGCTCCCAAGTATTCTCAAAAAGGATGACAATCCAAAAAACAAACACAAACAAAAAAAAACACGCACACACAAAATAAACAAAAGAAAAATAATAATATATGTAACAAATAAGCAATGGGAAGCGGGTTTTTGCGTAAGAGAAATAAATTAATTAACATAACAATAAATTAACATCTAGTCACATCTTAGTTCCCAACAAGCTCAGATAAAGTAAAGAAAAAGTGAAGGTACATCACAGGCAGACGCAAAATTAATATTCTTAGTTATAACGCTGTTAAATATACGAATTTTAGAAATTTAATTTCGATTGGGGTTGGATGACTGAGTTCCGGGATTCATGAGGAGTTCGAAAATCGAGGCCTTGTATTGGTGCAAGGACATGAAAAAAATATCAGTGTGAGCATCAGCATATTCATTACCCAGGCGCAGGATACGTGGGATTACGGTATTACGAAGGTTATTATGTTTATTATTATTTTGCTTTTCATTCATACATTCTATGTTTTTGTAAAGACATAGATTAAAATGTGTCTTGCTAAAGAAAAGGGGTAAAGATCGTCGTTTCATAGGTCCGCCCGCCATGTTTCGATATTATTATTCCTAGAGACGCAATATTGTCTTAAGAGAAGATGGATGTCCTTTTGTTTATCCTTATCTTAAGCTTCGCGTACTCCAAGGTATTAACGTCCACACATAAATCCACGTCACTTATAAATCACACACGCTTTCCGCGACGGACGAGAGCAGCGAACAATAACGACCAACGTCACTTTCAGAAGGGATGAAACGTTGCATTATAAATACATCTTTATCCATCGTTTTTTTTTTTTTTTTTTCTTAAGTAAACACTGCATCTATTGTAATGGTTTTTTATTACTTCTTCTTCGTGTGCCGTATCAGGTCACCCCGATATTGGCGATCTCATTCGGCGAAAGCTTCTCTCTCTTGCGCTACCTGGAACAATTCCTCCACGCTTCTTATTCCGGTCCAGTCTCGAACATTTCGTAGACAAGATATCTGCCTTCTTCCAACCCCTCTGCTCCCCTCAATCTTCACTTTCATAATTAGCTGGCTAAGGCGCTACACCTCTCAGCACATGACCCAGATATGAGATCTTACGCGTTTTAATTGGTCAACTCCGGCTCTACGCAGCACCTCCGAGTTTGTAACTCTCTCAGTCCACGATATATCTAGCATTCGCCCGTGAATCCAAATTTCGAAGGCTTCTATTCTATTCATCGTGTTGACCTTTAGTGTCCACGCTTCGGAGCTGTATAACAATATTGACCAGACATAACATTTTATCATCCTTAGTTTTTGTTACTATGATTATAACATTATAAAAACATATTAACGGATTATATTGGCACGATCAACACGATGACTACACTTGATTTATGTTTAAACTTTCTGATGACAATTTGATGTGCAAATTGGACGAAATAGTCATGTGTTTTTTTTTTCTTTTTTTTTACTAACGCCTCCATTTGATGCGTATATGAACATACTCTCTACCTGATGGACACGCAGCAAGGCCAAGAAGAATGAGCACACCAAGACTGCAATAGGAGGATGAAGTCAGGAAGGATGCTGAGCAACTTCTCTTCTCGCGAAATTTGAGGACCGAAGTAGAGGACAGGATTTTCTGGAGGCGAGGAGTATTGGAGGCCAAGGCTCGAATTTGGCTGGATTATCTTCATCAAGATGGATTGGTAGACTATGGTTGGACTCCACTTTTCTTATGTGCCTACTTACTTTTTGAAGAAAAGCTCACTCTCGTGTAAGGTGTGGGGGAGTAGTAACCTATAAATAAAATACTCTTCAGGGTTATTGCATCGTCAAAAATACCAAACACTTAAAAAAGAGGGAAAAAATGAGAGATGTTATGAAAATTCTTCCACAAATTCTATCTATTCAGAATTTCACCGCTCGCTTTTTTTTCTAAATATAACCTGTATTAAAAAGAACGTTGATCCAGCGATGTATTTTTTATGTTTTTCTGTTCGCCTCATTAAGTCCCGAACCTTCAATTATGATACATCCCCTATAATCACACCGATATCATGTCGGCTTTTGTCTTTAGAACCCAGCTATGGTATTATCTCTGCTGGGAAATATATTGTAGCGGTTCTCAAACTGTGCTTTTTTATTTAAGTTGAAGGACGCGCACCAAGTGTGACGCATAAACATTAACAGTGATGGCTTATAACACGCGCTACTAAAAATCAACCCTATACCGTGTCGTAACTATACCGTAGAATACTTTGGCAACCTCGCTTTCATCAATGAAGTTAGTGGTTCTTCCATACCGAGGTTGATTTCTAAGCATTACGTACGAACCCGAAGTTCGTGTGCGGAATATCGCAGGTATGTACGAATATTTTTTCGACCATTGACAGCTCGGACTTGGTAAAACTTTGAGGAGTTTGTTTTTTATGTATGTGCAGTGGTAGTCTGTCTCTTCAACGTCGCTATTATTTTTTTTATACCTGGGGGTAGCCAAGAATAAAGTTGGCATGGAAATTATTCTTGTTATAGCTTATTCATTGTTTTATTAGTAGCACTTTTACTTACTCTGCGTGTATTCGAAGAATAACGTTCTATTAGTACGGCTGTGAGAAGATTATTCTCTATCGGCTTCTCGACTCCACGCGATATCCACATTGATGTACTTACAGATGAATGTAACATGTGTTAAGGATGCCGAATGATTGTAGACGATGCCGCTATATTCTCTGTACCATAGAAGTTCTGATGACAGGGATAAATTCTGATAAAAAATAAGAAACTACCTTATACCTCCGTCATTCCTAGATCGCTTATTTCATGCGCTGCTAATAATCAACCTTATTCCGTATAAGTGTACTGCAGAATACTTTGGCAACCTCGCATTTTTTTTTTAATGTTAATTATGGATCTTCTATACTAGGAGTAACTGAGAGCTCTTGTTGCCTCCCTATGCCCCTAAGTGGGGTCTGAATGGAGTTTGGATTGGATTGGATACTAGGAGTTTAGCTTCTATTCGAATTTGATTGGGCCTTCGGAAAAGTTCGTGCGCGGAATAGCACGAACGAACGTTCTCGAATAGTCCCGACGTCGATTCGAGTCACTTGACAGCTCGGAAAAAATTTACGCACTTGATAAAGTTCTATTAGGTTGAGATTCCTGAAAAATCCAGAGATTGATTCCGATTCCTGAAAAATGCAGGGGTTGATTGCGATTCCCAAAAACATTATATTCTACTTGGCAGTGATGAAAATGCATAGCATTTAAAATTATCATAATCATTTTGTTACACAAATACTTTAAATTTTTCTCATTCTTGTTAGACACTTAAATAATTTTTTTAATACCATAACATTGTATGAAAAAAATTTACACGTCTACAAATAACGTTATCTCCTTATAAAATACCTTTGAAAAAAAGGTTATTATTTTTTTTTAAACTTTTTTCATATTTTGAAAATCGTTTTCAGAACTTTTTTGAGATTGAGCTCCAAACATCGCGTCATAGCTTGACCGTAACGAAACATTTCACAACCGAAAAACTTAATCGGTCGAGAATAGTTCTAAATAATATTTTTTTCTGTTAAAAGGGAGAATCACTTAAATTTCAGTCATATTTTACGTAACTTCTCTCCAAAGGCGTTCTTTTATAAAATGTAACCGATATTTAGTAGCCCTAAATTTGTACCCAAAATTAGCATTATTCGTAGTAAACACTCGAATAAATTTATTTTGAATTAAAAAAAAAAATGTTCTTAAACGTCATTGAATTGAGAAAATATAAGTTTGCAAACAATTGATTACAGACTTAGGTAATATTGCCATGAGCTATTGAGATTTAATTTTCTTCTAACAATCATAATATTTGGATAGTTATTCGATCCATGATTACCGAGGTTATAATAGAATTTGAATTTTTTTTTCGCTTTCGGCTCTTTTTTTTAAATTTCGGTCAAGGTATGTTTCGGCGTTAGAACGGTTAGCCTTTATAGCTTTCATCCCCGTATTATGAAACCATTACATTTTATAGTTTAAGAACCTTCGATCCTGCGAGGGAAAGAATAAGTAAGAAGGCAAAAAATCCACACAACGTACTTGCCATTGTATCGAAGGGTACGTACAAATGGGGCTCCCTTTTTCTCTTCTTTCTTTATTATTCTTACTTCGTTTCATCTTGGAAAGTTGTCGTTTTTAAGGTGAAAATAACACATGTGACATTACAGAAAGCTGTCAAAAAGGCGAATATAATTTATTTTATGTATATTATAAAAATACACATACCTACACTCAAAATCTTTTTTCTTCTCATTTCTACGTGTCACTTTCAGGATAGACATTGAGAACACATATTTAATACTTATCCAATACACTTGTCACGTTTCGTCAATGGTGATATCTAGTTATGGTGGTAATCTTTTACTACTTCAGTAGAATTGGAATAGTTTTTTTTTTATTCCCCTTAATCTTTCATGATCTTTTCTCCCATTTTCATTTATTGGCGAAATAAATCATAGATTAAATTGTATATCGTCTGCTTAGCAATTTCAAGAAATAGGTATCTAGTTTTTTTTTTCAAAATGAAAGACCAAGACCCACCCCAATGACCAGTTTTGATATTTTGGCAAAAACACTATCCTGAATCTTCATATATTAACAGTAGCAATGCTGTCTCTAGAAATACTTTATAAATATGGATGAGTTTTGCATAATGTATCATTGCTCAATTTACTGTTCGAAATCATGCGACCATATTCAATGGTTAATGTAGTATTTTTGAGCTGACTTTGTAGCTACCGTTTACATTTTTGAGATACAAGAATAGCATAATCAACCGCAAACTATGCAAGGTACCAAATTGGTTCCAGAATAGTGCCCTGTGGTACACCCGACTTCATTTTATTTTTCAGTTAATTGATACAGCATTTTTTTAAGGATTCTCCTTAAGGTTCAAATTCAAAATCTTTACCTTCTGTGGAAGTGGAAAGTTTTGACATTTATATTTAACCATAATCTCTTTAAAATATAGGTTGTTCAGATGGCTAGAACGCCTCTCTATCAGAAAACCACTCTCCTATAAAAGGGAAAAATTAAGTAGGAGTGTTCCAATAATTTAATATAAAAAATCAACAGTAAAGTCATAGAAGTACCTACACAATGAATTACGTAACAATGCATTTACTACAACAAGAAGTGTTAATTGTTATATTTATAGCAAATTAAAATTGAGATACACAAGCAGTATCTTCAGTACCTTAAATCTTGGAGCTGGTAAAACCAATTGGCAAGCTCTTCATAAACCATAAATATTGTGTGCAAAACCAACAAAACAAGATTTTATGCACAATAAATGAGGATGTTGCTTTTTCCGGCACACTTGATTAACAACAGCTTTATATTTGCCTTCCAAATAGGGCCAAGAATTTACATACTCTGAGAATTATTCTGATGTTTGTATTGAGACCTACCATAAGACAACCAATAATTGAAGAGGTCAATCGAACTGTATTGTGAATTACACTGAAATAATGGAACAATTTATCATAATTAAGAAGCATGCTGATGGATCCACCCTTTGTAAATTTGTACGCGATTAACCCTCTTTTCAAAAGGAACATGAATAATAACGTTGCAAGTTTTAAAATAACATCATGGTGACCCCTATCAAAGGCTTATCTGAAATCAGAAGGTATCCCATACGTATGACGTAGGTAGATCCATGCCGCTATTCACAATAGACAAATTGATATTTATAGTTTGATATGCAGGTAGAACTGTGGGCACTCACCTTTTAATTAATTATTCTCTTCTCTCGAGACGGACAAATAATGTTCCTTTATCAAAAGCCCTTTCTTTAGGGACGCTCATCATCCACGGTTAATTCATCGACTTAATGAAATTTATTTTTCTCTATGTCTTGATGTTTAAAGGTATCTCCTCTCTGTAATAAAGGTCTGCTTCTTAAATTCAATACTTATTTTGTTAGCAGAAAAATGGTTTAATGATGCAAGGAAATATGCATATCATAATAATTAATAGCAATACAACTTATTAACCTTTTTTGCTTTAATAGCTAACGCATTTAACAGCAGATTTCAGTACTAAAAAAAACTTCCAGGTATGTTTCACCGTCAGGTCAGAATTTCAGCTGTTTTTTATGTAAAATACCCGGGGTTGGCCAGTCTCAGATTGGAAGAAACCGATTAGCTAGAAAAAATGGCCTTTGCCAATAAGTTTCCCCATCTATATCTTAATAATCGACACCTTACTTTTGAAATGTTAGTTTATTTATAACACTCGACATCATCTCGAGTGTTTTATTAATCTACAAGCCTTTGGTTTTCATTTTTTTCAATAATGCATGCTGCCCCAGCTCAACGAATTTGAAACAATATTTTTATTATGATAATCCGATTAATTTATCATAACCTTTTCAATAAATCATCGTTCATACATAAAGTTTTTGAATAATATCGATGTTTCTATGAAATTGTCGACATCCCTAAATACAAATAATAGAAGGTTCGTGCATTTAACTTGCCTCATAAGGCTTTTAAATGGCTCTTTTGTGCCTGTTGGGCTATTTAAATTGATTAATTATGTGTTTGTATTATACTTAAAGGATATTTGATAAAGGATTCGTTTGTGGTTAGGTACGTACCCCTCTCATTGTGTTATTGTTCTTATATAATATTTCTCTTTATCTTCGAATGTTTTTATCTCGACATTCATTTGTCTAAGGCAAACGTTTGAATGGTCTCTTTGTGAATTCCTTTTTTTTTTCATTATCAGGTGTGCCTAATTGACAATTCATTAGGTTCTTTAGAAAAGTTTTTTTTAAGTAATTTTATATTATATCAGTTGAAGTGTTTATCAATAATTAATTTGTTCGAATAAGATTTTAGAATGTTGTTGCAGATTTATAGACTATTCGCGAAATTTGTTGACTAATCGAGAAAAATGAAGAAATATGACAATAATATCATTAATTTTTAATTATACCTATATTTTTGTCAAAGATCTGCAGTTCTCGATTTTTTTAATGAATTGCTCGAATTGTCGCTAAATATATTCGCTTATTGCTTGTTTTATTTATTTATAGTGATATGGAACAGTAAATAAGTAAATAACACTATTATA